>CAWUFW010001254.1:0-1365000 GCA_963921515.1 Calotriton arnoldi
TGTACTTCGTTCAGTTACGTATTGCTGGTTATTGATTGGTTCTCTGAGTATCTGTATGGCTGCCTGAGTGTTTGTGTGGGTGGGGTGTGTGTGACTCTGTACATAGATGTGTGAGTGGGGATTCACTGGGTGCATGATTTCAAGAGTGCATCTGTGATGGACTGCTTGGGTGGGTGAGTGTGTGTATGGGTGTGTTAGTGAGTGAATGTATATCTCAGTGGTACATGTGCGAGTAACTACATATGTAAAAGGCAGTATATATGTGTGTTACAGTATTTAAATGGTTATAAGTGAGAGAGTGTGATTGTGAGAGTGGCTGTATGGATGCGTGTGTGCTTGTATCAGTTATTGTATAAGAGCGTAAGAATGTGCTAGTATTTGTATGAGTAAGTGAGCTGGTGTGTGTATAACTGTATAGGTGAGTAAATGGGTGTGTGATTAATTTTTGCATGACTGACTAGGTGTGTGAGTACCTCTATGGATGAGTGGCGGTGTGTGAGTGTTTATATAGGTGTATGAGTGCATATGATAGTCCTCTACTGAGTGACTGTTAGTATGAGTGACTGTACGGGTGAGTGAGTAGATGTGTGTGTGTAGACCTAAGAATCAGTGAGTGGGTATGTAGTTATTGGTATTGGAGTGTGTATGGTTTTGAGAATGGCAGTCTGTAATTTAGAGTGGGTGTATCAAAAGTTATATTAGGGTGTGAGAAGATGCATGAAATTATCACATGGATGATGTCATGAGTGATGTCACTGACCATGTCATGAGTGATGTAATATGTGACGTCATCAGCAGTGCATTGCGGGGGCGCGAGTTATAGTTAGCTGAACTAACTATAACGGGGGAATTTCTATGGTTTTGTACGAGTGAAATGTCCAACTAACTATAACTGTACCTAAAACCTATGGTTTTTCAGTGAATTTCAAATGTTTTTAAATGCTAATTTCTAACTATAACGTGTCTGAAACCTATGGTTTTTTCAGTGAATTTCAAAGGTTTTTAAATGCTAATTTCTAACTATAACGTGCCTGAAACCTATGATTTTTAAGTGAATTTCAAAGGTTTTTAAATGCTAGTTTCTAACTATGCCTACAGAGGTAGGACATGTGAAGAAAGAAGAAAAAACACACAGAAAGAAGCAAAAGAAATGCAGAAATAAGCAACAGAAGTCCACAAAGACGAAGAAAAGTGCAGGAAGAAGCAAAAGATGTGCAGAAAGAGCCAACAGAGGAGCAGAAAGAGGCCTTGTTGCAAAATCATCCTTTGCCCACAACTTTTTCAGACGGGTACTGGTGGTAACTGACTCTGACTAACCAGAGCCAGTGCTATGCTAAAAGACACTTAGAATACAGTGAAAACACCTACATACACTAGGGAACACTATGCGTTGGGGTACCCCTGTGATTAGCATGACCTCCTCTGTAAGTCCCTAGTACATAATAGGGCAGGGGGATTAAAACTACCTCTTAAAACGCGCTACAGGGCGCGTTTGCACACGTCACCTCAAGCCCCCCCTCCTTTCACCACTGTGCAAACGCGCCCTGTGGCGTGTTTTAAGTTGCGGGATTAAGTCCCCTTGAATCCTGAGGGTCCCTGGGGCCCAACTAGCCCCCAGGTACCTACAGTTAGGACCACAGAGCTGAGTTGCAGAGAGGCGTTCGAGGTCACACACCTTTTTTCATCTCTCTGCAACGCAACTCTGTTGTGCTTACTGAAGGTACCTAGTGGGCTAGTTGGGCCCCAGGGTCCCTCAGGATTCAAGGGGAATTAATTCCCCAACTTAAAACGCACCACAGGGCGTGTTTGCGCACATGTCACCTGAGGCCCCTGCCCCTCCCTTCACCACTGTGCAAACGCGCCCCGTGGCGCGTTTTAAGTTGGGGGATTAGGTCACCTTGACTCCTCAGGGTCCCTGGGGCCCAACTAGCCCACCAGGTACTTCCAGTAAGCACCACAGGCCTGCGTTGCAACGCCTGTAACAAATTGTGCAGTTGTGTTTAGGTAGTGAAGGGGGTCGTGCTGGGGGTAGTGTTTTAGGGTTTAGGGTAGTGCAGTGGTGTTTGTGTAGTGTAGGGGGTCATGCTGGGGGTAGATTTAGGGTTTAGGGTAGTGCAGTGGTGTTTGGGTAGTGTAGGGAGTCGTGCTGGGGGAGTGTTTTAGGGTTTAGGGTAGTGCAGTGGTGTTTGGGTAGTGTAGGGGTCGTGCTGGGGTAGTGTTTTAGGGTTTAGGGTAGTGCAGTGGTGTTTGGGTAGTGTAGGGGTCGTGCTGGGGGTAGTGGTTTAGGGTAGTGCAATGGTGTTTGGGTAGTGTAGGGGTACTGCTGGGGTTAGTGTTTTAGGGTTTAGGGTAGTGCAGTGGTATTTGGGTAGTGTAGGGGTACTGCTGGGGGTAGTGTTTTAGGGTTTAGGGTAGTGCAGTGGTGTTTGGGTAGTGTAGGGGTTCGTGCTGGGGGTAGTTTTTAGGGTTTAGGGTAGTGCAGTGGTGTTTGTGTAGTGTAGGGGTAGTGTTTTAGGGTTTGGGGTAGTGCAGTGGTGTTTGTGTAGTGTAGGGGGTCGTGCTGGGGGTCGTGTTTTAGGGTTTAGGGTAGTGCAGTGGTGTTTGTGTAGTGTAGGAGGTTGTGGTTTAGGGTAGTGCAGTGGTCTTTGGGTAGTGTAGGGAGTCGTGCGGGGGTAGTGTTTTAGGGTTTAGGGTAGTGCAGTGGTCTTTGGGTAGTGTAGGGAGTCGTGTGGGGGTAGTGTTTTAGGGTTTAGGGTAGTGCATTGGTGTTTGGGTAGTGTAGGGGTCATGCGGGGGCAGTGTTTTAGGGTTTAGGGCAGTGCAGTGGTGTTTGGGTAGTGTAGGGGTCGTGCTGGGGGAGTGTTTTAGGGTTTAGGGCAGTGCAGTGGTGCTCGGGTAGTGTAGGGGTCGTGCTTGGGGTAGTGTTTTAGGGTTTAGGGCAGTGCAGTGGTGTTCGGGTAGTGTAGGGGGTCGTGCTGGGGGAGTGTTTGAGGGTTTAGGGCAGTGCAGTCGTGTTCGGGTAGTGTAGGGGGTCGTGCTGGGGGAGTATTTTAGGGTTTAGGGTAGTGCAGTGGTGTTCGGGTAGTGTAGGGGTCATGCTGGGGGTAGTGTTTTAGGGTTTAGGGCAGTGCAGTGGTGTTCGGGCAGTGTAGGGGTCATGCTGGGGGTGGTGTTTTAGGGTTTAGGGCAGTGCAATGGTGTTCGGGCAGTGTAGGGGGTCGTGCAGGGGTGGTGTTTCAGGGTTTAGGAGGCAGTGGTGTTCGGGCAGTGTAGGGGTCGTGCTGGGGTGGTGTTTCAGGGTTTGGGGCAGTGCAGTGGTGTTCGGGCAGTGAAGGGGTCGTGCTCGGGGTGGTGTTTCAGGGTTTTGGGCAGTGCAGTGGTGTTCGGGCAGTGTAGGGGGTCGTGCAGGGTTGTGGTGTGTCAGGGTTTAGGGCAGTGCAGTGATGTTCGGGCAGTGTAGGGGGTCGTGCTGTGTGGTGTTTCAGGGTTTAGGGCAGTGCATTGGTGTTCGTGCAGTGTAGGGGTGGTGCAGGGGGTGATGTTTCAGGGTTTAGGGCAGTGCAGTGGTGTTCGGGCAGTGTAGGGGGTGGTGCAGGGGGTGGTGTTTCAGGGTTTAGGGCAGTGCAGTGGTGTTCGGGCAGTGTAGGGGGTCATACAGGGGGTGGTGTTTCAGGGTTTAGGGCAGTGCAGTGGTGTTCGGGCAGTGTAGGGGGTCATGCTGGGGCTGGTGTTTCAGGGTTTAGGGCAGTGCAGTGGTGTTCGGGCAGTGTAGGGGGTCGTGCTGGGGCTGGTGTTTCAGGGTTTAGGGCAGTGCAGTGGTGTTCAGGCAGTGTAGGGGGTTGTGCTGGGGCTGGTGTTTCAGGGTTTAGGGCAGTGCAGTGGTGTTCGGGCATTGTAGGGGGTCGTGCAGGGGGTGGTGTTTCAGGGTTTAGGGCAGTGCAGTGGTGTTTGGACAGTGTAGGGGGTCGTGCAGGGGTGGTGTTTCAGGGTTTAGGGCAGTGCAGTGGTGTTCGGCCAGTGTAGGTGGTCTTGCTGGGGGTGGTGTTTCAGGGTTTAGTGCAGTGGTGTTCGGGCTGTGTAGGGGGTCTTGCTGGGGGTGGTGTTTCAGGGTTTAGGGCAGTGCAGTGGTGTTCGGGCAGTGTAGGGGGTCTTGCTGGGGCTGGTGTTTCAGGGTTTAGGGCAGTGCAGTGGTGTTTGGGCAGTGTAGGGGGTCTTGCTGGGGCTGGTGTTTCAGGGTTTAGGGTAGTGCAGTGGTGTTCGGGCAGTGTAGGGGGTCGTACTGGGGCTGGTGTTTGAGGGTTTAGGGCAGTGCAGTGGTGTTTGGGCAGTGTAGGGGGTCGTGCTGGGGCTTGTGTTTCAGGGTTTATGGCAGTGCAGTGGTTTTCGGGCAGTGTAGGCGGTCGTGCTGGGGCTTGTGTTTCAGGGTTTAGGGCAGTGCAGTGGTGTTCGGGCAGTGTACAGGGTTGTGCTGGGGCTGGTGTTTCAGGGTTTAGGGCAGTGCAGTGGTGTTCGGGCAGTGTAGGGGGTCATGCTGGGGCTGGTGTTTCAGGGTTTTGGGCAGAGCAGTGGTGTTCGGGCAGTGTAGGGGGTCGTGCTGGGGGTGGTGTTTCAGGGTTTAGGGCAGTGGTGTTCGGGCAGTGCAGGGGTCTTGCTGGGGGTGATGTTTCAGGGTTTAGGGCAGTGCAGTGGTGTTCGGGCAGCGTAGGGGGTCTTGCTGGGGGTAGTGTTTCAGGGTTTAGGGCAGTGCAGTGGTGTTCGGGCAGTGTAGGGGGTCGTGCTGGGGGTGGTGTTTCAGGGTTTAGGGCAGTGCAGTCGTGTTCGGGCAGTGTAGGGGTCGTGCAGGGGTGGTGTTTCAGGGTTTAGGGCAGTGCAGTGGTGTTAGGGCAGTGTAGGGGGTCGTGCTGGGGGTGGTGTTTCAGGGTTTAGGGCAGTGCAGTGGTGTTCGGGCAGTGTAGGGGGTCGTGCAGGGGTGGTGTTTCAGGGTTTAGGGCAGTGCAGTGGTGTTCGGGCAGTGTTTGGGGTCGTGCTGGGGCTGGTGTTTCAGGGTTTAGGGCAGGGCAGTGGTGTTCGGGCAGTGTAGGGGGTCGTGCTGGGGCTGGTGTTTCAGGGTTTAGGGCAGTGCAGTGGTGTTCGGGCAGTGTAGGGGGTCGTGCTGGGGGTGGGGTTTAGGGTAGTGCAGTGGTGTTCAGGCAGTGTAGGGGTCGTGCTGGGGCTAGTGTTTCAGGGTTTAGGGCAGAGCAATGGTGTTCAGGCAGTGTAGGGGGTCGTGCTGGGGGTGGTGTTTCAGTGTTTAGGGCAGTGCAGTGGTGTTCGGGCAGTGTAGGGGGTCGTGCTGGGGGTGGTGTTTCAGGGTTTAGGGCAGTGCAGTGGTGTTCAAGCAGTGTAGGGGGTCGTGCTGGGGCTGGTGTTTCAGGGTTTAGGGCAGTGCAGTGGTGTTCGGGCAGTGTAGGGGGTCGTGCTGGGGGTGGTGTTTCAGGGTTTAGGGCAGTGGTGTTCAGGCAGTGTAGGGGTCTTGCTGGGGGTGATGTTTCAGGGTTTAGGGCAGTGCAGTGGTGTTCGGGCAGTGTAGGGGTCTTGCTGGGGGTAGTGTTTCAGGGTTTAGGGCAGTGCAGTGGTGTTCGGGCAGTGTAGGGGTCGTGCTGGGGATGGTGTTTCAGTGTTTAGGGCAGTGCAGTGGTGTCGGGCAGTGTAGGGGTCGTGCTGGGGGTGGTGTTTCAGGGTTTAGGGCAGTGCAGTGGTGTTCCGGCAGTGTAGGGGTCGTGCAGGGGGTGGTGTTTCAGGGTTTAGGGCAGTGCAGTGGTGTTGGGGCAGTGTAGGGGGTCGTGCTGGGGGTGGTGTTTCAGGGTTTAGGGCAGTGCAGTGGTGTTCAGGCAGTGTAGGGGGTCGTGCTGGGGCTAGTGTTTCAGGGTTTAGGGCAGAGCAATGGTGTTCAGGCAGTGTAGGGGGTTGTGCTGGAGGTGGTGTTTCAGGGTTTAGGGCAGTGCAGTGGTGTTCGGGCAGTGTAGGGGGTCTTGCTGGGGGTGGTGTTTCAGGGTTTAGGGCAGTGCAGTGGTGTTGGGGCAGTGTAGGGGGTCGTGCTGGGGGTGGTGTTTCAGGGTTTAGGGCAGTGCAGTTGTGTTCGGGCAGTGTAGGGTGTCGTGCTGGGGGTGGTGTTTCAGGGTTTAGGGCAGTGCCGTCGTGTTCGGGCAGTGTAGGGGGTCGTGCAGGGGGTGGTGTTTCAGGGTTTAGGGCAGTGCAGTGGTGTTAGGGCAGTGTAGGGGGTCGTGCTGGGGGTGGTGTTTCAGGGTTTAGGGCAGTGCAGTGGTGTTCGGGCAGTGTAGGGGGTCGTGCAGGGGGTGGTGTTTCAGGGTTTAGGGCAGTGCAGTGGTGTTCGGGCAGTGTTTGGGGTCATGCTGGGGCTGGTGTTTCAGGGTTTAGGGCAGGGCAGTGGTGTTCGGGCAGTGTAGGGGGTCGTGCTGGGGCTGGTGTTTCAGGGTTTAGGGTAGTGCAGTGGTGTTTGTGTAGTGTAGGGGGTCATGCTGGGGGTAGTGTTTTAGGGTTTAGGATAGTGCAGTGGTGCTTGTGTAGTGTAGGGTGTCGTGCTGGGGGTAGTGTTTTAGGGTTTAGGGTAGTGCAGTGGTGTTTGTGTAGTGTAGGGGGTCATGTTTTAGGGTAGTGCAGTGGTGTTTGGGCAGTGTAGGGGTCGTGCTGGGTGTAGTGTTTTAGGATTTAGGTTAGTGCAGTGGTGTTTGGGTAGTGTAGGGGGTCGTGCTGGGGGTAGTGTTTTAGGGTTTAGGGTAGTGCAGTGGTGTTTGTGTAGTGTAGGGGGTCATGCTGGGGGTAGTGTTTTAGGGTTTAGGATAGTGCAGTGGTGCTTGTGTAGTGTAGGGGGTCGTGCTGGGGGTAGTGTTTTAGGGTTTAGGGTAGTGCAGTGGTGTTTGTGTAGTGTAGGGGGTCATGTTTTAGGGTAGTGCAGTGGTGTTTGGGTAGTGGCGGGGGTCATGCTGGGGGTAGTGTTTTAGGATTTAGGTTAGTGCAGTGGTGTTTAGGTAGTGTAGTGGGTCGTGCTGGGGGTAGTGTTTTAGGGTTTAGGGTAGTGCAGTGGTGTTTGTGTAGTGTAGGGGGTCGTGCTGGGGATAGTGATTTAGGGTTTAGGGTAGTGCAGTGGTGCTTGTGTAGTATAGGGGTCGTGCTGGGGGTAGTGTTTTAGGGTTTAGGGTAGTGCAATGGTGTTTGTGTAGTGTAGGGGGTCATGTTTTAGGGTAGTGCAGTGGTGTTTGGATAGTGTAGGGGGTCGTGCTGGGTGTAGTGTTTTAGGATTTAGGTTAGTGCAGTGGTGTTTGGGTAGTGTAGGGGGTCGTGCTGGGGGTAGTGTTTTAGGGTTTAGGGTAGTGCAGTGGTGTTTGTGTAGTGTAGGGGGTCATGCTGGGGGTAGTGTTTTAGGGTTTAGGATAGTGCAGTGGTGCTTGTGTAGTGTAGGGGGTCGTGCTGGGGGTAGTGTTTTAGGGTTTAGGGTAGTGCAGTGGTGTTTTTGTAGAGTAGGGGGTCATGTTTTAAGATGCAACGCTCCAATACCTGACCAGTCTGCACTACATAAAACTGCAAAAAAACTAAAAATAAAAAGTGTTTTGCACACTTTTGTCATTGGGCTATATGTGGGCTACATCTGGGTAATATTTGTGCTACATTTGGGCTCTTTTTTCTCTGGTGGCCATCTTGGAAGACTTCTTTGTTATGAAGTTTCCTAATTTCCTCATTTACTGCAGTCTCCTCAGTAGGAAATGCTTTCAGTTTTTACTTTGATTCCATCAAGAAGGCATTCAGATGTGTCTCACATTTGCCATAAATTCAGAATGTTAGCACTCTAGTTGTACATTAGATCACTGTAGTTAAGCTACTGCTCACCAGGGAGTTAACTGGAAGTCTGCTGCTGGTATTGAAAGTGATTGTTTCAGTCTGCATGTCAGACTTTTTTAATGAAATAGAAGAGGATTTGAGATCTCACTTAAAACATGCCCTAATTTATCTTTCTGCAGCACTAACCATAATTTCTATTTAAAAAAGAACCCCCTCATTTTGTTCCTTTTTAAATTAAATGTTTTAAGTGTTACCGGTTTATTCCAATCAAGATGGCTTCAGGTGTGCCATACTTTTGTCATAAGTAAGGCTGTTAGCGCTCTAGTTGTTCTTTAGAACACTCTGGAAAGCTGCAGTAGAACACAAAGGCATCAACTGGCAGGCTGCTCCTGTTGAAATATAACAGGAAGATATTTGAGATCACACTTGAAACATGTCCTAATTTTTCTTTCTACAGCACTAACCATAATTTCTATGACAAAATGAACCCCATCATTTTGTTCCTTTTTAAATTAAATGTTTTAAGTGTTACCAGTTTATTCCAATCAAGATGGCTTCAGGTGTGCCATACTTTTGTCATAAGTAAGGCTGTTAGCACTCTAGTTGTTCTTTAGAACACTCTGGGAAGCTGCAGTAGAACACAAAGGAATCAACTGACAGTCTCTGCCCTTGTTGGATGTACATGTTTTACTGAGAATGTCAGACTTCATTCTCACATGACTAAGAAAGATAATGTCAATTTACAGAAAATATGCTCTCATTTTAGCTTCTGGAGCACCTTCCAAAACTCTATGGGACAAGCATGTGAAAATAGTTTTCTCTCAAACATGATTCATGATATCCCAGCAGAAGGTTTTTCACAGGGCAAAATCACCTTAGAACACACCACAATTCCTGAAATTAGTATGGTACCATCAACAAATGTATTCTTATGTAACTAAAGTCTGTTATCACCCTTTATAGTTCTCCTTTTGGTAACCCTCAAAATCTTTGATTCACTACAATGCATTTCAATGGGGTACTATCATGTATATTGGTCCTAAGATGGCTGCCAGCAATTCCAGGATGAAGTGCTGACAGCCAATCAGATCTCACAATGACATGTGTGGTTAGGCTCCGCCCAGATATATATGTGATTTTACTTTTGATTTTCTCAGGAACTACTGAACGGATTTACACCATTTAACCAAAAGGCACGACTCTGAACCAAGGGCTAGCTTTTTGCCAAATTTGGTGTAATTCCGTTCAGCAGTTCGGGCTGTAGCTGCGACTAAAGGTTCCTATGGAAAATTGCATGGGGAAAACACGTTTTGGGACCCCCCTTTTTTCTCGGCCCCCACTTGATGAATCACCCCGAGACTTTCAGGATAGGAGCGGGCCATAAGTTTTGAAAATTTCGCGAAGATTCGTCAACCGGCGCCAAAGTTATTGGGAATAGAATGTTGCGCATTTCCTATGGAAAATAGGTCCTAACTATAACTATCTACTGGCGACCGCCAGTAGATATATATATATATATTCACTGGAAAAAACCATAGGTTTCAGGCACGTTATAGTTAGAAATTAGCATTTAAAAAACCTTACAAATACACTGAAAAAACCATAGGTTTTAGGGACAGTTATAGTTAGTTGGACATTGCACTCGTACAAAACCCGTGAAATTCCCCCGTTATAGTTAGTTCAGCTAACTATAACTCGCGCCCCCGCAATGCACTGCTGATGACGTCACATATTACATCACTCATGACATGGTCAGTGACATCACTGATGACATCTCAAATGACATCACTGATGACATCATCCAGTGACTGTGTGTTTCTGTAAAGTTTAAATATTTTTAATATATATAGGGAAAGGCGTATTGAAGAATGAGTGGGTGTATAAGTGTCTGTATGGATGATTTAGTAGGTGCGTGACTAACTCTATGAGTGATTAAACGTATCTTACTGAATGCATGGGTTAGTGACTAAACTGGGTGAATGTCTGTATCCGTCTGTCTGTTGCTGTGTAAGTGGCTGCATGGGTTTGTGAATAGCTACATGAGTGTCTATATGAGTTATTGATTGGTTGTCTGAGTATCTGTATGGGTGCCTGAGTGTTTGTGTGGGTGGGGTGTGTGCGACTCTGTGCATAGATGTGTGAGTGGGTGATTCACTGGGTGGATGGTTTCAAGAGTGCATCTGTGATAGACTGTATGGGTGGGTAAGTGTGTGTAAGAGTGTGTTAGTGAGTGAATGTATGTCCCAGTGGTACATGTGTGAGTAACTACATATGTGAAAGGCAGTATATATGTGTGTTGGAGTATATAAATAGCTATAAGCGAGAGTGTGTGATTGTGAGAGTGACTGTATGGATGAGTGTGTGCTTGTATCAGTGATTGTATAAGAGCATAAGAATGTGCTAGTATTTGTATGAGTAAGTGAGCTGGTGTGTGTATAACTGTATAGGTGAGTAAATGGCAGTGTGTTTAATTATTTGCATGACTGACTAGGTGTGTGAGTACCTCTATGGATGAGTGGCGGTGTTTGAGTGTCTATATAGGAGTATGAGTGCATATGATAGTCCTGTACTGAGTGACCGTAAGTATGAGTGACTGTACGGGTGAGTGAGTGGATGTGTGTGTAGACCTAAGAATCAGTGAGTGGGTATGTAGTTATTGGTGTTGGAGTGTCTATGGTTTTGCGAATGGCAGTCTGTAATTTAGAGTGGGTGTATCAAAGGTTATATTAGGGTGTGAGGAGGTGCATCAGATTATCACGTGGATGATGTCATCAGTGATGTCATTTGAGATGTCATCAGTGATGTCATCAGTGATGTCACTGACCATGTCATGAGTGATGTAATATGTGACGTCATCAGCAGTGCATTGCGGGGCACGAGTTATAGTTAGCTGAACTAACTATAACGGGGAATTTCACGGGTTTTGTACGAGTGCAATGTCCAACTAACTATAACTGTCCCTAAAACCTATGGTTTTTCAGTGAATTTGTAAGGTTTTTAAATGCTAATTTCTAACTATAACGTGCCTGAAACCTATGGTTTTTTTCAGTGAATTTCAAAGGTTTTGTAAATGACAATTTTTAAATGTATTCTTTGTTATATTTATTTTTTTGATACTGATTTACTACATTTTTTTAAACTATTTATTTTTAGATATTTTATTTTTTAATTACATTGTAATTACATTATACATTACATTACAAAATATACTTTCTCAGAATGAATTACTTTAGTTTAAATACTTTGCAAATAGGCAATAGACTTTTAAGTACAGTAGTTACAGTTGTTGCAATGGGCAACATAATTTCAAACACAATGCAACATTGAGCTCAATGTGAATTTCTAGTTAAATGCAATTAGTTACTTTATGGATTACTTTTCTAACCGCAGGACTGGATCCTAGATTCAGTCCTGGGACATCTCCTGTAAACACTTGAGTAAAAGCGTTTTGGTTACAGTAGTGATTTTTAAGGAATATTATTGTATTTTAAAAGTTGACAGAAACTTTTTCACATAGAATCACCAATGTTATCCTATGGGAGGAAATTCACTTAGCAGGTAAGTAGTGTTATCGTTACTTTTTCTTACTCAGTGGTGGATCCTGGATCCAGCACTGGTTCATCTCCTGTAAACAGTTGAAAGAATGCGTTTAAGTCATACAGGCGATTTTTAAGGAATATTTGTAGGTTGTGAAAATCGACACTGAAACTTTTCTGCTGAAAACCAGACAATGGATTCCTATGGAAGGAAATACAAGTTACTGGTAAGTACGGTTACAATTACTTTTCAGGGTCAGTGCTGGGCTAAAAGATGCAGCACTGGGTTCTCTCCTGATAACAGGTGAGTAAATCGGAATTCGTAGTTCGGCTGATTTTAGAGGAATATTATAAAGTTCCAAAACTCCACACTTAGAAGAATTTCCAAGTGAAACCAGTCAATGTTAGCCTATGGAAGGAAATTCAAGTTACTGGTAAGTACGGTTAAAATTACTTTTCAGGATCAGTACTGGGCTCAAAGCTGCAGCACTGAGGTCTCTCCTGATAACAGGTGAGTAAATCGGAATTCGTAGTTCGGCTGATTTTAGAGGCATATTTGCACAATGGTGAAGGAAGGGGTGGGGCCTGAGGTGACATGTCTGCAAACACGCCCTGTGGCGCGTTTTAAGTTGGAGAATTAATTCCTCCTCAATCCCGAGTGTCCCTAGGGGCCAACTAGCCCACCAGATACCTCCAGTATGCGCCAGAGAGCTGCGTTGCAGAGAGGTGTTCAGAGGCCACGCCCCTTTTACAACACTCTGCAACGCAGCTCCGTGGCGCTTACTGGAGATACCTGGTGGGCTAGTTGGCCCCTAGGGACCCTCAGGATTGAAGGGGATTTAATTCCCCATCTTAAAACGCGCCACGGGGCCTGTTTGCACACATGTCACCTGAAGCCCCGCCCCTCCTTCACCACTGTGCAAACGCGCCCCGTGGCTCGTTTTAAGTTGGGGATTAAGTCCCTTGAATCCTGAGGGTCCTTGGAGTCCAACTAGCCCACCATGTAGCTCCAAAGCGCCACAGAGCTGCGTTGCAGAGAGGTGTAAAAGGGGCGTGGCCTCTGTACACCTCTCTGCAAGGCAGCCCTGGCGCATACTGGAGATTCCTGGTGGGCTAGTTGGCCTCAGGGACCCCCAGTATTCAAGGGAATCCCCGGGGCATGCCACCATTTTTTTATTTTTATTTTTGGAGGGGGGCTGCGTGTCCCCCCTCCTGAGGCCTCTAATGGCCCCGGGGTCCCCATCCCCCGGGGCCGGCCTTTGCCTTTTTTATTTTATTTTTTTATTGTTTTTTTGGGGAGGGAGGCTGCGTGGCCCCCTCCTGGGCCACTTCTAGCCCCGGGGACCCCATCCCCCGGGGCTGGCCCTCCATTGGGGACCGTGGGGGTCCCCAATGCCCTCACGGTCCCGCCGGCTCCCCGCGTCCTGCGGGAGGCGGCATTGCTTTCCATAAGGGAGCTGCTGACATGCAGCTCCCCTTATGGAAAAGCAATTCTGCTTGCTTCATTGAAGCGAGAGCAGGTTTCCTGCTCTCGCTTCAATGAAGCTAAGCTAGCTTGCAATGACAGGGCGGGAGCCGCGAGGCTCCCGCCCTGTCATTGCAAACAGCAGTGTCCCGGGGTGGGCACCCCGGGACACTGCAGGAGCCGGCCCTGGGGGTGGCGGTCCCCAGGGCCATCAAGGGCTCCAGGAGGGGGCCGCGCAGCCCCCTCCCATGTCTTTAAAGCCCCGGGAGATGGTGGTCCTCGGGGCTCGGGGTCCGTAACGGACCCCCGCATTTCAGTATTAGTGCCCGGGGAGGTGGCGGTCCCGGGGGCGTGTGGGGGGGCTCGAGCCCCCCCACACAGGTTCATTAAATTAAATAAAAAGAAGCCCCGGGGGGTGGCGGTCCTCGGGGCTGCGGGAGGGCCGAGTGCCCTCCCGCACCATTTTGAAATAAAAGCCCCGGGGGTGGCGGTCCCTGGGGCTTGGGGGCCTTAGAGGCCCCCAACCCCAATCATTTTTATTAACCCCGCATGCCCCCGGGACTTGGCCCACCCGGGGGCCAGTTGAGAACGAAGCGCGGAGACCGCGCTTCGTTTTGTTTTATCGGCTGGATCCGCGCACCCAGCGCGTTTTTTGCCGATTTAAAAATAAAAATAAAAATGTTGTGCCCTGGGGGTCCTTGTAGGACCCCCTGAGCAGGCCTAGGGGGTCAGGGTGTTTCTACCCTGCCCCCTTTTTGCGTTTTTTGCGTCTGTTTTCATCTTTTCTTGTGCCTCGGTTCTACCGAGGAACAAGATGGCTGCCAACACTTCCTGATTTGGAGTGTTGACAGCCAATTAGCATACAGCTTGTGACCGGGAGGTATATATGTGATTTTACTTTTGATTTTCTCAGGAACTACTGAACGGATTTACACCATTTAAGCAAAAGGCATGACTCTGAACCAAGGACTACCTCTTTGCCAAATTTGGTGTAATTCCGTTCAGCAGTTCGGGCTGTAGCCGCGATGAACGGTTCCTATGGAAAAATGAATGGGGAAAACACGTTTTGGGACCCCCTTTTTTTCTCGGCCCCCGCTTGACGAATCACCCCGAGACTTTCAGGATAGGAGCGGACCGGAGCGCCCCAACAAATTGGAAAATTTCGCGAAGATTCGTCAACCGACGCCAACGTTATTTCAAATAGAATGTTGCGGATTTCCTATGGAAAATAGGTCCTAACTATAACTATAACTATCTACTGGCGACCGCCAGTAGATAATATATATATATATATATATACATACATATCAGAGCAACGATAGCCACCCTGTACCTATAGTTAGGATTCACGGAGATAGGAATTCCTCAGATTTTTGACAGCTAATAACTTTGCACCCGCTTGCCAAAACTTTGCAGACCTATAGCTTTTTCTACATTGGCAGATGATGCAAAGTTCCTGCCAAAGTACATCTACATCCATTCTCCCACTTTTACGCTATGTCTGTTTCAAGTCTCACACTCCACTCTATGCCTCGCCACTGTACACCACTCTACGTCACTTCACAGCTCTCCACCACACTCTACAGCACTTCATCCCACTCTATGGCTCTCCACTCCACTTTACGCTATTACACTCTATGCCATCACATACTATGAGACTCCAGTCTGCGCCACTCCACTATACACCCCTCCACTCTATGCCACTCCATTCTACTCTGTTCCACTATACGCCACTCCACTCCATTCTACACTATTACAGTCTACACCGCTCCACTGTATGCCCCTCCACTCTGGGCCACTAGACTCTGCTGTATTCCACTATACGCCACTCCCCTCTACGCTTTTCTACTCTACACCACACCACTCTGCAATATTTTACCGTACACCACTATTCTGTACCTCCCTCCACTTTGCGGCACTCTACTCTACATCACACCACTGTACACTATTCCACTCAATGCCACTTTACTCTACTCTACTGTAGGCCACTCGACTGTACACCACCACACTGCACCTCACTCTACTCTATACCACTCCACTGTCTGCCACTCCACTGTACGCCACTCAATTGTATGCTATTCCACTCTGCCAATTTACTCTATGCCACTCTAGCCTACACCACAACACAGTACGTCACTCCATGCCACTCCACTCTGCGCCACTCCAGTCTCCGCCAGTCCACTCCATGCTGTTCCTCTGTGTGCAACTCCACTCTACGCCACTCCTTTCTATGCTATTCCACTCTATGCCACTCCGCTCTACGCTATTCCACTCCACTCTACGCCACTGCAATGTACCTCACTCCACTTTACACCACTACACTGTATGCCACTCCATTCTGAGCCACTTGACTGTACATCATTTCACTCCATGCCAAGCCACTCTACGCCACTACACTGTATGCCACCCCACTGTACCACACTTCACTCTACGCCAGTCTACACCACTCCACTGTACGTTATTCCACTCTACGCTACTCCAGTCTATGCCACTACATTGTATCTCGCTCCACTCTATACCACTACACTCTATGCCATTCTACTGTATGGTATTCCACTCTACACCACTCCACGCCACTCCAGTCTATGACGCTCCAGTCTACACCACTGTATACTATTCCACTCTACGCCACGCCTCTCTACACCACTCCACTCTACGCCATTCCAATGTACGTTACTGCAGTCTATGCCACTCCACTGAACCCCACTACACTCTATGCCACTCCTCCTTATGCTGTTCCACTCTACACCACCCAAGGCGGTTGTACGCCACTCCACTGTACGCTATTCCACTGTCAGCTATTCCACTGTAGCCACTCCACTTTATACTATTATTTTCTATGCCATTTCTACTCTACGCTATTCCACTGCACATAACTCCATTCTAAGCTAAGCCACCCTATGCCACTCAAATGTACGCCACTCTACACCACTTCACTGTATGCTATTCCACTCTATGTCACTCCACTGTACCCCACTCAACTCTATGCCACTCAACTCCACTCTACACCATTTCACTGTCCGCCACACTACTGCATGCTTTTCCACTGTATGCCACTCTATTCTATACCACTCTACTGTATGCTATTCCACTGTATGTCACTCCAGTCAGTGCCACTCCACTATATGCGACTATACTATACGCAGTTCCACTGTACGTAACTCCACTCACCTTCACTCCACTCCACTCTATTCCAGTGTACTCCAATCCACTCTAACCAACTCCACTCAACTGTACTCCACCCAGTCACACTGTACTCCACTCAACAAGAGTTTACATCCCTCCACGCTGCCACACTATACTCTACTCTATAGCACTTCACTGTACAACTATGTACTCCTGTCAATGTGAGTCTACAGCACTCTACTTTACTCTATGCCATTGTACAGCACTATACTACAGTTTACGACACTCTACTCAACTCCCTCTATGCCGCTCCACCCCACTTTATTATGCTCTATGAGTCACTACCTCACTCTACTCCACTCTACTCCATTGCTGCACTCTATGCCACTCCACTGTACACTACTCTACAGCACTCAACTCTTCGACACTCTATGCCACTCCACTCAGCTATATTGTACCGCAGTGTACTCTACTGCACGCCACTCCACTGTACAACACTGTAATCCACTCTGTGGCACTCTACTCTACTACACTTTCCGATATTCTATAACACGCTAGTTCACTCCACTGTATGACACACCAATCCACTCTACAACACTTTACTCAACTTACAACGCCACTCCACTCTACTTTACAACATGCTACTCCACGCTACACCACTCCGCTAGGCTCCTTTCCACTGCACAACACTTTACCCCACTCTATGCCGCTGAACAACACTCCACTATAAATTGCTCCAATCTACTTCACTCTGTGCAACTTCACTCTATAAGACTCTACTACACTCTGTACCACTATACCATACTGTACTCCACTCTATACCCCTACAGTACACTGTACAACAATTTTCTCCACTCTATGCCCCTACACTGCTACGTACAACTCTCTACTCCATTCTACTAGACGGCGCAGAGACAGAATATCGGGTTGGAAATGTCGACTTACACAAATATCGAGTTTGAAATATCGTGACACAGAAATATCGACAGCAAGAATATCGTGGTTAAGAATATCGACTTTAAGATAAGTAATATCGTTTTTAAAAATATTGAAGATATTAATATCATTTGCAGAAATATAGTTGTTGAAAATATCGATTTTTTAATTAGTGTTATGTATTTTAGTATCTATTTTAAATGTATGTGATCTATTTTTTGTATAAGTATTGCTTTTGTTTTTTAATATATGTGTTACATTTTTAGTAGTTATTAATTTTATTTTAACTAAATTTAGCGTTTTTTACTTCTGTAGCAGGTTGTGGGTTTATAGGGGAATAGGGTGAGAAGTAATTTATTTATAATACATTAATTATTATGTTTTATTTATTAGTATTTATTTAATTTAGATTTTATAGTGTTAATTGTGGGAATTAATTAATGAATAATTAGTTGTTAATTATTAATAATTAATTAATTGGTAGTTATGTTAATTGTCATTTTTTTAGGAGCGGGTTGTGGGTTTATAGGGAATAGGGTAGAAAGTAATTTAATTATACTAAATGTATCATTATTTTTTATTTATTAATATTTATTTAATTTATATTTTATAGTGTTAATTGTAGGAATTAATTATTTTTTGAGTGGTTAAGTATTATTAATTAATTAATTGGTAAATATGTTAATTGTGTCATTTTCTTAGGAGCGGGTGGTGGGGTTTATAGGGGAATAAGGTGGGAAGTAATTTAATTATCATAATTTTTTTTTATTTTTTTATTTATTAATATTCTTTTAATTTATATTTTATTGTGTTAATCGTGGGAAGTAATTTATTAATAAATAATTATTATTTGTTTGTTAATTATTATTAATTAATTCATTGGTAATTAATTATGTTAATTGTGTCATTTCCTTTAGGAGCGGATGGTGGGGTTTATAGGGGTAAAGGGTGGTAAGTAATTTATTTTTAATTAATTAATAATTATTTGTTAATTAATGCTAATTAATTAATTAAAATCTAAATATGGCAATTGTGTAATTAATTTTAGATGTGAGTTGTGGGGTTTATAGTGGAAAAGGGTGGGAAGTAATTTCTTTTAAATTAATTAATAAGTTGTTAATTGATATTAAATTATTAATTTAAAATTAATTATGGAAATTGTGTAATGATTTTTAGGTGTGGGTTGTGGTGTTTATTTGGGTAGAGGGTGGAAAGTAATTTATGTTTAATTAATTAATGATTAGTTGATCATTAATATTAATTCATCAATTGATAGTGAATGTGGGTAATTGTTTATTCTTATTTTGTGTGTGGCTTTTGGTTTTAGAGGGGTAACGTTTGGGGAGCAAATTAATTTATTTTTAATTCATAATATTTTTTAATTGATAATTAGTTATGTTAATTATGGAGGTACATTTTTTTTATTTAGATGTGCGTTGTGAATTGTGTGCTGTTATAGGGTAGGAAATAAAAAAGATTACATTTATGTAATAATTAATGTTTTGTTTATAAATCATTTCTATTTAAAAATTGTTATTTGTTTGTAAAAATATGTTATTTTTTTTAATATAATCTTTCTAGGTATTTGTTATATCTATTTAACATTATAATATGTTTCTACCTTTTGTAATTTTTTATATTTTTATATATGTTTTATTTTTTTGTTTTTTAAAATCTTTTGTGTTGTTGATATTTTGTTTGTTTTTAATTTTGAACTGACTCCAGTGGGAATATTAATTTTTACCCCTCTGCTATCCAACACGTTCCCTATTGTTGCACTAACTGGAGTGGGAATAGTATTTTTTACCTCTCCGCTATCCAACATTTTCCCTATTGTTACACTAACTGGAGTGGGAATAGTAATTTTTACCCCTCCGCTATCCAACATTTTCCCTACTGTTGCACTCACTGGAGTGGTAATAGTCATTTTAGTCCTCCGCTATCCAACACTTTCCCTACTGTTGCACTCACTGGAGTGGAAATAGTAATTTCTACCCCTCCTCTATCCAACATTTTCCCTAATGTTGCACGCACTGGAGTGGGAATAGTAATTTTTACCCCTCCGCTATCCAACACTTTACCTGCTGTTGCAATCACTGGAGTGGGAATAGTATTTTTTCCTCCTCCGCCATCCAACACTTTGCCTGCTGTTGAACTCGCTGGAGTGGTAATAGTAAGTTTTAGCCCTCCGCTATCCAACACTTTCCCTACTGTTGCACTCACTGGAGTGGGAATATTTTTACCCCTCCGCTATCCAACACTTTCCTTACTGTTGTACTCACTGGAGTGGGAATAGTATTTTTACCCCTCCGCTATCCAACACTTTCCCTACTGTTGCACTCACTGGAATGGGAATAGTAATTTTTACCCCCCGCTATCCAACACTTTCCCTACTGTTGCACTCACTGGAGTGGGAATAGTCATTTTTACTACTCCGCTATCCAACATTTTCCCTACTGTTGCACTAACTGGAGTGGGAATAGTAATTTTTACCCATCCGCTATCCAACACTTTCCCTACTGTTGCACTCACTGAAGTGGAAAATGTAAGTTTAAAGACTTTTAAATAGTTTGTTTTAATTTATAATATAATGTTTTTTATTAGATTTTATGTTATAGGTGTATGTATATATATATATATATATATTTATTTGTAAATTTTTATATATTAATAAAATTATAAAATAAATTAAAATTAATAGTTTAATTGTTTTAAAGTAAATATATATATTACATTTTATATATGTATGTTTAAATTTTTTTAATTAAATTTCTTTTTATATTTGTTAAAATGTATATTAAATCTAAATAATTTTTTTAAAGTAAATTTTATTATTTAATATATTTAATATTAATTTTTTCTTTATATAAAAAAACAATATTTTGTACAACTATATTTTTACATCGATATTTTTTTCTTGATATTTTTGTCCTTACCATCATAAATATAGGATGTCAATATTTTTGACATCGATATTTATAACTCAATATTTGTGTAAGGGGATATTTTGGGGGTCGATATTCTATCAGTGAACCCTACTAGACTTTGCAACACTCTACAATACAACACTCAACTGTACTGTGCAAGACGCCACTCCAATTGATGACACTTTACTCGACTCTACGCCTCTCCACTCTACTGCACTTCACACAATTCTACTGTACAACACGTCACTCCACTCTATTACACTTTACTCCACTGTACGCTACGTCACTCCACTCTACTACACTCCACTCTAAGACACTCCACTGTAGGACACTCTCCTCCACTCTACTATGCAACACTCCACTCAACGACACTGGACTCTACAAATTGAAACACATTTTTATTCAAACAAAAAACATTTGAATTCAGTGAAAAAAAACAAAGATTAAACATTTGTTATAGTTAGGAAAACATTATATATTCATTCTATAGAAACCAAACTTAAAATCCAGAAACATTAGATATTCAAAAGTTATAGTTATACCTTAAATTTATAATGTATGCACCATCTTCAAATTATTATAGCTCTTGCACCTCTCTATACAGTGCAGTGAAGTCGGTAGCCACACTACATTAACTATAATTTGCGCCTTCTCCATGCACTGTTTATACCATTTCATATTACATTACTTATACCATCTGAAATTATAGCATTTATCAGAACACTTATGACATCGCAAATCACATCATTTGTCACATGGTAGAGGAGCAAGTTATAGTTAATGTAGTGTGGCTACCGAGTTCACTGCGCTGTATTTGGAGTCAAAGTTGGCAGGAGATGTGGATCCACTGTCTTAACTTTCAGAACCGACTTGGGGTGATTCTCTTTAGTCATGCTCCTCACAGCAGGGTTTCACCAGCCTAGAGCACCCACAAAAGAGGCACATGGTGATGTGAGCTTTTTACATCTGGCTGTCATAAGCTACACACTTAGGGGCCGATTCCGATCCTGGTCAGAAACCGTTCCGTCCGACACGTTCCCGGAGCGATTTCCGACCGATTCGTGCCCCTTGGCTCCGAGCGAGCGAGTACGATGCAATCGAGCGCTGACGGACTTGTGTCGCTCGGAGCCCCATTGATGTCAATGGGAGCCTATTGTACGATGCATACATAGACTCCCATTGAGAAAATAGCACGTCTCGGAGAAGTGCGCCCCCTATCGTGGGGACGCCTCGCTCACGCCCGCATCATACATGCATGTGTAGGGGGGACCCTTGGGTCCCCCCCTGTGTCCGACTCGTAAGGCTACGGGTGAAGGGGGGTCCGGCACGGACCCCCGAAGTCCGCTTCCCGGAGCGTTTTCGTGTCGGAGGCTCCGACTCGATCTGGTTGTCCGGATCGTGCATCGTACTGGCTCGGTCGTAAATCGACTCCATTGCGAGGGACGATTCGTCTGCGAACGAGTCGTACGGAGCGGTTCGGACCCGGAAACGATTCGGTCGGTGATTTCGCATACTTCGCATCGTACTTGCTCGCTCGTACAGATGTACGAGTCAGTCGGAAAGCGTACGATTCGGTCGGAATTCGGCTCTACGAATCGGACTCGGTCGGATTCGTAGGCCTACCGAGCGAGATCGGAATCGGCCCCTCAGGAGTGGACTATCAGGGCAAAGGCAAAAGACTGATCTCACCTAAGAGGTCTCTTTCACCCAGAACAACAGAGACTGCAGTCCCACCCCTTGCCCTACCATCTACCAAATGGCTGTGAAATCGGAAGACTAAGCAGCAGCTTTTCTCAGCAAAAGACACAACTGAATTTCTAAAGAAACCTTGTCTCCTCTTCCTCCACTTCAGTGTCTATTTCTCCTCCCTTCATCTTCACAAATATCATCAACACACTTCCACTGTATGGGAAAACAACCTCATCTCCAGCTTAGGCAGAAGGCCAGACTTGGGGTGTCCAAAACTGATCCCACAGTCCTCCATTACTCTGGCTCACTCATACTCACCATGCATGTACCATGCAAGCGACATACACAAACAAGCACAACATAGACTTGGGATATAAGCACTATGATCTGGGTTAGTGCACAGAAGCAGAACTTTACTTGAGTGGGTCATTAGGTCTCCACTCCAGCGACACAGATAAAAAGGGCAGACCACAACTATGAATTCTTAAAACACAGTATGCTGCCACTCCCATTCTATGTGCTAAACCTATGACAGGGACAGTAGTCTACAGTCTGCGCAATGAGGGCATGCTTGGTGTGCCTCTCCAGGTCACAGGAAGAATCTAGGACTTCACTCTTATCAAAAGAACAGGCCTAGGTCTCTGTGCACACACAAGATTAGTGTGAGGCTTGGACCAAGATCGAAAATGAGATACTTCCATTCAGGCACTCAGGGCAGGAGACCACAACTATGCTTCATGCAGGGGACATTCCAGTAACACCACTGGATGTGACAACTGTGTTTAGATGACTTATTTTTCTCCTTGCTTGCTTCTAGTTCATGGAGTTGGGGGTCTGGATCAATATCTCTTTCCTTCATTTTCAGTGCTTCTGTTTTTGTTGCTGGTTTGTTAGTACCATTCAATTTTTATCTGCCAGATCTGTTGGTTCTGCAGTATTAGCGGTTACCCCACCTGAAAGAAAGGTACCCCCTCCTGTTTAATTTTAGGTCTGGGATTAGGGGGAAAGCAAAACCTTTAAACTGAACACAGTATCCCACTCGACCTGTATGTCTTCTACTATACCTCACAATGCAGCGCGGTCTGACCAAGAACAAATTAAAACACTATAGTCATAAGCACATTTATGTATTTTTTATTATTTTTCTTTTTTTATTTTACTAGTGGATATATACTTCAATGCTTTTTTAATCACATATCCATAGTATTGTTTTCACAGTTCACATAATCATCACTTCTTTGCTGTTTCTTATTTGTTTATCAAAAAGACCTAATTACAAAGCTTTCCATAAAAATATCTTTTGTGAGGCATATTATTACAGAAATAGTTTTTCCACACATAATTATTTTCTCCCCATCCTACAAACCGCTCACTCATACATACACAAGAAATTCATCCTCTCATTCATACCACTCATTCAAATCCCAGCCACACCACACTTACACAAAAATGTTCAACGGGAAAAGATCTGTTTCATTCAGCGACTGCACATATTGATAATGCACAACCACCATCGGTATTAATTGCGGTTGCACATTGTCGATATGCGTAGTTGTTGTATGTTCTGTTAATACCACTTCTCCTCTACAATTTTTTATCACTTCTTTCGGGTGCAGATTCTTATGCAATGAATTCCAACAATGGGATATTAATTTATAAGAAAAATGTTGCTTTCATATTCTATGGACTAACCTCCTTTTTTTTGCGTATTCATAGCAGACAGTCCCCCATTGGCCACCCTTAGTATTAGTTGATATTTGTGTGGTCCTGAAGAAGGTGGACAAGAAAATATTTGCTTCAGCCAACGAAACGTACGTTGACTTTTAGGAGAGATTCTAGCCCGCAACACAACAACGGCTAAAACAGAAGATATTTTCCCGTTGAACATTTTTGTGTATGTGCAGTGTGGCCGGGATTGGTATGAATGGTATGTTTGAGAGGATGAGTTTCTTGTGTACGTATGAGTCACTAGTTTGTAGGATAGGAAGAAAATATTTATACGTGTGGAAAAGCTATTTCTGTAATAATGTGCCTCACAAAAGGTTTTTTAATGGAAAGTTTTGTAATTAGGTATTTTTGATAAACAAATAGGAAATAGAAAAGATTTGATGAGTATGTGAACTGAGAAAACAATACTGTGGATATGTGATTAAAAAGCACTGAAGTATATATTCGCTAGAGAAATAAAAGAAAAAAGAAAAATATAAAAACATGTAAATGTGCTTATGACTATATTGTTTGAATTTGTACTTGGTCAGACCACGTTGAATTTTGAGCTATAGTAGAAGAAATACAGGTCAAGTGGGATACTGTGCTCAGTTTATAGGTGTTAGCTGTTACTGTCTGGGTGTTTTCTCTTTTCTGCTATGCTTTTCTCCTTTACATTTATTAGTGCCCACAGGCATGAAGGGGTATGTCCCTTGGGTTAGTGATGCCGCTAAATGAGACATTACCAATCTATCATGAGTCTATTTGTGTCTTCATTCAGGATGCACTTCATTTATACTACCATCCAGCGTTAATGGTTAGCCTTCCTGCTGTCTTGGCATACCAGGTAGCCATTCCTCTACGAAGACCCACCTACTTGTACGTGTACTGTTTTTGTATCAATTCAAGAGGAATCTTGAGGTAAAAGTATCCATCTGAATAAAAGGTTACTTACCTTTGGTAACGATCTTTCTGGAGAATATACTATTCACCTGCAAATTCCTCACTGACCTGTCCACCACCCCACTCTGATGAGTGATTACTGTGCTGACAATAGAATACCAAGTAAGATTAGTGCCCTGCATACCTTTAAGTTAATCAGGCATCTAAGGGCAAAGGGGAGAAAAATAGGACGAAAACTGACGCCAGAGTACTAGGAGGTGCCGTATATTGCTCTGACAACACATCCAGGGAGATTTCAGAATTAACTTAGACTCATGGTGGCACTTGTCAGCATGAGAGAACTTTTGCAAATTTTCAAGATCTAGTAGCCTGTAGGAAATTCATGACGTGAGGAATCTGCATTTAGATAGAGTGGCCATCAAGAAGATTATAACCAAAGGTAAAAACATTTTCTCAGAGTCCATGTTGCTTGTTGCTTGGAAACGCATGTGTAGTCTGCATGCCTGCCTGTAAGTTACTGTTGTGTATTCCTGGAAGTATGTTTTGTGTTTTTACAAAAGTATCTGTAGTGCAGTCTGTGAATGTGGGCAGAGCCTATAAGAAATCAAGGACTTTTGCCATTGTTAGTACTTGTTGATACGAGTGCAAGCTGCGTAGTATGTGACATAACATGAACATGTGATCACAACCAGCAGTGTGATGGCTGTTGGTGGAGCAGCCCGGGGCCCGTAGTTGGAACACCAGGGAGCAGAAGGAGGCAGGTAGGCTGAAGGCGAAGGTAGCAGGAGGGCCAGGGAGCCCGGGTTCAATATGGTTGAGAGCGGTGGCCGGCTACGGACCATGACCAAAGCTGAGGCTGCCACAAATTTGTTTATGTTACTATTAATGCAACAGCCATTTCTGCAGCTGATACCATAGCCCCCATACCCCAGACATGCCGACATTGAGGCTAATCAGCAACCACCCCCAGGCATTCAAAAGGGGGTAAGCAGCAGGGTGCTATATTTGCATTAATTCCCTCTAAGGATTCCTCCTGCTAGCATTCATACAATTTTGTTTGGCGGACTAAACTTGTTTTGCTCAGAAGTACCAAACGTACCAGGAGGTCGCCTCAGTATCCACAAGGTGAGCGTGTATAAGGGCATACAAGGAAGGCGGAAAGAGAAATATTTGGTGACTTTTGAGAGACCGACAGGCGTGGTGTGGGGAGTCTCACACCAGTTTTCAGTTGCCCATCAAAGGCCCTATAGAGATACAGTTAGGTGCTTTCAAGAGGCATATCCTATCAACCGGGCACTTTAAGTTGTCTTGATGGTTCACAGGTTGTCTTAAAAAAAAGCCTGTCAATAGCAGTAAACAACGGTGTGAAGGCCTTATGCACTGGCCTAAAGTTTTTATTTTTTTTATTTTAAGTTTTATTGTTACCATTAAGACAATCAGTATGAGATACATTGCGTCGCCTACAACTCTAGTCGGGCCGGCTGCTTAGCTATGGCAAATAGAACAAAGATAGCAGTTCCTAGAGTGATACACAGGAAGTCGCCTACAACCACATCAGGCCGGCCGCGTTGTTGTGCTAAATACAGCATTGAAAGTAATCTGCAAGGGGAGATCCCTACATATGGTGCATCTAATGCTCCTTCGCCCTAACAGATGTAAAGTGAAAGACAGGAGCATTGTTTCCCTTGTGCGTATAACAGTAAAAGTCGGACTAGTCTAGGCGGCAGGCCCCAGAAGCTGTGGCCCAGCCTGACACCCAGCCATGGTGGTGTTATTGGTGTTACACTAATGATGACTGGGCTATCCCGGAGTACCTGGGGGGCCAGACCTCCTAGGAATCGCAGGAACGGACGCAGGAGTCAGGTCGTAGACGACGCTCAAGCGGAGAGACAGCGGATCACGGTGGGGGACGACGGCGCCCAACGTGTGGAGTCATCGGACTCCGACGACCCTCCCCCGCAGGCTATGACAGGGACTCCTGAGGAGAGCCTGGTACCAGAGACTCTCCTGTCAGTCACCCATGTGGTTCCAGAAACGGTCATGGACCCACCTACGCCCACTACAGCACCGTCCTGAAGATGATATCCTTTTTTCTCTTTTCTTATTGCTGGGGTGGAGGGGGCCGGACCTTAGAGGGCTAATGATTATTGCCCGCAGGGACTTGGGAGAATTATTTGTTGAAACAGTGCTGATGTTGTAAGCATTTGGTGGGATTTGCCAATTAATCTGGCATGAGTGTTTCATGGGTACATATTTGGGCAGTTCGGGACATTGAACTATGCCATGAGGCGGCTGGTCTGTGTCTGGAGTTGGACTTGGGGGAGGGGGGTTTTCTTCTTCTTTTGTAGAGTAGTTCTGGCCCCGTTTGGGCTAATGGGACAGCTGTGCACGTCCTGGCACCAGCATGGGAAGGGCATTTCTGCATGTTCTGTTGTCAGTAAATTGCTCGTGGGAGGAGGGAGGGGGCTCCTAGGGGGGTGTTTTTGGTTTCTTTCAGGCATTGTATGTATCGCATTTAGGGCACAGGGCTTAGGTAGCTGCACGGGACACGGAACACACAGGGATTGGGTACTTTACCATACATGGGGTTTACATTTTTAAGCTGGAATGTGAGGGGGCTGGGTACATGCACCAAGAGATACAGGGTCCTTTCTCCGCAGACATCAGGTCTCGATAGCATGCCTCCAAGAAACTCAGCTCACGGACGAAGGGGTTCAGAAATTGGCGAAGAAATGGCGGGGACAGGTTTTCCACTCTTCATTCTCTACCTATGCCAGGGAGTCCTTGTGTGGGTGGCCCCCGGGGTCCCATTTGCCATCCAGTATGTGGAAGCTGACATCCATGGGAGATATCTGCTCCTTAGAGCTAAGCTAGATGGTAGGGATGTTGCCATAATGAACACCTATGCACCAAACACAGATGACCCAGACTTTTTTCAGTCCCTGCAGGAGGTCCTGGTATCGGAGCTGGAGGTTCCACTACTTTGGATGGGGGATTTTAATTGTGTCCTAGACCCTGTCCTTGATAGGTTCCCACCCTGCACTGGCACGAAACCCAGGATGACGACGAAACTCCGAGAAGTCATGGGGAATATAGGAGCCCAGGATGTATGGCGCCAGAGACACCCAACCCAGAAAGTGTACACCTGTTTTTCATCCACTCATAATGCACACAGTCGCTTGGATAGGGTCTTACTCGCAAATCCTGATGCGGCTATGTCCTTTGAGGTGACCCATCAAGCGCGATTCTTATCTGATCACTCCCCTGTGGCGTGTGTGGTTAACTGGGGGGCCCGATATGTCGCCCACGGACTTGGAGGTTGCCGGCAGAGATTCTCGAGGACCAGGTAGGGAAGCACCACCTAGAAACTGCCATAACTGACTATATTGACCTAAACTGGGGCGGGTCGGACCTATCGCAGGCCACGAAGTGGGAAGCCCTGAAAGCGGTAGTGAGAGGGGCATGCATAAGCCTTACATGCGGGGTTCGGAAGCAGCTCCAACAGAGCTACAGGAGGAGGAACGCCACCTCTTGGAAGTACAGACCTCTGAAGGCCCTGACACAACGGGGAGGGATGGGGAACATGACGTCCGGGAACGCATCCATGACATTTTGGACAGACTTGACAAATATACCCTCACACAGTACAGACAACGCCTTCATAGGGAAGGAGCTAAATCGAGCCGTCTTCTGGCCTGGATTCTCCGGCTGGAACACGCCCCTGATGCGATTGTGGCTTTACGGGAGCCCACGGGGGCCTGGTGCACTCCGATGTGGGACTGCTGCGGGTCCTCAAATCCCATCTCCAGTTGGTGTATACCGCAGACCCCGCAATCTGCGAGGCGTCCTATCTCCCTTACCTCCATGACCTGACCTTAAGGTCTATCCCTAAACTGGCACAGAAGGAACTCGACGAACCCCTAACACTAGGCGAGGTACAATCCGCCCTGCAGCACCTACCACGAGCCAAATCCCCGGGTAGTGACGGGTTTCCTCCTGAGTTCTATCAAGCATTCACAGGTACACTTCCCCGACTCCTGTTGCAGGTTTATCTCGAGGCATTTGAACGTGGAGTTCTCCCACGGAGCATGACACAGGGGGAAATATGCATGATTCTAAAACCGGGAGGGGATGCCCATGAGCCCTCATCATATCGACCGATCACGATGATCAACACAGATGTTAAAATCTTATGCAAGCTCTTGGCCTCTCGATTAGCGCCATCCATGACTCACCTGGTCCATGAGGATCAGTGTGGGTTCATACCGGGACGAAACACAGCTATGAATCTGCGACGGCTGAATCACATTCTGCATGAGGTGCGGGATCGGGAGGAACAGATGGTATTGGTCTCCATTGACCTCGCCAAGGCGTTCGACACAGTAGACTGGGGATACCTTCTTGAGGTCCTGCGCGCTGTGGGGTTGGGTCCCAAATTTTGTCGCTGGATTCGCATTTTGTATACGGCTCCCCGCGCTAGGGTAAAACTTGGGGGCGCGAGGTCAGAGGAGTGGCAACTGGGAAGGGGTACACACCAGGGGTGTCCCCTTTCGCCTTTATTGTTCACCCTGGCCATAGAGCCCTTTGCGGTCCGGGTCAGGACTGACATGGAACAGTGGGGAATTAGACTGGGGGACACGAGTCATATTATTTCCCTATATGCTGACGACGCCCTGTTTTATTTGGCTTCTCCCCGGGACGCACTGCCGGTATTGCTGCGCCGGCTAGACCGTTTTGGAGAGGTCTCTGGATTACGACTTAACCGTGGTAAGTCCCTGATCTTTCCATTGGCGGGACTGGCCTCGGTGCCCCTGGGGGATCTACCAGACCTCGGGCTGCGCTGGGAACAGACATGGTTCCGTTACCTTGGGATACAGGTGGCCCGATGGACACACAGGCGCTCGCCCGGAATGTAGACCGCATAATCACGTCGTTGCAGCAGTCAGTGTCATTTTGGAACACTCTTCCACTTTCGTTGATGGGCAGGCTGGCCATCTCTAAGATGGTGATGCTTCCTAGGACACTATACGTACTCCAGAACTCACTATGTCCGTTGCCGCCACGAGTTTTCAAAACTCTCAATACGTTACTCACGTCTCTGCTCTGGGCGGGCCGGCGCAGTAGGGTAGCTCTCCGCACTATTATTCGCAGCTATGAGGAGGGCGGTCTGGAAGCTCCACGCTTCGACCTATATTATTATGCGGCCCATCTACAACATGCGGCACGTTGGCTCACAGACACAGACAATTGGGAGAAACGCCTTCTCTCTGACAGGGTAGACACCCAGACGCTGCAGGAAGCACTGATGCAGGGCAGGGGGTCGGACACGTCTCTTCCCTATATCGTGCGACACACAGCCGGTACGCGGCAGCGGTTTGTTGAGAAGGTCTTAAGAAGGGCACCCTTTCACAGGGAGCTCCCGATCTGGATACTGGCCCCCTTCATAGACATGGGGCAATACATGTCCTTTCAATCTTGGAGGGAGGGTGGGTGTGAAGTTCTTGCCGATCTTTTTCCCAACGAGACCTTCATCACTTACGAGCAGGCGGAAGAGAACTTTGGCCTTGGACAAGGCCAATTCCTACACTTCCGGGGAATTCAGGATGTGGTGAAAATCACCTGGCCTCAATACCCGGACATCCCACCACCGACGCACACCCTGGATATCCTACTTTCATGTGGTGCAGGTCGCAAATTGATATCTCTCCTGTATAAAGCTATGAAACAGGATTCCACCCCCCTGGTACCGCCATCTCGGGCTGCCTGGGAGAAGGATCTTGCTACCCAGCTGGAAGAGAAACAGTGGGCACGCATAGGCTCCCTCACACGCACAGTTTCATGCAACGCCAGGTTTAAGTTGACGCACTTCAACTTCCTACACCGCACCTACCTAACCCCGGTATCCCTGAAACGCATCTCTAGTGGCAGGGGAGATAGATGCCCTAGATGTGCCGCAGAGAAAGCGGGCTTTTACACTTGGCATGGGATTGTCCACTGGTCAGGCAGTTCTGGGTGGGGGTGGTAGGAAGGATTGTTGCAGCCACAGGCCTTCAGATGACGCCTGAACCCTTGCATTGTTTACTTGCATTGGTCCGGAAACCCAAGAAAAAGAAACTCCCATATAAGCTCCTACAATTAATGCTGGTGCTCGCTAGGCGCAGGGTCGCTATAACTTGGATGGGGCAAAGGGCCCCTGAAGTGCCCATCTGGCTTAAAGATGTCCGTGAATGGTCCCTAGCCGAAGAAGCCCACATGAAACTCACCCAAAGGGACGAGAAGCTGCAAGAAGACCTAATGGCTTGGCGTGACATGTGCACCTCTGGGTTGGCAGAGGGGGAGCCCTCCTCGCAGGATACAACTGACAGCGAGGAGAGTGGGTTAGATATAGCCAGTGGGTCTGATCCCAGCGGGGAGCGAGAGGGTCGACCCCGGTAATGTCCGCATTGGAACTCGGTGCCATGCCCGGATTCCTTCCTCACTGTAATATGCTTGCAAATGATTTTTCTTTCCCCATTGTACCTTACACTCCCTGATGCTGCCTTTTGTCCTATATGCCATCAATAATGTCAACGATATGCATACATACGCTGATCTGATGCCAATTTGTTTTTTTTGTATTTGCAACATGTAAACTGAAAAATAAAGTTTTAAAAAAAAAAAGATGACTGGGCTGCCTGGTGTGTGAAGGCGTCTAGAGTCAGAATAACGCTTGAAAACAAACCAAAAAAAGTCAAACAAAGTAACTTCCTACAGGTCAGATGGCGCTTCAGCTATAAAATGTTGGCGAGGTGCAACTTTGCTCAGTGTGCAGGGGGGCAGTGTCTAGGCTCTAGCGGCGCGCGGGGGCTGCATGTCACTCAGGACTGAAAAGCTGAAGTACCCTAAGTTTTGGGGGGTGAAAGCACGTGAATTCTATGCGTGTAAGATAGTGAATTAGTGGCTGCCATACACGTTGGAACTTCTTATCAGTGTTAGCTAGGCTGTGCGACAGCTGTTCCATCGCCAGGAGGTGCCAAATCCTAGTGAACCACTGTGCCACTGAGGGGGGTGAATTTTGCTTTCAAGCACAGGCTATGAGCTATCATGCGGCCAACAGCAGGTGACTCACCAGCGTCCAATCAGCATGTGTCATAGCAGCGATGCCGGGAGGCGTATGCCTAAGACAATTGTGTGGTGCAGGTGTGGGAGCGGGAAGCCCAGAATGCCCCTGATGTGGCCCAAAACCTCCTTCCAAAATGTTGTAATCACTTTGCATGACCACCAGATGTGGCAGAGGGTGCCCCCCTCCTGTCCACAGTACCAGCATACATTGGGGGCCGTGCGGTAGATGGTCGCTAGACGGGTGGCTGTATGATACCATCGGAACATCAATTTATACGCAATCTCACGCGCTGCGAGACTGCGATAGGTTTTAGGGATATCACGCCATAGCGTTTCCCATTGCTTAGTGGTTACCCCCCAGGAGTAGCGTCGTGCCAGGCGGCCTGATATCAATGCGTGGGGTCTAGGACTGAATGTTGGAGCACCTGGTTCTGGAGATCAACCCTTTGGTGCCATCAAAAGCACACACTAGCTTCTCGAAAGGGGTGAGGGGGCGTGTTGCTGCTGAATGTATCTCAGGATGTGTCACCCAATGCCGCAACTGGAGGTATTGGTGCCGAGCAGTGGTGGGGAGAGCAAATTCAGCCCTACAGTCCTCAAAGGACTTCATGGTGCCTCCCACAAACAGGTCTCTGAAAGTCTGGCAGTCCCCCTCCTCCCATTGACAGAATACGAGCGTCGGCAGCCCCGGGGGGAAAACCAGGTTATGTGTTATGGGAGTATTGGGGGATAGAAATGAGGTGAGCCACCTCTTCAATTCTGTCCCAGATGTCTAATACCGTCCTGGTCGGGGCAGCAACGTAAGCACTGGGTGGGCGGGCTCACTTGGGCAGCCAGGCAAGGTCCCACAGGGGCCGGCACGTCACTGCCCGGTCCATGTGGAACCAGTGCTTCTCACTTTTGCGCACCACCCACTCGGAAATGTACCTCAAGTGCACCGCCCAGTAATATTCCAACAGGTTTGGACATGTCAGCCCCCCTCTATCACGCGGCTGCATCAATAGCGAGTGTGCTACGCAGGGTGGCTTCCCATTCCATATAAAAGCATGTAGGTCCCTCTGAAGGCGTTGAATATCCTCCTGTGGGATGGATGTAGGCAACATCTGGAAGACGTATAGAACCCGTGAGAGTATGTTTATTTTGATAGTGTTGATACACCCCAGCCAGGAGATATAGAGGGGTTTCCACCTCTGCAGGTCCACCAAAATCGAGCAACGGAGGGGGGACCAATTAGCTCGGGACCACGTTGAAAGAGTAGGGGTGTTGTGAAGACCCAAGTACTTGATGGAGTCTGAAGACCACTAGAAGGGGGTGACGCCCTGTAGCGCCTTTACCGCTGGGGTCGGAAGGGTATGATTGAGGACGAACGACTTGGTCATATTGATCTCGAAGCCAGACACGGCTGCAAAGGTCTGCAGGTTTTCTATAACATTGGGGAGCGAGACGGCTGGTTGGATAAGGGTAAGGAGGAGGTCGTCTGCAAGTAGATTGATCTTATGTTCCTGCCCCCCAAAGGAGATGCCCTAGGTCCCTTCAGAAGCCCGCACGCGGATTGACAGTGGCTCAAAGAGCAAGGTTGAGAGCAGGCATCCCTGCCGTGTGCCGCGACATAGGGGGATCAGACTCGTGGTCCTTCCATTCACTCGGACACCAGCGGTCGGGGCTACGTAAGACGCCATGATTTTGGAAATAAAGGCCTGTCCCAAACCTACCTTATGTAATACCGCTCGGATGTATGTCCATTCCACCCTGTCAAATGCCTTCTCTGCGTCTAGTGAGAGAAGACAGGTGGGTATGTCGAGTCTGCATGCTTTCTCTACTAGATGGGCTATGCGCCGCATGTTATTGGCCCCTTGTCACTGGCGTATAAACCCCAGTTGGTCTGGGTTGATGAGGCCTGGCAGATACGGGTCAAGTTGTGTTGCAAGGATTTTAGTGAAAAGTTTGGCATCCGTGTTAAGGAGGGCTATAGGGCGGTATGAGGAGCATTGTGTAGGATCTTTCCCCACTTTGGGGATGAGTGAGATTTCCACCATTGCCATTGTGGGGGTGAGTCCAGTGTCTTGCGAAAAGGAGTTAAACAAATGTAGGAGGTGTTCCTGAAGCTGGGGAAGGAACAGGCGGTAGAAAAGTACCGGAAGCCCATCAGGTCTAGGTGCTTTGCCAAGGGGAAGGTCGCGGACTGCATCGTGCAGTTCATCTGCCGTGATGGGGTTGTCCAGGAGGAATGCGTGTTGTGGGGATAAGGGCTCCCAGTCGCATTCAGTAAGGTATGTGTGAAGCCGTGTAGGGGAGGGGTCCTCACGGGAATATAGCTGCTGATAGTAGTTTTAGAAAGCCTCCAATGTATCTCTTTCTGTTGTCACCCATCCCGCATCGCCCACTTGCAGCTTAGCGATATGCGATTTAGCGTGCTGATGGCGTAACTTACACGCCAAAAGTTTCCCCGTTTTGTCACCTCCCTCATAGTATCTCTGACGTAGGGATAGAAGGGTGTGCTCTGCCCTGCCGGTGCGATGGGCACGCAGTTGGCCGCGTTTTAGGGCCAGCTGTCTCTTGGTCCTTCGGGTGGGGGGCCTCCTTATCCAGGCACTCAAGCTCCTTAATCTCCGCAGTAAGTTTGGTTTCTACCAGCTGCGCCTCTCGCGCTATTGCAATTGTCGTTATTGTGCCCCTGATAGCAGCTTTAAAGCCATCCCACAGCGTATGTAGAGAGATTTCAGGGAGAGTATTGAAGCGAAAGTACTCTACAATGCCCTTGCGTAGCTCGTCGACGTCTACTGGGTCGTGCAGCAGGTGTGGGGGCAGACGCCACCGCGAGGTGTGTTCATGTTGGGTACCGGCATCCCAAGTGAGTGCTAAATGGGCCTGGTCAGATATAGAGAGTTCTACTATGTGAAGGTGGCGTAGGATGGAAGATGTGACAAAAGCATAATCTATGCGGGATCAGGAGGCGTGAACGTGTGAGTAGAAGGAATAATCCCTCACACCGGGGTGCCTATATCGCCACGCATCAATCAACCTGCAGTCTTCAATATCCATTTTAAGATTCGCAGACATCGCGCCCGTGGTCTGGTATGTTGTAGAGCTTCTATCTAGTGAGGGGTCCCAGACCAAGTTAAAATCCCCACAGACTATGAATTCTCCCTCCACCCCCCAGTTGCTCCTGAAGAATGTGTCTAATGAATGCGTCTTGGGATGTGTTGGGGGCATATATGTTGAGCAGGGTTAGCGTCTGCTGCCCCCTGAGCAGTTGAAGAGACAGGTAGCTGCCCTCCCTGTCTTGTGTTTCTTTGACCACTGAGGTGTAAAAGTTAGCCTTGCAAAGGATACCTACTACTAGGGTTTTGGAGGTGGTATACCCCCAGTGCCGCCTGGGGTATTTTGGGTGCGTCATGCGGTGGAGGTCCTCCTTTACCAGGTGCATCTCATGTAGCATTAAAACATCTGGATTATGCTGCAACACATATCGCCAGATTTGTCTCCGCTTGTTCGGGAAGTTCAGGCCCCCGACGTTTAAAGAGAGCAGCTTGAGGTCACCCAGGGCGAGTGAGGGGGTCGATGGGCTTACCGATTGAGATGCTTGGCTGGGCTTGAGGCGAGACTGGGGTACTCATGTTGTTCAGGGAAAAAGAGGCCATCCCCGCGTCCCCCTCCCCCGACCTCGTCAGACTTAGCCCCTGTGCCGGAGCCCCGCTCGTGTGCCCTGCTACATATGTCCCCTCCCAAGACCACATATTGCCTGCTATTGCCCTCGCCCCCTCTCCCCTGCCGTACAGAACAATAGGTGTCCCTTAGCTCTTGGCCTGCATTACTTAGTGTCCGACCTGTAGGAGAAAACAACATACAACAGATAGCAACAAGAGACCAACCAGGTCGAACTAGGACTTCTTCTGTATGCGGAGATCGGCACTGAGGTGCTCCAATCCCACTAGAGGAGTCAACCTCTGGAAGAGGAAGTCTATGGGGGGGCGGCCATCAGCAACTCAGACGAAACAACAGGATCCAATCCTAAGGGCTCCCCAGCTCCCCCGGGGCACACCTTTACCCACAATAGGTCATATAAGAGGAGGGTGCGATGAGTTGGAGTCCGCCTGTACGTCACCATGTAGTCAGACAAAGCCAGCAGTCGAGTGATCAGGAGAAGTCCCTCTGCTGAGTGCCCGGAGGTGGTTAATTATGTCCTTCTTGACGTCCTGGGAGGAGAGTTCTGCACGCTGTTTATTGGTGCAGCATTGGGGTACTGTGGCCAACTTGGGTTTGTGATCACGTCCCGAGGAACGCAGCCGAGTCGGCTCATCTCCGGCCGAGGATTCCTCCGGCAGCCCCAGTGGCGCCCTGACCTCCGTTAGTGAATGTAACGAGCTGACGGAGGCCTACCCTACCACTGGAACAGGAGAGCAAAGGGGTGGCCCCACTAGTAGCAGATGCCCTGAGTGCGAAGCTTATCCATGCCAGGCTTAATGTTGCGGCGTTTCCAGAGGGTGACCGGGGAGGGATCTTGCCCCTAGCTGCCCGCATGATCGCTTCCTTTTCAGTGAAAAAGTGCACCCTGGTCAAGATATCTGGACCGCTGTCAGCTCACCCCGTCCTCGGGGAAACTCAGTGGGCTCGATCCAGGGCAGGAGGGGATGCATCTTCATCTCCCCGGACCGCCTGCAGGAGTTCTGCCGTAAAGGTCATAATGTCCATGCCCTCCGCCCCCGGCGGCACACCCCGGATGCGGATATTGTTATGGCGGCTCCTTTTTTCTAGGTCTTCCTGTTTAGTTTGCAGCTCGTTATGTTGATCCTCCAGAGTGTTAAATGCGCCGCCACAGCATCTCCTGATCTTCAGCTCGTGCGTCAACCGTCCGCTCCAGGTCATCCACTCTGTCTGCGATTTCCGACACCTCACTCCGGATGTCCCAGAGGCCCGCTTTGAAGTCTTCTTTGAGTGAAGAGATGTCGGTTCGTATCTCCTGGAGGAAGCGATCCATAAATCCTTGGGTGATTGGGCCGAGGGGTCGCCTCCCGCCACCATATTCGATGGTGTAGGGGGACGCGAAGTCGCCTCCTGCTGCAAAGCTTTGCTCCAAAGGGACATTACCAAAGCGTCCTTAGTCGCCTTGGAATGAGGCATGGCAAGGGGAGGGCCACCGGTACCGTCGGGGGACACAAATACTCCACACAGTTCACAAGCGTGCAGGTCTGCACCAGCTGGCCCTCACTAAATCCTGACAAAGCAACAGGTGAAGAAAGGATAGCTCAGGTGTTCCTGGCAGGGGGGCGCCACTCCATTCCACCACTCCAATGGGCGAGCCAAACGCTGTCAGTGGGGGGCCCCGTTAGCAAGTGGAACTGGCACTGAACGGGTGCCACAGACGACGGCCACCACTGTCGGGAAACAGCCTTTACTACGCAACCGTTACAACGCATGCCATTACATCGCATGCCGTTGCAACGAAAAGGTGTGCAGCAGTGGGTAGAAGGTGTTGGATTTAACTCCAACACCTTCCCTACTGTTGCACACACTGGAGTTGGAATAGAAAATTAATCTATTCCAACTTCCAGCGCTCCCCCGACAGAAAGTCGGGGTAGAGGTTGGCGTTGCAACGGCATGCGATGTAATGGCATGCGTTGTAACGTCACATATTCCCACTATCCACTCTCTCGCCGTAGGGCGCTGGCCGAGGGCCTCCCGTATGGTTCAATGTCCCAGTCCCTGGCTCTCCATTCAAGATCTATAGATCTCCCAGGCCCAGTGAGAGGCTGTGTGCTGTGTCCTTTGCTTACGATGCGGCATAGTCCCCCACCCCACCAGCTCCAATAGGCGTCCTCTGAGAGTCAAGTCCGGGGGCCCCCTCACAGCCTCCAGATCCTCATTCAGCTCTGGTGCCCTTAAGTGCACGTTCCACGTGGCTGCAGTGGGCGGCACCAAGATGGAGCTTTCCCAAGCAGCGACCCCACAGCGCATGGGAGTCCGACAGGGTAGTGCCAGGGCCCGACCGGCTAGCCTTGGTTCCTGTCCCAGGGGCTATGCCCGCCCCCAGCTGATATTTCCCGCTTACCAGCTCTGTCGCTCTGGGGGATTACTCTATAGGGGTGTCGTGTAGTTCCTATATTACCTATACAGGATCTGCGCATTTCGGATAACATAAACTGTGGGTTTGGTGACAGACTGACTCTGTGCACCCCCACCAGATACGTTAGCCTGTCTGTATCAGCTAGCTCACAGTGCCGCTAGAATCTCCTCTTATCAGGGAGAGAATAGTTTCTGGCAACCTCAGAACATGACAACCCTGATCCCCCAGGATAGGGGAAACAATATACTACTTTTCGCTCAGTCACTCGTGCTCACTTAGTTCGTCTCAGAGATACACGGAATAAACAGCCTGGGCGTTTCAATAAGAATTTATTGAACAGTTGTTATTCTAGTGTAGAATAGATGAGCTGCAACAACCATTAGACAATAACAGAGATATATGATTAGCAGTACTACGAAAGTAAAAGGATGGTACAGTTCTACCATTTTGTAATAATCATGAATATATACAAGTACATAGAATACATGATAGAAGGTGCGTACGCCTACGATGTCTCCCTAACTAGATGTACCTAAATGTACCTAGCATCTATGTAGGTGTTATGCCAAGAATCCCTCTAGGATCTAGTCAACCCCATTACCTGAGAATTAGAGAATGTGGGACCCCGCCCTGGTCTCGAGTTGGACACCCCGCGAGGGATGTTAGACCACTGCTAGCTGGAGCGTCTGCATGCAGGAACCTCAGCATCTCTGGTCAGTGTGTCAGCCGGGAAGTCACGGTCTCCTCTGTCTTTCTAAGCAAGACATGATGTATGTATACCCACAGGTCTCCCCAGGGGTCCTACCTTGCTGTGTTACTGTGTCGGCCTAAAGGATGACGTCGGGCCTGAACTTTATACAGAGATATTATACAGGAGATTATTAATAAATAAAGCAAGCAGCTGGGTCGCAGAGGATTGCACCGACAAGAAAATTCACAAAGAGTAGTCAGATAATGCCCACCTCAAATGGCCAGCTGCCAAATGACCACAAATCACAATATTATTTACAGGGGTATGAGAGGCAAAATATGCAGAGTAACAATTAAAAAAAAATATATATATATAACAAGTAAGTTAAGTATTGAGTCCACGTCGTAGCTTGTATTCTTTAGTTTGTTTTTATTCACAAATAGTGTTCGAAACAGCCAACGCGTTTCGCCCAAACATGGGCTTCTTCAGGGCAATGCGAGTATGAAATAAGAGCGCCGCAAGGTAAATGCGCGTCCAAAGTATATCTAATCCGTCACGGGACAGAGGAATTTGTGTAATAATGAACCTCAGAGTGTTTGTTCAATTAGATGGTCCACGAAAAAAAGGAGGAAAAACAATTGCCTCCCTTGTGTCGTTCCGTAGTGGTTATGCAAATATTTGATCAAAATGCTCCATGTTCGGGCAGTTCTACGTCGCAGTTCCGCGCTCGATGAAAAGAGTAATAATACACGGAGCATTTTGATCAAATATTTGCGTTGGCTGTTTCGAACACTATTTGTGAATAAAAACAAACTAAAGAATACAAGCTACGACGTGGACTCAATACTTAACTTACTTGTTATATATATTTTTTTTTTGAATTGTTACTCTGCATATTTTGCCTCTTATACCCCTGTAAATAATATTATACAGGAGATGTTCGTCCTGCTGTCAGTCCTGCTGTGCTTCCAAGAAGCCTCATGCATAATGTATGAGTTGCGAACTAGGGAAAAACCCGAGTTCTGAATGCAGTGTTGTATCTAGGTAAAAGGTCAGTCCCTATGAACCGTTATGTATGTAATGTAGGGAAGGATATAGGTGAAAGGTTGCAATGTTACCTGCGCCTATATAGGGTACCTATATGGAATATAACGCCCACTCCTCTTCCGACTGGACGACATATGTAACCTATTATTGTACTACCATCCTAGCTAGATATTAGTACGCACAAAGTGTAAACACATTTCTTTTGCTAAAATGTTTAAAAACATCTAAAAAAATTCTAAAAAACTTAAAAGTGTTAAAAAAGAAAATGTTTGCAAAGTATAGCTCTAAAAGTGTTCGTAATTATAGTCCGAACCACCATAAGCATTAGAAAGCCATTTATGCCCAATAAATGAAAGGAATGTCAATTTCAGTATCTGAGTTCCAAATTGAGCTTGTTATTAAAAAGGGCGAATTTCTTCCAGCACACGACGACCCAAAATGAGTCAATTGTTTGTGTCCTGGCTGGTAGACGCAACATTTTCGTTGCGTGCTTTCGCCGTAGACAGCCCCTGTAGCACCTCGCAGAGTACGTCAATTGAGCACAGATGATGTTCCACACTGTGCCCAGCCGGTGCTGGGGCAGTCTGTGCACCGTCCAAAGCCTGGGTGTCAGTGGAGGAGCCGGTATCCATACCAACAGGTGCAGTTACTACCTGCGGTGGCTCAAGGAATGCCGCCATCAACATTGGAATACGCTGAGGACACTGCAGAACATGGGCCATTATCGGGTCCAGTAGAGCATTCAGGTCCGGTTGCGCACATGATGGGAGTGTCAAACAAACGTCTAACACGCATTCTTCTCCGCAAAAGAGGCATCGGAGGACAGGTAAGATGTAGTCCATCCAGACTGGTCGAAATGACAGGAACCAAGATGCACTTAGTTCTCTCAGGCGAGGCGTGCCTAGATGTTGTACTATTCGGTCACGGTATTCCCACTCCAGGAGAGCTTTTTCCATCTCCTTGGTGACTGGGACATCCATTGCGTAGCAGATAGAAGATAACAGGATACCTGCTATTAGAAACAGGATTAGCGGAAGTCCTCCAAAGATGCTTCCGAATACGGAGTGTATGAAGTTTGGTATAACTCCAAGTACCGTCTGAAAGGTGCTTAGAAGTCCTGAACCTATGGTCTTAAATAGGTGGACTATGCCTGTCGTATCAGACATGTTAAAGATACGATTTACCATTTCTGCGAAATGGAAAGGGCAGTTTGTAAGGATAAGCGCCTGTATCTCTGCTGAAGACCTTGCGATCTGGAGATCAAAAGTCTCTCGAGCGGAGGTTAAGGGCACAGACTTCTATAAAAGCATGGCTTTCATTCTGCTTAGAGTATCAAACCGTATTAAAGAAACATTCAGTGAAGGCCATAACGGCGCCTCCCTGACTGTATGTGTCGGTGGAAACAATACTTGCATACAACAAGTAACCCTGGAGCTCACGGTTACTAGATATGCAATGCCCGGCAGCATTCTGCAGCAGCCTTGACTGTTCAGCATCAAGTAACTCCCATTCGAAAGTAGCCCAAATGCTGGAGTAATCACTGCAGCTGGGGCACCCCTCAGATGACAGGACAAGTTCGCTACAGAACCATTACATGCCCCGTGCAGCATTATATCCTGACGTATGAGTGATCCACTCAAAGCGTTCTCACAGTTTATACCTCTTAGAAACTCTTCTCGATCCCCACTCCGGCATCAAAATCTGTATGGTAATTCCCAAGATTCCTTAATGTATTCCTTACCCATTTTCTCAAATCTGCCTGCCTGTTTTTGTTCAAGGTAATATTGAAACTGAAAAGTAGTGACCGGTAGAGTTATGTGGCCATGGATTAGCCATAATGTGGACGGTGATTCTGCCACTGTAAATGGTAATCTATCCAGTTTTTCGATACGCAGCATTGTATATTTTGCTCCCCTTTGTGCCATTTCTATCTGTTTATCTGTTAGATTGTATTCAGAAAATAGAGACGTGCTGTTGATAAAACGCCAAGGCACGTAGCCTGCACGCAAAGATTGCAGCGTCCAGCTTAGCAACATAATAGAACGTAACTGAGATTGCCCGTGTTGTAATATGGCTAAATCTTGTTCTAGTATGTCTATCGCAGAAGATACAATGTTGCCTAAGGAATATATCCTGGAGGTCAATGTTGTTAACCCATTGTCTACCACTGCTAGAGATTTTTCTAGATTTATACGGTCTATCTCCCATAGTCTCTCCGCGGCCTCTTGTTGGGATATTTTTCATATTTCATTGTAGGCAGCATAAATGCAAGCATATATGAAACGTTTCTGACATGGTTTTCTGGGACCTAGTAAAAAATCCCTAAGATCCATATCCTGTGTGAGCAAGGATAAGTGTTGTTTCACCTGTGTAAGTGTTGAGGTTTTTAGCCAATCGAGGCACAACTTCCCAACACTGTATGACGTCACTACCCCTGGATGTTGTCTCTGTACATAGCGTGGATCTGGCCTATGGATTGTGAACCCTTCGGTTTTACCCATGAATCTTTCCTGACAACCATTGGTGTCTGTGGGCCAAATCAACCATTTCTTCCAATCGGGGTCTGATCTGTTGTATTGTAATATGTCATCTAGTGTAATCTCCTCCTGTGATGTTATGTTACTCTCGGTGTGTGATGGAGTCGGCATCCGAGCTGTGTTCAAGTCTTTGTTCTTGGCTAGTCCAAGGCAAGACGTCTGTTGCACTGTCTCGTTCAAAAACATGAGTTATTGAGGGATGAGGCATGCTGTAAATAAAGCTTCTATCCCCTGCACTTGCCAGTGCTCTTTCTCTCACTACAGCAGTCTGTACTGCTGTTAGAATCTTTTCTGTAGATTGAATCCTCATCCCATCCAACATGGTTCTTGTATAATGCTGGAGCCTGGGCTACCGCCCACTCCTGCGCATATGTGTGTTGTAAGTGCCTGGGAATATGGTCTGAGAATGCCGGCATAATTACCGTTTTCCCTTTAGGGCAATCCATGACGAATGCTGGCGGCCAATCTTGTTCAGCTAACAAAATGTCATAGCCAAACGTTAGGTTCTCCCAAAAGAGACCTCTCACTGTTCTACTTTTGTTCCCCTCCATCTGGAGCGTTATTTCATATTTCACTGATGTCCTCCTGAGGCTTGAGCCGGGAGAGACCAACAAAATTGGTATTTTACTTGCTTAGTTTTATTTCTGCATTATTTTAATTGGCTCAGCACTGTTTTTATGAATTTGCGACTTGCACTGTGAGCAATTGATCAAATACTCCTGGGGTCCGCATTGGCAGCGTGGGACCGCCATCTTGGGAGTAATCTGGGTAGCGGGCTAGTCTTTCTCCACCGGAGCCTACTTAAACAGAGGCTGGCGCGTCCGCGCACAGCGCCAGCCCCCCTGCACGTTTTGATGCAGGTAATCAAAGCTCCATACAGTACTCTAGTAGTACTCTGCATAGCTTAAATGCTACCTATATTAACTCTAACTGCTTATGTATTCTGCCCTGTATCGGGCCTCCACAAGCCCAATTGACATGTCCTGCTTGTAACACTAAAATACCGGATCTTAAGTTCCAGCAGGTTAAGGCCATGCAAATCCCAGGTAGGGATAGGAAAAGACATGTGGACAAAAAAGATTGGAAGTGTGTCCTTCTCAATGCAAGATCACTGGTAAAACACAGTTTTGACTGCGCCTCTCTTATTGAGGAAGAGGGAATTAACATCGCTTTTATTACTGAATCATGGACGGACGAGGCCTCCAGTCCGGATTTGGTCAGTGCCACACCCCCGGATTATCTTTGCTATACATTAAATAGGCCTGATAGGAAAGGTGGTGGCTTAGCGGTCATATACCAAAAATCAATAAATGTATCTTTTACTCGTCATCCAATGCTGAGTACGAAGCTCTTGATTTTTGCTTTTATCTCTAACACCATCAAACCTTCAGGGGTACCCTTATCTTTAGGCCACCAGGCCCCAGAAACAGGTTCATAACACAAGTCAGTAGCATGTTGGAAAGTGAACTAAGTGCCAGTTCTTACACGATTTTAGGAGATTTTAACTTTCATCTAGAGGCTCATTCTGACCCAGACACGCTAAGCCTGCTGGACCTGATGAGTAATGTGGATTTGAATCAACTTGTCTTTGGTGCCACCCACAAGGCTGGACACACACTGGATGGTATATTTTCCAACAACTCGCAGTTGTCTTTCTTGGGCCTCCTACCTCTGGTCTGGTCAGACCACAAGGCAGTGTTATTTGAGCTGACCATGCTGGATCGTCACCTGAAGAAACCAGCAAATAAACAATTGATTAGTAGAGCATGGAATAAGTTGATGCTAGTGAATTACAGGAGCTACTAACCTCGACATCTTTTGCTATACCTACAAACCTAGATGAGGCCCCTCTCTCCTACACTAACTGGCTGGAAGCAGCAGGTAATAAGCTAGCTCCCAAGAAACGTATCCGCCCTAATAGAGCATGACCATCCTCTCCGTGGTATATCCAAGAGCTAAGAGACCAAAAACTGGCCTGCAAGCACCTTGAAAGAATCTGGAGGAGGGAGTATAACGATAGGGAAAAAAACGAGTACAAACTAGGCTTAGCTCTGTATAAACAGTTGCTTCAAAAACCTAAACAAGAGTTTTTCGCAAAAAAAATTAACTCAGCAAAAAAATCCACGAAAGAACTGTTTAAAACTGTAAACACCCTAGCTTACCCAGTCCCTCCGCCCATTCCGGCTAGCAGGAACTGTGTGAGAAAATTGCAAAATTCTTCTTTGACAAAGTTGAGGCTATTTTCTCGAGCTTCACTGGGTCAACGATTAAGAGGCCGTCGACCAACACAATAGACTCTAAGGGGTCTATTACGATGGCGGTCGGATGTCCACCGCCGGGCCGGCGTTGGCGCCCGCCGTACCGGCGGTAGACATCCGACCGCCATCGCAACCAGGAAAACCGCCGGTCACATTAGGATGTCTCCGGCCTGGCGGACGGAGCAGGACCGGGAAAATGGTGGCGGTGCAGAGCAGGCTCCGCCGGCAGGATTATGATGCCAGCGGTAGCCAGCCTTTCCTCAGCGGTCAGACCGCCATTGAAAGGCATGCGGGGATCGTCTTCCGGGGGCCTGTTGCGGGCCCCCAATGTGTTGGGGGGGTGTGGGTGCACTGGGGGGGTACCCATGGTCCCCCCTTACATTTCCCTGTACCAGGTGGCAGCCACTGTGCAGTGCCTGCCACGCAGTGCAGGGAAATGCAGGACATGCTCCTTTCGGCATCGCGGCGGTGCTGCGGGCAGCAGCAACCGCCGCAATGTTGATGCCCGCGATCCGACCGCCGCAGTCGGATTTCGACAGCGGGTCATCGTAATTTGACCGGCGGTGATGTCGCGGTACATGTGGGCGGTCTTTTCCCGCTACCATGGCAGTCGGGGAGGTTTCCCCGACCGCCCTAAGTCAGGAAAAAGCCCCCTGCAACAGTTCGATAAATTTGCCCCAGTGACCACCATATACACCTGCAAGCTTCTCATGATGGTGAAATCGGGCTCACCATATGATCCTTGCCCACTCTCTTTACTCAAACTTGCAACCGAGCAAGTTACTATGAGACTGACTTCCATCATAAATGCTATATTTGCGGAAGGCTACTTCCCCAAAATATGGAAAAGTGCATCCATACTGCCACTGCTCAAAAAACCGAGTCTGGACCCTAAAGACTCTAATAATTTCAGACCCATCTCCAGACTCCCACTCCCAGTGAAAATCACAGAGAAAATTATGAACGCACAACTTAGTCTCTTCCTGGAAGAAGCTCAGGTGCTGGATCCCACCAAATATGGATTTCGGGGGGGCACAGCATGGAGACCGCTCTCCTTAAATTCACTGAAGAAATCAGAGCTATACTCGACCAGGGAGGAAAAGCTGCTATGATCATGTTGGACCTCTCAGCGGCCTTTGATACGGTCCATCATGGCTTATTGATGGACCGGTTGTGGGAGATTGGAGTCCAAGGCACCGCCTGGAAACTACTCAAGTCCTTTTTAACAAATAGATTACAGACAGTTTCCCTCTTCGAGTTCTCAGCCAAACCTTTTTCTCTGCCCTGTGGAGTTCCTCAGGGGTCATCCATGAGCCCTACTCTTTTTAACGTCTATGTGTCACTACTGGCTCCCCTGATTGAATCCTTCGGCTTTAAGCTGACTTCATATGCAGACGACACCCAAATTGTGGTGTCACTACTGCCAGGAAAGTTACAGGAAACTGCGAATAAATTTCACGATTGCATGACAGTGGTGGGTATCTGGATGGCCCAAAATTGCCTTAAACTTAATTCCAGCAAAACGGAGGTGGTTTTGTTTGCTAATGACCCTAATTTCTGGACTCCAACATGGTGGCCAGATACACTGGGTCCTCTACCCACCCCAATTAAGAAGGTAAAAAATCAAGTGAATGCGGTAGTCTCATCGACATCGTATATTCTGAAATCATGTAAAAATATTATGCAATTTCTTCCCAAAGACAGCCAGCAAACAGTTATCACTGCTCTAGCCATGTTCAAATTGGACTATTGCAATAGTCTCTATATCAATATCCAGGAAGGGCTTCTAAACAAGCTTCAACTTTTGCAGAATGCAGCTGCCAGATTGCTTACTGGCATACCAAACTACGCTTCAATCTCGGCTGAGATTAGAAGGCTTCATTGGTTGCCCGTTAGAAAGCGTGTCAAATTCAAAGCCCTATGCACGGTACACAAAGCCCTTCAAGAAACTGGGCCCAATCACCTAAAACTGCTATTCCACTGGTATACACCATTAAGAGCACTACGCTCTGCAGAAGCAAAATTGGTGGTGGTACCCTTTGTAAAGAGAGCGAACTGGGGTGGCAGAAGTTTTGCGGTCGGGGCAGCCAAGGCATGGAATCCTCTCCCGTTGCACCTCCGATGCATGACGAATCTGCTGGCCTTTAGGAAGGCCCTTAAAACTTGGCTTTTTACTGGCTAATCATTTTCATTACTCGTCCCCTGTTTAGGCCTCGATTGGACTTCAGTTAGCGCCAGGACACCTCCGGGTAACAGTTGCGCTCTAGAAATATCAATAACATTAACATTTATGTGGGACACTTACCCTAGTGTCGGGTGTTTCTACTGTGATAGAATCATTCAAGTCCGCTGTCACCAGAAATTCCATCAGGTTCTGGCGAGCTATTGTTATTTCTGCCGCACTGTCTAGCATCGTCAGAGCCCATTCCCCGTTCAGTAGTCGAGTCCTCAGAATTCTGGGCATGTCTGATCTTTAGACCTGCAACTTTCTTCTTTTTGAACTTTTGCTTTGGCTTCTCTTCTTTCTTAGAAGTGTAATCCTGAGCGTGCTGCTTGTCTCTGGACTTTGTACACTCTTCTTGTCTGTCTGATCGTCCTTCCCTCTCTGAGTTTTTCGATGAACCCTGAAAGGAACGAGAGGAACGTGTATCAGTATCCTGATACCTGTCAGGTTTCCTAATGTTATCCCTATTCCTAAGGTTGTACTTCTTTTCAGAGGGCTCCTGTGGAGGAGAGCTACCTCGGGATTGAGATCTGTTTCCTTTAAAGTGTTGTTGTTTTTTATTATCCCACTTCTTTTTAGTTGAAGCAGGTGTCTGCTTTAAAGTGTCCTTTTCAGAACTGCCCATCAGTTGTGGTTTCAATGCTTTCCCACCCAAATTGTCTCTGCCTAATTCTGCATATGCAGTTTCAATTATTTTTGGTAGTTCGTGTTCCTGTTCTAAAGGAATGAACTCCCTTATGCGTTGGCGGATAGCCACCGAAGCTGCTTCCCCTTTAATATTAGTTAATATTATGGCTGATACCTGGGCATAGTTACCTAGTAACTTCATCCCTAAGTTCAGAGCAGGCTCTGCTCCGTACTCGTTTTGTATTTGTCTCAATACATCTGGTATCACTGCTAATGAAGGAATACCATGAGTTCTGGTATATATGGCAGCAAAGACTGTACCCCAAGTGGTACAGTCTTCTACTTGTGGTGTTATCCCCATAGGCAAGCAGATTGTTAGTATTCTGTGTTTTTCATACGGGGTAGTATTCGGGAATACTGCCTCGAGCTGTGTTATTTTATGAGCTACCCAGAATGGCATTTGTTCACGTTTAGAGGGCATTTTACCCATCACTGTGTGTAATGTTTGTGCTGTGAGTTTAGTTGCTGTACCCTGAGTTTGAGTTCCATTTATTGCAACTATTGCTGGTTGGACTGTAAATGTCCTCATGATGAATTGCGTCAAGTTTCTATAGATTTTAATTAAATCTTTGTGTTGTATGAGTAAGTCTCCTGGTGGCATTGTGTCAATGTCAGGATGTGGTGTTTAGGCCGCTAATATCGGCCATGTTGCCCTTCTCCTCCGAGCGGGCCGAGTCTTACTCTTCTTCTTATATGGGGTAGGGCGCCTTTAAACCGGAATAAGTGTTCCTGGTACGTGAGCGGAACTTCTATGTCCTCAAACGGGCAATATTCCTCTGGTGCATCTCCTTCTGTATAGTAGTGAAATGTCTGTGTTCTTGCATTTGCTGTTGGAATGTAACCCACGAATAAAATACCTCTGTTTTGTTTGATTCGTGTGCCTCAGTCACGAAAGCTACTATGCCACGCCTAGCTGATAATCCATTCTCTAGCAATTTCAGGGTGACTGTATTTCTGAATTTTTCTGCAATTGGAATTGCGTCTGCATCTTCTTCTCCGGCTGAGATGTTTAGATTTACCATTGCATCATCTCTGGTCTCAGTCATTTTTGTAAAGAAGAAGTTTGTCCAAGGGAACTAAGATAAGGTTTTTTTTATGCACAATTTAGGAACAATGTGCACTTCAAGCTTGATTAACCAACAGCCAATAAATAGGACTTTTCGCCTACTCAGCTGTGGCGGAGGTTGTGCCCACCCACTCCAGACGTCTCTGGTATTTTGTGAGTAGGGGTCTCTGAGAATAGCACGACTGAACTACTCAGATTCTACTGTTAAATAAGTACCCAACCAACGTTGGCGGCGCCATGTCGTGTAGTTCCTATATTACCTATACAGGATCTGCGCGTTTCGGATAACATAAACTGTGGGTTTGGTGGCAGACTGACTCTGTGCACCCCCACCGGATACGTTAGCCTGTCTGTATCAGCTAGCTCACAGTGCCGCTAGAATCTCCTCTTATCAGGGAGAGAATAGTTTCTGGCAACCTCAGAACATGACAACCCTGATCCCCCAGGATCGTGGAAACAATATACTACTTTTCGCTCAGTCACTCGTGCTCACTTAGTTCGTCTCAGAGATACACAGAATAAACAGCCTGGGCGTTGGTACAGTTCTACCATTTTGTAATAATCATGAATATATACAAGTACATAGAATACATGATAGAAGGTGCGTACTCCTACGATGTCTCCCTAACTAGATGTACCTAAATGTACCTAGCATCTATGTAGGTGTTATGCCAAGAATTCCTCTAGGATCTAGTCAACCCCATTACCTGAGAATTAGAGAATGTGGGACCCCGTCCTGGTCTCGAGTTGGACACCCCGCGAGGGATGTTAGACCACTGCTAGCTGGAGCGTCTACATGCAGGAAACTCAGCGTCTCTGGTCAGTGTGTCAGCCAGGAAGTCACGGTCTCCTCTGTCTTTCTAAGCAAGACATGATGTATATATACCCACAGGTCTCCCCAGGGGTCCTACCTTGCTGTGTTACTGTGTCGGCCTAAAGGATGACGTCGGGCCTGAACTTTATACAGAGATATTATACAGGAGATGTTCGTCCTGCTGTCAGTCCTGCTGTGCTTCCAAGAAGCCTCATGCATAATGTATGAGTTGCGAACTAGGGAAAAACCTGCGTTCTGAATGCAGTGTTGTATCTAGGTAAAAGGTCAGTCCCTATGAACCGTTATGTATGTAATGTAGGGAAGGATATAGGTGAAAGGTTGCAATGTTTCCTGCGCCTATATAGGGTACCTATATGGAATATAACAGGGGGACAGGTCTGGCCCCGGCCCACAGGTTCAAGGATCAGCGGCTCTTCACCAGGCCATCGACGAGGCCTCTGTGCCACCGGAAAGCTGAGTCTCCTCCCCCAGGCCCAAGCTGCCGATGCAGAGTACTGCGCAGTGGGAGGCCAGCAAATTGTCCAGCCCACTCAGTACGGCTGTGGAGGGGTCATGGACATCTCTGGCAGCGGCAATCTGGAGGCGGGAACATCGGGCCTGGCTCTGGGCCGCCCAGTGGAGTGGCGCAGCAACCGCCTCCCTCAGTCACGGGCGGTCGCCACAAAACCAGGGATGACTTCCATCAGCCCCAGCAGTGGGCGGCCCCCGGGGGTATCTTGTGGAACGCAGCTGCACCGACGAAATCCGCTGGCTGTTTTGCGCCTCAGGGAATGACAGGCGAATGGCGGACTCCGATGGCAAGATGGTGGCCGCCGATCGTCGTGTCTGGTCCCAGTGCCGGCGGCGCCTGTCTCCGTGTATCAGGCTAATTCCGGTGTTATCCTTCGCCATCAGGCACCGACGACCTTCAGGAGCACTCCAAGGTGCCTGCAGGGGCTCCTCAGCAACAGACAACAATGCGGCGGCCCCGGGAGGACAGAGAGCGAGAGAGGCACGTCTTACTCCATTGCCTCCTTGGCCACTCCCCCTAAAGTTCCTTCTTTTTGGGAACAATTAAGATTCAAGTGTTAAAATGTAATAGTCCTCCTAGAACTATTCTTGAACCATACTTGAGAACTGTCATAGAAGTGGCTAGGTGTGCTTGTGCCCCTGGTAGGTGGCGGGCCATCATCCGCTACATCTGTCTTGACTTTCTCTACCCTCGATCTCCCAAGCCCTGGAAACGGAGCTGGTGGAGAGATAAAGGAAGGGGCCTAGGACCTATTTGTTATCAAAGGACAAAGGCTCCTGTGGACACTTAATGAAGTAATCTCAATGTATATGAGCACAATGGCAATATATTGGGTTATAGAGATATTGGAGAGAGAAGGAAGCAAATACACCTCTGATTTGTTTTTGAATCAAAAATATTTATATAATCCTTGAAATGAAATACTGTTACACAATAGTGCATTTGGACATATGGTTCTGAGTGAAAGGTGTCCCAGTGAAAACGGAACCTAGAACATTAGTGACATATATGTGAAATATATACAAGGTTTCCAATGCTTAATATAAACGACCATTTACATATATATGTACAGTATACAGCGCTAGATACAGTGATCAGTGCTGGTGGACAATGGTTCGTTTATGCAACTTGTCGACGGCGTTTCGACCCTGTGTGCAGTGTAGGGTCTCTTCAGGACCTATGATCGTAGGGACACCTGAAGGGTAATGGACCGGCTCGTGTGGAGGGTGTGGCACCGTGCAAAGGATAAAAAAGGGATACTCACATGGGTCCCAGCCGGGAGCTTCACACACTGCATCAGTACCAAACAAATTGACTTTTTGGATATCACACTATTTATTGAGGATGAAAAATTGGAGTGCAAATTATTCCGCAAAATTACAGCATGCAATTCGGTGTTACACGCTAGTAGTGCCCACCCTGGTTCCCAAATTCGTGCTGTACCCTTTGGCGAAATGACTCGCATTAGGAGGAATTGTAGCAAAGATGTTACTTTCCAACAGGAGATGATGAATCTTAAACAACGATTCCTCATTCGAGGTTATGATCATACTACACTAGAAAGGTCCCATACTAGGATTAATAGAACGGAACGTAAGGGACTTCTCAAATCAAAATCAAAAAGAGGAATGTAATAGAGAGGAAACATATTGCCCTGATAACACAGTACAATTCACACACTAATAATGTATACAGGACAATAAATAATCATTGGCATCTTTTGAAATTGGATCATGATCTAGATCCTTATATTTCCAAGAAACCCCGTATTATACACAGAAGGGGTAGAACTTTGCGTAATATACTCAGTCCTTCCAATACAGGAAATATACTGACAGACGTCAATCAATCATGGCTACCAGTGAAACCTAAGGGTTTTCATAAATGTTCTATGTGCAATGTCTGCCAATTTGCTGTGAACAACATCACTAGTTTCAGCTATAATACCGGGCAAGTACACCAAATACATCACTTTATGAACTGCAATACTAAGTTTATTGTATATTGTATCATCTGTCAATGCAACCTAATTTATATAGGAAGTACTATCAGACCGCTCAAAGAGCGGGTACAGGAACACATTAGAGCCATTCGCAATAACAATGTCAACTATCCGTTAGCAGTACATTATAACACCGTACATGCCAATTCAGAAATACTGAAAATAAGGTTTCATGGGATAGCCGTAATACAAGAGGATCCACGTGGAGGTGATAAAACATTGTCACTAAGGAAACTAGAATCCAAATGGCTTATTAAATTGAGAGCGGTTGATTCAGGTCTGAATATTGATAGAGAACTTCATGTTTTTCTTAAAGACTGATGTCCTATAAGAGTACTGTCATATGTGAATGTGCTGTACTGACCATCTAGGAATTAACATTTTATTAATACAACTAGGCAGTCTACGCTGATGAGAACTAAGATTTTTGTATAAATAAGAACTTGTATCTGGATAGGATTTTATTATGTTGGCTGTATGTTGTATATAGGATTTTCAAAGTTAATTTGGCAAAGCATATTATGTGTTAAGAAATGCTGTGTTCAATAGCAGACATATCGAGTCATTCCTCTTCTTACTCTTCTATAATAATACCTAAACACAATGGTGATTGGTCATTACTCTCTTTACATCCTTTGGGTATAAAACGATTATTGAATATCTTATGCTTCTTCTATTTCCATCATTTGGGCATTCTACATTACATGAATTTTTGTCGGGTGTGTATTTTAATTGATACCACTTGAAAATGTTACTTCCAAGTTTCGCGCTAATTTAGGTCTGGGATGCTGTTCATTTCTGAAATGATTAACATAAGTACCGTCATACTGATAAGCTTTGTGATTTTTTCAACAGAACCTTGTGGTATGTCTGTTTTACTATTTATCACCACTACAAGATGGCGATTATATTTATTATCAGCCATGTCCCCAGTTTGACTTTAGTCACATGAGCACCGTGCTCATGCTAAACTCAATGGTGATTGGTCATTACCTGTATTACATCTTTGGGGTTTTAAAACGATTATTCAATACCTTATGTTCTACATACTTCCATCATTTGGGTTTCTTACATTACATGAATATTAGTCGGGTGTGTATCTTAATTGTTACCATTTGTCAAGATTACATCCAAGTTTTGCACTAATTGAGGTCTGGGGTGCTGTTTATTTTTGCAATGGTTGACAGTAGTACCGCTATACCGATAAGCTTTGTGGTTGCTTTGACATATCCGTGTGATATGTCTGTTCTACTATCTACCATCACTACAAGATGGCGACTATATTTACGATTAGCCATGCCCCTAGTTTGACCCTAGTTACATCAACACCGTGCTCACGCAGGTCACGTGACACGTGATCTAGAATTTAAATTTGGAACATGGCCTCCGATGCCGCGCTTTACTTCTTGCGAGCTGACTGTTGTGCTGTCAGTGTTTGTGGACTACCGCACACTTGGGGTGAGTGCTCAGCGATATTACTAGGGACACTCATATAGTAATATACGTAATGTTGGATGTTTATTTTTACCCCAATTGTTGTGCTCTCTTGATAGGTACTTTCTTATCATGGATGTGTACCTACAATCTCCCATCTTGAATATATAACCTATAAGGACGCACTACTTGATGCACACATATTGTGACTTTTCGTTTTTAAGGTATGTCTCAATTAGGTTGTGGTGTCATTTTTGTGGATTTCGCTATGTCACCACGTTGGATCATTACGTATTTCCCTACATGGGAACTTTCGTTATTAAGACATCCCCTCATACTTATATCTTAGTTACTTCACCTGTGTTGGATTAGGATCGTCAGTGGCTAAATACGATCTATAATATCTTTATGGACGAATTTACATGACTTTTAGCGGAGTTAAATTTACCCGTGTTTTATTAGGATTATCAGTAGCAGTTATTTCCTTTTTTATCTATATGAATGGAATTAGGTTTTGTTTTCATAGCTTGTCACTTCTCGGTTACACCAGCTTTTGTATTTGTGGTTTATAGATCACAGTACCGAGGCCAATGGATCTAGTGATCTTTAGTCACCAGTTTGGTGTTTGATAATGGTCATGCAATTATTGAGTGGAGTTATCATGTTCAGTTTTGTTTACATGTGCCATAATTAAATGCATTTCTTTATTCCGATATTTTAGATCTACGGGCAAATTACATGACATTTTCATGACACTGCACATGCCAATTGATGCGCCCGTGTGTCTACATCATTATTCGATTTGACAGTTGCTTCGCTACGATACTGGTGGGTTTCTGGATTAATGACAAGGGAATGAATAGCACCCTTTCATTTTTAGTGGGTTTTTATTAAGTGGAGCACAGTGGTGAAACATTTTGTGTTCCAAAGAGTTATACTCTCGCATTTATTTCCTATGCACATTATATGGGTGTCTTTTCACTGGATTACAATAGTCTTCACTGATGTGTGAACTGGTCACATTCTTGGGTTTGTGTCTAATTTTCTGGTATTTCAGTGGGTTATCTGTACCTACTAGACTTGATTTCTCCTTTATTTATTTATTCTCCTCGTTCTGCTCTTTTCGTTTCTGTTTTTTAAGTGGATCTTTTGCACTGCTCATTCTAGTGAATGGTGCATTAATGTTTAAATACATATATTTACATGTTGCAAGAATTTTTAATTGTGTTTTTAAATGATGTGGAATCATAGTAGGTTGTGATAAGGTTCTATTTTATTTTTTGTATATAGGGTATTTTTCTAAATTTGGTGTATTGTATTTACATTTATTGTATTTACTTATTTTTCTAGCCTTGAAAAAGTCTGAGTGCAGACGAAACACGTGTCGGCTAGATCGTGTGCTGGAATAATTTTTAAAACATGAATCAATAAAGACAAGGATTTGAAGAATTGAACTCGTTTTTTGGGCTGTGTGTCGGCTTTGTACAACATTGATCTATCAATGAAATTAATATTTGTAGTTGATTGGAGCTTTGAATTCAACCCAAATTTGTGTTGGACTGTATAATATATAACAAGGGTGTGCTGCAAGCGGCTGTATTAGGGTGCAAATTGCACCAAAGTTGTCAAGCCCTGCAAGCTGCTGCACCTCCAAAGCCTGGGAGGACTGCCAGCACTTCTCCAAAGACTTATGACGCCCGTGGTGCATCCTGCAGGCACCCCAAAGAAGACTGTGACACCCCGGAACCACAAAAGCCCGGCGTCGCAAAGCGGCACTGCACCCACGCTTCCTAGTCTGAGCTGAAGCAGGCCAATGGTGCTAGCGTGGTCAACCGGCCCTCCAGAGACAATGCCTGCCTTGGACTTCCCCACTGTGGACTTCCCGACGCAGTCTACAGTCTTTGTGTGCAGGCCCCCTCTACCACTACTGCTCCCAGTGACAAAAATCCGACGTCTAAGGACATCTCTCCTCCCATCGCCCCTGGCCCATGGATAAGAGGACCAACGGTGTCCCCAAGCATCATGAGGATTGAGCCCTCTTGTTGGTTCAGCCCAACTGGTCCTGAATCCGAGCCTGCAGCCTTTTTTCCGATGGACGGATCTCCGTAGACTTGAATAGGCACCCGATGCTGTAAGGCACCTCTGCACCCGGCCGCCCAAGTGTTGCCTGAAGAGAACTGTCGGTGCTGCCTTGGACCCTGCCCCATACTCCCCTTAAGTCCACAAGATTGGTCCCGAAAATCGCTGCTGAGTGCCCGAATGCGATACATGTTTTTCCTCTTGAGGTTAACAATGCCACGAAGTGCTTCAATTCCAATTTAAAGTATCAAAATCACCTGATGCTAAAAAACACACCTCTGCACCTGGACGCCCCAGTACCTCCCGAGGTGACCTGTTGGTGCTGCCTTGGACCTTGCCCAATTCTCACCTTAAGACCCAAAAAAGGGTCCCCTAAGTCGTTGTTAAGTGACCATATGCAGCTTGTGTTTTCTTCCTAAGTTAACATGGCCGCGAAGTGCTGCAATTACAATTTAAAGTATCAAAAACCTGTTTTCTTCAAACCTGCTATTTTAAAAAGTATTTATATTATTTTGATAATCTTGGTGCCTAAAGTTATATAAAGATAAGTGTTATTTTTATAAAATTATGTGGATCTACTTAATGAGTTGTCTGTATCATTCATTGGTTGTGTGTGTGCAGCGGATGCCTAACACTCCTCTCTCATAAGCATAAGGCTGCTCGGCCACAGTCTGGGAGCCAAAACTGGCCCTGGCAAACTGATTGGCCGGCCCCCCATGGGGTGAGGGGGGAGTGCGGCCAAGCTGTTTTCTAGGACCAGTTTCGGCCGATTTTGTTACAGTAACAAAAACGGCCCCCCAGGGGTCCAAAACCGGCCCCCACCCTGGCGGCCTACTGGGGAAATGCCTGGTGCCCGCTACGGCCAGTCCGCCCCTGGCCACAGTACCCCCTAGAAGAGCATCTTGGAATTGCTGTAGCAAGCCCTGGTCCATTAGTAAGGGAATACCTGGACTCTGCGCTGTATACCTCTTCTTAGTATACCATATAAAGAGTTAGCTTCTTACATTGGTGGTGCAGTGGTAAAGTACAAAACCTGACATCTGCTGTACCACATGGTTAATGGGTGATTCCACTAAGGAGTCCAAAATTGTCTTTAGTCTAAAACATTTTTTCTAATTCCGATTTTTTCTAAACTGTTTAAAGCCTATCTGTTAAGGCCTTGTGTTAAGAACCACAATGAAACTGTTTAGATTTGAAAAAGTATTTAAGTTAGTTGGGCTTTGAAAAAGTACTTAGAATTGTTTGTAGTTTTCTAAAAAGATCCCAACTACTTTAATACCATGTCTGAGGCAGGTTCTCTCCCAGGAGCTCAATCTAGGGCCCCACAGGAATCTTACGTTGTCTCAACTTAAGTCCCTCTGCCAAGCATGGAACATCACCATGGGACCTAGACCCATGAAGGTACATCTGCACAGACTGCTCGCAGAAAGTGCTAGTACTATGGCCGAGAAAGAAACCCCTCTTGGAAAAGGGGCAGAGGATTCTGAGGTGGATGATGACGATGATCCCAACAGCAATCTTACCGCAAGCAACACTGGGAGTACTGACAGTACCTTAGGAGAAACAGACAGTGGAGATTCAGATCTTCAGAAACTAGCCAAGAGGATAGCCCTAGAGGCTAAACCACTAGCTATAGAGAAAGAAAGAGCTGAGATGGGCCTAGGACCCATCTCTGGTGTCAGCAAAATAATAAATAGGAAGAAAGATTAAGCTTTCGACCCGAACATCCCCAAAGGGATTGTCCCCAAATACACAGAAGGTGATGATATCACCAAATGGTTTACAGCCTTCGAGAGAGCTTTTAAAATGAGGCAACGCAACCAAAAATATTGGGACTCCCTTCTCTGGGAGATGTTCCTCAGGAAAGTGTAGGAATAGGCTCCTAACACTGAGTGAGACAGATGCAGAGTCCTATGACCTCATGAAGGATACCGTGATTGAGGGCTTTTGACTCACCACTGAGGAGTACAGGATCAGGTTCTGAGACACTCGAAAAACCCAGAGTCAGACCTGGGCAGATTTTGTAGACTTTTCAGTGAACAATAGGTGGCTGGTTGAAGGGTAACAATGTGCAAGACTATGTTGGCTTTATAATCTTATTATGAAAGAGCATCTCTTGAGTAATTGTGTTCCTGAGGAATTACATCAGTACCTGGTAGACCTAGGTCCACTTTCTCTGCAAGAATTGGGGAAGAAGGCAGACACCTGGGTCAAGACAAGGGTAACTAAAACAACTCAGGGTGGGGGTGACCAAAAGAAAGGGCTCACAAAGCCCCCCAAGGGCAAGATGGTGACCAGTCCAAAGGCAAAAACAAAGTCTTCTCAAGGCCCCCAAAAACCTTTTCAGGAGGGTGGGCCCTAAGCCAATACATAGTCTAGGGGTGGGTACTGAGGTAGGAACTGCGATCCCAAAAAGGCTTGGTGCTTTAATTGCAAGGCCAATGGACACCACACTTAAGACCCTAGATGTCCCAATACAAAGAGCCCCCCTAGTGCACCTGCAGTGAATGCAGTGGTAAGCTCCAATGGGATCTCAAGTGAGCCCTGACCATGTTAGAGAGCTCATCGAAGCAACTTTAGTCTCTGAGGGTGGGGTGGATGTAGCTGCCCTGGCTGTCTGGCCCATTAATATGGAAAAATACAGACAACAGCCTCATATAAATGGGATCAGAGTTGAAGCACTGAGGGATACAGGTGCAAGTGTCACTATGGTGACTGAAAGACTGATATGCCCCGGATAATATTTGACTGGTGAGACATTCACAGTCCTCAATGCTGATAATCAGGCTAAGGTCCATCCCATGGCAATGGTGTCCTTAGAATGGGGAGGGGTTACTGGTCAAAAGAAGATAGTGGCATCCTCTGCAATTCCTGTAGAATGTCTGCTAGGCAATGATCTGGAGTCATCAGCATGGGCTGAGGTCGACAAACCCACGCAGCTATGCTGGGTATACATGAATGTGTGTGTGTGAAAACCCTGAGCACAGTGCAACACCCAGGGTGAAAAAGAGGAGCTGGAGTCTAACATAATGGCCCAACCGCTAAGACAAAATGCAAGAGGTCTGGGAAACCAGCTTCTGAACAGACGCAGGCTCAGGTCCCCTCTCCTCAGGGAGAAGACCTGTGCGCCCCAGTGGGAACTGAGCCCCAGGAACCTCGGCCTTACACAGCAGAGCTCCTGGGCCCAGGGGGACCCTCTAGGGAAGATCTGTGGCAGGAACAGAGGACCTGTCCCACTCTTAAAAGCCTGAGACAGCAAGCTGAGGGGCTCCTTTATACTGAGGCCATAGACCCCAAACCTGGTGCCACTTGGAGAGTGGTAGTGCCTCAGATGTATAGAGAGGTCCTGCTCACTTTGGCTCATGACATCCCCTTAGCTGGGCATCTTGACCAGGCCAAAACTTGGAGTAGGTTAGTCACCTACCTCTACTGGCCAGGTATGTCCCAGAAAGTGAAGGAGTTTTGTAACTCCTGTGCCACCTGCCAAGCCAGTGGCAAACAGATGGCCACCCAAAGGACCCCTTAATTCCACTTCCAGTAGTTGGAGTTCCCTTTGGAAGGGTAGGGGTTGGTGTTGTTGGCCCCCCTGGGCCCTCCAACAGCATCAGGGAACAGATTTATACTGGTAGTAGTAGCTACCAGGTACCCTGAAGCAATACCCCTTAGGACTACTACTGCTCCAGCAGTGGCTTGGGCTCTCATTAGTATCTTTACCAAAGTGAGTTTCCTAAGGGAGGTAGTGTCAGACCGAGGTACAAACTATGTCTGGCTACCTGAAACACATGTGTGCTGAATGTGGAGTGACTTACAAGTTTACCACCCCACATCACCCACAAACAAATGGTTTAGTTGAGAGATGCAACAAAACCATGAATGGTATGATCATGGGGCTCCCCTAAAAACTCAGAAGGAGATGGGTTGTCTTACTGCCACTCATGCTTTTTGCCTGCAGAGAAGTTCCTCAGAAGGGAGTAGAATTTTCCCCCTTTGAACTTCTGTTTGGTCATCTTGTAAGGAGACCATTGTGTCTAGTGAAGGAAGGCTGGGAGAGACCTCTCAAAGAGCCTAAGCAAGACATAGTGGACTATGTACTCGGCCTACGTTCAAGGATGGCTGAGTACATAGAAAAAGCATCTAAAAACCTTGAGGCCAGCCAAGCGCTTCAAAAGCTCTGGTATGACCAAAAAGCTGCACTGGTGGAGTTCAAACAGGGCAGAATGTGTGTGTTTTTGATCCTGTGGCTCCTTGGGCCCTCTGGTATAAATGGAGTGGGCCCTACCCTATCCTAGAAAAAAAAAGTGGAGGTCCCTTATCTGGTGAACCTTGGCACTTACAGGAACCCCAAAAGGGTGATCCATGTGAACTGCCTTAAACCCTTTCATGACAGGGCTGAGGTGGCCATGCGGATGGTCAATGATGAGGATCAGGAAGAAGAGAGTGAACCTCTCCCTGACCTTCTCTCTCACAAACCTAAAGATGGGTCAGGGAAGGAGTGGTCTTTTCAGACACCCTCTCTGCCCAACAGCAGACTGACTGCAGGCAAGTCCTGTACCAGTATTCTTAGCTCTTGTCTTTGACCCCTGGTCAGACCAACTGGTGTACACGTGACGTGGACACTTCACACAGCCTACCTGTCAAACATAACATCTAGGCTGTCTGATCAAATCAAAGAGAGCATCAGAGCTGAAGTAAGCAAGATGCTGGAACTGGGAGTCATTGAACCATCCGACAGCCCCTGGGCCAGCTCAGTTGTCTTAGTCCTCAAACCTTATACCAAGGGTGGTAAAACAGTCCTAAGGTTGTGTGTGGACTATAGGGGCCTCAATGCCTTAACCAAGACAGATGCATACCTAATTCCTAGGGCTGACAAATTGATTGAGAGGTTAGGGGCAGTCAAATTTCTCAGTACTTTTGATTTGACATCAGGGTACTGGCAGATTGATCTGACCCCAAGAGCAAAAGAGAAATCTGCATTCTCAATCCCAGATGGGCATTATCAGATCACTGTTATGCCCTTTGGACTAAAGAATGTTCTTGCCACCTTTCAAAGGTTGGTGAACAAAGTCTTTGCTGGGTTCTAGGCTTTTAGTGCAGCATATCTGGATGATATTGCTGTCTATAGATGCACTTGGCAGGATCACCTGATCCACATTGGTAAGGTCCTTGAAGCTCTGTGAAAATCAGGCCTCACTATCAAGGCAAGCAAGTGCTAGATAGGGCAGGGCTCTGTTGTGTACTTGGGTCACCTTGTAGGTGGAGGTCAAGGTCAACCCTTACAACCCAAGATCCAGACAATTGTGCACTGGGTAGCTCCAACCACCCAGACTCAAGTCAGGGCATTCCTTGGCTTGCCTGGGTACCACCGAAGGTTTGTGACGGGATATGGGTCCATTGTTGCCCCCCTCACGAAGTTGACCTCTAAGAAAATGCGGAAGCAAGTAAATTGGACACAGCTGTCAAAAGACACTCTGAAGGAAGCGATTTGCTCAGCACCCTTTCTAAAAGCTCCAGATTATTCAAAGCGGTTCATCATGCAGACAGATGCCACTGAACATGGGATAGGAACACCTGTCCCAAACCAATGATGATGACCATGACCAACCTGTTGCTTTCATTAGCAGGAGGTTACTCCCCAGAGAGCAGCGTTGGAGTGCCATTGAGAGGGAAACCTTTCTTGTGGTTTGATCCCTGAAGAAGTTGTGGCCATATTTGTTTGTTGCTCACTTCCTTGTTCAAAGTGACCACATGCCTCTCAGATGACTGATGCAAAGGAAAGGTGAAAACCCTAAACTGTTGAGATAGTCCATTTCCTTACAGGTGATGGACTTTACAGTGGAACCCAGACCTGGGACTGACCATGCCAATGCAGATGGCTTTTCCAGGTTTTTCCACTTAGAAAATGAAGAATCTCTTGGGAAGGTTAGTCTCACTCTCTTTCGTTTGGGAGGAGGTTATGTAGACATGGTCACCTCCCACTTTTTGCCTGGTGTTTGATGTGATTTTGATTGGAAGTGCACTGGGTTCCTGCTAACCAGGTCCCCAGTGTCAGATCTCATTCCCAAAACTGTGCAATTGTTTTCCCCAATTGGTGAAACCTTTAGTGCCCTCTGTAAGTCCCTAGTAAATAGTACCCATGATACCTAGGGCCTGAGGTACTAAAAAGGGTTCCCAAGGGCTGCAGCACAAATTGTGCCACCCTAAGTGAACCCTCACCAAGATCATGCAAACTGCCACTGTCGGCTGCGTGTCTTGGTGCAGACAAAAGTGAAAACACAACATGGCACACAGCCTGTGTGCCCTGCCTGCCAACACCGCATGCAGTGTAAGTAAGTCACCCCTATAGCAGACAACAGGATGTGGGCGCACACCGCTGACCTCTCAGGCAGGGTTTGCCCCTGGCATTCTGGTAAATGCAGTCTCTTGTAGCTCGCTCCGATATTTTCGAGTGTTTCGCCAAGGTTGGCGCAGATAGTGCTGATCTCTAGACACGTGTTTCTGGTTTATTAACCGTCATCAGTAGAGAATACAGTCTTGTATTTTGGGGTTTGCTGAGTAGGCTGCCAAACATTATATCAGGTCCGGTACCTCTCACTGGCGCGCAGGTGCTTCATCCACGAGCTCGTCAGCTCAATGACTCACGGGAGTACTTTAAATAGACAACAGGATGTGGGAGCACACCGCTGACCTCTCAGGCAAGGTTCGCCCCTGGCATTCTGGTAAATGCAGTCTCTTGTAGCTCGCTCCGATATTTTCGAGTGTTTCGCCAAGGTTGGCGCAGATAGTGCTGATCTCTAGACACGTGTTTCTGGTTTATTAACCGTCATCAGTAGAGAATACAGTCTTGTATTTTGGGGTTTGCTGAGTAGGCTGCCAAACATTATATCAGGTCCAGTACCTCTCACTGGCGCGCAGGTGCTTCATCCACGAGCTCGTCAGCTCAATGACTCACGGGAGTACTTTAAATAGGCTCCCTTGAGCCACTGAGCTGACGAGCTTGTGGAGATGCACTGTGAGAGGTACTGAGACCTGTAAGAATTGTGGCAGCCTGCACAGCAACCCCAGATGAAAATCGTTTTTTGATCTCTACTGATGACGGATAAAATCCAGAAACACATGGGTCTAGAGATGTACAGCACTAACCTGCACCAACTTTGGGGGAACACTCCAGCAAAATACCAAGTAAGCGTGCACTACAAACTGCATTTACCATAATGCGAAGGGGCGAACTGTGCTGGGAGGTTAAGCAGTGTGCTCCCACCCCTTTCTGTTTAAAAAGGCACCCCTATAGCAGGCCTTACTGCCTTAAGGCAATGTTCACTATATTAGATGTGAGGGCATAACTGCATGAGCAGATATGCCCCCCGTACTGGCCAGTCCATTACTGCCAGTACAAGTGATCAGGGAAGCCATTTTAAAAGCATGTGCTGCACACTGGTGAGAACGAGTTCCCCAGCTACATGATGGCTTCACTGAAAATAGGGATATTTGGTATCAAACATCTCATATTAAAAAACCCACACTGATACTAGTGTCAGATTTAATAATACATGCACCAAGAGGGCACCTTAGAGGTGCCCCCTGAAAACTGACAAGTTACTGGATGCTGATTGACTGGTTTTCACCAGCCTGCCACCAGAGACCTGTATCTGACCCCCAAGGGTGAGGGCCTTTGCTCTCCAGGGGCCATAAACCAAGCCTGCCCGGGTAGAGGGTACTTTGCACCCCCTGCCCACAGGAGGACCTGTAGTTTAGCATTCAAAGAGGCCCACCAACTTTGGTATGCCAATCTGGCTTTTCTCACAGGAGAAGAAATCCAACCCCCTTTGTCCAGAGCCCTTTGGCACTTGGACGGGCAGGAAAATGAGCTAGGCAACACAAGCATCATCCTTGAACTGGGCTACCTGAAGTGGATGTGACTTTTCAGAAGTGACCATCTTGATGATGGCAAATTTAGATCTCTGGGACAGGGTTATGCTCATTTCCACTCGGAAGTGGTCATGTACTGGGCGTAGTGACCCCAGTAGTAAGTAGCCCATTGGCTACTACTCTATACCCCCATAACACCTCTAAATTCAGTATTTAGAGGAGCCCTGGCACCAGGAAATCAGATCCTGCTAACCAAAAGAAGAAGAGCCGCATGAACTGCAGAAGAGGTAACTGTCTGGGCACCAGCCCTGCCAGCCTGTCCGCCTATTCTCGACAATTGCGCCAAAGTCATCTTGCCCTGCACGTTGCTGAGCCTCCAAAGTCTGGGAGACCTGCCAGCACTTCTCCAAAGACTCAGGAACTCATGTGGAGCATTAGAGCTGCTTCCCTGCATCCTGCAGGCACGCCAAAGAAGATGGTGAGACTCTGGAACCGCAGAAGCCCGGCACCACAAGCACCACTGCACTTGCGCTTCCAAGCTTGAGCTGAAGTTGGCCAATGGTGCCAGTGTGGTCCCCTGGCCCTCCATAGACAAAGCCCACCTTGGACTTGCCCACTGTGGACTTCCTGATGCCACCTGCTGCTTTGTGTGCAAGCCCCTTTACCGCGACAATCCTGATGACGAAAATCTATTGCCTAAGGACACCTCTGCACCCGTCATTCGTGGTGAAGAGGACTGAAGGTGTCCCAACGTCCCCACACATCGTGAGACCTGAGCCCCCTTGTTGGTTCAGCCCAACTGGTCCCTCAGTCTGAGCCTGCAGCCTCTTTTCCGACAGACCGATCTCCATAGACTTGAATGGGGCACCCGACACTGTAAGGTACCTCTACACCCGGACGCCCCAGCGCTGCCCGAAGTGAACTGTTGGTGCTGCCTTGAACCCTGCCCCATACTCACCTTAAGTCCAGAAGATTGGTCCTGTAAGTCGCTGTTGAGTGCCCGAATGCAACATATGTTTTACCTCCAGAGGTTAACATTACATAACATAACATAACATGTGTATTTGTAAAGCGCACGTTCACCCATAGGTCTCTTGGCGCTGAATAACAGATGTTTATTGTTACCCAACTCAATGGTACTCATGGTACAGTGGTACATTACCACGAAGTGCTTAAATTCTGATTTATTGTACCAAAATCACCCGACACTGAAAAACACAGCTCTGCACCCGGACGGCCCAGTGCCTCCCAAGATGACCTGTTGGTGCTGCCTTGGACCTTGCCCCATGCTCACCTTAAGACCCAGGTAATGGTTGCGTAAGTCGTTGCTAAGTGACTGCATGCAGCATATGTTTTCTTCCTAAGTTAACATTGTAGCAAAGTGCTTCAATTCCGATTTAAAGTATCAAAAACCTGTTTTCTTCAAACCTGCTAATTTAAAAAGTACTTACCTGATTTGTTATATAAAGGTGTTATTTTTATAAATTGGTGTGGATCTCCTTATTGAGTCTTGTGTATCATTTATTGGCTGTGTGTGTGCAGCGGATATCTTACACTCCTCTCTGATAAGCCAAAGGCTGCTCGACTACACTACCCCCTAGAAGAGCACCTTGGGATTGCTAGAGCAAGCCCCTGTCCACTAGTAAGAGAATACCTGGACTCTTTGCATGGTATACCTCTTCTTGGTATACCAAATAAAGAAGCAGCTTCCTTCATTCGGGAACTGCCAGAAGCTCCCCAGCCAGTCCTTAGTAAATATTTTGGATTACGCCATCAAGGCATTGAATGGTTGGGTGCGTGGCACCAAAGCAAATGATTACAATGGGTAGTACAATCTTACTATGATTGAACACATACTCAGTATTTGTTTTGCTGAGTTGTGCCAGCACCTATTGAAAGAAAGGTGACTGACCCCAGGAAGCTTGTTGAGGAGGCACACCTCTGAGCCAGTACTAGAGTGTCCAAGACGGTATCTGGGGGGGACTCCCACAAAGGTGATCAGTGCTCCAACCAGAAGGAGGGGAGAGAAAAACTGAAAAATAAACAAGGAGTTCTTTGACGAACCCCAAACTAATTCTCAAGGGAGCAGTGGTAACCAGTCCCTAAGAAGAAGGGATTCTTTGATAAGCAGACAGGGAGGTCTGTACCCCAATGTACTGAGTGATACAAGTATGGGCACTCCAAGGGTGACACCAAATGTCCCAAGAGGGTATAGCCCCCCACCAGTAGGCAGACACCTGGGTTGGCGAGTGTAGACCTTGGGGAGGAGATAGTTCCAGTTAGCTTTGAGAAACACAGATAGAGGTAAACCTAGTGTCCATGGGAGATAAAGAGATGGTGCCAAAAGAACATATGCTTGCCAATACTTCCAAGTACAGGCAGTGGGTCACCATCAATGGGCAACAGGTGGAGGCTCTGAGAGACACAGGAGCCAGCATGACTACTGTGAAGAGTCAGATGGTGTCCTCGGAGCAGATCCTCCCTAACACATTCCACCAAGTCTTAGTCGCCAACAATCGAGGAAGCCATCTACTGGTGCCTTTGGTTCCTTTTGAGTGGTGGGTCTCAGGTTCTCTGAAAGTAGCTGTGCCATATCTGTAGATTGTTTGTTAAGCAACAAAATGGAGCATTCTAACTGGAGGCAGGTAGAGCTCAGGTCACACTTAGACATGTTGGGATTGCCTGCGTGGATCTGTATGACCACATGGTCCATGGCTGCCTGTGAAGGGAGTCATGGGCTTCTGGAGCCTGGAACAATGGCCCAGACAGCTGCCAAGGAGGAAAAGGGCAAGGGGCATGGGAAACCAGCGTCTGGGCATACCCTTCCCACTTAGGGCGACAAATGCAAAAAGAACAGATGATGGACGGAATGCTGAATCAATCAAACATTCACCCCCAGTCACCGATCTGGGTTAAATCCATCATTTTTTTTACATGCCACGCCATTCCAGTTTAGACCCAGCCATATGCAAATCAGTCTTGACCCTGTACCCCATGGGAACAGTCCAGCCTGAACTGCTAGGCCAGGTCCTCACTTGACCAGAAACAAGCATCCTAGGACCGGTTTCGGAGTTTCACCCCTCATCAGAGAAGATAGCTTGAATCTGGTGATGTAGCGAGCATGGGACCCATGTCTGGGCATAGCCTTCCCACTTAGGTCAACAAATGCAAAAAGAATAGATGATAGACGGAATGCTGAATCAATCAAACATTCACCCCCAGTCACAGATCTAGGTAAAATCCATTGGTTTTTGCATGCCACGCCATTCCAGTTTAGATCCAGCCGTATGCCAATCAGTCTTGACCCTGTTCCCCTTGGGAACAGTCCAGCCCAAACTGCTAGGCCAGGTCCTCACTTGACCAGAAACAAACATCCTAGGACCGGTTTCAGGGTTTCACCCCTCATCGACCAGGATAGCTTGAATCTGGTGGCGTAGAGAGCACGGGACCCACGTCTGGGCATACCCTTCCCACTTAAGGTGACAAATGCAAAAAGAACAGATGATGGACGGAATGCTGAATAAATCAAACTTTCACCCCCAGTCACAGATCTGGGTTAAATCCATTGTTTCTTTGCACGCCACGCCATTCCAGTTTAGACCCAGCCATATGCGAATCAGTCTTGACCCTGTTCCCCATGGGAACAGTCCAGCCCGAACTGCTAGGCCAGGTCCTCACTTGACTAGAAAAAAGCACCCTATGAGTGACAGCTTATAAAGCACTCAGCTACCTCAGAAGAGGTGTCCCGGCGGTAGCAGACTAGTTAAACTCAGAAACCAGTTGCTACTGCCCCTGCCTAAAGAGCCAGGATTTTAGAGCCTTTCTAAAATCCTGCTCAGTCTCCAGCCCACACAAGTGGCTGGGCATCAAGTTCCACAGTTTGGATGTCCTGATTGTGAAAGATCTGCCTCCTTTTCTCATTTTTGCGATACGGGGGACAGTGAGTAGGTGCTGTTGATTCGATCGCAAAGCCCGCGTCTGGTGATAGGGAAAGAGCCTTGCCCTGAGATAGCCAGGTCCTTTCCCATGATATGAGCATCCTAGGACAGGTTTCAGCCCTGATAGCTTGAATCTGGTGGCCTAGCGAGCACAGGACCCACGTCTGGGCATACCCTTCCCACTTAGGGCAACAAATGCAAAAAGAACAGATGATGGACGGAATGCTGAATCAATCAAACCTTCACCCCCAGTCACAGATCTGGGTTAAATCCATTGTTTTTTTGCACGCAACGCCATTCCAGTTAACAGCCATCCAGCCATACAGGGTCAAGACTGATTTGCATATGGCTGGGTCTGATCTGGGGTGGCGAAGTGAGCTAAAGAACGATGTTGGATTCAACCCAGATCTGTGACTGGGGGTGAGTGTCTGAAAAGTTTCAGCGCTCTGTCCATCATCTCCTTGTGTTTACTTTGTTCGCCCTAACTTGGCAGGGTATGCCCAGACGTGGGTCCCTTGCTCACTTTGCCACTGGATCCAAGCTAGTCTGGCTGATGAGGGGTGTTACCCCCGAAACAGGTCCTTAACATTCCGGAACCTATGGTCTTAAATAGGTGTACAATACCCGTCGTAGCAGACATGTTAAAGATACGACTTACCATTTCTGTGAAATGGAAGGGGTAGTTTGTACGTATAAGTTCCTGTATCTCTGCCGAGGACCTTGCGGTCTGGAGATCAAAAGTCTCCAGGGCGGATGTTAAGTGCACGGTTTGCTGTAAAATCATGGCTTTCATTGTGCTCAGAGTATCAAACCGTATAAAGGAAACATTTAGCGAAGGCCATAACGGCGCCTCCCTGACTGTATATGTTGGTGGAAACAATACTTGCATACAGCAAGTAACCCTGGAGCTCACGGTGACTAGATATGCGATGCCCGGAAGCATCCCACAACAACCTTGATCATTCAGCATCAAGTAACTCCCATTCGAGAGAAGCCTGAATACCGGATTAATCACAGCTGCCGGGGTACCTCTCAAATGACAGGACAAGTTCGCCACAGACCCATTACAAGCCCCGTGTAGCATAATATCCTGGCATATGAGAGATCCACTTAACGCGTTCTCGCAGTTAGTTCCGCTTAGAAGCACTTCCAGATCCCCACTCCTGCATCGAAATCTGTACGGTAAATCCCAGGATTCCCTGATGAATTCCTTACCCATTTTTTCATATCTGCTTGCCTGTTGCTGCTCTAGGCAATACTGAAACTGGAAAGTTGCGACCGGTGATGTTATATGGCCGTGGATTAACCACTCTGTGGACGGTGACTCTGCCACAGTAAACGGTAACCTATCCAGTTTTTCAATACGCAGCATTGTATATTTTGCTCCTCTCTGTGCCGTTTTCATCTGTTTTTCTGTTAGATTGTATGCAGAAAACAATGACGTACTGTTGATAAAACGCCAAGGCACATAACCGGCGAGCAATGACTGCAGCGTCCAGCTCAACAAAATAATAGAACCTAACTGTGACTGTCCGTGTTGCAATATGGACAAATCCTGTTCTAATACTTCGATAGCAGAAGATACAATGTTGCCCAGTGAATATATCCTGGATGTTAACGTAGTCATGCCATTGTCAACTACGGCTAATGCTTTTTCTAGGTTAATTCTATCTATCTCTCTTAATCTCTCTGCAGCTTCTTGTTGGGAGATTTTGCAGATTTCGTTATAGACAGAATACAAAAAACGCTTCTGACGTGGTTTTCTGGGACCTAATAAAAAGTTCCCGTAGGTCCACATCCTCTGTGACTAGGGACAAGTGTTGTTTCACCTGTGGTAGTGTTGAGGTATTTAGCCAATCGAGGCATAACTTCCCAACACTATATGATGTTACTACCCCCGGCTGTTCTCGTTGTGCATATCATGGGTCTGGCCTATGGATACTAAAGCCTTCGGTGGTACACCTGAATCTTTCCTGATATCTGTTTGTGGTTGTGGGCCAAACCAACCAATCCTTCCAATTGGGATCTTATCTATTGTATTGCAATATGTCATCCATCTTAGCCCCTCTATCTGATGTAAAATTCCCCTCGATGTTTAACGGTGTTGGAATTTGAGGCATGTTCAAGTCCTTATTCTTGGCTAGTCCAAGACAGGAAGTCTGTTGCACAGTGTCATTCAAAAAAATTCATCTGCTGTGGAATGAGGCATGCTCTAAATAGTGCTTCTGTTCCCTGGACTTGCCAGTCTATAGAACCCCAGATTGATTTTAAATCTACAGTGTCCATCCATAAGTCGAGACCCTGTTCAGACGTGTAATAAAGGAAGCAGAATAAATCTGTCTGGTGTTCGTTAACATATTTTTCTGTGCAACCTTATAATGATACGAGGTTGGGTCAGAAATGTTAAACCCTGAAAAGTATGAAAACTTCTGTGCAAACGTTTTTGAACTACTTTTCGATGGTGTAGGGAAATGTTCCCACTGGTGGTATGTGAAAACATTTCTAGGTTTGCTAGATTTATGCAAGAAATGATGACCATAATGTTGGTAACAATACATTTTGTCAAAATCTGATGTGTCTTCTAACATTTCAGTGCTAGAAAATGCGGCAGATTGTTCCAAATCAGACAATAAGTTATTTATTTAAAAAACTTTTTTTTCAAGTTTGCAATAAGAAAAACAAAGGGACAGTACAATTACCTGCAGAATTTTGCAGTTACACTTTGCGACCTAATTATATCAAATTGAGAAAATTCAGGCCATACACATTAGCTTACAAAGCCGTACTTAGGGGGTCATTACGATGGCGGTCGGATGGCCACCGCCCGGGCGGCGGTGGGACTGCCGTGCCGGCGGTGGACTCCGCCCGTGACTGCGAGCCAGAAAACCGCCGGTCAAATTAGGATGGCAGTGGTGACCGCGGCGGTGGGAAATTCCGACCGCCGCTTTTCCGCCGGTTGCCGTCCGCACTTCCGCCTGGCGGGCGGATCAGGACCGGGATAATGTCGGTGGTGCAGTGCAGGCTCCGCCGGCAGGATTATGATGCCTGCGGTAGCCAGCCTTTCCTCAGCGGTCAGACTGCCATTGTAAGGCATGCGGTGATTGTCTACCGGGGGCCCGTTGCGGGCCCCCAATGTTTTGGGGGGGTGTGGGTGCACTGGGGGGGACCCGTGGGCCCCCCCTACATTTCCCTGTACCAGGTAGCAGGCACTGTGCAGTGCCTGCCACGCAGTGCAGGGACATGCAGGACATGCTCCTCTCTGCATCGCGGCGGTGCTGCGGGCAGCAGCTACCGCCGCAATGTTGATGCCCGCGATCCGACCGCCGCGGTCGGATTTCTACCGCGGGCATCGTAATCCGACCAGCGGTTTTCCTGCGCTCCATGCTGGCGGTCTTTTCCCGCTACCATGGCGGTCGGGGAGGTTTTCCGACCGCCATCGTAATGGGCCCCTTAGTTTGTGCAAGTTTGGCTGCTAGTGGTGCGCTCTGGCGCCTTACAGAGGGAATATTGCATAATCCGTACAGTGTTCTTAGGTGCCTCTCGACTAGGCCCACTCCATCATTCCCCCGGCACCAACATTTTCCGGCCCCCTGAAGTGTCCCCTTCTTCGCCTGTTGCGGCCGGGCGCTCCTGTAAATATATTCGTAGCGGTTCCCAAATGTCTCGAGGGCGAGATGTGGGTGGCATCAGCTCCGCATACACAGACAGTTGTTCCTGGCAATATATTAGGTCTCCTATCCAGACCTTGAACTTGGGCGCTCTACCTCTCCCCCATTTACAGGCCACCCTGCGTTTAGCTATAAGTAAGCTTATCGATATAAATTTCCTGAAGGGCGCCTTAAAATCCCTTGTGTATCCCAACAGTGTAGTGAGCGGGGTATTGGGTATGTGTTCCCCTGTCATCTGACTAAGATTTTCCGTAACCTCCATCCAGTATGCTAAGACTGGGGGGCATTCCCATGCCAAGTGCAAGAAGTCAGCACCCTCCCTCCCGCATCTATTGCAATTGTCGTTCTCCCTGAGTCTAAAGCGACACAGTCGTGCCGGGGTGTAATAAAATCGGTGGAGGAATTTGAAATGTATTATGCGCAATCTGCTACTGGCCGAGGTTCTCCCCGTCTGCTGGCAACAGTAGGTCAATTGATCATCAGTGATGGGAGCGCCCAAATCTTTTTTCCATCTGGTCCACGAATCAGGGACGCTGTGTCGGCTATTAGTTTGGGTGGTTCGGTACAGCATGGATACTATATGTGTGGGGGAGGACCGTTACAATAAGGCATGTAGTGGAGCGAATGTGGGGGGTTCGGCGGGAAAGTCAGGAGTAGTGGATTTTACATCAAGGCGGAGCCTCACGTACATTAATAACTCCATAGTTGAGGGTTGGCAGTCATTAAAAAAATGTTCACGTGTGCAGAAGGTCCCGTCCTCATACAGTGCTCCCCAAGTCTGGATTTCGTATTTACGTAGCATTTGTTGACACCGCACTTCCCGCGTGACCGGGATGTCTAATCTGCCTACTAGTGGCAGAAGTGGGGAGTATAGTGTGTCCACTTTCATGCGGTTGGCAATGGCCCTCCATGCTCTATTTGTGCATTCCACTGTGGTTGGGTCTGTGCATTTAGGCTTAGTGGGCACACTTATATAGGCTGAGTAAGGGGTTGGAACCATGGGCCAGTCTTCTATCACCAGGTGTGGCATGTATGGTGGTGGATGCATGCAGTAGGTGGCAAAGTGCGCCTGAGCGCTCCAGAAATAGAGCTCCATGTCGGGGACCTCAAAGCCTTATCAAAGGGTAGAGTTAGTACCTCCCACTTCAGCCTGGGTTGTTTGCCCCCCCACGTCGATCGAATGAGTTGTGATTTGAGGGCTTTAAAAAAGGAGTTGCTGGGCGCATATGGAATACAGGTGAAGAGGTAGAGTAGTTTTGGGAGAACGACCATCTTGATTAATGCTATCCGGCCCGCTAAAGAAAGTGGCATTGCTATCCATCGTGTAATGGAGTCTGTGAGTGTGTCTAGCGCTCTACCATAGTTAGCCTTCATGAGGTGTTCCCTGTCTCTGGTTATCACTATTCCAAGATATTTTACTTCATCTTTGCACCAATCCAATGGGAAGTCCGGGGTGTATTTCTTGACAATGTCTGTGAGGGGGAAAATTTGTGATTTGCTCCAATTAATGTTAATCCCGGAGTAGCGCAGGAATGCCCGCAATATGGGATTCAAGCTTTCCTCGGGGTCGCGTAAGTACAATGTGAGGTCATCGGCATACAGCGAGATAAGAATTTGTCTTTCTGGGTATATGAGAGCATGCTCTCGATGGTGTTGCCTTAGCTTGGCCGCGAGCGGCTCCATGGCCAGAGGGGAGAGCGGGCATCCTTGCCTCGTCCCCCTCGTGAGATGGAACCTGGGAGAGCATGCTCCATTAATGAGAAGTTTGGCTTGTGGCTTTGTGTATAATAGCTGGATCCAGGCGAGGAAAGGGGGGGGGAGCCCATTCTCACCAGTACACTGGCCAGATAGTCCCATTCAAGGGAGTCAAATGCTTTGGTGGCGTCTAAAAAGACTGCCACCGCTGCCTGGTCTGGCTCGATGTCCTGCATTAGGGCGAACAGGGTGCAGAGATTATGCGATGTTGCTCTTCTGGGTATAAAGCCAGATTGGTCTGGTAACACCAGAGCTGTCATCAGAGGACTGATTCTATTAGCAATCAATTTGGCCAAGATTTTGGCATCGCAAGAGTGGCCGGTAAGAGTCGCATCTATCTCCTGGTTTGCCTGGCTTGAGGAGTGATATGATGAGTGCCTCTCGCATTGTTGGCGGGAGTGTACCTGTCTCTTGCGCCTCCTCGTAGACCTGCTTTAGAATGGGGATAAGGGTATCGCTGTATGTTTTATAAAATTCGGCCGGTAGGCCATCTGGCCCGGGAGCGCAGCCAGATTGCAGTTGCATAATTGCTGAGCATATCTCCTCATCCTCAAAATCCACTAGGAGGAATTCCCTCTGGCCATCCCCCAGCCAGCCTAGCGCTATGTCTTCAAAATAGGGAACAAACTCTATTGGTTGAGTCCTGTGTGTTGTGTATAGTTTGGTGTAGAACGCATGGAAGGTGTCTAGTATGTCTGGGGTGTCTCTGTATACCCCGCCCTCGTGATCGGTAATTTCAAGTATAGTATTAGAGAATCTGGGTTTTCGAGTGAGCTCAGCTAAGGCCTTTCTGGGGCGCTCCCCTTCTCCGTATTGTCGGGCACAGTAGTATTTATCGCGGAACTTACATTCTCTCTCTGCAGTATCTTGATATTCTGTCAGTTTGTCTCTGAATTGCCCCTTCAAGTGAGAGCTTGGGTCTGATCGCATTTGATTTTTGAGTTGTTTGAGTTCACTTTCTAGACATTGGAGCGTATTGCGGATATCTCTCAATATGCCGCTCCCTTTTGCAATGCAAATTACTCTGACGGTCACCTTGAATGCCTCCCAGACCGTGGAGAACTGAAGGACAGTATCAATATTACGCGGGAAGAAATCAGTGATCTCTTGACCTAGTTCAGTTTGGAATGAGATGTCTAGGAGAGCATTCACCGGCAATCTCCAGTTTTGGTAAGGAGACAGTGAGCAGGGTGGAGCCAGGGTTAGCATTACTGGCTAGTGGTCCGAGTATGTTCTCGGCAGGTGTCGAGCAGACATAAGCCATGTTTTAAGCCCTCTGGAGAGCAGCCATCCATCTATTCTCGACCACGTGGAGTGCGTAGAGGAGTGACATGTGCCCTCTCTGGCAACTGGGTGTAAACTGCGCCATGCGTTGATCAGGTCATATGTGGCGAGGATCTCTAACAATTGTCGTTGGGCCCCTGTGTAATGGTGAGGTTGTGGGCATTGTCGATCTATCGTTGGGTCTAGGGTTAGGTTAAAGTCTCCCCCATGCCACGTGAGTGGAGCCAATGTCAAGTATTTTCCCCCAGAGAACATTGAAGAACGTAGGGTCGTCGGTGTTAGGGCCATGGCAGCAGGCAAGCGTGATGGATTGAGATGACAGTCGCCCCCATGTAATACAGTATCGTCCCTGAGGGTCAGCGATTTCTCCTATCGGTATGTATGGGACATTTTTCTTGATAAGTATCACCGTCCCTCGAGCATAAGTGGAGTATGTCGAACAGCATCTATACGATGCCCAAAGGGATGCAAATGTAGCCGGGGATGTGGGGCCCATATGAGTCTCTTGCAGCATTGCGACGTGGATATTGTGTCGATCTAGGTATGCCAGAACATGACGATGTTTCCTGGGGTTTCCCAAGCCTCTCCCGTTCCACGTGATAAGATTATAGCTAGGTGGGGTTGGGTGCGTCATTGATCATCCAATGAGCGTGTAATGTACGGTGTAGTTTATATGGTGTATAGGCAGTGCAGTATCTTGAGGTAAGGTCTGTGTTTAGTGTGGTTGTATCTGTCGCCAACTTTTCCTCCCCCCCTCCCCCCCAACGCAGTGATTCAGTCCTGCCTCTCTCCCACATCAGCAGCCCAATCCTGCCGTGGCCTACGTACCCACCCTCCCGCCCTTTCCCAAAAGAGCTCAACAATAGAACTCTATCTTCCATTGTAAGAAGATTCGGTAAGAACATAAAAAGCAGAAGAGAAAGAACCAATAACCAATTAGCAACAAGCTTGTTAGGGTTGTCCTGATGGGGAATCGTCCGAGGGCACCGCAGTCTCCCCTCGCAAAGCACGAGGGTGCCCAGGTACAGGTTCGTTTACCCTTTCCTTTCAGTGTCACATTCAGATGTCGTGTAGGGAACAGAGCTGTGCAGCCCATTAACTTAGGTACGACTGTGCTTCATATCTGCCAGTCTCTAGAGCGCCAGTTACAATCGTCCGGTGTAGCTCGATGTGGCTCCGTAATCCATGGATCTATGCTGCCCCCGCGCAGCAAGGTGGAGCAGCAGGGGCGTTCGCGGCGTCGATGTATCCCTAATGTTTACTCTATGTCAGATAGGGCAGCATTAGAACGAGAAGGGCTCAAATCTGGATCATTCCGAGGGGATCTCCGGAGGTTGCTTTTTAAAAAATCCGCCACGTGCTGAGGGTTGGTATAGAAGTGTTGTTTGCCCTGGTGTGTGATCCGTAGTTTCGCAGGGAATAGCATGGCGTAAGGTATGTTGGCCTGCTGTAATTTCTTTTTTATTGGTAGGAACTTTTTCCGGGCATCTTGGACCGCCATTGTAAAGTCCGGTTATATGGCCAGTTCGGAGCCTTCGCAGGACAGTGTTTTTTGTTCTCTGGCTAGCCTCAACGCAGTATCTCGGTCTCGATAATTGAGTATGCGCGTGATGATTGGTCTGGCAGGAGCTCCAGGCGGGGGCCGAGCGGCCAGCGAGCGGTGTGCTCTTTCTATAATGAACATTGTGGAGAAGGCACTTCTTTCGAATACTGTCGTCAGTAGTCTCTCCACATAGTCCTCCATGCGGCCTGTGTTGGTGGACTCTGGCACTCCTAGTATACGAATATTATTGCGGCGCGACCTCGATTCTAGGTCTTCATTTTTGGCCGCAATAACTTTCAGGAGGCGTTCCATGTGGAGTAGCTGTTCTTTTCTACCTGCAGATGTGTCTTCCAGGGTAGAGACGCGCTGCTCTGCTTCCGTTATGCGCTCCTCGTGCAGGCGTATCGGGGTCCCAGCGAGAGTCTGTCCTGGGCTCATACTGGGGATCACGCGTGCAGGATGAGAAGGGCCACTGGTGTTTTGGGCCGTGACTGCCCTGCTGTCAGACTCTGTGCAAAGGATGGTCCTTTGTGTGCAGCTTGTCTTGGCTCTGTGCGAGGCGTGGTCCGGGCTCAGTGGTGGCAACTCCCAGCCCTCGGGGCTCGATATTATAGCTGTGGCAAGCGGGAGGTGTCTCTGCTTAAGGCCTGAGTTGTAGGCCCAGGCACAGCTTACGGACAGTTCGCTGGCGTACTGGGGTCCCAGCGAGAGTCTGTCTTAGGCTGATGCTGGGGGTCACGCGTGCAGGATGGAGAGGCCCGAAGGTGTTTTGGGCCGTGACTACCCTGCCGACAGGCGCTGTGCAGCGGATGTGCCTTTGTGTGCAGCGTCTCTTGGCTCTGCACGAGGCATGGTCCGGGCCCAGTGGCAGCAATTCTCAGCCCACAGGGGCTCGATGTTATAGCTGTAGCAAGCAAGAGGTGTCTCTACTTAAGGCCTGAGTTGTAGGCCCAAGCTCAGCTGCCGGGCAGTTTTCTAGCGTGCTGGCGTACTTGGGTCCCAGCGAGAGTCTGTCCTAAGCTGATGCTGAGGATCACGCGTGCAGGATGGAAAGGGCCAATGGTACTTTGGGCCGTGACTGCCCTGCTGTCAGTCTCTGTGCAGCGGGTGGGCCTTTGTGTGCAGCTTCTCTTGGCCCTGTGCGAGGCGCGATCCAGGCCCAGTGACGGCAATTCTCAGCCTTCAGGGCTCGATATTATATCTGTGGCAAGCGGGAGGTGTCTTTGCTTAAGGCCTTAGTAGTAGGCCCAGGCACCGCTTGTGGGTAGTTCTCTAGCGCGCCTCTCTTCCCCGCGGGACGCCAAGATTCCGGCCCGCACCCGGCGCCGGAGCAGCACAGCGCAGCTTCTTCGCTCTCTACAGCGTTCAGGATGGTAGGCCCTGTCTCTGTTTTTGGCCACCCCGCCGTCGTATTTCCCAGTCCACGCCCCGCACCGGCCGACCAAAGCCTCCACAGGGCGTTCTGGCCTGCTCTGATTGCGCCGCTCTGCAGCTGTTACTCACGGCGATGGCGGCGGGCCGCAGATCTCTCGGCGCTCCCCTCCGGCGCACACCGCAGCCCCTGCTCAGGTCAGTGGATTTGCCAGTCTCCGGAGGATAAGCGCAGGCTGCCCTCCCGCGTGGTAACTCCTGGGGGGCAATTGCCCACTGGTACCGCGGCCGTGTTCTCCGGCGGCTGCAGCTCTGCTTCGTTCACCGGGCGCCCGCCATTTTGAAGAGCGAGCCCGGGTCTGGTCAGCCCTTCAGTCTAGCAGCTCGTCCGCAGCTCGTATCTACTTCGTTTTTCGCCAGGGGACATCAGGTCACACTCTGCATGCTGTTCCCTACAATTTAGGTTCTTGTAGGTGGAGATTGGGCAGGATCGTTAAGGATGTTGGTCCTGGGCTGCAAGGAGCCTCACGTAAGCGCGGCCATCTTGCTGCGTGCCCTCTAGCGCCCCCCCAGACAATAAGTTATTAACAGTTTCAAAATCCCAATCACCAGAAAATGTACTGGAGGTAATGATATCGTTCAATAAAATTTTAAACAAATGTGGAACCTTTAAAAGCTCGGTCGGTCCAAATATGTCATAATTCACTTTGTCCCACACTATACCATCCGGTATAGGAACTGCTGAAATGTTCACGAAGGACAAGTCTCTTTGTTCACGATGAGATGAAACATGAGGTTTCAAAATTAAGTTTACTTTTGACGTTGCAGAGCTCTGTTGAAGATAAGTTCCATTGATGAGTAAATGGAAAACAATTACTAATCCAATCCAAAAAAGAAGAAAAGTATACCGGTGATTATCCAAAGCTCTAGCCAAGGTGATACTAAATAAGTCTTTCCAAGAAAGTTTAAAAAGTCTTTGATCCGTTGTTTGCGTGAAATTTGGGCTGGCGTCATTTCAGGTTCACTTGGATCCAATGAAAAGGTATCGAAGTCGATGAAATAGCCAGATGCAGTTCGATCTATTTTTGGTAGCTCAGCAGGTTTTGTTGAACTTGTAGATTGCCCTTGTTGAGGCATGTTGACGTAGACATCCTTATTAGCTTGAATTGAAATTTGTCTTTTATTTTGATTTGGAAACTTTGTGTCAAGGGGAACTAGTTCCATTGCATTGTTATCGATTCCGTTGCGTTATAAAGGTGTCTCTTTAAATGTTATGTCTTTCTGTTTGAACTTCCTGTATTGTAGCGAGAGGAGGACGTCGGCTACTCAGGAGCCCACAAGGCCTACTATTCAGTATCGGCCACAGAGTGTGGTTTGATCAGATCGATTGAGACGAATCTCTTTTCTTTTCCGACATGAGACAGTAGAAGTACATTTCTTGATCCTTCAACTGCCAGGACAGGTACAGGCTTTCGATAGGATGGCCCGAATTCTTCCTTGTCCACAATCTTTTCTCTGACCAGATCCCCAACTTTAGGAATCCAGGCAGGTCTTGCCATGGCTGACTTGACTTCCCCAGTGGCGATTTCTTTGTCTCGACGTTACTTAAGAAGGCTCTGGATTCATTCAGATCCTGTAAAACAGCCAAACGTTTATTGATGTCAAACGGTTTTTGATCCGCCACTATGCCTTCACAATCGAGATCAGGTACCTCCTAGAGAGCTTCTTGGCTGGTTATTAAGGGCCCGCTGGACCCCATACAGGTGACTGACCCAACTACCACCCGAGCCTAATATCCTAGCTGTTAAAGATTGCTTTAAGTCCCGGTTTTTCCTCTCCACAACTGAATTTACCTCGGGATGGTACAGAGAGGAGTACCGCAATGCTACACCCAAACTTCCCATGGCTTCCTTGTTCACCCTAGAGCTGAACACGGGGCCATGGTCAGAATGTAATGCGGCAACTGCGTATGTCCCTATGAAGACCCGCAAATCTTTTATAACAGTTCAAGCGTCAGCCGAGTGCTGAGGCCATACCCATAAGAATCTTGAACAGGAATCCACTGCAACCATGATATACTTGTAAGCCCCATCAGATTGTAAGGGACCGCAGTGGTCCAGGTAAACGCACACGAGCGGTCTGTCTGATATTAATAAAGGTGTCTGCGCTGGGTGAGCTACGGTGGACCCTTTTATCTGTTAACGGATATCACACTTTAAGACAAAGTCTTTGGTCTGCTTTGTTAACCCTGGCCACCAATAGCGTTGTTTCAGTAAAGAAACTGTCACCGTAACTCCTGCGTGCGCAGAACCCAGACCCTCGTGTGCAGCCAAGATTAAACCTAACCTGCGATCCATGTTTGTATTACTCTATCCCTCACTCCAGGAATCTGAGCAAATGGAACGTTGTTTGCATCTAACCTGTAGGAGTACCTGAGTGGATAACCTTTAGGTAGTGCTTTGCTGTTATTGCGTGAAGCAATCACAGCTACCATTGTGCTACCGCCTACCCTCGTTTTTGAACGGGTGATTGCAGCTACGGACGCAGTGCGTACTGCCCCCTTTGCGGCTTCATCAGCCAATGAATTCACTTCAACGTGAACGCCATCACATTGATGACTCAGCGTGTATATCACGTGAGCTCTTGGTAGTTCGTTCTTCAACTCTGCTACCTGTTCCCATCGTTTTCTATGTTTAATCGTGCCACTATTAGTGTGGGGAATTCTTTTTCCATATTTATCAGTGCCAGTAACAGTGCTTTTAATTCTGCCAACTGAGCTGTGCAGTCTCCGAGAGACTGCGTTTTTGTACAGCTTGGACGGCACTTGCCGTCCTGCATCTTACCTTTTACAATAGCGCATGCTGCACTATATTGTTGCTTACTCCTTGTGGCCGGTTGGGCAGATCCGTCGGTGTAAATAATGTATTCATACCGATCTAGAGACATTATTTCATTTGGTAGAGGATATTCTTGTTCGTATTGCAGGAATGCTTGTGTTTTCAAACTATGATCATATCTGTAATCTACATCTGTTGCAGTGAGAGAATTAGCCCATTGTATCCATCTTGGATGTAATGCTTTTGCATTTGGGACACTTGCCTTTGTTGCAGCCTCTAAGGCCGGTACTGGGGTTACGACAATTATTCGTTTTCCCTGAGCCAGTGCTCCTTCTCTCACTACAGCAGTCTGTACTGCTGTCAGAATTTTTTCTGTGGGTGCAAAACGCATTTCAGCGTTAGTGTACAAATGCGACTTACATGCAATTGGTACTGTTTCGCCTTCATTGAATGTTAAGTAAGTGTACCCTGATTGACCTGCGACTAAGCGAATCACCAGGTTGCTTACGTTTACGCGTGTCTGTAAGTGTTTTGATGATATCATATCAGCTTGTAGGGAAAGAAGTATATTTCTGTGTTCCTGTGTCCATTGCCTAAATGAAAAGTCCGGTATTATGAGGTCGTAGAAAGGTTTTACTCTCTCTGCGTAATCCAAAATGTATGTTCTGCCAGAATTCAAAAATCCCAGTATGGACTGTACATTTTTTGATGATTTTGGAGGTTGGAGCAATGCGCACTTTTCTAAAAAGTGGGCTGCCAGGCTTTTGCCTTCACTTGAAAGCTCATATCCCAAAAATAGGACATTGAGGTGGGCTATCTTTGATTTTTTTAAATTAAATTTGTAGCCCTCAGAGGCGAAACCCAAAATTATGGTGCTCACCCCAGTCAAGTGTTCCTCTAAGTCATCATCCGTTAGATAAATATCATCTACATAGGATAATGCTTCCTCATCCAAATTCTGTAGTAACTCTGTTACCTTTCTTGAGAATAACCCCGGGCTGTTCTTATAACCTTGGGGGAGTCAACAAAATTGACGCTGGGACCCTAGCGCTGAAAAGGCTGTCAAATACCTACTTTCAGGCGCTATGTTTTGGCAGAAAAATCCATTTGAGATATCTAATGTTTTGTATTTTTTCCGCACAATGTTATTCATTAATGCAGCACTGTGTGCATTCTGAACTGCAAATGTTTTCGTGCATGAGTTTAAGTGTCTATAATCTAAAACTAGACAGTATGAATTGTCGGGTTTCATTACGGGAAACAAAGGATTATTCATTGATGAGGTGCATGGTTCAATCACACCCTGGTACTCAAGTTAATCTAAGATCTCCCTGACCTGCTTTTTAGCTTCCTGTTTTATAGGATACTGTCTTTGTGGAGTTGGGTTTGTTTTAATTGGAATTACGTGGTGGGGTGACTCTTCATCCCACCCAACGTGGTTGCGATATAATGCTGGAGCAAGGGCTACCGCCCACTCCTGTGCATATGTATGTCTTAGGTGTGTGGGGACTAGGTCGGAAAAAGCTGAAAAAATCACAGTTTCTCCCTTTGGGCATTCCATAACAATAGTAGGCGGCCAATCTCTTTCTGCTAATAGGATGTCGCAGCAAGAAGTAAGGTTCGCCCAAAAGAGACCCTTCACTTGTCTGGGTTTGTCCCCCTCCATTTGGACTGTTATTTCATGTAACTTGTGTGGGACACTCACCCTAGTATCAGGTGTTTCCACTGTGATATACTCACTCAACTCCGCTGTCACCAGAAATTCCATCAGGTTCCGGCGAGCTATTGTTACTTCTGCTGCGCTGTCTAGCATCGTCAGAGCCCATTCCCCGTTCAGTAGTTGAGTCCTCAGAATTCTGGGCATGTATAACTTTGAGATCTGCTACCTTCTTCTTTTTAAATTGAAGTTTTGCTTTTGGTTTTTCTTCTTTCTTTGAAGCGTAGTCCGAAGTGCGTTGCCTCTCTCTGGGCTTTGTACGCTCTTCTTGTCTCTGTTCTGACCATCCTTCCCTCTCTGAGTTTTTTGATGAACCCTGAAAGGAACGAGAGGAACGTGTATCAGTGGCCTGATACCTGTCAGGTTTTTTAATGTTATCCCTATTGCTAAGATTATATCTCCTTTCTGGGGGCTCCTATTGAGGAGACCTTCCCCTGGAGTGAGATCTGTTCTTTTGTAGTTTATTATTGTCCCATTTCTTCTTCGAAGAAACCGGTGCTTGCTTTGCCTGTTCTTTATCTGTACTTCCCACAAGTTGAGGTTTTACAGGTCTAGCTCCCAGACTCTCTCTACCTAATTCTGCATAGGCAGTTTCAATTATTTTAGGTAGTTCTGTCTCCTGTTGTAATGGAGTGAACTCTCTCAGACGTTGGCGTATTGCCACTGATGCTGCTTCCCCTTTAATATTTGCCAATATCGCAGATACCTGGGCAAAGTTGCTTAACAACTTCATCCCTAAGTTTAGAGCAGGCTCTGCTCCATACTCGTTCTGTATTTGTCTTAATACATCCGGTATTACCGCTAAAGATGGTATACCATGAGTCCTGGTATATATTGCAGCGAAAACTGTACCCCAAGAAGTACAATCCTCTATAGAGGGAGCTATCCCCATTGGCAAGCAAATTGTCAATATTCTATGCTTTTCCTTAGGACCAGTATGTGGAAACACTGCCTCCAGTTGTGTTATTTTTTGTGCTATCCAAAAGGGCATTTGTTCACGTTTAGTGGGCATTTTACCCATCACTGCGTGCAGTGTTTGTGGTGTAATTTTGGTTGTAGGAGTTTGGACTGGTCCTGGTTGTGTAGACGGTGTTGGCTGAAGTGTGAGTGTTCTCATCACAAGCTGTGTCATGTTTCTGTAAAGTCTTATTAATTCTTTATGCTGTACGAGTAAGTCTCCTCCCGGCATCGTGTCAATGTCAGGAGGTGGTGTGTATGCCGCTAGCACTGGCCATGTTGCTCCGACTCTTCCGAGCGGACCGAGTCTTACTCTATTTCTTGTATGGGGGAGGGCTCCTTTAAACCAGTAAAAATGTTCGTGGTAAGTGAGTGGAATTTCAATGTCCTCATATGGACTATATTCATTTGGTATGTCATCTTCGACATAGGAGTGAAATGTTTTTGTTAGTGCATTTACCTGCGGGAATCTAATCCATGAATAGAATACCTCTGTTCTATATGATTCGTGTGCCTCAATCACGAAGGTCACTTGTCCACCCCTAATTGTAACACCATATGCTACCAGTTTTAGGGTGACGGCATTTCTAACATTCTCCACATTTTGTATTGCATCTGCATCATCTTCTTCTGTTGTGAAGTTTAGTGGATTTCCTTCATCTACGTCTCCCTGCTCAGTCATTATTTTTAGAACGGAGAGCGTTTCAAGGGAACTGAGATAAGGTGTTAAGCACAATAGGAACACTGTATCCTTCAAGCTTGATTAAACCAATAGCCAATACATAGTAATTTTCCTACTCAGCTGCGGCAGATTTTGTTCCCTCCCACTCCAGACGTCTCTGGGGCAATGTGAGCAGGGGTCTCTGGGAATAGCACAACTGAGCTACTCAGATTTCACTGTTAAATAAGTGCCAATACCAACGTTGGCGGCGCCATGTCGTGTAATTCCTATAAGACCTATATAGGATCTGCGCGTTTAGGCAACATACACTGCGGGACTGGTGTCCAGACTGATTCCAGACACCCCCACCGGGTATATTAGCCTGTGTACCAGCTAGCTCATAATGCCACTATACCCTCCTCTTACCAAGGAGAGAATAGTTCTTGGCAACTATCGAACATGACAACCCTGATCCCTCAGGATCGTGGAAACAGTAACTTACTTTTCGCTGAGTCATTCGTGCTCACTTTTTCTCAGAGAGATACACAGAATAAACGGTTGGGATGTTTTCAATAAGCATTTATTGAACAGTCGTTATTCTTGCGTAAAATAAGTGTACTGAAATCACCAGTAGACAGTAGCATAGATAAATGAGTAGCAGCACTAAGAAAGTAAACAGATGGTAGATTTCCACCATTTTGCGAAAATCATAACTACAGGCGAGTATATAAAATACATGGCAATAAAATGCGTACTCCCTACGATGCACCCTAACTAGATGTACCTAAGTGTACCTAGTATGTAAGCCAAGAATCCCTCTAGGATAAAGCCAACCCCATTACTTGATGTGAGACTGCGGGACCTTGTTCTGGTCTCGAGCTGAACACCCTGCAAGGGATGTCAGACCACTGTGGGCTGGAGTATCTGCATGCAGGAACCTCAGTGTCTTGTGTCAGTGTGTCGGCCGGGAAGTCCTGATCTCCTCTGACAATCTCAGCAAGATGTGATGTTTATATACCCTAAGGTATCCCCAGGGGTTCTACCTTGCTGTGCCAGTGTCGGACTTAGGATGACTTCGGGAATGAACTTTATACACAGTTATTATGCAGGAGATGATGGTCCTGCTGTGATTCCAAGAAACTAAGAATCCTCATGCATAATTTATGAGGCCAGTGTTCAGGGAAAAACCCTACATACTGTGTGTAGTATTGTAACTAGGTAAAAGGTCAGTCCTTCAAATCCGTTATGTATGTAGTATGGGAGAGAATGTAGGTGAAGGGTTATGATGTTACCCGGACCTATATCGGGGTACCTATATGAAATATAACAAGACCATAGAAAACTCAATCATGGAGCAAGAGATTTGAAGTGCCATACGGAACTCTGTGATAGGTAAAACTCCAGGAGTTGATGGAGACGGCAGTGAGCGGGCAACTGCTGGGTTTCGTGGTGATCATTGATGGAAGTGACGTGGCACGCAGAGAACAGGGAGCGGGGAGTGGAGAGCCTCAGCCAAGCTGAGCGGAGCAGAAGCCGCAGCCACACCCCTAGCCACAGCCGCTCCCCCAGGCAAAGTTTGGGAGCCCAGCCCAGCATGGACATCAGCACCGGCCTCAGCACCAGCGTTTGGCACCGTGCCGGTCGGAGAGGGTACTGGTTGGAGGGGGCGGACTGAGGACTGTGGACTGAGGAGCCCCACCTCATCTTGGGGTTCAGGCTCCGCGTCAGCTCATGAAAGCCCAGAAAAGGGGGAAAGCTCAAAAGCGAGTGCGGTGGCAGTAGCTGGCTGCGGCAGATTGTGTCCCTCGAGGGACCCGCGGAAGTGGTTTGGCAAGGTGCCAGGTGTAGCTTGTGGGCATACCTCGCTGTGCCCCGCTCGCAACTGGCAACAGACAAGGTCTCCTGCCCCCTGTAAGAAGGCCACTGCTTGGGACTGCAGTACTCCCACCTCAGCAACAACCACACAAGATTGGAAGTAAAGATTGGCAGAACACAGCTTGGCGCCAAACAGACAGGTGCACCATGAGGCAGTTTCACCTTCTCTCTGTGTGGATTGGGAGCCAGACTAAAGAGGCCTAGAGCAGTCTAAAAGCAGCCTAAAGCAGTCCAAAACCTAAGCAGCAACTGCAGTGGGAAATCAAACGGACAACTGTGGCAGTTGCAGACACAGGGTGAAGGAGCACAACAGCAACAGAAAGGTGAGCGCCCATCCAGTCAGCCCTTTAAGCCTGCTATGGACTTGCCATCACCTTCTCACCAGACCTGGGAAAAAGGAAGAAAGAGAAAAGAGAGAGCCCAAACCAACCCAACCCCAAACCAACCCCAACCCTAAAAAAATTATTTGCAACCATCTACAACCATTTAAAAATTGATAATCGACAACTGAGTGCAACTGTCATTATTGCATTGATTGCATTGAGACAGGAGGGTCACGGGGTTGTGGCACTAGAAGCACTGCAGCAGGCAGGCCCCCTGGTTGCAGACGTGGCCCGACCAAGGAGGGAGCAGCTTGCAGCTAAGAGTGGGCACCCATTTCTACTTTCCAACTAGCCAACGCGAGCGGCTACCTTTATTTATCCTTCCAGCAGCAGCAATCGCAACTGATAGCCTGACTAAACCCCAACTCAAAAATAGATTAACACTGGCCAAAAGACACTGAAAGCTACAGATGATTAAAGACATCACAAAAAAAAGGAGGGAGAAATCTTGTCACAAGTCCAGGACCTCCCACATTCTCCCCACTCTTAGCTTTAATGAGCGGAAAAGACGCATTGAGAGCGTGTCTAGTAGATCTTGCAGGGACGACAAAGGAGGGAAAACACCACCTTGAAGAAAAGACAGAGCCCCTGTTTTGCAGAGGGCTGGAAGATTGCCAACAGAGTTTTCCTTCAAAGGAGAGCAGCGGCAATGTCGATAGGGAACAAGCAGAAGCCACAAACAAGAAACCAAAAAAGTACGGTAGCAGCCCTAGAAGACGAGGTTGTCTCTACTAACTTAAAGGTCAGCGAATGCCCATCAACAAAGATACATGGAAGGGTCAGTAGAACACAAGTCCTTAGCCACTCCCACATTAAATAGAAACATCCGGTCAATGGAAGAAATGGAGGGCAGACAAGGGCAGAAGCATAAGACACTCACTGAGTACTTTCCAACTGTATCCAAAGGTGCCTCTTTTTTCATCGGAGGAGGTCTTCTACCTGGCCTAACAGCGACCACACCCACAATAGATATGAATACAGAGGAGAACCAACTCAGCAGTATTATAATGCAAAATTACACAACAAAGAGCAAGACAACCCCAACTCCTTGGACCAGCACAACGTCTTCAAATAAGTTATCCCCCATTTCAATCTCCAGTCCAACGATCTCGCCAAAGAGTGGGAATGGCAGAGACCAGCAAGAGCTTGGGCCTTCAGCGACAGAGAACAAAAGCCCACTGCAGAAAATAAAGGAACTAATACTGGTAGAGGCGGAAGTACATGCGTAGGACGCTGATGGGGGCCAGCTGGACAAAATAATTCAGCAATCACAAGTGTAAGTGACCCTGAAGGCTCGGATCCGCCACACTTGGGACTGGGGGCAAGTTCATACCAGCACGGACTTAGTCTAAGTTCCCTGATCTTCGTGTCTGATAATTCATACGACATCCCCTTGCATGACAATTTTGCTTCAAGTTTGGATCTCACCAAAGGCCAAGATAAGTTATTGTCATCCATAAACACGACTCGCACGGCGGCAACTAATGCACTCACCTGGCAAACAAATTGGAAATCCAATTGGACATAATTCAAACAATAGACCTAGCGATTGTAAAAACCTCAGTCTAACGTGACAACATTGAGAAGGGGCTCAAAGCCTGAGAGAGCCATTGTACTGACATTGTAGATAAACTAACGACATTCCCGGAAGAGCTGCTAACAATGATAAACGACCTAAGGTATCTCAAGCCGCCCTACCTGCAAAATATGTACTATGTCAAAACAGGACCTGACTCTATAGGACCTGACTCACAGAAGGCCACAAACTACAAATGCAGAACTCACCAGGCGAGGGAGAAGAAGAAGCAAGAAGGGACTCCCGAAAACCTGAACCATCAAATAAGCGCCTCTGTGCCACAAAGACAGACGACATTACAATCACCGATATAGGCACAAGTCAGGAAATTTCAAGGGTTTGCATACAAGACAACGCAAAGAAGCTGTCAAGGTGTGCGAAAAAAAAGACTAAGGAAAAAGCAGAAGTGTCAAAAGAAGACACAAGTCAGATGGACCTGGAGACAGCAGCCCCATGCCCCAGCACAGCCGTCAGTGCAGCCAACTTCGAAAGAGGAGGTGTCAGGAAACAAGAAGCCATACCCAATGTATACAAAAAGACCTAAGCAACTCTAGGCACTTGGAGGCTCTAATATAGAGGGAATAAACTCACCCTTACAAGTTACCACCACAGGGGACAACCCCACGCAGCCTCAGCCATTTTTGAACCAAAAAACTGTCAATCTGGGACAACAGAGCAGGACGAGGGCTACCGAAAGGAACACCACTACAACCATGAAGAGCCCCCAAGTGCAAGACAACAAACATCAATAGAAACCCAAAGGAAAAGCCCTCCTCAAGGTCCATTTAGTGAGAAGGTTCACCCAAAAATTACATACTCTCAGGCTGTTAGAGAAAACAGATCAAATCCGGCCCAAGGAAGTAATACACCGAAGACTATATTTTAACCTCAGTTCAAGTCAAGGGGCAGGCATTACATACTCAATAGGGCAAACCTATTGAGGCTTTTCCAACACATACCCTCACTAATGAGAATAACAAGTGAAGTTATGGTCAGTATACAATTTGAAACAAGAGACAAAAATAATAGACAAGACAATACCACAGTCACATGAAAAAAATTCCCCCTCCACAGAAAGGGTCCTCCAGGAAAAAGGAAGTTTTGAAAATTGGGGCAAGAGGTAAGAAAAATACTCCCACTTTCTAACCCAGCCAACGTACCCTAGAAGGGGTTCAGACAACTGCAGAGAAACTTTTCAAAGCGTACTGAGAGGAACCACAAAGAACCCGTCGTTTCAGAACTTGAAGAATCTGAGCATACTGTTAAGACCCCAGGAAGGTTTAACCGAAAAAAGAACAGTAATGCCTGACACATTTCAAGGAGCTAAAAGGGGGGAACATTACCATTGGACAGGAAGCGAGACAGTGAATGTCAATAACCATTCCTAACATCAGGGAGGATCCCTCAGAGCAGTGTGACAACAGCCCAATAACCAACGCGGGTAAAGGAGAACAGAGAACTACTAAAGCCAAACAATCGGGCATCAAAATTATATTCTGGAACGTTGCTGGCATTCAGAGAGCGTTAAAGCACTAATCTGTCAGGGAGATGCTGCAAGAGGGGGACATCGTCTGCCTACAAGAAACCTGGGCAACCAAGGCTACACATATGGAGGGTTTTGCAGGCTTTCACAAACCAGTGACCAAAACTCAATGACATGGTAGACCATCTGGCGGAATCTTGATATACAAAAAACACGCAATAGACTTCACAGCAAAAAAAATCAAGTCAGACTCCGAAATGTTGCAGGCACTCATAGTGGAAAATAAAGAGGGCAAGGGAGGAAGATCCTCGCTCCTAATAATAAATGTGTACCTCAGCTCCCAGAGACAGGCAAAACTGGAAACAACAAGATCTGCGATCGTCACAATAGAGGAAATCCTGTACGCACATCCATCTACTGCCGAGGTGATCACAGGAGACTTCAATCTCCATCACCTTGGGTCCGATACAAACGGAACAATGCGTCTAACACACTCAGAAAAATCTTCAATAGCTTCCTACAAAACTACAATTTCACTTCTGCAGAGGTACTAACTAAAAGTCAACATCCAAACCTCCCAAAAATTCTTTCGTACAACGATCGCAAAACAATTGACTACATTTTTCTGTGCAGTAATCTTATTCCAAACATGGAACACTTTGCAATGATGGTGCATGAAACAAGTGACCACGCAATCCTCCAAGCGGATCTAAGGATACATAGCAAACAACGCGAACAAACTCTCTCCCTCGCCCACACAAGGGGTAATGAGAAATACTGATTAATCAGAAGGATCAGATGGAACAAAAAATGCAGTTAAGCTAATTGCATGGAAAAAAGCACATGAAAGCAGAGACATTCGCACAACCCCCGAATACACCATCAAAAACTGGGGAACTTTGATATCAGGCTTGCAACCAGCCTTCCTGAGAGGAATAAGGAAAAGCTCTCTGTAAAACAATCCAGCAACAATGCAAACCTGGCAAGACAATAAGACACTAAGGGAGTCCACCAGCAACCTAAGACGGGCAAAAAGGACTCATCAGAAAATTGGCACACAAGCCACCAAGTAAAAGTGGAGAGAACTTCACTTGTAATGAAAAAATCTCATATGGAAATTAAAACAGAAGCAACTCGAGAAGGAATGGATCCAAATCCATGAGCTTTCTAAGAGCAACAAACATAGGCAGTTTTGGGACTATGTAGCCCAGCTAGAAAACGACAAGCTGGACCAATGCAACTCTGTCCCGGCTGAGGCATGGCTAACCCACATAGCCATGATATATACAGAAAACCGTGAGTGGTCTCAGCAGGCCAACATGGAAGATCCCCCGGTTGATGGAGTAGACAGCGATGGTGCTCCCAGGGCAGAAGACGGAGGCAAAGACCAAGAAGCTCCAGCCATCCGGGAGACAATGAAAAAGATAAGAAAAGACAGGGCGCCAGGCGCAAAAGGACTCCTGGGGGGAATGTTTAAGGATGGCCTGGCATATTGGGGAGAGGTCTTATCCACCTTGTTCACTGAGTGCAGATTGCTATCCCTATCATGGCTTGGCCCCCTGCTACAGCCAATTTTTAAGAAGGGAGACAAAAACCTACAGACTGTTCGCCCTTCTAGACATTGAGGGGAAAGAATATGCCAGCACCCTAGAACTGAACAGATGGATCGAGGACAAAGAGATTCTCACCCCATATCAAACTGGGTTCCACAAAGGCGTGTCAACAACTGACAACATAGTTGCACTATCTTATTTGGGCCAGCAAGTAAACATCAAAAACAAAAAAACAGTCTTTGCTTGATTTGCGACTACTCTGCAGCGTTCGATGGGACCTCCCGCAATAAGCTTTGGAACAAGCTAAGGAAATGGGACATCACAGAAGGCCACTTGAATGCAGTCATTTCCCTATACAAAAAAAACTTGGGTAAGAATTAAATTAGCAGGAAACACGATCTCAAACAAATTCTACACAGACCGTGGTCTAAAACAGGGCTGAGTCCTTGCCTCAACTCTCTTCATTTGTACACAGTAGGTTTGGGGAAGACACTTCAAAATGCAAACCTTGCAATCCATAAAATCGGCCCCAACAGAATCCAAATATTACAATATGCAGATGACCTAGTAATAATGGACCACACTAAAATCGGTTTACAAAGGGGACTGAACGCTCTTAAAAACTACAATGAAAGTAATGAACTGGTTGTAACCCAAACAAGATCAAAGTGATGGTTTTTAGGTGTTGTGCAAACTAAGTCTCACTTAAGTGTAGAGTGGGTGACCAGATCATTTACACCACAAGAACATATAACTACCTTGGGGCATGGCTCAGTGACACTGGGAAGGCAACTTCACACCAACAAAGAATGAAGTCCAAGACTCATGTGACAATCTACGCCTTATGCAAACTCCACGGGAAGCTGCACAGTCCAACAACGGTACCAATTAGAAGGGTCATACAATACAAAATAACGGCAATAGTGGGCTATGCACAGCAGGCGTTTCCAAGCCAAATGGATAGCCTGCTTGAAAAATCTGAATGTCAGGCGTATAAACGCATTTTCAACTTACAAAACTACCCCCGCAACAGCCTGATTCGCCTGGAGTTCGGCCTGGTCCAGCAAAACGATGAATGTTTGGGAACACAGGCAAGGTACTATTACCAAGTACTCAAAGCACCCGCTGATAGCTTAAAAAACATGCTTAAACCAATTTATGAAGGGACAGCCAATCCATGGAACGTACATGCAAAAAGTTGTGGCAGTACTTGGCTCGGCAACGCAAAATTGGTGCTTGGAAGGGACAAGTTACGCTGCAATTAAAAACGCATTAAGCAAACAAATTCAGCAACTATCACTGGAAGCAGATATACTAAATTATCTAACCAGGGTTGGCCAGCCTGGATTAATTACATCATACGAGGAACACAGAATACAGCTGTATCTGAACCAAGCACTGGGAAGGAAGTGCTTAAAAGACATTCAATGGGCCAGGCTTGTGCCCCTGCCAACAAAAGATCTAAATCCCGGATGGAAATCTTTGACTCATATAACCAAATGCAGAATTTGCAAGTACAAAGAGGAGTCCCTGCTGCATCTGGTGTGTTGTTGCCCAGGCCTGGTACTTCAATGTCGAAAGCTGATAAAACTGATGTGTTTCTCCAAAGGGGCCCGGACATGCAAAGAAGCAGTATCAGCCATGTTCTCTTGCACCGCACCAACTGAACTGGCCAAATTTGGGACATATATGTCAGAGGTGGGTTCCCGGCTATCTGAGCAAGAAGGGCTTGACGATACGATTGCAGTTAGCACTATCGGCAAGTAAGCAACACGATGAAGCGAAGAGGCCCGCCAGGCAGCTACAACACAAACTTTAGTATGCTATAAAAGGTACACCTGCACTTTAAGCCTCGAGGCAGTTGGACAATTCTGCATTTCAATTGGATGCTACCAGCCTTCCTCCTTCTTGCTTTCCGAACGCGTCACGACTAGGAACTGACATTAACTTTTAAACTAATGGCTGCTAAGAGACATTTTTACGAGAGTCATACATGCAAATGCCCTTTTCTGGAAGAGCAGGCACTGTTCATAATTTTAAGTGCAAATTTTAACGATTGCTTTATTTATTTAGGATATATTGCAAATGATTTTAAGTAATTGTGCAATAAAATAATTTAATTCATTCATTTATGGATCAACAATCAAATTTTATAAAACATATACTTACGCCAAAATTAGCTGAGCTACTCAATACAGCGTCCCCTGAGGGATTGCTACCCACTCCACATTGGAATCTCTCCTGGTTACTCTTCCTAAACCAGGAAGTGACCCCTTGGTAGTCATGTCCTACAGGCCGCTAGTGATGCTTGGCAGCGACTACAAAATTCTGACCAATGTCCTGGCGAAGTGATTAATGAGCGTCATGCCCAAACGGGTCTATCCACACCAGAATGGGTTTATACCTGGTAGGTACACATCCCTGAACATACGCTACCTACACAGGCTACTGGAGAAGGTGCTGCCATGATGGCCGTATTCCACTTGTCTCTTACTAGACTTAGGGAAAGCTTTTAATTCATCCCTGGTGGCGAACTCTGCTCCCCCAGTGGAGTTTGCAGAGTTTTGCCAACTCCGTGCTCCTTTGGGAACCCGGAGTTCAGGCAAAAACTCCGACTCGGCGGCGTAGCGGGGTTAGCCCTTGCGCCCACGCCCAAAAACAAAAAATTATTATTATTTACCTGCTCTGGCATCTCTGGGCTGCCCTCCTCCTCGCCATGGTCTCTCCTCCTCGCCATCCTCGCAGGTCGCAAGCCCCTACTTTGTACTTCTTGGGAGGACTGCGCATGCACAGTCCTCGCAAGGCGTACAACGTAGGGGTTTACGTTTGCGATTGGCAAGGACGGCGAGGAGGAGACCACGGCGAGGAGGAGGGCAGCCCGGAGACGCCAGAGCAAGTAAATTATTATTTCCTTTTTTTTTTATTAGGGTGGAGCGGAGCGGAGTTCCACTGAGTTTTTTTTCAACTCCGTGGAACTCCGCGTAGTGGCACTCCGCCAACTCTGCCCAGGATTACTTTTAATATGATCTATTGGGACTACACATTCGCTGTGCTGCACGAGGTGAGGATGGGCATAAAGATGCTGCGTCTGATTGAACTCCTGCACTCAGAGCCGACAGCCAGAGTCAGAATTGGCAAATTAATTTCCAACCCTCTCCCTGTAAAAGGGGGCATGCCACAGGGGTGTTTATTTAATGCATTTTTATATAGCACGAACTTTACACAAAAGTGTTAGAGCACTTTACAGGAAAACCAAGTAAGTTACAAAAGGTACACAAGATAGACAATACACGCTAACAAGTTACATATATACAGTTACAACGCTAGCAAGTTGCATACATACATTGTAAAAAAACAAAAAAAAGGTGCCAGCGTTACAGGAATAAAGTACATATTTACAAAGTTGACCTCATGTGAGTGCCAGATGGCCGTAAGGGTCTAGAAATGGGTTGAATTATTCCAGGAAGTGCCTTTGGAGGAGAAGGGTTTTAAGATCTGTTTTGAAAGTCCGGAAAGATACAGTGGTGTGGAGGGATGGAGGAAGTGAGTTCCAAATTCTAACTGCATTACCAGAGCAGGATTGAGCCATAAATCTTTCCCCCTTGAAGGTAGGAGGTTCGAGCAGTAAGTTTTCCACATTGCGTGAAGGTCTAGAGCCGCCTGAGATTTTGAGTTTATTAGCAGATAGCGAGGGGTGGAGGTGTGCAAGGCTTTGTGGGTGATACCAGCAGTCTTGTAAATTGACCTTGCTTCGATAGGAAGCCAGCGAAGAGACAACAGTATGGGTGTGATGTGGTCATTTCTTTTAGCCCCATATACGAAGCGAGCCAATGAATGGAGGATGGATTTTAGAGGGGCAAGGTGGGATTTGGGGAGGCCAGCAAGGAGAGAGTTGCAGTAGTCCAATCTGGAAAGAACCAATGATTGGACCAAGGTTTTTAGGTCTTGCTCAGGAAAGAAGCGCCGAACCCCCCAGAGAAGGCGCAGTTGGTATTGTGCATTCTTTGTGATGGTATTCATATGGGACTGTAAGTTGAGCATTTTGTCTAGGATGACGCCTAGAGATTTGGCACTGTCAACAATGGTAGGCTTGTTGGGAGAATGTTCAGATTGTTCATCCAAGATTGGATAGGAGGAGGTCAAGAGGAGAAGGAATTCTGTTTTGGAAGGATTCAGAATTAGTTGATGTGTTGACAGCCAGTTTTGGATGGAGTTGAGAGTGGTGTTGAGGATTGAAATGTCATGTGTGGAAGACACCTTTAGGTAGATTTGGGTGTCATCAGCATATAGGTGATAATGGATCCCAGATTTTTTTAGGAGATTTCCCAGCGGTTCCATGTAAAGGTCTAACAGGGTGGGCGCAAGGATCGAGCCTTGAGGGATGCCTTGTCCAACAGCCATTGAAGTGGAGAGACAATTTGCTATTTTGATCATCTTGGATCTGCCCGAGAGGAATGATTTGATCCATTTGAGCACTGTGCCTTCAAAACCCGTTCTTAGCTTTAAAGTGTTCAGAAGAGTGTTGTGATTAACAGTGTCAAAGGCTGCGGATAGGTCAAGAACGATCAGAAGACAAGATTCACCAGTCAAGAACTCGCAGGGCATCATCGATCACTTGTAGTAGGGCGGTTTTGGTACTGCAGCTTTGAGTGAAACCAGATTGGAATTCGTCAAGGAGGAAGTTGTCCTTGATATGTTGGGAAAGTTGCTTCGCCACACAACTTTCTGTAATTTTAGCAAGAAAAGGGAGGTTGGTGATAGGGCGGAAATTGTTGAGATCTTTCGCAATCAGCACAGGGTTTCTTAAGAAGTGGGGTAACCTATCCTGTTCTAAGGGCAGCAGGAAAGGAGCCTTGGTTGAGGAAGAGGTTTATCAGACTGGTCCAGTAGGAGAGTGTGTGGGTATAAAAGTCAATGGCAATGTCACTGGGGATGGGGTCAATGGAATGGTTAGAGGTTTTTGTTTCTAGAATGCTTTCAAGGAGGGCCGTTTCAGTGATGATGTCAAAGTTCTGCCACGGAACTAAGGATTTGTGGTCCTCAAGGGTGGGGTAGGATGAGTGACATGATCCACAAGTGATTTTACTTTTTTATCAAAGAATAGAGCAAATTCTGCTGCTATTTTGGGGGGGGTCATCAAATATGGTGGAAAAGGGAGAGATGTTGGTGCTTTTGAGAAGGTCAAATAACTTTTTAGGTCTGTTTCTGGCAGAATCGTGGAGGGTTCAGAAGTGCATTGCTTTTTCATGGAAGATGTGTTTGTGGTAGCGAGATCTTGCGAGGCGGAGATTGGAGAGATTGGTGGTGGAAGGAGAATGTCTCCATAGTTTCTCCAGGCACCTCAAGTTTTTTCTTTATTGGTAGAGGGATTTATTGAACCACGACGCAGAAGGAGTGGGTCTTTTCTTTTGAATTTGTAGTGGAGCAACATTTTCAATTACAGCTGATAGACTGGTGAGACTTTCGGTGGTAAGGTCGTTGGCATCAGAGCAGGAGTCTAAGATTGGAAGTGAACTCATAGCTGTGTTGCACAAAATGTCAAGGTCGATGTTTTTGGTGTTACGGAACAAGGTAGTAGTTCTTTTAGGTTGGCCAAGGGTAACAGAATGAGATAGGTGCAGAGAGAAGGGGATGTGGAAGTGGTCAGACCAGTCTAGTGGTATAGGATAAACAACAGTTAGCATTTCTACTTTGGAGATGACAAGGCCAAGAATGGAGCCCTTAGAGTGAGTTGATTTTGTGTTATGTTGAACAAGATCATTTCCTAAGAGAAAAGTGGCAAGCTTGTTGGCCGCTGAATCTTCCAGATTACCCCAGTGAAGATTAAAGTCTTCAATAAAAATCTGTTTGTCACTTTGCGAGTATTGGTCGCTCGAAAAGTCAGTGAATCCCTCTGTGAAGGCAGAGCTGTCACCAGGTGGGTGATAGATGGTATGAAACCTGACAGGGGAGTTGTGCTTTACTTGAAGCTCTAGAGATAGGCATTTGAAGGTGCGGAAAGAGCTTCTGGGAAAAGCTTTGAGATGAAGGGAGTTTCTGAAGATAACTGCTACGCCTCCCCTGACTTTATCTTCTCTATCATTCCTGAAAATGGAATAGTCAGTGGGGAGCAGAAGATCGAAAGAAGAATGAGAAGTGTCGTTGAGCCAAGTCTTAGTGAGGAAAAGTATATCCAGGCTGTAGAGACTGATGATGTCTGAAATTTCCAGCTTGTGTTTATTTGCGGATCTACAGTTGTGAAGCAGATAACTGTAGAGATTGAATCCACGCAGGTTGGTGTAATTCAAGTAGATTTATTCAAGATGGTACAATAGAGAGATCAAGCCCATATCAAGATCATATCAAGACCATAGCTAGACCCCACCAGGAGCAGCCAGCATGCTGCTCAGCCCAGCCAACTGTGAACATTGACCGCTAACATTCCATAAGATGACATCATAGCAAGGTTCTACAGGTAGAGCATGAAAAGCATTGAACTCAAGATATGACATATCCCCCTTTCTCCCAAATGAATAAAAGAACACCATGAGAGAGAAAGAGAGAAGAAACCAGAAAGAGAAAACTTAGAGGAAACAGAACCGCAAAACACTCTAAAGAGGAGCAACATCAGGTAACAGAGAAGAAAGGAAAATAGACATAGAAACCATCCTCCCTTCTTACACAACAGAAAAGAAGAAAACCACAACGCCAGAGAGAGAAGAAAGGAAACACAAAAGGAAACACGACAGAAAAGCAGAGGAAAGCCCAGAATCCACAAGAGACACGAGAAGAAAGCCTCGGAAGGGAAACAGAAATGAAGAGAGAAAGAAGAAAGATGAGGAAGGATAGAGGAAACTCTCACCAAGACACCATTATCAATACATAATGAAGCATATAATATAAAGATAACAGTGTACACATAGCAATTATAAAATACAATATAAACTGAACATACTTAGCAATAAAATCATGAAAAGCACTCAAATAGAGTAAAAACGTAAGCTAAATATGTACTCTCCAATTCATGGTTGAGAACCCATGACTAATCTCTTGAGACAGAGATGCGTTGTGCACAAAACTGGTAATGCTCCCCATACACATCTCAGTGTAAGGACCATCTTTGTGTGGAAAAACCATACCGTGCACTGTAGTAATGTAACTGTGTTAATACAGCACATATGAGTAGGTACTCATGAAAATTTCCAAGCATAAAAAAAATAGCGTATGGGTGGGAACCCATCTACTTAATGCAAAGGGTCTACACCCTTGCATAGCTCCCAGGAGGGAGGAAGACAGAGTCGTGCACACCCTATGTAGGGTAAACAAATGAGACGAGAGGTGTCCGTGAAAGGACAAATAGTGTGAATATACCACCCTGTGCACAGAATGTTAGCTTTTCGGGTAGAAACCCGTGACTAAAATGTGGGTAGTAACCCGTAGTAATGCAAAAGGACTGTAAACCTTGCATAGATCCTCTGAGAGAGGAAAAAGTAGAATAGTGTAAGGTGTTTACCAACATGGCGTATGCCTAGGGTCCATGGACAATAGTGTTGAAGGCAGACACCGTGATCCACGCCGGTGAGCGACCACTCACCCGAGCTTCAGAAGACAACAAGTGTAGGAACACTAAAAGTAAGCGTGAAAAACTATGGACTCTTTACAGCGTGTGTCTTGACGGTGTGTACCAACAGGTAACCAACACGTCCCCAACGTAAAAAAAAACTTAATTTGTGAAAAGTGAAAGCTGAAAACTGTAACCTATAATATAAATGAGACATTCAAAATTGGCATATACATACTTAATAGTAATACATTGGCCATGGAACCTCAAGCTCGTAATGTGAGAAATTGTCACTAGATGGCAGCATAACACAGAGCAGTGAATAAAAAATGCATTAAAACAAGATTTCACAGTTTTTAACAATACTACGCTGCCTTATCTGTTTTATAAAATTTCTTCCGAAAACCCCACAGATGGCAAACAGCAGGGAAGGTGAAAAACATGAAGTTCACTAAAAAGCCCAACAGTGCACAAGTGCTCCTTTGTGCATGGAGGTTCCAACGAAGGAACAGAAGAAGAATACCTGTGAGTTGTTTCACGAAGCCGGTGAAAGAGAGAAGACTTAGAAGATCATGGTTTCACCACGACGTTTTTTTTTTCACGAAAGAAACTTGATTGAAACTGTCACACTCATGACAAAAACGTGGTTGGCAGAAAGTGGCAAACCGAACAAGTTTAACACCATGCTCCTCCAATTTCAAGATGGCGGCACGCTGTATCACGCCGTGCCGAGTGCGTGCCGAGTGGCTCCCGGCATCAGCGTAACGCAAAACGTTCGCCAGCAGATCAGAAGTCCCACCGAGAAACAAATGCGTCATAGGGAGGTCCGTGGCAGGAGAACAAAGGTAAGTGCGCGCGCCTGTCACAAGCTTCTTTGAAATTTAAACAAGACAATGTCAGTTGAAAATCGCTGCAAACGATAGATCTCAGTGTTGGCCAACAATAACAGTAAAGATAAGGCTCACTTGAGTTCTCCCAAGCTGGGCTCGATTTGCACACCTGCTGTGTGTGCGTACCTGCTGTGTGTGCGTGCGTAGCCCACTGCCAAAGGACAAACCAAACCATTTTGTGTTGTAAACACTCCCCACAGATGTGTCCAAATAACGCCAATTCACAGCAGAACCACAAGTAGTTGGCAGCTATGTGATAAAATAGATAGGCAGACTGCGCACTTCCACACGGGGCTGTGGGGATATAAGCAACACGTAGGCAGCATAAACCAAGAAAGCAGAGCGAAAATGACCTTGAGCTTAATCCAGTTGTGCACAAAAGAGCTTAATCCAAGTGTAGAAGATTATTCACGCAGCATCACCATTTGAAAAAGGCAGACAATGTAGATTTGAGCCAGTAGCACTCTTCTTCCCCCAATTATTACAAACATCGATACAGTCCCACGTAAGATTGAGAATAGAAAAGCATAGAGAAGATGTGTAGGCACGTATACAGGATATAATATCACATATACTCCTCCTATAAATTTAATAAAGAATAAAAAATGGGTGAAAGACCCCCGAAAGAACGTCCCCAAAACACAGGTGAGTGAATGAACTTGAAACAACAGAGGACACCCACACCCAACAACATTCTATGTAAAAGAGTAGGGGAAAGAATGAAAAGAAGGTTGACTGCCAACCCTTCACCCGCTATGACCTAGGGGCAGCAAACAACGCATGTGGCACAAAGGTGAGAAAGACACCGTACAACAAATGTGCAGCACAAGGTGACTTACAACACCGTTTAACAAACAAATATACGTGTACCACAGGGTGCTTTACACCATAAATATAACAAACAAATATACGTGTACCACAGGGTGCTTTACACCATAAATATCCTTCAAAATAAGGTATGCAAAAACAATTTGCAAACATGGGACTCGTACCCATTGAACACTCCTATGTAGAGGTTAGTAGTGTGAAAAAGCAACTTGCATACATGGGACTCGTACCCATGAAACACACCTAAGTAGAGGTTGGTAGCGTGAACAACAATTTTCAAACATGGGACTCGTACCCATTAGACACCCCTATGTGGAGGTTGGTAGCGTGAAAACAAATTTCAAACATGGGACTCGTACCCATTAGACACCCCTATGTGGAGGTTGGTAGCGTGAAAACAAATTGCAAACATGGGACTCGTACCCATTAGACACCCCTAAGTAGAGGTTGGTAGCATGTACAAACAATTTGCATAAATGGGACTAATACCCATTGTACACCCCTATGTAGAGGTTGGTAGCAACTCCAAGAAGGAAAAAAACGACAGTCATTTTACTACAGAAGAGTAAACACCCTCATAACCAGATCGATGTTCCTTTGTACAGTACCTCCAAACATAGTTATGCTCTCAAGCGTTGACTGGATGTTAAACATGAACTGCCAACAAAAAAATACGATTTCAAAGAGGCATTAGTTTCTTTACATTAAGTTCCAGCAAGCACAAAAACGAAACTAGGGGATGTTTAGAAAATAAAGGACACTCCTGGTGATACCTAACTTTACGAGAGTGAATACCCGGTCCTGGTGATCCCTGACCTTTCAAGAGTCCACCGGCAGTTCATCCAAATTTTGTAATAATAGTGAGAGTAGGCTCCGCAACCAGTACTGTTGAAAACACGCAGCTTGCCAAAAATCCGGAGATGCTGGACAGCAACAAACCCCAAGCTGGATGAAGAGCACGAAGGCAAAACACAAGATGGATGCACGTAGTGGTGACGCTGAGCCGGATGGCTCACAGCGCCTTCGTGCATGGATGCGTCCAGAAGCAGGGATCCAACCCGAACACCGAGGACGTGAGAGAACTCCATGGTGACATCAGAGGCGAAACAAATGAGGGTAAGTCTGCGCGCGCTCTGTGTGTGTGCGCGGTGAATACAGCTCGTGCCTTTTATTTTCAAAAAAAATAATTCGCATCGGTTGAACAGCCAAATGTCCAGGGGCCCATAATGAAATTGAAGTGAACTTACCCCATAAGTCCATGACTGTACATGTAACGTGAGTGGCTGGGAGACATACTTCAACAAACGGCCATCACAACAGACTTGCTTCAGAGTTGAATCTGGCATGACTGGTTGTAGCAGAACAAAATGTTTTATCCAGATGTGATGAAATGATCATGAGAGAGACACGATGTGCGCAATGTCATTGAGTGCGCAGTTTGTAAGTCTTCCCATGAAAAACAAACAGTACGCTTTTGCTGGAGCATAGATCCATGTAGCAGTGATGACTTGGCTGATGTAATTACTTTGCTTGAGAGAGGTTACTCGAGAACACACCAGTCTATTGAGAAATAAGGTAGCTCTCTTCTACCCAGACAGTACAGACGTCGATATATTTGTCCCAGGTGAACAAAATAAGTAGGCTTACCCTCCCTGAAGGCGCAGCACAAATGGAAGTAGGGAAGTAGGATTTCTCAAGCAGGTAGAGATACACTCTGGAGAGTAGACGCCCTAGACTGGATGGGCAGCTCTCGTTAAGTAGCACTTCCCCAGATGCTTTTCCTCACTAACTGGCAGACTTAGCTAGTGGGCGACCGATATCAAGGTCACTGGTGGACAGGTACAATGGTACACTTCTTCTGCACTCCCACATCAGAAACAGTAGGAACTGCCACACACCTGAGCACACACACTTCTTCACCAGACAGTGTGCAGCCGTAGGCTTACCCTCACAGAAGGCTCAGCACGATTAGGAGTCAGGAGTGAAGACAGCCTTGGGGGGTGAACAGCTCTTTAAGTTGAACAGACTGTGATGTGTAGAGTGGCACTGGCACTTTGCGTTGAGGGCGACCGATGGGAGGTCACTGGTGGGGTCAAGGGTGCCAGTTGAAAGTAGAAACAGCATCAGTAACTGCTAAGTCTGTGGTAGAAGATGATTGAAGTTTGAAAAGGTGGAAGTAGCAGGTTCTTTAGAATTTCTAAACTTCAGTTGCAGAGGTTCTGTATTCTTAAAACTGCTTTAGGTTCTTGATGAGGTGACAGACGCAGGTTCGCCTCAGGATCGTCGCCAAAAACTTGTAGAGATTGAATCCACGCAGGTTGGTGTAATTCAAGTAGATTTATTCAAGATGGTACAATAGAGAGATCAAGCCCATATCAAGATCATATCAAGACCATAGCTAGACCCCACCAGGAGCAGCCAGCATGCTGCTCAGCCCAGCCAACTGTGAACATTGACCGCTAACATTCCATAAGATGACATCATAGCAAGGTTCTACAGGTAGAGCATGAAAAGCATTGAACTCAAGATATGACAATAACGAACCTCTGAGATGACTGTTTTGGTGAAGGGGGAGTCAGGGCTTTTAGGGGTGATAGGGATGATGTTCCTGAGAATTGGTGACTGGATTGAAGATGGTAGATGTTTGGTGCGGGCGAGGGAGATGGTTGGTATAGTGCAGGAGATTAGTGTTCGCTGGAGAGGAGAAGATGTGGGGGTTGAAATTGGAAGAATTGTACCTAGCCAATAAGTTGGAAATGTCAGTTGGTGTAAGATTATGTGAGGCTTTTTTGGGGCATGGGAGTTGGGTACTCCTAGGGAGTTTGGGGAAGTGAGTGCTCGCCAAGGGAAGTAGGGTGTTGGGAAGAGTGGAAATTTTAGTACTAAGGTGGGAGATGGTAGCTTCAAGCTGGGAGATAGCAGAGATGAGAAATCCTAGTTTTTTTTCTAAGGAGAGCAGAGCTGGGCACGGAATGTTAAGTTGTTCGATGTATTCAGGAGGGGGTTCAACTTGAGAGGGAGAGCAAGGAGAGGCGGGGAAGGATGGTGTGCTGGGAAGTAGGAATATAGAATGGAGGGAGACTCATCAAGAGATGTTGATTGGAAGTAATTGTCAGTGCAGCTGTGTTGGAGAGAAAGTTATCTGGGGACACATTGAATAAAATAGAAGTATTGACCTCTAGCTGAGGTAGAGAAAGGTGTGGTCTGTAGTGGGAGGACAGGGGGGATAGAAGGGGGTCATAGGAAGGCATAAAGTTGGGGAGGAGAAAAGAGGAAGAGGTGGAGAAGGTGCGCAGGCTGGGTGCAGTGAGTGTATGGGGCTGTAAACAATCATGATGAGGATGGTAGCCCCGGTGGGAGGTTTATAGAAAGTGTAAAGTTCTGATAGGTTAGAGGAAAGGAGGGGGAGGGAGGAGGTTGTCATAAGGGGATAGTGGTTCAAGCAGCAGTACTGGGGTGTTGGGGGTGAAGAGAGATGTAAGGGGTTTGCACAGGATACAGGATAAAGGGAGGGGGAGGGGGAAGAAGGGATGGGTGGATAAGAAGAGAGAGTATAAGGTGGAAAGGTCACTGTGTGAGCTGGGAAGTCAGGCTTTTGGAAAGATGGATTGGATAGGGGGTGATTAACCTGGCGAGGGGGGAGGTTTCTGCAGAATTCCAGGCTGGTACAGTGATGTAAATGAGGGAGCTGCCATTGGCTGGGAAGGAGTGTTGAGGGTAACACCCCCGATGGGGAAAGAGGGATTAGGGGGAGGGGAAGCAGGGGTGAAGGCAGGGAACGGGACTGCCAGGGGGGACAACTGTGCCACTTGGGAGGACTGCAAACTGGTGTCCTGGTGGATAAGAGGAGGCGAGAGAGAATTGAGGGAGGATTTAGATGAGGAGTCTAGTGGGATCGGAATGCCAGGGATGGAGAGCAGGGATGGGAAAAGGTGGTCAAAAAGAGAGATATAAGTGTCTTTAGCTTGGATCAGGACTTTGCCGTTGTTGTAGAGTGAGATAGTGAGTGAGCCATCGAAACAAGTTGTAGGGGAGATTTTTAGTTGGTGCCCGTGTGGGATTGAGGAGGAGGTAATAACGTTGAAGGAGTTATTGAAAATGGTGGTCCGGGATGAGATGTTAAGGGTGAAGAACATGAGGTCGGTTTTGAGCCTCCCATATCAACTGCTATGGTATTGGTCAACGAAAAGGGAATCAGGAAATTGTTCAAGGGTGTTGTGTTTGAGCCTTTTTCCTGATGCTTTGGACAAATTGGGGGGGGGGTGTGAGCTTGAAACAGTTGGCTCCAGCCTTCACTCGTTTGCTCAACATTGTTGTAAGATGGAGAGGGTGAAGTGAGGGAGATGGAGGGGAAGAAGAAAACGCCACAAATGAAGTGATGGCGAGTAGAAGCAGAAGGAAGAGATGGCACATAATTCGGGGAAGAATTAAGTAAGAGAGGTGAACAGAGGGGAAGGGCGGGAATAGAAAACCCGTTAAAGAAAAAGGCACGATGATGTAGCTGAGTCTCCAGGGCAAGAAACGTATCAGTTGCGGGTAGGGGCACATTGCTTCAGCTGATCTTCTGCCGTGTACAAAGAGGGGGCACAAGGAGACTCTTAGGGGAAAACCATTGACGCTTATGTCGGTATCGCTCAATGTACCCAGGTAGGAGGTCACAACGTCAGGGGTGAATCACAGGTCAGAGATGCATAAAGATGAGAGCAAAAGAAAAAAAAGATAAGATAAGATGCAGGTAGGAGGTCACAACGTCAGGGGTGTATCACAGGTCAGGGATGCCATTAAAGATGAGAGCATAGATAAATAGAAAAGATGCAGCTGTATCTCTGTGTGTATCAGTTGTGGGGAGAGGCTTGGTGCTGCAGCTGACCATCAGCAGTGAAGGAAGAGGGGTCACAGGGAGAGTCTTTGGGGGAAGCCATGACGCTTAGGTCACTCCTGCACAGTCAATGTGACCAGGTAGGAAGCCACGACATCAGGTGTGAATCACAGGCCATACATAAGATAAATAGGATACATAAAGATGAGTACACAAATAAATCAACAAGATGCGTCCATGTAGGAGGTCCCCTGCTACAAGTCGTGCTCTGGCCTCTGGTGAGGCTCTTCACGTCAAGAAGGCGGACTCAGTCAGAGCCGGGTCCGCAGGAGAGAACAAGTGGCATTTGAGGATACTGCCAGTCCAGGGAGAACTGGGTCTGAGCAATGGGAGAAACTCAGGGGCGCAGAGGAGGCCCGCAACGAGGCCCAGGACCTTCACCTCATCCGACCCAGGGTCGCCAATACAAGTTCGGACACAAAGACAGATAGGATGCCGGCCCCAAGGGTGCTGCCAGAAAGGGCAGGAGGGAGCAGGGGGGAGCTTGCATAGGGAAACCAGGACCTCCGCCACGCCTGTCCCAGGGTCGCCAATCATAGGCTTAAGCAAATGAACAAGCGAGTTGGCTGCCCCAATCAGGTCTAGTCTAGACCAAAGTCCTAAGGTACTGCCAGACCGGGGGTGGGGGGGCAGGGAAGACTTGCAAAGGAAGCATAGGACTTCAGCCACGCCAGATCTAGGGTCGCAGACCAGAACTTGAGGCACATAAGCAACCAAGATGGCGGCCCCAATCAGAGCTGGGGCCGCAGGAGAGAACCAAGACCCAAGGGTGCTGCCAGAGTAGGTGCGAGGGAGCAGGGTGAGAGGGAGCATGGGGAGACTCTCAGTCGGCCTCTGCCGGGTCTGTACAGGAACGCCGACCACTGGCTGTGGCACAAAGACAACCAAGATGGTGGCTCCAGTTAGATCTGGAGCCACAAGAGAGATCAAAGGCCAGCGGGCTGCCGGGCCAGGCAGGAACCGGGGGGAGCAGAGGCAGACTCACCGATGTCGCACAGAGTCTGCTCATGCGATCCTCGCGCCCAATGCAGTCCCTGGCAGCATGTTCATGTCCCCAGCCACGACTCGAGAAATTGACTCGGCAACAAAGATGGTGGCTCCAGTTAGAGCTGGTGCCACAAGAAAGACCAAAGGCCAGCGGGTGCTGCCGGACCGGGCAGGAAGCAGGGGGAGCAGAGGCAGACTCACCGATGTCGCACCGAGTCTGCTCATGCGATCCTCGCCCCCAATGCAGTCCCTGGCAGCATGTTCACATCTCCAGTCACGGCTCGAGAAATTGACTCGGGGATGGAGAAAGGAAGCAGGCCACGCCACTCGTTCCCATTCAGAGGGAGGCCCAGAAGGTAGCGACGGCCCTAAGTCATCCGCTGCAAAGCCATGCCTCTCCCAGGATCGTATCTCCAGGAACTCCCAAGGAGCAGCGAGCAAGTTGCTAGGCTCGCTGCATCGATCGCTAAGATTCTGTCAGCAGGGCCGCCTTGCACCAGGCCCCCATTATCTAGAGGGTCCCGCGATGCAGCGGACACCCAAACAAGAATATTGGGACCCCGATGGCCGACGGATGCTGCACCATCTAGTTGCAGGGGTGTCAGAGGGCAGGATGCCAAAGGAAAACCAAGCAGGGCCGGGAGCTTTCCTCTAGAGCTGTCCGTCGGCCATCTTGCTTGATGAATGTCCGCTCCCGCCCCTTCTTTCGCTCTGGCGATCAAGCCTAGGGCTGTCTGTCTGCACCAGAGGGGAAGAGAATGTGGCAGAGTGAGTGGCGATGAGACACACATTGTGTCCCTGTATGCAGATGATGCTGTTCTACTTTAGGGATATCCACACAGGAGTTGAAACAGCTGCATACATCCTACATGCTTTTAAACTGGCATCAGGGCTGGGAGTCAACTGGGCAAAATTGTGCCTCTTTCCTCTGAGCCCCACATGTCCAATGCAGAAAATAACAGTAGGCGAACACCCAGTAGCATGGATCGCTTACACCGTCCGCTGCTTCCTTATCAACATATATCATTCTAGTAAAGACATGCTGGATGGGAACCTAATGAAGGCTGTATCCTCCCTGCGAGCGCAGACACTGCTCTGATGCTCCCTTCCGCTGAAAGTTCAGGGTCGTGTTGCACTGGCCAAAATGGTGATACTTCTGAGATTGCTTTACCACTTCTCAAACCTGCCAATCTGTGTACCCAAGAGCTTTTTTCGCACCCTGAATACCATGTTATGGGATCTTGTCTGGAATAGTGGAAGGCGTAGAGTCGAGCTCTCCAAATTGAAGTTCTCTATGTAGTAGGAAGATCTGGGGCCCCAGACTTTGAACACTACTACCTGGTGGCTCAACTCCACTGGCTCGCCCACTGATTAGCCAGCTGCCACCTCCTCGAAGTAGGCCATACTGACAGGAAAGCTGCACATGAGCTTTTTGTCCCCCAAACTGTCTTGCTCCCTCCCCTACACCTCCAATACGCTGGTGCGCATCGCTCGCGAAAATTACAATAGGACCTTGGCTGAAAGTCACTCCTAACGCAACACCCTATGTGCCAGAAAATCCTGCATACGTAGTTTCCATCAGGCCACAAGGGAGAGGCTGATGGGGAAATGGGGCGAATGCTGGTATCACCTGCACAGGTGGGGTCTTACTACCCTTTTATTCACTAATAGTCTATAGAACAATATAGCATTCCAGCGGCTCGTTTTCGACTCACAGACACTTTACTGAGAAACTGAAGCAGGTCTGGGGCATTACCGACAGCGCCATCCCTACACCCCTGACCCAGGCAATGTATTCGATCGGCTCAGACAGGAGACTGATCTCTTGGCTAGTTAGGGCCATTCCAGACCAAATACAACCCCCTGTGGCCCAACTCCGAACTCAATGGGAGAATGACATGGGACATCCGTTCACGCAGAAGGAGGGCCACTGGGCCCACACAAAACCTCCTGCCACACTAGATTCCAATACATTCAACACAATATACTTCATCATGCCTACTTAAAACCAGAGCAGCTCAGTAGACCTTACACATCAGTCACTTCTACTTGCCCACGTTGCCCATATGTTTTGGGACTGCCCAAACGCTCAGACCTCTGGGGCACAGTCTGCACCACACTCTCTTCTGCCACCGGCCACCACTAGTATAACAAACCTGAGTAGGCGCCCAAAGACCAGACGGACAGTAAACACATTCCTAGATTTGGCCTTCCTCATTGCCTGATGGTTATGGAAGGCACCCACATTGGCTGAGCTAGCGCAATGGCATGCCAAGGTGCTCCACTGGGCTGAAGTGGAATCTGTAGCTTTATGGTGCGAAAAAGAGAGGGGTCTCCACAAGCGCCCCATTGCGTCATTGTGGGAAGAGGTTGTTTTCTCCTTTAGGGACTGTATAAAAAATGACATTAAGCCACCTTAGACAAAGACACTCTTGCTTAACCACAGAAATCCTCAGCCAAACTCCATACTGACAGTGACAGTCCCCCTGCTTCATGAACCCACTACCCCAGAGCTTTAAGTGGGATGAAAAAACGGGGGTCTCTCAAAGGGGCGTGGCCAATGTAATTAAGGGCATGGCTTAAACACATAAGGCGAAAAACCTGTGCTAAGCATAGTGTGCGGACTGTTATTTTGCTGCTTCTGTCATTGCATCCATATATATAATATAACAAGTAACATTACACCTACAGCAAGCCAAAACTATTGGCTTTGTCAATGTTTGTTAATTGCATAAGCAACAACTATGACTTCGTTGAATATATTATGACAATCCTTCAGTTCTTAAATGATGAGACTGTGAAAGATCTTTAACGAGTCTCTTCGAAGTTACCCCAAAGGCAGTGAAGGGTGGTACTGCGGCAGAGCTAAGATTTGTTTTTCACCCAGAGGGTGATGGCAAAAATGGAGAGCCCGATAGGAACCCGTCTCGACACCTGGGGGGATATGTACAATGAAGTGGCGGAGCGTGTCGTTAGCCTCCTGAGCTTAACGACACGCTCCGCCACTTTGGAAACGCAAGGCTGCACCATATTTACAAGAATGTGGTGCAGCCTTGCGTTTCCCCCTGCGATGGCGCTAAGTTTAACAACTTAGCGCCAACGCAGGCACCCTTGCACCAGAGTGCAAGGGTTTCTGTGTGCAGGTGCGGATTGGTTATGTGTAGGAAGGAGTCCCTTCCTGCACATAAACAATCCTAAAATGCCATTTTGTAACTTTCATGTGTGGCATTTTTTAAAAAGCTTAGTTTATGTACAGGAAGGGACACCTTCCTGTACATAAACAAACCATGGCATTTTGTTTTTTCCATGTGTGCTCCACAAGGCATCACACATGGAAAAAGCACAAAACGAGGAGAAATAATGCATTTCTCCTCGTTTCGCCAACTTAAGACCAGGGTGGAACGCCCACCACAACACCCACTGCACGCCCCTTTCACGCTAAACATAGCGTGAAAGGGTGCCTTATGTACAAGGCAGCGTTAAGCCACGTTAAGTGGCTGAACGCTGCCTTGTACATAAGGCAAGGCCCCTATCGCCATGGGAACGTCACAAAAAGTGACGTTCCCGTGGCGATAGGGGCTTGTACATATGCTCCCGGGTTTTTAGAATTGCCGGTGCTCAGCACCTGCGGCACCCAGCCCACTTAAAGCCCTGCACTACCCCTTCCTAGCCCCCGTGCCTCACCATGTTGGGGGTGAATAAACTGCCAAGTACGATCTCACTAATCAGCACATTGAGAGACGCCCTCACTCAGGTATACTACACATCAGAACCAGGCCTGCCACAGTTTTGTTCCGTTTTATGAGTTCTTTATTCGTTTACCTGCCACACTGATTGAAGATGCATGTAATCACTCACAATCGTGTACCAAAATGCATCTGTTATTCGCCGTCGACTAAAATATGTTGCACCTTATTTCACCTCCTACGTGTGGAAGATGCCCCCCCACAGCTTTGTCAAAACACTATGGAGGAGATTTACAAAAAAGTCACGCAACGCAGCGCAGCACCCCGCGAGGCTGCGCTGCGTTGCGCCACAGGGAAGGAGCAGGAGAGCGCTATATCTTCAAAGACATGGCTCTCTCCTCTCCTTTCCCTTGCACCGGCGTGGATTACAGCTGCCATGCACACACATTAGTGCCGCAGCGCTAGGGTGTGTGCATGAGTCCAGCATAGGTTTTGTACAGGAAGGGTACCCTTCCTGTACAATATACTATGCTCGACATAAGGGAAAGCTTTTCCCACTTTGTATGCGTGCTGCACAGTGCAGCACGCATGCAAAGTCGGAAAAGGAAGGAGAAATTAAAGCATTTCTCCTTCCTTGCGCCTAGTTGAAAAAAGGCGCAGTTTTCTCACGCTAAACCCAATCTACTGTTTTTAGTAAATTGGGTTTAGTGTGAGAAACCTTGGGTGGTTGCATGGGAACGCCCATGCACCACCCGTGGTACGCCCCCATGACGCAAAGTAACGCAAAGCAGCTCAATGTGCTGCTTTGCATTACTTTTACGTTATTTCCACGGTGAACAAGTTTAGCGCTGGAAAGTAAATTACAAAAAAAAGATTTTGCGTCGTTTTGCATCACTTTTGTGACGCAAGCACGGCGCAAAAGCTTATTAAATCTCCCCCTATGTTTACTAAGTATGTATAAAAAAAAATGAAAAACCTAATTAAACTTGATAAAAAAGACAATACTGGCAAAGAAAGCTTGTGAAACGTATGAGGAAGCATTAATCCTTATGATGAATCCTCCATCGGTGAATGTTTGTAACAGATTGAAGAGTGTTTTTATGCTATTTTTAAAATTGTAAATTAAGAAAATGTATGGTTTAACTGAACTTGTTCATGGAAGGCACATTTGCACTTTTTAAAATGATGGTGATTGATATGTAGTGTTATGATCATATGTTATGTGTTTGAAGGCTCATTTGCGCATTTTAGAACTGTGATATAATAATGATTGATATTTGGTTTTATGATGAAATTCTGCATACTGGAACGCACATTTGTTCTTTTTAAACTTGTCATATTATTTGACTGATATTTTCGTATGGTGGTACAGTACTGTTTGTGTGGATTCACTACTGAATTAAATAAATAAATAGTACTTGTATTTAAAAGTTGCTCGGTACTCCGAAAGGAGACTAACCATGCGAAGTTTAGGACGGCCTTAATTCTGCATGTTTCAATTAGTTTATGCTCTCCTGCTCTTCCTCCTCCTTCTCGCAGCATTCTGGCACTAGCCTCTCCAGTGTCATCGCTATACAAAAACCTATGAATACAAAAATTAATAATTCCAAATTAAAATGGTGGTCTAATGAAAGAATTAATACATAACATTTATATCAGAATTACTTGCTTTGTACATTAGTTTTTTTCATAGAAGCGTTTTAGTTAAACTATTTCTTCTTTACACCTGTCCTATTTCTTGGTCATTAATAAGCCTTTTTGTTTTTTAACAGGATCTCTTTCCTAAAGCCAAAAGCATCCCTTACCCAAATTGGGTATATGCGATAATTGTAATTCTGGCTGGGGTGCCAAGCGTTGTAATCCCCGGATATGCTCTGTACAAAGTTATTAAGAACTGCTGCTCAAAACAGAATGACCATCAGCAAGATCTTGTCCATATAGCAAGCATTGGATACCAAAATGGCAATGTGAAGAACCAAGCTTAAAACTGTAGTAAATCATGTATACTGAAACGTGTTAAATGCAAGATGGAAGATTTTGGCAATGAACTTGCAAGATAATTTTTAATTCATGTGCTGTTTTAGCACTATGAAGCCATTTCCAGAAACTTAAAAACTGGAAGAATCAGCAACGGACTCAAAAGTTGAACTAATAGATGTGACTTATCTGAACTGTTCTACTTTGTGTCTCATAACTGTTTAGGGAAGGCGTATATAATTTGTACGGTGAAGATTGAAAGTGTATGCAGTTCTTAGTGTATAATATGTAGACATGTTTCTCTGCTGCCACAAAATCTCGTTATGAAAGAATTACAATGGTCCATTAGAACCACCAATCAGTTGCTGCTGCCCTAGTTTTGATTAAATATTTTCAGAGATTTGAACGAATCCTGGCTGCACTGGGTTGCACTTATTAGAGGCGCAGACAATATTGCTTTACCACACTCTCCCTGGAAGTCACAATATAGAGCCTTATGGGGGAAACTCAGCGCCTTCTTCGCTACCAATAAACCTCCATGCACCTGCATGCCAAATGTATTGACTACTCCTCTCTGCACTTGTCATCCTAATATTTACTGGCTTCCCCTAAAAATTGCCCGATCACAGTGAGTTCTTACTCCACTTGCGACTGCGACCCTGCAACATCTAAAAATTGTGAGCCATTGTCAATATATATTGTTTTCATACTGTCCTTGTATTAGCTTTTCTGTGCAATTGTGATATATTTTTAAGATCAGCGTATATAGTATCTGTAGGTTTTACAAATGTAACATTTGTTCAATACTATGTTGTATTATAATCATTGATAATGACTATGCAATACTATACTCCAACTCTATTCCCTCAGAGCAGCCAATGCTACTTTTTGTATGTTTTATTTTTGTCCTGGGCATTTTTCAGCTTTCTTGTACTTGTATCTGTAGATTGTATCAGATTACTCATGCAAGGACAATCCTTTGTATTCCTTCCTTGGATTATATTTGTTTTATGCGAAATTCAAGAAAAGTCTTTGAAATTAAAACAAATATTTTCAGAGAACCAAAGAAAATTTTCAGGGTGAAGGAATCAATGATAATGTATTTGCTCCTCTTTGAGTTCAACTCACTCTGAATGGAGCAAATCACTTCGAGTCAGGAGAAAGACTGCTTGATGTATGTATGATGACTATAATTACAATCAATACTTAGCCTGGTCCACTTGTGTTATAATGTTTTGCAGATACTGCACAACTAAAGGCTAGCTTCCAGGTTAATTGAACTGCCATTTTTTGTGAAGGGCAAGGTGTAATAAATAACAAAATCATATGAGTTCTTAAAGCTGCAATGTCTCAGATGACAGTCTGTGCATTTTTGCTTGGTTCAATGTAATCTTATGCCTTCTACGTATGATTGTGGATGATATTCTGTCACCTCATCAAATGTTGAAATTCATCTTCCTCAATGAAATCTCAAGTTGCTTGGAATTTGCAGTGCACCATTAAAAATCAGACACTCTTTAAACAGCACTTGATTGCGCTCTTCAGCAATCTCAGGCGGCAATGTAAGTAAATCAATATACTGTGAAAGGTGAAAATGGATCAAAATCTCAGGCCTAAAATAAGAAGGCCTCAGCATCAAACTATCAGTGAGGAACCTCAAGTTTGGCTCCCTTCTCAAAAAGCCCCAAATCTACCCCAGACGTCTGGTGAATGTAATGGTATTCAGAAACAACACCTTCCAGGTCAAAAAGGCTATTAGGACCACTTCAAAAAGTTCAAAAGTAGCATTTGTCGGTGTGCAGAGGACAGAGAATGATCCCAAGAAGGAAACATAGGTGAACCCAGGGGTAGGCCAGCTCAAACACCCTCAAAACCTACACATATAACTCTCATCTAGAGTCAAAGTCCTCAAGGTTCTCTAAACAAATTGATGGCTGCCATCTGGATACACAGAGAAGAGGTTGTCCCCCCTAGCTCAAAATAATCATACAAAAAAATCTAAATTATTTAAAGGGTCTCACAACCAAAAAGAGACATGGTGTGATCTGCACATCACGAACAGAAGAACATCCAGTGCTGCTAGTATGGCATTCAGTGCTGCAAGTGCAATCTCAAAATAGAAGCACCGCTTGCCAATTGCAGGGTACCCGCCACTTCATTAGACATACACAACTTTATAATGTCTAGCTTTTCAGCCTCCAAGCCATCAACCATAAATGGGACAACTTGCCAAGGAACAAGACTGGCCCCCAAAATGGTAAATGAGACAATGGAAAAGGCTATGCAAGCCTGACTTCCATCATTTAAAGAAGAGGGAGCCAGGCCCCATGAGCCCAGAAGCAACCACCTTAATGACTGATGACACCTCACTCCTAATCCTAATTCTTTTGATTTCCTGAAAGACCTCTAGGCTGAGAGAAGTCTATCAAGGATGAAAAACACCTGACTGAAAGCACCAAACTAGATACTCTTGTCATCTGAAGGTAAGAGGCCTGGAAAAATTAAGTTTACACACTGCCTCTACTACAAAACTGAAGAGGAGCAAGAATGGAAAATCTGAAACGTCTGTCTGCTGCATTCTCCCAAGTCAGACAATTATATTAAGATAGGAAAATAACAGATCAGACAAACTAGAAATTGTGCAGTGGATACCAAAAAATATGCTTTTGTAGGATGCTGGGCCCTCACTCATACTAGGAGGCATGCTTCGTCATGGGGCCCTCTCCTCACCCTGTCAAAGATCAGCTTTTAGGTTGGGGTGGGCTCACACTCAGTGTGGAACTCTTGATAGTGGAGCATATTAGATTCTACTACAATTCCATACAATAACTGACTACACTGGTAATTTGGTAGATGAGTTTCTTTGTTCTGCATGGGAAACTACTGAAGAATTAACATTGTGTAAGGTAAACCTAAGTTCAGTTTAATCTTTGTCATACTCTGACAACCATAAAAAGCAGAAGGGTGAGTTATGAGCCTTTTCATCTGTCAACCTCTATATTTTTCATGCTTGCGAAGCCTGTCCGGTCAATGACATTTATTCAGGATGAGAGGGTCTCTGGATGCACCTACTATGACTACCTCTCTTGAACAAAGAGTACAAACGTGTAGTAAATACATTCAAGTGATAATGTACTTATCTGACCCTTGGAACCACGTTTGTATCAGCCATAACTACCCTATGGATAGGTTTGAGGGGCAACTGCCAACCTACCATTGGATTAATTAACTTCCTCAGATGCAACAGGAGTAACAATGGCCTGCCAGGCCTTGCCAGGTAGGTCGCTCCCCCACCACACAGCTCCGCCTGTGCTGTCTGCCCGCTGCTCCTGTAGGTAAGATCGCCCTCCGCTTGTGGCCCCGGTGCCAGTTTTGTCTGCTTGTCTCCCCTTTTCCTTTCTGTGCCCCTCGCTGCCCCACTGTTGTTGTGCCCGTGATTTGCCTGCTCTCCCCCCGTTTTTCCTTCTGTGCCCCTCGCTGCCCCACTGTTGTTGTGCCCGTGATTTGCCTGCTCTCCCCCCGTTTTTCCTTCTGTGCCCCTCGCTGCCCCACTGTTGTTGTGCCCGTGATTTACCTGCTCTCCCCCCGTTTTTCCTTCTGTGCCCCTCGCTGCCCCACTGTTGTTGTGCCCGTGATTTACCTGCTCTCCCCCCCGTTTTTCCTTCTGTGCCCCTCGCTGCCCCACTGTTGTTGTGCCCGTGATTTACCTGCTCTCCCCCCCGTTTTTCCTTCTGTGCCCCTCGCTGCCCCACTGTTGTTGTGCCCGTGATTTACCTGCTCTCCCCCCCGTTTTTCCTTCTGTGCCCCTCGCTGCCCCACTGTTGTTGTGCCCGTGATTTACCTGCTCTCCCCCCCGTTTTTCCTTCTGTGCCCCTCGCTGCCCCACTGTTGTTGTGCCCGTGATTTACCTGCTCTCCCCCCGTTTTTCCTTCTGTGCCCCTCGCTGCCCCACTGTTGTTGTGCCCGTGATTTACCTGCTCTCCCCCCGTTTTCCTTCTGTGCCCCTCGCTGCCCCACTGTTGTTGTGCCCGTGATTTACCTGCTCTCCCCCGCTTTTTCCTTCTGTGCCCCTCGCTGCCCCACTGTTGTTGTGCCCGTGATTTACCTGCTCTCCCCCCGTTTTTCCTTCTGTGCCCCTCGCTGCCCCACTGTTGTTGTGCCCGTGATTTACCTGCTCTCCCCCCCGTTTTTCCTTCTGTGCCCCTCGCTGCCCCACTGTTGTTGTGCCCGTGATTTACCTGCTCTCCCCCCGTTTTTCCTTCTGTGCCCCTCGCTGCCCCACTGTTGTTGTGCCCGTGATTTACCTGCTCTCCCCCCGTTTTTCCTTCTGTGCCCCTCGCTGCCCCACTGTTGTTGTGCCCGTGATTTACCTGCTCTCCCCCCCGTTTTTCCTTCTGTGCCCCTCGCTGCCCCACTGTTGTTGTGCCCGTGATTTACCTGCTCTCCCCCCCGTTTTTCCTTCTGTGCCCCTCGCTGCCTATCGCCATTCCCCGCCGCTGCGTCCCCTGCGGCCCCGCCCCCTGACTGCCCATTTGCTGCCCCTGCCTCCCGCCTCCCAGCTGCTCCTCCCTCCCACCTCCCCATAAATGGCGGCCGCTGCACGGTGAGGAGAGCGACCCTTGACCTTGCCAGGTAGGTCGCTCCCCCACCACACAGCTCCGCCTGTGCTGTCTGCCCGCTGCTCCTGTAGGTAAGATCGCCCTCCGCTTGTGGCCCCGGTGCCAGTTTTGTCTGCTTGTCTCCCCTTTTCCTTTCTGTGCCCCTCGCTGCCCCACTGTTGTTGTGCCCGTGATTTGCCTGCTCTCCCCCCGTTTTCCTTCTGTGCCCCTCGCTGCCCCACTGTTGTTGTGCCCGTGATTTGCCTGCTCTCCCCCGTTTTTCCTTCTGTGCCCCTCGCTGCCCCACTGTTGTTGTGCCCGTGATTTACCTGCTCTCCCCCCGTTTTCCTTCTGTGCCCTCGCTGCCCCACTGTTGTTGTGCCCGTGATTTACCTGCTCTCCCCCCGTTTTTCCTTCTGTGCCCCTCGCTGCCCCACTGTTGTTGTGCCCGTGATTTACCTGCTCTCCCCCCGTTTTTCCTTCTGTGCCCCTCGCTGCCCCACTGTTGTTGTGCCCGTGATTTACCTGCTCTCCCCCGTTTTTCCTTCTGTGCCCCTCGCTGCCCCACTGTTGTTGTGCCCGTGATTTACCTGCTCTCCCCCCGTTTTTCCTTCTGTGCCCCTCGCTGCCCCACTGTTGTTGTGCCCGTGATTTACCTGCTCTCCCCCCGTTTTTCCTTCTGTGCCCCTCGCTGCCCCACTGTTGTTGTGCCCGTGATTTACCTGCTCTCCCCCCGTTTTTCCTTCTGTGCCCCTCGCTGCCCCACTGTTGTTGTGCCCGTGATTTACCTGCTCTCCCCCCGTTTTTCCTTCTGTGCCCCTCGCTGCCCCACTGTTGTTGTGCCCGTGATTTACCTGCTCTCCCCCCGTTTTTCCTTCTGTGCCCCTCGCTGCCCCACTGTTGTTGTGCCCGTGATTTACCTGCTCTCCCCCCGTTTTTTCTTCTGTGCCCCTCGCTGCCCCACTGTTGTTGTGCCCGTGATTTACCTGCTCTCCCCCCGTTTTTCCTTCTGTGCCCCTCGCTGCCCCACTGTTGTTGTGCCCGTGATTTACCTGCTCTCCCCCCGTTTTTCCTTCTGTGCCCCTCGCTGCCCCACTGTTGTTGTGCCCGTGATTTACCTGCTCTCCCCCGTTTTTCCTTCTGTGCCCCTCGCTGCCCCACTGTTGTTGTGCCCGTGATTTACCTGCTCTCCCCCGTTTTTCCTTCTGTGCCCCTCGCTGCCTATCGCCATTCCCGCCGCTGCGTCCCTGCGGCCCCGCCCCCTGACTGCCCATTCGCTGCCCCTGCCTCCCGCCTCCCAGCTGCTCCTCCCTCCCACCTCCCCATAAATGGCGGCCGCTGCACGGTGAGGAGAGCGACCCTTGACCTTGCCAGGTAGGTCGCTCCCCCACCACACAGCTCCGCCTGTGCTGTCTGCCCGCGGCTCCTGTAGGTAAGATCGCCCTCCGCTTGTGGCCCCGGTGCCAGTTTTGTCTGCTTGTCTCCCCTTTTCCTTTCTGTGCCCCTCGCTGCCCCACTGTTGTTGTGCCCGTGATTTGCCTGCTCTCCCCCCGTTTTTCCTTCTGTGCCCCTCGCTGCCCCACTGTTGTTGTGCCCGTGATTTGCCTGCTCTCCCCCCGTTTTTCCTTCTGTGCCCCTCGCTGCCCCACTGTTGTTGTGCCCGTGATTTACCTGCTCTCCCCCCGTTTTCCTTCTGTGCCCCTCGCTGCCCCACTGTTGTTGTGCCCGTGATTTACCTGCTCTCCCCCCGTTTTTCCTTCTGTGCCCCTCGCTGCCCCACTGTTGTTGTGCCCGTGATTTACCTGCTCTCCCCCCGTTTTTCCTTCTGTGCCCCTCGCTGCCCCACTGTTGTTGTGCCCGTGATTTACCTGCTCTCCCCCCGTTTTTCCTTCTGTGCCCCTCGCTGCCCCACTGTTGTTGTGCCCGTGATTTACCTGCTCTCCCCCCGTTTTTCCTTCTGTGCCCCTCGCTGCCCCACTGTTGTTGTGCCCGTGATTTACCTGCTCTCCCCCCGTTTTTCCTTCTGTGCCCCTCGCTGCCCCACTGTTGTTGTGCCCGTGATTTACCTGCTCTCCCCCCGTTTTTCCTTCTGTGCCCCTCGCTGCCTATCGCCATTCCCCGCCGCTGCGTCCCCTGCGGCCCCGCCCCCTGACTGCCCATTCGCTGCCCCCGCCTCCCGCCTCCCAGCTGCTCCTCCCTCCCACCTCCCCATAAATGGCGGCCGCTGCACGGCCGCGCAGCGGACGTGCGCAGCGGGCGCGCCGCTGGCGCGCCGAAGGCGCGCCTAAGGCAAGCCCGTCTGCGCCCGTCCGCGACTGGACCGCGCCCAGCGCCAGAACCCCTGGATCCCACCGATGCAACACCACTCGACGGACCTACGACGCCGCCACACTCACCGCACTCAATGCCGGCCGGAACCCTGCCTGCTACCGAGCCTCACCGAGACGCACCCACGGACCCTTCACCTGCCAAACCTGCCGGTTCACCTGCCCCCTGACGTGCACCACCTCCGCCAAGTCGAGCAACAGCAGCAACCACCTGAAATGCATCCTGCTGAACACCCGCTCCGTCCACAGGCACGCCGTGGAACTCTGGGACCTGCTCGACGCAACAGCACCGGACATCGCCTTCCTCACCGAAACCTGGATGAACGCCTCCTCAGCGCCTGACATCGCCATAGCCATCCCGGATGGATACAAGATCACCCGGAAGGACCGCGTCAACCAGACGGGAGGAGGCATCGCCATCGTACACAAGAACACCATCCGCATCTCGACTAACTCCGACGAGACCTTCACCGCCGCCGAACACCTACACTTCCAGATACACACGGACCCCAAGACCACCCTCCGAGGCACCCTCATCTACAGACCCCCGGGACCACGCACACTATTCAGCGAAGACATCGCAGACTTCATCAGCCCGCACGCCATGCCCTCCGCCGACTACATCCTCCTAGGGGACCTCAACTTCCACCTGGAGAACAACAACGACAGAAACACCACCGCCCTGCTGGACAACCTCGCCAACCTCGGACTCAAGCAACTGGTGAACACGCCCACCCACTACGCCGGCCACACGCTTGACCCCGTCTTCTCGTCCAGCAAGCACATCTCCTTCAGCCACGCCACCGGACTCCACTGGACCGACCACAGCTGCGTCCACTTCAGCTTCAGAAAGACTGCGACCCACCACCACCCGCAACAGGCTCCCCGCCGGAGCTGGAGCAAGATCACCGCCGAGCAGCTCACCGCCTCCCTCAGCCAGAACACACCCACCGACACAACGGACCCAAACGAAGCAGCCAGCAACCTCGCCAAGTGGCTGACCGCCTGCGCCGACGACCTCGCACCACTAAAAAACCCTCCCAGCAGACCCGGAAGCAAGAAAACCCCTTGGTTCACCAACGAACTCAAGGAATCCAAGAAGAACTGCCGCACTCTCGAGAAAACCTGGCGACTCGTCCAGACCACAGACAACAGGACCGCCCTCAAGCACGCCACCCGCAAACACCACCAGCTGATCCGTGCCACCAAGAAGTCGGCACTCAAAGAACGACTGGACAACAACGCCCATGACAGCAAGGAACTTTTCAGCATCGTCAAAGAGTTCTCCAACCCCAGCGCCGGAAACAACGACATCACCCCCTCGCAAGACCTCTGCAACTCACTCTCCGCGTTCTTCCACCGCAAGATCACCGACATACACAACAGCTTCGACGCACAAACAACGCACCCTACCGCCGAACCAATGCCCGCCACCACCACCCTCTGCAACTGGACCCCGATCAACACCGAAGACACCACCCGCACGATGAACTCCATCCACTCCGGATCACCAACCGACCCCTGCCCACACCACGTCTTCAACAAAGCCGACGCCACCATCGCACCCCATCTCCGGGACATCATCAACTCCTCCTTCCACACCGCCACCTTCCCGGAGAGCTGGAAGCACGCCGAGCTTACCGCCCTCCTGAAGAAACCAACGGCGGACCCCACCGACCTCAAGAACTACCGCCCCATCTCGCTCCTTCCGTTTCCGGCCAAAGTCATCGAGAAGACCGTCAACAGACAGCTTGCCGCCTTCCTCGAGACGAATGGATCCCTCGACCCCTCGCAGTCCGGGTTTCGGGCCAACCACAGCACCGAGACCGCCCTTATCGCAGCCACCGACGACATCAGAACCCTAACCGACAACGGGGAAACAGCTGCCCTCATCCTCCTGGACCTCTCCGCGGCGTTCGACACCGTCTGCCACCGCACCCTAGTGAAGCGCCTCAGCAACATCGGAATCCGAGAGAAAGCACTGGAATGGATCATCTCGTTCCTCGCCGGAAGAACCCAGAGAGTCCGCCTCTCCCGTTCAGATCCGAAGCCACCGAAGTCATCTGCGGCGTTCCACAAGGATCCTCACTCAGCCCGACCCTCTTCAACGTCTACATGAGCCCCCTCGCAGCCATCGCACGCCGACACAACCTCAACATCATCTCCTACGCCGACGACACCCAGCTGATCCTCTCCCTCACCAACGACCCCACCACCGCCAGAGCCAACCTGCACGACGGGATGAGAGACGCCGCCGACTGGATGAGGAACAGCCGCCTTAAACTGAACTCAGACAAGACGGAAGTCCTCATCCTGGGCTCATCACCCTCCGCCTGGGACGACTCCTGGTGGCCCCCGGCCCTGGGCACCGCACCCAAGCCAACGGACCACGCACGCAACCTGGGCTTCATCCTGGACTCCTCCCTATCGATGACCAGACAAGTCAACGCCGTCTCATCTTCATGCTTCAACACCCTGCGCATGCTCCGCAAGATCTTCAGATGGATCCCCACTGAAACCAGGAAGACCGTCACCCAGGCACTCGTCACCAGCCGACTGGACTATGGGAACACCCTCTACGCCGGAACCACAGCCAAACTTCAAAAGAGACTCCAGCGCATCCAGAACGCCTCCGCACGACTCATCCTGGACATCCCCCGACACAGCCACATCACCGTACACCTGAAAGACCTGCACTGGCTCCCCGTCAGCAAGAGAATCACGTTCAGACTCCTCACCCACACACACAAGGCCCTCCACGACCTGGGCCCAAAGTACCTCAACGACCGCATGTCCTTCTACACGCCCACACGCCAGCTACGATCAACCAGCCACGCCCTCGCCACCGTACCACGCATCCGCAGAACCACCGCCGGAGGAAGATCCTTCTCCTACCTGGCGGCCAAGACCTGGAACTCCCTCCCCACTCACCTTCGGCGAACCCAGGACCATCTCGCCTTCAGGAAGCAGCTCAAGACCTGGCTGTTCGAGCAGTAACTTACCCCCTCCCCCAGCGCCTTGAGACCCTCCCGGGTGAGTAGCGCGCTCTATAAATGCCGTGATTGATTGATTGATTGCCTGCTTTACTTACCACAGCTGATTGTACCACTCCAAATTTGTATTATCCATAATACAATTTGATTCTGAGGAAATATTTTTCAGAATGTGTTTTTTGCGCACAGACTTACAATTAGAAACCAAAAATATAGAGAAATGCAATACACAGTAACATCTGTCCTCTCATTCTGCCTTTCCACACCTCTCAATAACAAGGTACACAGTATACGTGGATAAGCCTATTACACAAGACAAGAGAAGCCTAAAAAAGGACAGGCCATCCTGGGTAGGAAATGATGTTGAGATCTGTGCAGAACACACAACCCGGGAATACCCTGGGTTTCTAGTTAAAGCCTAGGGCTTGTAGGTTTCCCTGAATGTCAGCCTATCCCGGACCAAAATGCGGCAACTGTTCCCCATGGAAAGTAAATAGAAATTGGACGTTTTTAGCCATGGATCTGATTTTGCATGCCATTCTGAGTAAGAAATCATACAAGGATCAATACCAGTCTTACAATGCTAAAGTCCTCTGGATCTCTCATTTTCAGAAAAGCCCAGGTTTGCAGGGTTTTCTGACCTTCCTAGGACCAAATATTACTGACACGCTCTATGTAAAGTCAACATTGACTACACCTTGCGCACAATTACTGCTTGCACTTTTAATCCCCATGTATGACACATGACTGCGCCATCTTTAATCATCTTGCGACTGCACTATTGCAATATCTTCTACTTGGGTGGCAAGAGATTTGTTATAAATAGGCTGCATATTGTCCAAAACGCGGCTGTTAGAGTACTTTTCCATCTCCCTAAATTCTGTTTTGTCTCAAGGCTCCTTTGCGAACTTCACTGGCTTCCAATTGAGAAACATACTAAATTCAAATGTTTTTGCATAGCCCATAGGGTCATGAACAAGCAAGGAGCACCTTGTATGGCTATTCTAATGCAACTATATTGGCGTATAGGGCCCTCTGCTGAGCCGATTTGAATCAGGCTTCTATACCGCACACTAAAAGAACGAGATCGGGAGGGCGCACCTTCACAGCATTGGAATGGAATAATTTGCCTCTACAGTTAAGGAAAACTCAAAACGACCTGAGTGGTTTCTGAAAGCAGTTGAAGACCTGGCGGTTTTCCAGTATTGTATCTTTTATAGATTCACATGCTTGAATCTTCCCCGTCGTCATGGTCGGAGTCCCACGGTAAAAGTAAAATAGCTGGATAAAGCTTAAAAGTTAATCTCCCTTGAAAATCAATAGCATTTAGTAACCAGTTAACCTCATTAAAGAACATCCAAACTTCAGCCAATCACATCACAGACCCAGAGTATCCATGCCCTGCAGGGCCACCATATCTCAGATTTCTTACCGCACGTCGTGTGGTAGGGAGTCTCCCTGAGCTCTGCTCAGTCACAGTGTTCCTACCCTGACCTTTTCAACTTTCAGCTAGCAGTTCCTTTTCCTTCAACCTTCTCTTCAGTTGAGGTGCTGTTGGAAAGTGAGTGTACCTTTTTTCTGTCTTTGCTGCAGAATGTCTGAGTCTAAAAAAGGGCTGTTTAGGCCTGCAAGACTTTTGGAAAGTCCAGGCTTTTCTCTGAAGATCCACATAAGGAGTGCTTATGCTGCCTATATCCGGATCATAAGCCCGGAGACTGTAAGCACTACCGGACTTTTTCTTCAAAAACCCTCAAGGATCGTGAGGGAAGACTACTCCTCTGGCTTCAAAAGAGAAAATGTGTTAAAGATTCTGACTCCGACAGTGAGGAGAGGCCTCATACCTCCTCTAAGAAAAGGAAGGGAGAGGTCCTCCTTCTGTCCAGAGAGATCCAAAGAAATCAAGATCTCAGAGCAAGGAGTCTTCTGTGGAGAAAAGGGCAAAAAAGGAGCAACCTGGCTCTTCTCATGCCCAGGAAAGATCTGGCTCTGCGCCTCATACTCCATCACAGAAAATCTGCCCGTCGATGGGCTCGTTGACGAGGCATTCTCTGTCTGCGACCGCTCAAACAGGTGCACCGTCGACGGTTTCTTCAGTGACATCTACAACGTTGACGGTCAGGACGACGATTGCTGTGGCATCCACGAAAACTGAGGTAGTGATGTCGTCGTTGACTTCTGTGAGGAGTTCTGCATCGATGAGGGCTTCACCGTCAACGGGTCAGCTGGGTGCTGCGTCGTCGACGAGCGTCTCCGCCCCGTCGACGGGCGTTTCCAGACCATCGACGCAGTCACTGGCGCCATCGACGTTACTGCCTACGGTCCCGTCTACGATCCCATCGACGAAGAAAATTGACATGCCAGTTTCAAAAACAATTCCATCCTTATTGCAGGATTTCTCCAAGATATCTCTGCTGCCTCCTACTCGCCTCCTGGATTTCCAGGAATCAGAGGATGATGGTCCCGCATACAGCCCTTCGCAGCTTAGGGTCAAGTGCCAGGAATCTGAGGAAGAAGAACAACTAGATGATCCTTCTGCGTATTTGGAAGGGGAATATTCCTTCTCAGACAGAGGTCGCACCGGTATGCAACGCTTGGACACTTTTCAGGAGCATTATCCTTATTATGAGCAGGAAGAGGCGGAACGCCAGCAGGAACCCTCCATTGATGTTCCGATGTCTCTTGTCACGGACTTGCGTCTGATGCTCAGAAACTACTAAAAGCGATTCCCTGAAGCTAATGTTGCTCAAAAGCCTCCTCTTGTACAGGAGGATCCTGTTGTTATCCCCGATTTTGAAGCTGCACCTGAAGCACTGAAGCAGAAATCCTTACCACCCTTGCAGATTCCTGTTCAAACGTTGGATAGTGGTGACCAGCAGCTGGAAGAGGGTGAGCTGCAATTGGATTCGGATGTTCATGATGAATGGATAGACTATGTGGCACACACATAGCCTTCTCCCACCCTGCCAGTGGCCGATTCTCCTCCAGCAGATATCGGCAGCTTCCATGACCTTTTAGAGCGGGCGTCTAAACGCTTTGATCTCCCCATGCCTGTCAAGCAAATGGAGTGCTTCTTATATGATTTCAAGGCCGTCACTCAGCATTCTATTAGGGCAATCCCTATTGTTGACTTCCTGTGGCAGGAAGGCCTTAAGCTGATGAAAACTCCAGCTTCTGTGCCGGCAGTTATCCTGAAATTGGACAAGAATTACAGGGCACCTGAGGCAGGGCCGTTTCTACAACTAGGCAGGACTAGGCGGCCGCCTAGGGCGGCAAAAGGTGGAGGGCGGCCGGCGGGCGCGGCAAAAAACAATGACCTGAAATGGACTTAAACGCTGCCACGCTGGAGCTTCTTAAATCAACTTTTGAAATTCGAGGAGATTCGGATTCCCGGCCATCAAACAGCAGAAGAAGTCAGAAGAACTCATGTTGGCCGGGAATCCGAATCGCCTCGAATTTCAAAACGAAAGCGCCTGTTCAATTCCAACGTCGACGTGACATCACGTGAAGCCACGGGCAGCAGGGGGGCTGTGCGCGTGCGGCCGGCAAGACAAGAGGCAGAGAGAGTTCCCGCTGTGGCCTGCAGGTCTATCAGGTACCGGGGGAGGCCGGGGTGGGATCCGGGGCGGCTGCAGCACTACAGCATAGCTGCCAAGGTTTCAGTCTGCTATGTGTGACGTTTTCATAATAGTGTAATTATGAGTGACATTTTCAACCACTATGAGTGACACTTTCGAGCGAGCAAAAACCAAGCAATGAGGACGTCTCAGACTCGCCCCAGCCAGCCCCCGCCGAAGACTGCACTGGGCATTGTGCAAGCCTCGGAAGAGTGAGGTGGAGGCACATGCAGTTGTTCTTAAATTAAAAGAAAAGTGTGTGTGCTCATGGTCATAAAGTGTATTGTGCCTTATTTTGTGTAAATAAATAAAAGCGGCACTCTGCAGACACGTGGTACAGTTGAATGAACTGTTTTTTTATTGTTTGAATCGACTAGAAAGGTGGTGAAAGAGACGAGAAGTAAAATAAAGTCACTGACTTTCATTCTTACTCTCGGTCTCCGGCAGCTTATGTCTGAGAGCTGTTATTTTATTACCTCGTAAGTGGCTGACCAATTAAAATGAAAACAAACACCAGGGAAGATCTGCAGTACGAATCTACAACACTGTAATCACTATCTCATCCCCAATATAATCTACATATGTAATGTCGTCCGTCTTTAATATCTATTATCACTTTGGTCGTAGCAGTCCCCTGCAGTGCTGGATAGGACAGAGTCCTATTAAGAGGACTTAATCTGCACACTTCTACAAGCCAGATAGAGTGGCAGGGTCAGCGTTAACACTGGGCTCACTGGCGAGTGCCTGCGAATCTTGGCAAGAACAAAGAGCAAACTTAGCTGCCAACTGGGCATGGAAAAAACAATGAAGAAGTGGCTGACTTGCCGGTTTCAAAAATGCTTTTCCTTATCAACTTAGTGCTGTTTTCATATCGTAATCAGATGACGGCCCTCATAAAAATTAAAGATCTTAGTGGCTGCTCTAAAGGTTGTTTACTTTACCGCCACCTTAATTGCCTCGCTGAGCGTATGGACCGCTGGTGTGCTCTGGGATGAACGAATCCAGCTCTGTGGCTCGCTGCAGGGGGTTCACTCAGCCGCGGGTGTGGTCGGCTCCCTCCGGTTGGATAATCATCCCTCTCTTCCTTCAGTGACTTTATACTCTCCCTCTCTTCCTTCATGACGTCATGCTCTCCCTCTCTTCCTTCAGTGACTTCATACTCTCCTGCTCTTCCTTCATGACGTCATGCTCTCCCTCTCTTCCTTCAGTGACTTCATACTCTCCTGCTCTTCCATCATGACGTCATGCTCTCCCTCTCTTCCTTCAGTGACTTCATGCTCTCCCTCTCTTCCTTCAGTGAGTTTATACTCTCACTCTCGTCCTTCAGTGACGTCATGCTCTCCCTCTCCTCCTTCAGTGACTTCATGCTCTCCCTCTCTTCCTTCAGTGAGTTTATACTCTCCCTCTCTTCCTTCATGACGTCATGCTCTCCCTCTCTTCCTTCAGCGACTTCATACTCTCCTGCTCTTCCTTCATGACGTCATGCTCTCCCTCTCTTCCTTCAGTGACTTCATACTCTCCTGCTCTTCCATCATGACGTCATGCTCTCCCTCTCTTCCTTCAGTGACTTCATGCTCTCCTGCTCGTCCATCATGACGTCATGCTCTCCCTCTCTTCCTTCAGTGACTTCATGCTCTCCCTCTCTTCCTTCAGTGACGTCATGCTCTCCCTCTCTTCCTTCAGTGACGTCATGCTCTCCCTCTCTTCCTTTGGTGATGTGTGCACGGGGTTTCACTCTGGGGATACTGCAGTGTGCAAAGATTACCCCCCTAGTGTTCCAGAGATGCTGTAGGCACACTACATCCTCTGGAGAAGCTGTAGTGTGCATGGATTATTGCTCTGGTGATGCTGTAGGGTGCATTGGTAATCCTGTTAGAGAGGTTGTAATGTCCATCAGTATTTCTCTACTAATGTGGTATTGTATGTGGGGAGTTCCTTTCACAACGCTGTAGTGACTATGGGATACACTACAGCTGAAGGTGTAGTGTGCATGTGTCCTGGCAATGGAGCATTGTCTGTCTGGCACTGGCAGTCTACATTGCTTCTGGTGATATTGAAAGGCATTTTGTGCAGTAATACCTCCAAGCTTTTATTGTGGAGATGTTATGGTGTGCACCAGCACCACAGTAACATGTTGTTGACCCTGTTCTGTGTATGCGGTACCCGTGTAATGATGTAGCCTGTTCGTGTACTGCTGTTCGGATGAAGTAATGTCAAATCCTTTTGGTAATGCTGGTATGCCCTGATTGTGCACATCTGTTGATGCAGAAGTGTCTGTGTGGTATCCTTTGGTGACACTGAGGTACCCAGGGTATTTTGGTGATGCTGTAATATGTATGGGCTCTCTTTACGGTGATACAGTCCGAGATGCTTCCATGGTGATGCTGTGCTATAAACATGTATGTTGATTCTGTAGAAACTAAGAGGTATCGCTCTACGTGTGGAGTGCTTAGCTGATGGTGTATTGTCCCTGCGTACCCCTCTTGTGTTTCTGTGGGGTCTGCGCGTACCCCTCTGTTATGCTGTACTGTGCATGTGATATGCTTGTGACGCTTGAGTGTCTATCAGTGTCCCCCTTTTGCTTCTGTGGAGTCTGTGCGTACCCTGCTGTTGATACTGTAGGGTCCATAGAGTGCACCTCTTTTTATTTATTTATTTAAAAAGTTTTATAGAGCGCTAGCTTGACCCGTAGGTATTAGAGCGCTTTACATACACACTATAAACAGAAGGAAATTGCATCACATAGTAGGAAGGCAGTAAGGAAGCAAAACAGAGTTAAAGAAAAAATACAACATGAAAAATAGGTAAACAGTGCAGCGGAGGGAGAGAGAACAAACGAAGGTGGTTAACACAGTCCGGTCACCAACTATCCTTGAATGTCAAGAGAGAGAGGAGTCAACTCGGATATTGAAGTCTAGGTTAGTTGACGTTGGTCAGGAAAGTATTTGTTAAGGAGATGGAGTTTCAGGTCCCTTTTGAAACAGGAGGAGGAGGGGTTGCATCTGAGGACTCTAGGGAGAGCGTTCCACATCCTGGGAGCGTTGCCAGAAAACGATCGGTATTGGGTGGTTTTATTTTTCAGTTTCGGAGGGATAAGAAGGAGTGAGTTGGAGCTTCTCAGCGTTCTGGATTGACCTGCTCTTACCAGTTTGTTGTTCAGGTAGTTGGGGGCCAGAGAGTGAAGGGTTTTGTGTGTGATGCAGGCCAGCTTGTAAATACACCTCCCTTCCATGGGAAGCCAGTTGAGGAAGTTGAGAGCTGGAGTGATGTGTTCAAATCTTTTTACTCCAGATATGAGTCGAGCGGCCATGTTCAGCACTGCCCTTAGTGGGGCTAGGTGAGCTTTTGGAGTCCCTGTTAGGATGGCGTTCCCGTAGTCGATTTTAGAGAGAACTAGGGATTGAACTACTGTCTTGAGGTCATCATGGGGAAGAAAAGGTTTCAATTTCTTGAGGTGTTTTAGTGAGAAAAGAGCACTTTTTACAGAGTTTTTGATGTGGGCCTCCATTGATAAGTTCTTGTCAAGGGTGATGCCTAGAGACTTAACTGAGTTGGATAGGACGAGGGGGCAGTTTAGGGCAACCAGATTCTTGAGCCACTCTTGGATTGGTCGATAGTTGCTTTTTGGAGAGAAAAGGATTAGTTCCGTTTTATCTGGGTTGAGCTTTAAGTGGTTAGCGTTGAACCAAGTTTGGATCTCGGTTAGAGTGACATTGAGGTGTCGGATGTCGCTGGGAGACTTGATTTTGAAATAGATTTGGGTGTCATCAGCGTAAAGGTGGTAATTCACTCCAGCTTTTTTCAAGATGATTGTGATGGGCTCCATGAAGAGATTGAAGAGGGATGGGGAGAGGATCGAGCCTTGCGGGACCCCTAGTGTGACTTTTGTTGGCTTCGAGAGACAGGAGTTGATTTTAATTTGTTGCGAGCGGTGTTGAAGGAAGGAGGTGAACCATTTTAGTACTGTGCCATTAATGCCGGAGCGCTTCGACAAGGTCTCCAGAAGAGCTGGATGATTTACTGTGTCGAATGCCGCAGATAGGTCAATAAGGATGAGTAGGCAGGCATCACCTTCATCTAAAGCCTTGTGAATATCGTCAGAGATGTTGAGCATAGCTGTTTCAGTGCTCCAGCCTTTCCTGAATCCTGATTGAAAGGTGTCGAGGAGGTTGAACTCATCAATGTGTTTGTTGAGTTGGTGGAGAACGCATTTCTCCAATGTTTTTGCAAGGAACTGGAGGTTGGAGATAGGTCTGAGGTTGTTAAGATCATTAGGGTCGGCCCCTGGTTTTTTGAGAATGGGTGTAATTTGTCCTAGTTGAAGGGAGTCTGGGACACAGCCTGAAGTGAGAGAGGCGTTGATGATTTTTGTCCAGAAAGGGGAAATGGTGTGGTTGAGTTCTTTTATAATTGTGGATGGGAGGGGGTCCATAGTGTGGGAGGAAGGTTTTAGATTAGAAATTATACTGATACCTCTGGTGACACTGTTGTGTCTAAGGGTAATGCATGGACACTACAGCTTCAATTGAGGGGTATTTAAAGACCAGTGCTTAGTTAGGTGGTTGCTGGTGAGCCCCAACGTCCTTCATTTTTGGGACTGACACTTATTTGACCTCATCAGGCTTTGATCCAGAGCAAGAGAGAGAAAAACACAAAACAGGGAATGAAGGAGGAAGAGAAAGACGGGGAAACAAAGTAAGAAAGCAGGGATGCAAAAGAACCTGAAAGAGTGAGATGAAGGACCAGGGAGTGAGTGTCTGGGGGTGGATGAAAGAGGCACAGGGTGCAATCCACACTAGGCAGCCTTGGTATTCGGCCCTCTGGCATTCGATGGCGCGGGCCGTGGGCTTCTAAGCAGAACTTCGGGCCCTGGCACTTATACGTTTTCATATTAAGCACTGCCACAGATATGCTGTAGTAACCACAGGCTCCCATCCAGTGATGTGACGGTGTGTGTGCGGTGCCCTCTTTGATTCCGTAGTGTCTATGGTCACTCTTCTGGGGATCCCTGCCATCTATGGGTGATGCAGCAATGTGTACAAGCTGCTGTCAGATGATTCCGTAGCGCCTACGTGGTTTTTATCTGGTGAGGCACTGGTTCTGTAAGGCACCGCTTTAGTGGTACTGTAGTGTGTATGGATAGCATTGTGGTGATGCACTATCTATGGGGTGACGCTCTGGTGAATCAGGAGAACTCCTGTGGTGATGTGGATCTGTCCGCGTGGTAATCCTACTGTGCAGCAGTAGTGTCTGTGTACATCCTGGTAATGATGTGGTGTCTATGGCTACTCCTCTGCTGAGGCTGTAGTGCCCACGCCTTTGGTGAAGCTGTAAAAGGTAACCCTAGTGACCCTGCACTATTTATAGGTTACCCCAGTGGTGCTGCAGAAACATCCACGAGATGGTAGTAAAAGGGAGGGGGCTGCATTTTTCAATTCTCGCCTAGGGTGGCAAAACACCTAGAAACGGCCCTGACCTGAGGACTCTCCCGCGTGCCTCATTGGCCATCCAAAGCCTGATTCCGTGATAATGCAAGTCGCCCAAAGAAGATCTAAGAGTCCTGTTTCGCCATGTACTACTCCGTCGGACAAGTAAGGGCACAGATTAGGTAATATCGGAAAGAGATTTTCCACGCTGGCGGCAACGGCCATCAGGGCCTCCAATGCCATGGCCATCCTTGGGAGGTATGATAGGCAGATGTGGTCGGACATTTCTCCCTTTCTGGAATTTCTGCCTGAAGACAAGAAGAAGGAGGCAAGACAAATACTCTCAGAGGGTGAGAGAGCATCATCGGAAATCATCGATGTGGCGCTGGACATCTCTTCTACCGCCTTTAGGTAGATGGCGGGTGCTGCTGTGTTGCGCAGACAGGGATGGCTCAAGGCAAAAACATTCCGCCCGGAAGTCCAAGCTAAGGTGCTTGACATGCTGTTCGACGGTGAATACCTTTTCAGCAAGCACGTGGATGAGGCGCTTCAAGCTACTGATGCAGCGGAAGCGTTGGGGGATTTTTCTGTTAGCTAACTATCCACATCAACCACTATACCATAATCAGAAGCGTAACTCTAATGACGGCCCATAAGTCATTGTCACACAGTTAGCAAAAACAAAGGTCCTCCGATGAATCTTTAGTAGAGCTAAAAGGGACTAAATAATGAAAGACGGAATGCTATTTCTCCATGAGGGCCTACAATGAAGAAATACGCTAAAAGTTTGTTATTATATACACATCCAAATAACTCAATAACTCTGGAATAAAGACAAACTCTATTCTTTACTATTAGTTTCTTATTATTTCATGATATGAATGGTCAAACACAATACACTTCAAATGTCATAAATTGGTTCATAGAATACAGTATAGATTCACAATAAACATCACAGATCATCCAAATATCATCAGAAAATCAGGTATAGAGGAGTGAGAAGAGAAGGAAAAACATCAGCGAATCAATAGCTCACTTACAGATGAAATACTAATGCACAACATGCAATTAGTTCGAAAGGCTAACTCCACAGCCGTTAGAGTATAGCAAGGGCAGCACCATCAGCCGATGATGTGCAAAGTGTTCGGAAAGTCTCTTAGGAGCTGTTGGATCTGCCAGCCAGAGAATCAGGAATCAGCACGGCATGCAGCATACCACGAATGCAGGACAGGTCACGAATCTTGAGAGCAAGCCGAGAAGCATTTTCCCATCATCATCATCAGTTACATTTATACAGTGTGCGGCTACCTCCAAAGTTGGTGTCCCGGCGCTAACAGCGGATACAACAGATAGGAAAAAGGGGGTGGGGGGAGAGGACTAAGGTAGGCCAAACAGCCAGGTTTTCAACGCCTTCCTAAACATAGGTTCTGACTCGGCCTTCCGTAGGTGGTCAGGCATTGAGTTCCAGAGAGAAGCAGTTCTCACTGAGAAAGCTCGACCGCCAATCCTGGCTTTTGCGCAGCGAGGAATCCGGAGCAGTTCCTGGTGTTTTGATCTCAAAGCCCTGGTCTGGCGGTATTTCTGGAGTCTCTGCTTCAAGCATCCTGGGCCAATGTCTCTAGTTGCTCTATAAGCAAAGGACAGCGCCTTGAACATAATTCTCCTTTTGACCGGCAGCCAATGGAGGCTGCGCAGATGAGGGGAGATGTGGTGGCGGAGTGGCATGTTTCTAATGAGCCTAGCCGCATCGTTTTGAATAGTTTGCAGTTTCACAATCAAGTAAGCTGGGAGACACTGGTACAGGCTGTTAGCATAATCAAGCTGAGACGTAACTAGTGCGTGGACCACCGTTTTCCGGCAATCCATAGGCAGGAGATGAAGGAATCTCTTCAAGGCTTTCAGTTTCCAGAAGCAAGATGAGGAAACTTGGCAGATCTCAGCCTTGCCTGAGAGGTTGGAATCAAATTTAAACCCTAGGGGGCAGATTTACAAGCCCCTTGCGCCACTTTTGCGTCACTTTTCCCATGTTAAAAGTGATGCAAAAGTGGTGCAAGGGGCTTGTAAATCTGTCCCTAGATTTCTAGCTGAAACAACTGGGGTGGGTGGAGGATTTAACTCCGCCGGCCACCAGAGTTCGGACAGTGGAGGAGAAGGTTGGTTGGAAAACAATACCTCCGTTTTGCGGGTATTTAATTTTACGCAACTGTCTGTCATCCAAGTAGAAATGTTGTTCAAACAGTGCTTGAAATTATCGAACGCTGCCTCAGCGTGATCTCTAAAAGAAAACACCTGCTGAGTGTCGTCAACATATGAGACCACTCTCACACCACATAGCTCGACTAGCGATGCAAGGGGGGTAAGATAGACATTAAAAAGAGTCGGGCTTAAAGCTGAACCCTGGGGGACTCAGCACACGAGAGGACTAGAAGTGGAGACATGGGGGTGGAGAAATACTTGCTGAGACCGGGCATTGAGAAATGAGCGGAACCAAGCTAGGGTGGTTCCCGTCACTCCCAGATGCTCCATTCTCTCTAGCAGAATCCGGTGAGATACCGTGTCAAAAGCTGCCGACAAGTCCAGCAGCACAAGCATAGCGCAGCTACCCTGGTCTAAGGTTTCACTTATAGTTTTGGCCACCTCTAGCAGAGCAGTTTCTGTGCTGTAGCACGATCCTACAGGAATCTTTATGGTACGCTACTTCCTTTCCTTAGCTAAAATGGTACTTTCTCTATTCTCTACAAACATTTTCATTGGCTAAACACGATGGTGTGGCTGTCTTCTGACAATGACCTAAGTAATATTTCTAAACGCTCTTTGTCTAAATTTTGTACAACTTCCAAGAGAGGAAAAAGGAAGAACCTAGATACATTTGTATAATAAATCTAGCAATAGTTACAGACAATCCTCGCCTAGACAGGAAAAAACTATTCAGCTTCTTTATTCTAAGGAAGTATTAGTTACACACTCGTCAAGGACAGAAAGCACCGGAGCACCGCAGCACATCCCCTAACAAACATTTGCTGAGGCCTACATCTATTTTACCAAGAGAGGGAATTATTTCTAGAAAACCTACACTACTTTCACGAAGATTAAAAGCAGAATCTTTGTTGTTTTATTTTCTGCAGGTAGGAAGACAGAATAACATTCAGTTAGCAATATTCACATTATTTCAGCTAAGAAAGATCAACTTTCGTGCCTTGTGCACATTTTCTCATGTTATACACTCTCGTGTTATATTAGTAGTTTTGCGTGTTTCATTAAAAATACATGTAATTTAGGGAAATTCATCGAGCAGGTTTATATTCAGAAATTGTGCTCCATCAATCCCCCATCTGCTGGTATTCCAAACCATCACAACAACCCTTATGAGATTACTATCTGATAACAATTTCAGAATGTAGTGTCCATTTTTCTCGTCTGCTTAATTCTAACACCCTCTAAATCTTTCATCATACTATAATAGGTACCCTTTCGATCTTCCAATTCTATTTCTTCTCTTTTCCTTTTTCTCGCTCTCCGTTTTGCATCTTTTGTTTTATTCTTGCAACATTTATAAAGCAAATATACCACCTAGTATGCCAGTAGCAACAGTAACTATTGGTGTTAGTATTTTCCCTAATAAGCTATTAGTAAATGTTGAAAATCAATTACCTATAGAAGAGAAACCCTTACTCAGTTTCTCCCAAGCACCGTCAACCTTTAGTTCCACCAAATCATCATGTAATTTAGTAATGTTGCTAATATATCCCTCCAAATCTCTACTTTTGTCAGGAATGTATGTGCAACATTGTTGTATTTTCAGCATACTTCAGACTCCGCCTTCCTTTGCCAATAATACATCTAAGGCAAGTCGATTTTGTAAAACCATGGTCCTCATAGTAACCATTTCTGTATCAACCATTAAAAACCCACCAGCAGTATCCGTTGATAAACGATCAACCACTGTAGATAATTTTCTAATCTTTTGTGAATTTAGAATCACCCCAACTGAAGGTATCAATGCTCCAAAAATATCTCCCACAATTTCCACAGCACTCAAACCCCTTTTATTCCGTGTTAGTCCCTTTTCATTGGTTCCATATTTTTTACCAACATGGTAAATCTTTGGGAAAACTATACCCATGTAACAACACCCATACCAATAGTAGGCATTTTTCCCACACACAAAATAAATTCCAGGGAACACAGGATCAGTACCGCCTCTTAATCCCCGGTAATAAGGAAAGTATGTTCACATTCACTGGAACCAACAAAATGATTTTTATAATCAGTCTTCTGCCTTAGTAAGCAAAGTTTCCCTCTATGAGGCCAATCCAGAGTCATTGCAGCATAAGTCTCACCCTGTTTATAATTACCTTCTTTATATGTGCCCATGGCGGTTCTCTATTTTTCTGGTCTGCAGCTCTTTGTTTAAAATGTCTACGCCTATCTTCCTCTGTGTTAATGAATTCTATTTCTATACTATGTAACTTGCAGGTTAGGTTGTTTCGATGTGCATATACTGTGTCTATTGTCTTAGCAGAATGAAAAAAGTCACCCATATATTCTGCATTCCTAGCACTATACACTATATTCATATTCTTTCTAATAGGAACTTCAGAAAAAATTAAGTCAAAATTTGAATAATAGTACTGAAACATCTCCTTACCATAAAATAAGCTGGTTAGTACACTACACGAAATACCATATGTTAAAGGTAGGTTATGGTAAGTCACCCCTTCTGACACAGACGTAGGTAACTGCATGCACACATAACAATCTCTTGCATCCATAGTATCAACATACTCATAGAGAAGTTTAGTAAAGACATTTAAAGAGAAATCAGTAATTGATTTATCCACATGTAAAACACTACCAGTTAATTATTTAATACTAGTCTCTGGATCTTCTTTCAGGTCTCTTTTAACATTAATTGTTACATGCTCATTATTATTAGTAGTATTTACTACATTAGTAAACATAATATATGGTACTACAAATGTTAATACCAACCATACAAACATTGTTAGAGTAACATATGCAAGACAAATATTAAAACATCTTTGCCTACATATACCCTGATTCCATTTACCAGTCTCAGATTTAGTTCTATCCATTCTAAAAAATCTAAATTTACCAAATTTTGCTAGATTATTTTTAAGTTGTACACCCCACACCTTTTAGAGTCTTCAGCTCTCCCTCAGCTCTTCTTCTTCCTTTTTTTTAATCTCCTTTTTTTCTTTTTTCAAAATCTCGGTTTTTGCTTCAGAATTTTCCTTCAAAATTCATTTATCTCATAAATCTCCTCTCTCTTTTTCTTCACCCTTTCCAAAAGAGAAATAGTTCATTTAGGGCGGCTTGTATGCGCAACTGCCTTTTGCACAAAATTCGAGAAATTCTTTTTCCCAATCATTCGTTGAAGTAGTCACCACATATGTCCATTCAGGTGCTTTGTATTTCTTATTTGGTACTTTAATTCTCTTTGTTCTTCTCACTTGCTCCTTTTCTTCTGCTTCACTCTGTTCAGATTGACTAGATATTTCAATTACTTTCTCTGGAACGTTTGTATTCACAGAGTATTTTAATCTTTTCACTCCTTTTGGCCACTTATCTCCCTTTTTCGTTCTTTTTCCATTTTCATTTTCAATGTTACTTGTAATTGATCCAGTACTTTCTTCCAATTAATCTCTTTTTCTCTTATCTTTATTGCTGTTCGCAGAGATTATTTCATTCTCAGCAGTAACAATCACAGCATTATTTTCTTCAGTCCCAATATCTTGCGCCCACTCTACTCGACTTTCATCTTGCCTTAGAACATTGTTTCGTTCTTGTCGTTCTTCTTCAGCAAGTTCTTCACTTTGAAGTGGCCTTGGAACTCCCCTTGTGTGGCTTGCGTGTATCCAGTTTGGCAAGCTTCCACACTTAACAGCTGTCATTGTCACCAGTATTACTTGATAGGGACCATGAAAACGTGGTTCTAGGCAATTCTTCCTTACATGCTTCTTCACAAGCACCCAGTCCCCAGGACACAGATCATGTCCTTGTTCTTGCTGTATTGTTGTTGCAACTTCTCCAACCTGGTGAGACACAGAACGTACCACATCAGCCACTCCTTTACAATAATCCAGTACCAAATCATCAGTTATGTTCATTAGTTGATTTGCTGGGACTGTCGGCTGTCTCATAGCCCTGCTGATCACAATTTCATGTGGGGACAGTCTTGTTCTTTTGTTAGGGATACTTTTTAGACTCATCAACACCAATGGTAATGCATCAGGCCATTTCAGTGTTGTGGATGCACAAACCTTAGCCAATCTAGATTTTATTGTGCCATTCATCTGCTCAACCACACCTGAAGCCTCAGGTCTGTAGGCACAGTGCAACTTCTGTTCAATTTGTAATGCTGCACAAATCACCTGAATTATTTCATTGTTGAAGTGCGTTCCCCTATCTGATTCCAAAGAGACTGGGAAACCGTACCTAGGTATTATCTCTCTAAGAAGCAATTTAGCAACTGTTAGGCTGTCATTATGTCTTGTTGGATATGCTTCAACCCAACGAGAAAACAGACAATCACAAGAACATATTTTAGTCCCTGGCAAGGAGGCATCTCAATAAAATCAATCTGCATCCGAGTAAATGGACCCGCAGTTTTTCCAATTCGACCCATGCTAACTACTGTTTTCCTCCCTGCATTTTGTTGTTGACATACTGCAGATCTTTAACAGAGACTTTCTGCAATAACCCTGAATTTTGGGTTAAACCATGTTTGACTAAACAATCTAATCATCGCATCTCTACCTATGTGTGTTTGACCATGGTAGACCCTTGCCATCTGTGATAACAGACCATTTGGCATTACTGGTCTTCCATTTGTATAGATTCACACCTCATCCTCTGATCTTCATGTACATCCTGACTTAATCCACACATTTTTCTCATAGTCACTTGCTTCCTCCTGTAATTCTCTCACCTCATCCCAAGTTTCAACAGATGAGAACATCAACCTGCATTCTGTTTGGCCAATTTGATCAATTTGTTGCTCCATATTAATCGAATATGTATTTGAAGCACAAAATCGTGCAATCTCGTCAGCATATCTATTGCCTAGTGTGACATATTCACAACCAGAGCGATGTGCTGAACATTTTACCACCCCAATTTGTGCCAGCAATTGTAGTGCCATCAGTAGATCCTTCACATACTCTCTGTTTCTGATTGGTGAACCCGAAGAGGTCAAAAATCCATGTTGGGACCACAACTGCCCAAAGTCATAGACCACCCCGAAGCCGTATTGGCTATCAATATATTGTCTTTCTCAACTGTCTTGATAAGCAACATGCTCTAGTAAGAGCCACCAATTCAGCCACTTGTGCAGAACTCACTCCTTTCAACCATGATGCTTCAATCACATTTGCCACTGTGCAGATTGCATATGCAGCTCGCAAACTTCCTTCTAAGTCTCTCAAGCATCACCCATCTACAAACAATACAACATCCGACTCAACCAATGGTGTATCTTTGATATCAGGTCATGGTTTAGTACACAACTCAGTCACATCCAGACAATCATGATCAACTTCATCCATGACCACTTCACAGCCTGGTGTTGGTAACAACGTTGCTGGATTCAATGTTGTACATCTTGCTATTGTTACATTCTCCGCACCCAATATCACTTGCTCATATTTTGTTAACCGACTACTTGTAAGGTGCTGAGTGCGTGTCCGAGTTAGCAAAATCTCAACCGAATGTGGCACATATACTCTCAAAGCATGTCCCATTACAATTGTCTCACTCTGCTCAAGACTCACACAAGTAGCAGCAACTGCTTTTAGACATCCTGGTAATGCTGCAGCCACTGGATCCAACGTGGCAGAAAAATATGCCACTGGTCTTCTTGCTGTTCCGTGAGTTTGTGTTAGAACTGATAGTGCGCAACCATCACGTTCATTACAGAATAATTCAAACTCTTCGTCAAAATCTGGCATTCCTAATGCTGGTGCTCGACATAAACTGTCTCGCAACTCCAGGAATGTTTTCATCCCTTCGACATCAAGATGTATTGGATCTGTTACATCTTTGTGTGTCAGTCTCTGTAATGGCTTGGCAATCAGTGAAAAATTAATTATCCACTGCCTACAATATCCAACCATTCCCAAAAACATTCGTACTTCTTTCTGTGATTTTGACAGATTCATTCGCATTATAGCATTGATCCGATCCTGAGAAAATTTCCGAATTCCCTTTTCAATGACATGACCTAAATAAAGAACTTCTTTCTTACACAACTGTAGCTTCGCAGGTGACACAGTCTTCTCTCGTTCTTGATGCCACTAGAAGGTCATCAATATATTGAATGCGAACTGAGTCTTTAGGCAATACCAATGACTCCAGACAATTCTTCAATATCTGATTGAAGATTGAGGGGCTTTCTGTGTACCCTTGAGGAACCCGGCACCATGCCAAAACACGGTTTCCGAACCGGAATGCAAATAAATATTAGCTATCCGGATGTAAGGGTATTGAAAAAATGCTTGACACGTATCGATTACTGTGAACCACTCTGCATCACATGGAATTTAATATAGGATCACAGCTGGGTTTGGTACAATTGGACAACAAGGTTGATTCACCTTTCTCAAGTCCTGAACGATCCTATATTTCCCATTCGGTTTGCGAATTCCCATTATAGGTGAATTGCATGGACTTCCAAGGATTCCTTTTAGTATTCCTTGTTCAACCAACATGTCAAACACAGGTGTCACTCCCGCAATCGTCTCAGGGCTCATTTTATACTGACGTGTTCTTGGAAATTCTGCATCAGGCTTTACTGTTATTTGAATCGGTACAACTCCTTTCATTAGTCCGATATCTTTCCCTGTAAAATCCCACACATCAGTCAACACCGTCTCTCTCAATTCCACAGGTAAATCATTCACTGTAAGCATTGGATACAACTCGTTCACTTCTGTCCCTTGCCTTGACATCTTGAAAATCACATCCTCATCTTTCGTAAGAAATGTTATTCCATCTGGGGTACAATAAATGGAACAGTTCATCTTACACAATAAGTCCCTACTTAACAGATTAACTGGACTTGTGTCACACACAACAAATTTGTGTAGTTCTTGAAAATTTCCAATTTGAACTTTCATTGGTCTTGTTACTGGCGTTTTAATTAGTTTATTTGAGACTCCTACAACTTGGATATTTTCTCCAGAGAGGGGCATGTTTGGGATTTCCACAGTTCTCACAGTGGAACGGGTAGCACCAGTATCTACGAGGAATGTAATGGCATTACCATCAACCTCGCCATCCACATAGGGACCTGACTGATCTACCTCTAGAGATGCGCCAAGAACACACTCTTCCTCCCCCCTCAGGCACCGTCATTGTGATGTATCTGAATCGTTCTCTTCTGACATCAAATATTGTGAAGCCACCTGCACATTTGAATTCATTTGACCATTATTATGAGAACCCACATTCATATTGTATCTCTGCATTTGACCATTCACATCTCGATCTGGCATAGGAGCTTGTGGTATTTGTAAACCCTGGCCTCTGTTTGTTACCTGCATTTGTGGACTTTGATTATGCATCTGATTCATTTGTGCTCTATTCATCTGAGTCACATTCGTCTGTACTTGATAATCCTGATTCTGCACTTGATAATTTTGATTCTGTATTTGCATTGGATCACTATTTCCTCCTTGTCCTGAATTATTTAACAAACTCTTACACTTGCGTCGCCAATGTCCAAATTTTCCACAATTATAACAAGGATACTTCTTTTTCAATTCCTCTTTATTTCTGAAATTACCTCTACCTCTTCCTTGACCAATTGGGATAATTTGCGTCACAGCATTGCCATTTGAAACTACACCTTTCATTCCAGTAGTAGTCTGACCAATATTCTGAAAGTCATTTGACGAATCAACACCCAAGTACCCCCCTTTCTTTGCTGCTTTCATCTGAACCAACATTAATTTTTCTTTCAGTTTCTTGTGTCTCATTTCTTTGTCATCCCCACAATACTTTGCATAACGAAGCATTTCGTCAACTGATTTACTCTGCCAACAAATCAAATGCTGTTGAATCATAGAACTTATCTCAGGTTTCAATCCATACACGAACCTATACACAAAGTGTCTCATATCTTTCTCTGTAAGATTTTCTATACCACTGTACTGCTTAAATACTTGAAGAAGCCTCTCATAATATGCATGCACGGATTCTTTTAATTCTTGAGTAGTTCTATCTATTTTCACCCAATCTGTCTCTTTTGGAGAAATTTTCCCTTTCAAGTATGTAATGACCTGATTATATTTTTTCATTACTTCTTCTGAAGGTGCTCCTGTTTTTGGATCTCTTGGATACTCTTTTTTCGGCCAATCTACAGCAATTTTACACTCGTTCCACAAATCCCCTGGAACTACAATATCAAAAAGACCTTCTAAATCAACCCACAAAACCTTTGAAACTTTCACAAATCTTTCCACTTGCCTGTAACACTCAACAGGTTTTTCTCTCAGCCTGGGGAAATCATTCGTAAATGACAATATGTCCTGTCTTGACCAAGGAACGTGCACAAAACCACCTCCTGGTACCTCTCTCATTGGATATGCCGTAACCACATCCTCTGGTATTGACTCTTTTTCTGCTTCCTTTACAGGGTAAAATGACAAAGCAGTTTTTATTGACATACTTGCTTCATCCTTCTTATTTGCCCATCTTCCTTTCCATCTATCTAACTCTCCCCAACACCTTAATATGGAAATTAACTCTTTAATTTGTAATCGTCTCCCTGATATATTGAGATTCTCTAAATCCTTGTCTGTGAAATCTAATCTATATGTCCTTTGCAAAGCTTTAGACTTCTCAATGTCAACTCCATACATCTGTGCAACTTCAGCAAACGTCTCATGCAAGTTTCTCGCTTTTCTCGTAATATTCTTACATAAGAATAACAACTCATCCTCTTGATATTCACTCAATCATTCTGGGCTAATTGTACCCACAATCATTTCTTCCAAATCTCCTTTCAACTTAACCACATCTATGTAGGCATCTTTATTTTGATTACTAATCCAATCATCTAGTTTTTCTGGTGACGGACCCAATGATCTCTGTACATTCTCACTTATATCACCTCTTGACCTATTAGGTGTCTGAGTATCCATTCTCTTTTTTACTTGCATCAATTTCTTAGGATCAAGATGTATAATTCGTTTTGGTGTCTCATTCCTCTCTGAAACATCAATTAATTTGTCCACTTGTTCTGCAGCTATATTTACATTCGTACTATTATTTCCATTCACTTTTTACTATCTCTCTATTATCCAAGTAAAAATGTTCATTACTCTTTCCTGGAACTGTTAAAGCATGTACTCAAGTAAGTCCTTGCTCACTATACATTGGAACTATTGGACCAATTGTCACTGGAACTGACAAAACATCTGGATTTGTTATCGAATTCATCCTCACTACTTCTTCTCTGTTAACATTTTGAATCTGGCTCACAACTACAGGTGATCTATTTATTTGTTCTTCAAGTTGAATTAAAGGAGCACTTGGTGAAATGCTTGAAGCACTTGCACTCACATTTATATTAATCTGTTCCTCATGATATGGTGGAGGTCTGTTCATTGATAATTCATTTAGGAAATCCTCATCAATTTCATCTGTATCTACTAAGTCTGTATTTTTCTCTTGTGGTTCTGTATTATTCTTTTTCTCTTTTGATTTTCCTCCTTCACTCGTCTCAAATTCTCTAACTGGAAACATTTTAGTAACTTCTACAACATCTCTCCTCCACATTTTCTTACGAGCATCCCATTTTGCTTCGGAATACCTACTCACTGTATTCTTATATCTATTTTGGTGCCTGTCTCTCTCTCTCTTGTATGCTTTGTATTCCCAGTCTTCCAAAGCCTCATACTGCATTGGTCTTGGGTTTGGACTCAAACTATTAATTCGAAATCTAAAATTTTCTAAAATCCTGGTATTAAAGGTACCATTTTCTGAAAAAGCTAAATTAGCATCATTCTTTGTATATTTCATCCAATTTTCTAACCATGTACAAGTATGATAACCCCTTTCTAATGCCATGAATGCTGCAGGTGTTCTTTCAGAAGGCATCGGAATTCCTTCTCTAATTTGTATTGGTTGATCCTTGCTAAACAAAGTCTTCAACAATTTGATTATCTTCATGATTTCTTTTTAGATCTGTAAAACTCGTATTAGTAAATAAATCTACAAACTCTCTTCCGTGTTATGTTTCTCTGCTTCGAATCAAAGTTATTTTACGCTGTCCAATCTCAGCGCGACTCACACCAACTACCCTATAGCAGCGCAGCACTTTTGGTGACATATACTCACCACTGACCAATACCAGCGCAGCTTTTTGTTACGTCAGTATCACTCCTTCCACTGACCCTCCCTTTACAAAGTCAGTGTTAATATCTTTAATGTCTTTAACAAACAATTACAAACTACACAAACACAGCTTGTCTGCTCCACTAAAAGAAATACGAAAGTATTTTCATGTATTCTAAGAAATCTCTACACTCCAGCACAACCTCGACCAGCGCGAATATGTTCTCTTGCAAGCGGAAATATTCTCGGGACTTCCCCAGTTGCGCTTTCTGAAGTGACCCAATTAAATTAAATCTCAACTACCTCACTCAACAAAGTTCCCTGTGCAGTAACTTTCAGTTTGACTACCATCTAGTACCGCATTACCAGCCGACAATGCACATAAAGCTTAGTGTATGCCACATTAAGACAGCCCGTAGGCTTATCCCGGGATCTCAGGCCGACGACAGACCCACCAATTCCATTGAGATTCAACAAACCTCAACGTACATAAAGATACAAACTTATATATATCATATATCATAGACCGTTTAAATCTGTCCTGTCTCTAAACTCTGTCTCTTCATTACCCTGTATTCTAGTCTAAACTAAACATCCGATGCAACTACCAAAAACTGATGCAGCGGAAGCGTTGGGGGATTTTTCTGTTAGCTAACTATCCACATCAACCACTATACCATAATCAGAAGCGTAACTCTAATGACGGCCCATAAGTCATTGTCACACAGTTAGCAAAAACAAAGCTCCTCCGATGAATCTTTGGTAGAGCTAAAAGGGACTAAATAATGAAAGACGGAATGCTATTTCTCCATGAGGACCTACAATGAAGAAATACGCTAAACATTTGTCTTATATACACATCCAAATAACTCAATAACTCTGTACTAAAGACAGACTCTATTCTTTACTATTAGTTTCTTATTATTTCATGATATGAATGGTCAAACACAAACACAATACACTTCGAATGTCATAAATTGGTTCATAGAATACAGTATAGATTCACAATAAACATCAAAGATCATCCAAATATCATCAGAAAATCAGGTATAGAGGAGTGAGAAGAGAAGGAAAAACATCAGCGAATCAATAGCTCACTTACAGATGAAATACTAATGCACAACTTGCAATTAGTTCGAAAGGCTAACTCCACTGCCATTAGAGTATAGCAAGGGCAGCACCATCAGCCGATGATGTGCAAAGTGTTCGGAAAGTCTCTTAGGAGCTGTTGGATCTGCCAACCAGAGAATCAGGAATGAGCACGGCATGCAGCATACCACGAATGCAGGACAGGTCACGAATCTTGAGAGCAAGCCGAGAAGCATTTTCCCACAGGAATCTTTATGGTACGCTACTTCCTTTCCTTAGCTAAAATGTTACTTTCTCTATTCTCTACAACAATTTTCATTGGCTAAACACAATGGTGTGGCTGTCTTCTGACAATGACCTAAGTAATATTTCTAAACGCTCTTTGTCTAAAAATTGTACAACTTCCAAGAGAGGAAAAAGGAAGAACCTAGATACATTTGTATAATAAATCTAGCAATAGTTACATACAATCCTCGCCTAGACAGGAAAAAACTATTCAGCTTCTTTATTCTAAGGAGGTATTAGTTACACTCTCATCAAGGACAGAAAGCACAGGAACACGGCAGCACATCCCCCAACAAACATTTGCTGAGGCCTACATTTATTTTACCAAGAGAGGGAATTATTTCTAGAAAACCTACACTACTTTCACAAAGATTAAAAGCAGAATCTTTGTTGTTTTATTTTCTGCACTTAGGAAGACAGAATAACATTCAGTTAGCAATATTCACTTTATTTCAGCTAAGAAAGATCAACTTTCATGCCTTGTCCACATTTCTCATGTTATACACTCTTGTGTTATAATAGTAGTTTCGCGTGTGTCATTAAAAATACATGTAATTGAGGGAAATTCATCGAGCAGATTTTATATTCAGAAATCGTGCTCCATCACTACTAAATCTGACACAGATACGGCTAAATCCTTAGCCAATCTACAGCAGAAGAAGTTTTCTTCTTTTCGAGGAAGAGGAAGGGGCCAATTTACATCTTCGCCCCAGATCCAGCAGAGCTTTCAGCCCTACTATCAGCAGGGTTTCCGGCCGCAATATTAGCCCACACCAGCTTACACGAGAGTTCCAGCAGGCACCCGTCACTCCAGTCCCACCCCAATTGGCTCAAAACTGCTCCAAATTCTTCATTCAATGGAATACCATTTCTTCCGACAGGTGGGTGTTAGACGTTTTCAACCATTGTCACACCCTGGAATTTCTCCAACAACCTATGAATTTCCCTCCACTGACTGCTCACCGTCATCTGGCACTTCTCGAAAGAAAAATAATTCTCCTGCTCAATAAACAGGCAATCGAGTGGTGCCACGCAGTCAACGCAATCTAGGCTTCTACTCTCACTTTTTTCTGATAAAGAAAAAGACAGGAAAATTGAGGCAAATTATGGACCTCAGGTTGTTGAACAAGTTCATCAAAAGTCAACATTTCCGCATGTTGTCGCTTCAGGAGATTCTTCTTCTCTTGGATACAGGGGATTACATGACCTCACTGGATCTTCTGGATGCATGGTTCCATATTCCCTTTCATCCAAAGCATCGTCGTTTTCTCAGGTTCGAGGTGGCAGGGTGCCACTACCAATTCAAAGTGCTGCCTTTCAGACTAAAATCAGTGCCCAGGGTTTTCACCAAGTGTCTGGCGCCGGTGGCAGCCTATCTCCGGCGTTCCGGGCACCAGGTTTTTCCCTACCTGGAGGACTGGTTGGTCAAGGCCCCATCCTTTCAGTATGCCAAAGAGTCCACGAGTGCCTGTCTTTGACTTTTTCACTCTCTGGGTGTTGGACTTGGCCCTGCTTGCAGGGTCATCCCGAAACTTTTTGCCTTCCCCCTAGCCTTTTTGCTGTGATGGAATTGGTGGGTTCAGGATGTTGGACACTTTAGCGCTGGTTAGCAGTGCAAAGTGTGTGTGCTGTCTGCCTCCCATGGGCTTACATTAGGAACACCCCCCCCATGGGAGAGAAAAGGTATGCCATGTTTGGCATGTGGGTGAACTGCGAATATTAAATGCTGCACAATGGGGTACGCAGGTTTATTTTAATCATTGTAAGAAATGTCACTTTTAAAATGTCACCCTGTCTGTGTGCTTTGGGCCCGCTGCCTCAGGTGGGTTGCAGGTCTAGTGTTCGGAGTGGCCAAGGCTGACTCCGCCCCCTGGGGTGGGTCTGTTGCCCACACCCCCAGCTTTTGGAGGGAAACCTGGCAGACAGGGTGCTCTACACCTCCCCCAAAACCAGTTGGGACCGGATTACCAGAGAGCCCTCTAGAAGGTTCTAGCCCTTTCTGGTAGGTGGGGTGAGGGGGGTATATATAGGGGGGCTGGGCCTCCATGTGACAGACGGTGCGTGGACTTTGATTGAGAGGGGACACTCTGCCAGGAGGTACCACCGCAAGGGCCTGTGTGCTGGCCCCTGTGCCCATCTGTACCCCCCGCTGTCCACAGGGCCAGTGAGAGCCCTTTACTGGAGTGAAGACTGCTGTGCCAGGAGGAGTGCCACGTTACGGGGGTTGACTGTTCCTAGGAACTGCTGTCCTGTCTTGATGAGTGCCCACTGCCGACGGATCTGGCCCAGTATTGCCTGCCTGCTCTCCTGCCTTCCTAAGCCCAACACCTGGTGAGCGCTATACCTTACTTCCAGCTGCCTGCTGTCCCGCGCCCTGTGAGCACGTGGTCTGCCCAGGAGAAGAGAGGAGTTGACGCCTGCAGCGCTGTGCTTTCTAGCGCTTGGTGAGTGCTGCAGCCCCCTCCTGTGGGACCCTGACTGCAGTCCTGGGACCTAGCGCCTCGTGAGCGCTACCACTGTGCCCCAGAAGGAGGTGAGGAGCGTGGGCACTATTTCCTACATTGCCAGGAGAGAGGAGCGCTATCTTTTTATCCCTGGAGCTCGGGAGCCCTAGCGCCTCGTGAGCGCTACATCTAGAAGCTGCCCGGGACCTGAATGCGCTGTGTAGCGCTAAGAAGTGGAGCGCTGCCCGGGAGAACTGCCTGCTTGGAAATACAGTGGGAGCCTAACCCGCATATCTGCAGCCGGAAGCGGGTGCCCACCCCGCGTGTTCGCGCTCTCCCGCGGGTGCCTACCCCGCACTTCAGAACCGCCGGGAAATCACCGCCGCAACCCGGGCCGGGAATAAGGAGAGGGCTGCCGCTCTGCCTGCGGCGACCCGGAAGCCTAAGCCTGGTGGTGGGCAGGGCCTAGAGGCCGTTGCTTGGAGCCTCGCGTACTCCCTGGTGAAGCCCCGGGTACCAGGAGGGGGCCCGGGTGAAGCCCGACGAGGTGCTGCCTGAGCGGGGCTTCCGTGATCTGGAGAGAGCCCCGCAGCCATCGAGAAGCCAGAGCGGCGCACACCCATTCCGGCAGCCGCCTCCCGCCAGCGAGAGGAGCGGAGCTGCCGGAGGACAGAGCAGAGACCGCGGGAGGAGACAGCGAGACGCACGCAGGGCTCCGTGTGGTGAGAGGGCCCTGCAGCTTCGGAAGGAGCTGGAGCAGTGCGGGCTCCACTCCAACCGCCTGCAAGGAGGCGAAGCCTGTCCCGAGAGCCCGGTGAGTGGGGCTCAATCCTCCAGTGGTTGGGGGGGGTGTCGGGGCACATTGCAGGTGCCCACCCCCGGTACCAGTGCTCATTTTGTTTTCAGCTGCCCCACCGGATAGCGGGCAGCTGCACCTATTGGGCATTGGTGTCTTGGAGTCCCAGAGTGGGGCTCCAGAGGCACCGTAGGTGCCAGTGACCAGTCGTGACTGCCCCGCGGCGCCGCAGTAGCGGGCCGCTGCACCGAGTTGGGCATCTTTACTTTCAGAGTCCCAGAGAGGGGCTCCAACGTGACAGTACTGGTTGTACCCTGCACGGCCGCCCCGCAGGACAGTGGGCAGCTACAACGAAGGGCCTTTATACGTGCATAATGTATTCTAGACTGATGGTGTTTTCCTCCGAAGGCTTACCCTGATGGTTTGGTGCATAGTGTGTCTGATGCCCAATACTAATGCCATGATGTATGCTAATGTGATGAGAAGTGCATTTACGCTGCATAAGGGGTTTCTATGCCTAAGTAGGGTTTGTGTAAAGTGCCCTCATGCCAATGTTTTTCTGCCTACCCATGAGGATGCCTACCTGCCCATATGATTATGCCTAACCTAAGGTGATTTATGACTAGTGATGATGCCGCGATGCTCCTATGTTCATGCCTAATGCTAATGGTTTCTTTTCCCCTAACGCCTACAGGGTTGGTGTTCTGCATAAGGTGCTATGTCACATGCATATGTGTAGGCCCCATCTGAATAGGGTTATGCCTAATGTCTTTTTCGGCCTAATGGGCGGCTCCTGTTTTCAGGCTACTGCGATGATGCTTTATTCTTATGCCTAATGCATTTATGCTAATGCAGATGTTTATGCCCATTGTGTAACACTGCTAATGTTACGAGGGGTGCATTTATACATGCCTAATGTGTTTCTAGGCCACTGCTAATGATGACGCCCTAGGTTCCCATGTTTATGCCGTTATGCCGATATGAGGAGGCTAAGTTCATGATCTTGCCAGAAGTCACTGGCTGTTACCCATTCATTACTACTGGGCTTTCATTTATCCTAATTGTGCTCGTGATGGTTCTGGCAGCGGCCCGATTGGCCCTGCCCTGTACATAGTCCCCCTGTATATGGCTACCTGGTGCCAGTTGGCACGGTGTTCACAACTGTGATGGTATTCTAATGTGTTCTGCATAATACATATGCTGTTTTCACATAACCTGGTGTGGAGTCTCTTTTGTAGTGTGCCTAGTGTGTCGCCTGTGAGTGTGTGCTGCGCAGATGCTTTACACAATCCTCCGGAGTTTAGCCTACCCGCTCCGCACCACGCTACCCCGTTTCTAACACTGGGTCTTAATCTCAACAGAGAAAAGTCCTCGCTCCTTCCCTCCAGGTTGCTGGTGTTTATGGGAGCGACATTGGATACCAGTCATGAGATTCTTTCCCACAGAGGAAAGAATCTCATGTCTTCAAAGGATAGCTCAGTCCCTCTCCTCAAGAAGGTGCGTTTCTGTGAGGACTTACAAGTCGATGTTGGGGATGATGTCATCCTGCATCCCATTGATACCACACTGTTGATTGCAAATGAGACCTCTCCAGGAGCAGCTCGACTCTCAATGGATTCAATCTCAAGGCTCTTTCGACGACACCGTCTCAATCACGCCAGAGATGATCAGGGCGATGTCCCGGTGGACAATCAGAAGCAATCTCTCCTAAGGCCTATCCTTCCTCCCAGCAAAACTATTGATGATAATGACAACGGACGCTTCCATGGAAGGGTGGGGAGCTTACCTACAGGAGCTTCAGGTCCAAGGGAAGTGGTCGGACCAGGAGTCTTTGTGTCACATAAATCTGTTAGAGCTAAAAGCATTCTTTCTTGGGCTCCGATCCTTTCTTCCAAGGATAAGGGGATCGTCAATTCTCGTCTGCACAGACAACATAACCATCATGTTCTATCTACAGAAACAAGGGGGGACGAGGTCTCTGGCTCTGTCAAGCCTAGTACAACGAATTTGTACTCGGCTGATTCAACACAACATATCGATGCAAGTCCAGCATGTTCCGGAGGTGCTAAACGAATGGGCTGATTCCCTCAGCAGGGACGCCAAGCAGTGCCATGAATGGGAGATGGATGCCGTTCAGCTGGAAAGAGTGTTCCAGTGTTGGGGATTACCAACCCTGAATCTGTTCGCTAGATCACTCAACAAAAAATGTGACTTCTACGCCAGCAGATTTCCTTAACCAGGTTCTCTGGGAACGCCTTCCATTTTTCCTGGGAAGGAACATTTGCTTACGCTTTTCCTCCATTTCCACTCATTCCAAAAGTTCTACAGAAAAGAAAACGAGAACCTTGCCGCATCATTCTCATTGCTCTGGCATGGGCAAGACAGTACTGGTACACAGAGCTGTTTCGCCTATCAGAGTCTTCTCCAATCCGTCTTCAACCAACGGAACATCTGCTTTCCATGGATCAAGGCCACGTGGTTAATCCGCAGATTTACTCACTTCACTTGTCTGCCTGACTCTTCACCACATGGAGTTTGGTGACTTAGTTATCTCGGAGGAGTGCCGTTCAATACTTAGCAAAGCCCGAGCTCCCTCCACTGTCAAGTGTTACTCGGCTAAATAGAAAAGATACTGTTCGTGGTGTGCAAAGCACTCTTGTCATCCACTCTCATCTCCTCCAGAGGACATTTTACCATATCTCTTCTCTCTGGCCAAGGCTGGTCTTTCTCACTCAATGATAAAAGTTCATTTAGTGGCAATTTCAAGATATAGGAGACGTTCAAATCAGTAGTCTCTATGGTCCAACAGACTAGTGAAAGAATTTATGAAAGATCTTTTTAGAGCCTATCCACCAATTCGGCCTCCTTCGGTTCTCTGGCAACTGAACATTGTTTTGTTGCATCTCATGAGATCACCCTTCGAGCCAATTCATAAGTGTGATTTGAAGTATTTCTCATGGAAGGTGGCTTTTCTCTTAGCCATCACGTCTGCTATTAGCGAAATTCAGGCCTTCGCTGCAACAGAGCCTTACCTGCAGTTTCAACAGGACAGAGTGGTGCTCCGCACTAATCCTTCGTTCAACCCTAAAGTACCTACCACGTTCCATCTAAATGAACCAGTGGTCCAGCCTTATTTTTTTCCTTCTCAGTCTTCACCGGCAGAGAGAGCTCTCCATTCTTTGGACATCAAACGATGCTTGAAGTTTTACTTACAAAGGACAAGACCCTTTCGTAAATCTACCAAACTCCTCCTCGCCTTCTCTGTCCCTAACCAGGCTTTGACTAGAGCATCTACTGCACGGTGGGTTTCTTCTAGTTTACTGTCATGAAAGAGTGGGACGCCCGCTAACATCTAAGGTGACTGCCCATTCCACCAGGAAGATGTCAACGTCCTTGGCCCTGTTTGCCGGAGTGTCTTTACTCGACATCTGCAGGGCGGCGACATGGACGAACGTCCATATCTTCACAAGGCACTACTGCCTGGATGCTTGGCGGAAAACGGATATTTGCTGTTGGCCAAGCGGCCCTACTTCGTCTGTTTGCTTAAGGTAGGCCTCATCTTATTGTGGTTTATTATTATTATTTATTTTATTTTTTTCCTATACCACTATTATGAGTTTTCTTCTCTTGGTAATTCGACATGTGTTATATTTTTATATATGTTGATACTACATTATTTGTTTGCGATTCTGCTTATAGTACTATGGTCGCATGGTGGGATGGTTCACCTGTTTTTCCACCTCCTTTAACTGTTATGTACTGCTTGCTATTCTGATTCAAGCATGTGAATCTATAAAGATACAATACTGGAGAAAAAACAAGTTACTTACCTGTACACTGTGGTTCTCCAGTATTGATATATTTTATAGATTCACATGCGGCCCTCCGTCCTCCCCTTCCAGGTTCACCTTCCATACCTCTATCGTTTTACTAACTACACCTGTGCTCGAAATCTGAGGTATGGTGGCCCTGCAGGGGATGGATACTCTGAGTGTGTGATGAGATTGGCTGGAGTTTGTATGTTCTTTAATGAGGTTAACTGGTTACTAAATGCTATTGATTTTCTAGGGAGATTAACTTTTAAGCTTTATACTGCTATTTTACTGTTACCGTGGGACTCCCACCATGACGACAGGGAAGGATTCAAGCATGTGAATCCATAAAAGATATCAATACTGGAGAACCACAGTGTACAGGTAAGTAACTTGTTTTTTTCAGCCTAGGTTTCCTTTGTGCTAATCTGTGTCATGCCATGTTCTATGCTGTGCTGACGTAATAGTAGGTTAGTAATAAATCCCATAAACGTGTCCAGGAAGACAGGAACTTTATTAATCATCTCATCAATATTGCTCCATCAAACCTTGTGAGCAGCAGCACCACCACCAACCGTCGCCCTTCATCTAACTGCTCTCTCTGCCCCACAACCCACATTCTCCTGGTGACATCCCCAACCTTCTCATTCCATTCTTGATGACATAGCCAGCCTTCAACATAGGCTGTGAAGGAAAGTAGGTTAGGACATAGCACATTACCCCCCTTCACATTATACAGCACAACTCCAGAATAAACATATACACAAAAACAAAAAAAATGCAATATGAAAAATTTCTCAGTATCTTCTGCAACATTGGAATAACATTGAATAATAGGAGAACTTTTATGATCAGCTCACTCACAATAAAACATACACAAAACCCACTAATGCATCACATAGTCATCATGCCTCTTGGGCCTGATTGAAGATCTCTTCTGAGTATAAACATTAACCGTCGAGTCACCAATAGAAAATCTATTGGGCCTCTCACTCTGAACAGAGGAGCTCTCAGCTCTTACTAGTCTTGAGAAGCACCATACATTACCAGAATCCAGAACAACTACATTTTCCCTCACTTCGCAAATTCGGAAAGGACCCATGAATTTAGACCTTCCCTTTTTTACCAAACAAGATTTTCTCACAAACACTTTATCACCCTTTTTCCAACCAACAGCATGTACACAGTGTTTGTCATCAATCCATCTCTTATACCTATTCTGATGTTCCAGTCTGCGTTGCTTAATTTCATCTTCAGACCATTTCTTCTCCACCCTTGCACTCCATTTTGACCAAACTGGGCTAAGCTTGCAGTGAGGTCTCCTGCCCTTCAGTTTTGCAAAAGGTGAAATGGATGTCACTTCATTAGGCGTAACCCGATAAGCCCATCAAGTCTCCCTCAACGCCACTTGTAATGAGCTTTTATTTAAGAGAGCACGCTGTGCACAACTTTTCACCAGCCTGTTCATGCTTTCTGCAAGACCATTCGCTTGAGGCGAGTAAAGAGCTGTCTTGAGGTGCATAATTTAGAGTTGACTCAAGAAATCAGACATCTCCTGGGATACGAACTGCACCCCATTATCTGTGACCAAGCTACTCGGTATACCCTCCCATGAAAATTCTTCTTTAAGAAATTCCATTACCGTCTTGCTATTCACCACAGAAGAACACTTAGTTACCACCCATTTGGACGTATAATCCACTAAAAGCATAACAAACCGCTCATTTTGGTTGAACAATTCAAAGGGCCCAGCGATGTCTAATGCCAACTTAGTCCATGGTTCATCCGGGATTTCGACTGGTGACAAGGGAGCAGCATGGGCTTTTTTGGATTTATCATCGTTGGCACACTGCCAACAGTCCTTGACCATTGCCTCCACTTCATGGTCCACCCTTGGCCACCAGTACCATTCACGCAATCTAGCTTTAGTTTTACTCCTGCCCAAATGACCTTCATGAGCTTTTCTCTTAAGGCACCTGAAGGTACAACTCCCTCCCTAAAATATTTTATCCTGCACAATGCACAGTTCATCCTTGACAGTAAAGAACCCTTCTAAGGACATATGGACATCTTTCTTGTCAGACCACCCCTCCACAATAAATTCTTTAAGTCTCTCCAAATCAACATCATTTGCAGCCTGTTCCCACTCACTGTCTTTTAATGCTGGTTCACACACCTAGTTCACCAGCCCATCCTCAGACTTGCTCTCTCCCACATTGGCCGGTAATCTGGATAAACAGTCAGCTGCATAATTTTTAGAACCAGGAATATATTCCACTACGAAATTATAGTTAGACAACCCCTCCGTCCACCTTCTGATCCTGGGAGAGAAATTCTCTAAATCCTTGCAAGGGAAGATTCTGTTGAGAGGATTATGGTCTGATCACCCCATAAAGGGCAACCCCCACAAAATAAAATTGAAGTGCAAGATAGCCCAATACACAGCCAATGCGTCTCTCTCGATAACCCAGTAGCGCTCCTCTGCCCCCTTCAAGGAACAAGAAGCAAAAGCCACTATCTTTAATTCACCTTTGTCCATCTGAGCCAGAATGGCACCCAAACCCTTTATACTGGCATCAGTGGACAAAATTCTCTTCTTATTAGAATCAAAATGACCCAAGGTAGGCAACTTTGCAATACATTCCTTGAAGACCTTAAAGGCCTGATTACAATCATCAGTCCACATGAACTGGCTCCCCCTTTTTAGCAAACTCCTCAAGGGCTGAGCAATGCTAGCAAAGCTCTGGATGAACTTGGAGCAAAATTCTGCCAATCCAAGAAAAGAACGCACTTGGTCCCTATTCTCGGGTTCAGACGCCCGCACAATGTTGCTTGCCAAATCCAATTTAGGACTTATTCCTTCCCCAGAGATAGTATGTCCCAAGTATGTAATGGTAGACACTCTGAACTTACACTTCTCTATCTTAAGTACCAAACCCACCTCTTGCAGACGACACAACACTTTCCCCAGAATCACATCATGTTGTTGCACATCACCACCGTAGACCAATATGTCGCCCTGGAAGAATAGTACCTTATCTAGCCCCTCAAGAAACGTCTTCACGGCCCCCTGGAAACATGCCACTGCAGAAGCAAGACCAAATGGCATGCGAATGAAGCAGAACGCTCCAAGGTGAGTCACGAAAGAAGTAAGATGTCTGGAATCAGAATTGGTTCACAGACACTTCATTCGTCCCGACTAGCTGCATCTCGGAGGTTTGGTTTCTCCACTGCAGCCCCAGATTAATTTGATCGCCTCTCCGCGACTCCGTTTTTTGATTCTCCAATCCAAACTCTTCTTGACCACCAGGCATTCGTATACACCGCCTGCATCGGCAGAACCCTTCCAGATTCATCACGCTGTGGCATTTAAATCTACTTGGTGCACACACGGACACTTGACGATTCGCTGGTCCCTACTCCTTGTTCTTATCCGGACGCTTGACTGACTCTTGTCCAGTTCAGCACTACCTTCAAACTAATTACTATCGTCCTGATGATGACCTGAAATTAATCAGGTTGAAACGCCGTCGACTACCCAGCATAGAACTTGGGCGCTGTTGTGGTCAATCTATTTAGTCTGAATCTAAAAACAACAAACATTGTATATATTTTTGTGTAAATTTTGACCACACCTCTTACCTCTTGTTGCTGTTCACGCTGCTCTCGTCACCCTTGTGTCACTGCGCCGTCCACTATCACTTAGCATGCCCAGTGCTCACTTTGTGTGTTATGGTCATTGTATAACTAATTGTACTGTAGTGCTGCTATAACTACTTACAAATAATAACCTCTTTCACTCTACTTTTCTCGTTGTGGTCTCCCTTCCTTTGTTTCTTCCCCCTGTTGTGATTTATATCACTAATTTTTATTGTCCTGTTTTAATGAACTCCAGTTGAGACATTGTTGTTTGTTGCAAACTTTACCCGGTCTCACCTGGGTCAACGGGTCCTACTCCTGTATTCGTCTCTTTGGAATCAGGATGCAGCATAATCTGATGGCACGCTGAAGACAAATCCATTACACTAAAAATTCTAGAATCTTTAATTATAATGCCAATGTCTCCGAAATATTTGGCAGAGGTTGGCTTTCAACCCAAATATACTTGTTCAATCCTCTTAAATCTACACACATGCAGATTTCATTACCCCCAGCCTTAGGGGACGCAAAACTAAGCCCGGGCAGGGTTTGCGTAGCCGTCCTACGCGAAACTCCGCGAAGCAGTAAAAAAACTCTGCAACGCTACGCGGAGTTCCGCAAGCATGTAGAGTTGCTTGTTCCGCATGCTCACGCATGCTTGCGAGACGTTTCTGATTGCGTGTTCGGGGGCAAATATCACACGAACTTCACCACACGGTCGCCAATGGGTGCGGCCATCTTGTTTTTCTACTCTTTGTATGGTTCTGGGGCCTATTTTTCATCCCTCTCCAATCTTTTCAATCCTTTGTTTCTTACACTTTTTTTCTGTTCTTTTTTATTTATTATCTATCCCTCTCCTAAGTGTATATTTTGCGTTTTATTTCTACTTTTATTGCGTTTTTTGTACTGTTTTTCTAAAATTTACTTTTTATTTTGTTTTTACTTCCCTACTTCATCTCCTGATTTTATTTTTTACTTCTACATTTTCTTTTCCGCCCCCGCCCCCCCCAAAACCAAGGCTAAGGGTAGTGCGACCAAGAACCACCTTCCTTGCGGAAGACGCCGCCCGGAAGGGGTACAGGCCTGGGCCCTGTTCTCTGAGGTGGAGGTGGCTGCCCTTGTTTTTTTTGTACAGCGCCACCTCCCCTTAACCTTGGCAGCAGGCCTGGCTCCGGCTATGGGATCCAGGAGCGTCACCGCCAGTGGGCGAGGGTGCGCCGGGCAGTGTTTCACTGCTCTGAGGTCCGACGCACCCACAACCTGCTGACTCACCGGTGGTCTGACATCCTGGACCGGGAGCAGGGCCTGCTAGGTGTTGAGGTCGGTGGGCTTGGTGAGTAGCTAATTATATTACTATTGTGTGTTCTGTTCTGTGTTATTGCGAATATTATTTTTTTCCCAAATAGCAAGAATGCTGCTGCTGCTTACATGCAGGTAAGTTACGTTTAAAAATCTTATATTGTGTGATTGTTATTCTTCTAGACAGGTGCTCGGCGCTACTAATCTTACTTGTTTGCAACTTTGCGCTCGCTTGGACTGATTATGTAAGAGAGGTTGGTGAACTTAAGTTCAGTAATGCTAGAGAGACTCCTTTCCTTTGTCCTGTCACTAAGATAGTGGTGGTAGGTAGGTAGTTATTATAGTTAGCTACGTAGTATTAGTTGGTAATTTTTTAAGCGGTCTGCGTGACGTGTCCTCCGTCACGTGCTGCTGACTCCAGTCCTTAGTAGAACCTTTTGTAGTATGTAAGTGAGTGAGTAATATAGCAGTTCATCAGCATATCAGCAGCAACCAACCAACAATTTGGTGTATGCAATATGCATGCGTCCATCTATGCATTTTTATTTTTTAAAACACATCTTATTAAATTTCCATGGTACATTCTGTGCCGTAGCCCGGCATATACATAGTAAAGACAAAAATAATTCAGGTGTACCAAGCATGTATACGGTATTAATTGCAAAACATATATACATCTCAACAAGAACAATTTGGCGCAGACTGATCCAAAACCCACGCATCTTGGGAAGTACAGCGGGGTACGTGTATAAGCAGTGATGAGGTGCAATGTACTTGGTGTTGTCTGGGGAGCGCGGACAGGATCTCCCATCAGGGGGGTCTGAGAGAGAAGGGGGGTAAGTCTATTCCCCGGTATAGTGCCCATCGGGACCATGTTTTCCTATGTTTCGGGGGGCAGCCACATGCTTGGAATACCGCAATCTCTGCTCCCATGCAACTGCCTAGGTCTTTCCTCCATTTCCCTAATGTCAGGTGAGAGGTTTCCTTCCATAACTGGGCAATGTCACGCTTGGCAATAGTGAGGGCCAGGAAGAGCAGGTGCTGTTTATATCGGTTCCCTCCTATCCCGTCAGTGCTGTGTAGTAGGAATAATTTGGGGTCGAACGGGAGATCCCAGGATAATACCCTGCCCAAGCAGGCTGAGACTTTGCGCCAGAAGGGCTGTAATGTGGTGCAGCTCCACACTGTGTGTATGAATGATCCCTCTTCCCATCCGCAACGTAAGCACTGGGGAGATTGGATGACCCCCATCTTCCAGAGACTGAGCCATGTATAGTACACACGATGTATGTATTTAAATTGGATGAGGCGGTATCGACAGGACACAGCCACTCCCTGGGGGCTAGCTAAAGCTTCGGCCCAATGTCAAGTCTGGTATATCGTCCTGCTACGCCTTTCTAGTCTTGTGTAACGTGGTTCTGGCGTGTGCCGTTAGGGTCTGATAGATCTGACGGATTTTATGGGCACCCAAGTGTCCCATGAGGAGGCGATGGAATGAGGGGATGGAATTCAGGCAGGGTGTCTAAAGAGAGGATCAATGGGGTAGGAGCGTGGCGTAATTGAAGGTATTTAAAGAATTGCATCTTGTTCAGCTGAAATTCCACCTGTAACTGGTGGAAGGACTTTAGAGCAGTGCCCTGCATAACATCCCCCAATGTAGATATTCCCACTAGGTCCCACTTGCGAAATCCCGCTAAGGCCGTCACCTGGCGTAGATAGGTACCGTGCCACAGGGGAGTCGCTTGGGTCAGGCGGCCACGCCAGCCCATTCGCCCAACTGTGTATCTCCAGAGCCGGACCACTGTTCCGCTGGCATGAGGTAAGAAGTCTAGGTTTTATGTACTATATAATAGCCGAAGAAGGGGGATACCCTCCATCGCTGCATGCTCCAACGCAAACGCCGGGTCGGCTGGTGAGTTATACCACCATTCATTTATGATCAATAGATGTGAGGCTGCGTAATAGGAATATACATCGGCTGCTGCGATGCCACCACAATATGTTGATTGGGCGCAAGTTTGTAGTGCCACTCGGACCACCCCACCATTCCATAGGAATTTATTATGGATGGTGTTTATTTGTGCAAACCAGGATCGTGGTATATGATATGGGAAATTCTGCAGTCGGTATAGTATTCGAGGTAGCGAGACCATTTTGAATATCGCAGAGCGCCCGTACAGCGAGAGCGGAAGAGAGGACCATATTGTTGTCTCATCTCGAAGACTGGTGACGAGTGGGTTGATATTGTGCACCCATGAAGTCTTTGGGCAGGCTGACATGAAGATACCCAGGTATTTAAAGCCCTCGGTCGCGTGGGTTAACTGGGCCGCCCAGGTGCATCGTCCCTGGGCTCCGCATACTGGGAACAGCACGGATTTAGAAGGGTGGGTATGGAGCCCAGTAGTCTGGCCGAATACTCAGAGAATCTGTAAGATTCGTGGGCCTGAGATCCATGGGTCAGTCATAAAGAAGAGGACATCATCTGCATATAACGCAATGCGGTCGGGTCGCGACCGTGGCCACTCAAAGCGTACCCACGCCACCAAAGGTTCCACCGCCAGGGCAAATAGGAGTGGAGACAGGGGGCAGCCCTGTCGCGTAATGCGACAGACAGGGAAGGGGCCGAGAGGTGTCCTGCCATGCGAACCGATGCGGTGAGATTTGTGTACAATAGACGGACATATGTTAGAAAAAGCGGGCCGAAATTGACGGCTTCGAGAAGTTGGAAAAGGTACACCCAGCTGAGAGAGTCGAATGCTTTGTCAATATCGGCTAATAATATGGCTGTAGGGCGCCCTAGCTCCGGGGCCATAGCCATGGCATTGTGGACCCGACGAATGTTGTGGCGGGTGGCCCGATGTGGCATAAAGCCAGATTGATCTGGATGGATCAGGTCCTGCATGCAAGCCCGCAGGCGATCCGCCAGGACCTTACCCAAGAGTTTGGGCTCGAAGTTGATGAGGGAGATGGGACGGTATGAGGATGGATCTTCCGGTGGGCGACCTGGCTTAAGAAAGAGGACAATCTCGGCATGCCGCCAATCCCGGGGTAACAGGTGTTGTTCAAAGGTGTCATGTATTGCCTCTAACAAGTGAGGGCATAATGCTGGCATGTGTGGCCGAAGAAATTCCATGGGGAATCCATTGGGGCCGGGGGCCCACCCTGGACGCATTGCTACAAGTGCCGCGTTTCGTTCATCCATAGTGATAGGGGCATCTAGGTGATCACGCATCTGGTCCGTAAGTTTACGGGGGGATATCTCTAAGGAACTCCGCGATGAGCGCTTCCGATAACTGTTCTTGTTGCGTGTACAATGCAGAGAAGTAGTGCACAAATTCCTTGACAACCGCCCCCGGAGATGTATGCAGACCCCCATCTGTGCCTCGAATAATTGGGATGGCGGCCGGGGACCTCCCCACCTGACATAATCTGTGAAGCATTTTGCTGGATTTATCCCCCCATTGATAGATACGGTGTTGCGAAGCCAGCCAGATTTCTTTCGCCTCACCTATGAGATGTTGTTGTATCTGCTGTTGCGCTTGAAGCATGCCGCGATAGAGGGGGGGCTGGGTTCTTGAATATATTGCGCCTCGAGGGATGTATAGCGGGCTTCCAATTCGGCCCATTGGGCGGAACGTTTACGTTTCTCATTCGTGCGATAGCTGATGTCGATCCCTCGGACTGTGGGCTTCAGGGCCTCCCATAGGGTAGCCTTGGATGGGGCCGATACAACATTTACGTCTAGATATTCTTGAATTGCCCTAGTGAGAGTTTCCTGATAATCAGGATCACGGAGGTGCCATGGGGACATACGCCACCTAAAGGGAGGTTTTTGGGAGCATGTATGGAGTTTAGCAGAGACCAGGGAATGATCCAACAGTCCCCTAGGGAGATGGGAGACTTGAGAGAATCTATGGATATAGCTACAGGGAGTGAACATGTAGCCCAATCGGCATAGGGAACCATGAACTGTGGACATGTAAGTGTAGCCCAGCTCGGTGGGGTGGTACTCGCACCAAATGTCTGACCATCCCAGTGTGGTGGCAAGGAGGCTCAATTTCAAGGTATCGATTGAGGGGCCTGTGTTGGACCCACGCTTTCTATCTAGTGATGACATGACATCATTCCAGTCTCCCCCCAAAAGGGTCAATCTGTCCAGGAGTTCGCCCCGGAGACGGGAGATTTTGTCAATGAATGCATTCCCTAAGGGGGGAGCATAAATACTACCAATGTTAATGTGTTCCCCATATAGTCTGCCAGATATTATGATGTATCGACCCCCTGGATCTGTTCAGTGCTTTGTGTGCACGAAGGGGACACGATGATGGATGAGAATAGCAGTCCTCCGGAAACCCCTGGTGAACCCCGCATGGTATATCGAGTGGTAGCCGAACCTCGCCAGACAGGGAGTTTTGGTGCCCAACAGGTACGTCTCCTGCAGGAGAAGGATGTCAGCTCCGTAACGCTTAGCCTGACGAAGAATGGCTCCTCTCTTGATTTTGTTGAGTAGCCCCCTGACATTCCATGATACCACAGTCAGATCCCCAAGTGGGGAAGTGTGAGCCTGTGCAGCCATCTAGTGCCTATACTCGCGCTTTGAAGGCCTAGCGTATTGGGATTTGGGTCGTGTGTCTGCGCTTGTGCTAAAGCTGAAACTATTCTAACAAAAAAAAAACATGAACACCCTCTCCCACCTGCCCCCCCCCCGATACCGCCATGAACAAGGAGCATCTGTCACGGTGAAGGACACCCCAAGCCCCCAACAGTGGAGCCCATAGTCCCTCCGCCAATGATTCCCAACTTTCCCATAACACTTCAACATGGGGTACTAATGTCTGGGGCTGGGCAGCCTCGTGGTCTGTTGTCCAAGCCACCTCAGTGCTTAGTAAGAGCAGGATGTTTTAAGTATCGGACCATCAGTAGAAAACTGGGACCAAGGAGTCCCGTCAGCTGATTCAGTTCAAGATGTTCGCTCTGGGCTGGAGGAGCGACGGTCGGAACCAGATCTGTGTCGCCGCTTTGATTTCGTCCTTCTAGTTCTATTCCGCTGTGAGCCACGGGAGGAATCCGACTCCAGTGGCAGCGGAGAGTGAGGCTTCAGATGAGTCCTTTCGTCCATCTAAGCAAAGACAGCCTCGGGTGTGTCGAAAAAGAGGGACTTGGAATTAAAACTGGCGCGTAGTCTGGCAGGATAAAGGAGCATATATTGTAGCTTCCGCTTTGCCGCCGTGAAGGATTGGCGTTGTTGTTGTACTAGGTGGGTGTAGTCTGGAAAAATCATTATAGGCCGGGACTCGAATATGAGTTTGTCTTTGTGCAGCCTGGAGAACTGCAGTATGGCGTCCCGGTCCGCATAGTTAAGCAGTTTAGCAATTACTGGCCATGGGCTTTCCCCCGGGGCCGGTTTCTTTGAAAGAGCCCGGTGGGCTCTCTCCACCACAAAACAGGGGGATAGCACGTCCTCCGGTAGGAGATCTCTGAGCGAGAAAGCGGTTCATGGAGGCGCCTTCGCAGCCCTCCGGGAAGCCCACGAAGCGGAGGTTGTTGCGCCTAGCTCGGCCCTCTGCCTCCTCCACTCCGGATGCCAGCTCCTGCGAAACCACTGTCAGCTTATTGACTTTCTTTTGCAAGGTAGTGATGGTGTCCTCCACGGATGAGACCCGCGCCTCCGCCTCCGTGATGCGATCCACCGTCTTTCGGAGATCCTGGCGCAAGAAAGCAACCTCGGAACCTACAGCACTAATTTTAGCATCGAGTGTGTCTCTGGCCTCCGTGATAGCTGCCAGGAGCGCCACATTGTCTGGCCTCCACTTGGGGCCTGGGTGTAATGGTCGAGGGTACTCTGTTTGGCTCCTGCCCCACTCGGCTTGTCCTTGCCCATGATTTCACACCGTGGAATGGTTGACCAGAGGTCCCAGGGAGTCCACAGCTGGGGGGGCACACACCGCTTTATATGGAGGATCACCGTGGGTCCCCAGGCGTCGCGGACCCATCTGGCCGGCCAACCCTCAGGGGACACAACGGGCCGGTCCTCACGGAATCAGACGCATCCCGGGCCACAAGCCGCACCAAGTCTAGCTCGGCCACCTCCGCAGCCCGCGATGGCCAGCCAAGTAGGCCCCTCTACCGGGACCAGACTCGCCGGACCACCAGCCCGCTGCATGCCCCCACCAAACCGTCCGGCGTCGGGCTCGGTCACCTATTCCTGGCCGCGACAGCAGGGTGCCCCCTCTTCATGCAGCCCTAGCACAGGATGTTCAGCACACCCAGCTCAGGGGTCCAGGCCAGGCCTGCCAACTATGCCCCCAAAGTGTGAAGGAGGTTCAAGAGTCCACCAGGGAGGGGTTGGCTTCACACAACTGCCATCCAGGCCCACCGAAGTCTCACCCACACACACAGTGGGGAAGGTCCCAGGGCACTCAGGATCCTTACTGTGTATGGCTCTGTATGGCCGGGCCGGCGCGGAGCTCCGTCAGTCCCTGCCAAGCAGCAGGGGCAGCGCACCCTCCAATCGAAGGCAGCACTGAGGCGCGCCCCGGCGATGAGGGAGAACCAGCTCAAAGGAGGCCCGCAGGGCCGGCATATAGCGCCACCCGCTCTTCAATGCATATCAGAGCAGACCGCCCCCGGCCGGTGCAAAGCCCAGGCAGCTCCGCTGTAGATGAGGATTCAGCTGGGCACCCGCACGACAACACCGCAGTATGGAACCCAGCAACCGCCGCACGACGGTCCGCCACCGCAGTAGGCCCGCAACGCTCCCCGGGGACCGGATGCCGCGAGCGGCACCACAGCCGCCCGCACACCCCCTCACCTCTGGAGCCCGATCCGGCCCCGCAGTCAGTAGCAAGCACCAAGCCGGGGGTCAGGGAACAGACGGGCCGCGCCAACCCCACATCTCGTCGGGCTCTGGCAAGCAGTAAGCCAATTGGTATCCACTGTTTCACTCCCCCGGCCGCAGATGTTATTCCGGGCGTGAGCGTGAGAACACCGATGTCCGAGGGGCAGCACTAGGTAGGATTTACGCCGGATTATTCAGGATTTATGGCATGGACGCGCGGAGCTCAATCAAGCTGCGTCCGCCATGCTGGCTGTCCAAGCCACGCCCCCCCATCTATGCATTTTTGAGGACTAAAATAAATGGAAATGCAGACTTAGTGAACAGTTGGCCCGTCAAAGGGGGTTGATCCATTGATGATTGCGAATGAGATCGGAACTTAGAAGAAGCAAATATAATTTTGGGCAATTCATTCCAATGTCTTTGGAATAGGCGGGCTAGGTGGTAATTAGGTTTAGGATTCTGGAATCGGAATGGAACACTGGATTAATAAATAAAATAACTAGACGGTCCGCGATCGCAATACTACTAGTCGATCAGATTAGATAGGTTAATTTTATTGCAATTGTCATTTCCTGTCAAAAAATCTTTTTAGAGCGTTTAAAAAAATATTTTATCTGTTTCACACCAATCAATTTTTGTCTCTTTATTTTATCTTGCATGATCAGCATCCAGGGGCAAGATGACGACGGGGTCTGAGGCGGGAGCTGGAGATGCCTCCCAGGGCCAGGATCGCTCCTCTACAGAGAGCTCTGCTGCTGGCCCCAGTAAGTCCTCCTGTTGTTAATATTAATAATTATATTTCCCTAATTTTTACTGCACCTTATTTTTTTTTATCTATTATTTCTGTTTCCTAATTCTATTTTTTACTAAATCTTCTTTGATCTATCTGTTTCTAAATTTGTGTTATCCCTGCATTACCTACCTACTTAGTTATTATATTTCTAGTGTCTGTTTTTTTTTACATCAATCTAACTGCCTCTGACTCTGTACTACTATTAGTCTGTCTGTAGCTTGCCAAGTTGGCCACTCTTTTTCTTTTTAAAAAGTTTTAAAACTCAGATTTACCAATAGCTCTAGCCACTGAGTTTAATCCTTTGGGTTGTCCTCTTCTTGAGAGGCTTTTCGAAAATTGCCACCAACAAAATGCCCAACCAGATATTTTACTATTTTTGATAGGATAGGACATACTTCTGTCTACTCTACTCTAGTACCCGATTTGTACTAGAAATGTGTGTGGTGTATGTATGTATTGTATTTTCAATCTTGCTAGTGAAAATAAATAAATAGGGGGAGGCGTATATGACATCTAAAAAATGTGTAATGTTTTTTCTAGGCGTACCGACCACCAGTGCCGGGGCCAGCGGAGGGGCAGGCGACACCAGCCAGGAGGGAGCAGATGCGGCAGCTGCTGCAGGGGTGGGTGAGCCAGCAGCAGTGGCGGGCGGTGGTAAGTTATATTCCTTTCTTATTGACAATACACACTCGCTGCAAGGGTGTACACTGTACTGTTGAGAGAGACTACCTTGTTGTGAACAACGGTTGAAGAAGACACCCTTTACTTAGCATTAGCAATAGCATTAGCAGCGGGAGTTGAGTAACTAATGGCCTCTTCTATCTGACTTCAACTCAGCTGGGAAAGTTTTATGAAGAAGACTAAGAGTCAGACGACCTTGATGGATGGGTTGAACGAAAAGGGAAAGAAGGATGGAAGGAGAAAGGACGAGTGACATGTAATATATGACTGGCAGAGAAGGATGCGTGGGATGCATAGGTGGCTGATAGGAATCGGATGCATGAGTGGTTGAAGGGTGGGTGAAAGGTGAAAGAAAGGATGCCTGCCTGGGTGAGTGAAACTGAATGGATGATAGGAATCCTCCGGGGGGTGTGATGGGTCAAACTCAAAGGCAAGTAAGGAAGGACACATGGGTGGTGGCTTAAAAAGAATTACAAATGTATGTTGTTGGATAAAGGTTTGTTGAGAGATTAAGAAGAATGATAGCCATGTTTACTTGGAATGGATGGATGCCTGGATGGTATTCAATCATAGCATAGGTGGAGACTGTCACTGGATGAAGACAATGTAAAAGAAAAATAAACCGTGCCAGAGTAGCAAAGCCAAGGGTGAAGAATAGAATGAGATTAGAATTAAAGAAATATAATGCTAGAAGAGCAATGCAATGATAAATGGAAAAATCGCTGGGAAGAGAAACAAGGACTGTTTTTTTCAAGGTTTTTGTTTCAAGGTTGTATTTCAGAATACTCCCTTGACTCACAGTAGTTTGCAAGCACAGCATATATATTGTGTATGTATGTACCCATACCCACCAATTATCAATCTCCTCCCTCCGACTCCGAGGCCCACTCCCTACCTATGTCATTTTCGACCATGTCACCCTGCCATGGGTGGCCTATTGGCTGCATGGTTGGTCACACAATCAATCAATAGTACCCTACGTCGTTCCAAATATAATCAATGATCATTGGGATCAGATATCATTTGCCTTGTTGTAGAAGTCAGGGTGAAAGTGAAATTGAGCAGTTGCCATTGATGTAACACAGTATGGCCATAATAGAAAAATAAGATAATTGTGTAGTTGTAGACTACAGCTGCCCCACCTGCAGACAGTAATAAATAAAAATAACGTGAGTCTGCGACACGAGTATGTCTGTCTAGGGCAGAGGTCTTCAATCTGTGGGGCGCGACCCCCAGGGGGGCCGTGGAGTCCTGGGAAGGGGGTCGCGCATTTCCCAGCTTCACTTGTCCCTGCAATCCAAAATGTTTGCTTTCCTTTTTGAAGACAGCCGTCCATTTAGATCATTATCAGCTGCTTGCCTGAATAAAATGCAAATGTGCCCATCAGTTAATCTGCAAGTGTAAAGGATGCTTGGGAGCGGTTCTGGCTTTAATTGATCAAATAACTCCAAGCTTTGTGATGACAAAGATTTGTTTTTTTGAGTGGAAGTGCAAAGAGTTAACAACTGGGCTGGGAAGTGCTTGATTTTAATTTTAATTGCATTTACACAGCCCTTAGTACCCCTAAAGGGATGTAGAAGGGACAGTTATATAAAAATAAAATTGCATTGCATACGCTCTGGTATTACTAAAATCTACATCTTGGAAGCACCATTTTATTGTAAGACTATTTGCACGTTTTGCATCATTCTATCTTACACTGTGTGTAATGCAGGTACAAAATAATGACTTGCATATTCACAGTGCTTTCTGTCACAGGCTATGACCTCGTAGCACTAAAAATACACCACTATTCTCCACTGCACCAATCAAGATTTAATTATGTGGCTCTCTGGTTACACACAGACCTCTGCAGTGCTTTAACTAATAGAGGTTTCATAATGTACTACAGTGCATTTCCCACTGAGTAACAACTTTTTAAATTTATTTTTCATTTACACTCCCCATTATTTTATGGAGATACCTGATGGTGAAAGACCTAAAACACGTACAGAATATTTTGGGGCTTATTTATGAGAGGCTTGCATCGCCAAAGCATCACTTTTTTTGACACTCCGGGGGCGCCAGCGTCTCAACCATACCTATGAGGCGGTGCAAAGTCACCCTGCATGGCTTTGCAGGGCCTCGCAGATATGGAGTAAGACATACAGCAGCGCAAGTCACTGCGTTTCCTTACTCTGCGTCAAGGAGGTGTTCCATGGGCTTTGCGTGGGGTTCCCACGCAACTCCAATGGATTTTGATGCTGCCCCATATTTACAAAGTCACGTAAACCTGGGGCAGCTCCAAAAAAGGACGCCTCCCCAGTGGGGGCGTAACGAGGAGAAATGTTTTCATTTCTCCTCGTTTTTCCTCTTCAGCTCACATAGAAAGAAGAAAACGCCTCTCTGGATTGTATTTGTGAAGGAAGGTGCCTCTTCCTGTACAAAAACAATCCTGCCTATGTTGGTGCTAGGCAGCAATTTGTGTGCCAACGCAAGGGAAAAGGTCAGGAATGTACTGTATTTCATAAATACTGTGCATTCCTGCCCTTTCACATTGGCATAGGGCAGCTCAGCAAGAAGACTTGCGGCGCTGCCCTACGACAATTCCTCATAAATGAGGCCCTTTGTTTATAGCTATACCTTTGACTACACCCCCACGCTCACTGACCTTTGGTTTGCTAAACACTGTTTAATATTATTTCCCCACCATAAAAATTATTTGCTGTGGTAATTGGGGGCCTTTGTGGTTGTCGATAGTCGATGATGAGTACCAGGTTCTAGAATTTGTTGTCAGAAGGGGGTCCTTACGCCTAAAAGAGTTTGACAAGGGGGTCTCGGCATCAAAAAGTCATAATGATTGAAGAGAAAAAATTAATCAAATGAAATGATGGTACTATGATTATGGTCAATTTGGGAGTTGCATCTCTGCATCCCTCTTGGTCCTTCCTTGGACTGACCGTCCATCAATCTTGGGGAATCACTGACATAATATCGAAGCAAAAAATATAGAACACAAAAATATCGATGTAAAAATATCAATAGTCAAAATATCAACATCCTATCTTTAAAATGTAAATGACAAAAATATCGGAAAAAAATATAGATGTAAAAAATATTGATGTCCAAAATATCGGGTTTTTTTATATATAAAAAATAATGTGAAAACAATTATATTATAACATTAACTTTAAAAAAATTACTTTAATATAATATACATTAAAAAAATATAATAAACAAATTTAATTCATAAAAAATTAAACATACATATATAAAATTTAATCACAAATACGTGCGCTCTCAGGATCAAGAAATAACAAATCCAAGTATGCTTGCAACCAGGTTTATTCCACCACAACGCGTTTCAACTGCATCCGCAGCCTTGATCACGTGTACTACGTGCACAAAAGAAAAAATGTATTATAACACCAGACGTAAGATCATCAACATAAACAGAGGACATCGTATTTAACGTTTGGCAGCCATGTTAGAGTGGTAAAATAGTAAAATGCGAGCCACAGTAATACTAATGCATCAATGACACAAATACATGAATACGTGGGATGATCCACACTCACACATGTTTAAGTTGATGTAAAACAATAATAATACAAATGTATAAATAAAGAAGCGCTCGGTTGTGCATGAATATTAACTCTAACACATGGAAATAAAACACAGTATTTGTGGCTGGTCCGTGAAAAGAACAGTGTCTTAACCGGGAAAAAGGTAAAAAATTCCTTATAATACGTGTATAACCGGTGAGCTCCATGGATACGGTGCATATGTCCATAAGTATAGAGAGTCTATTACTGGCAAAGTGTATGCGGAAGTAATTGTGTTAGGAGACGTCGTTCGCATAGTGCTCTCGTGTCGGTATCATGTGTCAAAATCGGGCGCATGTAACGCTATTGAAAGCACCACAATGTATGTTTAAATGAGGGACATGATTAGCATAGTGCTGTGCAAAAATAGAACGCAAAGTGAGTATGATCCAGTATGGTATCTCACACGGTAGGCGTAGAATGGGTCCCGGAGTATCAATGTCAGACTACGACGCATGATGCGTGTAACCCTATTAAATACATCACATTTGAGCTTGTAAAGATTCAATTCAATAACTCATTAAAAACACAGACCAGTCTTGCTGCAATTCTGCCATGTTTAGATCCCCAATCCGGTGCTAATATTTCCAAAAAGGTGTGATCCCAAAAGTGATTTCGAAGAAAAGGTTAGGTGACCTGTGTAAGTGGATAGGTCCCTTCCTTCTCTCCTGCAAAAGAAACAAAACAAACTAAAAGTTAAAATACGGCGCAACAATGTCACATCGTAACACAAATAGTTTCTTATGCACAATATTAAGAAAGAGGAGGTACATAACAGGTCATCTAAATCACTAGGGTAATAAGGTAAGACGAGATAAAGTATAACAGAGAAAAATACAGAACATAATATCGAATAAAAATGTCAAAATAACATTTGTAAGTGACAAAAGTGAAGGAACATGTAGAAAACAAAAGGAAGATATGTGGATGATGTTACTGAACACTGGATATTTGGGATCTCTATTCGTGATGGCACGTTTGTGTTCTAGGATTCTCTTTTTCGCCATCAGTGTAGTACTCCCTATTGAACGAACAACTGATTCTAGATGAACTGGGTATCACTGGTGATTCAGCAGCCTCCACCAGTTTCAGACCTTGCTCCACCTTCCTACCATCGTTACCCCATGACAGCATAGACACCTTTCATGAGAGTGTCACTAGGGCCCTGACCAATTACAGACACAAATCGTATAATAAAGACAAACGCAACAATAATCTGACTTATAATCAAGGACAGGTTTTGAGATCTTTGGCCGAAGACAAGGATATAGTTATTCGTCCTGCTGACAAGGGTGGCAATGTCGTCATCCTTGACAGGGACGAATACATTACAGAAGCACTACGCCAACTGGGAGACACTACATACTACACTGAGATCACCAGGGACATGTACAACAACAGTATTACCAACATATGGGATAAACTGACCATGTGGAAGGACAAGGGCATTCTTGAGTGGGAGGAGTTTTGTTATCTTAAAAGAGACTATCCCAAGATGCCAGAGCTTTACCTACTACCCAGGGTACACAAAGACCCAGTCACACCACCTGGCCGCCCCATTGTCTCTTCTAGAGGGAGTGTAGCCGAACATATATCTAAATATGTGGATCACTTTCTTAGGGACTTTGTCATCAGACTTCCCAGTTACATCAGGGACACCAAGGATTTTCTGAGTAGACTGGAAAGCGTCAAATGGGAGAGTGATTTCCTTCTGATAACATTAGATGTACACTCACTCTATACCATTATTGACCACCAGCAAGGACTAGCTGCCTGCTCTCATTTTCTCAAGAGCAGGCACATCAAGTACTGGGAGCACAGTCTCATGATTTCTGAAATGACAGAATACTGCCTTACTAATAATATCTTTTTGTTCGATGGTATTCTGTATAGACAAACGACAGGAACAGCGATGGGTTCCTGCTTTGCTCCCAGTTTTGCTAACCTGTTCATGGGCCTCTGGGAGGAGGAGATCTTCTCAGGCAACATTGTCATCAACAACCTGAACAAGGTTGAACTGTGGCTCAGGTATATTGATGACTTGTTCATCATATGGAAGGGCACTCAAACTGAAGCTAACGAGTTTATAAAAGAACTCAACAGGAATGATCGCAACATACAGCTTACAGGCAACATCAGCGACAGCAGTGTGGAATATCTTGATGTCAAAGTAGAGATTAGACAGAACCATATACACACTTCCCTATTCCGCAAAAGCACGGCTGGCAAAAGTATCCTGCATGCCCTCAGCAGTCACCCTGAATCACTCAAATGGAGCATTCCTTACGGGGAACTGTTGAGGGCAAGAAGAAACTGTAGCAGCATTGAGGCGTATAGAACAGAGAGTACCAACATGATTGAGAGATTTAAGGCTAGGGGTTATCCCACATGGGTACTTAAAAAAGCCATAGATAGAGCAGAGGGCGTAAGCAGAACTGACACACTTGCAGACAAGGCACCCACTGAGGAAGAGTCAGGGGAAACCAGCACTAGGGTCATCATGACCTACAATTCTGACTCAGACAACATTAGGCGTATCTTAGTACGCAATTGGGAAACCCTAAGAAATGACAACAGCATAGGTCACACCATCTCAGATAGACCAAACATCACCTACAGACGGGGTAGGAATATAAGAGATATGTTGGTACACAGTGACATCACCCCTAAGCAGGATGTGGGAGTACATGATCTCAAAGGGTTCTTTCCATGCGGACATTGCAAGGCCTGTCTGACTAGCAGTTTCTGCAACGAGTTTACTCATGGTACTGGCACAAAGACCATAACCCAATTTTTGACCTGTAGCACCACATTCGTGGTTTATGTGATTGAATGTCCCTGTATGCTTCATTATATAGGGAGTACTACACTGATGGCGAAAAAGAGAATCCTAGAACACAAACGTGCCATCACGAATAGAGATCCCAAATATCCAGTGGCACGACACTATCAGGACAAACATTTTTCGAACTCCTCACTGATGAAGTATTTTATACTTGAACAGATCCGGCTGGATCATAGAGGAAGTAATAGGGTTCTCAGGCTCAGGCAGAGAGAGTCAAAATACATTGTGGACTTACAGACCAGGGCACCATGGGGTCTGAACCAGGACGAAGAACTCGCTATACACCTTAAGAAAGAATAGTTTTCTAATATATAGATATGTTCAGTAACATCATCCACATATCTTCCTTTTGTTTTCTACATGTTCCTTCACTTTTGTCACTTACAAATGTTATTTTGACATTTCTATTCGATATTATGTTCTGTCTTTTTCTCTGTTATACTTTATCTCATCTTACCTTATTACCCTAGTGATTTAGATGACCTGTTATGTACCTCCTCTTTCTTAATATTGTGCATAAGAAACTATTTGTGTTACGATGTGACATTGTTGCGCCGTATTTTAACTTTTAGTTTGTTTTGTTTCTTTTGCAGGAGAGAAGGAAGGGACCTATCCACTTACACAGGTCACCTAACCTTTTCTTCGAAATCACTTTTGGGATCACACCTTTTGGAAATATTAGCACCGGATTGGGGATCTAAACATGGCAGAATTGCAGCAAGACTGGTCTGTGTTTTTAATGAGTTATTGAATTGAATCTCTACAAGCTCAAATGTGATGTATTTAATAGGGTTACACGCATCATGCGTCGTAGTCTGACATTGATACTCCGGGACCCATTCTACGCCTACCATGTGAAATACCATACTGGATCATACGCACTTTGCGTTCTATTTTTGCACAGCACTATGCTAATCATGTCCCTCATTTAAACATACATTGTGGTGCTTTCAATAGCGTTACATGCGCCCGATTTTGACACATGATACCGACACGAGAGCACTATGCGAACGATGTCTCCTAACACAATTACTAGCGCATACACTTTGCCAGTAATAGACTCTCTATACTTATGGACATATGCACCGTATCCATGGAGCTCACCGGTTATACACGTATTATAAGGAATTTTTACCTTTTTCCCGGTTAAGGCACTGTTCTTTTCACGGACCGGCCACATATTCTGTGTTTTATTTCCATGTGTTAGAGTTAATATTCATGCACAACCGAGCGCTTCTTTATTTATACATTTGTATTATTATTGTTTTACATCAACTTAAACATGTGAGAGTGTGGATCATCCCACGTATTCATGTATTTGTGTCATTGATGCATTAGAATTACTGTGGCTCGCATTTTACTATTTTACCACTCTAACATGGCTGCCAAATGTTAAATACGATGTCCTCTGTTTATGTTGATGATCTTACGTCTGGTGTTATAAGACATTTTTTCTTTTGTGCACGTAGTACACGTGATCAAGGCTGCGGATGCAGTTGAAACGCGTTGTGGTGGAATAAACCTGGTTGCAAGCATACTTGGATGGTTATTTCTTGATCCTGAGAGCGAACGTATTTGTGACTGGCTCGTGTGGATTTTATTGCCAGCGCGCTCCGCTGGTGTGTGCGCCACCTTCCACGAGTGTCCGCTGTCCGGAAGGAGCAATGTTAGGTGATATAAAATGTAATATATAAATGTATATTTACTGTAAAATTATTAATAAACCAATAATTTTAATTTATTGTAAAATATTATAAATACATAAAAATTAACTATAAAATATATATATATATACATACACCTGTAACATAAAATATCATAATAAAAACATTATATTATAAAATAAAATACTAAAATATTTATACATTTTCAAACCTACATTTTGCACTCCATTGAGTGTAACAGTAGGAAAATTGTTGAATAGCATAAGGGTAAAAATTTACTATTCCCACTGCAATTACTGCAACAGTAGGGAAAGTGTTGGATAGCGTAGGGGTAAAAATTACTATTCCCACTCCAGTGAGTGCAACAGTACGGAAAGTGTTGGATAGCGTAGGGGTAAAAATTACTGTTCCCACTCCAGCGAGTGCAACAGTAGGGAAAGTGTTGGATAGCGTAGGGGTAAAAATTACTATTCCCACTCCAGTGAGTGCAACAGTAGGGAAAGTGTTGGATAGAGGAGGGGAAAAAATTACTATTCCCAATCCAATGAGTGCAACAGTAGGGAAAGTGTTGGATAGCGGACGGGAAAAAATTACTATTCCTACTCCAGAGAGTGCAACAGTAGAGAAAGTATTGGATAGAGTAAAAGTAAAAATTACTATTCCCACTCCAGAGAGTGCAACAGTAGGGAAAGTGTTGGATAGCGTAGGGGTAAAAATTACTATTCCCACTCCAGAGAGTGCAACAGTAGGGAAAGTGTTGGATAGCGAAGGGGTAAAAATGACTATTCCCACTCCAGCAAGTGTAACAGTAGGGAAAGTGCTGGATAGCGGAGGGGAATAATTTACTATTCCCACTCCAGCAAGTGCAACAGTAGGGAAAGTGTTGGATAGCGGAGGGGAATAATTTACTATTCCAACTCCAGGGAGTGCAACAGTAGGGAAAGTGTTGGATAGCGTAAAAGTAAAAATTACTATTCCCACTCCAGAGAGTGCAACAGTAGGGCAAGTGTTGGGTAGCGGAGGGGTAAAAATTACTATTCCCACTCCAGCAAGTGCAACAGTAGGGAAAGTGTTGGATAGCGGAAGGGAATAATTTACTATTCCCACTCCAGCAAGTGCAACAGTAGGGAAAGTGTTGGATAGCGGAGGGGAATAATTTACTATTCCCACTCCAGGGAGTGCAACAGTAGGGAAAGTGTTAGATAGCGGAGGGGTAAAAATTACTATTCCCACTCCAGCAAGTGCAACAGTAGGGAAAGTGTTGGATAGCGGAGGGGAATAATTTACTATTCCCACTCCAACAAGTGCAACAGTAGGGAAAGTGTTGGATAATGGAGGGGAATAATTCACTATTCCCACTCCAGCAAATTAATTAGCATTAATTAACAAACTATTAATTAATTAAAAATAATTTACCTCACACCATATTCCACCTATAAATGGCACCACCAATGTCGTAAAACATGACACAATTAACATCATTATTTAACAATTAATTACTCAATTAATAACAATTAACAAGCAATTTATAAACAATTATTATTAAATTAATTCACACAATTAACACTATAAAACAACATTAAATAAATATTTTATAAAAAAATATTTAAAAATGTATTAAAATTAAATTACTTCACACCCTACTCCCCTATCAACCCACAACCCGCTGCTAAAAAAATGACACAATTAACACAATTAACAATAAATTAATAAAAATTAATAACCAATTAATAACTAATTAATAATAAATTATTTACCACAATTAACATTATAAAATATTACATACATAAATATTAATTAGTAAAACATATTAATTAATTAATTATAATTAAATTACTTCCCACCCTATTCCCCTATAAACCCACAACCCGCCCCAAAAAATATAACACAACATAATTATCAATTAATTAATTAATAATAATTAATAACCAATTAATAATTAATTAATAAAACATTTATAAATACTAATAAATAACAATTATTAATTACCTTATTATAATCAAATTACTTCCCATCCTACTCCCCTATAAACCCACAACCTGCTCCCAAAAATATAACACAATTAACATAATTATCAATTAATTAATTAATTAAAATTAATAACCAATTAATAATTAATTAATTTAATAATTATTTATAAATACTAATAAATAACAATTATTAATTACCTTATTATAATTAAATTACTTCCCACCCTACTCCCCTATAATCCCACAACCCGCTACGGAACTAAAACGCAAAATTTATTTCAAATAAAATTAATATTCAATTTATTATAATTAAATTACTTCCCAGCCTATTCCCCTATAAACCCACAATCCGCTACGGAGCTATAACGCAAAATTTAATTAACATTAAAAAAATTCACACATACATGAAAAAAAGGCAATACTTAACAAAAAAATTAAATCACATACTTTTATAATACATACTAAAATACATCACACTAATATAAATATCGATATTATAAACAACGATATTTTTACTAACGATATTACTGACTTCGATATTAAAAAAACGATATTTCTTACCTTACTGTCGATATTCTGGACCACGATATTCTTGCAGTCGATATTCTTGCATCACGATATTTGCGATGGTAGGTCGATATTTGCAACTCGATATTCTGTCTGTGCACCAATCTTGGGTGCCTGCCTGGAGGATGCGGTTTGGTAAGGTAAGTGTGAATTGTTTTTCCCAGTATAGCACAGGGTAAGGGCCGGCCTATATGTGTAGATGGAAAAACAAAAAGGATATTTAAAAATCAAGGAGAAAAGTAAAGTTAAACTGCATAAATTAAGGAGGAGTGCAACAAGAAAACTTTCATGACTAAATCATGTCTACTCTGTTTCCAGCAGTAACCTACAACAACAGGAGCAGGTCCGCCCACCCAACCTCCACTTAGCTTAGATTTTGAGCCAGACAGCACTGAGCACACATACCCAGCAACATAGCATTTTCCAAATTAAGTAAGAAAATCAATGCACCGCTGTCAGTCATACCACCACCACACTCGCCTCCACAACTACACAGACATGTAGGTCTGGTGTTGTTGTTGTTGTTTACCTTTTAGGCCACTTCATGAAACGCCCCAAGTTATTCCATCAATCATCTCCGATCCTACTGACTGACTGCGAGCCCCCATTCTTTGTTTTGGAGCAGTACCATCAAGTGCTGGTGAGCTGTCCGCTGCCAGGGATGGGTCCTAGTCCCTTTCTCTTCTGCCTCCGACAGGGACTGTGATGATGTCCTGAGGGAGGTACGCAAGCTGGGGGAAGGGAAAGTGGATAACGCCACAGTACTTTTCTTCCCTGACTACGCCACGGGGTGCAGAGGCAGAGGGGGTCATTTCTATTGGTTAAGTGAGTTGGGCATCAAATACTCCTTCCTTTTCCCGGCAAGGTTGCGAGTGGTCTCAGACACGTGATTGTTTAACGCCGCTGAACAGGTCTGGACCTGGCTGGAATCTACTGGTTGCCAGGAGGTGCAGATAGGGAGTGAAGGGTCTGCGCCACAAGCTGTCATTCGCGGAGCCAGTCATAGTGGGAGGCGTAGGAGGAGCAGGCGTACCCATCACAACTACAAGCCACCCCCAATCTGGAGCAGGTTATACTAGAGAGACGGAATGTGCTGCATGCGGTGGCTACGATGCTCGGTTGCACTCAGAGACAGGATCCCGACACTTCCTCTGAACGCTTCCCCAGCAACAATGGCTCCACTGCGACGTGGCCATCTGGTGCGGAGTCTGGGCAGGCCCCGGATGTGACTCCTCAGATGGCAGATAACCTAATTTAATATTTACTGGTTGTGCATCTCTCCTTCTTCCACGGTTACAGACAGCTCTGGAGAGTCTCTAGTTTTCTGCAGTTCCTGGTCTCCAGCTTCCTGTTGCTGAAGATCCGGTGCACAGAGGTCAGCACTTTGAGTGGGTCAGGTAAAGTTGTCAACCAAAGGGAACGAAGCAGTTGTTCAGGTGAGCGATGCATATCAGGGGTTGTGGTGGTGGTCTCCTTGATGCTCCAAGCTGCAATGGCAGGATGTCCATGTCGTTGTTGACCTTGCCAAGGATGAATTGTTAGAGTTCTTCTATTATCCAAGGGCCTCATTTATGAAGCCCTAGTTGCACTCTTGCAACGCTGTGACGTCACGTGTTTGACGTTCCGGTAGCGACATCTGCCTTAGCATGTTTACCAGGCCATGCATAGCCACTTTATGTGGCTTTTCATGAACTTTTAAATATGTGCCCCTTTCACGCATTAAGCAGCGTGAAAGGGGCGTCCAATGGGTGTTGCTGTGGGCGTTCGCATGCCAAACCAATGGAATCTGAAGCATTCCCAGGTTTACGAGAAATCGTAAACCTTCGGAATGCATCAAAATCTAATATCACCCCAAGGGTGACATTTGAGAGGCGCTACGAGGATAGATGTTTCAATTTCTCCTCTTTTTCTCACTTTTTCTATGTGTGCAACATATTGCAGCACACAGAGAAGTCAACTCCGTAACACAGTCACCCTTGGACCATGGCGCACGGGTGCCTGCATTAGCGCATGGCAGTCATTGTGCATGAATGTAGGGGAAAAATACAGGGAGGGGGCTTCTTAATGAGCCCCTTCCGACAGTTTAAAGTTGCTGGTGTGTCATTTTCTTGACGTATTTGCAGCGTGAAATTTGCACCACTTTGCTCCGTATTTACAAATTGATGCATCTAGGCATATGCATGACCTTGTGAAGCCCAGTGCCAGATTATACCTGCATCAGGTTTGATGTATGCTGGGTGGGCATTCCCACGCAACAAAGCTTCATATGAGTGGGTCAGTAAAATCAGATTTCACTGCGACAATTCCTAGGACACCACTGCAGCAAAACGTTATGCCTGCCTCATGGCAGGTGTAAGGGTGACGCAGTGCCATAAGGATAGGCTGGCCCCATGCATTGCTGGAGTTTCGTCATGCTTGCGACACAACTGCAGCAATGCGTGACCTTAGCGCTGACAGATATGTCAGGATTCCAGACGTATATGTCATTGTTTGCGACATGGAGCGCCGTACAGTAAATATGGCGCATCCATGGTGTTGCAAGGAGGGCGCAGTGAAAAGTGTTGCAACGCTGTTTTGTCGCAGCGATGCAGCACTTTTCATGAATGAGGCCCAGGAATGTGCCCTATCTTATTGATAGGGCGCATTCCTGACCTTTTGGTTTGGCACAGGGCAGCGCAGCAATATTCCTTGCAGCGCTGTCTAGCACCCAAACATCTTATATGTGGACCCACGTGTTTGCACCAATTTTAAGACCAGCTATTTTTTTGGCCTTAAAAAACTGCCTCTAACTGAACTTAGCGGCAGTTTTTTTGCTTTTGCACTATACAAGGATTTCCTTGTAAATATCGCGTAATGTGTTTAGCAGCAGTTTTTTCACAGGAATGCCTACCTTGCATCTCATTTTCGTTAAGTTCCGCTAACAGAAGTGGCGATCTTGAAAATTCACATTTACCATGGAAAAGTGCAGCTAACTGCAGTTAGGGGCAACTTGCAATTAAGGTGATAAAAAAAGCCGCCGTAACATCAAAAAAATGATGCTACGGCAGCGTTAAGTTCTTGTAAATATGCCCCTTAATTTTCATCCCCTTATGAACACCTTGACTAGGGACCTGTGGAATGGCCTCCTGCCTTTAAGCGCATATGGGGTGGGTAGCCTTATTAAAGATGATGTGCCCCTGCGCTTTTTGGATGTCATTGTGAACTTCCATCACCCAAAACCCCGAGGACAGCCCTGTTGTGCCTCTTGGAGGAGGTTGGGGGACTGAGACTGGAGAGAACCTTTATCGGCATGCCCACATTGTTAGCCAAACAAGATATTGCCCGTAACTGGAAGTCACCGGAATCACCCCTCATTGGAGGAGGGAGGTGAACTGGTGTGCCCACCATGAGAAGCTGATCTATGAGGCCCAGTCATGCCACCAAAAGTATGATAAGATATGGAGCGGGTGGTGGACGCATCATGGGTTGAATGTGTAACGATATCGATGATTATGTATTTACTATCTCTATATCGCTAATGCATTTTTACGTAGCCTTGTAGAATTGTTTGTAGAAAAGGCCGAAATCTGAGAACTTGAGTATCAAAAAAAGAATATGATGCTTTAAAGTCCAACAGTTACCTGGATAAGGACAATGTGTCCTAGTGCCCGCAGTGCTAAAATTAAAGCAGCTGCCACCCATGGGCTGTGCACCACAAAGTTTGATCTTACCCATGCCACGGGAGACCTAACGGCAGCCCTAGAAACATTCAGTAGTCTGGTTTACAAATCTGCAGCGGCTGGTGCTGGCAAGGTATAGCTGCCTATTTGCAACCATCTCAGGACTAGGATCTTCATGCTGCTCCTCAGAGTTGACGTTAAGTTCATTTGGGTTCTGATGCAGATTTTGGGTGCATCAGTCTTTACAATGTTGATGTAGCAGTTGAACTTACTGTGTGAGTCTGGTCCCACACTGGTGTTCAAGGCCTCCTCTTGCAAATCTGAGGTCGCTTTCACACACTCAATGCGACGTCCCAATTCTGGTCACATCACTGCTTAGGGTGACAAACCTGTCTTCTCCAGCAGCAGTGTACCAAGGCGATGGCCCTTGAATGCCCATGGGCCTTTCCTGGTATACAGGGGTTGTGTTACTCACATAAGGAGGCAACCTGCTTGGGGTCACAGCTACAGCCCTATTATTTCCAAATTGTTGCACCAGGGCGAAGGTCTTTAAGTTCCCGTTGCTCACTCTTGTTGTGCAGTGGTTGTCTCTCACATTTAAGGCAGTCCTATAGTCTCTGAAGCACTGTTCTAACGTGAAGGCCCTAAAGTTTCAGTGCCCCCCCTTTCCTAATACAGGGGTCATGTCTCTCACATGTGGACAAGTAGTCCGATCGGTGCAGTGGTTCGGATGCACCCTAATCTTACGCTCTGCCTCTCAAATTCTTGCATCAGGACTTCTAGATCTTACTACCTCCTAGATGTCTCCTGAACCTCACAGAGTTCACTGGTCTTGGGTTAGTTAGAAGGTTGTGTTCCAGGTGAGAATTCTTGATCCTCTTGGGTGATGTTCCCTCAGCAAGCATGGGAAACTGGGCAACTCTCGGGTCACAATCCTTCTTTCAAGAAGCTGAACTTTTGTTGATTTCTTACATGCTGATGATCAGCTTCATTTGACAAAGTGCTAGTCTCAAGCCTCCTATTTCATAAACATTTTCCATATACACTGTTAGATTTTGTGACTCTGCTTTTGATGTTCTTGTAACTGGGGGCCTACTTGGAAATGCCCACATCTTATGACACTTACTGTAGTTCAACATCTATCACTGAAGGACAGTCTACAAATTTGAGAGCCCCACACAGGCCATCTCGATGTTCTCATCAGTGATATGTGGTTTAAAAGGTTACCTGTGACATTGGTCCCACTCTTTATGATTCCCTTATCAGTCCCATAGTCTTCCACAGATGTGCTCAGGCCTCCTTTGATCAGTGATTCCTTCCGAATTAAAGAGCTACCTTTTGAAATGCAGTACAGACCCTTGCTCTCCCTTCACCCAGTGTTTTCCCTTCCAGTTTGAGAAAATGCAATCCATATTTCTTTTTTTGAAGATTTATTGATTGACAGCTGAACTTAGCGTTATTTATTGTTGATTATTAATACACATTTTTTTGACTACAGTCTCAGCCACATGACCTCTTCTGACTTCATGGCAGAAGACAAAGTGCAAGAGTTGCTCCGCTTATTGCGAGGAGGAGGGTGCCTTGATTTACTTTTGGACAGGGGCGCGGTCTCTGTGCCAGTTCGTCCGGCTAGGCACGTGTCAGGTGAGGTAGCCGCTGCAGTACTGGTGTGCACCCCACTCCAAAGCAGAGCCAGTGGACATCATGGTACCCAGCGAAGTACTCACCTTTGAGAAGGCAGTCTTAAAAGAGGTAAATGGACTAGAACCGAAAAAACCGTAAAACAACTTATCAGCCAAATTGAGAAAAGCCATATCTACACTCAGAGAAGATGAGAATATCGTCATAAAACCAGCTGAAAAAGGGGGTGCCACTGTAATAATGAACACCTGTGACTATGAGCGAGAATGTCTACGCCAGCTAGCCAATACCAAGTATTACAAGAGACTTGAAACCGACTCTACCGAGACCCTGCTTACTCGGATCAAGATTGCAGTGAATGAGGCAGAAACACAAGGATGGATCACCACACACGAGTCCAGCTTTCTTATAAATACCTCTCCAAAAATAGCATACTTCTACGTGTTACAGAAGATACATAAAGGTATCCTTCCACCTCCTGGACGTCCGATCTTCTCTGGGATTGGCTCCTTACTGGAACCTCTTAGTCAATTTAGTGACTTCTTCCTACGCCCCTTGGTCCAGACAACTCCATCCTACCTAAAGGACACGAGGGACGTCCTCAGCCTTATCGCAGAAATCAATATAGATAACATTGAAGAAATTAATCTCTTTTTGACCTTGGACGTGAAAGCTCCTTACACGAACATTCCCCAAGATGCCACGATCGCAGTAGTGGAAAACCTACTACAGAGAACTGAGATCCCGACTGATACCCCAGTGGAGTTCATAATGGAATGCATCACCGTGGCTCTAAAAAACAACTTCTTTATGTACAAGACCAACCTATACCATCAAATACAAGGTACTTCCATGGGAAGTACCTTTGCCCCAAGTCTGGCATGCCTATATATGGCACATTTTGAGTCCCAACACATCTTTACTGACTCCAATCCCTTCCAGGAAAATATTCTGACATGGAAATGTTACATTGACGATATCCTAATCTTCTGGAAGGGCACAGAAGAAAGCTGCCGCAAGTTCAACGACTGCATCAACAACCTAACTCCATACCTACACTTCATAAAATCACAGTCTAACAAGGAACTCCCTTTTCTAGATCTACTGATCTCCATCGAACAGGGACGCTTGCGCACAAAAAAGAAACAGAGTGCAACAGTCTCCTCCCGTTTAATTGTCACCACCCGAAGGCCCTATGGGAAAATCTCCCATATGGCCAATTTCTCAGGATCTGGAGGAACTGCAGTTGCCTAACTGATTATGATTCCCAAGCAGCATTACTAACTACTAGCCTGGAGAACAGGAACTACCCTACAGGTGTAATAAAGAAAGCCAAGAAGAGAGCACGCAATAACAACCGCAAAGGCCCACTGGAGAACAAAATACAAACAGAGGAAGATGTGATGACCTGTCTTACCACTTTCACCGCTCTGTCCAACAAGATAAAAAATATCAGATTGAAGAACTGGAAGATCCTGAATACAGACGCCCTGAACATAACACAACCTAGGTTCGCCTTCAAGAGGACGACCAACATAAGAGACCAACTGGTACACACGTGACCACGTCCCCGCAACAACCCGGGAGTAAACACCCTTTGGAACCTGCCACCAGTAACGGGACATTACCCTTGCAGGACCTGCAGCGCCTGTGCATCTACTAAACACACCAAGACACTCCACGTAGGGATGACCACCAGGCCAGCCAAAGTTAGGATTGGGGAACACAAGAGCACTATACGTTGCGGATGCATCTCAACCAGAATGTGCAATCACTTCATCAAAAGTAAACACTCGGCTGATGACATCAGGTGGACTATCATAGAAGCCAATCCAACTTGCAGTACCACAGCCCTACTAAGACGTGAACAACGATGGGTCCATCGTCTCTAAACTCACACGAAGGGACTAAACGAGGATATCCCGTGGATCGAACTATGATCCACCACACTAACGATTCTGGGCCTACGGCCCATTTTCATCACCTTTCAGACGCCAATACACATGACTTAGGGCCAGATGTACGACCATGTTATTTTGCAAGTCGCAAATTTCGCTCAATTGCGAGTCGCAATTTGCGACTCACAAAGTGACTTGTACAACAGTGTCAGAGACACTGTTTGCGATTCTCAATGGGGTCGCAAATTGCAGGCCTCATCAATATTCATGAGGCACTCGCAATTTGCGACCCCATATGGTGGCCTGCTGGGCTCAGCAGACCTCCATGTCTGGGACTGCTTTTAAATAAAGCCGTTTTAAAAAAAAATGTAGCCTGTTTTCCTTAAAAACGGGATGCATTTTTTTTTTTAAATGAAACGTTTTCGTTTCATTTTATAAGCGCAGGTAGTGGTCCCTGGGACCACTGCCTGCCCCAAAAAAATATTTTCCCCTGCATTTGCAAAGGGAAGGGGTCCACTGGGGACCCCTTCCCTTTTGCGATTGCATTACCACACTCTTGAAGAGGGCGGTAAATTGCGAGTGTTTTGCGACCGCAATTGCGGTTGCAAAACATTTGTACATGGCTTGTGGGGTTGCTATTAGGAAGGAAACGCCCCTTCCTAATAGCGAGTCACTAAACACTATTTTGCGAGTCGCAATTTATTTGCGACTTGCAAAATAGTGTTAGTACATGGCCCATAGGATTTTTGCATGTGCAAATGGGTCGCAAACCTGTTTACGCATGCAAAATCCCGTTGTACATCTGGCCCTTAGTGTCTTCCATCTTACGTCTCCCATGCTATGCAACCAGATAAACATGAGGTCTTCAATCCACGTGCCATGTGGGATACAGTACACAAAAAAACACACATCAGCCCCTTTTCACAACTCGTGGACCAGCACACGTGCAAATAGCTCAGAGGCCTGGGTGCTCTCCACATACATGTCCATTCGACAGGGGCACCTGACTTGATCCCCACTCCTCTTTTCTCCTAATAGGATCATCAGAACAGCCAACGATTAAGGTACTGCTCGATCTGGTGTGCGGGTTTGCATTACTTTACCCTCAACCAGTAATCTAATCATGCACCCCATGACACCCCTTGTAACTGCCGACACTAGCGCAACTACATATTTATTTCCACCAATATAACACACTCAAGTGCAAGTTCCACTTTGCGCCTTGCACTATGTAACACTCCAAGATGTCTCCCAATGAACCTCGAGTTTACATGCACACCTCAATAGGCATTCTTCACACTCCAAGACGGCGCCTGCGCATGCGGTAGAGAGCGAAGACACGCCCACCGGAAGTCAGGCAACCGGAAACCAGGCAACAGTAGCACCGATACTTGATAATGACTGGCAAACCTACCGGCCAATATGCAGGCACGCATGCGAGGGTAGGTGTTGCAGATTAGCGCACCCAGCATAAACCGTGAGTAAAATACCTTTGGCTCCCCATCGGCAACAGCCACCGGCCTATGCTGTCCAAACTGATTTTAAGCAGCGGTACTCCGCACTGTCTTCTTAAAACTGTTTGTTTCTGTTCCCCTTTTTCCCATTGCTAATCACAGCCCGTTACGGTGCGGGCAGCTATGCGATAGCCCATGGAACCTACTGGACGTTACCAATAGGTAAGAACACATTCAATTCAATGTTTCAGGATGTGTGCAGTACGTCTTACCGACAATTCACGAGTAGGATTGTATATGCCGCTAACTGATTAAATGAGCTTAAACCCCTTTCTAGGGCCGAACGCTAGCCCACAACAGTGAGTGTGTGCACAGAGTGAATGTATATGGCGTGTGCATTTTATACCCTAACCTGGCGCCAACAGCACCTCTCTCCTGCCATGCAAGAGAGTACATAATTTGGATGATATGCCATCAATCATCTCATCATTGAGAACTAAACAATAACTATGTTTTCATGTCTATCTATGTATCGTCTGTGTGTTTTCTATCTTTTCTTGACTCTTCTAGGTCACAGCACGAGTGGTTACAACGAGCTGGCGCCACCCTATACATTATACAAGGGGGACCACTCTACCACTTCGAATACAGGGGTTATTTATTATTAAAAAAAACATTTGTATGTCACAATTAAATATTAACCTTTTTTGGTCCTGATGAAGTGGCAAGGATCGTTTTGACCATTGTAGGGCGCGAAACATGTTGACCTGATAGTTACTAGGGTACATTATTACTCTATTAGTAACAATAACCTACAGGTTCTTTTAACCTGACAGGGGAGCCAACATATTAAAAAACCTTTAAGGTATCCCCTAGCCAATTTTAAACACTCACTCACCCACCCACCTTTCACAACCCCTCTATAAATAAATCTCACACCCTCACTCATCATACGGCGTAATAAATAAAAAAAAGATGTCCGCCAAAGAGACCCTTCAGGGGACCCGTAGGGTATTGCAGCACCGGCCCTACGAGGAGCAACGCCCAATGATGAAGCATGACATCCCTTGGGATGTGTGAGGGCAACAAGAGACAAAATCTATGATTGTCTCTATTCGTGAGAACAGAACCTAGACTCTCCTTTTCCCTTCTCTATCTTTTCTCTCTGGACATTATTCATGTCCTTATAGGAACAGTAAACCACTTCTTGGATTTATAAGGATGTAAGGGCCACTTTGTCGGCCCCGGTTATGTTGCAAATTGGGGTGGAGGCTAGAAATGGAAAGGAGTAAAATACATGTCTACAGATAACTGGTATGTTAAGGACACTGGGTTAGGCATGGAGGAATGAAGGGCAGATACAAAAGAAGAAGGTACACAAAAGAAGGAGGCTGCACAAAGAGACGAAAGGTCTCATACACAGACAGGGATGTCAGCAGGAGAACAACAAGGGGACAAGGCTAAGAACACGGGAACTGACGCTGTGGAACAGATTGTGGTGAGGGAGAGAAAGGTAAGGTCAAAATAGCGGAGTTCAAGGAAAGCAAGGAGTTGAAAAAAAAGAAGTTGCCATACATGGGGGTGACAAAGCCGCTGGGGGCACACCATATGTTGTCCACCACAGAAAAGATCTGGCAGGGAGTATATGTCAAAATGTTTAAGCTGTTGCATAGGGAGCTCAGAGCTAAAGAAGGGTCCATGGAGGAAGAATATGAACTGTCCAAACGACCTAGGGTTCCCATGACAATATGAAACTGAACTGCAGCATTTTTGATTTTCGCTAGTGTATATTTCGAAAAATATCCAGAACGGAGTGTGGCCCTGTTTAAATACATGGATGTTGTAGGGAGCTTGCTCTGTATATGGTATACCACTAGGTGTTTATGCCGTGCACAGAGTCCAGAGATTCCCCCAGAAGTGTACAGGGCTCAATGCAAACCCATAGTGTTCTATTTGTGGTAGTGTGGGCCTTAGGCCTAACAAAGAGGAGTGTAAGATATTTGTTGTGCACATTATGACTAATAAATGACACGCGACTCGAAAAGGAGATCCATACCAATTTTATAAAAATAAGCTTTGCTCAAGCTTTATTTCGAGACCAAGGGCCAGATGTACGACCCACAAATTTGCGACTCGCAAATTGCGTCGCATTTGCGACTCGCAAATTGGGATGTATAACAGTGTCTCAGACACTGTTAGCGATTCCTAATGGGGTCGCAAATTGCATGCCTCATGAATATTAATGAGGCTGTCGCAATTTGCAACCCCATTAGGAATGGCTAGCACTCCCAGGGATGGTGGCCTGCTGTGGTCAGGAGACCTCCATGTCTGGGACTGCTTTTAAATAAAGCAGTCTTTTTTTTTTTAAATGCAGCCCGTTTTTCTTAAAGGAAAACGGGATGCATTTAAAAAAGGAAAATGGGGGCGTGGCCAACTGCCGCAAGAAATGGCCGCGCGGTAGCTCAGCTCCGCTGCACCACTCCCGTAAATCCGCCACACAACGACGTACCCCGGGTAAATTGGGCTGAAATACGGATCGCTGAAACCCCACAGAGTAAGGAACTGGCACACCGACTGACGTCTAAATTGAGCGAGTGAAGGCTGTGTTTTTCCCCAGCCCCGGGCCTACATCGTGGAAGACATCAGGCGCGCCTCACAGGCCTCCGGTCACCCAATGGTGAAGACGCAGCTGCTGCGGTAGGACTGACCATCTCACACCCGCCGCAGGGGCCGCGCATTGTAAGCATATAGCTATACCTGCCCGGGGGAGTGCCCTGCCCCCGTGACTTCCAGCAGACTGCGCGATCTCTGGGCTTCCCCGGTGGTGCCCGGCGCGGCCGGCAGCTGCGGTGAAATCTGCGCTTTGCTGTGCCAACGTGGCGTATCTGCACACCGGCTGCACCTGAAAAGCGGTGAGGGCGCCTGCGTCACTCGGACACTCCCCGGGAAGTGGGGGTTGTGTGCGCTCGCCCCGGATCCTGACTCCTGCGGTGAGGGGCGCGAAGTGCACCAGTGAGCTTCCTGGTAAATTTCTCCTGCCACGGCTACGAAGGGAGGCGGCGCCTCTCCACTTACAAGTGTGCCTGATTGTTGGATCCCCTGGCCCCCTCAGACATCGGGGGCACAGAGTGCCTTAAAAAAGCCCCGCCGATGCTTGGGGCAGCCGGGCCAGGACCCGCGTTCTGGCTCTCGTGCATGGGACCCTCATCACATAACAAATACCAAGGCTAGCCTTACACCTCAGCACTGCCGGTTAGTGACAACTAAAGTGGAGGCTGGTAGCACCGACATCTAATAGTGCCCCTCCCCCTTTCTGGATTGCGTGCTACCTGGAGTTTGCTCCCCTCTGGCGTTGGCCTGCTTGGTGAAACCCGACAGGGCATCAGCCCTTGAGCAGGCGGCGGTGAGTAACCAAGGCGGCCCCAATCTCTCCATTGGCAGCACCTAGCACGTTGAGCACACCATGGCAGGCGGCCGAAGTGGTCGTAGTGCGCTCCAAGCAAAGCTAGACAAGTATGCGTGGCAGAAAGGCCAAGAGGAGGCCCAAGCTAACCCGAAATCCGCTGGGGATCCACTAGACCCTACGTTGCAGGACATTTTGGCGGCCATAACAACTGTGCGCACATCACTAGAAACCAGGATTGACACCGTCGCCTCCGAGGTCTCCCTCATCAGGGCTGACATGCGGAACATGAACGATCGCATTAAGGAGGTGGAATCCACAACTAAGGACTTAACAACTGATACTGTCCTCAAACGTCAGGTCGCAGATCTTCAAGTCGGCCAAGATATGCTCGAACGTCAACTCGACGACTACGAAGGTAGGATGCGACGCAATAATATCTGCATTTTAGGTGTGCCGGAACGAGCGGAGGGGCAAGCGGCGGACCTATTTGTGAAAAACCTGGTGCTACAACATCTCCAACCTAAGGGATTGTCCAAATATTTCTCTATTGAACGAGCACACAGGGTGCCGGGAGGAAGATCTAAACCCGGCGCACCGCCTAGGCCCATCTTAGCAAGGGTGTTCAATTTCCGAGACAGGGACATAATACTCCATACAGCGAGAGCGGCCCCACCTGTCACCCTGGCAAACAGTAAAGTTACCTTTTTCCCGGATTTTACACTGAGAGTTCAAAAGCAGCTCCGTAGCTTCCTGGAGGTGAAACGCGCCCTACGAGACCGAGAAATCAAATACGCCTTGTTGTTCCCGGCAAAATTACCTGTTGAGTCCGAAGGGAAAACATGGTTTTTCTCCAGCCCCGAAGACACCTGGGATTGGCTCGATGGTTGGCGTACTGTTGACAAGCGGAACCACAAAGAGAACAGTGGCACAGGCAACGGAGACAGGGCGGGCCGCCAATCAAACCCCCCTTCAGCTGACGACGCAACGACGAGGGGATTACTGGAACAGCGACAGGCAGACTGAAAAGTGCGACGGCGGTCTACATGCGACGAGGCCACAATTTCCATAGCCCAAGCCGACGCAAGTCATTGTGACACTGAATTGTTCTGCAACAAGACTCTGAATGGCGCCAGGCGTTGGTGCTAGCAGCTCCAAGGACATAACTGCAATCTCATATGGGGTATCGTTCTTTATTTATTATTTGTAACATGTTTTCAAATTAGTCTGACGGACAAAAGAACACTAGAAAAGGAAATCAAAGTAGTATAAAATGTGCATCAGGGAGTGGGGTTGGATCACGTTCCCTACTATTACAAGGTGGGCGATAGGCATTCTGCAAGTTTGGGGTGGTGGGAGGTTCAATGCCCGCCATGCAGGGAGGCAGGGAGGGGCATTTTGGGGGTGGGGGGGTTGTTTATTTAGTTCTTGTTATTGTCAAGTTGTGATGCCAGTGGGGAAGAGGACGTCATGGATCCACACACAATTTGAATGGGCGGAGTCGCCATATCACAATCCGACATCTGTACTCCTGCCATGGGCGCGAAGCGACCCCACTCATTTCAATACACCATGCCTGACCACAATGTGACGAGGACGCTCCGTATTCTTACGTGGAATGTTAATGGGCTGGGGGACAAACTAAAGAGAGGGGTGGCGCTCCAGTATCTTAAGAGGCAAGCCCCGATATCGCTCTATTGCAGGAGACACATCGGATCGGGAACACATGTAAGGCACTTGACCGGTGGGGCTATAGATTAGTGGCACATGCGGGCTTTACATCGGGGTCAAGAGGGACCGGCATTCTCATCCGCAAGCAATGCCCATTCATACTAAACAACACTTGGGTTGACGACCTGGGCAGGTTCGCAGCGATTGCTGGGACATGGGAGGGGAAGCCCCTTAACGTACTTTCGATCTATATTCCTCCGGCACTGAAAAAACCTACATTGGCTGATCTGGGTAAATTCCTGCTCAACCTCCCAGTCGGCATCCTTGTGCTAGGAGGCGATTTTAATTTGACGGTGGATGGTCGGGTCGACCGGCGCCCTCCTCGTCCAGACCTACATGCTACATCACCACTAATGGATTTTCTCTTAGCGTTCGGCCTTGTAGATCTCTGGCACCATTTTAATCCACTGGCGCGTAACTTTACTTTCCACTCTGGTGCCCATGGTAGCCAATCTAGAATTGATTATTTGTTTACACATATCTCTCTAATCTTACTGCAGCTAGTTTCCTGTCCCGTGGTATCTCTGACCATTCTCCTGTCCAGATTCAGTTGGCTCTGCCTCAGGAGAATCGCCGTATCACCCTGTCCATAAGCCCTTGGAGTCTGAAAATCCCTCATGTACGGAGCGCAATAGTAAAAGGAGTAGACCAGTATTTCACTGAGAACACAAACACAGTTGAATACCATCAAGTGTTGTGGGGGGCCTTTGGGGCAGTTATCAAGGGTCAGGCACTTTCATTAATGGCGGGACATAAAAAGGAATTGAGGGCTCGACTGGAGGCTTTGGAACAAGAGATTCGAGGACTGGAAGATACGGTGGCGACTATGGATGACGAACAGATCACACACAATCTTCGTGTTAAACGACAGGACTACCGACAGCTCGCAATGGAGGCAGCTAGATCAAAACAGAGGGCTACTCTCCATAAAATATATGAGCTGGGTGATAATACCGGGAAATTACTTGCTTGGCTAGAGAAGCGGGAAACTGCACAGCGATGGGTTCCCCTCATTGAGAGGGATACCGGAGAAACGTTGTGTGACCCGCAGCAAATTGCTGAGGCTTTTGCCTCTCACTTTGCCTCAATATACTCCTCCACTACCCGCACTACCTTCACTGACTCCAGGGCCCTTCTGGCCACTATTCCAGTCGCTACCCTCACCTCAGACGATCGCGAGTCCCTGGAGGGAGATCCTACTGAGGAGGAGTTAGCGATTGCCATAAGGGGGATGAAATTGGGGAAAGACATGGGCCCCAATGGGCTACCAATAGAACTATTCAAATTGGTGACCTCCAAGATAACGCCCGCTCTCCGAGCCAGGTATCTGGAGAGCTACCAAATTGGGTCCCTACCTGCAGACCTTATGTTGGCCTCAGTGGTCGTCATCCACAAGCAAGGTAAACCAACAACGAGATGTGACTCCTACCGCCCAATCTCCCTGTTAACGGCCGAAGTCAAAATTCTCGCTAAGGTCTTGGCCAATCGCTTGATCCTCGTCATCTGTCAACTTGTGCACCCAGACCAATCAGGCTTTATGCCTGGCCGGAACACGGCCCTCAATCTTAGGAGACTGCATGGGGTGATGGGGCGAATTCACACTATCCAAGAGGATGCAGCATTGCCCTCAATAGACGCAAAAATGGCTTTCGACACTATCGAGTCACCTTACGTATTTGCTCTCCTCGAGCATATGGGATTCGGACCGAATTTCATTAAATGGGTTAGATTACTGTATACGGCACCGACAGCCCAGGTGGTAGTCAACCAACACACTTCCCGACAATTCCGGCTAGAGAGGGGGACTAGGCAGGGTTGCCCCGTGTCGCCCCTCATGTTTGCCCTGATATTGGAGCCTTTAGCGACCTGGGTCAGGGGTGACCCCATGATCAGGGAGCTGAAATGGACAGATCAGCATGAGGACAGAATCTCCCTCTATGCTGACGACGTTCTTTTATATGTTGCAGCCCCATCGGCCTCAATCCATAGGATCCTACACATTTTCGCAATTTTTAGTGCCCACGCGGGATACACTATCAATTGGAAAAAATCGGTGTTGTATATGCTGCCACCGGTGTGTCTCCAACCACGTGCCGGTATGTAGTGCAGTTCACCAGGCCACCCATCTCATTCAGAGCCATCAGCTGAAACAGCCCAGATACATGACTGGCACAGTACACACACTAACACAAGACAACATCGCCTGCCCGCCCATGCACTCCCAGGCAGAGGCACCCCAACCTCACCCGCCGCCCATCAGAGCATGCCCACCCATGCACACCCAGGCCCCAATGCTCACCTTCCGCCACCTGCACGTATACAGGAGGTCCCACCACGTGCCGCTGCAAGCCACAAGCCCGGGGCCCACGGACATAGCACCCTCCACATCATGCAGCCCCACTCCGCAGGCCACCAGGTCTCACGTTTGGTGCTGGGTCTTGATTACTCCATGGCAGAGGACACACCAGTGCCACCAACACTGGGATCCCGGAAGCGTCGCCACGTGGCGGTAGGCCCGCGCTGCCCGCTGGCTCTGGACTACACTGCGGTCCAGCAGGGCACACAAAACATGAGCTGTCCGGACCGCCGGGACGGGGCATCATCGCAGGCTGCACACCCGCTCAGCACTCAAGGTGCCCCTACCTCAGTGCACCCAAAGTCACCGTCCCGTGGCGGGGTGCCTGTGCTGTCCGCAAGGCCTCTGATGCCACTAACCCTGTGCAACCCCAGTCTGTGCCATGTGGTGGTAGCCCTGTGCCTCACTCAAGGCCTCGGATGCCACTAACCCTGAGTGCAACAACTCATGGGCCCTACATGTGTGAGAACCGTGGAGCGGCCGTCATCCAGCCACCACCGGAAGAGGGGAATGTGACGTCGTCGGCCCCTTATGTTGGCGCAGTCACATGGCCTGTGAAGCCTGTGCCGGATGGGTGTGATGTGTGTGGAAACCTGCCCTCAGGGAGTGGCTGTGACATTCTGACAACTAGACCAGTGCACTGCACACCACCAGCGAGTACAGCTGCGACGGGTAGCAATGAGGGCCCCCTCGGGGCGTAAGCGGAGTGGACTGGCGTGCCGTACGCCCGACCAGCGCAGGGCTTGCAACAATGACTCGTGGGCTCTGGGCGTGGTCCAGTCCATGTCCGGACAAGGAAGTGACTGATGCGTGTGTCCCTGCTGCAGTGTTCACGGAACCCACTACACAAGATGCAATGTCGCACCTCCTTACTGGCATCCCACAGGCCGAACATCATTGACGCAAGGGAAGGCTCTGTCCCCCCATTCATCCACACAGGAATGACGTAAGACATTACACAGCAGTGCGTCACTGGATGTTTATTTGCACATCCAGTGCAGTCATGCAGCTGGAGCGGTACAGGGCAATGCCGAGCACACCACACAATATGGGCCCGTGGAGGGCCAGCCGGTGTCCATCCCGGGATGACCTGTACTGCGGAAGAGGAAGGGTACAGTCCGCAGTCTGTCCGCCGTGTCATTGGTCGTCAAACAGGATGTGGCAGTCCATGTCGCTGTCCAAGGTGTGTGCCTCGGAGTGTATCGGGGGTCAGTGGTAGGTCTTGAGGCCATGTGCGGCACCAAGCAGAAACAGGCAAGGTGGCGGTGATGGATGCTAGTGCCTGGCCCTCCTGTGGGTGTTGCAGTGCCGGCTGCGGCACTGTGTGCCACTGACTCATCAGGGGCCGGAGGGGGATTGTCGGCCACACTGTGTGGCAGTGACACATCAGGTGCCGGAGTGGATACGCCTGCCGCACTGGGAGGCACTGACACACCAGGGGGCGGAGATGTGGATGGTGTGGGGGCAGCAGCATTCATCATCGCCACGCCTTGTGGCAGCAATGCCATGACGAGGACATGCAGGGCACGGTAGATCCCAGCTACATTTCGCTGATGTGCAGCGGCGGCTGCCATCCTTTCCACCTCCATCCGCACCTTGTCCTCCATGAGCCTACGCATGTTTGCCAGCTCACGGCTGGCATCGCTGGGGCCACTCTGAGCGGACAGGTGTTCTTCCCTCCGTGTCATGACTCCAGAGATGTCAGTCAGGGCTCGCTGGAGACCATGGGGCGGACATAGACACCCAAGGAGGGCGTCCAGTTTGTTAGCCATGAGCTCGAACCCCGCCCGCAGCTGCTCGGCCGTCTCCCTCTGGCCCTCCAGCACACAGCGTTGGAAGGCCATTTGTTGTTCCTGGGGGTCTTGGGAGGGTGCCGGGCTGTGGGTGCCTCCTGCTGGGTGGTTTGGGTGGTGGGTGGGGTCTTATGGATGTAGCTGGGCTGCCCTGATCCTGGAGGTGAGTTGTGGATGAGGTCAATGAGGTCTTGGATGGTTTGGGTGTCGATGCTGGTGTTGTCCTCCTCCTCGTCATCAGTGAAGAGTGGCTGTGACTGCTCTGCAGGAGGTGTTGACGATGCCCCTGCGATGTGAAGGGGAGATGGTGTATTACAATGTGTCCACATGTATGTAGCCGCATGTTACAGGTTGACATTCAGACAGCATAGCATTGTACATTGTGACAGTCTGTGGGTCTGGGCGAGGACCCAGAGTGATTGTGTGTGTGCACTGTGCCCTGCTTGGTTGTGCATGTGTGCCATTGTGGCCATCTCCCCCCGTCCCCCCAGTACCTGGTGGTCACTCACCCTGTTGCGGTTGTGTTGTGTCCAGTCGAGCAGTGTCCGGTCCCCCGACTCCGGCCACAGTCTCCACACTGATGACTGTCGACACCAGCTCCTCCATGTCATCCAGCTCCAGCTGTGGCGCTGGGCACCCACCTCCGGTCTGCGTTGCTGCCTTCAGGTTGGCGCTGAGTTTCTCCTTGGTCTTCCGCTTGATGTAATTCCATCGCCTCTTGACCTCGTCCATTGTCCGCTTGTGCTCTCCGACGGCATTCACCTTGTCGACGATGTCCCGCCACATTCCAGTTTTGGTGCCCAATGACACGTTGGAGGTGACGAAGAGTTGTTGATGGTGTTCCATCACCTCCGTGACTATGATCCTGTTCGCCTGCGGACTGAACCTGGTCTTCCTGGTCTTCTTGTCCTTGTCCTTCCCTGTCCCCGAGGTCCCAGGCTGGTCGTTCGGGGTGCTTGTGGGGTTGCGCTGGTCCTCTGCGCCTGCTCCGGCTGCCTCCATGGTGCTTGTGTGTTGATCAGTTTGTGTGTGGGTTTTTTTTCTGCTTTTATGGAGGTTTCTGACGCCTGGCAGGTGTGTGTTGCAGGCCTGGCGCTGCTTGTCGCTGGTTTCCTCATCGCGCTTTGGCCCATCGCGTGTTTTTTGGTGTTGTGCTTTGTGTTTTTATCTCCATTGTGGTGGTTGTATCGCGGACTTTGTCCGCGGTTTCGGCAGGCTATCGCATGCTACCGCCTTGTTGTGAATTCCACGTTGTCACGGGGTTATTTTCCCGTGATAGGCTGCGTTATTGAAAGTTGCGTTACGCTACTCTTGCGGTAGTTATCACACGTTCTTGTGAATATACCCCTATATTTTTGCAAACGATAATAATGACTGAAATTTTAGACATTGATATTACTTACCTTAAAATCGATATTCTTGACATCAATATTTCCATGTCACGATATTTTAGACTCGATATTCTTGTACATCGATATTTGAAACTTGACATTTTTCCTGAATACCCTGGTTAGTCTGGGTGCAGAGGTGCTGGACGGGTTGGTAAACCTGCGCTCTACGCTCTAGAGAGGAAACTGGGCCAACTGGAAATAGGCTGCAAGGGGACAAGTCCGGGAGCTCCCAACTGGGGGGAAGGGGGTTTGAGTTGTGAGGGTCCTGGGTGCATGGGAGAGGAGTCGGTTTCTTTAGGCCGGACGGCTCAGGTGCAGCGGGCTTTTGCGAGCTGGAACTCATCCGTCAAGGCACTTACTAGAGTCGGTCATGACCAGTAAGAAGGAATAAAACAGATCAGCTGGGCCTCTCTTGTTGCTGGCCTCTGTGGTGCTGACGTCCCTTGTCGGCTGGTTGTCAGTGCTGTCGTTGGAGTCCTGACTGGATTTTCGACAAGCGTTGGTCACAGAAAGGGTGGCCTAAGTATACAACAGAGCCCTGCCCTATCTGGCACTTGCTTACTTCGTTAGTGAGGCCTGCACTTTGCAGATCCTCGAGGATCTTTCCAAGGTGGATCAGGAGATCCTGCATGGTGGAGCTGTAGACAGCAGGGGGTGCATCTCCAAGGTCTGGCTTGGGGCAAGATGGCCACCACAATGTTGTGCCTTTCAGAGACTCCAGGACTCTTTTTGGATTAAATCCCTATTAAGCCAGCCTTCTGTGCCCTGCCACTTTTGCAAACCAGCTACTAACTCCTCAGCAGTTTTATAGACATGATTAGATCTGCAACAGTACCTGATCACCGATAATCTCGCCACGGCATCCATGAAAAAGTTCTGAATTGGACTCCCGTAGGCATGGAGAAGAGAGCCCCTGAGTCCCGACTGCCACCCCCACCCCCCAGCGACACCTCTGTTTATTATGACTGCCTGCGCATAGGCGGTCTCCAGGCACCCCACTGCTCTACAGGTGGCTGATGAGGTCCTAGAATCCACCGGTCCATGCTGGTGGTCCTACGTGCTAGACGCCACCAACCATTTGAACAGAATGGTGGTGAGTGGCTGTGGCCCGACATCTCCTGCCTGCCTTGGACAGATGCTTTGCAGTGCTGTCACGCGGCAACCGTTTATGGTAGTGTGGAACAGCATTGGGCACAGTGCATGGTGATCCTTGTTTCTCCTCTTTCCTGGACCCCTATTTATGATGATGTTGAATGCAAGCATGTGCGATCCTATTGGCGCCGGACCAGCAATGCCCCAGGTCCTTCCTTCTGTCACTCCACTGAGAGAAATTCATAGCCCGATATCCCCCACTGTGGGGCTACGCTTTGCATGAGGGTGCGGACCTGGGTCATGAACGATCCATTATGGAGTCGACCCTGCTGAAGACTTAGGGACTGATTACGAGTCTGGCGGTCGTAAGACCCCCAGACTCACGGTGGCGGTGGTCCGTCTGCCGCATTATGACTTCAAAAGTCGCTGCGATGGAAGACCACCGGCTGCGCCAGGGAACAGTTATTCCATGGCGGTGGCGGAGCTGCGCCACAACCTGCTGAGTGGGACTGGTGCAGTCCCACTCAGCATATTACAAGTTCTGCCACCACCAGCCATTTCATGGCTGGAGCCACGCCGTGGTAAGGTTGGCGGTGGGGGAACAGAGGTTCCCATGCCCCCGTCATTGGGATACATTCAGGGGGGCACAACATGTGCCCCCATGTCTGTATTCCCTAAAGTCCCAGCACTGCATCGACGTCACCATCCATGCCATGCTGGAACTTTTTTGCCGTTCCCATTGAGGTGCCTGTTTTCCAGGCACCGCCATGGGAAAGGCAAAGGAACGTCTGCTTTACACGAGTTCAACTCATAATGAGCAGTCCTTGCACAGCTTTGGCGCAGCTGTGTCGGCGGAGCCCCAACGCAACTGTGACAAAGTCGTAATCAGGCCCCTTAGACTGCTGATATTCCGAAGTAGTAGGTGGCTGTGCCAAGACTCATGAACTGGAGCCAAATGGGTAACCCGGCGTCACCCCTCCCTGCGAAGATCTCTAGTGCCATACTGGTCAGCCTTACCCCGACGCATTATGCTCTTCCCAGAGGGCCGATGATGAGCTCAGTGCTCACCAGCATTTACCACGATCTAGCATCGCACTGATGCACTTTATGGAGAGCTGATCATGAGCACGGTGCCCGCAGGCCTCTCGCACCCGATTGAGCTACTACTTCCACATAAATGCTGTGGATTTTCCTCCATTTGCATCCAATGCACTGAGTTGGTGCAGTCCTGCCTGTTCTTTTGCTTGGGGTTCAGGGATGACCACTTTGTAGTGGCCATTTTGGGACTCCCAGGCTATGGTCTTTTTACATGAAGGAGTCATAGAAATCAAGAGGGCTCCTTCTTCCCTAGGTAGGACCTTTCCTTTTGGGACAGACATTTAAGGAAACAGAAAGAGGACTAAACTCCCTACTCATCTAAAGGGGTAGACATCTTGGAACGAGTCCTCTTCCATTAGGGTCCTACAACTACTCCTGTCCTCATCATCCCTGCCCAGTGACCTCAACATGGAATCATCCCCTATCATTATGTTGAGCCCCCTCCCCACAACTCATTCAGAATCATTTTCCACCTAACTTAACCAGAAACGCTGCAAAAAATCTCAAACAAAAAATGCTCAAATTGAATAGAGAAATACTCTTTCTAGATTCCTAGTTCTGCTAAGAATAAGGGATCGATAATCAACGATCTAATATTTTTTTACCAACCGTCCCATCCAATAGAAGAAAACCTTATCTTCCGTACTCAGTCACCTCCACCAAGAAGATTCTGCACGGCCTCAAACTTGCTATTGCACCCTCATCTGTGTGCAATGCTGAAACCACCATTACCATTTACAATTACGTCACTGTACTCAGCCAATCATTCAATCGGCATTTGGACAAAATATTGAATCCAAAATATGGAGCTACACAAATATTGAGTTTTTATTATCGTGATACTTAAATATTGTGATGCAGAAATATTGTTTACAAAAAAAACAATTTTTTTTAAAGGTAAGTAATATCATTGTCAACAATCTGAGTTGTTAATATTGTTTACAAAAATGTGTTGTAAATATTGTGTATAATGATATAGGGGCCGATTATGAAGTTGATGGGACCGACACGAAAGTGCCATTGGTGTCTGTCCCACCGACATCTCTACCCGCGGTCAGTCCGACCGCATTGGCCCAGGGACCAACCGACAGCTTCCGACGGGCTCAAGGAGTCAGTCGGGCAGTTGGTCCGATCACATTCCCCACAATGGAGGCGGTGCCTTCTCAGGCACTGCAGAGGGATCCCTCCCTACCACCCACGGCCCCACGACAACCCAGACAGCCTTCGCCCCCCTCAAGAACTATGACCCTAACCCACGAGGCCACATCACCACAGTACAGAATATCACCTACCCTCCTAAGAGGGATGACGGCTCCACAAGCCAACATCTCCCTAAAAACTCCCCTACTCAATCAAATTGCGAACCTAATTTCAATGCTGACTACAGGAGTAACAACAGCAACTCCTATCACAATCAATTATCTGACATTGTGAAGCTGTTCACCATGCCTACCAATCATAAACCTCCCACCTCTTCAGATAATACACTTTCTCTTCACAACAATGCTCCCTCCAGTTAGGATCTAAATAAGACCCACCACACTTCCTCCAACTCTCATATTCTCCCTCTTCCCAACCCTCAAGCCATGAACAGTTTCACTGGCATTGACACATTCCCATATCCTGAGGCTGCCTCAAGCCAATAATATCCCTACTCACCCCTAAAAACTCTCATACATCTAATCAACCTGACAGCACCTCCTCTCTGGTCAATGCTTGATGACCTAAAAAGAGAATTATGTCTGAGGGCTGACATCCAAAAACTACTACACATTACCTCTAAACTGGATCATAAAGGTACGAATCAAAAAAGCACTACTGGAACCAGAACACTACCACCTTCAAATGCCCTATTGCCAGCAGCCCTGCTGACACAAGGTCCCCTCAAACCAAGTGGAGCTGCAAACCAAATCTAGACCTCTCCTTCCGACTTTAATGAGTAGCTATTCACTTATTTACCAGCAATAAACTCTACCTTCTTGCCTTCTTGCACCCATCGAACACACTATGCCTGTGGGGAAAACCCAGACAATCATCACTCATCCACATTGGGATCATCATCATCTCATTTTAAGGCCCATTACTAAATCTAACCTTAAACCAGTCCCCATAGCTCATCCATCCACAACTGTAAACAAAATTAACCTTAAATGTGTGTTACTTAACTGCAGATCCCTGTTCACTTGTACTGGCAGTACTTGAACTGGACAGTGCAGAGGCACATCTGCTCAGCTGATATGTCCTCACATGGAACATAATGCACCCTGACTTAGGTCTGTAGGGCCTGCTGTAGAGGTGTCTTACAAATATTGCCATGAAGCGTTAGGGGAAATGGCACACAGGGTTCTCGTTTTGGAGTGCACCATTTCACACAGTATGCAATGGCAGTCTGTGTGGGTCTGGTGCAGGGTAACCTTAGAGCGGCACAATGCATGCTGCAGCTCTAAGGGGCCCTCCTGAGTACCCATGCCATAGGTACCAGGGGGTACAACTTACTAAGGACTTACAGAGGTGCTAAGGGCCATGCCAATTGTGGAACAATTATGCATTTACCTCGTTTTTGGGAAATAACACAGGAACCAGGGACCTGGTTAGTAGGAACCCAGGGCTCTTCAATCAAAGTTGCATCAGATACCAGGCAAATCATTAGGGTTAACCATGTCCAAAAGGGGCACTTTCCCTACTGTTGTATACATTGCAGTACAAATAGTATATCTATTTTTCACAGATGTTACTACTTTTTAATCTTGTTTAAATCTATGTCATATTTTTTGTTTAGTTTTATAATCGCATATATGCATATAGAATTTTTTTTATATTTTTTTAATTTAATGTATTTTTTCTTTTAATTTGTTATTTATTTTGTTTTATGAATATATATGCATTTTAAATTAGTAAATTAAAAAAAACAATATTTAATGTAATGTGCATCTTTTTTAATAATAATATGTCATATCTATATATAAATATGTTTATGTAAGTGCATATTTATATGTAGTATAAAATGTTACTTAAATGTATGCATTTTACATTATAGCATTGATACATCAAAATATTTACTATTTTAACCCATATATTATTAAAAATCAATATTTTTGTACTTTTCTTTATATGTATAGGAAAATTAGATTTTTGTGATTGATATTTATGTATCACAATATTTGTTTTCTCTATATTATGTCTCTGATCCCTTCTAATCGCAACCTGGAGCTCTTTGACCATCTTTTCTCCAACATAAAAAATACAATAGGCAAGCATTTTTTAACAACCTCCTAATTATGACTAAGGCCCTTATTATGATGTCGGTCGGAAAGACCGTCCGACTGACTTGGTCGTGGATACATTCCGCCCGACTAGACCGCGATGTCTCTGACCGCGATGTCTCCGACCGCTGTATTATGATGTAAAGCAGGGAAAACTCCGACAGCGTCGGGCAAAGACGATTCCGACCCGACCGCTTTGGTCGGAAACAAGTCCAAACCGATTGCATTGGTCGGAAAGGTTGTGCCCTAGGGATTCCGGTTACGATCATGCATCGGTTGTCACGCTGAGCAGATTAGGATGCATCCGACGGGGTTGGGGATCTATGACGGTTTGTATGGCACATGGCAAGTGCAAAACTGAAAAACTCATGCCTAACAACAACAACAAGCATAGGCAGCGCCACAAAAAAAAGAACATTTAAATAGTAGACACACCCACCAATCCACCTATATAAAGACCAAAAAATGACTGTGATCCTTTGCTCACAAAATACTGCTGCAAGAACTACAGATAACTTTTGCCAGTCATTGCTGTCAGCCCTGCACATACACCACTACTTGTACATATCACTTTTTTGTTCAGATTCTTTTTCTTAGACGCAGCCTCTAATTCACATTCACCCTCACACTCACCCTTACCCTTACCCACACCCTCACCATGTCCAAGAAGAAGCAGAGACATTTCACAGATGAGGAGTTGAGAGTGATTGTTGATGAAGGAAGCGGGCTGCGGAGCTCCGGCCGGCATATCACCAGTCGATAAACATCCTGAGCCCCGGGCGCATTAATTCTCAGCTAACTAGGCAGCTGAATATTCCAGGAGCACACCGCTCCAACAAAAACTGCCCAGCTGCCCTGCTTTGTGAGGATAACAGCCGGAATCTGCCCGGAGGGAAGCGGCCCGAGCGAAGCAAGATGGCAGCCGGAAGGTAGAGGGGCAGATACCTCTCGATAGCGCAGCCGAAGACAGCGGAGACGGTGGCCGGTTGAGATAGCAGCAGGCAGCAGCGGAGGAAATCGATAGCGAGGAGGCTGAGCCCCGAGCTTTGGCCGCCGGAGGTCTAAGGAGGGCCATCGGGCGAGACGCGGCAAAACTGAGGCAAGTGCTGCGACTGCCGCCGTGCGACGGAGCAGCCTGCTCCAGCAGAGACAAACCGGTGGGGTCTGCTTTCCCTGAGCGAGTGCCCTGCAGGAATACAAATAAACACCTGACGACCCCCTTGCGGCTGCATTGAAAGGGACGCCCTGTGCGGGGAGAGCGGCCGTGCAGGTGACCCCCCCCCCCGGGTGCGGTGTAGGGGCACCAGAATGGGCGGCAACTGGGACAGACCCAGAGACAGAGAAGTGGAGCCCCCACCTCATTGGTACATGTGGATGGGGCTGACAAGAAAGGGCAATCCGCCTCGGGACGCCTGAGGAGCCCGTAAATGATGGCGCAGTTCGGTGGAACCAGGGAATAGAAGAAGAGGACAGAGGAGGCGGACCAGGCCCGAGTGGGCCTTCCAGAAGCCTCATTGTCAGCTGAGTGGCGCAGGTGAGCGGCGAGCATTGCAAGTGAGGGGGCACGAGAGTTGAGAGAGCCCCCCCAGTCGGACAGAGACCCCCAGAGCATATGCTGGCCCTGTGCGCAATGGGAACCAAGGTGGACACGGTTTGAAAGACGCGGACCACAAGACTTAGACCAACATCCGAGGGGCAGCGATTCTAACCGCTGGTGGGTGGGCAGCAGCCCGAGAATAAGGGAGTGGAGGGGCTCCTCATAACATTGTGGTGCCTGAAGTGTGAAAAACTAGAGGGGAGAAGACCTGCAGGAGGCAGTGCAATTTGCCCAAACTTGTGGAGGGCGCCAAGAAGGAGTGCAGGAAGTGACTGCCTGAGGATAGTAGCTGTCATAGCCCGGGGGTCTGGCACGCACGGGACTTGGACTACGAAGTGGCAAAGGACTGAGGTATCGCCCTGTGAAGTGCCCAGGGGACATATTGGAGAATAGCCCACTAGAACACGGAACGGGCATAGAAACCACTGAAGACCAGCTTTCACTGATAGACCTCCCCTAAAAGTCTGAGAGCAGAGACCCACTGAGAGGGATGGGGAAACCATCTAAGAGGAGGGGATATAGCGCCCTCAGCAAGGGGGGCACAGGAACCCAGACGGACGACGATGAAAAGAGTGTGGAAAGATGCGACCCGCATGCTCCCCACCTTCGCAGACATCATGCAGGCTATCACGGCATCCAGAGAAGTCCTAGAGGCGAAAATAGATTTAAACCTGCTGAAGGATGACCACCGAAAGCTTAAGGAACGCGTGACTACTACGGAAAAAGCGCTCACTGATCTCCCTGAAGCGGTAGTTGCACTCCAAAAATCACTCTGTGCAGTTGAAGCCCAGATTAAAGTTCTCGAAGCACGAGCCGAAGACAGTGAAGGGAGATCGTGTAGAAACAATCTAGGAATAGTAGGAGTACCTGAAAAAGTAGAAGGCACGGACATGGTGCGCTTTCTCGAGGAGTGGATTAGAACCGAAGTAGCCCCAGATGGACTATCTCCCTTCTACGCACTGGAGCGAGCTCACAGGGTCCCAGCCAGACCACCCTGACCTGCAGCCCCTCCTCGACCCATAGTGGAGCGACTCCTTCACTTTCGGGACCGAGATCATGTGTTATACAAAACTCATCAAAAACAAGGCCTGCAAATAGACAATAGTAAAATCATGATTTTTCCAGACTTTACCAGGGAAGTGCAGCGGCAGAGGGCCTTATTTCTAGCCTTCAAAAAGAAACTACGGCCCCTGCAAATTCCCTATGCAATGTTATTCCCAGCTCGACTAGGAGTGGTAAATCAAGCAGGAGTGCAGTTTTTTACTACGCCACAAGAAGCATGGGAGTGGCTGGACTCTCGACAAGGCCGTGAAAGGCGCAATACCTCACCAGAACTGTCACAGCAGCTCACAGAGAAGAACAAGAACACAGCTCGTGTGCCGTCCTCCAGAGAGGCCAGGTCCGAGAGGCGCAAAGCACTGCAAGCGGCGGCAGAACTCACCTGGGGGGGTTCCAGCCCTGGATCGAGTAAAAGTGGGCAGGATGCGGACAAGTCAGATGGATCATTGGCTGTCAGTGCTAACGAAGACTCAGACGCGGAATTACCGGAGGTCACACCCCAAAGGGCGGATGATATTGTTTGAGGGGGATGAGCTGGGTACGAGAAATGACTGTTCTTCATGTCACCTGTGGACCTGAAACTGAGTAGGAGGCTGCAGGGGTTATAATTCTTATTGGCCCGACCACAAGAAATGCAACGTATGCCCGGGGCTGATAATATAATTTAGCTGAAGCATTCGGGGGTATGACTTGGTGGTGCTCTGAGGCCTGCAGGGTAAGCTACACAGCCCCATAACCATCAGAGGACTTTTTTCTTGGAACTTAATTTGAGTTTGGATGGGAACTAGTTTGTTTGTACCTGTCCTGGGGAGGGGGAGTTGGGGTTCTTCTTTATCTCAGGGGTTATTTCTAGGGGTCAGGCGTGTCACATTAAGGGAGCTACCGGGGAGGTGAAGTCAACACAATGGTACCCCCCATAGATCTTAAATGTATATCTTGGAATGTACAGGGGATGCATACGTTATCGAGACGTCATAGAATACATGCCTACTTAGTAAGAAGAGGGGTACAAATTGCGTTCTTTGAGGAGACGCACTTTATGCCAAAAGAGGTAACCGCGCTTCAGCGCAGATGGAGAGGCCAGGTGTTCTATACCAATTACTCAGCATTTGCTAGGGGGGTCCTGATCTAGGTGAGGGCGGGAGTACCCTTTCAGTGTACAAGCCAAATGATTGACCCGGAGGGAAGATATATCATACTTTCAGGCAGATTGGATGGCAGGGATATAACCCTGGGTAGCCTATATGCCCCTAATACGGAGCAGGCCTCATTTCTAGCATAGCTCTCCAGAGCGTTGGCCCCGGCGCTGAGGGCTCGGTAATATTAGGGGGAGACTTTAATTGTGTCACGGACGTGGGATTGGACAGCTCTCACCCACCACTCCCTGATGCTCCTACACATAAGCTAGCAGAGGTGCGCCAAAATTGGCAACAGAGGTGGGGATTGGTGGACTCCTGGAGGGCACAGCACCCTGGGGACAGGGACTATTCCTTTTTTTCAGCACTACACAAGCTCCATATCAGACTAGATTCTATACTGTGCTCTCCCAACATACACGAATATGTGCAAACTAGCAAATATCTCGCCAGAACAATCTCGGACCATAACCCAGTATTATTGGGACTACTCTGGTCCTGTGAGAGACCTAAAATTCTGACTTGGCGACTGAGACCAGAAGCGTTGGAAGACCAGGTCTTCCGAACGACAGTGGGTACTGCCGTCGGACAATATTTCATAGAAAACACCAACACGGCGATAACTAAATTAATAGAGTGGGGCGCCTTTAAATCAGTGATTCGCGGGCGCTGTATCTCAGAGTCAGTGGGGGTACGGAGGATACTGTTGCAGGACACACTAGCGGCTGAGCAGAGACTCCGAGACCTGGAGAGAGAAAGGCCAGAAAAGAGAGACAAACAGGAGGAGCTCCTGACAGCCAAAGAAGCAGTGGCCGAGCAAGTGGAGAGGCTACGCTGCTTCGATTACAAAAATTATGTGGTTAGGGCCCACTCTGAAAGGGATAAATCTGGGGCCTTGTTGGCCTGGTTGGCTAACCCGGCCTGGAGGGGATCGGTAATATTAGAGTTGAAAGGACAGGGAGGAGAGACCTTCCACCGCCAGCAGGACATTAATAGAAGGTTCCTGGAATACTACACTGACTTATATAAGAGCAGACTGTCCCCAACGAACGAGGAACTTGCTGACTTTACAGGCGACGTGGAGCTTCCAGTAGTGCCTGAGGAAATAGCAGAGACCCTGGGGGGAGATATAGAGATGAGCGAGGTGAGGGGTGCCATAAAGACCATGGCCAGAAATAAGACACCAGGAACGGACGGACTCCCGGTGGAGTTTTACTCGACATATGTCGACCTATTTGCCCCTAGACTAGTAGAATTATATAACCAGGTGAAACAGGAAGGGCATCTTCCTAGTACAACGAGAGAGGCTGTAATTATACCGCTACTAAAACAAGGGAAGCCAGCATGGGACACAGCAGCCGCTCAACCTAGACTATAAAATTCTGAGTCGAATACTGGCGACTCGCCTTCTCCCGCATATGTCAACACTGATACACCAAGATCAAGCGTGCTTCATTCCCACCAGGAATATGGCATTGAATGTCAGATGGCTAATGCACGTTTTAGACGCTAGATCCAACAGTGAGGATGAGGAGACCATCTTTGCAGTGGATATTGAAAAGGCCTTTCATAGCCTTGAATGGAATTACCTCTTCGAGGTGATGAAGAGATTTGGTTTGGGGCCTGAGTTCATTAAATGGACGGCTCTTCTCTATAAAGACTCTATCGCCCGGGTCAAGACGGGCAGATTGATTTCTGAAATCTGCAAAATAGAACGGGGAACACGGCAGGGGTGCCCGTTGTCGCCCCTGCTGTTTGCCCTGGCCATGGAGCCGATGGCGGCCAGGGCTCGTCCAGGCCAATATTTTCAAGGACTAGCGGTGGCCGGACAAATTCATCATATTGCATTATATGCGGATGATTTGCTGTTATTCCTTGCAGATACGGGAGAAACGCTCAGAGGGGTTAAATAGCTTCTGCATGGCCTTGGGCGCGTGGCGGGCCTAAAAGTGAACTGGGCAAAGTCATGTCTCTTTCCTGTCAGAGCGAATAGAGTTGGTCCACAGGAGTCGGAAGGTGTTCAGTGGGAAAACCACTGCTTGACGTACTTGGACACCCAGATATATCACACTCAGGGAGACTTATTGGAAGGAAACATAGGGAGAGCCCTGAGAGGAGTTAAGAGTAGGTTCGATTTCTGGGGGACCCTGCCTCTGTCGGTGGCGGGTAGAGTTTCCCTCCTGAAGATGGTGATGCTACCTAGGCTATTATATTACTACGGAGTATTGCCGATTTGGGTCCCGGCGCGAATGTTTAACCAACTTAAATCATTGGTGACGACGTTCATATGGGGCACCAGTAGGCGAAGAGTAGCACCCACCACCCTTATGAGGACGAGAGCAGAGGGGGGACTAGCAGTCCCCGACTGTGAGTAGTATTACCTAGCAGCACAATTACAGTGGCTCACAAAGTGGGTGGCAGGTAAACTCAGAGGGACAGGAGAGCAGAGAGATGGGGCCCCAAGCTTGCGACTGTTATCGCAAGTAGTACTGAGATTCCCTATTCAGGACCGTGCTACCCCCACTGAACTGAAAACAGCACGCAAGTGTTGGAATAGGAGTCTGTGACGATCCAGGACTAAACACCCCTACACACCAGAGATTCCGTTGGTCATGTGTGAAGTGCTACCACATGGAGGCGACTGGCGTCGATTGGTAGCCTGGGGAGCTCTAGGAATATCCACAATGGGGGACCTATATGAAGAGGGTAATCTGATCCCTTTTCAACGATCTTAGGGAAAGATATGATATACCTGGGGGGGATTTCTTGTTACATACAGCCCTTACAGCAGCAATACGGAAACACTAGAGGGAGGGACTAACAGAACCACAGACTTCAAGTGGGTGCCAATATATGGTTACTGCGGCTGGCACCTTTAAGGCGGTCACATGCCTCTATAGGCGACTCACATATGAAACACTCCCTTCTCTGACTAAGGTGCATCAACAATGGGAAGCTGATTTGGATGAACCAATAGCGGACAATGTGTGGGGGAGATGGTAGAAAGAGCATGGAAAAGCACCAGAAACACAAGGTTTCAATTGGTACATTTTTACGTGTTGCACAGGGCCTACCTTACTCGAGATAAGATTAATAAATATTTTAATACGCAAACAGCAGCCTGCCACGCTGTAATAGGATAGGAGCAGAATTTTTACACCTGTTTTGGAGCTGCCCGAATCTGGGGGACTTTTGGGAGGAGGTAACCATGATTCTGGCGGATGTGACAGATAGAGAGATAGCAAATACACCTGGCTATTGCCTCTTGCACTGGTTCCCCCACACCACCAAGAACAAAGTAACAATGTTTTTATTTCTCTTTGACTGTCCTTTACCTCTTCTTGTAGTCCCTCGAACGCTGTCTCCATTGCTGTCATTCTTGCTGTTAAATCAGCCATTTTAATTTCCAGATTCGCACAGGATTCTTGTATTCTCATTTGATTATTCTCCGATATGGAAAATGTATCTCTTATCTCCTTTGAGAGCTGAACCAATATTGAGCTTACATCAAGAGGGTCTCCCTTTGTTTGTCCATCTATTTGTTCCTCTGGACATACGTTCGTTTTGATGGTATTTAAGGTACATTCACTTCCTGAAGAGGCAATCGACAGATGTCCCCCCACATGTTCCCCCTCAGGTATAACTGTGTTGTTTGTGTCATTTGTATCTTGTTGTTCTAATACAGCATATTTGTTTGAAGTGATTAAATCAGTTTGCGTCACTGTCTGCTTACTCCCAGATACAGTTGCCATAACTGCCGCAGAACTTTCTGTAGATTGATTCCCCTGTGATGCTGGTATGTTTGTGGATTCTGCTTGTTTCAATTTAAAGTATGATCTCAGGGATGGCGTAACTCTCGGCTTTCCTGCGTAGGTTTTATTTCGCCTTGTAGTTTTCTTCAACTTATTTGCGCTATCCTGTTGTTGATTTAAGAGTGTTTTTGTTGCCACGGAGGGTGAAACTCGAATCAGTACTGCACTACTACCTATCTCCTTGTCTTTATCTTTGCCTCCTTCTCCTTCAGTTAACAACTGAATACACTCCGCATTCCTCAAAGAATATCTATTTCTTGCTGAATCCGTAATTCTATGCGTTAAGCCCTCTTTAAAAAACACTTTGTGAGAGCTGTTTAATGCTTCGGTGGGCAATTCAATAGTTGTGATTATACTACCTTCCCCCTTAGCTGACTTATCTGTTCTGCCTTGCCCTAACTTATCAAGACAAAGACCCACTACTCCTCCTTCCTCTTTTATTTCACGCAGTCCTACTGTAGATTTTTTCTTCTTTTTCGACACAATTCTACCTCCTTTTTTTGGGGTCATATGGTATTCCACACAGTGATTCAGGTATTCTCTCTTACTAATATTTTGGCTTTCAATGATTGTTTTTTTATTTTGTAAGCAGTCCTTCCCCTCTCCTGAACTGATAGTCACACTCTGTTCATTTACCTTTTCACCGTTGCTCTCCCTGTGCGGTGTTTCTGTCCGTTCCTGGGTCCGTTCCTGAGTTCGTGGCTGCCTCAATCCTGCTCTCACCCCGTCTCTGCCTCCGCCTCCGCCTCCGTCGATCCCATCTGTTCCAATTCCCGACACCCGGAAGACCCGGCAGCCCAGGTGCACCACCGCGCGCCAACTCCCACACAGCCACTGAGCCGCGCGCCACCACAGCAGACCGCCTACGGTCGTGACCCCGCACTCGTCTCGCTCCACCACCGCACCCAGGCCAGGGGAAGTCGTCAACAGCACCATGAACCGCTCCCGGACACCCGACTCTGTGGTCTCACAAAATCCGCCTTGGGCTTTGCTCTGGAAAAGAGCCGTGCTGCTTACCACCGTTCCGCCAAAGAAAAACCCGGAAGAATTATCGGTAAGACCTGGCAGTTTTCTTATCTTTTCCCCATAATTTTACGTTGTGTCACATTAAAAAGCAGTGAAAAGGAAATTAAGGACAAACTGGAAGTATTAGAAAATAATTCCAGACGGAACAATTTAAGACTTCTGAACGTACCAGAAGGTTTGGAAAAGGGGAATGTGAAAGACTTTGTGGTGACCGTTATCAAGGAGGCTATGCCAGAATTTAAAACTTGGGATCTGGAACAAGATATACAGAGGGCTCATAGGGATCCCTTCAGACGGGATCCAAAAAGGGACAAGCCAAGGAAAATATTAATAAATGTTCGCACTTATGTCATCAAGGAGGCAATACTTTCAGCAGCCCTTAAAGCAAAGATATTTCAAAAAGATAACTGGTCCTTCTACATAAGATCAGACTTATCCACCACCACATTAAATCAACAGTGGGAGTTAGGGAAGCACATTAAGAATCTGGAGACACTAGGGGCAACAGCGCAAATGAAATTCCCTGCCACTTTGAAAGTCATGTGGAAAAATAAAATGTATAATTTCAGAGAAGTTAAAGAGGTTGAGAACCTGATAGAAATCATAAATAGTCAAAAAAAATTCATGTTAAAAAACTAGAAGATATAGGAACGCCGGAGCTTCAAGGGGTGCAATGCGACACCCCATATGGAAAAAGGGAGGGTTCCCCAGGGTGGGAGGAGGATTTCATCAAGAAAAATGTATATTTTTATTTGTAAATAGGAGCACTGGGTGGGGAGCATTAGGGGGAAAAATCAAAAAAATATCCTCATACATGACATAAATAGATATCAGAAAGAAGGACTTAAAAAAACAAGAACCAAGGCGAGGACAAAGGAGAGAAGGAAATGAATAATCTTAAGATAGTATCCTGGAACGTCAATGGGCTGAGAGTGCAGAAAAGAAGGAGGAAGATCTTAGAACTAATTAAATTGTCTGACAACAACATTATTATTTTACAGGAGACACACCTACGAGAAGACGAGTGGGGAAACATACTTAAACAGAATTAATGGATAACACATATGGTATGCTCTAGGCAATCATGTAACGTTAAGGGAGTAGCTATATTATTTAAAAAGCTGGCTAATGTCAAAATAGAGGATTCCAAAGTAGATAAAGGGGGTAGATGGGTAGTAGTGGACATCAAAATAGATAAATTAGGCCTTACGTTGGTAGGATATTATGGACCTAACTTAGATGACCCCGCTCCCTCAATGAACTATATAGACATTTATTGGAATCTAAATATAATATTATTATGGCAGGAGATTTCAATATTTTGATGAATCCTTTACTAGACAGATCATCACCACAACATATTATAAGTGCACCTAAAATGAGAAAGAGCTTACAACAACTGATAAAGAATTTAGGACTAATAGATATATGGAGATCAAATGCTGGCAATAAAAAGAGTATACATATCAAAATAAAAAATATTCTCATGCCTCAAGAATTGATTTATTTCTGGTGAGTGAAAGATTAAGAGAAAATAACATCAAGGTCACACATTTACCAGAGCACTTGTCGGACCACGCAGCAGTGAGGCTAGAAATGAATATTAGAGGAAATTCAACAGAAAATAGATGGACACTAGACAGAACATTATTAGCGAAACATGAAGTGGGGGATAAATTAAAAGAAGAAGTAGTCGAATTTTTGAAATAAATTCAAACTCAGCAGCACCACATATAGTTTGGGACACTTTCAAGGCTTATCTCCGGGGAGACTGATTAGTCAGGCTGCTTTTTATAAAAAAGAGGAGAGAAAAAAATTAAAGCATATGAAGACAAAATTAAAATAGCACAGGAAACCTTTACATGCTGTCAAAACATTCCTCTAGGCCTGAATTACAGGATAAGTTAAATGAAGCTAAAGGGCAGTTGTCAGAGTTCTTGGAAGGGAAAATTAAAGAACGATGGGATGCCAGCAAAATGGCCCACTATGAATATGGGGAAGGGTGCGGGAAATTTCTCGCATGGAAGGTCAAACAAGATCAATTGAGAAACATGATTAAAAAAATACAGGAGAATGGTTCCCAAATTATGTGCGAGGATAATGCAAGCATAGGTAAGGCATTTGGAGATTTCTTTCAAGAATTATATACTGAAGAGAAGAGAGACTCCCAACTTGAGTTAGATAGGTGGTTGGATCAGGACCCTCTACCTGAGATAGACATAGACTTGAAAGAAATGTTAAATCAGGAAATTACCTCCCTTGAGATAGAAAAAGCAATCTCCAGTTTAAAGAGGGGAAGGCGTCGGGTCCGGATGGCATCCCTAATGAACTTTATAAAGTTCTAAAGGAGGTTTTAATTCCACACCTACACAAATTATTCAATAGTATACATAGTCACCAGGCCGCTATTCCAACCTCATGGAATGAAGCCGTAATTACCTTAATATTAAAGCCTGGGAAGGATGCGTCAAGATGTGATTCATACAGGCCAATCTCGCTACTAAATAGTGACTATAAAATCTTTACTCAAATTTTAGCGGCAAGATTGGGCAGGACATTGGGGAGCATTATACATCCTAACCAAAAGGGTTTTATGAAAAACAGACAGTTGAAGGATTTGACACACAAATTAATTACAGCTATAGATGTAGCTACAACTACAAAAACACCATTAACTGTAATAATGATAGATGCTGCTAAAGCCTTCGACAGAGTAAGTTGGCCGTTCTTGTATAGAGTCATGAAACAAAATAATTTGGGGGAAAATTTCTTAAACACCATAAAAGCAATTTATGAAACCCCAACAGCTAGGATAGTGGTTAATGGTTCACTTTCACCGTCGATTAAGATAGGGCGCGGGACTCGGCAAGGTTGCCCCTTGTCCCCTTTATTATTCAACATGTATATAGAACCTTTGGCTAGGAGAATTAGATTAGAAACTGAGATTACTCCTTTTAGATATCTAGATTGGGAAATAAAAACAGCTTTATATGCGGATGATCTGATGATATATACACCGAATTCTAGGACGGCACTACCACGAATAATGGAAATAATGGAAAAATTTGGAACAATATCTGGCTATTTAGTGAATAAAGAAAAAACGGAAATCATGACGTGGAATGGACCTACAAACTCTCAATTAGAAAAGCCAGAGATTAGATATTTGGGAGTTAGAATAACCAAAGATTTGAATAGCATAGCCTTCATAAATTTTAAGAGAATACAGCTGGAAACAAAGGCTATATTGGAATCATGGTCGCATTTGCCGTTATCTCTTTTGGGTAGAGCGAATCTGATTAAAATGATGATTCTCCCGAAGTTCACTTTTATTTTTAATGCTTTACCATTACATTTCAAATCAGAATGGTTGCAGAAACTGCAAAGTGACTTGAACAGCTTCGTGTGGAAAAATAAAGCAGTAAGAATAGCATGGAAGAAACTACGCAAAAAGAAAGTGGATGGGGGAATTGCCCTGCCAGATTTTAAATTATATCATTGGGCCTTTTTTTTTAAAAACACTAGGCATCTTCTCATGGATAATCTACAAAGTTTGCCACCCTACTTACGGGCATTAAAAATGGATCTCCCGACAGAAGGGACATTTTTCTTATTTAAATATGGACATCCTAATTTTTTTTTAAAGATCAGGTTCAAGGTTTTGCTAGCGGCTTGTGAAGTTTGGGTACAAATCAAACGACTCATGGGTATTCAATATTATAGCAGCAAAGCACCAATTTGGAACTCTCCAGGCACCCCAGAATGTCTTTTGGATATCCTAGCCCTCCCTTTATTGAGGGCGAGCTTGACAACTTGGGGAGACTTAATTGAAGGAGACTCTCTCATTGCTTGGGATACACTTGCTTCAAAAACAAATTACACTTTAGCAAGACTCAAATACCTTCAATTGTCAAGTTGGGTTCGGAACGAAAAACAGTTCAGCTCAGACTTAGAATGGGAGGGAGAATTCATGAAAGATCAAGTATTCAAAAGGAAGTATCCAAGTGGTACTGGATGCTAGTGGAGACGGAGGACAGCAAGCTACCTGCACCGGAGGAGATTTGGAGAACGGACATACCAGACGCAGATATTCACACCTTATGGCAAGTATCATATGCAGCACTTTGGTCAAATATCAGACCTGCTCCTTTAAGAAGAAATCATCTCTTTACTCTATATAGAGCTTACTGGTCTCCAAAAAAGTTGGCCAAAATGGGAGGAGGCACGAGAAGATATTGTCCTAAGTGTGGACTGGAAAATGCGGACGACGTGCACATGTTATGGAGATGTCCGGTAATCCAGACCTTCTGGTGTGAGGTGGGTGAGTTTGTCTCCAAAACACTAGGAATCAAAGTCCAGGTAAGCCTTGAACTTGTTATTTTCGGGATAATGTACAGAGGTAATGAAAATTATTTAGCGAACATACCTCAAGCACACTTATTATTTGCTTTGATAATTATGGCACGCAGAGAAATTTGCATGAAATGGATAATACAGTCAGCACCGTCATTAAGAGAATGGATTTTATATGTTAAAAATATTTGTAGATTAGATTGTGCCAAGGTTTATCTAGACGGATTAAAATGTGGAGACCAATTAGGGAGATGCTTTTAGAAGAAGCCATGTAAGGGGGACTCATCAAGTGGAAAATGTATAAAGAGGAGACGACAAAGTGAAGTCCAATGATTAAGGCATACTAAACCTGGCTGGAGGGGAGTCAGATCGAATATAGCTCCAGACGCATAGTTTAACAAGGCCTTGGCTTCCAGGGCAGAGGCAAAGTGCGGGTCTCTCCAATCAATATGCACATAGCCTTAGCCATACGCCGAATGCCATGTATGAGGACTAAAAGAAAAAAAAAAAAAAAAAGAACAAAGTAACAAGTAAGTTCCAGGATCTTGGCCTGGTCTTGGCCAAAAGGGATATTGCCAGCCATTGCAAATCGAGGGGTGGCCCTAACACACTTAGGTGGAAAAAAGAATTTATAAAATGGGCAGAGTGTGAGGGCACCGTCAGATTGCAGCTAGCTAAGAAGACGAGGAGTGAAAAGGCACTGAGACAGCTAGGGCATGGGCAGCATTGGTGGACTCGTTAAAGAACCCGGAGAACGTGGGAGATGAGGACCAAGCAGGAGGGGCCCCTGACGATGACGGTTAAACCCCGCACACTAAACTCCACTAAAAGGATGGTCAAAGCAGTAGGCACGCAACCATTATTTTTAAAACATATGTATTTTTATTGTATTTTGTTGACCTCCAGAATCACAACAAAAGTATGGCGGCACGCAACCATTATATCCCCTCCAATTGTCAAGATACCAATTGGGATCCATACCAGTAGTCAACAGAACCAGGAGTAGGGCATCCCCAGATCAGTTGGATATATGTGACACTCCTGGGAGGGTGGTTAGGGTGGGGGGAACAGTTGGGGATAGGTTATAACAATGAGTAGTGAATACATGGTTTAAAAGGAGTGAATTGTTGCACTGATTTTACTTCAAGTAGTATCACCTTCCTAGGGGGGATACGGGGAATAAGGGTGCTGGACTACAGAATGGGGACTCTAAAATATAGTAGAAATACATCCGTAGTCCATTGAAGAATACAGGTCAATGTACGTAACTTTCAATGCTGATGTAATTTGTTGATCATCAGAAAATTCAATAAAAATGTGTTTAACATCAAAAATCAGCAAGAAAAATAAGATGTGGGACAGGATAGTCAACAAGGTGAACGCTGTAGCACCTGTCCTGTGCACAATGGATAATATCAAGAAGAGGTGGTACGACGTCAGAAGGAGGGTCAAAAAATTGTTGGCCAGGGAACAACAGGCTGTACAACGGACTGGCGGTGGCCCTCCTGTACCACCTGTGCACTTTACTTCCTGGGAGGAGAAGGTGCGTGCCATCATTCCGCCAGAGAGCTTGTTTGGAAGACCAGAAAGAATGGGGTCTGGTGAGTAGGAACTCCACATTTCACACAAGTTAGCAATTACACTCCTGCAGACATCTCTGTAATGGTCCAAGTTAGCTAAATGACCATTTTTTGATTTAAACAAACTAATAGTTAAAAAGCATGTGATGTGTATGTAATACAGATAACCCACATACCTGCAATGAAAAGGCTCAAAACTATTGCCATGTACACACTTCTTCCAAACTCACATAAAGGACTTGTGCTTCAAACACCAGTCACCGGTGTCAACCATCTTGCCAGTACATTTCCACTCACTGTCAGGAAGCAGAGTTCCAGGTAGGCTGGCTGGGATGGGTGGGATGGGTGGGAGGAGGAGTGTTTAATATCACTACATCTCCCATCAGGCCCTATCCTACACACACCTTCCCACCCAGCCAACCTGGAACAATGCTTTCCTAATAGTGAAGGGAAATGTACTGGCAAGATGGCTGACACTGTGGACTGGTGTTTGGAGCACAAGGTTGTGGTCAAGTCAAAAACCAGGCACCTGTGTCAGCCATCTTTCTAGTCCATTTCCACTCACTGTAAGGTAAGCATAGTTCCTGGTGGGCTGTTTGGGCTGGGTGGGAAGAGTGTGTGTATGACTGAGCCTGATGGGAGTTGGAGTAATATCAACCACTCCTCCTGCCACCCATCCCAATCAGCTCATCTGGGCCTATTGTTATGAGCCCCAATGTACTCCAATCTAGGCCTTGGTAGCTTCACGACCTTTTACCTATATTTGTCCTACGATGCTCTACATAACGGCTCTGGCGCTGACCTTTTACCTGAATAGGTGCCGAATAAATGTTGTGTAGTTTTCTTCGAAAACTAGCCTCATTTATTATGCATGAGCATTCTTAGTATCACAGCAGGATTACCATCTTGTGTATAATAACTCTGTACAAAAGTCGGCAGATCCCATACCGCTGGAGGGTGCCATATTGACCGCAACCACGCCTCGGGAGGCTGACCCGACATCTGTCGTCTGCACGGTGAAAGCATGGCAACACATTGCCAGACGTCTACAAGCCCCCATGCTATACTCACCTGTACTTCCTCTGGTGTACCACCCTAGGATGCCAGTTTTACAGGAAGGCGCCTTTAAAAAAACTAAAGCTAAATACAATATCACTTGCTGGGGGGATCTTTATTTAAATGGAAAATTCCGTAACACTGCAGCAGCTGTTTTCAAAACAACCACCCTCTCCCATGGATATTTTTCTCTATGTCCGGTTGCGACAAGGTATTAAAGAATACACCCCTACATACCCACTGTAGCCTCAGGAGGTTGCCCCACTGCGTACAATATTACGCAATGACACTGCCTCACATTTAGTTTCTACATTATACCATAGCCTATACACCAACCCGGCTTCAACCCATTGCGCTGCTAGAGACAAATGGATTGCTGAGACGGGGCAAGAAATCACTGACAAGCAATGGACATGTAGCATTCAGACAGAACAAATCTCATCTAGTAGTCGCTTACGCATCACACATTATAAATGTTTGCACCGCATTTACTACACTCCGGTCAAAATGCGTAGATATAAACTACGCGATAACGACAAATGCGACCGGTGTGGCATGGAGGCGGCGGACTCCTGCACCTCGCTTGGGTGCAGCATTGTACAGGCTTACTGGCGACAGGTGATTGCAGCATTGGAGCCGATGACTTCACTGCAGCTCCAGCTTTCCCCCTTGCTGGCCCTATTAGGGTACATGGAGAATCTGGTTGTGGCGCATCGGAAATTTGTATCATTTGGTCTCCTGCTGGCTAAGAGGAGAATAGCATGCAGATGGGGTCGGGGCAGGGCACCCAAATTTAAGGAATGGATCAGTGACATGATATTTTGGCAGGAACAAACATTCACATATGCAGAACTCCTCCCCCTCACTTCGCGTCCTCGGGATATCTGGGACCCCCTAAAGGCGTATCTACTTGCGCACCCAATCGATACCAAGAGCACTACACCCGACACCGGCAGTTGCACATAGTATCTGGCCTTATGGCCGCCTCTTCACGATGCATGCATATTATATGTAGCAGAGATTGTGGATTCAGCTTACTGAGACATGTTACCTGATTACTTCTGTAGGTCTGTTATATATGATCAATGTTAAAGTTATTACTGCTTTGCATGTCGATCCGGACACTGTTATGTATTTACATGTTACCACAACTTCTTTTTTAAGCATGTATCTACCTGTTCACTGTATATACTATGCTGGATATATGTTTTATAAAACTTAAATAAATTTTAAAAAATTAAAAACTCTGTACAAAAGTCACATTCTACAGATGTGGAGCACACTAATCCACCAGTGTCATCTATAGAGTGTCAGGTACAAGTCAAAGTCAGTGGATGTCATAAGAACAAAACAGGACATGGCCATTTCTGCACATAGGTGGAGCTGATTACCAATCCACATCTTGTCAAAGTTGCATTGTTCATCCCAAACATGGGGGGCCATCATGGATAAAGGAGGCAAATCAATCATCCTAAACTGGTTTTTTGTCCAGTCATTTATGTAATGGGTACCATTTGAGGTGCATTGGACATTCACAAAATTGACTGTGTCGTTTCTGTAGCCACAGGGTGAGCAGGGAACACCCCCTTGCCACTGATGAGGACAGCCATGCCCAGACTCCAAGCCAGAACAAGCTCACCGGCGTGAGGACTCTCACTCATCCTCGGATGAGGAGGAGCAACCAGGCCCATCAGGTTTGGGTCGGCAGACAGCACCAGCATCTACAGCAGGATTCACAGCGACAACTCCCTCTTCAGCTACCGACACCCAGCTGACCCCTACCCTGACAGACACAGCAGCCACGGCAAACGACAACGACACAGCAACACAGAGCACTCTGGAGTTGACCGATGACAACAACACAATCAATGAGGAAGGAGGCTCAGGGTTGACTGTGCCAGCGGAAACTGTGCATGCTCCTGGGGGTAGGGGTATTGGGAGGGTCATGTGGATCCATGCCGTAGATCAGCTGGTGCAGCCGATGACCACCCAAACCTCTCTTGGGTACTCAATGCTTATGAGAGGTACCAAGGAGAAATGGGCCAGGTTGTTCAACACCTCAAAAATCTGTGAGAATCAGATGGCAATGCACCACTCCCAGGAAGTAACATAAGGTGCCCATGATATCATCCATTGTGTGCGGAGCGTTCATATTGCTGACTGTCCCAAATAACTGTTCCACATCTGTTGGACTTTGGACTTGAATACCTGTGGCTAGGCTCTGTAGGATTTCATCAGCAAACACTCTCAACTCCAATCAGCACTTTTTTTATGAGCACATCACCACTGCATCATATGTCTGGTGCACAGCATCATATGTCTGGTGAGGTCACAACTCTGCAAGTCCACTCTGTAGATGACATGGCAAAGTACCCTGGGGAAAAAGCATAAGGAACAGTTTAGAAATCATAAATAATGTATCACAAGCCAGAGAAGTATGATACCTCAACCACAACAATGTCATTGTTAACACTAGCTAGGCTTCACTGAAAAACTGTAAATGTAAATCTTAACATTTCAATAACCAGTCTCCAAAAACACTTCAGCACACTTATCCAACTCTCTCAAGCATACATACACATTGTCCACCAGCTACACAACAACAAGCAATGGTGGTTAGTCACCTCCTCTCATTGCATACTTACAGTCATGTGAAAAAGTTGTGGATAAGCTGTTGTCTCAAATCCACTCCATCATCATCTTCACCACTGTCATCATTGCCCAGTCCTGGCTCCTCCATCGGTGAAACCTGCTGGACTCCTTCGTCCTCAATTAGAGGTATGTTCTTACGTATTGCTACGTTGTGTAGCATGCAGCAAGCCACGATTATCTGGCACACCTTCCCTGGGGCATATTGGTGGGCTCCTCCAGACAGCGGAATCTTGATTTCAGGAGGCCAAAAGGTCCACTCCACTATCCGCCTGGTCCGGCCATGGGCCTCATTAAAGCCCACTTCTGATGGGGTAACTGGGTTGTGCAGTGGTGTCAGTAAACATGACTGATTGGGGTATCCAGAGTCTCCTACACTAAACACAGAAAATAGTTCATTTGTCAAACAACATATCACTATCTGACATACAAACAACACACACTAAAACATTCATGTACAACATCGCGTACCAACAAGCCAGGCCCGTTCAGGTTGCAGTTGTCTCATCAAATGTGGGATGATGCTGTTATGAAGGATAAAAGCGTCGTGTGCAGACCCAGGAAATCAGGCACAGACGTGTGAAATGCACGTGTCAGGCAAACACACCACCTGGACATTGATGGAGTGGAAATGGTTCCTGTCACGATAAACCTGTTCATTGGCAACATGAATGGCATCAATAGATCAATTATATGGGGTATTCGTCCAAATGCATAGAAATCACCCTTGATGTAGGCCAATTCTCCAGGTTTCGGAAACTTGATATAATGGTCCATGTATCAGGTCAATGCCAGCAACACATCCCGAAGAACATTACTGAACATGGGCTGGGACATTCCACCCAATGTTGCCACTGTGTATTGGAATGTTCCTGTGGCAAAGAAATGCAGTGCTGCCATCACCTTATCCTTGGGGGTTAGTGCTGTTGGATAGGTGCGATAAGGCCGCAAATAAGGTGACAACTGATGGCACGACTCCTCAATGGTTGCCCTTGTGAGACTGTATTTTTTTATAATGTCTCGCTCTTCCAATGTTTGTAGGTCTGGAAAGGGCCTGTACACAGGAGGCTGTCTCCCGGCTCCTTCGCGATACTTATGTGTAGAGTGTATACACAGTTGGTGTTAGTTCACAATGTACCAAGCAACATGCACTTAGACCAACAGCAAGGCGCAATTAACCACACATAACACTCCATGTCAGTGAAAAACACATTTCAATGATAACCTTAGATACGTATCACAGCATACAGGTCATTGCTAAACAGGTTTGAAAGGTTTGGTGACACAGTGATTAGAGTGCAGTAGTGTAATCTTCACTAGTGTCAGTTATTGTTCATGTAAATCAAGTAGGACATACTCCAAACCTCACAAGCCAAGAAGCCTAGACTTATGTTTATGACATCAATTATATAGTTCATCTATACACACAATAGGATCATGTAATGTATGACATCTGGGACACCACATACATCAAGCGTATCACAATGTAATATATGCGCACTAATGTCACAGAGTGGACACTGTCATGTTGTCATGTCTGCATTCTACAAACAATTACATACACCAGTGGTGGCTGGTGACATTTGAAAGTGGTGGGGCGTAAAAGTCTGGGTTGAGTGCCCAGTGGTGAGAGGGGGCTCGGGGGGTTCTCCCCTGAAAATGTTTTGAAAAAAAGAGTGGCTTAATGGTGCGTTTTCAAGTGCATATTTGAGAAAGCACGAAGGTTAAAAAAACAATTAAAGTGTAGTTATGACATCAATAAAGACATTTCATATGATAATGAAGTTTGAGGGTTTTGGGGGTAATGGCCATCTGAGTCTCGATGTAGAAGCCAGAGAAATGTTGTGCATAGTTAAGTAGCATCTGTCTCTTACTGGAACCTGTGTTGTGTGCAGACACACTGCACTAAGCCCTGTACTGAGATCGCCTCTAGAACCAACCTGCATTGAAACTGAATTTACATGCCTGGGAATTCAACACACCCTGATTCCCGGATGCTCATTTTATAACAATTCAGTTGTCAGCTCCTTTTTATGTTGACTCTTTCAGATCAGAGCCTTTGATCCTGGAAAGTGGATTTCTCTGGAGGACATGACATGTAAAACACAGGTCTATGGTGCATACATCATGACACACTGAGCCCTGCTTATTGCAGTTCACAGTAGGATAAAATGCTGGTCGGTGCCTTTGGGCAGTTACAGAGAAAGCGTTTGACTCGAAGCCCCTCTCCCATACCTTCTGTCTATACCGTACGCGCATCCAATGAACGCAAATATCACATGCCACAAGTTTTTTCCTGGAAACAGACATTATTAAGCAGTTTCACTAATCACTTGAGTAAACACACTTCATATTCCGGCAACCAAACGTTAATGTGAGAAACGGATGCACAACATCAGGGTGATACTGGCGAACACACTATAAATAAAAGCGGCTCTGACCCCGAGATAGCTAATAAACCGGCCCACATCATTGGGTGCAAATTTGAACTTAAGACAGTAGATACGGTGACGGTGTAGCTATAATTTTGCAAGGCTAGGGTTGATATGGTTAGGCAGTTTCACTTTCACGCTTTCCGGCAACAAAACGTTAGGTGGAAAAACCAGATAGACGCACAACATCATGATCACCTGGTCAATGAATAGCTAAAAAACCGGCCCACATGATTGATGACAATGACGTGCAAATTGGGGCAAATTTGAACTTGTAAACAGTAGAGACACACAGTGATGATGTAGCTATGAATTTACAATGGTATACTGCATGCATTTGTGTTTTGTAGTCGGTGTTTGAGGTAATATCAGGGAACAAGTGCACAACTGTAAACACCAACCGATGTGGCCGCCGGCAGCAGCAGAACACAAATCAGGCCACATTTGACAGCGTTGCAGCTCCTGTGATCTTGTAGAGAATTTTATGCCCATTATATGGCAATTTTTTCACTGCATTCCGGCAACCAAACATTAATGTGGGCAAAACAGATGCACGCACAAACAACATCAGGGTCAGACTGGCAAACACAAAATAGATAAGCTCCACCTGAGCATGTCAGACACAAAAATAAAAGCGACCCGAGATAGGTAAAACACCGGTCCAGCCCACGTGATGATATGTGCAAATTTGAACTTGGAAAGACACGGTGACGGTGTAGCCATTATTTTACAAGGGTAGACTGCATTCATTTGTCTGACTCTTTTGAGCTGTAGTCGATATTTGTGCCAGTAATATCAGGGAACAACACAACAGAAAACACCAACCAAGGCGGCAGCAGCAGAACACAAAACAGCCCTGGCCAACATATGGTAGTGTAGTGCGGCGGCTTCTGTGATCTTGTACTTGTAGACAATTTTATCACCATTAGGCAGTTTCACTACTATCACACATTCCGGCAACCAAATAAATGTTAATGTGAGAAAAACAGATGCACGCAGCCTGGCCCCTGGCTCTTCCTCAGCAACAGGCGAACAGTGACTGCATTTTAATCCCTTAAAAGCTGCTGGCGATAAGAAGGTTGCAAGCCGCCGCTTTACCCCTCTTGATTCACGTGGCATTAAATGCAGTCGCGGCTCGCAATACGCGCGGGGGGGCCGCGCGGGGGTGGTGGTTTAAAAATAAAGTTTAATAACTAAAAAAAAACGTGAAAACTTACCTGACGCCGGGTCCGTGCCGCCTCTGATGTGTGTTCCTGTGCCGGGGTCCGCCGCTGCGTTGGCGCCTTCGTGAGTGGCTGGTGCACCGTGGCAACCCTCTCAGCCAATCCAGACGCTGCTCCAGCAGCGCCAGGATTGGCAATGGCTAGGGCATGGACTGTCCCCGCCCATAGGAGAGCGGGGGCTGCGGCCCCTGGCCAGTAGCAGCCCTTGCTCGCTCGTTCTCATCATAATGCAGGGCACTGCAGGCTATAGTAGCGCGCATGTTCGGGCTGGGCACAAAAATGACCATCCCAAACCTGAACATGCGCACTGGGCCTGCCCTGCTGCTGCTGTCACTCAGTCTGTGTCTGAACAACAAACCCAACCCTCCGACTAGTGCTGCCCCACCCCCTTCAGCAACGCGTCCTACTGACTGACTCTGGCCGGACGGATTTCGAGTCAGGACGCCGGCGGTGAAGACGTCAATCTTCCTCTGTGTCCATGTGGTTAGTGGGGCAACGCCCCGACGCCCCAATGGACGCACCGCCCCTGACATACACAAACCATTTACAATGTAGAAGTGTCAGTAGATGCTGTTGTACACTTAAGTATAGCACACAAAGATGCCCTAGAAACTCACATATCAGAGCTAAGCGTTTGTGGCTGCTTAATGTCACAGTGTAGTCATTCCTCTGGAAATGTAGTATCCAGGACTTGAAACACACACCACCTTTGCAGTCCCACATCACACAGATTGCACACTGGGTCACACTGTCCTGTGATGCAGTAACTAGGTGAAAACTGTACTTGGAATATACCAAACACGCATATTGACTGTGATAAACCCTAAGTAGCAAAATGGAGTAGTTTTATTTCATGTTGGGATTAGGCTCCCAATCAGTGTGTAATGTGCCCATCAAGGTTAGGTCATCATGGGAGTGTGAGCGTTACAGTTAGATGTCCCTTTCACCAGAAAAATGCTGCATTCAGGCATGGAATATCACAAACTTACAACATTTACAAAAGGCTGTTAGTTGTTATGGTGACGGTTGCGGATCTCAGATTGTGTCTGCATTGCATGTAAACCGACGCAGTAAACTTCCATTAGTCATGTATCACAGTTGTTCGCGGACCACAGATATTTTTTTAACCGCGCAGTAGGCGTGGTGTCAGTAAGCTAGGGAATGCATTGGACGGGTTCGGAAAATGTGACCGACGCGGACCTATCGCTTTGGCTGCATGGACTGAAGACGGCTCATGCGGTAGAGATATAAGTCTGGCGGTTCCCTAGAGATTTCACTTGCCTTCACTAACTGCATTATTCCAGGACCTCCCCACCTCTCTGCCGCTGTCCACATCCTCTGGGAGCTACAATGTCTCGCTGGACAGGGTGCAGGGCCCCAGCCTTCACAGCTGAGGAAATCAAGATGCTGGTGGACACGCTCCTGCCCCTGTACAGGCAGCTCTATGGCACACCAGAGGAGCAGGTGAGTGATGATCAGACAGCATTGTTAGTTTACATGTGCAATAACCATGCACTTCCGGCATTAGGAATCCTAGAGACAACCATTTAAGCCTGATTTTTAAACTTGCAAAGTGTGTATGTAACTGGTCTGGGCAAGTACACTGCTGTAGATGTGTACGTACTGGTGTTAACATTAAATCACTGTTCTCATGGGAAAGAGTCATTATTGAACAGTGGTGAAGTGCACAGAATACCACTTTGCTAACTTTTAGACAGTGTGGGCAAGCTATTTGACCTATGTGGACCAGTATTTGTATATGTACATGTTGCATGTGAACTAAGGGCCTGTCACCATGTCATCCTTACAGGTCAACTCCTGTCAGAAGGTATACCTGTGGAGGACCATCGCCCGGAAGGTGCGCTCTGTGGGGATCACAGGTCAGTGTAGTGCCCACTGCAAGAAACAGTGGCAGGACATGAGAGGCTGGACCAAGAAAATCGCAAGAGTCCAGCTGAGCCTGTCACCTCTAGGCAAGGGGGGCGCACGCCGCACCCTGACCCCCCTAATGCGACGCATCCTTGCGGTGGTCTTCCCTGACCTGGATGGGCAGTTGATAGCCATATAGCAGCAAGGAGAGGGTGAGTATGTGCCTTGTTGCACAACATATTAACCCATGCATGTGCAAGTATTTGAGCCTGTCTGCCCCTTTTTTAGGCTGTGAGATGCACAAAACCACTGTTCAGTGTTAAAAGATGTATATACAACAAATTTAGAAGATGGATGGTTATGCCCCTTTCATCTGGGACATGTGAGGATAAAATAGTCAGGGTATTGACAGTAGTGCCATGCTTTTGTAATCTGAAAGCATGAGAACAACATGTGCATGGAGATAACCTTCTGAACTATTGTAAGGGCTCAACATGTGTCAGCACATTGACAAATGTCTGGACTGTTCTCTGTGTGGCCACACCAACTCTGTAAACTATGTTGATGCTGGATCACTGAACTGTGACATCCTATACATCCAGGCGGCAGGTAATGTCTATATTGAGGGCTTGGTGAGAAGTGATTGGTCAGTGTGCCAATATTAGGTCCCAGCACTGGTGACCAGTGTACTCCAATGTATCCGGTGGTTAAATTACAGGTTTGGTAACTCATGTAAGCTGTCACACTGGCCATTCAGATGATTGAGTGTAAGATGGCATCCTCTCAATTCCAAAACCGAGTCCATGTTTCTGACTGTGAAATAGTGACAACACATGCCAATCAGTGGCTAACAAACTAAGTCTATGGTGGAAACAGGGTTTTAATTGAAAGGGATGAAGTTGAAAACACATTCACAACGGTTCTCATGTGTCTAAATGCTCTTAACTGGTCATACATGATGCTTTGTAAACCATGGTTTAGTTGCCTTACTGGTATATGTTTCAGAGATGCCACATGAGCATCATTCTGAAGTACCTTAAAAATACTGAGGTGAAAAGCAATATCATTTAAGCTGTACATTGTATGCACGATGCAAGAAATACGTGAGGGACATTCTGACTTGGCCTTTACAAATGTGGACATCTGCAGTGTTGACACAATGGTAAGAAGTGCTGAATACACCTTTTCAAGTAAGATGCTCAGGACTAATAGTTTGTACAGACAATGCATCCAGATGGCCCAGTGGTATAGTGATCCACATGAAGCATAAGGAAGATGCAGTCATTGGACTTGGCAGTGTGCTGACCTGTGTTTACATGGAAAACTGGTTTCCAATGTGGACAGAAATCTGATTAATCTTTCTAACACTGTGCATAAATGATACACAACTCTATGCCAAATCCCTTTCACTCCAGCTATGCCTACTTCTTTAGTGTGTCCACGATAAGCGAAAGCCATGTGACCTGACAAACAACTACTTCTGCTACTGGACATATGAGCAACTTAAATATGATCTGTATGATATGGCCCATTCAATGACTACACCAGCTTGCTGTATAACAATCAAGATATGTAACCTGTAACACTAGACCTGCTGGTTCTCAAGTTGATGAATAGGGATAGCAGAATGGATACCATGTCTAAAATCAATTGTGTGACTCCTGTTCTCATTATGAGGTCTAAACTCCCTTGCATTAGATGAGACAGGAATGTTATGACACAAGGCCGTCAGTAGCAAGAGACAATACATCAGCTGGTACATAGTCATGTTGAAGATATTTTGAGTGAGGAAGTCGAAGTTGCAGCACACAGTGTTGCTGACATTATCATGTGTGAGGGCGCACAGGTTTTCTTGCTGTCAAACATGTGGGATTTACAGAACAGTATCACATATGTTACCCACAACTGAAAATAATGTAGTTGAGTAATCTTGGAAGAGTTGTGGTGAGACTTCTGTGGCAACTCCATTTGGACAACTTATGTGATTCATTTGACTTCTTGTTCATAGCATCAGACCCGGCCAGTGAAGGAGACAGCACCACGGATGTTGGGGAAGCAGCTAGCCAGAGTGGTTCCTGTGCTGACACAGATCAAGAGGGAACCAGTGGCACGGAGGGTGAGGGGAGCATCACTGAGGGCCCGAGTGACGTTCCATCTGTCACCTCGACTTCAAGCTCCAGCTCAAGTGGCAGCTCCCATGTGGTGGTGGATGGTGGACCTGTATCCACTCCATCAGAGTCCACCACCACCCCTACCATCTCCACCCCCCAGCTGCTCCCCTTCCCCCTGTCGTGGCCGCTCCCCTAGAAGGGGAGGCATCTCCTTTGCGCCAGGTACCTCACCTCACCCCCTACCTCTGTCTTCCCTGCTGCCCTGAGTGTGGAGGTAATTGACCTCCTGAGGAAGATCTCTGTGGGGCAGACAGCAGTGCTGAATGTCCTCCAGGTGCATACCAATCACCTTACACAGTATCTTTCCTGGAGGGCATTCACTCTGACATCTCTGCCCTACAGAGATCCAATCAGGCTCTAGCCTCCGCACTGACGACAGCATTGTCCCAAATTCAGCTGTCCCACCCCCCTCCTGCCTCTTCCCCATCCACAGCCCTGAGTAACCACAAGGCACACGCAAACATAAACATGCAACCACCTCAAGATCCACACACAGCACACAAACACACAGACATAATGGCAAACACACACACACACTCAGAAGACAGACGTCACACTCACTACCACTGACATGCCAACAGACACCACACCAGCATCCACAGACATGCCACATACCTCACAGCCCTCTTCCTCCACAGCCCCTACCCTTGCCTCTCCTCGTACCCACTCTGCCCAGAAACTCTACTGCATTGCCCTTGACCTCTTCCCTACCCAAACCGACCAACCCCCTCCCAAAAAGAAACAAGCATTTGCAATGCATTCGGTCTCGCCTTTGGGACCTTATATGTATTTAGCTATGCAGCACATTAGCCTGGGTGCTGAAACATCTACGGTTCTTTAACATGGAGGGAAAGTAAGCACCAAACTGCGTGACACACCAGGTATTGGAACACATGGAGAGAAATATTGCATTTCAGCGGGAAATGGTATAGCCCAAAGCTCTGTTTTTAATATAAAAGCAGGGCCTTTGGTGGTCATATCACTGAAAATACAAGATTTGAAAAAAATATTATTGTCTGCGGGTGCTCGTGGAAGACAATTTCTATGGACTGGAATCTAGAGAATGCTAAAGTGATTCTGGTATTTTACTAACCTCTGCTGGTCGTTTTCTATTAGGAAAGTTAAATAGAGGCAGTTGAACAGAAAATTTAAAAAAAGAAAGTCCCTCAGCAGAAAGCAATTCTGGTATTTTACTGACCTCTGCTGGTCATTTTCTATCAAGACAGTTAAATAGAGGCAGTTGAACAGAAAAAAAAGTTTCTAAGCGGAAGCAGACAAATCCTAGGGCTGATCTCCAGAGCCCACAAAGTACATACACATATAAGTATATACTAAAGTATATACAAGAGGTCTTGAATGCTCGACCTAAAAATGACCCTGATGCCCCTGCCATATGCTTTAGACCCTCCACCCCTACCCCCCCAGCCCACCTAAAAAAAGTGTACCCCCCAAGGTTCCTGCAAAAGAAAATCCCTACGTTCAAAAAAGTCCCCACCCCCTCCTGAAACCCAAACTTTTTATTTATTTTATTTTTATTTATCATTTTCTGTCATGATTACAAACATTGTATGGTAATTCACTGCAATTACGAATCAAACAGCAAAATGAATCTATGCAAAGAAATCGTGTACATTCTTATATCGCACATTTGAAACGGGTAGTATCTGTAGCATACATTGCAATATGTCCTCTGATCAACTCCTGCTCGCGAGGCCATTTCCTGTTAACTACTTCTCTATCCTCTATAAGTTTATGAATATCTATAGCGCAGTCTGTTAAGTGTACCTAGTTCAGCCCACCCTGGTTGGTTCTATGCCTGTAGGTTGTTGTGTGGGGGAGGGCGATCCTATGGCAAGCAGATATTCTTTATGAGGTCCCCAAATAGCTTTTGGCCGGGAAGTTGGGGGCTGCATTGTGGCATAGAGTTCACTATTTATGTTACAAAAAGGGAGACCAGATAACCAAGCGTTAACTGTAGGGGTGGCTCTACTGCCCCATTTTAGTGCTATTTCCCCCTTCGCTAACAAGAGGGCGCTAGCGATGAATCTCCGCAGTCCCTTTGGCATGTTATATACGTATCCTAGCAGGGCAACCTCAGCCGTGGGATCTATTTCCAAGTGTGTCATCTGGGATATTAGCCTAAAAATAGCTCTCTAAAAGTCCTCGATCTTAGCACAGTTCCAAGTCAGGTGGGCAAAATCAGCCTGCGGGTTCGAACATTTTAGGCAGTTGTGTGGGCGGTTGGGGTCAATAGAGTGGAGTTTCGCCGGTGTCATGTAAACCCTCCATAAGTATTTAAAGTGTATTAATTTGTGTCTGCTGTTAAGGGAAACCTCTCTGATCTGAGTACAGCAAAACGTCCAATGTGAGTCCTGAATTGGGTGCCCTAAATCTTGCTCCCCCGCTTCCCCAATCTTGGTGTTGTGACCAGGGAGCAAAGCCACGCAAGCCTTATATAGTTTTGAAATCAGGTGATCCCCTTTTGCACTAGTGATTAATAGTGTCAGTGGAGGAAAAGACTCGGGTTCCAATGGATATTCCAGAATTCTAGCACGGAGCGCCCTGCAAACTCTACTGAACACAAATTGGTCCATAAATGTCGCTCCACTAAATTTCCCCCCCTCTGTACTGGTGAAAACATGCCCTTGCAGAAACAGGTCTCCAAACTTAACTAAGTCCTGAAACCCAAACTTCACCATCCACATCCTACCCATGTACCTCGACCCCCAAAAAATCCCAGCCCTAAAAAAGCATCAGCCCTCCCTATTCCCTTGCAAACCCTTCAACACTACCATATTCCCAAACTCCTGAAGCCCAGCCCATCCCCCCTCCATCTAGCCCTCCCACTACAGTTTGTCCCCCCTTTCCATCTACCCCTCGAACTGCATATGTCCCGCCCCCCCCTCCATCTAGGCCTCCCACTGACGTTGTCTCACCCCCCCTCCTGATCCCAACCCTCCCAAAGACCAACCCAGTCCTCCCTAGTCTTCTCCCTTTGGTGCCTGGCCCCCTGCCCCCTACATGCCCCTCCTGTGGGAGGTGTCCCTTTACAGGGCAAGTGCAGGCAAGCGATGATGGGCTGGAACTTTGTGGCCCATGTGAGGAAGGAACTTTCTTGGACTGGCCATTGGCCTTTTTCTCTTTCCAAAAAACCATTCTTTTTCTGAATAAATCATGTTCTAATTTCGTTTTCAGATTTCTGTGTCCCCAGAATGTATTTGTTGTTAACTGTCCTTCATGTGTAATTTGTGATGTAAGTTTACAATGATGTTATTATGGCATATATGGTCCACGGAGTATGAGCACTAGGTTAGGATGTGTTATACATTCTTGTGCCTACATTGGCTTGGTGTCAATGCCTACATTAGTTTTGGCTAGGAGTGTGACATGAAGTCACAAGCCTTTCCTTTTTAAATTAGAATTTCTCATAGTTTCTGCTTACAGATGTCAACATAGTGCAAGTGTGGCAAAGTACAACAGTTTTGGAGTTATGTATGAAATGGGCCGAAAGACAGCTGTCTTATCATTACACCTGGATACATATGGACTCTGCCTACATGGTAGTGACTTTGGATACACATATGTACACAGAGTAATGGCACAATTGATGTATGTGACTTGATAGTGGTGGAGCAATGTCTGTGCCTTCAATCAATCTGGTTAACTAGTTGCAATGACAACACTGCCACAGGTGGCTGCCACTGTAGGCCAATACCCTTTCAAGGCAGTTGACCCATGTCCTGTGCCTATGGTAAGTGTGAAGTAGGTATTGTTCTGACAGTGTCCTGACCCTGTTACCTTCCAGGACTCCCCTTTCTTCAGATTTTCCTGTTAGGCAAGTTGTCTGTGGTCTGTATCCTCCAGTGCATTTAAAATTAGATGTTAGTCATTACATCCTGATATTTTTTGGGTACATCACGTGGATGTGTGTGTGTCCAGGACATGTGTCAGTATTCTGTCCTTATAGAGACACAATTGTTGTATGTGTTTTTACCCACACATCATGTGTTGTATTGTTGTATGTGTTAGTTGCATGTGGACCCAGCATATGGTACATGAATGGTTGTCAAACAATTGGAATGCTAGCGATGACATGCTGTAATTGTAGAGTTGTACGGGGCCTAGCGTTGTAATGTGCCTATCATTGTGAGTGTGAGAGTCTGGGCATAATGTTAGTTGCAATTTGTTGTCCAAGCTTTTCAACAATTATTTGTGAGATAAGTGAAGTTGAGTGTGGCTACATGGCCAGAGAGGATGTGTGAGGTGCTAACTGTGACCAAGACACAATGCGTAGGACTTCTGGGTTGTGGTTTTGTAGTTTAGTCTACTTATTTTTTGCATTGTGACATGCTTTATGTTGTTCCTTAGATAAAACATATTGGGTATTTTAGTTTGACAAGAGTTTGGTTGTGTCGAGTCACAGGGATGTGTATCATGAGTATGTGGCGACCTTTTCCACCCAACTGAGCAAATTGCTAGTGCATTTCACATATAGGCACAAGTTCTAAAGGTTGGACTTTCAGGCATATGATAATTCTGAGATTGGTTATGACACACTTAACATTGTACCTAAGATGGCAGACAGTTTGTATTTGGCAAAGGCTGTGATAGCCATATCAGTTATGTGACACACATGACTTTGCTTCATAGGGATTTAGAGTTCTCACGATACTGACAGGAGTGGATTGTGCTCGTTGTGTCAAAGATATTTCATCTACTTGTTCAGGGACACTGGTGGGCGCTGCATGGGCTAAGTGTGTTATTTATATTTCAGACATTTAGCTGAACTCTTTTCATTTCAAAGGTCATTTTTTATGTATATCAAATTTACATGTTGGGAATGCTAGGCTATGTCAAGTCCTGTTAATACATTATGAGTGAACAACATTTGTCTGTGCATGGTCACCCAATGCCCCTTCTAGCCACCTCATCTGATACAGCTGAAGGTATAACTTTTCCGCATGACAATGCACGGCAACAATCTCCTTCTTGGCTCAGTTTATGCAAGCAGACTGAACCTCAGTTGTTGGTAACAGGAGTAGTGTAGAGTATATTTAGTTCAGGGTGGATGCTGTGTGCCCGTCCGGGCTGGTGCTGCCCGTGCACAGCTGCCCAGGGCCTCACAAATGCCAATGACCACCGGGCCTGGCAACAGAGCACTGCCTTTAGTGGACTGTCAGTGTTACGAGCTACAGGTGGTCAGCCCTCTCCCTTGGGTTTTTTATCCATGGGGCAGCAGAGTGATGCACAATAAACGCACAACACCCCTCACCTGGGTCCCTTAGGAATGGGCTGAGATGTCAATATGTTTGGCACAAAAAGGCTTTCAGTTACAAACTGGAATGCAAATGTTCAATTTGAGGTTTTTAACCTGCCAGACTTGCTTTGTTGTCGACCCTTGTAAGGAAGTGGGTTTCTGTTGCAGTAACCCCCCCCCCCCACTTTTTGCCAGACCACTGATGCACTTTGACTTGATGTGCCCTGGGTCCCGGCCAATCAGGTTCCCAGGGCCTGTGTTCTTTCCCCAAAACTGTACCCAATTGGCATCTCTGGCCACAGGGCAGCCCCTGGTAAATGGTACCACAGGTACCCAGGGCACTGTGACCAGGGAAGACCTCTAAGGGCTGCAGCACTTATTGTGCCACCCTTAGAGGCCCTGTACCTTTACACACACACACTGCCTTTGCAGGCTGCGTGTTTTGGTGCAGAACAAAGTGAAGAGTCGACATGGCACACATCCCTGTGGGCCATGCCTACAACCCACTGCCCTGGCATAGGTCAGTCACCCCTCTAGCTGGGTGCACTATACCAGTGGTGAGGGTACAGGTGCATGAGCCCTGTACCCCTACAGTGTCTAAGTCCATTCTTAGACATTGTAAGTGCAGTGCTGCCATTAAGAGTATATGGTGCTGGGAGTTTGTCATGACGAACTCCACAGCACCATAATGGCTGCACTGAAAACTGAGAAGTTTGGTATCAAACTTCTCAGCACATTAAACCCACACTGATGCCAGTGTGGGATTTAATGAAAAATGCACACAGAGGGCATCCTTGAGATGCCCCCTGAAAAACGACCAGCCTCTGGTGGGTTCCCTGACTGGTACACACCAGCCTGCCACCACGAGACATGTTTCTGGACCCATAGGGTGGGAGCCTACGCTCCCTGAGCCCAGAAACAAAGCCTTTCCTGGGCGGAGGTGTACACACCTCCCCCAGGCCAGGAAGAGCCATCTGTGGCAGGGGAGCTTCAAAGGCCTGGCAGCCTTTGTAATGCGACCCCCCAGCCTCGCCTGCTATCAGGAGCAGGCCCCCTTCCTGTCTCCCCTCCCTTTCGGCGGGAAGACAGGCAGGAAAAACTAGCCAGCCCAGGAGGTGTGCCCACCTCTGCCAACTCCACTCCTCAGGTGGGGGAGGCGAGGTGAAGCCCACTCTCCAGTGCTCGCCATCTTGCAGATGGCAGGCACACCCCAATCAGGACTAGGGATTGTGCTCACTCCCCCACGTGGGGTGAGCACACCAAGGGTGTAGTCACCCTAAGGTCAGTAGCCCATTGGCTACTGACCTCAAGACCCCTAAAACGCCCCCTAAATACAGTATTTAGGGGGCAGCCCTGAACCAGGAAGGCAGATCCAGCAACAACAAGAAAAGGAAGAAGAAGAAGGACGAGAAGCCGTGCAGACCTAACAAGAGGACGACGCCCACTGACTTGGCCCCAGCCCTACAGGCCTGTCTCCCCTCGAACCTGCTCCTGCAAAACCCCGGCGTGTCCAGCGGCCAGCAACCTCAAAAACCCCGGAGGACCTGCCTGCCTTCACTTTCCAAGCTGTTTCTCCCGTGAACACCGGACGTGTTTGACCTGCAGCTTCTGGTGCCAGCCAGGAACCGCGAATCCCGCACACTCTGCACCCGCCGAATCCGGCCCGAGCTTGAGTGGGCAAATACCCAGAGGAGGTACCCCCGGCGATCCTGACCCGAGATCCGGCGACCCCTGACCTGCCTCAAGCCTCCTGACGATGCCTGCAGCCTCAATCCAGAGGACCCCCCTACCGCGACCAGAGCGGTTAAGAAAATCCGACGTCCCAAGGCACCCCTGCACCCGACGCCCCACGGCCTTGTGTGCCCCAACCAACGGTGCCTAACCAACCCTCTACATCCCAACTTACCCCTCGAAGTGGTGGTTGCGCCTGGAAGGTCCTCGTCCCCGAGCCTGCAGTGTTTGTTTGTCCCGGAGAATCTCCATTGAAATCAACAGGGCACCCGACCTCAAAACAGCCCCCTGCACCCGGCCACCCTAGTGCCGCTGATGGTGCCCCTTTGGTGCTAACTTGGTCCCCAACGTGCCCTGAGCTTAACCCTAGGAGCTTTGCTCCCCCAACCCCGTGGCCTGCTTGCCAGCAGCCACCAACCGGAGTCCCCCTATCCTCCATAGGATAACATTGGGCCTCAACACTCTGCACCCGGCCGCCCTAGTGCCGCTGAGGGTGCAACAACAGTGCATCACTGACCCTGGGAGACCCCTGAGTCTAACCCCAGAACCCTTACCTCGAAACCGATAACTCGTTTTTCCTCATAGGATAACATTGACACTTTTTCTCCCAAAAAGTTTCTAAGTGTCGACTTTTGAAAACTAAGAATATTCCTTAAAAATCGCACAAATAACCTAACCGAATTTTCTCAACTGTTTGCAGGAAAGGTCCCAGTGCTGAACCTAGGTGTCCAGCACTGAGTAAGAAAAGTAACTTACCTGTGAATTGAATTTCCTTCCATAGGATAACATTGGTGGTTCTTTGTGAAAAAGGTTCTGTCAGCTTTTGAAATACAAGAATATTCTTTAAAAATCGTACAAACTACAAAAACGTAATTACTTACCTGTTTTAAGTAAATGTCCCAGTGCTGAATCTAGGAGTCCAGCACTGGATTACAAAAGTAACGTTAAAGTAACTTACCTGTGAATTGAATTTCCTTCCATAGGATAACATTGGTGATTCTATGTGAAAAACTTTCTAAGTGTCAACTTTTGAAATGCAATAATATTCTTTAAAAATCATACCTTTAACCAAAACGCATTTACTCACCTGTTTTCAGGAAATGTCCCAGGGCTGAATCTAGGATCCAGTCCTGTGTTAGCAAAAGTAATCTGAATAGTAATTAACTGCATTTTACTTAAAAAGCCCATTCAATTCAATGTACTATACCTGCAATGTGTTGCAAACTGCTTACTTAAAACTGTAACCAAAACCAGTACAAGTTACACTGCAATTTTGAACTGTGTTCATACAAGTAATTTACTACTGAAAAGTATTTTTATGCTTACCTGTGCCAGGCTTGCTTGGTTCTAGAAATAAAACAACAGTATATTTTTTATACAAAACAATTGGCCTAGAGTTCAGTTCTTGAGTGTGTGGATTCATTTGCTGACTGAGTGTGTACATCAAATGCTTTACACTGTCCTCTGATACTGCCTTACTGCTCGACCAAGCTACCACTTTAGAGAGTAAGGTTATATCTAACTTTAGCCTCTGCCAAACCTCTGGGGACTGTGGACTCTGTGCACACTGAACCTTACTTTGGTTCAGTATATACAGAGCCACTTTCTTACAACCCTCACTCGGCATAAACAAAAAAACGGCATCATGATAGCAAATAGCCACATCGCTTGAGGGTATTATGGATGTGAACGGCACTTGCCCCTGCCTGAATAAACATTGGGGAATCCTATGAGACGTCCACAAAACTTAAGTCTGACAGCCATTATGCCACTGGCACTCGCGGAAACGCTGCTGGAAAGGGCCGATAAACTCTGTTGGGATAGATCGTTCGACAAATAGGGATACAGTGTCTGTACGAGGGACACGAGGGCCCTTAGGAGCACATTTTCATTATTGAAAGAGGTGATTGCACCTCGGGTTGAGGTTCAATCTGAGGGGTCTGTATTTAGGGAGTGTTCCCCTTAGGAAGATGGTTGTTTTTATTGCAACCCATACAGGATATCCCACTTGTGAGAGACTGGTTCCATTGCCCTTGTCCTGAGGAGGCCAAGAAGAAATTGAAGGCTGAAACGCGTCCGCGTCGACAATTCTTTGTAGAGGAGTCCTCATTAAAATAAAAAAGTGTAATTTATTAGTTTGAAGCACAATAGAGTAAAGGTTATAGAGGTGTCTGACCTCATGTGCTTTAAAGACTACCTCTGAGTGTATCACCCAGATTGAATGCGTGAACACTAGTTATTATTAAAAAACCGTTTTGGGTATTGGCAACGTAGAGTTCAGTTTATAAATGTTTGTTTTTTCATGTCAAATATATATGTATTTTTGTATATTGTTGTGTTTATGAATTTCAGAATGATTTATGTTCAAAGATCGGCCCCATGGCACATGTGTGTTTTGAATTAATTTTGGCAATATATTCTTATAGGACGCTGTACTAATGTTAGGGTAATTGATTGTGCCCTTTGACAAAATAAATAAGATATTAATTCCTCCGTACCTATCTTTTTTGCATATGACATTGTATCACAATGGGCACTGCTCACCAGGGATGACGGCAGAGGGAGAAGAGTGGGGAATGGATGAGATTTGCGTTTGTTCACACTTTTCCACTGACAAATATTTTGTTTGTACAGACTATGACTATACTATTTTACCCACACATCATGTGAAGTTGAGCATATGATAGGTATGTATGTAGTCATCTGTGTATTGAAAATAATGTAGGACTTTTGAAAAATGCTTGATGCTGGCCCAGATCAAACAGAGATAAACTTAGAGGGTTGTTAAGGCTAGTGGATGCCCTGTGCTACACATGGTCAGCCGAATGTATTGTGAGTCCCCAGAAGTGTTGTTGGCCCGCCTGCTGTACAGGTGGTACAGGAGCCTGTCTTACACTCATGCACTAAATTGACAGAGATGGGTGTTGAAATGTGAAGCATAGCTGCACATGTTGTTGGAGAGGTTAATTTTGGAGGGGCTGACCTAGCTAAACAAGGGCAGAGGTGAGAGTGAGTTGTGTTGACATTTTGTTCATGGAGGGGAGACTCAGACGTAATAGGGGCAGAACATGTAAAAATTTAGATACGAGTGGAAGGAAAGAGTTAAGATCAAAGGCAGTGCTTGGATAAGATATGTAGAGTATCCTCATTATTACAATGGGAATTGTTGTAAATGCTGGGGTATAGATATCAGAGTGTAGGACCTTGGAAAACTGGTTGAAGCCTGGGAGAGCTATGAATAGGTGGATGTGAAAGGTAAAACCAGGTAGACAAGGTTAGAGGCTGCCAGGAGATGAGAGCTGAAGTATGTGGCACTACGGTGAAAGGTGGTTGTGATAGAGGCAGATTCATTGAGAAAGGTAGTTGTTAATATGCAGAAATTAATGGAGGTATGGAGCGTGGAACTGAGATGTGGATGTAAGAGAGCCACAGTGAGACAAGGTAAAAGTTTTTGGGGAAACTAAGTGGATAGGTGGATGTCAAGGGAATACACCAGTTGTGTAAGTTAGGATCCTGGATGGAGAGATGCAAGGTGTTGGCCAGTAGATGGATGGTGTGTTTGAATATGCGGATGCACTAGTTTGTCAAATGACCATTAGTAGGCCTTAAGCAGAGTAGAGTGAGTGAATGGTGAGAGGCTGATGAATAAGGCCAAATTCATCGAGCAATGTAAGTGTCAGGGTGAGAGATGTGGTGAGGTGTTAAGAGTGAATGTAAGAGGTGGATATAATGGTGCACCTTGGCTAAAATGAGTGTCCCAAAGGCAGTGGAAAGGGGAGAGATGGGAATGAGAGGGGTACATTTTACATGATATGGTTATCATCTGCTGAGGAGGTGATGAGTACAGTACATTGTGGGGGATATTCACAAGAACGTGCTATAAACATCGCCAAAATAGGTTAACACAATTTTTCATATCGCCGTCTATCGCGGGAAAATAACTCTGTGTTAACGTCGTATTCTCAACATGGCGGTAACATGCGATAGTCTCCCGATAACGCGTCAAATGTCCGCGATAACATTACCGGGACGGCGATGAAAATCCAAACCCGAACGCGAAAAAAGTTGCGATGGGCCCAACCGCGATAAGACAATCAGCGAAAAGCAGCGCCAGGCCTGCAATTCACACACGTCAGGCGGGAAAAACCACTACAAAAGCAGAAAAAAAAACACAAACAAAAAACAAACTACAGCGAAACACAATGGAGGCAACCGGAGCAGGTACAGAGGACGGCCAGAGCCCCACAAGCCCCCCGGAGGAGCAGCCTGGGACCTCGGGAACAGGGAACGGCAAGGACAAGAAGAAGAGGAAGACGCGGTTCAGTCCGCAGGAAAACAGGATCCTGATCACGGAGGTGATAGAACACCATCAACAACTGTTCGTCACCTCCACTGTGTCATTGGCAACAAAAAATGCAACATGGCAGTCCATCGTGGACAAGGTGAATGCAGTCGGAGTGCTGAGGAGGACAATGGACGAGGTCAAGAGGCGCTGGAATGATGTGAAGCGCAAGACCAAGCAGAAACTCGCCAAGAACCAGAAGGCAGCAATGCAGACTGGAGGTGGGAGTCCAGCGCCACAGGAGGAGCTGGATGAGATGGAGGAAATGGTGTCCACAGTCATCAGTGGGGAGACGGTGGCAGGAGTTGGGGGACCGGACACTGCTCAACATGACCCGACACAACAGCAACAGGGTGAGTAACGACCAGGGACTGGGGAGACGGGGGGAGATGGGCACAATGGCACACATGCACAATCAAGCGGAGCACAGTGCACACCCACAATGACTCTGGATCATGTCCCTGATCCCTTTGGCACACTGCAGCACACATAGCAACAGCACGTAGGCCCCCGTCGACTATGTGCCCAGAGGAGGCCCGCCCACACATCACTTATCTCACAACCAACCCATGCACATGTGCTGAACCCAGCAAAGCTGCGGGTCCGTGAGTCACACTGACAATGCAAGTGACACTGCATGACGATTAGCATGGCTGCAGTCCGATCATCATGACATGGTGCACGCCACCACACTGAGGTGGCTGAGTGTGGACCACATCCGTAAAGGAACAGGTCACACTCTGACACATCCACCTGCACAAACAACCCCTGACGTCAACTACACATCTGCAGACAAACCATGCCCCAGAGTCCCAACTGCCACCAAGACCCAAATTCACCCAAGTCGGCAACATCTCAGCACTGTATTGCACAGAAGTCAAAGGCACACCGCCTGAAAGGGACATGGGGCAGCAAAATCAGAGCTGCAGGGGCGACCCTCCCAAATTGCAGCACACACACATGACATTCAGAGCACATCAGCATTGACAACAATGTGGTACAAACTGCAACACGCTAACACCAGGACAGAGGACACCACAGGTGCCGCTTGTGTGTAGAAACTGGCCTATCACATTTGGCATAGCAGGGAAATGTGAGATGTCAATGTACAAGTACAAACACACATCCGTGATGTTGTCGAAATGTCCACTGTCCCGCATCAAATAGGCAGCTCCTCCTAAACAGTCACAATGTACATTGCCATGCAGTCTGTATGTGAACTTGTACAATCCGTCAACATACATGTGAACACAATGTAATACTGCATCTCCCTTTCACATTGCAGAGGGAGCATCAACACCTCCTGCAGAGCAGCCCCAACAACTCTTCACTGATGACGATGAGGACATCCCCGACATCGACACCTAAGCCCTCCAAGTCCTCATTGACAGCTTCGGCACCCCACCTCCAGGAGCAGGGCAGCCCAGCTGCATCGAGGAGACCCCACCCCCTGCACAGACCACACAGCAGGAAGCACCTACCACCCCGGCTGTCTCCCAGGACCCCCACGAACAACACATGGCCTTCCAACGCCGTGTGTTGGAGGTCCAGGAGAAGATGGCTGATCAGGTGCGGGTGGGGTTCGACCTCATGGCAGCCAAACATGATGCCATACATGGGTGTCTGATTCCCATCAGGGACCACATACAGTCCCTAACGGACACCCACAGTCCGCTCCATGCTCTCCAACGATCCATGGCTGACATCGCTGGAGTCATGATACTGAGACAAGAACAACTGTCCAGTCACAGTGGCTCCAGCGATGTCAGCCGGGAGTTGGGACAGATGCGGGGGCTCATGGAGAGCATGGAGCGGATGACAGCGGAAAGAATAGCTGCCACAGCTGCACACCAGCTAGATGTGGCTGGGACCTTCCATGCCCTGCAGCACATCGTCACGGCATTGCTGCCTCAAGGCCTGGCGCAGATGAATGCTGCTGCTGCTTCTACATCCACATCTCCGCCCCCTGATGTGTCAGTGCCTCACAGTGTGGCAGGCAATCCACCTCCGGCCCCTGATGTGTCAGTGGCACACAGTGCGGCAGGCAATCCACCTCCGGCCCCTGATGTGTCAGTGGCACACAGTGCGGCCAACAGTCCACCACCACCCACGTGTGAGGCACATGTGACATCAGAGGACGAAGATGCAGGTGAATCAACCTTACTGGTAAGGAGGAAGCAGTAGCATTCATCTCCGCCATATGGCCTGTTTCTGCTTGGTTCTGCCCTTTGCATCATCACCTTCCACTGTACCCCGATGCACTCTGCGACACTCACCTTGGACCTCGACATGGACTGCCATATTCTGTTTGGTTACCAATGACACAGCGATCAGACTGCGGATTGAACTCTTCCTCTTCCGATGTACTTGTCATTCCCTGAAGGACTCTGGCTGGCCCTCCACGGGCCAATAATGTGAAGTGGGGTTTGCATGGCCCTGTACTGCTCCAGCTGCACCACTCCACTGGATGTGAAATAAACATTCAGAATCGCACAGATGTTTCATGTCTTTGATCATTCAAGTATGAAAGTATGGATGAATGTAGGGTCAGTGATTCCCCCTTACGTCCATGTTGCTCATGTCGTGGGACTTGAGTCACAGGGTGCAACATTGCCGATTGCGGTCCGTGTGGCGTAGACACTACAACAGAGACACAAGCATCAGCTACTTCCTTGTCCAGCCCGGAACTGAAGCACGCCCAGAGCCCCGGGGTCATTGTTCCCACCCCTACGCTGGCCTGGCATACGCCAGGCCAGACCACTCCGCTTACGCTCAGAGGGGGGGGGGACAAAGCTACATGTCCCAAGTCTTCCCTGTAGTGATCTGCTGATCACTGGTCTAGTTGTCAGCATGCCACAGCCACTCCCTGAGGGCTGGTTAACACCCACACCACACCCATCCAGCACAGGCGTCACAGGACATGTGACCCTGCCAATAAAAGGGGCCTAGCACATCACATTCCCCACTGCCGGAGATGACATGATGGCGTCCGCACCACGTGGCTCAATCATGAAGGGTCCATGACTTGTGGCGCATGGAGTTAGTGGCTCCAGATGCCCTGCGGCCTTGCACGGGCATGCCGGCACGGGGCCATGACTTGCGTTGCACAGGGTTAGTGGTACCCTCTGCACTGCGGCTGGCAGGGGCCTACCGCCACGTGACGATGACTTGCGTTGCACAGGGTTAGTGGCACCCGCTGCACTGCGGCTGGCATGGGCCTACCGCCACGTGACGATGACTTTCGTTGTACAGGGTTAGTGGCACCCGCTGCACTGCGGCTGGCAGGGGCCTACCGCCACGTGACAATGACTTGCGTTGCACAGGGTTAGTGGCACCTGAAGAGCTGAGCGGGTGTGCATCCTGCGATGATGCGTAGGCCTCGATGGGCCGTCCTGTTAATCGTGGTTCGATTTGAATTGTGAGCCCTGCTGGACCGTAGTGCATGCCGAAAGCAGCAGTCAGCACACACATGACTCCGCGGTGCGGTGCTGCAGGGTGCACTGGGGGCCTGTGGCGCGGAATCCAGCGATCGGCTGAGGAGTATGCACCGGCACGTGGTGGGGCCTCTTGGAGACACGCCGGTGGCGGCAGGTGAGCATTGAGGCCTGGGTGCGCAGGGGCGGACAGTCATCACTGGGCGGAGGACCGGTATGGGGACCAGGGCTGGGGTGCAGCAGGCGCAAAGGACCGCGCAGGCACCACCGGTCATGTCGGCGGACTCGTGGCTGTGTGGGGGGCGCCGCCCTGGCTGACACGACCCTGCATGCGATGACGTGATGTGCGCGGGTTGTTTTGGGACGTAGCCACCTCGTCTCCAGTGTGAATCTGCCCGTTGAAGGTGGTCGGCCACGTGTGTGTAGGCCTATGGACAGGTCATGGCGGAGACTGAGACACACGCAGTAGTCACTTTGGTGGTGGATTTGTGACATGTGCATTCCCACAGTTGTGAGTTGGGGGATTGTGGAGTTGAGGTGTGTGGTGTGTTCAGTTGCTACTTGCCGATGGGCAGTGCACTTCCATGGGGGCCATCCTCAAAGCCCTGGTTGGTGGCGGACTTGCGGACATGTGGGAATCATGCAGACTGCCTGGGGAGTTTGCGACGACATTGGTGGACAGGCCACGGTGGTCCACTTTTGTCTGCACATTGATGGCATGCGTGTGGTTGCTGTTGCGGTGATTGTGTGCAGTGTCGGCAGGGGGCACAAGTCGTACACGTGTGCTGTGAATTGCCCCCAACACGTGCGTGACGCCAGCTATGGTTCCTTGCGTGGTCTCAAGATGTTCCTGTGCAGTGTGGGGGGAGTGAGGGGCAGGGGTATCGAGCTGACACACACCGTGATGCTTTCAGGTATGATGAGTCCTGCATGATGTGACTGGGAGTGGTGGCCGTGGGTGTTGTGGCCCTCTTGGAGCTGTATGATCAGTAGCTCCATGGCATCTGTTGGTCTTCAGATGTGGCACTTGGCTGGGCTCCCTTTCATACTGCAGGTAGTCGTCCTGCTTAACACCAGCAAAAGGCAGGTGTTAAATGCCTGCTGCTAACGCGCCTTATCGCCTGTTCTTGGTTCGCATCGCAGATCTGACTGGTCGTTGAGAATCTCGCAAAGTGGTGTTTTCGTGTGTTTTTGCACGGGAACGCCTGCTCTGGATATCGTTAGCGTTAGTTGTCGCACTCATCCGTGGCAATGTTTTTTGCTGCAGCTATCGCAGGAAAACTGGCGATGTCGGCAGTTTGCACCAGCTTGTGAATGGGGCGATAAATCTATCGCAACTTTTGCGGCGCTAAAGTGCTGATAAATCGGCAATAAGTCCTTGTGAATATGCCCCTGTGTGTATAGCATGAATGGGAGAGGTGATGTGTACATAGAGGTGAAGAGTAGTGCAGGGATGTAGGTGTGGATGTAAGAGGTGCAGCACCAGAATGAGAATGTTAGAGTCTGGGTGGAATAGTAAGAGTTCAAGGGTAGAGGTTAGATGGTTTTAAGAATGGCAGTACCGGGTGGGATTGTAATAAGTATGTGGAGGAAGGATAGGTTGAGAGATGAGCATGTACTTTGAGGTGGATGTGGGAGGGGTCAGACCAGCACAAGTAGGGAATAGGCAGGCCAAGAGGTAATGTGGAAAGGTACACATGGAGAGGATAGGTAGATGTAAGTATGCAAAAACAGTTTCCAGATGAAAGTTAGGGATGTAGTTTGTGTTAGCTGCTGCTTGCTGTCTGCCACTGATTGTTCATTACATATTGTTGAAATGGCTGCTAGGAGACCACTAGCATATGCTAAACCTATTGGCATCACAGGACACGTTCCCTTCACCATGCATGCCTTAGCTGAGTTGTGTGTGGGCATAACTGCTAGGTTTCCCTTTGTAGGTTGATGTTGTCACTGATTGCTCAGTCTTACCCTTGGATACTGCCCTGGGATGGAGGTATTGAGGGTTCATGTTTTCTTTCCTGATACAGATCTATTGAGTAGCAGGCCATTGATTAGGGCCCATAGCCCCTCAAGGAAAAACTCCAGGATGTGTGGTGGTAGCCCACCTGGGGGCAGACTACTCCTGAAACACCTCCCCGCATTTCCCAGTACACTACACACACTTGTGTACTCATGGCATTATGACTTTGAATGTCAGAGGTATGGGGACGACAAGGAAGAGACACGCATTGTGATGATATCAGGATGCGCTGGCCAAAAACATTGCACTGTTACAAGAGACCCATGTGACACGGGAGCAGGAGACCCAGTTCCAAAAGTGCTTGCAGAGCCATTCTTTTTGCATCCTCTACTCTTGTTTGGCAAAGGGAGCCCTTGTGTGGGTCCATACGGGGTCCCATTTAGTCCATTAAACACTGCCATTGAGCCTGAAGGGCAATATGTCTTTGTAGAGTGGGTCCTTGATGTTTGCCAATATTATTGGGCAGTGTTTATGTGCTGAATGTGGGCAAACCAAACTTCATTCTGTGCCTATCCCTCATCCTCACGAGGTGGACCCATATCCCCTGGCTTGAGAATGACAATTTCAATTGTGTCCAAGAGCTGCAGATTAACCATACCCCCCCCCCGCCATCCGCTCCAGTGTTGGCAGCATGCCTTACACAAGGGGCTGTGCACTGGTCCCTCCGACACTGCTGGTGGATCCAACATCCTGAGACCCAGTAGTACTCCAACTACGCTGCAGTACACAATCTGCAGATTCTGATTGGAAATATTTGTTATCACCACACACTACAGCCACAGGAGGTAGATGCTGAATACCTGTGAAGAACATTCTCAGAACATAACTCATACACATTGGGTGTAGTGTGCAACGACCCCCAGGCAACACATGCTAACTACAGCCTACGTTGTTGTTGCCCCATGCATTTTGTGACTTACTGAGGGAATCCATTCTCCAATTATTTAACTGACAACTGGGACACAGTCACTTCTATGTTGTTGGAGTGGGAAGCACTGAAAGCAGTACTGAGTGGAGGGTGCTTGGCTCTTTGGTGGGGGCTACGGACAAAATCCACAGGGCTTTGATGGAAACAGGGGCACCACTAGGTCAGCAGGAGACTGCGGTCCAGTTGCAGCCTGGAATGTTACCCACGCTGACAGATGCTCAAACACACCACACCCATCTCATTGAGCAATTGCGTTGCTTTTACTTTGAAACATGACAACCTGAGATGCACGCAGAGGGAGATCAGTCAGGGCAACTCCTGGCCTGCCTCCTCCGTTGCATAACAACATCACAGCACATGACGATGATTAGGGATCACCTGCACCCGATGCGCACTAGTCAGGCAGCCATCCATGAACACTTCACGAGTGTATTGTACATTCCCCCATAGTCTGAGCGCAAGAGAGATATTGCCTAATTCCTGATTGGATTGAACTGCCTGTACTTGATCCTGCAGCACGTGCGGTGATCAACAACCTGTTGGCTGGTCCCGGAAATACGCAGAGTAATTATGCGTGCTGCCATGTTGACAACTCCAGTGTTGGATGGCCTTCCGTCCAAGCTCTACAAGGCCTATGAGCTTTTACTTGCCCCCAGGTGACTGTAGCTCTCTCAGGGCCACCTTGAGCGATTGGAGACAACTGCAATCCATGCGGAAGTCCTTGCTGGGATCATTGGTAAAACACAACAGTGACCCGACCGAACTGATGTCCCACCATCCATTGTCCATGCTAGCAGTGTGTTTTAAAACCTTAGTATGGTAGTGGCATCTCCCCTGCTGGTGCACATGTTCTATCTAGTGTATAGGGTCCAAAAGGTTTATATCCCTGATAGATCCATAACGCTTTATATTCAAAATAGGGTGCTGTAGCTGGTCCAGGGTAGGTGGCCCTATGTAGCCTGCTTAGTGCTGGACTTAGTGAATGGCATTCCATACCGGTGATTGGGAATACCTGTTTACCACTTTGTCAAACTGGCGATTGCGTGGCGGCTGCAAAAAGACATTTTACTTTTTCCTACTGTGCCAACTGTCCAAGTCAGGTTTTGGAAAGACATGTCACCCTCTTTTGTTTTGGTCAGAGTGAATTGTATGGGCTGTCCCCTTTCCCTACTGCTCTTTGCCCTGGAAATGTAGCCTCTAGCCCAGCAACTTTGTCAGGGGTGGTAAGCATGGGGAGTTCCTCTAGGGGATGAGGTACATGTAACATCCATTGATGCAGACAACATGCTGCTCTAAATTCAGTATATCTGCAGGGAAATTCCAGATATTTCTGTGAGACCATCAGATTTCCAGAGCGTGTCGAGTTTAGGTGTTAACTGGGCCAAGTGTTGTGTTTTTCCCCTCTGTGTGGAGTATCCTCCACAAGAGTTAATGGCGGGTGAGCAGAGAGTGATGCTGGAGCTTCATGTGTTTTGGTACTTAGGGAACTGTAACTGTCATGACGCAAACAATCTCATTGTGGAAATCTGACCAGGGTCATATCCTCCTTGCGTCTACAGATGGATTTTTTGTAGCACTCTCCCAGTTACAGCCCAAGGATGTATATCACTTTACAAGATGTTAATGCTCCCACATCTTGTATTTTTCCCCATCATCTAGCTGTGGCTGTACCTTGTGTCACCTCCAGGGAGTTGGATGCCATCCTGCAAGGGTTGACCTGCAATTGAGGCAGTATAAGTGTGGCTCTGCGGGGGCTGCAGCTGCCGGTGGGAAAGGGTGTCCAGGGTGTGCCATTTTTATAAAACGTTACGTGGCAGCACAGCTTCAATGGCCTGTGTGATATTTGGCTGGGATGCAGTTGTACGAAGTGGGCAGGTTCCCAACATGCAGGGCACAGGAAAAGGCAGGATCAATGTTGCTCCCTGGAGCGCAGCTTCCCTGTGGAGCTCACAGCCTGGTGAAAGTGGCTTATATGAGCTATAAGAGCTTGAGGCTACTGACGAACATGATGCCATACTCTCCGTCTCTTGGTTTGCACTTCCTACCACTGTTCCATAGAAGCATTGTTAGGGAAGGACTGACGGCATGGAGAGACACAGGATTGACCTTAGTGAGGGACCTATTTAGGGTCCGGGAGCACATTACCTTTGGCCAGTTGCAGGAAGATCCTGGCATTCTGGGGGACCCTTTCTTGGCACATGGCACACTGATAGCTGAGATGGAACACCTGTGGAGAGTCATAGACACTGAACCGGAGCATCACCCACTAGCCCAGGCCCTGCACTTCATGGGTGGAGGTCAGGGACTGGTGACCTTGTTTGTTAAGGGCTTTGCACACATGACGACTGACCCACTGTCACCCGTTCGCTGGCTATGAGACAATGATATAGGATGAGCCCTCACGGCAGAGGAGTGGAAATGCACACGGCACTACTGATGTACACATGGCACTACCGATGTACAGTATCTCGTGATGCCAAACTCCAGTACATTCAATTCAACATCTATCACAGGGCATGCCTCACCCCAGCTGTCCTACCCCAAAAGGATGTGTCCTGCCCACTGTACCTACGATGTCATACACCTAATTTGGATTTGATACATGTTCTGGGCATTGCAGTATGCTGTGAACCTGTGGTCCAGAGTCACATATGTACTTGACACAGTGACGGGTTGGGTCAACCTCCTTCCATTGGAGGGGATGCTGTTAGGGATATTTATGCAGATGAGGTTTTAAAAGGTATCCAATGAAAGGATGGATTTGTAAATGCTCATAGCACGCCAGGCCATTTGCATGGATTGTTAGGCCACTGCACTCTCAACACTGCAACACTTGGGCGCAGCGACTTTCTAATGGGAAGGGCTGAGGCAACTGCGCTGCACATGGAGTAAGTAGTGTGCCTCCACAGGATTGCAATAGCTAAGCTGTAGGACAACTTGTTATAGGACTTACAGGATACACAGGAAGAGCCACTGGATGGGTGAAAAACTTTGAAGACCCAGGCTCATGTACACGTGGTTATGGACCTATCAGAGGTGGTCCTGACATGGCTAGATGAAGCAGCTGCTCTGTCATGTGAGGCAGACTGGGTGCCTGACATCTCCTCCTTCGATCACGTGGAGAGGGGTCTCTTAGAATCCATATATGCTAAAATGTCAACTGTTAACAATGGCTGTTGTACTAGAGGACACGGCCTCACACTCCATGTCTGGACGGTGAGGTATGTGGGATGCTGACCTTCTGAATGTTCAGGATCCCTCTGTGCTCATCTATCTTGTTATGGTTATTGTGTTTTTGAAGTTGTTCAATATTGTACCATATGCTCCTGTTGTGGTATACTTGACTCAGTGATGAATGTTTGTTATGCACAGCCGACCGGATCCTCATTGCCTGCTTAATGAAAGATGATTTACATCCATACTAATTTGTTCCCAAGACATGATCATGAGATGAAAGTAAGAGATTTGTTTGGATCTGGAAATGTCTTGTGACTCATGTGCAGCTATATGCATTGACCCATATGCCACCAAACTCAATTTCATGTCTATTTCTTTTGTATGTGAGAAATTGTCTTAGTTTTGAGATGTGTGCCTTCTTTTCCCAAGGTTTTGGATCATGAACCATCCTTTATGTGCCTGCAGAATTGAAGCCTGCTCAGTGTGGAATATTATTACTCTAGACCTTTTTGAGAATTGTAACTCAAAGTGGGACATTTTGAGACCATGTCCTGATTGCTCAGGTAGGGATCCTAGCTCATGCCCTGCTGGCTGGCCTCAGTAAACAGTGGTGGGGGAATGCCACAGGTCCACCGGGAACATGTAAACCGGGCCTGACAAAGCATACTGGGCCCCAAGATAGTTGTGGCCCAATGTATAGGAGTTAGGTGTGCATGCATGCAGATCTGGGTGCATGATAGAGATTGTATGGAAGGAATTCATATGTCTGAGTCCTGCTTTGGATATGTGCTGGATCCTTCAAATGTTGTTATTACTGACACATACAACATTCCGTGCTGGTTGTAACTCCCTATAGTGACCTGGCTATCTGCCCTGCAGTGAGGCTGGGATCATGAAGAGCCGGGGCTCTGGTGGATGCCTGCTCCGACACTGCTGAACTCATCAGGACACAGGATGTGGGACTGCGCGATTGGGCTGATGGGGGAGTGGCAGGCCAGGCTGGACTATGTTAGTCAGTTTAGTGTTTAGAATTATGTATTGATCTGTCAACAATTAGTGCATCAGGTTAAGTAAGATGTGAGATTGGAAACGAGCCAGGACTAGCTTTTCCATCCTATTTGGTGGATGTATTGTATTTACACTTGACAGATATGCCCTATCTTTTGACATTATTTTAATGTGGTGTTTATACATATTGTTGGCCAATTTACAGATATCCACACTAGATGATGTGCTTCTTGCAAAGCTGGTTCAACAATGGCAGGGTAATTATGGTAACTTGATGTCACTTCCTGCAATGTGACTTCCTATGACATGACATCTTATGGTATTTATATGTGTTTCGTATATTCAGGTTCTGCCCGGGGAAATGATGAATCTAGGAGTGGCCCTGGTACCGGTGCATATGTTTGTGTGAATATACTTTTGTGAGTGCATTGTTGCCATGAAATATTGCTTTTCGTGCTGTGGTGTACTCATTCAAGCATTTAGGTATACATACATACATGTAGTTATAGCCATTTCTGTTCAAACCTTAAATTTGTATTTCCTGGTCAGACTGTAGATACCTGATGATGAGATTCCTTCATTTGCCATGCTCAACATGCTACAGGACACTTAAAACTCTATTCACTTTCGCTTGGTAGTTACGTTAATGTATAGGGGTAGGTGTATTACTTACCGCCGGCGACGTCCACGTAGGTTGGGATTCTCATATTCATCGATTATGTATAATAGAGGGATGACAGGCGCGGTGGAATCCATAGCTGCACAGCAGATTTCATAGGAAGCGCGTTGTGACGAAATTCGGACTTGAAATACTCCCCTTCCGCCTGCTCTGACGAAGTGGTTGGACCGACATAGACAGTGTGCCGGAAATACACATCGTAATAGGGCGGGCGGTTCCGGGGTCGGAAGTCACTCCGATCGGCTCCATTCAGCGTTTCTGAGAGCCTCTCAGTCGGAATTTCCAGTCAGAGTCGGAGAACAGCATCGGTCGGTAAGCAATGGGTTTTTGGGCATCATAATACAGTGGTCGGAGCGACCGCATCCGAAGCGAGATCGGTCGGTCCGACCGCTTCCGACAGGCCTGCGGAGACACTTCCGACCGACATCGAAATCGGTCCCTAAGTTAGCAAAGCTAAACCTATTGTTCTGCATCATAAGCAAACTAACATATTTTTTTTTATTTGTTACCTTTTTCAGCAGGTACTATGTAATGAATTCTTCAGATGGATATATTTACAATGCATTCAAACATAAGAGGTAACCTTACTAGAGCAATAAGGCTTTCAATGTAGTTATTAATAATCTTTTGAGTACTAAATGCAGAGGTTAACCCCATTATGCTCTCAGTGGACTGAATAGGATTATTATGATATGTAGAATCTAGTATCTTAACATGTTTAGAACAATATAAATATTTATTCTGGTTTTATTAGTAAAAGTTTTATTTCATATTTATCTACCAATTGTAGCACACTTTTTGTACAAGAGTGAAAAGATTACAGTAAACATTTGAAAAGTGAATTATTGTGGTTTTTCTTTATACTGTCTTGGGTGTATCATTATGTCTACGAAAGGATAAAGTCCATTTCCTCGTCATCACTGAGAAAGACATCTGGCATTGCGTACCAACGGAAAAAAGGGCAGTTTTCACCATTGAAACTAATGTAAAAGCATGGGAAACTACTTTCAACAATTTTTATAGAAAATGTTATTTTTTGCAATAAAATCTTGTTTTCTTTAAAAAAAAAAAATGTATTATTTATTTCTATTTTTGCAAATTGTCAATTTTTCAATTATTTATAAATACATTTTAAAATGATAAAATATGGTGTTTATTTGTTTCCTGCAGCTTACTCTAAAATAAAGTGTATCAATGTAATTATTATTTATTCATAATAATTGTGGTTTAAAATTGAAATATGTCTCATGTCTCTTTTAAAATCTCACTGTTGTATTTATTTTTCCATTTTAAAATACATTTCAGTTAGTTTGTAAACATTAATATTCGGGTATTAAAAGTATTACCCGGGTATTCATACACTACCCCGCCCAATACCCCTTATCCCTCATCCTGTCCCTAAAGGTTATTCTAGCAATACTTTTAAACATTATTTAAGTTTAATGATAACATTAAATTTTAATATATTTAAATACCTAGGGGCCTATTACAATCTCGGTCAGAAAGGTAAGGAGTGGGACAGTTTGTTAATACCCAGGTATTTATTTTAATACCCAAGTATGAATTAATAGCTGTTTACATATATTTAAATATACTTTTATCTTTGAACTTAAATAGTTTTTAAAAGAGCTGCTACACTCACCTTTATGACAGGCTGCAATGGATATAGGGGAAATGGGTGGGGAGTGTATTAATACCCCGGTATTAATTTTAATAACTGTATTTATTTTTGTAAATTAAATTATATTTAAATGTAATATCATATATAAATATTATTATTTTTTAACCTGCTCCAACACTCACCTTTAAGGACGGGATGTAAGGCATACAGGGTAATGGATGGGGAAGCGCAGTTATACCCAGACATTAATTTTAATAACTGTGTATTCATTTTTGCAATCAAAATATATTTAAATGTAACATTATATATAAATATTTTTGAACCTACGACAAACTTCCCCTTCAGGGATGTGTTGTAAGGGATATAGTGGTGATGGGTGGGGTAGGAATTAATCTTAATACCTGATTATTTTTTAGTAGGTGTTAAATTTAATTTAATCAGTAAACTTAAATATTTTTTTAAAGTACTGCTACACTCATCTTTAGTGACAGAATGTAAGGGATACAGGTGTAATGGATAGGGTAGTGTATTAATACTGATGCATTGATTTTAATACCCGAGTATTTATCACCAGGTACAGACATTTATTTAAATGTAATTATATCTTTAAACTTAAATATATTTTTGAACTAATGTAACACTCACCTTTAAGGACAGGAAACAAGGGACTAGGTGTACGGGGGGTAGTGTATTAATACACAAGTATTAATTTTAATATCTGTGTACTAACTAATAGGCGTTTGATTGTAGTTTTAAATTTAAAATAATTATTAAACGTATTTTTTTTTTATTCAACTGTAATACCTTTAGGGACGGAGTGCAAGGAATATAAGGGTAATGGGAGGGGACGTGTATTAATACCCAGTTATTACTTTTAATACCTGAGTACTAATTACTAGGGGCTCGATTACAATGTAGGGCGGACTTGATTCCGCCCGACACAGTCGCAGTCTCGGGACTGACCGACCTCCGGTTGGCGGTCCCGACACTGCTATTACGATGCCACCGCACATGGTGTGGTTGCATACTCCCATTTCTCTAAGGAAGCTTGTGAAACAGCCGTAAACCGGCCGTAACACAAGCTCCCATAGAGAAATGGGAGATTGTGTTAATAGGTGCCTGCCACAAGGTGCAGGGGTCAACAAGGAGGCAGCATAGGTGCCCCCTCGGCCCCTAACCGGAGGCCGCAAACAGAAGGGGGCCCTGCTAGGGGCCCCCAAACATGCTTTCCGCCAGGCTTTCCATGTCGGAAAGCCCGGCATGGAAGCCTGTCGGAAACCATGCATCGTAATCCGGACGGCGTAAAACGCCGTCCATATGGATTACGGGCCAGCTTCCGACTGGACAACGGGCTCCTTGAGCCCGTCGGAATCCAGCCGGAATAGGCGGTCGGTTTCAGCTCTGACCGGCTGTATTGTAATCAACCGGTCGGAATTGAAACCAACGATACCAAATATCCTGTCCCTAAAGGAGAGATTTTAAACAGGTTTCAAGAATATCAAACTTTTTATATAATATTACATTTAAATATATTTTATTTCCCAAAACCTAATACACTGGAATTAAAATGAATACATGGTTATTAATCCACTTCCCCATCCAGTGCCCCTATATACCTTGCATCCCGTCCCTAATGGTGAGTATAGTAGTAGTTTTAAAAATAATTTAATTTTAATGTTAAAATAAAATTTAAATCCTTGTTAACATCTGGGAATCAATACGCTGGTATTACAATTAATACCTGGGTATTAATCCATCACCATGCCCATTACCCATATATACCTTACATAAAATCCCAAATGGAGTGTTGGAGCAGGTTCCAAAAATATTTATATATATTACATTTAAATATATTTTAACTTTCAAAAATCTATTGAACAGGTATTAAAATTAATTCCCAGCCCATTACCCCAATATTCCTTGCATCCCGTCCCTAAAAGTGAGTGCTACAGTTGGGGGTCCATTACGATGTCGGGCGGAAGCACGACCGCCGTGCTGTCGGAGGCAAAAACCTCTAGTTACTGTCCGCCAGCAACGGCCCACACGCCCGCCAAATTAGGATGTGAAGAGTCAGGCAAACACCGCCCGCAAGCCTGCGGCGCCGCCCGCCATCAAAGTGCACCAGTCTACGTAGCGGCGCGAGCCAATGGAGACACACCGTCCGACGAAATGACGTACCGCCCGGCGTACAAATTACGATGCCACAACCAAACAGCCCCACCGGCAAAGAGACACCGCACGAGATACCAAGGCGGAAACCCGACTGTTCTGGACGGAGACTAAAAAGGCGGACCACCCAGAGATGAATCCTGCACTCCAGGCCATCCCCATGCTCTACCTGATGCACCACCTAGGAGTGAACGCACCACGACGACGCAGGTAGGCAGGCACACAACAAGGGTACGAAAACAATGCACACAGTGCAAGGGCGGGAAAACTGTACATGGCCCCCCCAGACACCCCTGTGAGGACAGGACACATCCACCACTGTACCCACACATGTCCCACCTGTCAAAAAAAACAACTCGCAACATCCTGGGCACCCACTACCCGGGCCCAGGAAGTGACGTCCCCGTCACGGCACTGCAGCGTAGCGGCGATGACGCAGGGATACATGCGCACAACACAGTGGCCAACTACTGCGCCATAATTGGGCTGCACACAAACACCACAGGGCCACAACTACACACCCCACACACCAGCCCCACCCTGAAGGCACATGTCACGTGGCCTTCCTGCATCAGTCATGTCCCCAACCGACAACTCACAGTTGTCAACTTGACGTCACACAAGTGTCCAGAACAGGGGAGTAATGTGAATGCAAAATAGGACACACCCTTGTATGTAAAACATGGATAATCACACGGCGGCTACCACATAACATCGCAGAATATCGACAATGTCCGGAAAAGGCACGCCAGTCACAACAAGAAATACCAATACCATCCTGCTCGCAATAACAACACATGCAATGTACAAAATAGAAAACCCTGCTGCCTGAGAACAGGTGTGCCCAATCACTACACCCACACAGAAGCCGCAATGTACAGCGGCAACGGAGTGTCCCGCCCACACACGGAGAGCAGATAGCACTGAATGGCCTTCCATTCCTGCTCCGAAATAACATTGCAACAAATTATGCTGGAGAATGGAGCCATTGTACCAACAAGAAGCAAAACATAGCCATGCAGAGTAAAACGTCCAACGGCAGATAGCGCACAACATGAAAGAAAGATAACACCACAAGATGCAATAATACCACTCTTCCATGTGGACCAAATGAAAGTAATGTGGAAAGAGTCACACACCACTGGCCTTGACTATTCATAGAAGCATGTGGGATGAGGGACTGTGTCCTCCGCCCAAGCTATACCCCAAGTCCATCCGCCGTACATCCATTCCAGAATTCCCAGCATCGTCGGAGGCTGCACTCTGCTGACTGCTCAGGCAGACGGAGCACGCCATCACATCACCCTGTAACAAAATGGCTGTTGCACCACTGACCCTCAACTACGCCGGACAGATCAAGCTGTACAGTGACAGCATGCTACACATAGTGGGCTGCTCAAATCTGGGAATGCTGAATGTAAGTTACCGAGTAACTTACCGCATTGCAATGTTCAGCTGCGTCATCCACGTATTCTACTGTCGGAGGTGTCCGTTCCACTGGCCTGTGGATTTATGTCTCTCCAACCCGGCATGTCCAAAGGCGGACTTGGTACACTTGTTTGCACCCCTGGACGACCACGACAGGATCTGTTCAGTGTATGGGGGCATGGCGTTTGTGGCTGCAATCGGGGACACACTGCAATGGGACCAGTGTGCCTCCACACAACGTCTTCTGGATCACAGTTTCATCGAATGTCATCCAACATGTCCCATCAGGATTCTACAAGGGACAACTTACAACGAACACGTTGCCACCCACCATCCGCTTCATTGGATGACATCCATGTTCACCATCAATGGGATGGATACCCTGCTGGAAGGTATCGCATACACGTCAACTTGTCAATTCATGGGTCCCCGACTCAATATCCCCAATTGAACATAGATGTTCAACACCGTACCCATGCTTGGCTTCCGCACGGAGTGGGCAGTTAGCTGTACAAGAACTATACCATATAATCTGCAACTAATACCTTACCATCAACTCCACTGCCATGACATCTGACATTTTCGGGACATGCACCCTGTTCCTCACCATATCCTGTGTCTCTGCATGAACAGGGGGAGGCAGAGGTTTGGGACTTGTGTACAGTAACCACATGGCCAATACAGCACGAACAACTATGCCATAATATGTATTCTGCGCACCTGGACACATGCACCTGTCAGTGCACACTTATCTGTCTGCTGTAGTACGTGCGAACTGTCACCTCACCTTTGTCTGTACTTCCGTGCCAGGACTGTTGCATGGACAACAAATGCAACCCCTACAACATGGCCCTAGTTACAGTGTCATGTTCAGTAGCCACCACATTGCAACAACTGGTGAGACGCTGCTGCATGCAGGTGGGCACATGCCCTGATGTCACCTCTGACGCAGGTGTGTCGGAGTCACTATTGTATTAAACCGGTACCATGGAACTGAGATGAACTGTCCCTATGATGTCAAGCTGTCTGGTAGGCTGAATGAATACTGTCTGTGTCAAAGCCCAGAGACCATCAGTAATTAGCAAATGTACTTTAGCATAGTAAGGGCAAGGCAGCTGTAACCCTGAAGCCTCCATTCCACAGTCAACAACTAATTACATCTACCTGTACCCCCTTTCGTATGTGTAATCATGCTAAGTATATCCTCCACATGCATTTTGCTGCCAGTAGTGTCCACTATTCTGCATCACAGAGGAAGTAAGTCCAAATACATGCCTCGAAGCAAATATGTGACTCTGTAGAATTATTTCCAGAAGAAAAGTACGAATGAGAGAGGATGAGAGTGTGTGAAGTACACGAGAGTCGTGAGATGACCATGTAGTCCAGTGACATTGGATGTCAATGCATATGAGTTTCCGCCACAGTGGACCTAGTGCAACACTACAGGTCGTGGGCCTTTGATTGTCAGACTCTGACGTGGCCCAACAGATCATCACATTAACACAGACGGGCTGGTCACTTCAAAGCACAGTCCTACATATGTGCATAATTACCTTCACAGTCGGACATCACACTCATACAGCAAAAGTAGGACCCACGCAAGAAGCATGCCACAGCAATGCATGACAAAACACACACAGGATATCAGTGTGGGTGGGCAGGTCCGCACAGTGAGTACGAACTGCTGAAACTCACAAACATGCTTAATTAAACCAGGCACAATCTTGACAGTCACACACCCTGCCGACCCACAATGGCCAAAACACATTAAGTAGGAGCCATCCTGAACTGCAAGGACACCCACACACTGCACACCGTGCAACATACAATACACACATGCGCTCACATTCACAGACCTGAACACGGATACAAACACCCACCATGCCCCTGGGTAACACATGTGTGTAATCGACATTGCCAGAGTGCACACACACACCAACACTCCCCCAAAGTCACACACTGCACACCACACACACCTATACCTCCCAAATACACACTTTGAAAGTACGCCATGTGCCCAGGCTCAATGTTCATCACAAGATTAACATACACCTACACTGCTGGCCACCCAGAAAGTAAGCTCACACATACCCGCACACTATGCACATGCTACCTGTCATCCTGTGGCCAGACTCACACCCCGTGCTTTGCTTGCACGCAAACATGACACGTATACATTTACCATGGAATTCCAGCAAATACATGCAGACAATCCGTGTCACTAAAAAACTTCTTCATCACACACACAAGTAGCAGAGTCTGAAAGAAGTGAAGTCCCAGCCACGTGTAAAACACATTGGAATGTGACACCAGACATTGCAATTGTTGATGTACCATACAAGGCATGTGCCTCACTTAACTATGCACACACAGTAACAACTGCAATCAGCAACTACACAGACACACCCGACTACAGGAACAACAGCATCCAGTCACAGATTACATAGACAGGCGGCAGAAGTGTTCAACACCATGGACAGTGGCCAGTCCGATGTGTAGAGTAGTGACACAAAAAGCTGCGTATGCAATGTGTGTGAGTGTACCCTGACATGGCCACCAACACTGCCATGGCAGGCACAATAGCCATCACAGCCACCACTGTGTCACAGGTAGATGTGTGTGTGTCCCTACCATTCAAACAGGATGGCAGTCTATGTGCTACGGGACAGTTGGAGGTCCGCCCCTGAGAGAGAAGCACAACTGTGGAAGACACACATGTGTCATGTGAAGCGGGAGTTCCGCTTGGGCCAGGTGGGTGGGTGGCACGGGTAGGTGCACACATGCATTGTTGAAACAGACTGTGTGGGGAGGATTCCGGAGGGCTATATTTCCACTGTGTTGGGTATTTGGAAAGCCCACCTGTCTGGCGATGAATGTGAACTCGTGTGGGCACAACAGGCGGGCACACGATCAATGCTGCATCAGGTGTAGATGTTAGCCCTCCCTCTGGGGACATGCTGGATACTGCTGTGCGTCTGCCAGGCCTTGCCAAGGCACTCACATCCCCTGTCCACCAGGTGTACCCTCCTACATTGTCCGCCTGCACAGGCTACCCAGGGCACGGGATGGCAGTGGAGCTTGGTGGGTGGGAGGTCATGGCGCCCTTCTCCTGGTCACATCTCGCAGGCAACACATTCTCAGTGAGCAGCAGGGCACATCAGTCTTGACCGGAATCAAGCATCCTAGGACCGGTTTCAGGCTATCAGCCTTCATCAGCCAGGATAGCTTGACTCCAGTGGCGTAGTGAGCACGGGACCCACGTCTGGGTTTAATCCATCGTAGGATGCTTGATTCCGGTCCAGGGAAGACATGGCTTGGCAGTTCGGTCTGGACTGTTCCCATGAGGCACAGGGTCAAGACTGATTTGCATATGGCTATGTCTGAACTGGGGTGGCGTGGTGAAGCAAAATAACGATGGATTAAACCCAGATCTGTGACTGGGGGTGAATGTTTGCCAATGTGCAGCATTCCGTCCATCATCTTGTGTGTTTTGCATTTCGCCCTATGTGGGAAGGGTATGCCCAGACGTGGGTCCCGTGGTCACTACGCCACTGGAGTCAAGCTATCCTGGCTGATGAAGGCTGATAGCCTGAAACCGGTCCTAGGATGCTTGATTCCGGTCCAGGGAAGACATGGCTTGGCAGTTCGGTCTGGACTGTTCCCATGAGGCACAGGGTCAAGACTGATTTGCATATGGCTATGTCTGAACTGGGGTGGCGTGGTGAAGCAAAATAACGATGGATTAAACCCAGATCTGTGACTGGGGGTGCATGTTTGCCAATGTGCAGCATTCCGCCCATCATCTTGTGTGTTTTGCATTTCGCCCTATGTGGGAAGGGTATGCCCAGACGTGGTCCCGTGCTCACTACGCCACTGGAGTCAAGCTATCCTGGCTGATGAAGGCTGATAGCCTGAAACCGGTCCTAGGATGCTTGATTCCGGTCCAGGGAAGACATGGCTTGGCAGTTCGGTCTGGACTGTTCCCATGAGGCACAGGGTCAAGACTGATTTGCATATGGCTATGTCTGAACTGGGGTGGCGTGGTGAAGCAAAATAACGATGGATTAAACCCAGATCTGTGACTGGGGGTGAATGTTTGCCAATGTGCAGCATTCCGTCCATCATCTTGTGTGTTTTGCATTTCGCCCTATGTGGGAAGGGTATGCCCAGACGTGGGTCCCGTGCTCACTACGCCACTGGAGTCAAGCTATCCTGGCTGATGAAGGCTGATAGCCTGAAACCGGTCCTAGGATGCTTGATTCCGGTCCAGGGAAGACATGGCTTGGCAGTTCGGTCTGGACTGTTCCCATGAGGCACAGGGTCGACTGATTTGCATATGGCTATGTCTGAACTGGGGTGGCGTGGTGAAGCAAAATAACGATGGATTAAACCCAGATCTGTGACTGGGGGTGAATGTTTGCCAATGTGCAGCATTCCGTCCATCATCTTGTGTGTTTTGCATTTCGGACCAACACATAGATCACAAGGCAACACATCTTTGTGGGTGGACTCACTGTGTCCAACACTGCGCAGCCCTCAACGTACTCGCCCTGTGAATGGCTCACCCCGCAATGGAGGTCACATTCAGTGCCACTATCTCTCACACACATCCCTATCACAAGGCATGGTGTGTCCAATCGACAGGGCTGAGTTTGTGCATTTCAGGAGAGACCTGAACAAAAGACACATGTAACCCACTGTACAGTCAGTGTTGTCTCCTTCTAGGATTGTGCGGTCAATGTGCAGCCCAGGTCTGCTGCCACTGAGAAGGCCAGCAGGGACCCAGCCAGCCATTCACACAAGCAATGACTGCCCTGAGTCCTGCATTGCCAAGTGGCTGCGTGACTGGATGTTTGACATGGAAATGCCATGTACCACCACTCGTGAGGGACATGCATGGGAAAGTGCCATAGAGCCTACATACCCTTACACCTGTAGTTAGCATGGTAAGCAGTGCATGTTGGAACCCCACAGGCTCAGAATCATAGTGCTGCGAATCAACGACATGTGTGTCCCCCACATGCACTCCCACACGTTTAGTTGTCTTACACACACAAGTTTTGCTTTGAATAGCCTTGGGCAGTGTGCGTGGAGCTCGGAATCCATGATCTCCAGCTCCTCGCTGGTGAGTGGACCTGGACATATCTTCAGAGTCGTCGACATGTAGGTGGACATGTGGCAGCAGCGGCAGGTGTTGTTGAGGGATGCCAGGCAGCAGTCCCTGTAAGCTGTGGTAATGCCTGTCTCCCTCCCACACTCATATAGCCCCCTGGGGCTGTTCCAGTGGGTCCAAGCTGCTGCAATTGGTGTACCATGTCTGCCTACTTCAAATGCACACAATGGCCTGCACCGAGCTGTCCCGGTACGCTTACCTCTATCGTCGAACACGCAGGATGCAGTCGCGAGGGCCATTGGAGTTGGCCTCAAGGGCCTGGTCCATGGCGGGTACAGTCCGCTGGTGCCATGTGGAATCCACAGTTGAAGGTGCGCCATGCATTTGCAGGTGTGGCCATGATTTGTGTGTGTGAGCATGTCCACACTGGACAGGGCCACTTCATGCTGTGTGCATAGGCATTGACGGCCAGTGCTCAGCCTCCACATGTCTGTTGGCACATCATCATGTACACATTAGCATGGGAGCATGGGATGTGCATATGCACACACATGCCATATTTCTCAATGTACATCTCCCACTTGGCACGTGCAACGTTACGTGTCACTTGTGATGTGTATTTGCATTCACACAGCTGTGTTGTCGTGGAGTTGTCAATGTGTACACCTGTCAATGTGTGTTGGAGGTGTGATACGTACAGTGCTGGACATTGGGCGGACTAGGGACATCATTGACTGTCTCATATCCCATTGTGCAACAGGACCCACTTGTTTTGGCCGCTCAGCCTGTGTACATTGTGTTGTTGGTGTGTGCCATACTCACCCGGCCTCGGAAGCTGTGTCTGGCACAGCAGCTAGGTATATTGCCGTGGTGTTGTCGCCTCCCACCTATGCAGTCTGAAACCATCATGATGCCTTTCAAGCTATTAGGGCCTAAATCCCCATGTGCATGCTCATGGCAATGGTTTGTGTCAGTAGCCATTGCTATTGGTAAGGGGACCTGTGTAAGTGTATTGTGGCTGTGCTGTCCCTACTTGTCAGCTGTTCTGTGATTCTATAGCTTTGCCAGTAATTTTTGGTATGTGTATGTGTAAGTGCCATGTGGTGTGTTGCATTGACATGTGTCCACTTCCATCTGTCCTAGGAGGAGACCAAACATACATCGCCCCTACCAATTGCTGTCAGACATGGAGGATGTGGAGGTCATTCGTAAATTCCGGCTGGACCGACCCACCCTGCATCACCTATGTGCCATGTTGGAACCCCACCTTCGTCCTTGCAGGGTGTATCCAACAGCATTCACCCCCACGGCTAAGGTGATGGCTGCACTGCATTTTTTCGCTCCCGGATCTTTCCAACACACGGTAGGCAGTGGAGGTGGAATGTCCCAACCCATGTTCAGCATGGTGCTACGGGATGTCCTGTCAGCTATGATGCTGTACAGGAACCGGTACATCCGATTCCCCAGGGCTCGTGATTTGGCGGCAGTGAAGGGTGCTTTCTATGCCCTTGGACGCATCCCCCACGTTGTTGGTGCAATTGATTGCACACATGTTGGCCTTGTTGCACCACAGGCCATGGAGCACATCTTTAGGAACCGGAAACATTTCCACTCCCTGAATGTGCAAGTGGTGTGATGATCATCACGCACGTGTGTGCGAAGTTTCCCGGTTCCACCCATGACTCGCACATCATGCGCCACAGCATCGTCCCACGACTGGTGTCCAATCTTCAACCGGACCGTGCATGGATTGTTGGTGAGTATGCATACTCGTGTAGCGTGCTGGGTGTGACATGCTGTCTTGTATCCTGTTGGAATTGCAAGGATTCTCTGTGTTTCTCACACCCAGGTAACTCGGCATATCCTAACGGGCCTTGGCTGCTGAGCCCACTCCGTAATCCCAGGACACCAGCTGATGTCAGATACAATGAGGCACATGGGAGGACCAGACGGGTGGTGGAGCGGACTTTTGGACTCCTGAAGTTCAGATTCAGGTGCCTGGACCGCACCGGGGGTGCACTGGCATACTCCCCACAGAAGGTGTGCCAGATAGTTGTGGCATGCTGCATGCTGCACATTCTCGCTATTCGCAGGCAGGTCCCCCTGATAGTGGATGACGGTGATCAGCCAGGGCCCCCGCCTGCAGGCCATGCCGTGTCCAGTGACGAGGACAGTGGAGAGGAGGAAGCAGTGAATGAGCGTCAGCAGCTCATCGCCCGCTACTTCACTTGACGGTGAGTGACCATGTACGTCGGCTGATGTTGCTGTAGTTGTGTAGGTGTATGTGTGCATTGTCACGGCGGCCTATTGTTCACTGAGTGCTGTGTGGCAATGGTCCATGTCCAGGGTAGTATGCCACTGACAGTGGCTGTGGCATTGTGCCCTGTTGCTCTGTGAGATGTGTGTACATTGCTTGAACTTGATGACAAGTACTGTGTGATGAGTGTGTGACACACACATTCAATGGACTCTTGTTCTGTTTTTCACCCCTAGGTCCCTCCAGCCTCTCCTGGCCTATCGACATACCACACTCCTGATGCATTACTGATCATGGTGACGGTTGCACATCCTTGATTAAACACAGAGCAGACACAACAGAATGTGATCCAGGTGTATTTATTTTGAACAGTGACATGTGATTGTGGGCAAGGTGATGACAAAAGTGGTGCATGCTGGAACAATGAGTTGACGGACATGTCCGCATGATGGCCAAGGTGTACCCATGTTGTTCTGGGTCCACAGTCCAACAGACACATGCCATTCACATGGCAGTGTGGGGTAGGATAGTAGTCTAAGTGAATGCAGTAGATGGCCACCGTGGCTGGCTGTCTCACTGGCGTTTGGAGCGTGCAAAGTCATCTCTGGACACCTGTTTCCTCTTCGGACGCCCCCTTCCACGTTTGAGAGGGGGGGGTTGTGTTTGTGGGCTGCTGGTGGTGGCTGAGGATTGCCCACTCGCAGTGGACGCAGGGGAACTGGATGTTGCACGGACCTGTGCCCCAGCAGGTGGTGTCGGAGGTGGTGTGGTTGGCCTTGATTGGGCCCTCACCGCCACCACTAGCTGGCCCATGAGGTCGACAAGTTTGCCCATACAGGTCACGAATTGGCCCATATGGGCGTCCATGGACCTCAACACCCCAAGGACTTCCCGCGTATCGGCAGCTGACCGGGCCCATTGTCCCTGGGCCTCTTCATAGGCCCCAAGGACTCTGGCGATTTGCGGCAGGGCTTGGCTCCCAGGCTCTGATGGCGTTGACCTGACCCTGCTCCTCCCACCTGAACTGCTGCCACCGACCTGCCCACTCGCCACAGTGGTCACCCGGGGCCTCGTTGTGGCTCCCAGGGTCGGTGTCGACGTGCGTACAACCCCTTGCGCAGGGTGAGTGGTCAGGGAGGCCCTGGTGGTGGTGGTGGTGGTTGCGGCGGTGGTGGTGGCCGCAATGACCGTGGCAGCAGGGGCCTGGGACTGGTCACCGGCCCTGGGAGATGGGTTGGTGGGTAGGAGGGGTCCTGGGGAGCGGTTGGGCCCTGCCACACCAGATGTGCCTGGTCGGGAGTCCTCGTCCGAGGAGGTGTCCAGGTCTTCCACATCCGTGAGTCCGGGTGGAGGGCTTGTGGACTGGCTGTGATGACTGCTGTCTCCCTCTCCAGCATCATGCTGTTCATCACCTGTGGGGCGGAGACGAAAGGTTATTGTGTTGCACCTTGCAAGGTTTGTGTTAGATGTCTGACATTCACAGTTTGTGCACAGTTGTGCACTGATTTCCCAGATGCGTGTGTATGGCTCTACAATGTGTGTGCGTGATCAAGGCAATGGAATGGTGTGATGGGTGCACATGGCATGGGACGGATTTGGATAGCCAATCGTTGTGTGTTGCAGTACTCCTACATTTTGTGCCTTTGGTGGACACGGGGTACAGCCCCCTCAACGCTTTTGAGGTGAAATATGGTTTTGGGGTACATACTGTGACATATGGGTGCAGGAGGGGACATGTGTTTTGGCTACACGACACTGCAGAGACAAAGGTGTGTGTATGTCTGACGTACCAAGCATATCTGCTCACTGTAATCATTTAGGGACATTACACTGCAAGCATTGTAGTGAGTGAGTAATGGTTGTGTGCCACACGACGTATTGCAGATGGGACAACTCCTTTGTGTGCGTGCTACACTCAGCCATGTGCAGCAATGCAGTGCTCTTGGTGTGTTGACTATATTATGTATGTTGTAAATCACAGTGTGACATGCGCTTCAGACACTACAGACACATTATTGGTCATCGGCAGGAATCTTTGCTGAACTACTGTATATGGAACAACTGATTAGATGATATACCTTTCATGTCACTGGGGCTGTAAAGATGTGATGGATGAGACATTGAATGTGCATTGTGTAGCTGTGTGGTTCATGGGTCCAGTGGTGTATGTGACATTACTGTGGTTCCACTCAGTTACATTGAGACGAGATAGACTTACATGGGTGATGTTGTACGATGTCAACGGAACAAGCAGACACGACTACATGGACAAGACTTCGATGGTGTTGCTGATGTGTGTGATGACTGGCACAGTGCACGGCATGTGGGTCAGTACTCCAGTGAGACTTGTGCATGCAGACGTGACTCCTTACGTGTTAGTGTATTTGTGATGGCTCATGTGGGCTATGACTCTGTTATTCATGTCCGTGTGCACATTAGTCACATGATTATGACAGGGAGTAGTGCTACCTGTTCCTCTGCTACGTGACATGTCCCAAATGTTAGTCGTAGTACAGTCCTCATGCCTACAGACACCCCGCCCTGTACAGTAGTCTACCTACTTGTTGGTTTGTAGGGAGCAATGCAATGGCTGTCACATGGTCATGAGAGGGAGGGGTGCTCCATCTTGCTGGTCTGTGGCAGTGGGGGCCGTGTTGTGAGTTGTGGTGAAGGCTTACCATCCACAGACACCCCTCCATGTAGGGAAACATATCTACCTGTCGGGTGAAGGTGTGCACTGCAATGGCTGACACATGGGTGTGGGGAGTGCTCCATCTTGCTGCGCTGTAGGACTAGGGGCCTGGTGGTGGTTGTACTTCTGCAGTCCCCCCTCCGATACTCGGAGTTTGTGGTAAGGCTACTTACCTGTTACTTGTTGGTTAGTGCAGCTATGGCTGACACATGAGTGTGGGTGTGGGGAGTGCTCCTTCCGGCACATCTGGGGTACAGAGGGACCTGGTGGGAGTTGTGGTGCTGGCTGACTGTACACATGCCCCCATGGTTTTGTTTGTTGGTACCTTTGGGCTGAGTGTGTGGGAGTGTCTGTTGCATGTGTGAGAGATGTCTTGTGTATTGTGTACTGGACATGGGGGTGTTTGGCCCTCGGTGCTATGGCATTCTGGTAGTGCATGACAGTACATAGCGGTGTGCTGGTATACATTTGTTTGTACTTACCAGCCTCCACTCCCCCTGGTATTCCGGTGAGACTCTCCGGATGCAGAATGCCTCGCACCTTCTCCTCCCACGCCTTGAAGGTCTTGAATAGCGCGGGATTTCCGCCGCCAGTCGTGGCAGCCAGCTCACGATTCTTGGCCGCCTTCTTCCTGACCACGCTTTTCAGGTCGTGCCACCTCTTTGTGATTTTGCCCCGGTTGCGTGGCACGTTCCCAACTGCATTCACCTGGTCTACTATCCTTCTCCACATTCTGTTTCTGGTGGCTACTGGTGTCTGTTGGACCTGGTTCCCATAGATTTGTGGGTGCACCTTGATGATCTCATCGACCATGACCGTCAACTCAGTGGCAGTGTACTTTAGCATTCTTTGGCTTGCCATGGTGTGTGGTCTGCTATTTGTTGAGCTGGTGTGGTGGTTGTGTGGTGTGTGGTGTGTGATGTGCAGGGGGTTCATGGTGCCGTTGTTTCAGTGGTGACGGTGGTGGTGGTAGTGGTGGTGATGTGTGTGATGTGTGCGTGCGTGTGGTGTGCTGCTTTCCTTTGTGTCTCTCTGTGTTGTCTGATGGCGTCTTCGCTTTGTCCTGGTGCAAGGGATTGTGGTCTGTGAGGAGGCTGCTTTTGTACTGACCTATGTGGGTGTGTCATGATGGTCTGTCGTTTTCAGGTGTGTTGTGTCTGTTGTCCTGGGATTTGTAGTTTTTTGGTTTTGGCAGGGGGCATGTCTCATTGGGATGTGTTCTGTGTTTGTGTATTTTGGCGTAGTTTGCTGTGTGGACTTGTTGGCCATGTTGTGTGTATTTCTTTGTCCCGCCAATGGTTTCCGTGCACGGACGTGGCCGCCAGGCCTTCAGCCGTGTCAGTTATTCATCGCTGTTGTTAACCGTGGCAGGCGGGGAATATGTGGATTTTCCACGCTCATGTCGGGGAGATCATAATTTCACGGTCGTTGTCTCGGTCGTCAGCGCGGGCGGATTTGGGTTTTCGGGCGGGATTGCGTCCGTGGCGGACGGTTAATCTTCTACTCGGACATGGACGGGCGGAATTTTGTGTGTTTTTACCGCCGCGGGCGGTGGTTGCTTCGCGACTTCATAATTGCTTGGTCGGTATTCCCATGGTGCAGGCGGGCGGTTTTCTCATGCTATCGTGGAGGGCGGATTATTTAACGCCGGTTATCGTAATGGGCCCCTAGGTTTTTAAAAAAACGTAAGTTAAATGATAAAATTAAATTGGAGTAAATGTTAACACCTACCAATAAATTCTCTGGTATAAAAATTAATACCTGGGTATTAATACATTTCACCACCCATAACCCCCTATATGCCTTACACCCTGTCCCTAAAGGTGAGTTTTGGAGCAGTTTCAAACAATATTTACATATACTATTTCATTTAGATATATCCCAAAAATGAATACACTGGTATTAAAATTAATGCCTGGGTATTAGCACACTACCCCACCCATTACCCCTATATCCCCTGCATCCAGTTCCTAAAGGTGAGTGTAGAAATACTTTTGCAAAATTATTTAAGTTTAATGATAAAAGCTAATTGAAATATATTTAAACGTCATGTAATATTTTACTCCTCCATCCACTACCCCTATTTTCCTTGCATTCCTAATGGTGAGTGTTGCAGTACTTGAAAAAAAAATGTAATTTAAAAATACAGTTAAAAGCCTATTAATACACAGGTAGTAAGATTAATACCCTGGTATTAATAAAGTTCACCACTCACATTTCCTAGTTCCCTTGCATCCCGTCCCTAAATGTGAATTTTGGAAGACCTCAAAAAGATATGTAAGTTGAAATATAAAATTACATTATAATATATTTAACCCCCCAGTAATCAATACCCAGGTATTTAAATTAATACCTGGGTATTGATACACTTCCCCACTTATTACCCCTAGTTTCCTTGGGAAAAAATATTGAAGTTACATTATAAAATTAAAATATATTAAAACACCTAGGCCCTTATTACGATGTTGGGCGGAAGTCCATTGCAAAATCGGGACCAACCGACCTCCGGTCGGCGGTCCCGACCCCACCATTACAATGCGACCGCACATGGGGCCTGATTACGATGTCAGTCGGAAAGCTTTCCAACCGACTCCTTGTCAGAAACAGTTCCGACCGACTGGCGGTCGGAGGTTCCGACCGACCGATTATGATGCTTCCCAACACCGTTCGGAAAGTCTCCCATTGACTTCAATGGGAGCCTATGTTCCGACCGACAACACAGGCTCCCATTAAAAAAAGGGGTGGTTTCAGAAAACCTTGCACCCTGTGACGGGCACCCCATGGTGCCTGTCACACTGTGCATGGTTCTAAAGGGGGGTCCCTTGGGTACCCCCACGGCCCCCAAATGGAAACCTCTGGATGAAGGGGGGCCTGCTAGGGGCCCCCAAAGTCAGTTTCCGACAGCCTTTTCGAGTCGGACAGACCGAGTCGGAAAGGCTGTTGAAACCCAACATCGTAATCGGTCAGTTGGAAACGCTGTCCATTGAGCTGTACGAATGGCTCCGACCGACTCTGAGTTTCCGAATGCAGGTCAGATCTGAGTCAGAATGACCGAACGGCTACCTTTCCATCATAATCGGTCGGTCGGAAATGTTTCCGACTCGGTGACCGATTACGATGTCGTCCGGAAAGCCTCCCGAAAGAATCGGTTCCGGAATGGTTTCCGAATGATTCGTCCGTGAGCTTTCCGGATGACGGATTACGATGCATTGCATGTAAAACTCCTACTGAGTCGGTAGGAAAGCAATCCGCACAACCAAATGATCCCGAAACAAGCCCGATCAGACCGACTCGTACGGAAACGCTGAAGAATAGGCATTCCGGTGACGAATCAGACTTGATTTACCCCACGACCAGATTACGATGCATCCGACGCGTTTTCGGAACACTCCTCCACACACACAGCACAACCCATTCATCGGGCCTATGTCTACCCGACAGTGAGTTGATGTGTACTAGCAATATGGCTGACACTGGGGACTACTGTCTGAAACAATCACAACAACAAAATTGCAAGATGGCTGACACTGGGGACTACTGTCTGAAACAATCACAACAACAACATTTGCCGTAGTGACACAAACACCAGCCACCAGTGACAGCCATCTTGCAAGTACACTTCCCAGCATTGTCTGGACTACAATCTTCCTGGTGGCCTGGTTGGGCTGGGTGTGAGGAGGACTGTAAGTTTCACAAATACACCATAAACACGCAAAACTCAGCATATTAAATTAGCTTCCCAGAAAATGGCAGAAAGCAGACTTTGTGATCTCATCTGACTAGGAAGTCAATGTACAGAATACATGATCTGTGTAGGCACAAAGCTAAGCAGCCACACATTTGGCTCCTCACAGCCATTCACGTGTGTGTAATGAGATGAGAACAATAAGCACCTCACTCACGCTGTTACCACAGATATATGGCTAAATTAACAGACTGTGAGTGTGTATGCAGAAACACCTTTGTGAATGCTAAAGACATGGACTAAGCCCAGTACCCAGGCCAGAAAAAAACCAAAATTGGGAGCTACAGAGTATGTATGTTACCGCGAAAGTACAGATGTGGACAACACCAACCCACATGTGTCATTCACAGGGTGTCAGGAACCAGTCAATGTCTTTGGACATGTAATGTGAACTAAGCACAACATGCCCATGTATGCACCGTGCTCATCAATCCCTTCTTGTCCAAATTACACTGTTCTCCAAAAAATAGGCCATCATCATGGATGAAGGAGGCCAATCTATCTACATTAACTCATCATTAGGTTCAGTTACCATGTAATGTGTATGATTTGAGGGGCAGTGGTCATTCACATCAATCATTGTGTCATTTGTGTACCCAGAGGGCGAGCTGGGAACACCACTGGAACTAACCAAGACAGCCAGTCCCAGACTCTGGTCGACCAGGAGCTCTCCGGCGTAGATGTCTCTCAACCATCCTCGGATGACGAGGAACAACCTGGCCCATCAGGTTTGGGTCGCCAGACAGCACCAGCAGCGGCTACAGTAGCATCCTCTGCCACCACTCCCGCCTCAGCTGACAACACCCAGTGGACACTGCAGCCCGGGACACCACTAACAGCACAGCAACACAGGGCACTCTGGAGTTGGCGGACAACAACACCCCTGTCAACGAGGAAGGCTTCTCAGTGTTGACTGTGCCAGCACCAACTGCGCCAGCTCGAGTGGGTAGGGGTGGTGGGAGTTGCCGTGGGGACCTGCGCCATCATGTAGCTGGTGCTGCTGAGAAAGATCACCCAAACCTCTCCCGGATCATCAACGCCTACGAGGGATACCAGGGAGAATTTGGCCAGGTTGTCGGGATCCTCAGGAACATTGAACAGCTGCAGGCAGTTCATAATCAATGGCTGGATACTTTCATGACTAAAATAGATTAAATGACTGTGGTGTGCCGGGACATTGTCCGCCAGATCGCTAACAACATGTCCACACCTCCCTGTGTGCCCACAACATCCAGTGCCTCAACATTTGCACAAGCCACAGGGAGGGATGTGGAGTCTGGCGGAGAGTCCCCAGCACCACAGCTGCATGCAACTGAGGGTCCCCCCGCAAAACGTGGGAAGGGTCGTCCGAGGAAGAATCACTGAGAGACAGATGGCAATGCATCACCCCCAGGAAGTGAGAATGTGCCCCTGATATCCTCCATTGTGTGCCAAGGGTTCACTTTGTTGACTGTCATCAAACTGTCCCACATTGGATGGAGGGTCTAATTTGGACTTTGGACTCAAATAACTGTGGATTTACTTTTGAAGACTTCATCTATAAATACTTTCAACGCCTATCTGCACTTTTCTATTTTTTTGTTGTGAGCACACCACCATTGTGTGGAAATATCTCCTAACTTGAAGCACAAAAAGAAATCACCTTTTCACCAAAGTACTTGCTCATGTCGTGATTTTGAATCACAATGTACATATTGTAATGACCCGCAAAATCACAAAGAAGAACATGTCAACAACATTGGTAACAAATCACTTCCAAAAAAGTAAACTAAGTGCTTGTGAGTAAATGTACCTTGGCACAGCACCATAGATAGACACAACCAGGTTATCACACAACCCGTAGTACATGGTACAGATTCAATTGAAGTCTATTGTATACAAAACTATCACCATTTTCCAGCACAATCAACACTCATTGTTAGCAAACCAGCTCCAAATGTCCAATTTTTGTTCATTAAAAGCTTTGGATGTGTGACAACAGACAAGGCACACCTCAATGTGGAACACAGTTTTATTCCCCAGATACAACCTGGCACCTTAACACAAACTTAGATGACATGACACAGTAACAAAATGCCCACAAATTTTTAAAAAAAGGCCATCAGGTCAGAAGGAAGTGTGTGCCAGGGATTTCCGCAATAGTTGTATGTTGTAGTATGTCAAAGCATCATGGGTCTGGGGACGTCACAACTCTGCTACGTAGATGGCAAAGTACCCTGGTATGGAGAAACATAGAACAGAGTCAGAAACTCGTTAATAAAGTAGCTTAATATTGCAAACTATGTCAGCTAATGCACAAAAATGTCAGTGTGAACACAAGCTAGTATTGAGGGTAGCACTGTACATGTTAACCTGCAAATTTAATTGAACCATCGCAGGATAAACCTCAGGACAATTATCATACAGTCACCAGCATACATACACATTTTACAACAGCAACACACAAACAAACAATTTGGGATTGTCACCTACCATCAATGCATGCTTACACTCATTTGAAAAAGTTGAGGATAAGTTGTTTCAAATCCCCGCCATCACCCTCATCACCACTGGCATCATGTCCCAAGCCTGGATCCTCCCTTACTGGTGGCTGCTGGTCTCCGTCGTCCAATATGAGTGGAATTGCCTTTCATATTGCGAGGTTGTGGAGCATGCATGAAGCTGTGATGATCTTGCACACCTTCAAAGGGTCATATTGGAGGGCTCCTCCTGTGCGATCCAGACACCGGAATCTAGTTTTCAGTAGCCCAAATGTCCGCTAAACAACTCACCTGTTCTGACCATAGGCCTCATTGAACCGCACTTCTGCAGGGGTGACAGGGTTGCGCTGTGGTGTCAACAACCAGGGATGGTTGAGGTATCCAGAGGCCCCTACATAGAACACAGAAAAACGTTCAGTTGTCTGACAACAGAGCTCTATCTGGCATGCAATCGACACACACTACAACATACACATAAAACATCACCTACCAACAAGCAGGCCCGGTCACGTTGCCTCTGAGACATCATATGGGGGATGACGCTGTTCCTCATGATGTAGGCATCATAGCCGAGCCAGGGAAACGTGCACAAATGTGGGAAATGGACATGTCAGTCAAACACACCACCTAGACATTGATGGAGTGGAAGTGCTTTCTGTTGTGGTAGACCTGTTCATTGGCCTGTGGTGGTACCAAAGCAACATGGGTTCCATCAATTGCTCCAATGACGTGGGGTATATGTCCCAAGGTGTAGAATTCCCCCTTGATGTCTGAAAAGTCACCTGGTGTTGGAAACTTTATGTACTGGTCCAGGTAATGGAGCAATGTCTCCAACACATCACGAAGGACATGGCTGAACATTGCTTGGGACATTCCACCAGATGTTGCCACAGTATTCTGGAAGGAACCAGTGGCAAAGAAAATGTAAGGCAGCCATAACCTTCACCTCGGGGGTCAGTGCAGTCAGATACGTGCGACCAGGCAGCAAATGAGGTGTCAACTGCTCAGGCAACTGTTCAATTATTGGCCTTGTGAAACGGCATTTCCCTATTGTATCACGTTCTTCCATGGTCTGCAGGTCTGGAACGGGCCTGTACACTGGTGGTCGTTTGCAATACCTATGTGTAGAGTGTAAACACAGTTGGTGTTAGTTTCAAATCTGCAAACTAACATGCATGTATACAAACAGAACATGGAATATGAACACAAATTATACTATAGAATATTTGAAATACATGTTTCAATGAATACAGTTGGTCTTAGATACATATCACAGCATTATGACCCTTGCCTGATCTGTTACCAAGGTACAGTGACACAGCAATTTGAGTGCCATAGTGACAAATTCACTAGTGTCTGTCACCGTTCATGTTAATCAAGCATCACATACTAAACAACTCCCCACCAAATAAGCTGAGTTATAGTTTAGTGATAACAATTACATGCTTAAAATGTACCCACATAAGGAACAAGCAATGCCAGATATGTGGGACACCATATACACACAGCGTCTCACAATGTAAATTATGCACACTACTGTCACAGGGTGGGCACTGTCATGCTGTCATGTTGCAATACACATACATCACATACTCAAACAATTAACTATGTAGGAGTTGCATATATGACGCCATCATCCACTTAAGTTGTGGACAAAAAGATACACTAGTCAAACACATTACAAACACAAGCTGATGTGGCTGCATAATGTCACAGTCTACTCATTCAAGGGTAAATGCATTATCCATTACTTAGACACAAAACATTTACAATCAGAAATCACACAGATTGCACCCTGGGTCACACAGTCCACAAATGCAGTGAATATGTCAAGAATGCACTTGTACATCCCCAAAAAAACATTGGCACTGTAACCAAGCCTAGGAGGGTAAATGGAGAGTTTGCTTTCCTATTGGTATTAGCCTCAAAGTCAGTGTGTCATGTGGCCCTCAAGGTTAGCTCCTCATGGGAGTGTGAGCTATTCATTTAAAGGTCCATTTAATAACCTTAAAACTGCCTACACACATGTAATGCACAAAAATACAACAAATAAATTGAAAGGACGTGTTAGCCGCATCCTCACTGATTCTGACAGAGCCATAGGCTGCAAGTTGTTATGGTGACAGATGTAGGTAAATATTCAAAGGACACGTTAGCTGCATTCTCACCGATTCTGACAGAGCCAGCCTTAAGCTGCAAGTTGTTATGGTGACAGACGCGGGTAAATATTCAAACGACGCGCTAGCCACATCTTCACTGATACGGACAAGCCATTGGCTGTTGCTTGTAATGGTGACAGACGCGGGTTTCGGATCGTGTCCTCATTGCATCGACACCGACCTTTACCAATGTATCAAAGTCAATCGTGGTCCGATGATGAGCTTTTGTACGTCGCGGTAGGAGTGTCATCTGCAAGCAATGTAATGCATTGGACCGATTCGGAATATGCGACCGACGTGAACCAATAGCTTTGGCCGCATGGAATGAAGACCCTCGCTGCTGTTTAGATATAAGTCTGTCTGTTCCCTACAGACTTCACTTGCCTGCACTACCTGCATCATTTCTGCTCCTCCCCATCTCTCTGCTGCTGTGTACACATCCTCTGGGAGCTACTATAGCACGTACAGTTGGCAGGGCCCCAGCTTTCACTGAGGAGGAGAACCAGGCCCTGCTGGACACCCTCCTGCCACTGTACAGCCAGTTGTATGGCAAACCAGAGGAGCAGGTGAGTTGATGATTACACTGCATTTTCATTGGACATGTGCAATTGACATGCACTACTAGCATTAGGAATCTCATAGGCAAGCATGTAAACTGTGTTTTAGTAAGTTTAACAGTGTGTAGATAACTGTTCTGGGCAGCTACACTAATGTAGAAGTGTGTGTACTGGGGTAAACATCTTATCACTGTTCTCATGGGATGGAGTCATCATTGAACACAGGACAACTGCACATAATGCCAATTGCCTACCCCTTAGACATTGTTGCCAATCTGACCATGACCTTTGTGTACAAGTGTTGACTCAGAAACATGTCGCATGTGAACTAAGGGTCTGTCACCATGTCATCCTTACAGGTCAACTCCCAAGAGAAGGCCAAGCTGTGGAGGACCTTCGCCCGAAAGGTGCGCTCCGTGGGGTTAGAAACTCGGCGCGTCTATCATTGCTGCAAGAGGTGGTAGGACCTTTGTGGCTGGACCAAGAAGATCACTGACGTCCAGCTGGGCCTGTCACTTCCAGGCAAGAGGGGCGGGCACCGAACCCTGACCCCCCACATGCTCTGCATCCTAGCGGTGGTCTTCCCTGACCTGGATGGGAAGTTGAAAGCCACACAGCAGCAAGGAAGGGTTGAGTATGTGCCTTGGTGCAATAGCTTCCTTTAAACATGCATGTTGTAGTATCTTAGCCTGCTGGCCCTTTTACAGGTCGGAAATCAGCCAAAACTACTGTTCAGTTTTAAAAGATGCATATACACAAGGATTATTAGATGCCTGGTTATGCCCCTTTCATCAGGGACATGTGAGGAAGTTATGTTCAGGGTAGTGACAGTAGTGCCATGCTCATGTGATCAGCACACATGACAACATGTGCATGGTGATAACCTTCAGGAGTAATGTGATTGCATGACATGTGTCAGCACATTGACTAATGTATGACCTGTTCTCAGTGTGGTTTCAACAAATCTGTGAAGTATGTTGTTATTGGAGCACTCAAGTGTGAAAAGTGCATGCTATACTTCCCGGCAGCAGATGACGTCTATGTTGAGGCCTTGGTGAGTTTGGCTTGGTCAGTGTGCCAATATTAGGTCCCAGCCGTGGTGCTCAGTGTAATCAAATGTATCCCATGGGCCAATTACAGGCATGCTAACTCTGGTCACCTGTCACAATGGTCTTTCACATGATTATGTGGAAGATTCCATTCACTCCATATAAAATAGTGAGTCCATGTGTCTGATTCTGTAACAGTGACAAAACATGTCATTCACTGTCAAACACAGGTGTTCACTGGTGGAAATATGGCTGAAATTGTAAGGTATGTTAGATACACATTCACAACGGTTGACATGTGTGTAAATTCTCTTGGATATTCATACTTGAAGGCTTAGAAAACCATGTATATGATGCATCACTGTCAGGTTGGGAGATGTCAAATGTGCATCATTTTGGATTAAATTACCAAAATTAGATAGAAAACAAGAGCAATGTAAGCTGTACAAAGTGTGCAATAGGTTGAAAAGAAGTGAGGGACATTCAGACTTGGCCCATACAAATGGGGACTTCTGAAGTCTAGACAGGATTGGTACACAATGTTGACTGGACTCATGAAGAATAGAGTTTAAGTACTAATAGTCTGTACAGACAATGCACCCAGATGGGCCAGTGGCATGGTGTTCCACCTGAAGCATTGTGAAGATGCAGTCATCAGACTTGGAAGTGTGTTGACCATTGTTCACATCTGAAAATGGTGAACTGTTTACAATGTGCACAACATTCTGAATCATCTTCATGACACTGTGCATAGATAACACAAGACAGTATACCAAGTGCCTCTCACCCTAGCTATGCCTACTACCTTGGTGTCTCCACAATAAGAGTCAGATGTGTGACCTGACAGTAGAGAACCTAAGTTACAGGACAAATGTGCACAATCACTGTTATCTGTGAGACATGACTCATGCAATGACTACACAAGCTTAAAGTTTGACAAGGAAGTCATTTGACCTGTAACATTAGAGCCAATGGTTCACACAATTTGATGACTAGGGATTGCAGAATGGATACTGTGTCTCAATTCAAGTGTGTGAATCCTATTTCCATTGTGAGCTCTAAAATCCCTTGCAGGAGATGAGACAGGTATGTCAGGGCACAAGACCGTCAGAAGCAAAAGGCGATACATCACCTGATACATAGTGAAGTAGTTGACTTTGTGGTTGTGGCATTTGATGTTGATACACCCAATGTTGCAGATAACATCATGTGTGAAGGAGCAATGGTTAACTGGCAGACTAACAAGTGCCATGTATGTAAATGTATCAGAAGGTCATAGCACTAGTCAAATATTGTATTTGTTTGATCTGTGAAGATTTGTGATGTAACCTATGTGTCTAGTACATACGGATGACTTATGTGATTCTTTTTCATTCTTGTTCACAGCATCAGCTCCGGCCAGCGGAGGAGGCAGTGCCACGGATGAAGGGAGAGCAGCTCGCCAGACTGGGTCCAGTGCTAAGTCTGAGGAGGAGGGACCCAGTGCCACGGAGAGTGAGGGGAGCCACACTGAGGGCATGTCAGACGTAACATCTGCAGGATCTGAAGACTACTCCAGCCCCAGTGATGACTCCCTTGTGGTGGTGGAGGAGACAGGGAAAAAATCGTCTACATCCGAGTCCACCACCACCACTACCATCTCCACCGTCCCAGCTGCTCCCAGGCCCAGTGTCCGTGGCCGCTCCCATGGAAGGGGAGGCGTCTCCTTCGTGCCAGGCACCTCACCCCTTGCCCCGGTCTCCCCTGCTGCCCTGAGTGTGGAGGCCATTGACATCCTGAGGCAGATCTCTGTGGGGCAGACAGCAATGCTGAATGTCCTCCAGGTGCATATCAATCATTTGACACAAATGGTATCATTACTGGAGGGCATTCACTCGGACATGTCTGCCCTACACAGATCCAATCAGGCTCTGGCCTCCACACTGACGGCAGCAGTGTCCCTGCAGTTCCTCCCCCCTCCTGCCTCTTCCCCATCCACAGTCCCAACTACCCTCCCTGACCCAAGCACACGCAAACATACGCATGCAGCCACATCAACAGCCACACGCAGCACACAAACACACAGACACAAGGACAAACCCACACACACACACAGTCAGGAGACAGCCAGCACACCCAACCCCCACAGACACACCAGCAGACGACACACATGCATCCACAGACACTCTGCAGACCTCAGACCCCTCTGCCTCCACACCCCCTACCCCTGCCTCTCCTGTTCCCTCCTCAGCCCAGGCATCCCACCTTGTTCCCATTGAATTCTTCACTACCAAATCCTACAAACCCCTTCCCAAGAAGCGTAAATTCAGCCCACGGACCAGACATCTACACCTGCCGCCCCCCCTCCCGAGAAGAAACCAAGCCCCAAATCAGCCCCCACCAGAAAATCCCCTGGTCTCCCAAAAACAAATCCCCTCAAGTAACCCATACTTCCCCAGCCCAGCCCAGTACCTCCGTCCCCCAAAAACCCACTCCCAAAAAGACCAAACCCCTCCCTATTCCTGTCGACACCATCAGAGTTTAAAATCCCCAAATTAGTGAAACCCAGCCCACCCCCCCCCCCTCTCCATCTACCCCTCCAACTACAGCTGCCACCCCCCTCAATCTGAGCCAACCACTGCAGTGGACCCACCGACCCCTCAATCTGGTACTACCACTGCAGTGGACCCACCCCTCCTGATCCCATCACTCCAAAAACACAACCCAGTCCTCCCTAGTTTTGCCACTTTGGTGCCTGGCATGCCCCCTAGATGCCCCTCTCAGGGGAGGTGAACCTAGCAGTATTTGTGCAGCCAAGAGTCGATGGGCAAGATGCTTGGGCCCATAAAGCCTATGAACATTTTTGGACTGCCATTGGCCTTGTGCTATTTATTTAACTGCCTTTTCATGCAGAATAAATCATGTTTACAGTTTTTTATTTCTGATTTCTGTGTCCCCCAATTGTTTTTTTAGTTAACTGTAAATCATTTACAATTAGTAGTGCAAGTATACAATGATGTTAGTATGGCAGGGATTGCATATTGTCCATGGGGTATGTGTCCTTTGACAGTATGTTGTCAATATTTTAGTGTCTACATTTGCTGGGTGTCACCGTCCACATCAGTTTTGTCTATGAGTGTGACATGAAGTCACAAACCTTTACTTTTAAAAATCACATTTGCACATAGGTCATGCTTTCATATGCCAACATAGTGCAAGTGTCTCAAAGCTTAGGAGAAGCATGCTGCATATGTTTGTGATGTGCAGAAAGACACCTGTCTCATCAATACACCTTGGTACATATGGAGTTTGATAACATGGTAGTCACTTTGGACACACCCATGTACACAAAGTAATGGTACAATACTTGTATGTGACTTGATAGTGGTGGACACATGTCTGTGTCTTCTTTAGATCTGGTAGACTAGTGGCAATGACAACCTGGCCACAGGTGGCATGACAATGTAGGCAAATTCCCTTCATGGCTGTGTACTCATCTGATACATTTCCTGAGCCCAAGGCGAGTGTAAGGTGAGCAGTATTCTCACAGTCTTCCAACCCTGTTGCCTCCAAGGACAACACTTTCTGCAGATATTCCTGTTTGGCAAGGTGTCTGTGGTCTTAATAGTCTAGTGCGTTTTAATTTATATGTCAGTCATGCCATCCTGCTGTTGTTTGGGTTCATCATGTGGATGGTGTGTTTTATCTGTCCAAGCTTGGATTTCATAGTTACAATCACACATCAGTCGTAGTTGAGCATGATTTGTGTGTAGGTTGTCATTTGTGCATGACTGACAATGGGGACCTTTTGAGCTATGCTTGATGCTCTTCCAGATCACACAGAGCTGAACAAGAAGTGCTGTTATGTCTGTTGGATTGCCCTGTGCTACATGTGTTAAGCCGAGTGGACAGTGAGTGCACAGAAGTGTTGTGGGTCCGTCTGCTGTGCAGATGCTACAGGAGCCAGTATCACATCCATGCTCTTAGTTGCCACACAGGGGAGGATGCGGTTTTTGGTATGTGAGGCCTAGCTGCAGATGTGTTTTGTAAGGTTAATGTTGCATGTGCTAAGCTAGCTTAAACAAGGGTAGAAGTGAGAGAGACTAGTGTTTCCAACTTTGAAATGGAGTGGAGACTCATACGTAATGGGGGCAGGAGAAATTTAGAGACTGTAAGAGAGTGTAAGGTATGAGTTAAGTTCATAGGCAGTTCTTGTGTAGGCGACGTAAGGTATCTACATTGTTCCAATGTGAGTGGTTTAACATGCAGGGGTGTGGATCAGAGTATGCAAGCTTGTAAGGCTGGTTAAATCCTGTGCAAGGTATGGTAGGAATAGGTAGATGTGATAGGGGTATAACCAGCTACACAAGGTTGGATTTTGGCTGGAGATGAGAGCTTCACTCTGTTGCACTACGGTGACTACGGTGAGAGATGACTGGAACAGGGCAGTTTCAATGAGTGAGGATAGTTGTTAATGTACATAAGTCAATGGGGGTATGGAACTGAGATGTGGATGTGACAGGGCCACAGTGAGACAAAGTTAAACTTGTCATTTTTAACAAAGTGGATAAGTGTATGTAAAGGGTATACACAAGTTGTGTAATTTAGGGTGCTGTATGGTGAAATGTGATGTGTTGTCCAGTTGATGTATGTTGTGTTTGAATCTGTGGATGCATTTGTTTTAGAAATGACAATCTGTAGAACTTAAGCAGAGTAGGGTGGGTGTATGGTGATATGCGAATTACTGAGGACATATTCATTGAGCAATGTAAGTGTCTTGTTGTGAGATGTTTTGATGTGTTAAGTGTGCATGTCAGAGTGGGCTGTGATGCTGCACATTGTGATATGAGTGCAGTCAAAGACATTACTGAGGGTGCAACTGGTGATGAGAGTGGTCCATTTGACATGTTATGTTTGACGTCTGCAGAGGCGGTGATGAGTACAGTACATTGTGAACATGTCATGTATGTGAGAGGTGTTGTGTACATAGTGATTAAGAGTGGTGCTGAGAATGTAGGTGTGGATCTAAGAAGGGCAGCGCCAGTGTGAGATTATAAGAATTGGGTTGGATGAGTTTGAGTTCAAGGCTGGAGCTTGTGGGGCAGACATGCTTTTCCAGCTAGCTGCACCAGAGGGGGCTTATGACGTGCTTGAGTGTGTATGATAGTTTTGAGAGATGAGCATGTACTTTGTGTTGGATGTGAGAGGGGTTATACCCGCACAAGTAGATTTCATGCAGGCCATGAGTTAATGTTGCAATGTACATATGTGTAGATTATGTGTATGTAAGTACGCAAATACAGTAGCCAGAGGAAATATGAAGATGTGGAATGTATTTGCTGCAGCTTGCTGTCTGCCAATGAATGTTCATGACTGATTGTTTTAATGGCCCCTTTGAATACAATGGCAAATGCAAAACCTATTGGTATCACAGGACAAGTCGCCTCCACCTAGCCTTCCCTTGTCTGAGTTGTGTGTGGGCATAAGTGGCAAGTTACTCTTTGTAGGTAGTTTTAGTCACTGATTGGTCATTCTTGCCCTTGGATACTGCCCTGATGGAGGTGGTGATTGCTTATATTGTAATGTCATGATGCCGGAACATTGGATGGCAGTCCATAGCTTAGAGGGCTATAGCCCCCTCAATTGAAAAGTCAAGGATGTGTGTTGTTGTGCCACCTGGGGTTAGAGTACTCCAGAAATGCATCCCCACAATTCCAAGTAGACTACACATGCATGGGTATTGATGGCATTCTGACTTTGAATGTCCGAGGTATAGGGACAGCAAGAGAGATGGACTCATTGTGATGATCTCTGTGGTTGTGCAGATGAAAACACATTGCACTATAAGCAAATACACATGTGACACTGGAACAGTACACCCAGTTCCATAGGTGTTTGTATTGTCAATATTTTTGAACCTGGTTTGGCAAGGATAGCCCTTGTGTGTGTCCATAAGGGCTCCCATTTTGTCCATTAAACACTGCCCTAGAGCCTGAGGGCAATATGTCTTTGTTGAAGGTCTCGTTGACGTTTTAATGGATTAGGAGACAGTGTTTCAGTGCCAAATGTGGACAAAGCAGACTTCATTCTGTACATATCCCTCATCCTCACAAGATGTACCCATATCTCATGGCTTGAGGATGGCTATGTCAATTGTGTTGGAGAGCCACAGATTGAGCCACCCAAACTGGCATCCTCACCAGTGCTGGTAGCTTGTCTTACACAATAGGCTGAGCACTAGACCCTCCAACACTGTTTGTGGATCCTACATCCTGTGACTCATGCGTACTCCTACTACACTGCAGAACACAATCTGCACATTCAAAATGGGATGATTATTTTGCGGCACACACTAGAGCCAGAGGAGCTAGATGCAGAATTGCTGTGAATGACATTCTCCAAAGATGATCCTGTACACATTGACATTGGGTGTTGTGTGCAGCGCCCCCAGTCCACACATGGTGACTGTATCCTACATTGTTGTTGGCCCATGCTTCTTCCTAAATCCAGATGGATTTCGTCTACAAATATTTCAATGACGACTGTGACACAACCACTTCTAGGTTGTTGTAATGGGAGGCACTGAAATCAGTACTGAGTGACTGGGTCTGTGGACTTGTGTGTTGTGTGGGCCAATATCCTCTGGGCTTTACTGTACACAGAGGCATCAGAATGTCATACTTTTGTGAGTACATTGGAGTTCTGTTGCCCTGCAATATTTCATTGTGTGTTGTGGTGGACTCATGCATTCACTTTGTGATACATACATTTATATGGTTATGGCCATTCCTGTTCCAACGTCAAATGTGTGTTTCTCCTAGTATTTAGTGGTCTGACTGTACCTACCTGATGATGACATTCCCTCATTGGACATACACAACATGCTATGTATTCATGGTCGGATTGGGATCACAATGATGCTTGGGCACTCTGAAAGTAATTGGCACACATTCCGTGATCATCCCTTTCCTTGTAGCCTCTGTGCATTTCCCTGGCAAGGGAGGTTTCAAAGGGGTGGGGAGGGGGTAGGTTAGACAGGCCAAATGAGACTTGCCTCCCTGCAAGGCCCCTACATGCAACGAAACCTCCATGCTCCTGCCATGACCTGACAGTGATGGGCGGTTGGGGGAGAGGACACTGCTTCTGTCAGGGCATGCGAGGCAGGGTGCCAAGGTGAGTATGTCCCAAAGGCTGGCCCCCAGCCTCAATTTGCAGCATAGCTGTGGAGCGGACAAGATACTGGCACCACATTGCAGCGGCCTTGTGGGGACTGTGGAAGTAAGTCAGTCTCTTGGGGTGGTTTTCATAGGCCCCAAAAAGACCAGCCCACAGGTGACCCTGGTGCACCGGCACATCGACCAATGCCCAATTGCCCGCAATCCCAATCCAAGCCTATACAGAACACTTTCTGGTAGAACTCAACACCCATAGGGCTCTATGTGCTTCAGCCTCCCCGTCGTGTGTGTCAGCACAGGCTGAGACAGCTTCCCCACACACACAGAAAGTTCTTGAGCTGCTGTGGGTGGCTGGTCTGTCGTCTTTGAACAGCAGCACCTGAGTATTTCACTGGTTTTTAAGTGAACATTTACTAGCTGATGTGGCTTTGTTGGTTTTTCAACAGTCCCTAGAGCACCTGCATCTCCACTCTGCCCATTCCTTATAGTTGGCACTTACATTTGCTGCCACCGTGTGAGAATGAATTTCCTGACAAGTAACCTTAAGCTTTGTTTTTTTGCTGTTTTGTTCAGCTTGTACTCCACACAGATGTATTGAGGCACTTTGCATGAGCACCAGTTACACTAGTGAAGGACACATTGCTGGGAGTATTAGCCCCCAACCCACAATTTGACACTACATTGCTGATATTATTAGCCCCCCAAATCCCAAATTGACTCAACATTGCTGTGTGTATTTCCCCCCAAACCCCAAATTGGCTCAACATTGCTGGGGTATTTGCTCCCCAACAACCAAATTGGCTCAACATTGCTGGGGGTATTTGCCTCCCAAACCCCAAATTGGCTCAACATTGCTGGGGGGATTTGACCCCCAACAACCAAATTAGCTCAACATTGCTGGGGGGATTTGCCCCCCAAATCCCAAATTGGCTCAACATTGCTGGGGGGATTTGCCTCCCAAACCCCAAATTGGCTCAACATTGCTGGGGGGATTTGACCCCCAACAACCAAATTGGCTCAACATTGCTGGGGGGGATTTGCCCCCCAAACCCCAAATTGGCTCAACATTGCTTCGGGGATTTGCCCCCCCAACCCCCAATATCACACTACATTGCTGGAAGTAATTTCCCCCCTAAATTTGGCTGTAGTTACACCCCTGTTTTCTCTTGTATTGTCTTTCGCGGGGTAGTTGCATTATTGTGTAGGGGAAGGTGTCTAACTTACTGTCTGCGACGAACGCGTCAGTTGGGGTTGAAGTACTCATCGTAGATGTAGAGTAGAGGGATCACATGCATGATAGGATGCATGGCTGCACAGTCTCGGTCGCAGGAATCGTGTTATGGCGCGATTCGGAGCTGAAATACTCCCCTTCCAGATGCTCTGACGTGTTGGTTGGGCCAACCGATTCAGCGCATAGGAAGTACACATCATACTTGTTCGGTTGGATTCGGACTCGGAAGTGCCTCCGATTGACTCCATTCTGCATTTCCGGAGGTTTCTCGTTGGGAAAATGAAGTCGGATTCGGAGTAACCGAGTCGTTCGGTAAGTAATGGGTTTTGGGCATCGTAATGTGTCATTTGTGAAAAGCGGATCCCAGTACGAGTCAGTTGGAAGGTGCGACTCCGAAAGGCTCTAGGATGCCCTTCTAGACGAAATTGTAATGGGGCCCTCGATCGGAAACATAGGTTCCGACACGGTTTAGGAAAATCGGAATGCCGTTCAGAGCCTTTCCGACTGTCATCGTAATCAGGCCCAAGGTGTGGTCGCAAATTCCCATTTGTCTATGGGAGCATGTGCTGCGGACGTAAACCGGCCGTAGCACAAGCTCCCATAGACAAATGGGAGGATCTGTTCATCCCTGCACTTCGTGGCAGGCACCTCAGGGTACCTGCCACACAGTGCAGGGATGAACAGGGGGGCACCTATGGTGCCCCCTTGGTCCTCAACTGGAAGCAGCAGTTTGAAGGGGGCCATGCTAGGGGCCGACACTGTCGGTTTCCGACAGGCTTTCCATGACGGAACGTCCAACATGGAAAGCCTGCCGGAAACCGACATCGTAATCCCTGCGGCGGAATCGCCGTCCATAGGGATTACGGGCAGGCCTCCGACTGGCCGACGGACTCCTTGAGCCCGTCGGAATCGAGCCGGAATGACCGGTCGGTTTCACTTTCGACCGCCTGCATCGTAATGCGGCGGTCGAAACTGAAACCTGCGATGAGACCCAGAAAGCATCTGATCGCGGTTCTCGTCGTAATGAGGCTCTTAGTAATTAATACCCAGGTATTACAATTAAAGGTAAATGTAGCAGTACTTTAAGAAATATTTGTTTTATGAGAATTTTATATTTAAAAATAAATTTTAAAGCCTATATTTATACACCGGTATTAAATGTAATACTTGGGCATTAAAACACTACCCCACCCATTAGACCTATAGCCCTTGCATCCTATCACTAAAGGTGAGTACTTAAAAAATTAAAGTGTAATGATAAAAGTATATTTAAATATATTTAAACGCATAATAATTAATACCTGGGTATTGATACACAACTCTACTTTCACTTTTGTCTGCACCAAGACAAGCAGCCTGCAATGGCTGACTTGCGTATGCTAGGTGAGGGGTCCCTTAGGTTAGTACAATTCGTCCTGCAGCCCTTAGGGACCCTCTTTAGTACCTCAGGCCCTAGGTACCAGGGGTACCACTTACTAGGGACTTACAGAGGGTGCTAAAGGTTTTGCCAATTAAGGGAAACAATTGTACATTTTTAGGGAAAGAACACTGGTACTGGGGACCTGATTAGCAGGAAACCAGTAGACTTCAGTCAAAGTTCCATCAAATACCAGACAAAAAGGTGGGGGGGGAGGCTACTGCATCAAAAACCCAGTTTCCAACAGTTTTCCATTGTTGCGCCAGCACCTAGCTAACAGTAAGTTGACTGACCCCAGAAAGCTTGCTGAGGAGGTGGGCCTCTGGGCTACCATCAGTGTTCAAGAAGGTATATGGGGGTGACACCCACATAGGTGCTCAGGGTTTCCAACAAAAGAAAGAGGAAGGAGAAAAACCTAGAAGCAAGGTTTACTCAAAAGGCCCCAAAAATAATTCCCTTGGGAGTAGTGGTAACCAGTCCCAGACTATTCCTAAAAATTGGTTCCTTAACCATAAGACAGGGTTGGTTGCACCCCAATGTACAGAGTGCTACAAATATAGGTACAGCAAGGGCCACTCCAAATGTCCCATAGGGCGCATCCCTCTACCTGTGGGCAGACATCTGAATTGTCGAGTGTAGTACTCGCGAAGGAGGTAGTCCCACTTACTTTTGGGAGACAGGCAGAGGTGACCCTAGTTTCCCTGGGTGATAGAGAAATAGTGCCAAAGGTCCACATGCCTTCAAATGCTTCCAGATATAGACAGTGGGTCACCATTAATGGGCAATAGGTGGAGGCTCTGTGAGACACAGAAGCCAGCATGAAAACTGTCAAGTGTCAGCTGTTGTCTGCAGAGCAGGTCTTAACAAACACATTCCACCAAGTCCTAATCACCGGCATCCGCAAGAATCATCTACCAGTGGCTCTGGTTCCCTTTGAGTGGGGGGAGGGTTTTAGGTTCACAGGTCAATGTTGTCAACATACAATTCCACAGTATGAGCAAAGTCGTGCGATAGTACATCTAGGGGTGATGCTTATAGCGGATGGGGTACATAGGCTTGCTATTGAAGCTAAGCATAGATGAAAAGTTATTAAAAAGCTGAAATGCTCCGAGCTTCGCTGGGTTGAAGCAGGTGAACTCCAAGCAGGTGAGATAGCGGATCAGAGGGTGCCAAACCTAATGAAATTTAGCTTCTGTGCAAGGTAAGTTGTGGGAAAATTGTTACATCACCATCACATTCCACGGGCGAGTGAAACATAAAGCAATGGAGAGGGCAGTTGTCTTTTTCCACTACATTACTATAAGCTGTGCGCAGCATTCAGTATGTGGCTAATAAGCTTCCAGTCAGCGTGGGTCATCGCTTCCAAGGCAAGGTGTTGCACAACAAGTATAACTGTGAGGTAAGAGGCAGGAGGTTGATTCCCTATGGTGATTTTAATGTGTTCCAGGATCGCTTGCCAATATGTGGTAATAAGGCTGCAGGAGCACCGGATGTGGCAAGTATATCCCACTTCTAGTATGCACTGAAGGCAGAGGGAAGATGTGGAGGGTATATGCTGGACAAGTAAGCTGGTATATAATACCATTGAACCATGATCTTATAAGTCATTTCCTTGTAGGATAAGCTGCGGTAAGTTTTAGGTGTGTCTCACCAAAGGGTTTCCCATTGCTTAGATGAAATGCCCTCTATCAATCAATCAATCAATCAATCAATCAATCATGTCACTTATAAAGCGCACTACATACCCGCGAGGGTCTCAAGGCGCTGGGGGAAGAGGGGGGGGTGCTGCTACTGATCGAAGAGCCAGGTCTTGAGGAGTCTTCTGAAGGCCAGTAGGTCTTGGGTCTGTCGGAGGTTGGTGGGGAGGGTCTTCCAGGTCTTGGCGGCGAGGTGGGAGAAGGATCTGCCGCCGGCGGTCGTTTTCCGGATGCGGGGGACTGTGGCGAGGGCGAGGCTGGTCGAGCGGAGCTGGCGGGTGGGGGTGTAGAAGCTGAGTCGTCTGTTGAGGTAGGCTGGTCCGGAGTTGTGGAGTGCTTTGTGTGCGTGGGTGAGGAGCTTGAAGGTTATCCTCTTGTTGACAGGGAGCCAGTGCAGGTCTCTCAGGTGGGGTGTGATGTGGCTGCGTCGGGGGATGTTGAGGATAAGACGTGCAGAGGCGTTCTGGATGCGTTGCAGCCGTCTCAGGAGCTTAGCCGTCGTTCCTGCGTAGAGGGCGTTTCCGTAGTCCAGCCTGCTGGTGACGAGGGCCTGGGTGACTGTTTTTCTTGTTTCGGTGGGGATCCACTTGAAGATCCTGCAGAGCATTCGGAGGATGTTGAAGCAGGATGAGGAAACGGCGTTGACCTGCTTAGTCATGGAGAGGGTGGGGTCGAGGATGACCCCTAGGTTGCGTATGTGGTCGGTGGGTGGCGGGGCTGTTCCCAGTGATGTTGGCCACCAGGAGTCGTCCCAGGCTGAAGGGTTGGAACCAAGGATGAGGACCTCCGTCTTGTCAGAGTTCAGCTTCAGGCGGCTGGTCCTCATCCATTCGGCGACGGCCTTCATTCCTTCGTGGAGGTGGGCTTTGGCGGTGTGAGGGTCTTTGGTGAGGGAGAGGATCAGCTGGGTGTCGTCGGCGTAGGAGATGATGTTGAGGTTGTGCTGTCGGGCGACGTGGGCGAGGGGTGCCATGTAGATGTTGAACAGCGTTGGGCTGAGGGAGGAGCCTTGGGGTACGCCGCAGATGATCTTGGTGGCCTTGGATCGGAAGGGGCGAGGCGGACGCTTTGTGTTCTGCCGGAAAGGAAGGATGTGGTCCAGTCCAGGGCCTTCTCTTGGATCCCGGCGTCGTGAAGGCGTGTTCGTAGTGTGTGGTGGCAGACCGTGTCGAAGGCGGCTGATAGGTCCAGGAGGATGAGGGCTGCTGTTTCTCCGTTGTCTAGCAGGGTCCTGATGTCATCGGTGGCGGCGATGAGGGCGGTTTCGGTGCTTTGGTTGCTGCGGAAGCCGGACTGGGAAGGGTCCAGGATGTTGTTCTCCTCGAGGTAGCGGGTCAGTTGTTTGTTGACGATTTTCTCGGTGACCTTCGCGGGGAACGGGAGCAGAGAGATGGGTCGGAAGTTCTTGAGGTCCTTGGGGTCTGCCTTGGGTTTCTTGAGTAAGGCGGTGATCTCGGCGTGCTTCCAGCTTTCCGGGAAGGTTGCTATCTCGAAGGAGATGTTGATTATTTTCCGGAGATGGGGCGCGACGGCTGTACTGGCTTTGTTGAAGATGTGGTGAGGGCACGGGTCTAGCGGTGAACCGGAGTGGATGGTGTTCATGATCTCGCTGGTGTCCTCGTCGTTGATGTTGGTCCAGGAGAGCAGGCGGTTGGTGGTTGTGGGGGCAGTGGTCTCGGTGGTTGCCGGGGCGGTCGTGGTGTTGAAGCTGTCGTGGATGTCGGCGATTTTGCGGTGGAAGAAGGTGGCCAGTGAGTCGCACAGGTCTCGCGACGGCTGGGTGTCGTTGGTGTTGGAGCTGGGGTTGGAGAGTTCCTTCACGATGTTGAAGAGCTCTTTGCTGTTGTGTGCGTTGTTGTCTAGGCGGTCTTTGAGTGAGGCCCTTTGGCGGATCTGATGAGGTGATGGTGACTGCGGGTGGCGCTCTTGTGGGCGGCGTAGCTGTCCGCTGTCCGTTCGTGGAGCCAGATCTTCTCCAGTTTTCGGCATGTTCGTTTGGAGGCCTGGAGGTCTTCGGTGAACCAGGTGGCTTTCTTGCTGGTGTGGCTGTTGGGCGGATTCTTGAGCGGGGCGAGGGTGTTGGCGCAGTCGTCGATCCACTGTCTGAGGTTGCGGGCGGCGGTGTCGGGGTCGGAGGGTTCGGTGGGTGGGCTCAGGGTGAGGGTTGTGGTTAGCTGGTCTTCCGTGACTCTGCTCCAGCAGCGGCGAGGCATTTGTTCGGTGCGGTGGTGCGTGGTGGGCTTCCTGTAGGTGAAGTGGATGCAGTGGTGGTCAGTCCAGTGGGGTTCGGAGGTGTGGTTGAAGGAGACGTGTGGGCTTGCGGAAAAGATGGAGTCGAGCGTGTGGCCGGCGGCGTGGGTGGGTGTAGTCACGAGCTGTCTGAGTCCGAGGGTGGCGAGGTTGTCGATCAGGGTGGTGGAGTTGGTGTCCTTGTTGTTCTCGAGGTGGAAGTTCAGGTCCCCGAGGAGGATGTAGTCCGTGGAGGCGATGGCGTGTGTGCTGACGAAGTCAGCGATGGAATCGCTGAACTGTGGTCGGGGTCCGGGGGTCTGTAGATGAGGGTTCCTCTGAGGGTGGTGTTGGGATCGGTGTGGATCTGGAAGTGCATGTGTTCGGCGGTGCTGAGGGTGTTGTCGGTGTTGGTTGAGACTCTGAGGGTGTTCCTGTGGACGATGGCGATGCCTCCTCCGACTCCGTTGGTGCGGTCCCTGCGGGTGATCTTGTATCCGTCCGGGATGGCAATGGCGATGTCGGGGGCTGAAGCGGGATTCAGCCAGGTCTCCATCAGGAATGCGACGTCTGGGGAGGTTGAGTCGAGAAGGTCCCAGAGTTCGATGGCGTGTTTGCGGGCGGAGCGGGTGTTAGTGGTAGCCTGCCAGAAAGTTTGAAATGTGTGGGTATGAGGGCGTGTGGAGTGTTGAATGGTCCTGTATGTATTGGCGATTAGTCCCTTAGAACCGTCATATGCGCTTAACAATTTTTCTAATGAAGTATACAATCTGGTACTTCCCATAATAATAACAGGGTTACAACACCCAATGATACAGCTGGCAGTACTACAGCCTCCTTGTTTCAGGGAGATGGTAAGCAGCATTACATTGCTCAAAGTATTTTATGGAGGCTACCACAAACATCGGGTTTGCATGCAATTAGAGTGTGGAGGAGGAGAAGGTAGTAAACCCCATCATGATTCCCAACCTGTCCCATATGTTGAGTACTGTCCTAGTGGAAGTAGGTAGACAGACTGTATAGGTGCTACCCACATACATATATATATATATATATACACACACACACACATACATACCTATAAGTGCTGCACAGTCAAGCATGCTTGCATAGCTATGCTAGAACCCAGAGGGACCGTCAAGCCACTGCCAGAGCCATGTGGAACCCATTTTTCGCACTCTGACGGACCACCCACTCAGAGATGTAAGTGGGCATGCTAATAGTGCTCGAGAATATTAGGACAGGCCAGTCCACCACTTTCTCTAGGTCACATCACGGAGGAGTTACAGATCCTTGGCTACTTCCCATTCTTGATAAAGGAGCGAAGGTCCCGCTGTAAGCAAGTGATATAATCTTGGGGGATCAGAGTAGGCAGGGACTGGAAAAAGGTATATGGCCCATGGGAGGACATTCATTTTTATGACATTGATGCGACCCAGTCAAGAGACAATGAGGGGTTTCCAGCATCTGGGATCTGCTAGGTTGGACCTTCGGAGTTGCAGCCATTTAGCCTGCGTCCAAGAGGTCTGTGTAGTAGTCTATGCTTGTTTGTCAGAATGTTCCTTGGTTTGGAACCTCACTGTGTGAGGGTTCCATACCGAGCGTTGGAGCGGCAGACAGTTGGTGGTTGTGGATGCCTCTGCCGCTCTGCCTTGTTGGTCCAGCTGACTAATAAAGCGTCGAGTTCAACTTACCCGACTCCTGTGCCTTCTTCACGACATCGTTTTTGTGGCGACGAGCGCTGGGCCAGCAACACGAACCTGCGTGCCTGAGAGCCGGTTTACAGCTGTTTTACAAAAGTGGCTGTTCAGCATTTCCAGCGTGGCTCTTCCCTCAATGGTTGTCCGCGTCGATAAGGATCAAGATCAGACACATTCTGACGGCACTGAGGCCAGAGCGGAGAAAGCAAGGTTAGTGCATGATGTGAAACGCATGGAAGCTCCTGCGTTTCATCGCACATGACGTGGAGGTGTGCATGATGACAGTACGTTGACGCATGAAGAGAACGACGCAGCGTTTCAAGTCTGGAATGCACACCTTGCGTTCCAGAGTGTCAGTGGCGTGAATGCCGACAGCGCGTTGATGCACAAAGAGAACGGCGCTGCATTTCAAGTCTGGAACGCACATCTCGCGTTCCAAAGCGTCAGTTTCCTGCGGCCACAAGGATTTCAGAATGTTGTCAGTTTTAGTTTAGTTTAGTTTTAGTGCAGAGTACATTCCTGGAAGTAAGAATGGTTGTGCAGACTACCTTTCACGTTCTTCTGACATTGTGGAAGGTGAGCAAGTTTCGGGTGAAGAGGACAAGGAGGAGTTCATTGTTGCGGCTGTGGATCTTCCACAGTTGTGTGCTATTTCTGAAAGTGAATGGCATCAGGCTCTCAGTACTGATGTTTCCCTGGCTTTGGTCATGAAGTATGTAGCGATGGGGTGGCCTAGGAAGTTTTGAGTTTAAAACCTTTCTTCAAGTTGCTGATGATTTGTCAATTGAGGATGGATTGTTGATGAGAGCTGACAAGTTAGTTCCTCCTGTAAGTTTGAGACCTGGTTTAATTAGGCGTGCTCATGAGGGGCATTTGGGAGCCACTATGACTAAAAAAAGGGTGCGTCTCTCTTTTTGGTGGCCCTCCATGGACAGAGAAGTGGATGAAATTGTTAAGTCATGTGTGATTTGTTCCAGCTGCGACAAGACTGCAAAGTTGTGCACGCCTCCTCTTTCTCCCATTGAGTTGCCGTCTCCACCTTGGGTGAAGTTGGAACCCGACATTGTTGGTCCGTTTTATGCACTTGACGTGTCTTCAAGGTTTGCGTTGGTCTTGATGGACTATTACTCCAAGTGGCCAGAGGTTAAGTTTGTGAGGGAGGTGACCTCAAGGACTGTCGTTGAGTTCTTAAATGATGTGTTTTTGAAGGAAGGTTTTCCTGAGTTTCTGGTGACTGACAATGGTGCTCAATTTGTTGCCAGTGAGGTCGAGGATTTCCTTAATTCTGTTGGAACCAAACATCTCAGGAGCTCACTGTATCACCCCCAAACCAACGGTTTAGTTGAGCGCATGAACAGGGTGTTGGGGGAGTGCATACAGTGGGCACTTGCTAATAGATGTGTTGTTGTTAACTCCGTGAAGAGCATGCTTTGGTTCTATCGCACCACCCCACATTCGACTACTGGGGTTTCACCTTTCGAGTTGTTGCGTGGTCGGAGGGCCACCACCACTTTTTGTCCAAGTTGGATGAGTAAATGGGTCAGAGGTGGACAGTGGTCTGATGTCTGTGTGAGGAGTCGTGTACGAATGACTCAAGAAAAGCAGAAGAGATACTTTGATTCCAAGAAGAATGTAAAGGAAATGGAGATTGTCATTGGCGATCATGTTCGGGTGAAAAAACCTGTCCATGTGAGAAAGGGGTGTTCCAAGTTTGGTCCTCCTGTAAGGGATGTGGAAGTTAAAGGAGATTCTGTGAAACTTGTGAATGGACAGTGGTGGAATAAATGCTTTCTGGTGAAGTGCGGTGTCTTTGGTGAAGGTTCTAGTGGTTGTAGTGTGGGTGGTGAAAGGAGTTCTGCGTGTGTTGGTCAGCCTGATTTGAGATGCAGTTCTCAGGTTAGGAAACTTCCTTCTTGTTACAGAGTTTGATGTGTCTCTATAGAAGTCCTGTCTTCAACAGGTGTTGTTGTTTACCATTTTATTATGTGCTTTGTTGAATCTTCCATTTTAATTCTTTTTTCCTTTACAGGTTCTATTAGCTTTTCTTGTTCTCCTATTTTTTCTCAATTTCTTTTCCTTCCCTTGTGTTTCATTGTTTGCTCTTGTTTTTCTCTCTCTATTGTTTCCTTAAGGGAAGACCCATGTAGTAGTCTATGCTTGTTTGTCAGAATGTTCCTTGGTTTGGAACCTCACTGTGTGAGGGTTCCGTACCGAGCGTTGGAGTGGCAGACAGTTGGTGGTTGTGGATGCCCCTGCCTTGTTGGTCCAGCTGACTAATAAAGCGTCGAGTTCAACTTACCCGACTCCTGTGCCTTCTTCACGACAGTCTGCATAGGGTTAGGTTATCACCTAAATACCTAATCGCGCTGGGTGCCTATTGTAATGGCGCTAGGGCTTGCAGAGCAGGGAGGTCGTCCCTGGCTATAGTTAGATTAAGCATGCAAGATTTGGTGATGGTGATTTTGAAGACCGATACCACCTCAAATGCGGCATGTCTGTCAACTATAGCCAGTAGGGAGGTAGCGGAACCATAGAAAGTATGCAAAAGATGATCCACAAACAAGCTAATCTAATGATCTCAGCCACCAAAGGGGATGTCCACAATAGCAGGATTGCAGCGGATGGAGATGGCAAATGGTTGAACTGCTAGGGCTCAGAGAAGGGGTGATAACAGACAAAGAACACACCTTGATCACCCCTTGTCTGCTTTACCGCTAAGGTGGGAGCATTCAGCTCCAATTGTTCTATGTGTTCTCAGTTGACCGTGCAGGGTAGCTTTTTGCTACCATCCACTGGTGTGCTGATTGGCTGGTTTTCACCAGCCTGCCACCAGAGACGAGTTTCTGACCCCAAGGATGGGGGCCTTGGCTCTCAGCAGGCCAGATACCAAGCCTGCTTGGGCAGAGGGTGTTTTCAACCTCTCCAACAGGATGACCTGCAGATTAATATTCCAAAGCAGGGGGCTTCAAAGAGCCCATCGCCTTTGGTATGTAATTCTGGCTTCTCACACAGGAGAGGAAGCCGACGCACTTTGTCCAGAGCCCTTTGGTACATGGAGAAGTGGGAAAATTAGCGAGTCAGAGAAGCGTGTCCACCCTCAGGCTAGTGCCACCCCTAAGGTGGGGTACCCGAAGTGGACGCGCTTTTCCAAAGTTAGCCATCTTGGTGATGGCGAACTAAGGAATTCTGGTAGGGGGTTATGCCCACTTCCCACAGGAAGTGGTCATATAGGGGGTATAGTGACCCCAAGGGCAGGTAGCCCATTGGTTATTACCCGACGCTCCCCTAACGCCCCTTAATTCAGTATTTAGGGAAGCGCCTGGCACCAGAAAATCAGATCCTGCAGACCAAAAGAAGGCCCAAAGAGCCACGAGAGCAAGAACTGTCAAAAAAGCCACTGATTTGGCACCAGCCCTACCGGCCTGTTCACCTATTCTTGACAATTGTAACAAAGTCGTCTCACCCTGCAATCTGCTGATCCTCCAAAGCTTGGGAGGACTGCCAGTGCTTCTCCTACAACTCAGGAACTCCTGTAGAGCAGCGGAGCTGTTCCTCTGCATCTTGCAGGTACCAAAGACTGAGCTGTGAGACTCCAAGACCGCAAAAACCAGGTGCCGGAAAGCACCACTTCACCCGACTACCTAGCCCGAGCTGGAGTGGGCAAATGGTGCACGTGGTCCCCACGCCCTCCAGACTCAAAGGGTTCACTGACACAATATCGTCACTACTAATATCGACCTACAAAATTATCATCACAGTAATTTCGACAACAAAACTATTGTCAACCTATATTGAATTAAACAAAAAAATACACAAATACCAACGAAAAAATATTGTCATAAAACATCGATATCACCAATATCGAACACACAAATATCGTTTACAAAAATATCGTCAACATTAAAGGCCAGATTACGATGTTCCCTCCGACATCGCTGCGGATTGGAAACCGACCGACCTCAGGCTCCGATCGCATTATTTGGATATGACCGCACATGGGGCCTGATTATGATGTCGGTCGGAAAGCCTCCGACCGACAGTCAGATTCTCCTAGACCGTGTCGGAACCCTTCCTCCCGACTCGGCCGGAAATGATTACGATGCTCGTGGTCAGAAAAGGAACCGTTTGGTCATTCCGAATCGGTTCCGACCAGCATTTGGAGAATCTGAGTTGGTCAGAGCCGATTCGTACAGCTTAATGGACATTAATACCTGTGTATTAATTGCTAAGGGCCTCATTACGATGAGACTTGGAAAGCCTTCGACCGCGGATTTCAGTTTTGACCACCGCATTACGATGCAGACGGATGAAAGTGAAACCGGCCGGTCATTCAGGCTGGATTCCGATGGGCTCAAGGAGTCAGTCAGCTAGTAAGAGGCCTGTCCATAATCCCTATGGACGGCGATTCCGCAGTAGGGATTACAATGTCGTTTTCTGCCAGGCTTTCCATTTCAGGCTTTCCGACATGGAAAGCCGGTCGGAAACCAACCGTGGGGGCCCCGAGCAGAGCCCCCTTCACCCTGCAGCCTCCAGTTGAGGGCCCCCTGTTCAACCCTGCACTGTGTGGGAGGCACCCTGAGGTGCCTGCCACGCAGTGCAGGTATGAACAGATCCTCCCATTTGTCTTTGGGATCTTGTGCTACGGCCGCTTTACATCCACAGCACAAGCTCCCATAGACAAATGGGAGTATGTGACCGCACCTTGGGCCTGATTACGATGTCGGTCGGAAAGGCTCCGAACGGCATTCGGATTTTCCTAAACCGTGTCGGAACCTATTTTTCCGACCGAGTCGGAAACATTTCCGACTGACCGATTAAGATGGAAAGGTAACCGTTTGGACTCGGATCCGACTGGCATTCGGAAACTCAGAGTCGATCGGAGCCGATTCATACAGCTCAAAGGACAACGTTTCCGACAGACCGATTACGATGTCGGATTCCAACATCCTTTCCGACTAGGTCTGTCTGACACGAAAAGGCTGTCGGAAACTGACTTTGGGGCCCCTAGCAGGCCCCCCTTCATCCTGAGGCTTCCGGTTTGGGGTCGAGTCGGTACCCAAGAGACCTCCCTGTACAAGCATGCACAATGTGGCAGGCACCATGGGGTGCCCGCGACAGGGTGCAAGGTTTTCTGCAGACACCCATTTTCCCCGTAGGAGCCTGTGTTGTCGGTCAGAACACAAGCTCCCATTGAAGACAATGGGAGTCCTTCCGAACGGTGTTCGGAAGCATCATATCCGGTCGGGAGGAACCGCCGACCGCAAGTTGGTCTGAACCGAATCCGACAAGGAGTCGAGCGGTTTGGTTTCCGACCGACATCTTAATCAGGCCCTTGGTGCGGTTGCAAACTCCCATCTCTCAATTGGAGCTTGTGTGGCGGGCGGAAAATGCCCGCAGCCCAAGCTCCCTTTGAGAAATGGGGGTTTGAGTACATCCCTCCTGCACAAACAATTACATTGCAATGCTTTACATTTAACACAAAAACACCTGCTACTACATGTAACATACGCAAATACACATAACTAATAAAATACAACACAATATATCGTAAGAAAACAACACGCTAACACTATATGGATTATATACTACTAATAACACGCTACACTACACAATAACTTTAAAAAATAAAACACTACAAACCCTATAAAACTCCTAACTACCTCCCCATATCCTTAAATTACCTTAGAAATAGTTTAAAACAAACTTACTTTCACTGATCAAACGCAGCTCCTAACCACGACCTTGCTTCCCCAATAACGACTGATAGAATACAAAATACAGTTAGTGCCACAAAAAGTGGCCACCTAATTTAATTGGGAAAAAAACTATTTCCTGATTGAACTCAATATAAAAATAAAGTAAAAGAAAAATTGAACAAAAAATATAAAAATAAAAAATATTATAAAATGTTTTACAAAAATTGTACAATACATAGTGAATAAAATATAGATTTTTTTACTATATATTAAAATGTATATTGTTAATATCAAATGAAAAATATATCTACAACAGTGTCAAACAGCTATTCAAATAATCCATACCATACAAAATGTAACAAAGTATTATATATATAAAATATTGTAGTACATTTTTTAAATTTGTTATGATGTTTAAAAATAGAATAAAATATTAAATAATATTATAAAAATATATAATATAATTTAATATATATAAAAATGTTATACATACAGAAAGATACAGTATTATGTATGTAAATGTTTGTAAAGTATATATTAAATAATAATATATGATATATCATTCATTCATTCATTAATCTTTATTCGGTTTAAAAAACCATAAAAGATGCACATTTTACAATACATACATACTTAATAGTTACAATCAAGAAGTAACCATTCCCTCATTCCCCCATAGCAGTCATAATGGATACAATTTTGCCTTAAAATAGATAGCAGATTTCTCAATTTATAAATAAAAGCATACATTTAAATTCTAAAGCTATTATGTGGTTTGCTATCATCTAAGAGATATGAGTTCAAGGCAGGAATTAATAAAGTGCAAGTGCAAAAGATGCATGAAACATACTTAAGCAGCATATAATATTTAAAATACTTGGAATATAAGCAGCGTCAATAAAGTTAAAATTTCATGCATTTTCGCTACGTATTAAATTGACATCAAATAAATATCTGCTTACACTAAAAACTATTTTCTGTGATGTATCAGTTCTTAAAATCCTAATGGCTCCTGAATGTGACCTAATTCCCAAATTTCGACAGATGGGTTTGATCAATTTTTTTCCTTGAAATGGCGTATGGTGGACAAAAAAATTGTAAATGGGAGTCGTTTTCTACTGCGTTCAGTTGGCATAGAGGGCAGTGGACCTCTCTATCATCACTATTTTTGCGTAACCATTTTGCTGTGTTATAGTTAATCTGCAAGACATCGAAACGGAACTTCATGTACAGGGACTTGGCCAATTGCGGTTGAACTTCGTCCAAATATTGCTCAAAAAGGGGGGGGGTTTTATTAGCAGGAACTGCGATGTTAGCCTACCTATATCGGAACAATGGTGGATACTATTTTTGCATAAACGCCCAAAACGTGTTATTGAAGATCTTTTTTGAGAGTGATGTTAATAAATTGGGTGCATCCCAATAGTAGTTTAACCCTAGTTTACAAAACAATGATCGCATGTGCCTAACCTACTGGAGGGTAACATGCTGGTCAAGTCTCAGAATCTCAATAAGCCCCTCTATAATTTGTGAGTTCTTCTGTGGTCCACAAACAGACCCAGAATAGCAACGGTCTCAATATAGCCTGATGGTCTATGCACTTTATATTGAGATCCTGAATGATAGGGATCATGGGTGTGCATACAGGCAGGCGTAATAACATCCTTAGGAACTTGTTTTCATCCCCTACAAGCATATTCCGCCTAGTGACCCCCCAGAGTTCTGCACCGTAGAGGGTTGCGGATTGAGCCCTATATTTGTAGAGTTCAAGAGCGGGAGACACTGCCTTGGTTACACTATTCTGGTGTTTTTTCAATATTGGCAAGGTGTTTTGGAGCAAGATAGCCTTGCTTTTTTGTAGGTGTGAATACCAGGTCAGTTTAGTGTCTAATGTAATGCTGAGATAGTTAAAATTGGACACATATTCTAGCTTTTGTTTCTGAACTATGATATTTTTCTTAAATGTTTTGTGAGGTTTTATGGTCATATATTTTGTTAAATTAGAGTTTATTTCAAGCCCCTTTAAAACACAGTATTCACTAAAAGAATCGAACTGGTTTTGAAGACCCTTCGGGGTTTGTGATAACAAGATTGTATCATCGGCGAATAGTAGAGCCGGTACTGGCATCCCACCTAGCTTCGGTGAATCATGTTTGTACCCTAAAAGATGATTTGCAACATTGTTTACATATAATGAAAAGAGGGTGGGTGCCAGCACACATCCCTGCCTTACTCCTCTCCTTATAGGGATTGCCTTAGTGAGTTCACCCCTGGGTCCCCATCTAACTTTAGCATAGTTGTCTTCATGCAATCTGACTATTATTATTATTATTTATTATTATTTATTTATTATTTATTATTATTTATTATACTCATTTGTATGGCGCAGCGAATCATCCCCAGAGGGATCTCTCGGCGCCTGAGAGTGGGACACCAAATGGGCAGTAGAGTCTAAAACAGCCAGGTTTTAAGTAGCTTCTTGGCGTGCTCGGTGTGTCAGAAGATCTTCGGGTACACCCTGATTTTTAAGGGAGTTCCAAAGAAAGTCTCTGGGGATAAGATCGAAAGCGGCCTTTAAGTCTATAAATGCTATGTACAGGTGTCCTTTTGTTAGAGTGGTATATTTCTAACCTATACATAGAAGTCTAAAGACCTGATCAATTATACTTGTTCTAGCTCTGAACCCAGCTTGATACTGTGATAAAATATTATTTCCCTCTATCCAGTTGTTAAGTTTGGATAAAATCTGTTTAGCATAGATCTTTTGTAAAGTGTCAATTAGGCTTATAGGCCTATAATTAGCAGGATCTTGTCGGTTTCCCTTTTTTAAAATTGGGATTATTTCAGCCCCTTTCCATGACTCTGGTAATGGGGCTCCTGCTGCCACAGCATTACAAAGAAGATTTACGTAAAGGTCCCCATACTGTTTTGTTGTGTCTCAGCAGGTCACCAGGTATTTTGTCAGGACTGGGGGCTTTCCCTGGCTTAACTGTGTCTATAGCTGCCACAGTTTCTTCTAAACTAAAATAAGGGGCAGAATTTTGTCCACTTTGGGCGTTGCTAGGGGACGTGTTATCTTCATTGAATATTTACTTGGAGGTTGGGTAGTGACCTCTGAGTACAATGTCGAAAAGTGACCATACCATGTACCTGGGTCCAAAAAGAGATCCAGGCTGGTACTGCATGTTTTATTACCCTCTGCTAATAATCTCCAGAAACCTGCATGATCCTCATTCTTGGCTGCGATGATCAAGTCATCCCAGACGCGATCGTCCCAATCCCTTTTTGTTTGTGCTAGTAATTTTTTATACCTGGCCCTTTTATCCCTTAATTTTTCGATGTCATTAGATCTCACAGCCACTAGTAGCTCACTCTTTGGTTTGCGGCAGTCACTGTTGTACCAGTGGTTGGTTAAGGGGTAGTTACGGCCCCGGCTGCCTCATGTTCTCTAGGTAGTTTGCTCAGGATCTGTTTCAATTTATATATCATGTTCAATCACTCTGCACTATAGGAATCTCTCGTGTGAATAGATCTATATAAGGGCTAAGACGTCTGAGAAAGTATTATAGATCCTCGTCATAGCTTCACAATTGCCTAAGATTGATGGCCATTTTAAAGCTCTGCGATTATTGCTGACTATATGTTGGATTGGGATTATAGCAGTAACATTATTTCTCAAGGTCCTGGTTTCAAAGAGGGATCCCACAATTGTTAGACACAGTGGGAGGTGGTCACTATCATCTTTGGCTTCTACTTTTAGATCGAGTATGTTTGCCTAAAAGTTAGCACTAACTATTATATAGTCAATTCTACTATTGGTAAGTCCTCTTTTAAATGTATAAGCACTCGGTCTATCTGAGGGCAGCCTGCCATTGCAGGCCCTAAGTCCTTGCCCTAAAACTAGTCGGATCAGTTGGGCCACTGCAGTTGTGCAGGGTACGGTAGAGCCAGCCTCCAAAGGTGGAACACCATTTGCCATGTCATCCTCCTCCAAAATGGTTTCGAACCCCACAACCGGTTCAAATTTACAATTAAAATCTCCTCCTACAATTACTATTGCCCTGGGATCGATAGTGCTTGGGAAGTTATCAAGTAACTCTATCACTGGAGATTCCCTGCTAGCTGGTCCTGGTCTGTTATAAATGTTTAGTAAATAGATTTCAGCTTTGTTGTGTATTTTTATTTGTACCCCCAAAATGTCCACTGAAGGAAATTCTAACTGGGATGTTTCGGCCTTTAGGGTAATTTTTACCCATAGGACTAGACCACCCGATGGTCTGCCTCTTGTTGAGGGAACAGCACTGACACTGAGGGGCCGATTCCGATCGGAGGCGCACCCAATACCATTCGGTCGGGAAAAAAGCCATGCGAAAGCCTGTTTCCCGACCGATCCGTACAGCACACTGAACGAGTAAGTACGATGCGCACAACAGCACAGAATCCGGCCGAGCCGTACTCACCCAAACCAGGTCCTGTTCTCCGACCGAGGCGAATCTGGAAACGCTGAATCGAGTCGCACGGAAGGGAAAATGCAGCTCCGTCCGGCCGAACGAGTACGATGCGCTTTCCGTATGCGCCGAACCCGTCGCTACGCACGGCACGTCAAAGCATCCGGGAGAGGCGCACATAAGCTCCGATTCGCGCCACAACACGATCCACGGCTACGAGACGAACACGCCAGCGACGAGGACGAGGCGAAGCGACTAGGACGACGCGAAGCGACGAGGACGACGCGAAGCAACGAGAAGGACGAATGACACGAACCAACCATGAATCCCTTCGTCCCGATCATACCAATATTCTACATTTACTACCGGAACAGGCACGGACGCGTACGGCGCAGAAGGTAAGTCAGACACCAACCACAAAACACATACAACACGTACACGACACATCACACACACACAGAGGGATGCAGAATATACTTACACCAGCAACAGCAGCACCATAGGGGCGGGATGCCCATCACCAATGCCACATATGCACACAGGGGCCTGAATGCGCACCACCACCCCTACCCAGGGGGGGCTGGATGCCTACCACTACTACCACCCTCAGACAGGGGGGGCTGGATGCCTACTACCACCCTCACCCAGGGGGGGCTGGATGCCTACCACTACTATCACCCTTAGCCAGGGGGGGCTGGATGCCTACCACTACTACCACCCTTAGCCAGGGGGGGCTGGATGCCTACCACTACTACCACCCTCAGCCAGGGGGGGCTGGATGCCTACTACCACCCTCACCCAGGGGGGGCTGGATGCCTACCACTACTATCACCCTTAGCCAGGGGGGGCTGGATGCCTACCACTACTACCACCCTTAGCCAGGGGGGCTGGATGCCTACCACTACTACCACCCTCAGCCAGGGGGGCTGGATGCCTACCACTACTACCACCCTTAGCCAGGGGGGCTGGATGCCTACCACTACTACCACCCTTAGCCAGGGGGGCTGGATGCCTACCACTACTACCACCCTCACCCAGGGGGGCTGGATGCCTACCACCACCCTCAGCCAGGGGGGCTGGATGCCTACCACTACTACCACCCTCACCCAGGGGGGCTGGATGCCTACCACTACTACCACCCTCACCCAGGGGGCTGGATGCCTACCACTACTACCACCCTTAGCCAGGGGGCTGGATGCCTACCACTACTACCACCCCCACTCATAGGATGGACAATGCATGATACAACCAGCACACCACAACCTAGGGAATGCAAGAAGAAGACATCCCCCCAACACCATGACAAGCGTGTGTAGACTGTGTCAAATGCCTAGAACACCGAACATGACTTTGAACATACAATGTGACCCCCTACCACATGTGCCACACATATATGTGTGTGGCACCCACAATGCAAGCAGGCCATGACCATTGTGGCAATGGGGTCCAAACCCCCATCATCACAGTGACCAAAATGTAAGTGTGGGGTCCATAGCTGAAGCACATTTTGAACATTGTGGCAATGGGGTCCAAACCCCCATCATCACAGTGACCAAAATGTAAGTGTGGGGTCCATAGCTGAAGCACATTTTGAACATTGTGGCAATGGGGTCTAAACCCCCATCACCACAGTGACCAAAATGTAAGTGTGGGGTCCATAGCTGAAGCACATTTTGAACATTGTGGCAATGGGGTCTAAACCCCCATCACCACAGTGACCAAAATGTAAGTGTGGGGTCCATAGCTGAAGCACATTTTGAACATTGTGGCAATGGGGTCTAAACCCCCATCACCACAGTGACCAAAATGTAAGTGTGGGGTCCATAGCTGAAGCACATTTTGAACATTGTGGCAATGGGGTCTAAACCCCCATCACCACAGTGACCAAAAGGTAAGTGTTGACAAAGAAAGAGGTGCAACTGCCAAACTGCATGGATGATTCCTGGTCACAGAACAAAAAACACATCAGTGGCAAAGTAGTGTATGTGTCCCATTGCAACATAAATTGGGGGAGCCAAATACTGCAGTGCAAATAAGACATACCTTTGGCCATGTGCAGACAAACAACACCCATGGGGGCTGACACCGTCAACAATCATCAATGACACAATGACAGAAGTGACCATCAGAATGCAGACCCACATATTTGCACCAATGGGCACACAAATGCAGATACCCTGTGGAGACTGCAGATGTGAGGTGAACAGATACCATACCATGGCAGCAATGGGACACACAAACCATGATCATTGTGCTGACCGATGACCTAGGAGTCCCAGGGACAGCAGGGGAAACCCACAAAACTACATACAGCCAATGGCACACCCAAGATATGCCAATGCAGGGGTGCAGATGCACAAACACAAACAGGCAGACCCACACTGCACATCATACACAACAGGTGATGGGGGGGGGGTGCCAGTGTCCCCAGGCAACCACACAACACATGAGGAGACCTGAATACCAATCATACAGATGTGCATACAGTGCCACACAAAGGTAATTCATGGATCCAAATCCCCTATGTGGGCAAGCAGGCATTGTCAGATGAGAGGGAGCACAAATCACACATGTCACACAGGCACGTAGGGACAGCAACTGACACAGCAAGACACAGACACACCACAGCACCACCCCCAGGGCCCCCACAATGTGGTGACCCTGGGCTGCATTACAATCCCACTGTGATGACAAAGCTAAATGTGGTTCACACTGTGAACCACAGTCATGTGTCCTGAGCAACAAACTACCATCACACCTACACAAGCACAAATCAATCAGCATGGCCAGTAAGCCAAGGCCAACATGGAGGCAGGGGCCTAGCCGGGCAACAACTCTCATCTGCACACACTCAACACCACACACCTCGACCTCCAACAATGTGCAGCAGTGAAGTACACATGCACTGGTGACATTGCACATGCACCCATGACTATTCCAGGGTGGTGGGTGGGAACCAAGGTGCAGAAACACATCACACATGGCCACTCAACAAGACTCCTGAATGTCTGACACACTGCACACTACGCTGTACATGGACATGACAGCAATACCACACCAACCAATGGGATCCCAGCCACAGTCACACACCAATGAAGAAGCCAAGGTCACCCACAAAGAACACACATAGACAACAACCAACATTGCAGCCCGGACCCTGAGGAGGGCCAGCAGTCACACACACAACGTGTCACAATCACTGAAAGATAACACAAACTGGAAATCACATGACAGGGGCAAACAACAAGTGCCAAGGGAAACCTGACTGTGACCCATCTGCGTCTGCACACAAACTCAGCCCTGACAGCAAACACACCTATGGGTGACACCCTGATGACCAGTAATGTGCCATGCACCCACATCACAGAGAACCCAGGGAGAAGACTTTGGGGGAACATAGGTCAACTCAGCTAGCATCACAAACAGGTACAACACTAGGGATCACAGCATGCACAGCTAAACGGAAGTGAACACACAGACATGCACATACAACACACACCTTGGGCGCAGGCAATGTCACAGGAGTACACACTGCCATGAGGGGACTCCACTCCTGTGTGAGGAAAGCTGTGCCATATGTTGCCTCAGTAGGGCCCCATCATGTCAGCTGAGCACTTGGTCACACAATCAACAATTAGCACCAAATGAAGGCTCCCGTCACATCAGCCTGGTCATGGGAGTGCCAACGAAATCATCAGCACAGATCCAACACACTTGTATAGCAATGTTGCACTGACAACACAGATGAGTCCTTCCCCATTGATGCCCAAACCTGCATGTCCACTGGAGATGGCCACACGGTCAGGGAAGTAGACGAATTGAACAATGGCAGGCACAACAGATGTGCAGGGGTGGAAGCCACAGATGAGAAATAGCCAATCTAAGTAGGAAATCCCATTGCCAAATACTGAACACATGACTCCCTCAGATGCTGCTATGGATGACATGGATACACCACAGGATAGGACACATTCCCCCTGGACCACATGGGTTCCTGCACAGTAACACTTCATTATCATGAGACCAAATATCACCATCACTGCAGCAAGGGCATGGTTAGCATCATCAACATCATGTACATCAGAAGCAAAAGCAATAGAGAACAGAAAGTTGCTTTATTCAGCATATGTGGCATTAAAAGTAGAAGTCCGGTAGAAAATTAACAAAGGCCAATGGCCAGTCCATCAACAAAGTCACAAGTGGGTGACAGTGGCAGATGCCACCCTACACATGCCTGCACAAAACCAGGGACAATCCACTAGGAGGGGCAACCGGGGGGTAGGCCAGACACCGCAGGGACAGGATCAGGGCTCACCAGGAGGAAGCAGGGAAGGGGTGGTGGGTGCTGGAGAGCCACTGACAACTGCAGTGGAGGTGTCTGACATGGTGTGTGCCGGCACAACTGGGGGCATGACTCAGATGTAGTGGGTGCCGGCACGACTGCAGTGGACCCTGCAGATGGAGTGGACAGGTCCGCCACTGCAGTGCCCAAGTCAGACAGGGTGGTAGTGGACTCCACTGCAGTGCTTACCACCAGGGGAGGAGAATGGGGAACAGGCAAGGTGGGCTGGACAGAGGGGAGGACACCCTCACCACATCAGTGGCACAGACAAGCGCAGCGGGGGGTGTGGTGCCGGGAGAGCAAGTGCCAGGGGGAGAAGGCCGGATCCTCTTGGGGATGGTATATCTGTGGGTGGGGGAACCTGGGGCAGGGTGTGGTGGGGGCACCTGTGGAGTGGGGGCCTGAGGGATGGAGGAAGGAGACCTGGTGCTTGAGCTGCAGGGCGGCGGCGGGGTCTTGCTCTTACCACTCCGGGGGGACTTGCGGGTGGGGGCCTCAGTCTGTCTGCGCCTGGGGGAGGGTGTCCGGGGGCGAGGGGCACTCTGCTCCATGTGGGGGCTTCCTCTTCCCCCTGGATGCTGGAGCAGCTGGATCGGAGGGGAAGAGGCCGAGGTCACTGAGGAAGAGGCGCTGGGTCTTTGGGGTTGCAGGTGAGGCAAGGGAGGGTGTTTTGGAGGGAGAGGCAACTGAGGACTGCGCAGTGCCCGTGGATGCGTGTGTGTGTACCAGGGCCCCATCCCCTGTGAGTCTGGTCTCAGTCCCCTGACTGTGCGTGCGTGTGCGTTTTGTTTGTGGCGTGTGTGTCTGTGTGCTGGACGTGTGTGTGCTGGTGTGTGCCTGTGCCGGTGTGTGTGTGCTTGGGACGGGTAAGGTGCTGGGGAGTGTGGATGGAGCAGAGGCAGGAGGGGTGAGGGACTGTCTGAGGAGGGACACTGCTGCCGTCAGGGAGGAGTCCATGGACCTATTGCCCCTCTGTAGGTCAGACATGCCCGATGAGATGCCCTCCATGAACGACACCAGCTGAGTCAACAGAGCGGTGTGCGCATGGAGGACACTCAGCATGGCTGTCTGCCCTACATGGAGCTGGCGAAGGAGGTACACAGACTCCTCACTCAGGGCAGCAGGGGACACAGGGGCAGGGGTGCGGTGCCTGGCCCAAAGGAGACACGCTCCCGAACATGGGAGCCTCCACGGACCTGGGGAATGGGAGCCGATGGGAGGGCGGTGGTGGTGCTGGTGGTGGCGGGGACAGCAACACTAGCTGGGGTGTGGTGGCTGCTGACACCCGCCTCCATAAGGGAGTCATCCTCCGAGTTGCTCTGGTCCTCAGCTGAGGTAGATGGTGCTGAGGACTCCTCGGTGTGGCTCCCCTCGCCCTCCGTGCCACTGGGTCCCTCCGACCACTCCTCGGCTGCTGACCCAGTCTGGCTCTCTGGCTCCTCCTGGTCCGTGGAGCTGTCCCCTTCCGTGGCCGTGGATGTATCTGCAAACAATGGGGAAACAGACAGACATCAGTCACCTGCACCAAACGCACACACCACTGTGAGCACAGCACATTACAGAGCAAGCCCTGGCATCATTAGTTGTACATTGCTAAAAGTGCCCTAACTGAACAGGAGAAGCCAATTGTCAGTCTGATGCCAACCATGGCACTCACATCCCACATGGCCTTGCACCCATCTGTCTGGTGTCTGTTGGATTGCAACACCCCAGTGTGGACACATGCACCAAGTACACAGTAGTTGGACAGTGCAGAGGACACGGTGTGGCATGTGGACATGCACACCTCACAGCTCTTGCCACAGAGTCAGTACAGGTTTCCGGATGAAAGGGATGCCCAGAGTCAAATAGGAAATGCATGTGATGCATACCAGCGACAGACACCATGATGCACCCATGTCCTGATAGCCATCGCCACAATGGTGTGCATGTAGCACATGTCACTCCCCTGCAGGATCACCAATAAGTAGACACATGCCATGGCAGAGGCATGACTGCTAAGTCATACATCACTGTCTCAGTGATGTATGACTTGGCAGCCAGACAACAACACTATGCACTGTGTCACAATAGTAGGTCATGGGGAATGCAAGTCCTGGAGCTGCACAAGTGCACATGTACATCCCCCACAACACATCATCTTAACCCTCATCTGTCCAGGTCATACCTATTGGACATATGGGAGACCTGTGACACTACCCTCTGAACCTGAGCCCCTCACAATCTGCTGTGAATGGGGAACAGCTGCCTGAACTTCACATTCGCATACCCCAGTCTGCACGGGCAGCTGATCAAACACCTATTGACACACAAGTATCGTCTCCTATGGTCACATCTCCAGGGTCATGCTGAGCCCCTACCAAGAAACACCCCAGCAGTCCTGGCAACTAATCCACAGCACACTGACACAGAGGCAGACACCTGAGGGGTCAAATCACTGCGCACAATGTGTCAGCTGATACACAGGAGTGGGAGTACAGAGTGCATTGCATGGCCTGGAGTAGGCATGACTGTCCTGCTCCACATGAATGAGGGATGAGCCCTGGACAGTGGATAGCTGGCTATGTATGTGTGACACACGTAATCTGCACACTCCTGGGGCCCAAACATTGTTCCCACCCGCTGCATGGGCGTGTGCCACATACCCCAGGCACATGTGGTGGCTCAGCTCAGCAAGTGGACCGCATATCAAAGCAACACGCAGATTACATGTCCGAACACAGGCGTAGTGCGAACAATGGACCCACCCATGATGCCCACAACAGAGTTAGGGAAACATGCTGTCCCCCACCTTTAGTGAAGCAAACTGCAAGGACACAGTCCCAAGTGACACAATTCCCTGAATGTAAGGGCCACACCTGGGTATCAGATGAGCAGTGGGCAGTGCACAATAGAGGGACATGGCTCCTGGACAACATGACTGCTGCACTGTGGCAGTTGAACCAGGCCAGAGGAGGGCACACAGCATGTAATACAGAGTTCACAGTGCAGTCTTTGACTCACCCCCTCCTTGCTGCTGTCTGGCCTTCAGCTGCCCATCCAGGTCTGGAAACACCACCGCCAGGATCTGGAGCATGTGGGGGGTCAGGGTCCGTGTTCCGCCCCTCCTGCGAGGAGGCGACAGCTTCAGCTGGACCCGTGCAATCCTCCGGGTCCAGCCCCGAAGGTCCTGCCACCTCTTCTGGCAGTTGCGGATCCGGCGCTTGTAGACCCCCACGGACCGGACAGCCCGGACGATGTCCTTCCAGATCTCCTGCTTCCGATGGGCATTAACCTGTCAGGATGACAAAGTGAAAAGGCCATTACTACACATGCAACATATCCGTGCATGACACAGTTGTATATACATGTCTCAATCACAGGGGCACATGATGTACACAGGCAGTGCAAAGCTGCCCATGGACAGTTTGCCAGACGTCACTACATGGTATCATTGCATGGGAAGTAAAACATTGTTCAAATGCACTGTCACTGCACCATACCTGTCCAGTGCATGTCACTACACACTATGGGGGTGACAACTACTCAGTGAGCCTGCTAGCCAGTGGCGTGCAGACTTTTAGCCTTGCTAGTCAGACAATATGCACATTCAGAAAGGCAGTGCACAGAACACTCACCTGCTCCCCTGGTGTCCCATACAGCTTGCTGTACTGTGGAAGTAGGCTGTCCAGCAGGGCCTGGTTCTCCTCAAGGCTGAAGGCTGGGGCTCTCTCCACAGTACGTGCCATTGCAGGGTCCAGAGGGGCAGAGACAGCAGCAGTGCAGTGGCAGATGTCGTCCTGGAGCATGTAGTGCAGGCAAGTGAGCTCCCAGGGGAACAGCCAGCAATATATATGTGCTGGAGAGGCAGATACTGTCCCTTGTGTCCAAAGTGATAGGTCCAAGTCGTTTGCATCTTCTGAATCTGGCCAATCCATGGAATAGCAGCACCAAAACACGCCCACAGCATCCTTCAAATCTTCAACTTCATGACATACATGATTTTGCAACATTGTTGTGGGTGACCAACTGAATTTCCAGCAACCGACTCGTTCGAAATTCGAAAACGCGTCCGTTGCCAGGCAAGCCCATTGTCAATGGGTGCGCACCGATCGGTCCATTGCGGTACAACGCGTACAGGGGTACAACGCGTACCCGCACACATTGCATGCAATGGGCCGGCCGGGGGCACCGATCGGTCCATTGCGGTACAACGCGTACAGGGGTACAACGCGTACCCGCACACATTGAATGCAATGGGCCGGCCGGGGGCACCGATCGGTCCATTGCAGTACAACGCGTACAGGGGTACAACGCGTACCCGCTCACATTGCATGCAATGGGCCGGTTGGGGGCACCGATCGGTCCATTGCAGTACAACGCGTACAGGGGTACAACGCGTACAGGGGTACAACGCGTACCCGCACACATTGCATGCAATGGGCCGGCCGGGGGCACCGATCGGTCCATTGCAGTACAACGCGTACAGGGGTACAACGCGTACCCGCACACATTGCATGCAATGGGCCGGCCGGGGGCACCGATCGGTCCATTGCGGTACAACGCATCACTGTACATGTGACTGGCATATGTCAGCATGCCTGTCTCAGATGGATATATGCCAGCCACAGATAGCTCCCAGGGAGTGAGGGGCACACCTACATCACGACAGCCTGCCCAAACTTTATCATAAGGCATGTAAGGCTGCATTTCCTATTGTATGTTTTTTTTATTTTTTTTATTTATTTGAGTTTTATATAGCGCTTGCTAGACCCGGAGGTATCAGAGCGCTTTACATAGGGTTCCACAAAGTTACAAAATTACATCAGTTACCAGTTACATCAGTTACTAGAAAAACATTTCAAGTGCGTAAAGACAAAATAAATGGAGCTTAGAAAGAAGAGGGGGTAGGGTAAAGGGGTAGGAGGGTAAAGGGGTAGGAGGGAAATAGGGTGGAGAGACGAGGGAGAGTCTGTCCAAAGTCCGGCTGGGTAGGTGGCGGCCGAGGGGGAAGTCCACAGCCCATCTCCTCTATAGCTATCAGGTAGCTCCACCGGGCATCGGCCAAATATCTAGGTCTCAACGGAAAAACATTTAAAAAGCATAGGGGAGGAAAAAATGGAGCACAGAGGGGAAAGGGGTAGGGTAAAGGGGTGGGAGGGAGAATGCGAAGGCGAGACGAAGGAAGGTCTGCCCAAAGTCCGGCTGGGTAGGTGACGGCCAAGGGGGCCATCTCCTCTATGGCTATCAGGTAGCTCCACCGGGCATCGGCCAAAAAACTAGGTCTAGCGCTTAACATAAGGAAACATTGTGTTTTATATAGCGCTGGCTAGACCCGGAGGTATCAGAGCGCTTTACATAGGGTTCCGCAAGGTTACAAAATTACATCAGTTACCAGTTACATCAGTTACTAGAAAAACATTTCAAGTTCGTAAAGACGAAATAAATGGAGCTTAGAAAGAAGAGGGGGTAGGGTAAAGGGGTAGGAGGGAAATAGGGTGGAGAGACGAGGGAGAGTCTGTCCAAAGTCCGGCTGGGTAGGTGACGGCCGAGGGGGAAGTCTACAGCCCATCTCCTCTATAGCTATCAGGTAGCTCCACCGGGCAACGGCCAAATATCTAGGTCTCAACGGAAAAACATTTAAAAAGCATAGGGGACGAAAACAAATGGAGCACAGAGGGGGAAAGGGGGTAGGGTAAAGGGGTGGGAGGGAGAATGCGAAGGCGAGACGAAGGAAGGTCTGCCCAAAGTCCGGCTGGGTAGGTGACGGCCAAGGGGGCCATCTCCTCTATAGCTATCAGGTAGCTCCACCGGGCATCGGCCAAAAACTAGGTCTAGCGCTTAACATAAGGAAACATTGTGTTACAAATTACAAAAATGATCACATTAATTACAGAGAGGTCACAAATTCAATACAGGAGTTATTAGCGACCATGAAAAACAAGATCCACAAAAAGGAGAGGGGAAAAAAAGAAAAAGGCCAGGGAGAGCAGGGAGTCCACGGGAGGGAGTCAGCAGCGGAGAAAGATATGAGACATAAGTCAGAGGTCCGGCTGGGTAGGTGACGGCCATAGCGGTGTGCCAGAGCCTGTCTCCCCTATAGCTGTCGGGGCAGCTCCACCGGGAATCGGTCATACATTTCGTACTCCGCCGGATAGAAATGAGAATCAGAAAAGGGACCAAGAGTCAGCAACGGAGAAAGAGACAAGACATAAGTCCGAGGTCCGGCTGGGTAGGTGACGGTCATAGTGGTGTGCCAGAGTCTGTCTCCCCTATAGCTGTCAGGGCAGCTCCACCGGGAATCGGTCATACATTTCGGACTCCGCCGGGTAAAGATGAGAATCAGGAAGGGACTAAAAGTCTAGAGTCCAGAGACGGGCAGGTGGAGCTGGCGAGGGTGGTAGGATAGGAAGGGGAGTGTAGCTTGGCAGCCATCTTAAGGTCAGGCAAATCGAGTCTGTTGATCTCCAAGATTCTGTGGTGGTGTTGTCTCTAGATCTTAGGATTGTTTCCTCAAGATCGAACACGGGCGCCATCTTGGGGTCAGGTCACACTCGGTATAGTCAGTTATGCATTGCATTATATGCCTCAGTAGATGTTTGTGCACACTGGGATGGCTCCTCGGGCAGGGGGGGGTCGGTGCCCGGCGTTCCGCTTCTATGTTTGGTCGCTAGCGGTTGTCTCGTTGTGTGGCAGCCCTATTCCACCCAAGATGTAATGCACTCTGGTGCTGTGCCTCAGTGTGTTCCCGCTCTAGAGCCATCTGCAGAGTCCGGCGGGCGCCATGTTAAGGTCAGGCACCCCCAATAGAGCAGCTCCGCCGTGGAGTTTACAGTGACGTATGGAGAATGGCCCCGTGCTCACTAACCTCTGCGACGCGGTGTAGGGTCGCTCCTCGTGTCTGGATCCCCGGGTGACAAGGGACCGGGCCATTGGTTGTCTCAGTGGTGTGGAGGGAGGAAGGGCTCCCGATCATCAGTCCTGCCCCGAGCGCTCCCGCGGGCACCGTGCCAAATCTCGCTGTCCCTACCGGGGTGCCAACTGTTACACCGGCGCTCAGGGGGAGCGCTCCGCTGTGTGGAATTCGTAGCAGGAACCCCACGGTCAGTCTCGGGCTCAGCCGCTCGGGCGCGGGCTCCGGTGGTTAGCGGTCGCCATGTTGTTTCTGGAGCCACTGCCGATAAAGGTTGTATTCCGCTGGGGATCCGCACCAGATCAGGACTCAACCTCCAGCGCTAGGTGCGCCTAACGTTTAGACACATTTACCCCTGTTTGTTGTAAGTTTTGACGCGTTGTGACTAGCGAGTTTCGTGCCCGTATGCGGAGCCTCAGCAGGGCATGTCCGCCGTCCACAAATGCCGAATGCCGGATGTTGGTGTACATGTTGGTGTACATGTTGTCCTGTGGGTGTCACCTGTGGGCAGCCACCCCCAGGCTGTGCACGTGTTCATGGGGACAGGATCCTGGGTGTTACGTGTACATGACCACTGTGATGTGCAACTGTTCATATCTGTGCATGTGCCATGGTCACATTTCACGGTGGTGTATGTGTATGTCATGTCACATACCCCGTGAGTCCCATGTGGGACGGTATGTTTGAGCCAGGGTGTCCCAGTGGCACAATTGTGATGGTCCTCCACAGTCTTTGTGCATGTAGTGTTTACAATGTCTCTGATTTCATGTGCACAATGGGAGACAGTCTCCACATCCACGGTGTGTGTGCATGGACTTTGATGTTGTGCGTGTGTGTGTCACAGACGTCCATGTCTGTCCTGCCGTGGCAAGTGGGACCACTACCTGTGGGGGTCATGGTTGTTTTGCTGTGGTGTATACATGATACTCCATGTAATGCCAGTGTCCATGTGGCAATACAGGGTCCCTGGGAATGTACCTGTCGTTGAGCTGTGGTGCCTGAGGCACATCTGTCCTCACATGTCACTGTGGGGGGTGATTGTGACACGGCAGCAGGAGATGGGAACTGTGACACGGCCTCATGATATCCAATGGGCCAACCTGGGACTAATTGATGCCACCTGTTGGACCGTGTTGACAGATGTTGGCCATGTATGTACCATACATGTCCTTACGGAACTGCACACTTCATGTAGTTGTGCCTCATAATGATGTATGTTGGGATATTGAGTGTGTTCAATGCCGCATATGTGGGGTGACTGACAATCTTGCTTACTTCTCCTCTGCACTGCAGGGCTCCTGCTGTCCATCGACCATTCCCAGACCTGGCAACGATGGTGGAACGGGACAGCATCCGACGGTACCGCTTCACCAGGCAGCTGATTGAGGATTTGGCAGTGCAGTTGTCCCCACATTTGCAGCCTGGCCGGCCGTATCCTACAGCGCTGACCCCCAAGGTGAAGGTGATGGCAGCCCTACACTTCTTTGCCACCGGTACCTTCCAACATACTGTTGCGACTGCTGGTGGGATGTCACAGACCATGTTGAGCCGTGTGCTCCGCGATGTTTTGGCGGCAATGTTGCTATTCCTGAACCGGTACATCTATTTCCCTAGACTGCGACGACTCACTGACGTGAAGAGTGACTTTTATGCCCTGGGGAGGATGCTGCATGTCATTGGCTCCATTGATGGGACACATGTGGCATTGGTACCACCACAGGCCCAGGAGCAGGCCTACAGGAACCGCAAGCCCTACCACTCGGTCAATGCACTGGTGGTGTGTCTTGCAGACATGACCATCACACACGTGTGTGCCCGTTTCCCTGGTTCAGCACACGATGCCTTTGTGATGAGGAGTAGTCGCATCCCCAGGATGATGGCACAGATGCAGAACCAGCGTGCCTGGCTTGTTGGTGTGTACTGACTTTGTGCCATTGTGTGTGATCTGATCTGTAGTATTCCGCCCACTTTTCCAAGTCAGCTAATGTGCACTTGTCTGTCCGTAGGTGACTCGGGATACCCCAACATGCCGTGGTTGCTGACACCCCTCAGGAACGCTGTGACACCAGCCCAGATGCGCTACAATGAGGCACATGGTCGGACCAGGAGAGTTATTGAGCGGACATTTGGTCTCCTGAAGAGCCGCTTCCGCTGCCTGGACAAGACCGGAGGGTCCCTCCCATATGCCCCTGCGAAAGTGTGCAAGATTATCATCGTCTGCTGCATGCTCCACAACCTGGCAGTGCGGAAGGAGTTGCCTCTCATCCAGGATGACAATGACCAACATCCGCCACCTGTGGAGGATCCTGGCCTGGACCACGATGCCAGTGACGATGATGATGATGATGGTGATGTCCGCACACAGCTCATCACCAACTTCTTTAGCTGAATGTGAGTATCCTGAGGTGTCATGTCAATGATGTGAGTTGGCATGATATGTGTAGGTGGTGCTCTGGTGCTGTTGGAGTGTGTCCATGGGCTACTTGACTGGATGTGTGTTGCGATGTGTGCTTACAGGTGGTCTGTACTCCCCAACAGTGTTGACATGCTAACTTGGTTCTGGGTGGGTATCTTGTAACATGTATTGTGCATGAGTTTTGCTGTTCTGTCCTGTACTCCCTTGCTTTTGACTGTGTGTCATTTCTGTCCTTCACAGGGTACTTCCAGATTCGTTTGGTCAACTGTGTCCACCGACGACGTGATTGCACTTCCAGGCTGGTAGCTGTTGTGTCCCTACAGGTGATGTGCGCCACACCCATGGACTCCCTTCCGTCTACAGTTGTTGACTGTGTGCCCGCTGCCAGGTGGGATTACCTTGCATCTGTAGTGGTTACGACATGTTGCAACTGTGTAATAAACCTGTGCTTCACTTTGTGATGTGCGTTGTCTGTGGTCACACATTTGACTGCCATTTGCTTACTGCACCTGTGGGCTACTTGACTACAACTGGGAATGGGTGTGGTGTCTGTGCATTGCACCGTCTTCCCTGGCAACATCAGTGTAGGCAATGAGTCAGATGGCCTAGGTGTGTATGTGTTGTGTAGCCCTGGTGGTGTGTCTCCCTCATATGTGTCACGTTGCCTTTACTCACATGCCTGTGTTGTACTTGCTGTTGCAGTTCGCATACACAGTGTAATTTTGCAGTTCATCATCCCCATGACAGCACCCACGTTGGAATCACAACAGAGGCAAGTATGGTGTATTAGTGTGTTTATTGTGATACATTTGTGTGAATAGTGCATAGGATGGGTAGTGCTGTACATAAATCTTGCAATCAGAAGTTCCTAGGTGAATTGAAAGTCCTGGTAGACAGAATCCCCAGTATCGGGGCCACAGTTGTCTGACACATTGGTCCAACTTGTACTCCCCATGCAATGTGTGGGAGTAGTGTTGCCGTCAACAGGGTGAACAGTCTGTGCACAAAGGTGAACATCCAGAACAGGTTCAGGCTTCCTGGGAGTTGCGCTTGGCCATCGGCCTCTCACTTGTCCCTCTTCGGACGACACCTCTTCTTGGGGGGCCCTCAAGTACAGGCTGCTGCGGTGCAGGGGACTCTCCGCCAGAGTCATCCTCCCTCCCTGTGGCAGTTGCAGTTTGTTCAGCACCAGATGTTGTTGGCACACAGGGAGGTGTGGACTGGTTGCTGTTCATCTGGCGGAGGCATTGTAAAATGTCCCTGTGCACCGCCGTCATCTCATGCAGTGCATCCCACTTGGACTCCACGCGGGACATGTGTGAGTCCACGCGGGACATGTGTGACTCCACGTGGGACATGTGAGAGTCCAAGCGGGCATGATGGGCAGCCTGCTGCTGTTTCATGTCTCTGAGGAGCCCCACTACCTGGCTGAGGTCTCCGGTGCTGGACTGGTACGCATCAGCTATGCGTACCAGTTGTGGGTCATCATGCACACCAGCAACCTCTGCAAGCAGCGACCTCTGTCTCCCACCCCTCCCACCACCCCTGCTGACATGTGCAGTGCGTGCAGTGGCACGCACAGATGACCCAGGTCCACCTTGGGGGTTGGTGGTGGTGGTGGTGTCCATGGCCCCAGGTTGGTCCAGGGTCCCTGTGCTGGTGTTGCTCCTTGTTCTGTCCATGTCGGCAGGGATGGTATTTGTGGTGACAGTCGTTGGAGGGGTGGGTGCAGGGGGTGCAGCTGGTGGTCCTGCTGGTGCTGCAGCTGGTGGTCCTGCTGGTGCTGCATGTAGACTTGCACCGGATGTGCCAGGTTGGTCTTCTTCGTCCGAGGAGGGCAGAGGCTGTTCGACGCCAGTGAGCTCCGCATCCTCTTGAGCCTGGGACTGGGACTCCTCAGCGTCTGCTGCTGTGTCCCCATCATCACCTGTTTTTGGGAGACACACACAATGTATGTTATGTTTCTGCAGGCATCAATGGTTGACACACATGACAGTTGTGACTGTGCCTCTGGGTGCGGGCCTGTACATTGCATTGTCCTAAGTCGTCACAGTCAGGGGTTGATATTGGTGTGGCACATTGTCCTGCATTATTTGGGCATTTCTATGTATTTGTTGGGATGTGAACATGGTCTGCATTGGTTGTATTTGGTTGACAGCCGGCCCTCCTTCCCACCCAGCCAGTCAGTTATCCCACCATGGACTGTGCTTGCATTGCAGGGAGTGGAAGTTGTCTCTCAGGATGTCAGTCAGTGGTGTCCTGCTGTTTGTTGGTGCACAGTTGCCAGCAGGGCCTTGTGCTCCCCACAGCAGTAGCCAGTGTCAGCCATCTTGTGAGTCCTTCTCCACTTCCTGTGATGTGAGCATGGTTCAGGGTGGTGTTGATGGGACAGTTGTGGGGGTGACCAATATCAGTGACTACGACTCCCATCATGCTATTGCCTCCACCCCCCTTCCCAGCATGCCCATGCTTCCTTCCTTTTGACTCTGCTTCCCTGTGGGGTGGGCTGGCTGTGCTGACAGGATGGCTGGGAGTGTTGTCCTGGCAGTTGTTTGGCTAACAGTCCCAAGAGTGTCCCTGTGCTTCACACAACATAATCCAGGGTGGTGGTTCTTTGTGGGATCTTGAGTTGGGATGTGAGGCATTGCATTCTACCAGGTGGGTTCTGTGGAGTTTGTGTTGAGGGGGTGTGAGGGGAGGTGCTTGTGACTATGGTCAGTGCTGCAAGTCCTCCTTCCCACCCACCCAGCCAGCCAGATATCCCACCATGGAACGTGCTTGCATTGCAGGGAGTGGAAGTTGTCTCTCAGGATGTCAGTCAGTGGTGTCCTGCTGTTTGTTGGTGCACAGTTGCCAGCAGGGCCTTGTGCTCCCCACAGCAGTAGCCAGTGTCAGCCATCTTGTGAGTCCTTCTCCACTTCCTGTGATGTGAGCATGGTTCAGGGTGGTGTTGATGGGACAGTTGTGGGGGTGACCAATATCAGTGACTACGACTCCCATCATGCTATTGCCTCCGCCCCCTTCCCAGCATGCCCATGCTTCCTTCCTTTTGACTCTGCTTCCCTGTGGGGTGGGCTGGCTGTGCTGACAGGATGGCTGGGAGTGTTGTCCTGGCAGTTGTTTGGCTAACAGTCCCAAGAGTGTCCCTGTGCTTCACACAACATAACCCAGGGTGGTGGTTCTTTGTGGGATCTTGAGTTGGGATGTGAGGCATTGCATTCTACCAGGTGGGTTCTGTGGAGTTTGTGTTGAGGGGGTGTGAGGGGAGGTGCTTGTGACTATGGTCAGTGCTGCAAGTCCTCCTTCCCACCCACCCAGCCAGCCAGATATCCCACCATGGACTGTGCTTGCATTGCAGGGAGTGGAAGTTGTCTCTCAGGATGTCAGTCAGTGGTGTCCTGCTGTTTGTTGGTGCACAGTTGCCAGCAGGGCCTTGTGCTCCCCACAGCAGTAGCCAGTGTCAGCCATCTTGTGAGTCCTTCTCCACTTCCTGTGATGTGAGCATGGTTCAGGGTGGTGTTGATGGGACAGTTGTGGGGTGACCAATATCAGTGACTACGACTCCCATCATGCTATTGCCTCCACCCCCTTCCCAGCATGCCCATGCTTCCTTCCTTTGACTCTGCTTCCCTGTGGGGTGGGCTGGCTGTGCTGACAGGATGGCTGGGAGTGTTGTCCTGGCAGTTGTTTGGCTAACAGTCCCAAGAGTGTCCCTGTGCTTCACACAACATAACCCAGGGTGGTGGTTCTTTGTGGGATCTTGAGTTGGGATGGGGGCATTGCATTCTACCAGGTGGGTTCTGTGGAGTTTGTGTTGGGGGGTGTGAGGGGAGGTGCTTGTGACTATGGTCAGTGCTGCAAGTCCTCCTTCCCACCCAGCCAGCCAGATATCCCACCATGGTACGTGCTTGCATTGCAGGGAGTGGAAGTTGTCTCTCAGGATGTCAGTCAGTGGTGTCCTGCTGTTTGTTGGTGCACAGTTGCCAGCAGGGCCTTGTGCTCCCCACAGCAGTAGCCAGTGTCAGCCATCTTGTGAGTCCTTCTCCACTCCCTGTGATGTGCGCATGGTTCATGGTGGTGTTGATGGGACAGTTGTGGGGGGCAATATGTGTGACTGCAACTCCCATGATGCTATTGGCTACACTGACTTGGCCAGCATACACAGAATTCCTTCCTTTGAGTGGTCTTCACTGTGTGTTGGTGTTGTTGTGGTGGCTACATGTCTGGATGTGTTTGTTAGTTCTATTTGTGCCACTGCCTAGCTGTAGTTGTAGTTGTGTTTGTACATGTGATGGCACAGTTGGATGTGACTTTTTTGATGGCATGTGTTGTGTTTATCTGACTGACATACTCATTTTGGGATGATTCTGTTCTGGTTGCTGTGTAATTGCTATGAGTGCATGGTTTGACTCTCCCCTTGACAGTGATGTGTGTGTGTTTTGTGGCAGTATATTGTGTACATTTGTTGTGTACTCACCAGGCTCTGGGATGTCCTCTAGTCCATATACGCTCACTGGCGGAAGGATGGCCCGCACCTTCTCCTCCCAGGGCCTGAGGTATATTGGCTTGGCAGGTGGGCCACTGCCAGTGTATTGGCTGTTGATGTAGTCTTTCTTGAGCAGGTCCCGTACCCTCCTGCGCATGTCATACCACCTGTTCTGGATGTCGCTCTTTGTGCGCCGACATGGTGATTGTGCGTTCACCCTGTTGATGATCATCTCCCACATCTTGGTTTTCTGGGAGATGGGGGTCTGTTGGACCAGTGTGCCAAACAGCTGTGGCTCTACCCTGAGGATCTCGTCTACCATGACTTCCAATTCACTATCTAGGAACTTGGGATTCTTCTTGGGGGCATGGTGATGGGTGGTGATGGTGAGTGATGTGTGTGTTGGTGTGCAGGTGAGGGTGTGTGAGTGTGTGTTTTGCTGGGTGTATGTGAGGTAGGTATTTGTTGGTGTGCTGGTGGTGTGTGGCTTGTGTGAGGGATGAGCTGTGGGTGTGTGGTTGCTTTCTCTTGGGTGCTGGCAGTGGAATGGCATTTGCAAAGGATCATGGTTGTGATTTGTGTCCTTTATATGGGTGGAGTTGTGGGTGTGTCTTTGTTCTCTGTCCCCACCCCCCAGTATTTATTGGCTTAGTAATTGCTTGTTTGGCCTTTTTTTGTGTGATTTTTCCTTAGTACTTTTTGTGCATGTTGGAAACGTTCTTGTGACCGAGTCGGACCCTGCATTTGTCTCGTACGGTATTCTCCGTTTCGTTCACGCTGTGTTTGTGCAGTTTTCTATGCTGCGTACGCGTCGGTCGCAGTGTTTTGTGTTACTCGGCTCGGTTTTGTATGCGTGTCGGTCGTACGGCTTGTCCTCCGTCCGACTCGCTCGTGGTTTTCGCGCCTTGCATCGTACTTTGCGGTTTGGAGTTCGCGTGTACGTTTCGGTCGGATTTGTTCCGGGTGCGTGTCGGTCGGTTGGATTCGCGTGTTTTTCCGACCGGATTGCTGTTTTCCGTGCGGCTCGGTCGTTCGACTTGGGTTCGGTACGTGTCGGTCGGATTTTGCACGCTTTGCATCGTACTTGGCGTGTCGGGCGCCACAGGTACGTGTCGGTCGGTATAATTTCCGGATCCGAGTCGGTCGGTGCTTTTTCCGGCCCGAATCGGAATCGACCCCTGAATGTTTTGTAGCCTAGCTTGTGCTGGATTTCCAGTGCCCAGGTTTCTTGTAGCAGGCAGAAGTCATTTAGATTTATATACTCCTGCCATTCACAATCTATTAATTTGCGTTTTAGCCCTACTATGTTCCATGATATTAGGCGCTTTACCAATGGCTGGGTTTCTTCATTCCGGGGTAGTGGACTGGCTGGGACAGATTCTACCCCTGTATATACCCTATGCTCTACAAGATTAACCTGTTGGTTTAGTAGGGGTTCAATTGGAATTAAGTTTTCGTTGGGCAAGCTTGAGAGCCTGTCATATCGGTCAGACGTAAGGACCAGCGTTGGTAGTCAATCAACTGCCTCCAGATTATTTTGCGGCAGGCCGGGTTATGGTAGTTGTCTGGGATTTGCAGGTTCTCGATGGATCACCACTATTTTACTACAGGGGTTGTGCAGTTTGAATCTCACCAGGGTGTTGGGGGGTGGGCATGCTCTTAGGTCAAGTGCTATTAACCCGTCAGTAAGCTCTTTGTTTCTAATGTAAGGAGTATGGTGTCGTAGGCTACATTTTTACTCGACAGGTATTCCACTTCCAAGAGATCAGAGCGTATTACTGATAAGCAGTTACGCTTGTGTAGGATCCAGTGTATCACCTTATTTTTTAATGACTCTTCATCCTCCCTGTATGAAGAGAGGTTAAGTTTAGGGACATTTGTCACATACACTTTCCATCCCACCTGGGATTATCATTGTTTCTATAGTTAATGGAGATCTGCCTGCGGCGATCTGAACAGCTAGTAAGCTTCAGCTGCGCAGTGTAATGGTCCTGCTCCCAAAGTGGTCTTCCTGTGCCTACTGCAAACAGGTTGGAATGTCCCCCTTGATTATTATTGTGCTGAAAGTTGTTATTGTCAATGTGCTTTTGACCACCCACTACCCTTCCCTTGTGCTCATTCCCTCTCTCGGGCCTTACTCTTCTGTAACTGCTGGTTATCCCCTATCCCTGCTATACCTGTCCTCGTGATTTTGTCTTTGCAAGTCAATGCTCAGGCCCTCTGATTGTTTACCTGCGTAAATAAAGTGTTGTGATCTTGGATTGGTAGTTTCAGCTACCTGAAAGGCAGCCTGGCGCCTCCTACGGCGTTCACAGGGTTCCTCTGGTACTACATCCCTATCTGCATTGGCATGTCGGGTTAGATTCCCTATTAATGCTTTTAAGTTGACAACTTTATCCGTTAGAGCATCCAATCTCTGCACTAGCTCAATTATTAATTGAGCGTTGTTGTTAGTTTGCGCACCATGGGCCTGATTTTCTGGCACTTCAGACAAACTATATATTAAACTGGCTTTTCCTTGTGGATTACCATGTTGTTGTACAGGAATCTTTGGGTTGCAGTTCTGTGTAGAGGGAAACACGGGAACATCATCTGACGCTAGTACAGAAAATAAGGGGGAGAACCTATTTGAGCACATAGGGGCAGTGGGACCTCCCTACCTCTGGCGGTACTAGTTAACTAATCTGGGGCACTGGTCTTCGTTTGCTGTGGGGCATCGCATTTGCGTTGGGCGGTAGGCATAGCTTCTGATTTATGAATGCCTGATGCACAGAGCGGGATCTTGATTGTTACTTTTGTTTGGCCCGTTGGTATGGTGCTCTCTACCTGGGAGCCTGGGGCACATTTACTATAGAAGGCAGTGATTTTTGTTTTATGCTTGTTAGCGATTTTGCATTTATTGCTTAGCATTGATTCTACCTCTTCAATCAAATCATCTATTTCTTCAATGGTGCAATTCTCTGCTGCACTCTTTCTTATCTTCGATGATTTCCCTTTAGCTGGTCCCTCTGTAGCCTTCCGCTTACCTCACCCAGTGCCTCTCCCACCCGAGTGTACTTTGAGAGTTATTGCTAGTAACGAGGACTGTTCGAAGTGGCAAAAGCAGTTGGCAATAATTCCCAGTCAACAAAACAATTAGACCCCATGCCAGTGCCCCTATCGATCGCATTAACTGAAAGTTCGCCAATTATGCTCACAACAATGGGTGTACCATGGAAAATCAATGGTGCAACCCCGCGATCAACTGAGCTTGCAATACAGAGTTTTTCAAGTTCTTACTCCCACTGGACAATGTTTGGAACTCGTTCCAATTTGGGAATTGTTAGAGAGGCAAGGTTCAATTTGGGTCCCAAGAACAGTCTGGGGGCTTAGTCAAAAGCAATAGCCACTCTTCATCAGCTACAGTGAGGACAAATTAAAGTATTACCTAAGGGGCTGAAGATACCACAAGACAGCAGAGCCAAGGGGGGTGGCCCGCCCTGCCTCCTCCTGTCGCTGACTTGCGCAGGATGGGCCCGCCCTTGGCCCGGGATTTGCCCGGGCGCGGCCCGAGTGCGTCCCGCGCCGCAGGTGTTTTTCGGTGCTAAAAGCACGTCAGTAGCCCCTCCCTCCTGGGAGCGAAGATTTCTGGGGCCTGTAGTCCCCCAAGCAGCACAGCAAGAAATCCGGTGGCAGCGGCAATGTCCCGCGCCGTGGGTGTTTTTCGGTGCTTAAAAGCGCGTCAGTAGCCCCTCCCTTCTGGGAGCGATGACTTATGGGGCCTGTAGTCCCCCAAGCAGCACAGCAAGAAATACGGTGGCGGCAATCCTTTCTTATTTATCTTCAATGGCGGGGGCAATCAATGATGAAATCAACACATGCATCAGGTGTGAGCAGGCTAGCAGCAGCCAGCAACAGGTGAGTTGGATTCCTCCACCCATCCTTGACCTGTATGATATATAAAATTATGTAATGTATAATAAAAATATATTACTTAAACAGTAAAAACAATTCCTTACAAAATGTTAAAAATGTTAAAATGTAAGTTACCATAAAATTAATAAATATATGTTTTTCTGAAAAATACAAAATATAAGTTTCTGTATACAAATAAATAATGTTACTAAAAAAAAAAATTAAATAATATTACAAAAAATAAATAAATGTTTATTACAATATATGTAGTTTTCAAAAATTATAAATATATGTTAATGTTTATTTCAAATATACATTACTTGTATCTACTGCACATTAAGAATATAGAATCTATTTTCTATAAAAATTTTAACAAATATAAAAAATAAGTGCATACCATAAATGAAAAAATATGTACAATGTGATATATGTCTTAATAAATAATTATTTAGTCATTAATCATTTTTTTACAACTTATAAAAACTTGCATTAAATACTTATATGTGTCAAACAAAAAATATTACAACACGTAACTGTGTCTTTTCATTACGATATAACTAAATTTATAAATATAATGCAAAAGTAAATAAAGTACAATACCAAACTAAAGGGGTCATTATGATGGTGGCAAGACCGCCACCGACAGGCTGTCGGTGGCGGTCTCACTGCCATCAGAAGGCCTTTCACCGCCCGCCACATTAGGATGGCTGGCGGTTCCATGGCGGTCGGAAACTCCGACCGCCACACATCCGACGGGCTCCTTGAGCCCGCCGGTGCAGCGGAGGGCTTCCCATCCCCAAAATGGTGGCGGTGCCTACCAGGCAACGCAGTAGGGATTAGGATGTGCCTCCCTGCCAGCCTTTCCATGGCGGTTCACCCACCATGAAAAGGCTGGTGGGGATGGACATTGGGGGCCAGTAGCGGGCCCCCCTTCATCCTGGGTCCTTGATTGTGGGTGTGGGTGGGCACCTATGGTGCCCCCCTACATATCTCTGTACCATGAGAGAAGCACAGCATGGTGCCTGTCACGTAGTACAGGGATATGTGAAATGTCCCTTTTTTACATTGCGGCAGTGGTGCTGCAGCCAGCAGCACCCGCCGCAATGTAACATATAGGCATTGCAACCACTGTGGTGGCGGTTGCATTCTAATCCCTACTATGGGACCGCTGACAGCATGTCGGGCGGTCCCATTCCCCGAAACAATGGCGAACATCGTAATCAGCCCCTAAGGGTCTCATTAGGATGGCAGGACTGGCCAACTACAAGTCGGTGGTCCGGCCAGCCGAATTAGAATACGACCACCACCACGGAGGTTGCAATGTCTATATTTTGTATTGTGGCGGGTGCTGCGGGTTGCAGCACACGCTGCAGTTCAAAAAATAGACATCACATATATCCCTGCACTACGTGGCAGGCACCATGTGGTGCCTGCCACATGGTGCAGAGATATGTAGTTGGGCACCATAGGTGCCCCAAAACCTAAAACTGAGGGCCAGGGAGAAAGGGGGGCCACTACGGGCCCCCATTGTCTCTTTCTGCCAGCCTTTTCATGGCAGGTAAAACGCCATGAAACGGCCGGCGGGGAGGGACATCATAATCCCTACGGCGGTATCTGGTAGGCACCGCCACCATTGTAGGGATTCAAGTAACCTCCAACAGTCCGATGGGCTCCTTGAGCCCGTCATATACATGGCGGTTGGTCTCTCTGACAGCCACCCATCCGCCCGCCATCCTAATGTGGCGGGGGGAATCTTCATTGCAATAGTGGTGGGATCACCACCAATGGGCTGTCGGTGGAGGTCCCACCATCAGAGTAATCAGGCCCTAAATGTATACATTTACACTACTATAAACTATTAACAACAACAATGTAATAAACCAATTCTTTTTAGCAGTATAAAAATATACACATAACAATTACTTAATAGGCCACAAATTAAAATACAAAAGGTAAAATACTCACCTATAGCACATACAAAACATACTATTACCACTCCAAATACAAAATAGTTTAATTAACCTACTGGACGCTAAACATACAAAATACACTATTCCCACTACAAATATAAATGAATTCAGGGACAGTGTTTAACACTAAACATACTAAGGGGCCGATTCCGATCCTGGTCGGAAACCGTTCCGTCCGACACGTTCCCGGAGCGATTTCCGACCGATTCGTGCCCCTTGGCTCCGAGCGAGTACGATGCGATCGAGCGCTGACAGACTTGTGTCGCTCGGAGCCCCATTGATGTCAATGGGAGCCTATTGTACGATGCGTACATAGACTCCCATTGAGAAAATAGCACGTCTCGGAGAAGTGCGCCCCCTATCGCGGGGACGCCTCGCTCACGCCCGCACCGTACATGCATGTGTAGGGGGGACCCTTGGGTCCCCCCCTGTGTTCGACTCGTAAGGCTACGGGTGAAGGGGGGGTCCGGCATGGACCCCCGAAGTCCGCTTCCCGGAGCGTTTTCGTGTCGGAGGCTCCGACTCGATCCGGCTGTCCGGATCGTGCATCGTACTGGCTCGGTCGGAAATCGACTCCATTGCGCGGTACGATTCGTCTGCGAACGAGTCGTACGGAGCAATTCGGACCCGGAAACGATTCGGTCGGCAATTTCGCGTACTTCGCATCATACTTGCTTGCTCGTACAGATGTACGAGTCGGTCGGAAAGCGTATGATTCGGTCGGTATTCGGCTCTGCGAATCGTACTCGGTCGGATTCGTAGGCCTACTCCAATGTAACTTTAATCAGGGAAGGTGCTGGAGACTAAACATAAAAAAATAATTAACCCCACTTTAAACCAAATAATTCAGAGAAAGTGCTGGACATTAAACGTACATAATTTACTATTCCCACTTCAATATAACTTAATTCGGGGAAGGTGCTGGACACTAAACTTGAAAAATTACTATTTCCTCTCCAAACATAAATTAATTCAGGGAAAGTGCAGGACACTAAACAAACAAAATGTACTATTCCCACTCCAATTCAACTAAAATCAGGGAGGGTGCTGGACAGTGAAATAAAAAACAAACGATTCCCACTCCAAATATAAATTAATTTGAGGAAAGTGCTGAACACTAAAAATACAAAGTTTACTATACCCACTCCAATATAACCTAAATCAGGAAAGGTGCTGGACACAAAAAAAATAAAATTACTATTCCCACTCCAAATATAAATTAATTCTGGGAAGGTGCTGGACAGTAAACATAAAGAAATAAATAGTCCCACTCGAAAAATTAAGGGGCTGATTACGATGTCGGTCGGAAAGCCTCCGACCACGGTCAGAGGCTTTCCGACCGCCTCGGTCAGTTTGCGGTCCGACCGACCATTTACGATTTCAGCAGTCGGAACGTAAACCAGGCAGTCATTCCAACTCAGTTCCGACCGGCTCTCGGTGTCTTCCAGCTGGTCGGAACCTCACCCTAATCCCCTATGGACGGCGTTTCCGCTGTCAGGATTACGATGTCAGTTTCCCACAGCCTTTCCATGCCGGCCTTTCTGACAAGGAAAGGCTGTCGGTAAGTGACTTTGGGGGCCCCTAGCAGGGCCCCCTTGCCTCTGCGGTGTACGGTCGATGGTTGAGGGGGTACCTAGGGTACCTCCCTGTAAAACCCAGCACTGTGTGGCAGGCACCCCATGGTGCCTGCCACACAGTGCAGGGTTTTACACCTCCCCATTTCTCTATAGGAGCCTGTATTACGGCCAGTTTACAGCCGTGACACAAGCTCCCTTAGAGAACAGTGGGAATCTGACCGAACAGTGTTCGGTTGCATCGTAATCAGGCGGTCGGAACCGCCGACCTCAGGTCGGTCGATCGATCCCGAGTCCGAGATGGAGTCCGACCGAAATATTTTTACAATTTGGTGAGCAGTAAACATAAAAAAATTAATATTCCCAATCCAAACATAATTTAATCCCAGAAAAGTGCTGGATATTAAACACAAAAATAAACTCAGATAAACTAGTAGACACCTAGGACACCTACGATGCCAGTTGAACTCTTGTCTGACCGGCAACGTAGCAGAGGAGGGGCCGCCCAACAAGGAGTCGGCGATCCCCCCGGCCCTGATTACAATGCGACCGCCTTCAAGGCGGTTGCAAAGTGTATATTTTCTATTGTGGGTTGTGCTGCAGATTGCAGCACAAGCCACACTAGAAAATATACACTTTGAAAACATCCCTGCACCGTGTGGCAGCCACCATGTGGTGCCTGCCACATGATGCAGGGATATTTAGGGGGCCACCTTAGGTGCCCCCCAGGCCCCATAGCGGAGGGCTAGGGGGAAGGGGGGCCCACTAGGGGCCCCCAAATTCACTTTCTGCCTGCTTTTTCATGGCATGCGAACTGCCATGAAAGGGCAAGTTGAAAGGGACATTGTAATCCCTGTGGCAGTGTCTGAGAAGGCACCACCCCTATTGTAGGTATAACTGACCCTCCAACTGGCTCAAGGAGCCCGCCAGAAAGCGTCGGACTGTCCCTCCGCCTGCTGCCTCCGATCGCACGCATTGTAATGCGTCGGAAAGACCGCAGCAACAGATGGCAGCCAGACTGATGAGCCATTGGATGCGGTCCGACCACCCTCAAAATAACCCCCTAAACAAGGAACTTTAAATTTTATAAATAAAATACAACATAACTTAAATAAAACACTACACACCAGTTAAACCATATAAACTAAAAAAAATTAACAAAAATAATTTTATTTAAATGAAAACTAAAAGGCCCATTACGATACCCGGCGTAAAAAAATCCGCCACGCATGAAAGCGGCAAAAATCCGCCCGCACACACCGTCTGAACACCGACCACGCCATTACGATGACATAAACCGAAAACCGCCATCGGCGGAAAAATCACACAAGATACCGCCCGCCCTCGTCCGAGTCGGAGTCAATCCGCCCGCCACGGACGGAAACACGCACGACAACACAAAACCGCCCGCCCTCACGGCCGACACACCGCACGTGAAATTACGATCGCACCGCCATGAGCGCGGGTAAACTACAAATATACCGCCCGCCAGCGCAAACAACGCCGATGAGAATTGACACGGCAGAAGCCATGGCGCCCACGTCCCTGCACAGAAACCATCCGCTGACAAAAACAATCGCACACAACATGGCCAACAAGTCCACACAGCAAGGCACGCACAAATACACAAGCACAGTACACATCCCGAAAACACCCCCTGGACAAACAAAAACTACAAAGGCCAGAACACCAGACACAACACACCTGAAAACAACAGACCATGAGGACACACCCACATAGGTAAGTACAAAAGCAGCACTCCCACAGACCACAACCCCTTGCAACATTGCAAACCAGAGAGGAGAGGAGAGGACACAGTGACACAGCAAGGACAGCAGCACACCACAGAAACGCACACATCACAACCACCACCACCACCACCACCACCAAACACCGGCACCACAAACCCCCTGCACATTACACAACACACACCGCACCAGCACCACAAACACCATGGCACCACAAAGAATGCCCAAGTTCACGCCCATTGAGCTGACGGTCATGGTCGACGAGATTATCAAGGTGCACCCACAAATCTATGGGAACCTGGTCCAGCACACACCACTAGCCACCAGAAACAGAATGTGGAACCGGATCGTAGACCAGGTCAATGCAGTCGGGACCCTGCCCAGGAACAGAGTTGAAATCAACAAACGGTGGAATGACGTCAAGAGCCTGGTCAAGAAGAAGGAGGGCAAAAACAGAGAGCTGGCTGCCGTCACTGGCGGAGGGAATCCCGCGCTTTTCAAGACCTTCAAAGCGTGGGAGGAGAAGGTGCGAGTCATCATACATCCGGAGATCCTCACCGGATTAGCAGGGGAGTGGAGGCTGGTAAGTACAAACTAATGTATACCAGCACACCGCTATGTACTCACATGCACTACCACCATGCCACAGCTCCCAGGGACAAACACCCCCATGTCCAGCACACAATACACAACACATCACACACACATGCAACAGACACCACCACACACAGCCCAAACCTAACAACTGTAAGATACGTGGGGGCATGTGTACACTCAGCCAGCCACGTAACCACCAACAGGTCCCCAAGTATGCCAGAAGCGCCACAACGAGCACCCACCACACCCATGTGTCCGCCATAGCTGCACTAACCGACAAGTAACAGGTAAGTGGCAGGAACACAAAGTGCAGTGGGTGGGAGGGTGGACAGCTCAAGTACAACACACACCAGGCCCCTAGTCCCACAGCACAGCAAGGAGGAGCATCCCCCACACCCCACAGCCACGTGTCAGCCACCGCAGTGCACACCGACAGCCGAAAGGTAGACATCACGGTCCACAACAATCGGTGTCAGTGGGTGTCCAGCCATCACCACGACCCACAACACCGCCCCCACCCCCACAGACCTGCAACATGGAGCACCCCCGCTTAGAACCATGTGGCATCCAGTACAGTGCACGCACGAACAACCTGCAGGTGGGAAACTGGACAGGGCTGGATTACTGGAGGCATGAGGACCGTAACACGACCAACACATGGGACATGTCACGTAGCAGACGAACACGCAGCACCGCCCACTGTCACGAACAAGTGAACAATGTGCACACGGACATGAACCACAGACTCACACCCCACATGACCCATCACAGACACAGCAACACCCAAGGAGCCACGTCTGCATGCACAAGCCACACTGAATATAGTACCACACGGCAGCCACTGTGCAACCCATCACACACAACCAAAACACCATTGAAGTCCTGTCCATGTAGCCCCTACTGCCTGTCAACCACACACCCCACAACTACGCCTATGTAAGACAAACAACACTAGACGCAACAGAGCGGAACAACATAAATGCACACGAACACCACTGAACCCATCAAACACACAGACACACCATGCACATACAACATACCATCCATCCCATCCGTCAGCCCCAGTCTCATGAAAGGCATGTCATCCGAACAGCTGCCACACATACAGCAGTCACGCTAAGAGACATGCCCATGACCAACCATGTGCCAGAAGTCAATGAAGCGCACGCCACACTGTGAGCAACAACACACAACATGGGCCACACCCCCCGAGCACTGCAGTGATGCACATGGCACAGGGCAGCACGCACACCAAGGAGATGGGACAACTGCAATACGTCGGGTGGCACACAACCATCACTCACTCATAACGATGCGTCCAATGCCATGTCCAGTAATCACAACAGACAGCAAATATGCAGGGCATGTCAGGCATGCACACACCTCAGACCATGCACTGTCATGCTGCCACAACACATGTCACGTTCGGCACCCATGGCTCACAGCATGTACCCCAAAAGCATATTCCATCCCAAATGCGATTCTGGGGCATGCCCCCATGTTGCCATATGCGTTCCTAAGCGTTCCATTTGAACTCCAAAAGCATATTCCATCCCAAATGCGTTTCTGGGGCATGCCCCCATGTTGCCATATGCGTTCCTAAGCGTTCCATTTGAACCCCAAAAGCATATTCCATCCCAAATGCGTTTCTGGGGCATGCCCCCATGTTGCCATATGCGTTCCTAAGCGTTCCATTTGAACCCCAAAAGCATATTCCATCCCAAATGCGTTTCTGGGGCATGCCCCCATGTTGCCATATGCGTTCAGGCGTTCCATTTGAACCCCAAAAGCATATTCCATCCCAAATGCGTTTCTGGGGCATGCCCCCATGTTGCCATATGCGTTCCTAAGCGTTCCATTTGAACCCCAAAAGCATATTCCATCCCAAATGCGTTTCTGGGGCATGCCCCCATGTTGCCATATGCGTTCCTAAGCGTCCCATTTGAACACCAAAAGCAAAGTACAAACCAGACCCAGGATGGGCCAGGAGCCCGCATACACCAGAGTCACAATAAGTAGGGGCACAGCAACACACCCATCGGCATGGCCAATCCGTCCCATGCCACATGTGCACAGCACACAGTCTCATTGCCAAGCACACACAACTACAAATGGTACAGCCACACACACGCCTCCGGGAAACCCATGTACGAGATTGCACGAACTGTTAATGTCAGACGACAAATACATACTTCGCCAGGTGCAACACAATAACAAATCTCATTCTCTCCACAGGTGACGAACTGCTGGATGCTGGGGATGGAGACAGCAGCCAGCACAGCCAGCCTACAAGCCCCCAACGAGGACACACGGATGTGGAGGATCTGTCCTCCTCTTCGGACACGGACCACCAAGCAGGCCCATCTGGTGTGGCAGGGCCCAGCCGCTCCCCAGGACCCCTCCTACCCACCAACCCATCATCCAGGGCTGCTGAACATTCCCAGCCCCCTGCTGCCACAGTCGTTGCGGCCACACCCACGGTCATTGCGGCCACACCCACGGTCATTGCGGCCACTACCACTGCCGCAACCGCCACCACGTCTTCGCTGGCCACAGCCCCAGCGCAGGTGGTGGCCCGGCCGACTGGATCCACCCTGGGAGCCAGGACGAGGACCGTGGTGAGCAATGTGGCTAGTGGGCAGGCCGGTGGCAGCAGGACTGGTAGGAGGAGCAGGGTCAGGGAAACGCCAGCCTCCCCTGGGAACCATGCCCTGCCTCAATTTGCCAGGGTCCTTGGGGCCTATGAAGAGGCCCAAGGACAATGGGCCAGGTCTGCTACAGACACGCGTGAGGTGCTGGGGGTGCTGAGGTCCATGGACGCCCGTATGGGCCAACTCGTGGACCTCATGGGCCAGCTGGTGGTGGCGGTGAGGTCACATCCAGGGACAGCAGCTCCCCCTCCGCCACCACCTGCCGGGGCGCAGGGTCGAGCAGCAGTGTCCAGTTCCCCTGCGTCCACAGCCAGTGAGCACACCTCAACCACCAGCAGGTCGCAAGCAGGCACCCCCCCTCGCAAACGTGGAAGGGGCCGTCCGAAGTGGAAACAGATCTCCCGGGAGGACTTCGCATGCTCCAAACGCAAGTGAGGCAGCCAGCCAGCCTTCCTTGACCACCCACTGCATTGACTTGGACTACGATCCCACTCCACACAGCCATCTGGATGGCATGTGTGTGTTGGACTATGGACATAGAACCAGTGGGTACACCCTGAGCATCTCGCAGCCATGACCGACAGCTCATTGTCACTGCACGCACCACTTTTGTCATCACCTTACACACAATCACATGTCACAGTTTGAAATAAATGCACCTCTTCCACAAACTGCTGTCTGTGCCCTGTGTTTTAATTGTACGGAATACAACGGCCACCTTGAGCGGAACGGCACCTGATGCGTGGCATGGCAATGGAACCGGAGGGCCTGTAGGGACCTAGGGGTGGGAGACAGAACAGGAGCACATTCAATGAGTGTGTCACACACCCATCACACAGTACATGTCAACAACTACAAGCAATGTACACACATCGCACAGAGCAATAGGGCACAATGCCACAGCCACCATCAGTGGCATACTAACCTGGGCATGGAGCGTTGACACACAGCACGCAGTGAACAAAAGGCCACCCTGACACAGCACACACACACCTGCACAAATACAGACACATCAGCCGTCGTACATGGACACTCACCGTCAAGTGAAGTAGCGGGCGATGAGCTGCTGGCGCACATTCCCAGCTTCCTCCTCTCCGCTGTCCTCCTCACTCGAGCTGTCCTGGTCTGCGGGCTGGGGCCCTGGTTGATCTCCGTCATCCACAATGAGGGGATCTGCTTCCGAATGGCCAGATTGTGCAGCATGCAGCACGCCACCACTATCTGGCACACCTTCTGTGGGGAGTACGCCAGCGCACCCCGGTGCGGTCCAGGCACCTGAACCTGGACTTGAGGAGGCCAAAGGTACGCTCGACCACACGTCTGGTCCTCCCATGTGCCTCATTGTAGCGATCGTCTGCTGGGGTGCGAGGATTCCTCAATGGACTGAGCAGCCATGCCCCATTCGGGTACGCAGAGTCACCTGGGTGTGAGGGACACAGAGAACCGTTGCTATTCCAACTGGACAGGGGACAGCATCGCACAGCCAGCACGCTACACCACTCCACATACTCACCGACAATACAGCCACGATCCTGTTGCAGATTGGACATCAGTCGTGGCAAGATGCTGTTGCGCATTATGTGTGCGTCATGGGCCGAGCCTGGGAACTTTGCACACACGTGGGTTATCACCATGTCCGCAAGGCACACCACTTGCACATTCAGGGAGTGCGTGTGCTTCCTGTTGCGGTACAGGTGCTCAGTGGCCTGTGGTGGAACAAGGCCAACATGTGTGCAATCAATGGCACCAACGACGTGTGGGATCCTGCCAAGGGCATAGAATGCACCCTTCACTGCCGCCAATTCACGAGCCCTGGGGAATCTGATGTACCTGTTTCGGTACAGCATCATGGCTGCCAGTACATCCCTCAGCACCTTGCTGAACATGGGCTGGGACATCCCTCCTCCACTGCCCACTGTGTGCTGGAATGACCCAGTGGCGAAGAAATGCATGGCGGCCATCACCTTAGCCGTGGGGGTGAATGCTGTCGGATACACCCTGCGGGGACGGAGATGGGGTTCCAACATGGCACACAGTCGATGCAGGGTTGGCCTGTCCAGCCGAAACTTCCTTATGACCTCAGTATCCTCCATGTCCGCCAGCAATTGGTATGGGCGGTCAATGTTCGGTCTCCGCCTAGGGAAGATGGCAGTGGACACATGTCAAAGCAACACAACACATAGCAATTTCGCATTCACATCACTGACATGACTGAGCAAGCACATGAGTCACAGCCCAGCTGTCAAGCAGGGACGGCACGGCAACATGAATGTCTGCTGAGCATGGCACTGCTTCCGAGGCTGGATGAGTATGGCACACGACTGACGACGATGTGGGCACAGGCTGAGCGGCCAAAACAAGTGGGACCTGTGGCACGAGGGGATATGAGACAGTAGTAGGTGTCAGCACTGCACCCTATGTACAGCACTGTACGGATCACACCTCCCGAAACATTGACAGGTGTCCACATTGACAGCCCCATGCCAAGACGGCTGTGTGCTTGCAGTCACACGTCACAGGTGAGAGGTTACATTGCACGTGCCAGGTGGCAGACGTACATAGTGGGAGCTGGCATGTGTGTGCATGTGTCTCCTGTTCAGGATCCACCAGATGGGCGCTGACTCTGTACTGACCATTGGACACAGCATGTTCCGTGGAAGGCTTGTGTGTGTGGGATGGTGGCACTGGATGTGCCTCCGTTGGGTGGGGGGCCATGCACAGGGCGGGTACGTCGATGATTGCGCATTGTTGGTCACGGTTGGTGCACCCACTAAGATGTGTTGCCCTGTGTTCAATTCCTATGTCCGCATGATGATGGACTGTAGATGTGGGCAGACTACACATTGGTCGATGTGCTGTCAATATGCATGTGCCTTCACACCAGGCACAGCTGCCCCTGCACATGTGACCCCTGCTGGACTCGCTGCTGGGTCTGTGGAGCTGATGCACCTTCTGTGCGTGGGGCGGACAGCTCTCCTCACTTCCCTCATTGCGCATGTCATGACTTTGCCGCAGGTGACATGGATCATGGAGGGCCCACATGTACGCGTGGGTAGGCTACACATGATTGTTCACTGGTCGCCACCCCCAGTCAGTGTTTCGAATGGGAAGGTTGTTGTGCTGGTGGTATATTCGATGTGGCGGATGGGCGGGCCTAGGTGCGGGCTTACATTCCGGACATGGGGGGTAGTTGGATTGGCGACTAGTTGCAGTACACACGGGACACGTCTCTTCCTTTCCACATCTGGGTCATCCCTTGTACTCACTGACAGTGATACAGTCATCTTCGCCCCAGCCCTCATGTCCTCCCCTCGCTCCCCCAATATGCATGTGCACCTGCGAGGCTAGCGCTTGCACAGGCAGCCACAAGCTCACACCAGAGAGGGCAAGGAGTGTATGTCTGGGTCCAGTTGCACGAGTGGGCTGTCTCAGGGTATGATGTGTGGCGGGACGCCGTCCACCTGCGTGGTGCCCCAAATGGTGACCCGGCCTGCATGGACTATGCATCACAGTCTTCGCCTTCCGGATCCGCCACCTGCGACACCCAGTGGCTGTGGCTGCCCTTGCGGCCAGGCCGCGTCCGTCTGTAGCTGATGGCCCACACATTCACTCTTTGGCCTCTCTGGGGAGGGCTCGGGGGTGGTGGCGCACGCGCTTGCACTTTGTCGCAATGGCATGTGGCGTGGTTGGAATAATGGGCAATGGATGGGATGGTGCGAGCCACCTCCCGTGACGTCAGTGCTGCTCGTGCTGTGGTGCGTCCCCCTACACTTCCATTTGACTTGTGCCATGCTACACGTTGAGGTTCTATTGCCTGCGTGATATGACCAGGAGGAGCGCGAGGAGACCTCTCACACACCATGCTCCACTGCCATCCCGTGCCCTGTATCGCCTGTGCGGATTGACTATGTTGGGGTTACACCTGGTCGACTGGGGCTGTGTGTGCCTTGTCAAGGGGCATGGCGGGCGCACAACAGGATCCAGCTTGTCCACAGAGGGTGGGCTGACGTGTGCGCCTGGTACCGCATTGTTCGTGTGCCCGGCTGCTGTGCACACACGTGTTCACTTCCCCCGACAGGTGTCCTCTCACAATGCCCAGGGAAGCGGTGGTGTACTGTTCATGACCCCTCCCAACACGGCGTGCTCCAACTTGGCATGTGCGCATCTACCCGTCACACCCACCCACCTGAGCACTGCGTCCATACGACTTCACACGACACATGTGTGTCTTCCACAGTTGTGCTACTCATTTGCGTTGACATCCAATACCAGTGGACTACATGGTCATGTCACGACTGCCGTGTACTTCACATACTCTCATCCTCTCTCATTCGTACTTGTGAAATGAGTCAGCGGAGACAGTTTTGGTTTCAAACATTATATTGAGTCTTCTGTCCTCTGTGATGCAGTATAGTGGACACTACTGGCAGCGGAATACATGTTGAGGATATACTGAGCATGATTACAAATGGGATAGGGTGTGGGGTTACATGTGATTGGCTGTTGCATGTGGGATGTGGGCTTCAGAGTTACATCTGCTTGGCCAAGGCTGTGCTAATGTACATTTACGTATAGCTGCGGAGCTGCGGACTTTGACACAGACGGTATACAAGTAGCCTACCAGACCGCTTGGCATCATGGGCACAGTCCATCTCAGTTCCATGTGACAGGTTTGCTGCGGTTGTTCCTCATGCACGCGTGCATGTGAGATGACATCAGGGCATGTGCTTGCGTGCATGCAGCGGCGTGCCACTTGTTGTTGCAATGTGGTGGTTACTGGACATGTCACAGTCACTGGGGTCGTGTTGTTGTTGTATGCACTTGTCGTCCATGCAAAGGTCCTGGTATGGGATTCCCGGGGCAGGGGTGGGAGGGGTGCAGCACCCACAGACTCCAGGCGACCTATTCATGTCCACTGAGCGGTGTGTGTGTCCATGGGCGCTGGATCCATGTCGTGTCCTGGTTGTTCGTGCAGTTCCGTCCATGTGGGTGCGATACACAGACCCCATGCCACTGCCTCCCACGATGCATGCGGTGTTCCTGGATGTGATGGGGAACAGTGTGCATGTCCCGGTCATATCCGATGTCATGGCGATGTCGTTGATGGTGTGGTAATTGTTGCCGGTCGTTTGGTATGGCTGTTGTGGTGGTGACTGGCCAGTCCGTGCGGAAGCTAAGCATGGGTGCGGGGTTGGACATCATAGGTCAATTGGGGAACTTGCGTTGGGGTCCGACGAATTTACAGGTTGTCAGGTATGCGATGCCGTCCAGCAGGGCTTCCATGTCATTGGTGGTGTACATGTTTGCCAGCCAATGTAGCGGATGGTGGCTGTCAAGGTGTTGTTCGTAAGTTGTCCCTTGGAGGAGCATGATGGGGCATGCTGGGTGACATTCGATGTAGCTGTGCTCGATGATCCGTCGTGTGGAGGCACAGTGGTCCCATTTCAGTGCGGGTCCGATGTTGGCCACATACGCCATGCCCCCATAGGCAGAGCAGGCCCTGTCGTGTGCGTCCAGAGGGAGGAGTAGTGGTAGCAGGTCCGCCTTTAGACATGCCGGGCTGGAGAGACACATCTCCACGGGATGCTGGTAGGGACACCTCCGACAGTAGAAGACGGGTATGACGCAGCGGAACAATGTGATGCGGTAAGTTAGTCGGTAACTTACGTTCAGCAGGGACAGGAGTTCGCATCCCAATATATGTATCAGGTTGGTTTTGTACAGCTTGACCTGTCCGGCGTAGTTGGGTAGGTGTGTTGCGAGTGCCATTTTGCAGCGGTGCGTTGTGGTGGCGTGCTCCGGCTGTGTGTGCAGTCTGCAATGTGCACGCTCCGAGGTTGCTGTGAGCTCTGTGTAGTCGTAGGGAGACAGGACTTGTGTTCTGTTGGCTTGTGCGGAGGACACGGGCCCTCATCCCACATGCTTCTCAGACAGTTCAAGGTCAGTGATGTGTGACTCCTTCCAATTAACTTGCATGGGGCCGACATGGGGGAGTGTTTTCTTTTTCTTTCCCGTCCGTAGTGTTCTTCTGTGATATGCGCTATCTGCCCTGTGGTCGGTCTCCTCTGCATGCCTGTGTTGGTCTTTTATTGGACAATAGCTGTATTCACCGGCTTCTTTCGTAGGGCGGTGGTTTCGGAGTTGGAATGGAAGGTCATTCAGTGCTGTCTGCTCTCCCTTGTGTGGGCGGCAGGCTGCCTTTCCACTCTGCGTTGGGCCTTGTGTGTGAATGTTATTCTTGGGCCACCTGTTGTCGGTCCCCGGGCTCTTTGGTGTTCCGTTTTGTATGTCTTGTTCATATGTGCAGGGTGGTATGGGTGTTTCAGTGTGGTACTGGCGTTCCTCTTCCCGAAGGGGCCCTGCTTCTCCTAGTTGGTGTTGCCGCCGCTGTGTGCTTCGCCATGTTTGTTACACTGGGGTGTGTCCTGCTGTTGCGTGACTTCACTGACATGTGTGCGTCGGTTGTGTGACGTTGGGTGTTGACCGTGAATTGGGCGTTGGGGACATGTCTGTGGCAGGCCTGTCACGTGTCATGTGCGTTCGGGGTGGGGCTGGTGTGTGTGCTGCTTGGTTGTGTCCCTGTGTCTGTGTGCGACGCATGCATGGCGCTGCGGTTGGCCTCTGCGTTGTGCGCATGTGTGGCAGCGTCATCGCCGCTTTGGGGCCGTGACGGGGTCGTTGGTTCCTAGTCCCAGGTGGTGTGTACACATGTGTTACGAGATGTTACAATTTGGCCTGTGTGTCATATGTGGATGCTATGGTAGATGTGTCGTGTACACGCAGGGGTGGGGGGTTGTCCGCTTTTTCCGCCCTTGCACTGTGTGCGCTGTTTGCGTGCACTTGTTGTGTGTGTGCCTACCTGCGTCTTCGCGGTACGTTGCGTCCTTGGTGGTGCATCAGATAGAGCATAGGGAGGGCCGCTTCTTCGGTGTCCGTGCTCGGCGTTCGTGTTACCGCTTCGGTTTGACGTACGGTGTCTCTTAGCCGTGGGATCAGTTTGTGTGCGGCATCGTAATTTGTACGCCGGGCGGTACGTGTTTCGTCGGACGGTGTGTGTCAATTGTGCTGCGCCGCTACGTGTACGGGCGCACTTTGATGGCGGACGGTGTCACTGGCTTGCCGGCGGTGTTTGGCTGACTTTTCGCATCGTAATCGGGCGGGCGTGTGGACTGCTGCGTGCCGGCGGTAACTGGTGGTTTTTGCATCCGCCAGCACGGCGGTAGTGCTTCCGCCCGACATCGTAATGGGCCCCTAAGTAACTGAAAAATGTATTTATAACAAAACATGTATATTTATGACATATTTATTACTATGTGCCTTATTTCGATGTCGGTCAGAAAGCCTCCGATCACTGGTCGGGGTATTCTGACCGACATGGAAGGTTTACATTCCGACCGCAGAATACAATGTCGGCGGTTGGAGTGTAAACCAGCCGGGGAAACCGACTGGCTTCCAACGAGCTAAAAGGGCCTGTCGGCCAGTCGGAAACCACTGATAATCCCTTAAGGACAGAGTGTCCGCCGTCGGGATTATAATGTCGGCTTCCGACAGCCTTTCCATGTTTGCCTTTCTGACATGGAAAGTCTGTCGGAGAGCGACTTTGGGTGCCCCTAGCAGGGTCCACATGCCTCTGCAGCCTCTGGTGTCCCCCTTCACATCCCTGCACCATGTGGCAGGCACCATGAGGTGCCTGCCACACAGTGCAGGGATGTGCAAAAACTTCCATTGTACTATGGGAGCTTGTGCTGAGGATGGTTTTGGACTGCCACACAAGCTCCCATTGCAAAATGGAACTTAGCGACTGCACCATGTGCGGTTGCATCCTAATTGGGGTGTCGGAACCGAGGCAACTCCGACATCGTAATGAGGCTCTCAATTATGTATATTTATTACACACCTTATGAATAAAAACAAAAACATTATTTTAAATGAAACAAATAAAGATTAAGATATGGCCCATTTAGGGCCGCATACTAACGGGCCGGTCAGGTCGCTTTCCGACCGCCTCATTTTGATGGAGGCAGTCGTAAAGGAATCCGACCGGTCATTCCGGCTGGCTTCCGACGGACTCGTAGAGCTCTTCCGCCAGTCGGAATGCGGCCTGTAATTCAAGGGTGGCTCTTTCCACCCTTGAGATTACAATGCACGGTTTCCGACATGGTTTCCATGCCGGTCTGTCCGACATGGAAAACATGAAAGCGTGTTATGGATCTCTAGTAGGGCCCCTTTGGTGCGCAGCCTCCGGTTTGAGGCCGAGGGGACACCTATGGTGCCCCCCTGTTGATCCCTGCACCTTGTGGCAGGCACCTTAAGGTGCCTTCCACGGGGCGCAGGGATGAACTGCATCTCCCATTTCACTATGGGAGCATGCATTACGGCCGGTTTATGGCCGTAATGCATGCTCCCATAGTGAAATATAGGAATGCGACCGAACCTAATGGGGTGGTTGGGACCGACGACCGGGTGTCGGTCGGTCCCATGACCGAGACGGTGTCCCGCCTGACATCATAATGAGCCCTAAATATTAAAACATAATTCATAATACACACCAAGGGGAAGATTATGATGACGATGGGACCGCCCCCGACAGCCTGTCGGGGGCGGTCCCACCGCCATCGGAACTATGATACCCGCCCGCCATATTACCATGGCGGGCGGATAGGGGGCAGTCGGAGAGACCGACCGCCACACATCCGACGAGCTCCTTGAGCCTGCCGGTGCATCGGAGGGGAATCATATCCCTACACAGGTGGCGGTGCCTACCAGGCACTGCCGTAGGGATTATGATGTCTCTTTCCGCCCGCCTTTTCATGGCTGTTAACCCGCCATGAAAAGGCAGGCGAAAAGGGACTTTGGGGGCCTGTTGCGGGCCCCCCTTCCTCCCTTGCCCTAAGCTGTGGGTTTTGGGGGAATCTATGGTGCCCCCCTGCATATACCTGCACCATGTGGCAGGCACCACACGGTGCCTGCCACGTAGTGCAAGGATATGTCAGGTGTCCCCATTTTGCATTGCGGCGGGGGCTGCAGCCAGCAGCACTGACCGCAATGCAAAAGATAGGCATTGCGACTGTGGTGGCAGTCGCATTGTAATGCCTCTGTCGGGACCGCCGACAGCCTTTCGGGCGGTCCCGTTTCCGATAGGGTGGCGGACAGACGTAAGTTCGCCTGCCATCCTAATCAGACCCCTAGTTTTTATATATAAATTACATATAACTAATCAAACATAATAACATTTTATGAAATAGTTCATACAACACATATAAATAAAAATATCAAACAAAATGATTTAACTATAAAATCAAAGAAAATATTATTTTATACAAAACAATAAAACAAAAATAACCCAAAAAATAAAGAATTTATATAAAAAACATAATACAATAATTTTAAAAACGTACAAAATAATATGAAAAATTATTACATTTCAACAAAAAACAACAAAGGGCCCTATTCCGATGTCGGGCTGACGGTTTCGGTGTGGGAACCAACCGACCATAGGTCGGCGGTTCCGCACACCGTATTATGATGCGACTGCACATGGTGCGGTTGCAAATTCCCATAGAGAAATGGTAGTTTGTGTAAATCACTGCACCGTGTGGTAGGCACCTCACGGTGCTTGCATCACAGTACAGAGATTTACAGGGGGCACCATAGGTGCCCCCTGTAAATCTCTGTACTGCAGAGCAGTGGCATGGGGGTCCTGCAAGGCCCCCCAAAGTCGTTTTCGGACAGGCTTTTTCATGTCGGAAAGCCCGACATGAAAAGCCTGTCGGAAACCGACATAGTAATCCTGACGGCGGAAACGCCATCTGTAGGGGATTATGTGCAGCCTCGGAATGGTCAACGGGCTCCTACAGCCCGTCAGAAGCCAGTCGGTCCAACCGGCCAGTTTAAACTCTGACCACCTAATTTGTAATTAGGCGGTCAGACTTTAAACCATGGATATTGGTCGGAATGCCTCCGACCTACGGTTGGAGGCTTTGTGACCCACATCCTAATGAGCCCCAAAATGTATTTCACATTATCTCCCTAATTTAATAATTAAAAATATTTTTTAATTAAAAATGTACAAACCATTTAGAAAAATTATTAATAATGCCAACAATTCTTACCCACAAACATAACGCCCACATATACAAAAACTGCTTTGTAATTTTGTTTCACAAATTACATTTTGTTACAAAATAAAATACAATTTAAAAAATGAATTTGAGATAATTTAACAACTAGAAACATAAATTAACTAACACAAGTATCCCAAAAATTTCAAAAGTTTTTGTAAAAATATATTAAAAACATTTAATATCCCTCACCATTTTCCATTAAAAAAATACATATCACTACTTAATTATTTTAAACAAATATATTATACATCTCCATAAAAACAATCAGTTATTTTTTTAAGTATACCCCACATTTGCAACTTTAAATATATATTAATCGTTTTTAATATTATTATTTTTTAATTCATCTAAATATTATAATAACTTCTAACCATTTACCCTATAATCCCACATCCCAAAACTTAATTTTCCCATACTTTTTAATATGTTAAATGAAAATTAAAACAAACGTAATACCTAATATGACTCCCCATCATAATAATAATTACATTTATAACTATCATAAAAACAATTAAAAATTGAAATATATTTAAATACTTTCCACCCCTTCCCACTATTACCCAACATCAGTTCCTAAATTTCAAAATCTCACATTTAAAAATATTGTAAAAATTTTTAAATTTATAACACAAATTATTTCTAAATTTTTAAATGATTACCCACCATTTTATCCTATAACACCAACATTCCACTCCTAAATTAATATAAATTTTAAAAAAGTTAAAAAAATTAAAATGTAAAAAATGAAATACAATTATTTTTTCAAATTAAAAAATAACCTCACCCTTTTCCTCTGAAATCCCCAAATCCCACTCCTATATTTCTACAAATTCTATATAAATTTTATAAATTCAATTGAAAATGTTTAAATTATTACCAAAATGTATTTTTTTTAATTACTCCCCAACGCTATCCCCTAAAATAAACCCAACATCCCGCTCCTAAAAAATATTAATAAACAGAAAAATCAAATAGTTCTATAATTGAAATTATTTACAACATATACATTTACACACAAAAATTATATATATTCATGTTATTTAACTATACCAATACATACAAATATTAATACAAACTATTTTTAAATAAATAAATCGACATTTTATACAATGATATTTTCAACATTGATATTTTTAACAGCAATATTTTACACAACACCTAATTTCGATATTTTTGACTTCAATATTACATACCATGATATTGTAACATTATGTTATTTTAAACACGACAGTTCTGTCACACAATATTTTTTTTCAATATTTTGTCTGAATACCAACTCGAAGCCCACCTTGGGTTTCCCCGCTGTGAACTTCTCAATGCCGCCTGCAGCCTTTATTTGCAGGCCCCTCTACTGTGACCATTCCTGGTGACAAAAACCCAAAGCCTAAGGACACCACTGCACCCGTCGCCTCTGGGCCGCGGATAAGAGTACCAAAGGGGCCCCCAAATTCCTGAGCATCATGAAGCCTGGGCCTCCCTGTTAGTTCAACCCTACTGGCCTCCCAGTTCAAATCTGCAGCCTGTTGACGAAGACCAATCCCTATTTACTTGCATTGGGCACCCAACGCTGTTTTGTTCCATTTGCACCCAGGTGCCCTAGTGCAGCTGGAGGTGACCTGCTGGTGCTGCCTTGGATCTTGCCCTATACTCGCCTTAAATTCCAGGAGGTTGGTCTCATGAGTCACAGCAAAGAACTTGTATGCTGTATTTGTTTCTCCTCCCATAGGACAACATTGCAGCCTCTGAAAACTGCACTGTCAACTTTTTAAATGTAAAAACTTTTATCTTGCAAAACGTACTTAGCTATTGTATTGATTCTGGGGCCAAATATATATATAAAGATACGTGTTCTTTTTATACATTGGTGTGGATTTCCTTGAGTCCTGTGCATCATTTATTGACTATCGTGTGTATTTGCAGATGTCTAACACTCCTCTCTGATAAGCCTAAGGGTGCTCGACCACACTAGCCCCTAGAAGAGCACCTTGGGATTGCTAGAGCAAACCCCTGCCCACTCATAACCGGATACCTGGACTCTTTGCACAGTATAGCTCTTTATGATATACTATATAAAGAGCCAGCTTCCTAAAGGAAGGCGCTAGGTGACCCGACTGCTGGGCCAAGACTGAGGCCACAGCATGCCGAGTCCACGTCTGCTGAGAGCGGCAGAAGCGTGGCCCAGCTGACACCCAAGGTTTGCTTTGCGAACTGTTTCCTTGACAGCCTTGTTGACGTTTGGACCGGCCGCCCTCCACTTTGCAGATTACCTTTGTTTCCTGTATGGGGGCCCCCTTACGACGTGATGACCTCTGCTTGGGGGCCCCAGCTGTCATGTCCTGACAGCAGGTGGAGCACGGAGGGGCTCTGAGGACAGTTAGAGACAGCAGTTGGAGCCGCGTGACCTGTTAGATACCCATCCCCCTCTGACACGACCTGGAGGACTAGGGTTCCCCCCCATTTTGCCCCCACACATTGTCTTGCCCTAAAGGCCTTGAGAATTGGATTAGCAGTGAGGCCTGGTATGAGTGTGCCTCCCACAGTGAGGGTCACCCCACGGACACTTCTGCGGACGGTGAATGACACAGGGTGAGAGCATCACCGCCACAATGCCAAGGGCATTTCAAGCAACTACCGTTTACGCTCCTTGAATGGGGATGAACAGCTTATGTATTACAGCCCCCTGCTGTGCTGGATTCAAAGCAGGGTCAAGCGTAAACGTCAACCACCCTTCTCTTGAGACGAGGTTTGCCCACTTTCCCTCCTTCCTTGCACTATGCGCAGGCCCAGTACTTTCTGTGCACTGCTGGCACAGCGCCCCTAGAGTCCGTTGTGGTGTTCCACGCCAGCGGTGCACCCCTCTACCTACTTCTGGAGGTTGGCAAGTGTAGGTTACCGCTCGGAGCCTCTGATTCACCAGGGCAGCTACTTTTTACCACTAGATGGGACTTGACTGTCGCCCATCTCCAAGCTCAAGTCAAAGTCCATTAGCCAACTCCCATTCTCAGAGGCTGTTTTTAGGGTGACTCTGCCCGCCGCTTCGGAAGCAGAAGACATGGTACAGGCACCGGCATCTTTGTCATCTTCGGCTATAGACACCCTGCTTTGTGAGCTTTCTGAAATCAAAGTATCAATGGGTTCTACTTTTTCATAACTGTTAATTCCAATGCTAGGCTCCTGAGCCGATGTATGTACCTTGACTGTTTTGTCTTGGATGGGGCGGCCAGTGGCTGGGGTTTCAGGCTTAGGGTTCTCCTTACCCTAGGTGGCATCTATGCGAGTGTGGTACCGCTACCGTATGTACACTGTAAATTTATGAAAAAGGGCTCACAGCCACAGATCAGCGGCTTTCCTCCGTCTCAAGTCTACATCAATTTTGATCCCACTCCCCAGAGATAGGGATAGAGATGGCAGTGAGCACACACGTCTCTGGGTTCTTGTTTAGTCGTACTCCTCCCTGCCAGGGGACTTGGTGCTGGAATCTGGAATAGTTACTGGTTCTCCCCTGGTTCCTGACTCCTGGTCCCTTCCTCCCCTTGTTATGCCAGCCTTTCCCCTCCCCTCCGGCGAAGCCTTACACATGTCCTCCTCACAACCTGTCCCAACCTGTCATTTGCGGATAGCCTCCCTTAATGTGAATGGCCTGACCCATTTTATTAAATGGAAGGAAATCCTCTCTTTTCTGCGGACGCACCTCAAACACACCTGTCCCCCACAAAGCACGACAAACTTAGACGGAATTGGGTGGCTTGTATCAACAAGCCAGTAAGACACAGAGTCCACGCCACCTGACTACCCCCATGGCACAGAGTAAGAGTGGGGTGGCCATCTTGTTTCATAAATCCCTGGTACTCCGCACACTGTGGACGTGGAGAGATCCGATGGGTATATATGTCTTTGGCAAGATCCGCAATGAGGTCTTGATCATGGCCTCCGTATATGCCTCTTTACGTGACAAGACGGACTTCCTTGCCACATTCAACAAACTCCTGCTTCTTTTGCAACGGCCAGGGTGCTCATGAAGGGGGGGGTGACGATGGAACCTTGACAAGTCTGGGAATCACATGGTCCAACAGCCCCGGAACAGATTCCTGCTATCTGACATTATAGCTGACAATGCCATGACAGATCCCAGGCGCTTGACACACCAGAGGGACAGAGATTACACTTTCACCTCATGCGTCCTTAGCACACGTTCCCATATCTACTACTTTCTGCTCTCTGTCAGCCTGCTTGATAATCTAGGGTTCACTAACAAAATATCGACCCCCAAAATATCCCCATACAAAAATATCATGACAAATATCTATGCCAAAAATATCATCATGCTATACTTGTAACGAAAATTACAGAAATATCGAAGAAAAAAACATCGTTGTCACTAATATCACTGTATAAAATATTGTTTTTCTAAATATATACCATTGTAAATAGTAAACATTAAGGGGGCGATTACGATGTCGGTCGGAAGTGCCTCCGCGGGCCTGTCGGGCGGTAAGACCAACTGATCTCGCTTCGGAGGCGGTCGCTCTGACCGCTGTATTATGATGCCAAAACCCATTGCTTACCGACCGAATCGGTTTCTCAGACTGGAAATTCCGACCGCGAAGCTCTCGGAAACGCTGAATGGAGCTGATCGGTGCGACTTCCAACCCCATAACCGCCCGCCCTATTACGATGCGTATTTCCGACGTGCCGTCTCTGTCGGTCCAACCACCTCGTCAGAGCAGGCGGGAGGGGAAGTATTTCAAGTCCGGAAATCAGCACAACACGCTTCCTACGAAATGTGCAGAGCAAATATGGAGTCCATCACGCATGTCATCCCTCTAATATACATCATTGATGAATATGAGAATCCGAACCGACGTGGACGTCGCCGCCGGTAAGTAATACATCGACCCCTACACATTAACGGAACTACCAAGCGAAAGTCAAAAGAGTTTAAAGTGTCCCGTAGCATGTTAGAGCATGGCAAAAGAAGGAATATCATCATCAAGTATCTACAGTCTTACCGGCAAATACTGGAAGAAACACAAATTTAAGGTTTGAACAGGTGTGGCTATAACTACATATATGTATGTTTACCTAAATGTATGGAAGAGAATACCACAGCACAAAAAGCAATATTACATGGCAACAGAACATCAATGCACTCACAAAAGTATGTCCACAGAAACATATGCACTGGCACCAGGGCCGCTCCTAGATTCATCATTTCCCCCGGCAGAATCTGAATATATGAAACTCATATAAATACTATAAGATGTCATGTCATAGGAAGTTAAATTACAGGAAGTGACATCAAGTTGCCATAATTACCCTGCCATTGTTCAATCAGCTTTGCAAGAAGCACTTTATCCAGTGTGGATATCTGGAAATTGGCCAACAATATGTATAAACACCACATTAAAATGATGTCAAAATATATGGCTGATCTATCAAGTAGTAAGAAAATACATCCACCCAAATGGATGGAAAAGCTAGGCCTAGCTTGTTTCCAATCTCACATCTTACTTAACCTGATGCACCAATTGTTGACAGATCAATACATGACTCTAAAAGCTAAACCGACTAATATAGTCCAACCTGGCCTGCCACTCCCCCATCAGCCCAATTGCGCAGTCCCACATCCTGTGTCCTGATGAGTACAGCAATGTCGGAGCAGGCATCCACCAGAGCCTCTGTTCTCCAAGATCCCAGCCTCACCGCAGGGCAGGTAGCCAGGTCACTATAGGGAGTCACTAACCAGCATGGGATGTTGTATGTGTCAGAAATTACAACATTTGAAGGATCCAGCACATATCCAGAGCAGGACTCCGACATATGAATACCTTCCATACAATCCATTTCACGCACTCAGGTCTGCATGCACCCACACCTCACTCCAATAAATTGGGCCACAACTATCTTGCGGCCCAGTATGTTTTGTCAGGCCAGGTTTACATGTCCCTCGTGGATCTGTGGCATTCCTCCACCACTGTTCACTGAGGACAGTCAGCAGGGCATGAGGTAGGATCACTACCTGTATAGTTAGGACATGGTCTCAAAATGTCCCACTTGGAGCTACATGTCTCAAAAATGCCTAGAGTAATAAGAGTCCACACAGAGCACACTTGAATTCTGCAGGCATGTGGTTCACAATTCAAAATCTTGGGAAAGGAAGACACACATCTCAAAACTCAGGCAATTTCACACATATAATATAAAGAGACAAGGAATTGCGTTTGGTGGCATATGAGTTAATGCATGTAGCTGCACACGAGTCACAAGACATTTCAACATCCCAAAAAAATGGGGGGGCGCTAGAGTGCTGGCTGCAAGATGGCTGCCACTTAGTGAGGCTCTGCAGGCTGGATGGACTATCCGTCATTTATCCAGCGGTTCAGGTCGCTAACAGAGCCGGCAAAGGATAGGAAACGTTCCTGACTCGTCAAGGCAGCTGCTGAATGTAATTCTGACGACGGAGGCGGATCGAGAGGGACAAAAAGACGCAAGTGAGCAGAACCGTGAGCTCGGCCTGCAGCTGCAAGATGGCTGGCCGGAATGCGTAGACTGAGAAGGAGAGGCAGCGCTGCCAGTGTGGTGATGAGGTGATCGGCGGGCCAGCGGGCTGACCGTGCGGTCACTGAACAGAGAGCAGCGGAGAGAACGTATGTGGCGTCCTGGGATCTCGAGCGCGCCTGACCCATGGGAAGCTGCCAGCGATCGAGATCCGCACCGGGCCCGGTGCTACGTGGCAACTGCGGGCCACAGCAAGCCCTGAGAGGCGAGAGGATTGAGGTCGCGAGCTACACCAGTCAACTGTGTGCAGCGTGCCCCCCTGCAGGACCGGGGCGAAGGTGAGCGTGTGAGCGCCCGAGCTGAGGGGATTTTGGCCGGGAGGCCGCCCGGCGGGGTGGAGATGTGACCTTGCTGGGGGCACCTGAGGCTCGATGAGTAGGGCGTGGACTGACATGCTGCAGCCGGGCCGCGGCCCCTCTGGGTCGGGGGCTCACTGGCCCCACCGCGCTGACAAGCCCTGTGCACCAGAGGTCCGGCTGGATGAGAAGAGGGCCCCATTGTGCACTTGCTGGGGAGCCCAGAGGACACACTGCGTGGCGACAGGGGGGAGACGAGACTAGGCTCAGTGATACGCACCCCCTCCCAAGCTGACTGGCAATACACATGGCCCGCGGGGAAAGCACAAGATCAGTACCACTAAACAGACCCCGAGCATCTAGTGGGTGTACGGATGGACACACAGTACTGCGCTGAGACTTTCTGGGCAGAAATGCTGCAAACCACTTATGACCTCTGAGGGAGGCTTAGACCCCCGGAGGCAGGGAGAGATACCCGGAAACAGGTGCATGGAGCGCAGCAGTAGACAGCGAGCGCTGACCCCCCCCTACTCTGGCACATCTGCACTGACTGTGGACCCTGCAGGATACTAGGAGTGCGGCGATGGGGAGACGCCAGCCTTGCAGCAAAGAGAGGGGGTACTTAGCCACCGCCGCACCTAGGTGGAAAAGACTGTGGCAGCCGCGGTGCTGACGTGACACACCCCACCGCTGTTGGAGGAAGAGAACAGCCGCACAGGCATGTGCGCCAGGCATGAAACTGTACCCCTTCGCATCAGGGTGGCGGCACCTCCGACCACTGACCCAGCTGGCTGCGTGCCCACACGAGTGAAGCACGGAGTGAAGCATGGGTAAACCTGATGCAAGGCAACCCAAGATCTCCTTCGAGCAGCGCAAACCTCCCAGAGGAGCAGCCTCGTTGGCCGAAGAGCAAGCAGTGACCAGCATGGATCCCTCCTCGCACAGCGAGCCTAACATTCACAAGATGTTTACAGAACTGAAACAATCCCTGTCCGCTATTGACCTCAAAATAGACTCTATGTCTGACCGACTGGACCGGCTCAGAGACAAGGTGTCAAACCCCGACGAGCACCTTGCTGAGGTTGAACAGCACACCTCTGCGTTAACAATACCACCCGGGAGAAACTGGAAGTTATTAGAAACAAGAACGAAGACCTACGAATTCTCTGGATTCAGAAACCACAGTGATGGCCAGGGTCGAGGACTACGTAGAAGAAATGCTTCGCTCCCACTTTGGTGACGCCCTGTCAAAGGTCTGCATAGTTGAATGTGCACACAGGTCTCTTGGCCCAAGGCCCCCTCCGGGAGCCCCGGCAAGACCAATATTTGCGAGACTCCTTAATTACAGGGACCGCGACGTGGTGCTCCGTAAAGCCAGAGACCTGCAAGAAACCAGATATCAGGGAAACGTGATCTCTTTTTTTTCCGGACTTCACTATATCCGTCCAAATGGCCAGAAGGGAGTTTGTGCCAGTAAAGCAACTGCTGCAACAACAGGACATTAAGTCAAAGTCAAATCAGTCTTTATTTCGATCGTTCAGATCTTAAAAGACACAAGTATTATTTACAATATTATGTTAAGACTGAAAAGTCGAAATAGGTTAATGTACAAAAACTATAATACAGTAACTACGCTAAAAAGAAGATTAAAACAATCATATAAACCATTATTAAAATTGATAAAACAGTGGAACACATCAGTCTAGCTACTGTACTTAACTACCATTCAAGTACAACTTCCATTTCATCATGGTGTTAAAACTTTCTATAGAATAAAACATGGTCCTAATGACGATAAAAACAGGTCCCACTAAGCAAGAAGCGTTAAGTGCAAATGCTATAATCATGGTGCTATATGAGCAATGTTACCATTCATAAGCTCTTGCTTCTTCAAATTGTTAGCATGAATACCCCACATCCAGCTCAAAAATGTGGCCATAGCTATCGCTACGGGTTCGTGTGTATTGGTCTTCAATATTCGAAGGGCTGTAGCACTTGACCTGGTACCCATATTGGAGCATATTGGCTTTAGCCAGTTGTCCCTGGGAGACTTGTATGCTGGACAAACAAATAAAATATGGGGGATTGACTCGTCCTGCTCAGGACAGGATGCGCATTTGTTGTCCAATGGGTTGAGCCATTTCTGTGTGAAGGATTTAACAGGAAGTGTGCCTTCCCTAAATTGGTGGAATAGCTTCCTGTCACTGGGTTTGGATATAAAATCCCAATAATTCTCATACAAAGTGTCATGTTTATACTCCCAAAAAATGCCGGTCAAAGAGGTGTTCTTAGTGGATCGCAAACAATTTACTTTGACCATATTCCAGTAAGCTTCCTTAAAATCTTTTTTAGAGGGAAAGGAACTACCTGCTGGATCCTCCCACAGGTGGCTCAAACCCATGTTCACCAGTGTGCATTTTATCTTTTGTAACCAAGGTATCTTACATGATAAATCAGCCTCTCTAACGGGGCATATTATCAAGCACGGCGTTAAAATTATCGCCGCTTTAGCGGCAGAAAACTGCTGCTAAAGTGGCGATAATGGGCTTGATAATATGCCCTGGAGAATTCCGATAGAAGCCCATGTTGACACCAGAACATGGGCTTCTATTGGAACTCTCAAGGGCATATTATCAAGCCCATTATCGCCGCTTTAGCGGCAGTTTTCTGTCGCTAAAGCGGCGATAATTTTAACGCCGTTTCTTGATAATATGCCCCTAACATCTTTTAACGCGTTCGAGTAGAAAGACAACTCCGGGGCAGACCAGAGCCTTCTCCAGAATGCTAGAGGTCTATATCGGGCTACCTCCTCCAAAGTACAACAACCCAGATCTAAATAAAGGGGCTTGAGTGGGGTAGAATGCGGGAGACCAATGAGGGCTCTCACAAATTTGTTCTGGGCATTAGCTAAAGATGACAAATTATCGAAGCCCCAGAGCTCAGCTCCATATAAAATTGAGGCCCTGATCTTGGTGTCATAAATCTTTAATACAGGGCCTACCGGCTTCGTTTGAGAGAGCCTCTGTTCTTTTATTAGTGCTCCTGCCAATTGAACATGCTTGAGTACCATTAAGTCGATCTGGGGCTTCCAGTTTAGCTTCCTGCCCAAGGTAATCCCCAAATACGTAAATACGTCAGTTTGTTCTAGTTGTACCTTGTTCATAAAGACCCTCCCTTTGATCACTTTGTGTTTGTGGAGGACCATGAATTTGGTTTTCTCCACATTAACCACCAACTCATGGTCACCACAAAAATCCTCAAATCTTTCCAGTGCGCGCTGCAGCCCTGATTGTGTTTTTGAGATAATAAGGGTATCGTCAGCGAACATAAGTATGGGTACCTTCATACCAGCAAGAGAGGGAGCGTCAGTAGGGTGGGTGGAAAAATAGTTAACAACCCTGTTTATAAATAACGAAAATAGGGTTGGGGCCAAGACACACCCCTGGCGGACCCCTTTGGATACTGGAAACCTGTCCGTAACGTTACCCTGTGAGCCCCATCATACCTGTGCAAAGTTTAACTCATGCAGCTTGACTACCAGGGATAGCAATTCTAAAGGCATCCCTAAGTCTTTCAATACCCCCCATAACTTATTGCGGGGGACCAAGTCAAATGCGGATTAAAGATCGATAAATGCAGCATAAATGGTTCCTCCTGCAATTGTTACAACTCGCCAGTAGATTAATAAAAACCTAAAAACCTGGTCTATGGTGCTTACGTGTGGGCGAAAACCAGCCTGTAGGGGCGATAGTATATCGTTGTCTGTAATCCAAATCTGGATTCTGCTCAACACTAGCCTGGCCATGATCTTTTGGATTGAATCTATTAGGCTAATTGGCCTATAATTGCTAGGGCTAGAGCGATCCCCCTTTTTATAGATTGGAAGTATTTCTGCACCACGCCAGGATTCGGGAATGGGAGCTCCACTGGCTATCGCATTTGCGAGTATCTGAATGTACGTTATCCAATTGTCTTTATCGTATAAAAACAAGTCTGCCGGGATGCAGTCGGGGCCGGGAGGCCTTCCTCTTGGTATCGCGTTCAGGGCAGATTCGACCTCTCCTCTGTCAAAAAACACAGCAGTGTCAGGCTTAGGAAGTTGTAACTGATCTATACTGTCACTAAGGACAGCAAATTGTGCCTCAAAGTAAGAAACCCACTGGTCGGGGACTACGTGATTGACGGGGGGTTGTCTGAGTTCACCACTACCCCATTTGACTAACTGCCAAAAAATTTGCATACCTTTTTCTTTGCTCGCCTGGAGAAGATCTTGCCATCTTTGTTCATCCCACTCCTTCTTAGCTTTATATTGGGTGATTTTATAAACTTTCCGTGCGTATTTAATGTCACCCATTATTTTAGATTTAATGGCTAGGGACAGCTGCTTGTAGACTTCTCTACAAGCTTTGTTGTACCAGTTTACGGGCTTTGGAGTGACCCTTCGATTTGGTTTTTGAGATTTGACGAAGAAGGATTTAAGTTTAACAAACATATCGTCATGGGCTTGCGTGATGGTAGCATTAATATCGTCCTGCGTGTCTAGATTTTGAAGGGCTACTAATGTGCACTCCACCACTGCCTTCATCTGCTCTGAGGCAACATTTTCGATAATCCTAGCCCATTTGACCCTTCTCAAGTCATTGCATAGGATAGCATCTGCAGTCACCCTCTCGATTATCTGTGACTGTATTGGAAAAAAACCCGGTACCTGCAACATTAACAACAGTGGATTATGGTCACTTTCACTTCTCTCAAGGACCACCACGTGGATAAGGGAAGACCATAGCTCCAGGTTAATAAAAAAGTAGTTGATACGACTACTTCTTAGCCCATTACAATATGTGTGAGAACCCATCCTATCTGAGGAGGTCCTCCCATTAACCGCCCTAATGCCTCTCTCCAAACACAGGGCTTTTAATTGGAGTGCAGCTTCTGTCCACTTCCTTATCGGTGGTAAATCTAGGGATGGGATGCTCCATTGGGCGTCCTCCTCGGCACTAAGGCTGCCATCCTCATGGTCAAGGGGCTCGAATGAGCAGTTGAAATCGCCTGCGATCACCAAATTATTTCTGCCTCTGTTGTTATCTAGGAAGCTATCAAGTAGAGAGATTGTATTTGATAATTTACCATCCACCAACCCTCTTGCATATACATTAATTACTAATATGTTTTGGGCGTAAAAGTATAGCCATGATATGGGGGCTGTCGATCGGTACTTCCTCAACCCTATAACCAGAGTGCTGTCTAACCCATATGGTAAGGCCTCCTGAGGGTCTACCTTTTTGTCCACCAAGGGCTGGTTTAGAAAAATTTAGATAACCTGGGCGATAGATTCGATTAAGTGACCATGTTTCTTGAAAAGCCCATATATCATGATCCTCTATGAATACTGACCAGTCTGCTGATGATATTTTAGAGTGCAGTCCCGCTATATTCCAAGAGGCAAAAGCTAGCCTTGTTGTGGCAAGTTCATGGGTAGAGGAACTGGTATCAACCTGGATGCAATTTTCCAGGGCACTTGCGACTTGTCTGAATTTTGATTAGCAAGAAAAGTGTCAGAGCTGACCTTAGGGTTCTCTATGAACCTTGCCGACCCATCCTCTAACCCTAACCCAAGCTCCCCAGTGCCATTACTAAAATAAGCCCTGGTTTGGCTGGTGGTTTCACCCCCTTTGATTATTTCGTCATTGCATAATGTTAGTGAGGGGGTGTTCCTTAAACATCAATCTACTTTTTCTAAGGGAGAACCCTCATTACAGACTTGGGCTAATTTATTACAGTTGTTACTGATGTTTAAAACTGGGGGGTTATATTTTATCCTAATGTTGGATGTGGTCAGGTGGGATGTCCTTAGGTCAAATGCCACTAGATTATCTACTAAATCTACTGTCTTCAGCATAAGGCACACATAATTTGTGCTAGAGCCATTAGACACAAACCTTTTGGCGGAGAGTATATCTTCTCTAATTACTGATCTACACTTCCGCACGTGTCTAAGCCATTGGGTGCTTTTGTTAATCAAAGATTGTTCATCTTCATTAATTAAGCTAGGGGACAATTTTGGGATATTGGTCAGAAAAATTTGGCGTTTGTAAGAACGGGTCCATGCCTTCTCTTGGCTACTATTACCCTCTTTTAGAGATGGGCCTGAGTTCCAAGGGAGATTGGAAAATGAACTAGCTAAGTCTCCATGTCCCTTGTTCTGCTGTCGGAGGCCAAACTGCCTGTCTTGAATTTTATATGCTGGAGAATACATTCTGGCCTGGCTTGGGTAAGATCTTTTGTTGCTAATTGGTTGGGAAACTGCCGGGACGATGACTGGATCATTATTTGATCTTCCGATAAAAATGGTGTGTGGTGCACTGTCAATTGATTGTTTAAGCAAAAATGATCTGGCGTTATCTGGGGCGATGTTTGGAATAGACAATTTCATGGTGTCAGAAAGCTTGTCAATCAAGCCCTTCAGTGAGCTTACTACTTCCATAAATACACTTGTCTGTGCCTTTAGTTCCGCTATCTGGTTAGTAAACTGACCTGGACACGAACACTTACACGGACCTGAAGGAACTGTAGCTTGCATGACTTCTACTGACCCTATGCTATCTATTTGCTGGGAAGGCACGATATCCTCGTTTGTATTCGACAGAGGGGCAAATCTATTGGTGCACTCTATTGCATACTCGAGATGGGTTTCTTTGCCTAGGTTGGAGCAGGAGGGTGGAGGAGGGATCTTCCCTAGATGTGATACAACCGCTGAGTTGGACGATGGAAGCGCTTTCAGTGATGGTCTTTAAAACATATCGGGGATATTGTAACAACCCGTGGGAAAAGAGGATACTTGGTGGAGGATGCATCGGACGTGCCGCTATCGGTGTCCAAAGGGGCTGTTAAGATCTCTTCACAATCACTAATTAAATTGTCTATGCGGTTCATAACACGATTGCTACTTTTGAGCGTTCAATGTTTAATCGACCTTTTGGTCTTCTTGCCCTTCCCTGCGACTCCTCCCCCCAAAGCATCCACAGCCTTCCTTTTTCCCATGCTAGATAGTAGCAGTAGCAACTACACAATGGCGAATAGGAATACAACCAATAAGACAATAATGCAATTTAGTAGTCCAACCAGTCTCTGGCACAGAGGTAAACCAGACACCTAGAGGCCAATTAACAGACGGGATACTGCTTGGAACACTCCGCTTTCAAATCGATAAATCCTCTTGGTGGGCTGTTACTACCAGTATGGTGACTTTGGCTACAAAGATTTGTAGCCAAAAAACTGTGAGCGACCAGATAAGTTGAACTACAGTTGCGATTGAAGGTGCGGGACAGTTGTGGGCAGTGTGTTGGGCTGATCACCTGAGTCTGTGCATTTTTGTAGTGCCGCCACTCATGCCTGACACGGGTTGTTGCTTCTTGTTGGGCTGGAAGTGCTCCTCACTCAGCAAGGTTGGCAGCCATTTTACACATTGCTGACTGCTCGTTTTATAGGAGCAAATCATCCTAACAGTGACAGGCTAGGTCACGATTCATGCCTGGTTGATAACTGTGAGGATGCCTCTCGCAGATTATTAATTTGGAGTCATTTAAAGATAAGCACCACATTGATAACCAAGAAAGGTCCTCCCATCAATGATGCTATAAACAGAGAAACAGGACTACACCACGAAGGTCCACTTAACAGAAAGCGAAAGTGGACTACTTAGCAGAGACAGGTCTAGGAAGAAACACTTAAGGGAAAGCAAAAAAATAAATAAAAAAAGGACCACAGCGCAGGAACAGGTCGATGAAGGATACAGAGCGGCCATCTTGATCTGATACCGAACACTGAATACTGAATACGATTAATACACTCTGAAGGGGCCGACAAAAAAAAAAAAAGGTAATGAAATAAGAAACTAAGAAGGAGAAAGAAAATATTACAATGGATAAAAACCTTGCACCGTCAGGCCATCATGCCTTCACCATTCTCTACCCGCCCGATCTCTCCAAAAATGCAGCAAAGAAATTCAAGCACAGGCTAATGGTAACCCACCCGGAGACTCTTATCTCAGACCCATACTTCTGCATTAGCAAAGGCATATTATCCAACGATCTTATCTTCCACACAAAGAAACGTGCCCAGTGGAGAAATATCTTTCACTCTTTGCTCCGAATCTCCAATGTAAAAAAAACCAGCATGCCTTCAAATTGTCGGTAACAGCTTCAGACTTTTGCCCTGCGAATGCCACCATCACCATCTACAACAACGGTAATATCCTTATACAAGCCTCTGATGCTAATCTTGATACCATAGATAGGATCTTTCCTACTCTCAAGAAAGCAGTAAACAGCAAGAATAGCACACTCCCTGTATCTTATCATCCTCAGTATCTAGATGCCACCCCAACTCCACGACAAAATCCCATAACAAATTCCTCCGAACCGACATCTCCTCACACCCCCAATGAGCCCTACCGCCCAGCCACTGCGGTCACAACCACACTCAGGTCCCCTGGCCCAGGAGGGATTGGGCTGCAAGTAGTTAGCAATCACATCATTACAGTCACACCCATTGATTCCTACCCCCCAGTCACATCGATTGCTTCCACACCTGGATCCCCGGCCCAGCCGGGACAGGGTTATTCTTAGCTACCGATCGCTGCAATGTTGATCCATCACTGTTATCCCCGTCAACCATGAATGAAGCCACCAACCGGGACTCCACTCACATCTTGCTTCTATCCCCACTCTCATCTAATTTAGATTACAAAGATCCCCCGGACCTATTGTCTACCACGACACCTGATCGGACACCAACACCTGCAATACTCATTCCACCCATCAGAATACAACACACAACGACCAGTCCACACACCGACTTGGACCCCACAACAAACCCCCTCAACTTACCACTCCGATCCCTAATGAGGACATCCCCATGCAACCGGAGAACGCTTTCACGCATACCTGCAGATCGCCCTCCACAAAAGAACATACAACTACACATACTACTAACCTTCCCAACTCCGTTTGGTTTGCAAGATTCAATGAGTTAGCCTCAGGCCTAGCCCATCTCAAGGCCGAATGCATAACCTATCAACCATCACCAAAGAACTTCTAAACGTACACAGAGCCACCAATGCCACCGTGAACCAAATCAGTCTCCAAACTAGTAGCTACTTCCCCAAGATTTCACACCACGAGAAAACTAGTCAGAGTAACCAAATCAGTCCACAAATTAGTGGATACATCCCCAAGATCCCACGCCCTGACAATAATATTCAGATTAACTTACCTTCCCCCTCTTGGCCTAGGAGGACAAACGTTGAACTATCCGACAGCGACATAGACGACCTCCTCATATCTTATGCTTTAGCAACAGATAGCAGTATGTCACAATGTGGCACTATCCAATCCATGCAAACCAACCCCTTCAGAGAACCCACACACAATAACAGATCCATAAATAGAGATAATCTCACAAATATCAACATAGAGCAGACTGCCCTTACCCATTCTATTAACAAGATAAAGTGTGCACTCATTAATTGCAGATCAGCTAGCAAACATGCACCTGACATTTTCGACCTAATCCTAGAGAATGATTTAGACATTATCGTCCTCACCGAAACATGGTTAAACAGCTCCTCCTCCCCCATCCTTGATCTATTGGTTCCTCCTAGTCATGACCTAATCCGCCTTGATAGAAATGTGGCACCGGGAGGTGGGTTAGCCTGCATTTATCGTAACACAATCTCAGTCAAGCAAGTAGACTCCATCGCTCTATCCTCCAGCGAATATCTCTGTATCAATATCTCTGATGATAAGCGCCTCGCCAGCAAGCTTCACTTATTCTACCACCCCCCGAGGGATAATCTGACTTTCATCGACGAGTTAATGGAAGTCATTTCATCTAACGTCAACTCACAAGTACCACAAATTTTCCTGGGTGACTTTAACCTACACTGGAACAATGCAAATGATCACGGTGTAGGATGTCTTAAAGCGTTTCTGGCAGACCAGGACTTATCCCAATTCTGTGACAGTCCAACTCACAACAAGGGAGAGACTCTGGACCTCATCATAGCAAAAACGAGCATCATCTCATTAGAATCCATCACTCCCTGCGACTGGACTGACCATCACAGCATCCTCTTCTCCATCAATATCGAGGTCACTCCAAAAGGGAGTCAACCATCAAAAACAAAACAATGGAAAAGGAACTTACAGAACATCAACCCCACCACCCTGGTAAACCATTGCAACTCTGCCCTGACCCCCACAACTGACATGGAGGATGTCCATGACCTCACAGCCTTTTACAATTCCACGATGCTGGAAATCCTGGACTCTACAGCACCCCTCCAAGAGAAAAATGTGTCCTCCAAAATTTCCAAACCTTGGTTCAATGACTCCCTGAACTCGGAGCGACGCAAGCTAAGAGCTGCCGAACGATTATGGAAATCAGCACCCACCGACGTTCACCTACAGCACCTTAGAACGTTAAGGAATGCATACAACAGGAAGATTCTAAAGGCCAAGGCAGACTTTTTCAGAACCCAGCTGAACCAAGCAATCAACCGTCCAAAAAAACTCTTCGAAATCGTCAAGCAACAAGCTCGCAACACGGCTAACTCCACGAATCTCAACAACCTGGATACACCTTCCTGCGATGAGCTTGCCAACTTCTTCCGTGAAAAGATAAAGGTCATCGAGCTCGACATCCAATCTAAGAAGGCCCTCCCACAACCGGTGGCCCTTGATGCTAACGGATATTCACAACTCAAGGTCCTTTTCAGCTCTCCAGGGGAAGTCACAAAAAACAATGCCTCCTGGAACACCTTCGCACCAATCTCTGAACAAAAAATCTATAACACTCTTCTAGCAATCAATCCCTCCAATCACTTCTCTGACCCCCTTCCTCCTGCCCTATTCAAAATGATAAAAACACCCATCCTACCATTATGGGCAAAAATTATAAACGCCTCTCTGAGACAAGGCTCCATACCAGACTGTCTTAAAATAGGGCAGGTTACGCCTATACTAAAGAAATCCGACGCCATCCCATCAGATCTCAACAACTACCACCCTATATCCAACATCCCCACTTTGGCAAAACTGCTGGAGAAATGTGTACAAATACAATTATGCAATCATATTGAGAAGTACAACCTCCTAGACAATCACCAATCTGGTTTCCGTCAAGGACACAGCACAGAATCTGCACTCACCCACATATTTGATGACATACTAAAAATGCTTGACCGCAACGAATCATGCCTAATGATACTTCTTGACTTATCCTCCGCCTTCGACACGGTTAAACATGACAACCTACTGTCCCTATTGGAAGGAAGGATGGGCCTCTCGGGCCCAGTGTTACATTGGTTCTCCTCCTTCCTTAATAACAGAACACAAAGAATCAAGATGAAGAATTCTCTCTCTCAGCCCTCTGTGGTCAACATAGGCGTTCCCCAGGGCTCAGCCCTATCACCTATTCTTTTCAACCTACTAATGGAACCCCTGGTGAACGCATTGAAATCCGCGAATATCCTATATCACCTGTATGCGGACGACACCCAACTGTATTTAAAAATCTCCTCTCCAGAAGACTTCATCTCCCTCAACGCTATTCTACAGAACACGCAAAGTTGGCTCACGAACAACCACCTCATGCTTAATACAAAAAAACAGAATTCATTCTCATCTCCCCACCCAATCACACACCAAAGATAGAGCAATGGCTGAAACACCTAACCTCCATTGACTGTTCTCCCTCATCATTGACTCTGCGAAATCCCTGGGAGTCACCATAGACAAACACCTGAATATGCAGTCGCACATCACTAATGCCACCAAGGGAGCCAATCACCAGATGAGTTTACTAAGGAAACTTAAACCCTTCCTCCCTCAGACCGACCTAAAAATGGCAGTGCAAGCCTTAGTGCTACCAAGATTAGACTATGGAAGCACCACTCTTTGCGGTCTCCCCAAATACAAGCTGGCCCCGCTGAGGGCTTCTCTTAACGCTGCGGCAAGATTGGTATCAGGATCTAAAAGAAACAGCCACATTTCTCCGACCTTGAAAGCGCTGAACTGGCTGCCCTATGAGGCTAGAATACAACTAAAGGTGGCCTGCATGACCCATAAAGCACTACATAACAATACACCCAGTTACCTAGCTCTAAAACTAGAACGATCCGGAGGATGCAGACAACTACGAAGCGCGAGCTCCTTACTTCTGAAACCACAATCCTTTCATAAAAAGAGAACTGGCTGCAGGGCTTTTTCAGGGATCGCTCCAAAGATTTGGAACTCCTTACCTCCAGTGGTACGGGGAATCTCTTCCTTTACCGCATTCAAAAAAGAGGTAAAAACACTCCTAATGAACAAATTCGCGTCCTAAGACTTGATTCTATGCTGACATCGAGTCACCGATACAATCCTCATATCACTGGCTAACTCTTGTGGATTGAAAGAGAACATTATATGTTTGTTTATTTCCTCAATACTGACCTAAGGCTCAATAACTGTATATAATATAATGTTATGCTGCCCTCTGGGATCATCATATGTTATCTACTGGTCACCTATGTTATCTTATACTATTTACCTCTTTTGTAAGTAATGATGAATATCAAATGCGTGTATACTACCTCATTTCGTATGTCTTTATAACTATATACTGTAAAGCGCTCTGATACCCTCGTGGGTCACGTTCGCGCTATATAAAACCCTATAAATAAATAAAGAGCGAAGGGCCAGAAACTAAATAACAGTACCTTGTTGTTGCCGCAGTTCAGTCCTGGGGCCAATGTTCGGGGGGAGGCCCTGCCCTGCCTCTTCCTGGCAATGACGGGCAAGGACGGGCCCGCCCTTGGCCCGGGCGCCGCCCGCGCGCGTCCCACGTCGCGGGGGAGAGGCAGCGCTTTATGCGCGATGTAAGATCTAGTGCCTCCCCCTCACTGGCGGCACCTGCAGCGGGAGCGTTGGACACTGGGACTAGTAGTCCCCTGCAATAATAGTGAGCGCCAAGGAGGTGCTGACGGAGCTGTCGTGGGTGTGCCCTGGGACTCCGGTCCCACCAGGGCTCGACGAAAAGAAGGCAATGTCCCCAAGCAGCAGGAGGGCAACGAAAATGGCAGAGCAGGCTCCCGCGTCGCGGGGGAGAGGCAGCGCTTTATGCGCGATGTAAGATTTAGTGCCTCCCCCTCACTGGCGGCACCTGCAGCGGGAGCGTTGGACACTGGGACTAGTAGTCCCCTGCAATAAAATAGTGAGCACCAAGGAGGTGCTGACGGCGCTGTCGTGGGTGTGCCCTGGGACTCAGGACCCACCAGGGCTCAATGAAAAGAAGACAATGTCCCCAAGCAGCAGGAGGGCAACGAAAATGGCAGAGCAGGCTCCCGCGTCGCGGGGGAGAGGCAGCGCTTTATGCCCGATGTAAGATCTAGCGCCTCCCCCTCACTGGCGGCACCTGCAGCGGGAGCGTTGGACACTGGGACTAGTAGTCCCCTGAAATAATAGTGAGCGCCAAGGAGGTGCTGACGGCGCTGTCGTGGGTGTGCCCTGGGACACCGGTCCCACCAGGGCTCGACGAAAAGAAGGCAATGTCCCCAAGCAGCAGGAGGGCAACGAAAATGGCAGAGCAGGACATTAAGTATTCTCTTCTATATCCTGCGAAGCTCTGCATTTTCCACTCCGGCAAAACCTCGTTCTTTACTGACCCTAAGTTGGCTGACAAGTTTGTCCTGGGCCTCCGGCCTGCCAAACCCACGGCTCCCAAAGACAAGGAACGGGTAACTGAAGACCCTCTCAGCGAAAACGACTAAAATTCAGCTGCATGGCATCAGGCAAAATGGTAGGAGACCTCCGGGGTCCGGCAAGGCCCGGGGGGAAAAACGCCTTGCTACGCCTTGTCCCTCTCTCGGCTACATCTGCCTCAGCTAATCAGCCACACAGAGAACTGCACAGGAGGGCCTGATGGCAAGAGAGGCTGTACCTCTCTGTACTACTCCAACAGCCGCCCAGCACCTAAATCGCTGGGATATGCATAGCCCCTGGCGCTACCCTCTGGGATGAGTCCCACTGTTTGCTACACTGTTGGCCATTCTTGGCCCATTTGGGGTAGGGGAAATGTCTTTCATCCTGGTTGGGTGGCTGTAGTGGGTGGGGGTGGGCATGATGGGTGTTGGGTGTTCACACTGGTTGCTTTTTTTGGTTTTCTGTTCCGACCCCCTCCCTTCCCCCCCTCTCTGGCCTCGTATCTGCACACGACGGGAGATGACCCAATACCCGCACGCTCCGACCTCTGAAGATGGACGCAGGGGTGTGAATGCTATGAATGTAACAACTCTGAAAGCAGTAACGTGGAATGTGCACGGACTGAATGACTGCAGGAAGATGCGACTGGTAGCGGCAAACCTAAACCGCCATGGGGTGGACATTGGTTTTCTACAAGAACTGCACTTAACAAAAACTAGCTGCACACGCCTGCGAGCGGGATGGATGGGGGAAAAGTTCATAGCTGGGTACTCTAACTACGCCAGAGGCACAGCCATAATTCTGAGGAAGTGGCTCCCATGGCACACGAGAGCTGTGATATGCGATCCCCAGGGGCGCTACGTTGTGCCAGCGGGGGTGCTTGGCAGCCGCCCGGTCAGGCTCATATCGGTGTATGGCCCCAACACAGATGATCCTTCTTTCTTTGCCGAGGTTTGGCGACTGGTGGAGTCCCTGGGCCCGGGCGCAACACTCTGTGGAGGGGATTTTAACGTGGCTCTCGATCCGGCAAAGGACAGATCTGGCGGATCCCGTAGAGCACATCCGAGGGCGGCAGAACAGCTACGGGTCCTCATGGAGGATCATGATTTGGTAGATGTCTGGTGTCCCTGACATCCCTACAGCAGGGAAGGAACCTGTGTATCGACTGTAGGAAGGTGGAATCTGACTACATGGTTGCCCCCACTTTTATCCTGGTGTTTTGATGGTTTTTGACTTAGTTTGGCTGGGAACCTGCTATTCAGGTCCCCAGCCTATCTGCTTTCTCTTATAAATTGATTCCATGTACCTTAGGTACACCACAGATTGGATTCTGGGGTGCCCTTATAAGTCCCTAGTATATGGTATACTATGTATCCAGGGCATAGGTACCCCAGAGGCCTACCAGGGGCTGAAGCATGTATTATGCCACCCCTGGGCAGCCTTCCAAAATGACACCACAGGACTGCTACAGCAGCCTGAGTAAGGTGGTGCATGCACCCCTTACTGAGATATAGGTTCACTATATCTCACCCTATCACTGCACATATAATCCTATCAGTCACCCCTATGGCAGGCCTTATCAATCCTGAAGGCAGGGTGCTTGGTTTTATGTGAGAGGGTGCCCATGCATGAGCAGAGCCCCTCTGCAGCCTTCGGAATCTCCTCTCCGGGGTTGTCTGTGGTGCAGCCTGACCATATACTCTTAAGTGCATTATATCCTCGCGGTAAATGCTAACTTTGGGATGGCTGCACGGAAACATGTCGTGTTTGGTGTCAAACACCTTGGAATCATACCCCCACACCAGTAACTGGTGTGGGAGTATGATCCCACCCTTCTAGAGGGAGAGACATGACAGCACCGGTATACCCGGTACCGAATAAACAGAGCCCTGGCATCACAAAATTGATGCTGCAGCCACAGACACGAGTCTGGCCTCCTGCTGCTGACCGAAACTCCGGCAGGGGAGGCCTGGACAATAGGTTTCCTGTCACAGGGAGGTGTTACCACCTCCCAGACAGGCCTTAGTGGATTGGGGCTGGGTGGGTGCACTCCAAGAGTGCTTTGAAGTCCTGCACTGGGGGCACATTTGGTGTCCTCGTGCATACCCCAGTTCAAACCGGTTGCAGGGGCTGCCAGCCCCTGCTCTGGCGTGAAACTGGACAAAGGAAATGGGTGTAGCCACCCCTCTTTCCAAACCCTCCCATAGGTGGGTTAGTCCAACCCCTTTCTTAGGTATAAGTAAGGAACCCCTGGCAACAGGACTTTAGATATCCCTGGACGAAACTCTGCAACTGAATCCTGGAACTTCGACGCTCTACTCAAGACTAGAGGACTGAAGAAATCTCCCTTGGGGTCAAGGAGTGACTCCCCTGCTTGGCAGGCACCAACGAAGCATCTGCCGGTCTGCATCTCCAAAGCTCCAGCCGGACTCCGAAGTAATTGCAGCCAGGAAGAGGATTTCCAGACTTCTCAGAGGCCGACCCGAGTCTCCAGCAAAGCTGAGACCCGCAGCCCTCACGAGTGACGTGGAACCAGAACTCCTGGACACCGTGCACATTTGCTAGTGCATCGACTTCTCGACGTCTCTTGAAGTCCTGCTTTGGGTTACTTGTAGCCCAGGCCCCGAGCACCATTTGTACCGAAGATTGTGAGCCTACACTCCACGAGTGTTCCGTGGGCCCGCTTCTTGCATCTCCGCTCGAGGCTCCTTTGCGATCCCTGGTCTGTCGACTGGTGGGTCCCTGTGAAGGCAAATCTGATTTTCTTTGGGCTTCCCTGGTTGCTCCAGACGTGCCCTGACTCCCCACCGAGTGGTGAGTCCCTCAGACCTTGCTGGTCTGCACAGAAGCATCTTTCTTCTTTCTGCGTGGGTTGCTATTGCCAAGGCTTGTTGTGTTCAATCCAGGGCACCAATGCTGCAGCACTCGACATCCTTCATGGGACAGCTTGAATCCAGCTCCTGGTCGTCGCCGACGCCTCCTGGTCCTCATGGCTGAAGAGTCAAGCTTCACCTCTTTCACCTGAAGCACCCGACATCGGTGGGCATTCGACTATCGTGCCCCTGGTCACTGGCAAGTGACCCAGACTCTGTCCCCTCTGCTTTCAGGTTCTTCTCATCTCCGATTCAGGCTTGGATCTCTTCGGACACTTCGCATCTTCCCGGCAGCAGCACGTCCTTGCAGGCTGCCATTGAAATCGACGACGCGACCCGACACCAATCGACACCTATGCACCCGGCTTCCCTGGGTGAGGTAACTCGAGTACTCCGGTGCTCCCGTGGGTGTTGACCCTAGAACTGTCTAAGTCCAAGAGGGTTTGGTCCTAATCCATTTCTAAGTGTCCTTAAACTCTAAAACTCTAACCGCGACTTTCCCATAGACGATAACGGAGCTCGCGGCTGTGTTCACACACTGCACACAGCCCCCGTGGGTCCCCTGTGTCACTACCTTGGGTGGTTCCTTGGGGTCCCAGCGATTCTACAGGCTCTAGGCCTTGTGTCTGCTTAAGTCGTGGTTCTTATACCACTTTCTTAATATATGGTTTGGTACGCCCTAGGGCTAATCGTATATTGTGCTAATTTACTGTGCTATTTGACTTGTAACTTGTGTACTTTGACCTCTAGCCTCATAAAGAGACTATTGGGTAGTGTTTAGTAATAAATACATATATTTTATATATATACCTGGTGTGGTTCTCCTTTCATTTGGTCATTCACGAGATTATACCTGGTAAAACAAACAGCTTAACACTCCTTCAAGACTTAGCCTGAAGGCTGCTCTCCATAGCTACCACTAGGATAGCTTTCAATAAAGGTTGTCTTTAAACCTATCATCAATAAAGGTCGTTTGGACTGGTGCAAGGTGCCCACTATAACTAGCGGACAGCATATACCAGGCCAACTTCTCACATCGACCGCTGGACCCACGTGGTCTAGAATTGATTACTGGTTAAGATCGCGCGATGTGGACACTTGGGTGTGTAATAGTGCTCATCTCGCTAGGTCTCTCTCGATCACGCGCCGGCCCTATTGGAGTTCGTGTTGCCCGACGCTCCTAGCAGAGCGTTCACTCAGAGGCTCCCTACTGGGGCTCTCCGAGACCAGGTCTTCCGGAAAGAGATTAGGTCCGCAATCACTGAATATTTTGAGATAGACATTGGATCGGTAGAATCCCCGTCCACGCTGTGGGAGGCCTTCAAGACCATTATCAGAGGCAAGTGTATTGCCAAGCAGGCAGGGGTCCTGCAAGCTCTTTGGGGCGACTTCCGGCGCCTAAAAAAGGAGATACAGGAACTTGAATCCGAGTACTTTGCCTCCAACCAGATAGCAATCCTCAGTCGAATCAGGGTCAAGATGGCTGAATTCGAAGAAGCAGCACATAGAGAGACACTGTATTTAGGCACGGAAGCCTGAGCCCGCCAGTACTGCAAAGAAGACCGGAGCCGGGAAAACCCTGGCGGGACTTCTCAAAAACCGCGGGCAAATTACTATATCAGCGAGTTGCGGATCGGTGAAGATGCGGCAGCCATAGGGCAGGAGGTGGTACAAACAGAAATGATGGCCTTTTATTCCTCACTGTACGCCGCACGGCAAACTGAGGCACACCCCGATCTGATCTCTTTCTTCAGCTCGATTGAATTGGTCTGGCTCAGCGATAACCACAGTAAGTACCTGGATGAGCCATTCTGTGAGGAGGAGGTGATATGAGTGATCCGAGCGATGCCCGGGGACAAGGCTCCTGGTTTGGACGGACTCACGTCTGCATTCTACAAGGAGTTTGCGCCGCTCCTTGTGCCTCTCCTCCTCAACATGTCTGAGGAGTCACTGGAACAGGGATTTCTCCCCCCCTCCCTCCGGGAAGCACTGATTGTACCTGTTCTAAAGCAAGACAAAGATCCCCCGCAGTGCGGCTCCTATAGGCCGCTGTCCATGATCAATCTTGATAATAAAATACTTGCTAAATTGCTTGCTTCCCGGTTTCACCCCCTGCTCCCCACGGTGCTCAGACCCGACCAATGTGGCTTTGTTCCCGGCAGGAGCACATTCCATAATCTCCTAACCCTTTTTGCCACCATGCAAGAGATCGACCCCTCTCTCCCAGCGGCTGCCATCTTTCTGGATGCCACTAAGGCATTTGACACCTTAGAGTGGCCTTATCTTTTTAAACTTCTCGCCCGTATTGGCCTGAGCCCGTTCTTTCTACAAAAGATTGCTCTTCTGTATACATCCACGACCGCGAGACTGCGTATAAATGGAGAGATCTCACCTCCTATCAGGGTGGCGCGTGTCACGAGGCATGGCTGCCCGCTGTCACCTCTGCTATTCGCCATGGCTATAGAGCCACTTGCAGCCAGATTACAGCAACATCACGCGCACAGCAGCCTCAATTTGACACCACGGTGATCCTAGTGTCACTGTATGCGGATGACGTAACCCTGTATGTCAACCACCCGGCAGCTAACCTGGACCCACTCATACGTGAAATCACTAGGTTAGGCGGCCTCTCAGGCGTTACAATCGACTGGGTGAAGTCCACGATTTTCCCACTGACTTCAGCCACCGACGAGTTCCAGTCGGAGTTTCCACTCAAACGGACTGACTCCCCCGTGAAATATCTAGGCATATGGATCAGTCGGGACCCTGAAGAGCACTGGAGCTACAATTATGGCTAGAGAGCCGGCTGCACCAGTGGAGGTCACTCCCGCTGTCTCTGGCAGGCCGGATTGCTATAGCAAAGATGGTGGTACTGCCCAAGTTTTTATATGTTTTTATCAACCTCCCGCTGCCCCTCACTGCAGAGTTCAAGAAAAGACTTTGATCCAATCTGATATCCCTTGCCTGAGCAGGCAGACAGCTGCGAATTGCATGGGAGATACTCACCCTTCCGTTCGAGCAGGGGGGACTGGGCGCCCCTGACATGGAACTGTACTACAACTGCGCGCAGGCCCAGTTCGGGTTTCATTGGGTCTACCCAACTCAGTTTATGGCACACACTGCCCCAGAGGCGTATCCGTTTCCACTGCATATGGCACTGTTTCGGCAACAACACCGCCCCAGGCCTGGAATCAATCTGGTAGGCTGTACGGTTTGGGTATGGCAGGAGCTACGACGTAGGGCACGGCTAGACATTATTTTTGCACCCTCCGTGCCACTCATTCGACACCAGCTTTCCCCTTTACGGCTGAAGCAGGTGTCTGTCGATGACTGCGAAAGTTACAGCTACATACGCTAGGAAGTGCATTTCCTGACGGCCTGTTTATAAGCCTGGATGAGGCACTTGGGGATGATCACACTGGGCTGATAGACAGAATTACATATTTTCAGCTTAGAGCTGCATTGCGCATGGCTTATGACTCATTCCCGATCGCACCACCAACATTCAGAGTCCTTGAGGACTTTCTAACCAACCCGTCACCCCGAAAACTCATTACTCACCTATACTCCGGTATGCAGTGTGAGTCTCCGATAAGCACCCCACCGGCACAGCGTAAATGGGAGGAATGCCTGGGAGCCCCCTTTGACGAGGGAGTGTGGGAATACTGCTGCGATTAGGCCAGGGAACTGTCGCCCAATTACAGATTGCGATTGGTTCACTTTAAATTCATTCACAGGCTTTATAGGACCCCTGTGTGGTTACATAGGGCAGGTTTGAGTGATGACACGTGTATGCATTGTAGGGCACCAAACACCTCCTTCTTGCACTTGGCGTGGGAGTGCCCCGGGGTAATGTCGTACTGGGAGAACATATTTGATGCATTGGAGGAAGTGACGGGATACAGATGTGAACGATCCCCGCTGGTTGCCTTGCTTGGATATGTGCGCAATGTACCATCTGAAAACCAGAAGCTGACAGCTATGCTTCTACTACTTGCTAAACGGAGAGTGGTGATGTGCTGGGGTCGCAGGCGGAAACCCCGGGTGGATGACTGGCTTAGGGACGCAGCTTTTTGCCATAGTCAGCTATCAGAGTTTTGGGAACTAATGCCCGCGCCGGCGCGCCCTAAAAATATTTGGGAACCGCTGCAGAGCTTCCTCGCTACCCAGCCGCTTGACCTGGCGGAGGCCCCCGTAATTACTGGCTAAGCAGGTGCAAGATGAACGCCCCCATACGGTGGGAGAGCACTGCTGATCGCCTCACAATCGCTGGCCAGAGAGACCCCCCTCTGCCTCCCTCCCTTCACCCCTCTCTTTCTGTTCTTTTATGTACTTTTTTCTTCTATGTTTTCTTTTCATGATAGCTTCATGGACTGTAGCAATGCAGAATGGGCTGTGCCCGGTACGACTGTCTGAGCGCCCTCGAATGGCCGTGTGGACACTAAGATGTCATATGCCATGCTGGATTGACAACACATACGGCATGATATTTACAATGTACGAAGACACTGCTTATGTTGTATTGATCCGTTCTGATCTATTCGACCCTCTAGGTGTGTGAGGGAAGATAGATGCGTATTGTATCTGTTGGCAAACTATAAATAAAAAAAATAAAAAAAACAACATCCAAAAAAACTCTTACTTCTTCTCATGATCATGTCTTGGGAACAAATTGGGATGGATGTAAATCATCTTTTGTTAAGCAGGCAATGCAGATCCGGTCAGCTGTGCATAACAAACATTCATCATTGAGTCAAGTATACCACAATAGGAGCATATGGTACAATATTGAACAACTTCAAAAACACGATAACCATAAAAAGATAGATGAGCACAGAGGGATCATGGGCATTTAGAAGGTAAGCATCCCACATACCTTGCAGTACAGACATGGGGGGTGAGACTGTGGCCTCTAGAACAATAGCCATTGTTAACAGTCGATATTGTAGCATATGTGGATTCTAAGAGACCCCCTCCATGTGATTGAAGGAGGAGATGTCAGACATCCAGTCTGCCTCACATGACAGAGCCGCTGCTTCATCTAGCCATGTCAGGCCCACCTCTGATATGTCTATGACCATGTGTACGTGAGCCTGGCCCTTCAAAGTCATTCACCCATTTAGTGGCTCTTCCTGTGTATCCTGTAAGTCCTGTAACAAGTTGTCCTAAAACTTAGCTATTCCAATCCTGTGGAGGCACAGGGCTCACTCCATGGACAGCCCAGTTGCCTCAGCCCTACACCATTAGAGAGTTGCCAAGACTTGCAGTGTTGGGAGTGCAGTGGCCTAACAATGCATGCTAAAGGCCTGGCGTGCTATGAGCATTTACAAATCCATCCTTTCATTGGATACCTTTTAAAACCTCATCTGCATGAATATCCCTAGCTGCATCCCCTCCAATGGAAGGAGGTTGACCCAACCCATCACTGTGTCAAGTACATCTGTAACTCTGGACCATAGGTTCGCAGCATACAGCCATGCCCAGAACATATGTCGGGGGACATTAAAATGGCCGACTGGTGAGGAACTCAAAAGGGGAGCTCCGCTGGCTAGGGATCGAAAATGATCAAATATCCCTAATAGCCCCCAGCCATGCCTGGATACTTCAACCAGGGAACACCGTGAGTTCCTCCCACATCCACATTCAACCATTTAGGACTCTGATTACGGCAACAACAACAACGGATTGATCGTGACCACTCACCCGCCCGCGGGCTCGTAATCACGGTGTGGAAGGTCTGCACAGATTTGGAGCAGCGCTGGACATCGCAGGGACAGGATCTCTCCTTTCGGGGCCAGCGTCAGTGGAGCAGGTCGAATAGAGGAGAGGAGGTCGCGAGCCTCTTAGACCCACCGCAGCCAGGGTCCTGTTCACCGGACGCCTCTCCGACTGAGATGAGGATCCGAACCAACCCAGGCTTCTCCCGCGAGGCAAGAAGAGAATTAGAGGCAGACTTTCTGTCTCCCAAGCCGCCTTGTGTTATCGGGGGTCAGACGACGGAGCTGATTTCCCGTCTATTCGGCCCTCCCTTGCTGACGGGCGAGCACGTAAAGCCCACAAGGACGACTACTGTATCAGAGGTTGCGAAGACCTGCCCTCGATGCGATCACCCAGTGGACGGCGATTGAGCGGCCGTAGGCTTGCTCCGACGAGGTCAGTTCACCTGCATTACTGATCCACCTAGGCGTGAGGTAAAAGACCCATTAGGGATCCTCATTCACTCAAAACGGGTCCCAACACGGACTCGAGCTCACTAAGGATGATGGCATAGTTCTAAGATTTCTGGGAAGGTTAATTTATCTCTCTTTTTTGCCCAAGACACCGCTTGCCTATTGGTCGTCCCCCCGCATATTCAAAATTCACTTGCATTTCTACCGGCTCAAGGGAGCATTGCAGGGAACCCATTTTGGTTTCCTTGTCCAGGAGAACAGCCCATGGTCTCAAGATCTCTATCATCCCCTCACCAATCTATAGAGCTGCAGCTACAATCACCATTTATCACAATGGGATTATCCTCATGCAATCATCAGACCGCAATCTAACCTTACTCGATAACATCTTTCCTCTCATCAAAGATAAAGTCCTCAGACCCTATCCCTCCTCCCCAAGCACCCCAAATTCCATAACGCCCCCAATACCATTCCGGAATCCCCTTCAAGGCATTCACCTCTTCCGAGTCAATCTTTTTATACTCCCATCCCTGCGCCAGCAGACACCCTAGGATATGAGAACCACCCCCCCAACTCCTACATGACCCATCCTACACCTATTACCCAATCAAGTAACATCTCTTACTATCGGCCCCTTAATATCAGGAATACCCCCACATCCCTAACCCCGCCGCACACCCACCCGGTACATACCTCTCCGCCTTTGGATATTTCACCCCCCCTCTCCTGATAGCCGTTCAGGTAGATCTCACTACGCAAACTCAGATTACTGTTACCCTCCAAGCCCCATCCCTAGCCCATCCACCCCTCCCCTACCCCCAGACCAAACAATAAACACATCACCCACACCAGACCCTAGACTCGATGAAATATTACTGTCATTACAACAAGTCAAAGATGACCTCCAAACGCTACGGAACTTGATTTTGCATCAACCTAAGATCAGACGACATGCTGAAGATACAAATAGGAACCTACACAGTAACAGCCTTACACCCGTACCACTTGCAATTAAGATCCCTAAATCATCCTCCCCCAAGATGGAGAACAGTTCCTTACCCTAATGCCACAACCCGCCCGGTCCGAAGGAAGAATCCTCTACCGCCCAAGGATATACACTCCCTTATCCTCTCCTACGATTTCCCTCATCCCAGCCAGAACATAGAGTACTCGTACAATCTGAATAAACACTCTTCAATCCAAACCATCCACTCCAATACACACAGAGCCCCTAATCACAAAACTAGAGGTATAACCTTAGAGAATCTTATGCGAGTCCCGCTTGCACAGGAACCTCCAACCACCATCAAGCCACGTCTTAAATGTATATTACTAAACTGTAGATCAGCTTCAAAACACGCAGCTGACACAGCTGATCTTATACTCACTCACGAACCTGACCTCTTAATTTTGACCGAAACATGGTTAAATGAGTCGTCTACGCCTATCCTCGACATACTGGTTCCCCCCAACCATGACATCACCAGATTAGACAGACCTGATAGACCAGGAGGCGGTACTGCCTGCATTCACCGGAACAGTCTCTCAGTGAACCGCGCACATTCACCGGTCCTATCTTCATGTGAATACCTCTGTTTAGATATCACAAGGAATAACAAACCAATCTGTTCACTGCACACATTCTTCCACCCGCCAGGTGACAACCTCACCTTCATCGAACAATTCATGGATATCGTGACTACAAATACTAGACAACAAAATACCCAAATATTCCTCGGAGATCTCAATCTCCATTGGAATAACCTTAACGATCCTGCGGTAAATAGCCTCAAAGCATTCCTCTCGGACCTTGACCTTATACAAATCTGTAATAGCCCCACACATGACAAAAGCGCAATCCTTGATTTGGTTATTGCCAATGCTGAAGCCATTCAGTTTGACACAATCCTCCCCTGTGATTGGTCTGACCATCATTCCATCACTTTCTTCATCAAGGAATCAGTAAAATTACGTTTAGCACAACCCACGAGACCTAAAATATGGAAGAGGAACCTAAAAAACGCCAACACGGACCTACCCACATCCGCTAGTGTCAACCTCCTGCTACCCCCGGAAGACCTATCTGATGTCCATGCTTTGACAAACCACTACTTTAACTCTATGACCACGATATTAGACACAACCGCCCGCTACAACTGAAGAGGCTCTCCACAAAAGACTCAAAACCCTGATACGATGGTAGACTCAATGAAGACAGACGAGCCCTAAGACTAGTTGAACGGCGATGGAGATCATCACCATCCCCTGACCACCTCAAACTGCTTAGAGCCACCAGAAACTCCTACTACAGAAAGATCAGACGTTCAAAAGCAAGCTTTTTCAAAACTCAGTTAGACCAAGCCAAGAATCGACCCAAAAAATTATTTGAACTAGTCAAAACTCAATCTATTGGCTTATCCAACCCCCCCCCACCCCCAAGCTGGACAATGCGCACCACCCAGCTGCGAAGATTTTGCCTCCTTCTTCACCAAGAAGACGGAATACTTGAAGACGGACCTACTCAATGCCTTAGTATCTCAGACTGCCACTCAGAAAGACACTTTATTTCCCCCTCCAGTAACCCCAATCATTTGCTCATCTAAGCTCGCCCTCAAAAATAACGCCACATGGTCCTCCTTCACAACTTATAGTGAAGAAGTAATACTAAAAGCGCTCACATCCCTGAACCCCTCCAACCACTTCTCAGACCCTCTTCCCGCAAACTACCTAAAAGACTTCATATCGCTGCTACTACCACTTTGGACAAAGATTATCAATGCCTCTCTACTCCAAGGAATCATTCCTGAAATTCTTAAATCGGGGCAAGTGTCCCCCATCCTAAAAAACCTACAGCGGACCCCTCGGACTTAAATAATTACCGCCCAATTTCCAACATCCCAACTCTGGCTAAACTCCTAGAAAAATGTGTACTCATCCAGTTGGACAACCACATCGCCCATTTCAAACTGCTCAATCAATACCAATCTGATTTCCGTGCAGGGCGTAGTACTGAAACAGCTATGACCCACATAGTAGATGACGCACTAAAAATCCTAGACCAGAACGAAGCCTGCCTGCTAATCCTGCTTGACTTATCTTCAGCTTTTGACACCGTCAAACATGATAATCTCCTAGACCTCTTGAAATATAGAAGGGGCTTATCAGGGACAGTACTAACTTGGTTCACCTCTTTCCTCCAAAATAGATCCCAAAGTTTCACGGTCAATCAATCCCTGTCCATGGCCGTCCCAGTCACATTAGGAGTCCCGCAGGGCTCTTCCCTCTCACCTACACTGTTCAACCTATTCATGGAGCCGCTCACTGATATCCTCAGCTCATCAAATATCCATTATCACATGTACGCAGTTGACATGCAACTATATTTAAAGATTAAATCTCTGGAGGACATCAAATCTCTCCTAATCGCTCCACTTAACCAATCAACCATCATCCAAGAATGGCTTAAACAAATAACAGCACTCAACTGCCAACCTCTTATCATTGACTCAGCAAAATCGCTGGGAGTAACTCTGGACAGAAATCTAAACATGCAGAAACACATCAGTGCCGCAACAAAAGGAGCAAACTTTCAGATGAACACCTTGAGAAAATTAAAACCCTTTCTTCCAGCAAATGACTTCAAACTGGCAGTCCAAGAACTAGTAATCCCAAGACTAGAATATGGTAGTGCACCTCTCTGTGGACTCCCCAGATCTACAACGGCCCCTCTAAGAGCATCAATCAACTCAGCGGCCAGGCTCATCACAGGTTCCAAAAGAAACTGCCACATTTCCCCCAACCTTAAAGCTCTTAACTGGCTACCTTTCGAAGCAAGAATTCAACTAAAAATCGCCTGCATGACTCACAAAGCCCTACATCACAACACTCTGAGATATCTGGCCCAGAAACTGGTGCTCTCTTGTGGCAACAGATCCTCCAGGAGCGCCAGCAATCTTCTTCTGAAACCACAAAGATTTGCCAAAAAGAAAACATATAATCGCGCCTTCTCTTGAATCGCTCCAAGGATCTGGAATGCACTGCCCCCAGAAACCAGACTGTATCCCTCTACTGCCTCTTTCGAAAAAGAAGTAAAATCTCTTCTCATGACTAAATTCACATGATCATTGTACCTAATTCTCATAACGGCTGCCTGTATTGTAGGACATTACTTTGACATACAGTGTGCTTTTGTTCAACTATCGTCCTTGTAAAGCGCTCTGATACCCGCAAGGGTCATGTTCGCGCTATATAAAACCTTCAAAATAAAATAAATAAAATATGTATCAAATCCAAATTAGGTGCATGACATCGTGGGCACAGGGGGCAGGACACAAACTTTCGGGGTAGGACAGCTGGGGTGAGACATGCCCTGTGCTGGATGTCAAATTCAATGTACTGGAGTTTGGCATCACGAGATACTGTACATCGGTAGTGCCTAGTGCATTGCCACTCCTCGGCCGTGAGGGCTCGTCCTATATCAGTGTTTCATAGCCAGCGAACGGGTGACAGTGGATCAGTCTTTGTGTTTGCAAAGCCATTAACAAACAAGGTCACCAGTCTACGACCTCCACCCATGACGTGCAGGGCGTGGGTTAGGGGGTGATGCTCTGGTTCAGTGTCTGTGACTCTCCACAGGTGTCCCATCTCAGCTATCAGTGTGCCATGTGCCAAGAATTGGTCCCCCGGAATGTCAGGATCTTCCTTAACCTGGCCAAAGGTAATGTGCTCCGGGACCCTGAATAGGTCTCCCACTGAGGTTAATCCTGTGTCTCTCCATGCCGTCAGTCCTTCCCTAACAATGCTTGTATGGAGCAGAGCTAGGAAGTGCAGACCAACAGACGGAGAGTACGGGATCATGTTCGTCAGTAGCCTCAGGCTCTTATAGCTCAAATAAGCCACTTTCACCAGGCTGTAAGCTCCACAGGGAAGCTGCGCTCCAGGGAACAACATTGACCCTGCCATATCCTGTGCCTTGCATGTTGGGAACATGTCCTTTGTACAACTGCCTCCCACCCAAACATCACACCGCCATTGCAGCGGTGATGCCACGTAACATTTCATAAAAACTGAAAGTGATACAAAAATCCATCTGTGGACGTAAGGAGGATATGGCCCTGGTCAGATTTCCACAATGAGATTGTTTCAATCATGACAGTTACAGATCCCTAAGTACCAAAACATCCGAAGCTCCCGCATCACCCTCTGCTCACCCGCCATCACCTCTTGTGGAGGATACTCCACACAGAGGAGAAAAACACAACACTTGGCCCAGTTAACACACAAACTCGACACACTCTGCAAATCTGATAGTCTCACAGAAATATCTGCAATTTCCCTGCAGATATACTGAATATAGAGCAGTCTGCATCAATGGATACTACATGTACCTCATCACCTAGTGGAACTCCCCATGCTTTCCACCCCTGACGAAGTTGCTGGGCTAGCGGCTAGATTGCCAGGGCAAAAAGCAGTGGGGAAAGGGGACAGCCCTGACGAGTCCCCCTGCCCAATCTGAAAGAGGGTGACATGCCTTTTAAAAACTGGACTTGGGCAGTCGGCTCAGTAGGAAAAAGACAAATGTGTTGTTGCAGCTGCCCTCCAATGTCCAGTTTTGACTTAGTGGTAAACAGGTATTCCCAATCAACGGTATGGAATGTCTTCACTAAGTCCAGACCTAAGCAGGCTACGTAGGACCACCTCCCCTAGGACCAGCTACAGCAACCTATTTTGTCTCCGAATATTAAGCGTTATGGATCTACCAGGGATATAAAACTTTTGGACCCCATGCAGTAGATGCAGCATGTATACCAGCAGGTGAGGCGCCACTACTGTACTAAGGTTTTAAAATCCATTCCTAGCATGGACAATGGATGGTAGGATGTCAGTTCGGTCGGGTCACTGTTGGGTCTTACCAATGATCCCAACAAAGACTTCCGCATGGATTGCAGTTGTCTCCAATCACTCAAGGTGGCCGGAAAGAGCTACAGTCACATGGGGGCAAGTAAAAGCTCATAGGCCTTGTCGAGCTTGGACGGAAGGCCGTCCAACTCTTGAGTTGTCAACGTGGCAGTGTGCATAATCACTCTGTGTATCTCTGGTACCAACCAAAGGGTTGTTGAACACTGCACCTGCTGCCGGATCAAGTACAGGCAGTTCAATCCAGTCAGGAATTAGGAAATATCTCACTTGCACTCAGACTATGGGGGAATGTATAGGCCATGACAATACACCGTGAAGGATTCATGGATGGCTGCCTGACTAGTGCACATCTGGTGCAGGTGATCCCTAATCATCGTCATGTGCTGGGTTGTTGTTATGCCACGGAGGAGGCAGGCCAGGAGTTGCCCTGACTTATCTCATTCCGCGTGCATCTCAGCTTGTCACGTTTCAAAGTAAAAGCAAAGTAGGTGCTCACTGTGGTGTGTTTGAGCATCTGTCAGCGTGGGTAACATCCCAGGCTGCAACTGAATCACAGTCTCCTGCTGACCTAGTGGTGCTTCTGTTTCAATCAAAGCTCTGTGGATATTGGCCCTAGCCCCAACCAAAGAGCCAAGCACCCGCCACTCAGTACCGCTTTTAGTGCTTCCCACTCCAACAACATAGAATTGGCTGTGTCCCAGTTGTCAATGAAATAATTGGAGATGGATTCCCTCAGTAATTCACAAAATGCATGGGGCCACATCAACGTCGGCTGCAGTTAGCATGTGTGCACACTACACCCAATGTGTATGTGTATAGGGTTATGTTCTGAGAATGTTCTTCACAGGTATTCAGCATCTAGTACCTCAGGCTGTAGTGTGTGCTGCTTACAAATACTTCCATTCTGAATGTGCAGATTGTGTACTGCAGAGTAGTAGGAGTACTCCTGGGTCTCAGGATGTAGGCTCCACCAACAGTGTCGGGGGGACCAGTGTGCAGCCCCTTGTGTAGGGAACGCTGCCAACACTGAAGAGGATGGCACGGGATGGGGAACGGTTAATCTGTGGCTCTTGGACACAATTGAAATTGCCATCCACAAGCCAGGGGATATGGGTCCACCTCGTGAGGATGAGGGATAGGCGCGGAATGAAATTTGTCTTGGCCACATTCGGCACACAAATACTGCCCAATAACGTTGGCAAACATCAAGTAGCCCCTCTACAAATATATATTGCCCTCAGGCTCTATGGCAGTGTCTAATGGGCTAAATGGGACCCTGTACGGACCCACACAAGGCCTACCCTTGCCAAACAAGAGTAGAAGATGCAAAAAGAATAGCTATGCAAGCATTCCTTGAACTGGGCCTCCTGCTCCTGTGTCACATGGCTCTCTTGTAACAGTGCAATGTTTTTTGCCTGCGCATCCTGATATATCATCATAATGCGTGTCTCTTCCTTGTTGTCCCCATACCTCTGACATTCAAAGTCATAATGCCATGAGTACACAAGTGTGTGTAGTGTACTAGGAAGTGTGGGGAGGGGTTTCAGGAGAATTTTGCCCCAAGGTGGGCCAGCAACACACATCCTGGAGTATTTCCTTGGGGAGCTATGGGCCCTAATCGATGGCCTGCTACTCAATGGAACTGCATCAGGAAAGAAAACATGGACCCTCAATGCCTCCATCCCAGGTCAGTATCCAAGGGGAAGGCTGAGCAATCAGTGACAACATTAACCTACAAAGGAAAAACTATCAGTCATGCCCACACACAACTCAGCCAAGGCATGCAGGGTGGAGGCAACGTGTCCTGTGATGCCAATAGGTTTTTCATATGCTAGTGGTCTCCTAGGAGACATTACAACAATCTGTAATGAACAATCAGTAGCAGGCTGCAAGCAGCAGCTAACACAAACTACCTCCCCAACTTTCATTTGGCAACTGTTTTTGCATACTTGCATCTACCTATTCTCTCCATGTGTACCTTTCCACATTACCTCTTGGCCTGCCTATTCTCTACTTGTGGTGGTCTGAACCCTCTCACATCCACCTCAAAGTACATGTTCATCTCTCAACCTATCCGTCATCCACAAGCTCTTTACAATCACCCTCTGGTACCGTTATCCTTAAAACCATCTCTCGCCTCCAGGCTCTACACTTGAACTCTTACTCTTCCACCCAGACTCTCACATTCTCATTCTGGTGCTGCACCTCTTATATCCACACCTACATTCCCTGAACCACTCTTCACCTCTATGTACACAACACCTCTTCCATTCATGCTATACACACAATGTACTGTACTCATCACCTCCTCAGCAGCCAATAACCGTATCATGTCAAATGCACACCTCTCATCCCCAAATCTCCCCTTTCCAATGGCTTTGGGACACTCATTTTTGACAAGGTGCACCATTAAATCCACCTCTTACATTCACACTTAACACCTCACCACATCTCTCACCCTGACACTTACATTGTTAAATGAATCTGGCCTTATTCATTAGCCTCTCACCATTCACTCAGTCTACTCTGCCTAAGGCCTACTAATAGTCATTTGACAAACTAGTGCATCCACATATTCAAACACACCATCCATCTACTGGCCAACACCTCACATCTCTCCATTCAGCATCCTAACTTACACAACTGGTGTATCCCCTTGGCATCCACCTATCCACTTTGTTTCACCCAAAAACTTTAACCTTGTCTCACTGTGTCTCTCTTACATCCATATTTCAGTACCATGCTCCATACCTCTATTAACTTCTACACATTAACAACGACCTTCCTCAATGAATCTGCCCTATCATAGCCACCTTTCACCGTAATGACACAGACTTCAGCTCTCATCTCCGGCCAGCCTCTAACCTTGTCTAGCTGGCTCTACCTCTATCACATCTTCCTATTCCTAGCATACCTCACCCAGGCTTTAACCAGTTTTTCAAGGTCCTACACTCTGATATCCACACCCCAGCATTCCCAATAATTCCCATTATAATAATGAGGATACTCTACGTATCCTATACAAGCACTGCCTTTGACCTCAACTCCTCCCTTCCACTCTTATCTAAATTGTTACTTCTTCTGCCCCTATTAAGTCTGAGTCTCCCCTCCATGTTCAAAATGGCAACACAACTCACTCTCACCTCTACCCTTGTTTAGCTAGCTCAACCCCTCCAACATTAACCTCTCCAACAACATCTGCAGCTATGCTTCACATTTCAACACCCACCTCTTCCCTTGTCTGTCAATTTAATGCATGGGTGTAAAACAGGCTCCTGTAGCACATGCCCAGCAGACGGGCCCACAACACTTCTGGGGACTCACAGATCACTCTGCTGACCACATGTAGCACAGGTCAATCCACTAGCCTTAACAACCCTCCAAGTTCATCTCTCTGAGATCTGAGCCAGCATCAAGCATTTCTCAAAACTCCTCCATTGTTTTCAATACACAAATGACTACTACATACACACCTATCATATGCTCTACTTCAAATGATGTGTGGGTAAGATAGTATTTTCCTTGTAAAAACAAAATATTTGTCAGTGGAAAAGTGTGAACAAAAGCCAAATCTCATCCGTTCTCCACTCTTCTCCCTCTGCCGTCATCCCTGGTGAGCAGTGCCCATAGTGCTATGATGGCATAATGGCTGTCAGACTTAAGTTGTGTGGGCGTCCCATAGGAATCCCCAGTGCTCATTCAGGCAGGGGCAGGTGCTAGTCACATTCATAGCACCCTCAAGTGATGTGGCCATATGCTATAATGATGCCGATGCATTGTGTTTGCTAAGTGAGGGGTGACAGCAAGGCAAGTCTGGTAATAAAAGAAACTCAAATTGAACATTCTCACTCAAGTTTGTAAACTGAAAGGCTGTTTGTGCCAAACATATTGACATCTCAGACCATTCCTAAGGGACCCAGGTGAGGGGTGATGTGCGTTTATTGTGCATCACCCTGCTGCCCCGTGGATGAAAAATCCAAGGGAGGGGGCTGACCACCTGTAGCTCGTAACACTGACAGTCCACTAAAGGCAGTGCTCTGTTGCCAGGCCCTGTGGTCATTGGCATTTGTGAGGCCCTGGGCAGCTGTCCACGGGCAGCGTCAGCACGGACTGGCACACAGCATCCACCCTGAACTAAATATACTCTACACCACTCCAGTTACCAACGACAGAGGTTCAGTCTGCTTGCATGAACTGAGCCAAGAAGGAGATTTTTATGGTGCATTGTCATGCTGAAAAGGTATACCTTCAGATGTGTCACATGAGGGGGCTAGAAGGGGCATTGGATGACCAAGCACAAATGTTGTTCACTCATAATGGACTAACAGGACTTGACATAGCCTAGCATTTCCAACAGGTCAATTTGATGTACATAAAAAATATCCTTTGAATTGAATAGGTTTTGACTACATGTCTGAAACATAAATGACACACTTAGACCATGCAGCACCCACCAGTGTCCCAGAACAAGTAAATGACATTTGGACACAACAAGCACAATCCGCTCCTGTCAGTATAGTGACAACTCCAAATCCCTATTGCGCAAAGTCACATGTGTGTCACATAACTGATATGACTATCACAGCCTTTTTCAAATACAAACTGTCTGCCATCTTAGGTACAATGTTAGGTATGTTATATGCAGCCCTGCCAAGTATCACGCATCAAGCGTTAGACTAACGCATTTTCATGTGGTGATCCGCATCACCGCACAAAAATGCAAAGTCACGCATTTCTAGAGCCTCGTGAAGTTGCTGACAACTTAAGCAGGAGATGGGAGCGCTGCTATTAGCACTCTGGCAGCTCAGTGTATGTGACAGTCTAGTCAGAAGCGCACTGCGCCGCAGCGGCAGTCACGTGACATGGCGTCACGTGACTGCAACATTGTTTCCATGAATTGCCATGGCGCGATTAGCGGGCGGCAGTTATGCTTACATTTCTTGTGGCACAGGCAGCCCACCGTTCCTCGCACTGTTGGCTGCGCTTTAGTTTGGGCAAACTAAATGCCTGCGGCGCCACAGGCAGCTCAGTGCTCTGACCTCGTTGCCTGTTCCTCGCACCGGTGCACGGCGGGGGTGGGTGTGGACTGGAGTGCGAGTGCTGCACACCGCATGCTACCTCAGAGCTGCCGGGTTGCACGGTAGTTCACTGTGGCAGTGCAATCCGGGCCCACTGACTCACTGCTGCACAGATTCCGTACTGGCTGCTCATCAGCACGATGATCCCGTGGGAGGGACCTGACCGACTCTCCCCAGCCCACCAGGCCGCGACACCTCCTACATCAAGTAAGTGAGCGGCGGTAATTTTTACTAAAGCACTTCTTGCATGATGGTAAACCATATTTTGATTGCTTGGAGAGCCATGCACACTCTCACTCAGCCTTGTTAATAATAGCGGGCGGCATCGCATGATGGACGACACCGGGGGCGGTGTGCTCAGCTAATCGCTTTTAATTATAATACTGTTCAGTACTGTCACGTAAGTGAGCGGCGGTATTTGTCCTAAAGCAGTGCACTTGTGTCATGCTAACTTTAACCGTAATTTCTTAGAGAGCTGGCCTGTGCAACATGAAGTTTTAACACTCTCACTCACCCTCGTTAATAATAGTGGAATGTGCCGCATGCCGGGCGGACCCCGGGACCGATGTGCTCACTGCTAATTGATTTTAATTATTTATATTACTGCTCAGTACTGTGTCTTCACTTTTGAAGTAATACAGCCTCCGGCCTATCTGCTGCGCAGTCCTTAAATCAGCTGAGAGTCAGACTGTATAATTAAAGGCTGACTGGCAGCTGTGAGTTCCGTGTTGGGACCTCTCACATCCTGTTTGACTCCTCGGCCCCGGGTGTCCCATGTGGGATAGAGCGGCCTCAGCGATGTTCCTTTGCATGATTGATTGCCGCTGCCAAGGAGGAGCCCTGGGCCCAGCAGTCGGTGTTACTTACCTGGTTAAACAGTACAATCAGGTTACAAGGGCACTAGGTTAGTGAATTGTCCTTCCGTCTCTGGTGCTTTGTAGCGTTTAAAGATCTTCTTAGAGTTTCTCATTGCTCAAATGGGTGTAATTTCTGATGTTTATATGTTTCCTTCGTCTTCATTGCTTGATTTTGTTTGCAAGGAAGTGTCACACTGAAACTATAAAAATGTCACACATAGCAATCTGAAACCTTGGCAGCTATGTATATGCAATCTCAGAATCATCATATGCCTGAAAGGACAACATTTAGAACTTGTGTCTATATGTGAAATGCACTAGAAAGTTGCTCATTTAGGTGAAAAAGGTAGCCACATACTCATGATACACATCCCTATGACTCCACACAACTAAACCCTTGTCAAACTAACATACACAATATGTTTCATCGAAGGAACAACATAAAGCATGTCACAATGCAAAAAATAAGTGGACTAAACCACAAAACCACAACCCAGAAGTCCTAAGCATTGTGTCTCGGTCACAGTTAGCTTGTCACACATCCTCTCTGGCCATGTAGACACACTCAACTTCACTTATCTCACAAATCCTCATTGAAAAGCTTGGACAACAAATTGCAACTAACATTACCCTTGGATAGGCCATACATCCCCTATCCTGCTGCTTACCATACTTTGGTCTGATGCATCATATCTCTGGGTGTATGAGCAAACGCAAGGTCATCTGTGCACTGATACAGAATCCAAAGGAACATCACATAAGCATGATGTGGCCTATGTATAGTTCACAGATTAGGGAAATGCCCAGACTCTCACACTCTAACCTGGCATAAGCCCAGATTGATGTGTACATAGGTACTGTACAACTCAACAATCACAGCATGTCATCACTAGCATTCCAACTGTGTGACAACCATTCATGTACCATATGGTGGGTCCACATGCAATTAACATATATAACAATTGTGTCCTGTAAGGACAGAATAACACTGTAACTTACTTAGACTGGTCCTGGACACACACACCATCCACATGATGTACCCCAAAAATATCAGGATGTAATGACTAACATCTAATTTTAAATGCACTGGAGGATACAGACACATTGCCTAACAGGAATATCTGAAAGGGGAGTCCTAAAAGACAACAGGGTCAGGACACTGTCAGAACAATACCTACCTCACACTCACCATAGGTACAGGGCATGTGTAATATGGGTAAACTGCCATGTTGTAATTCAAACTAGTTACCAGATCGATTGAATGCACAGACATTGTTCCACCACTATCAAGTCACATACATCAATTGTACCATTACTCTGTGTACACATGTGTCCAAAGTCACTACCATTTAGGCAGAATCCATATGTATCCAGGTGTATTGATGAGACAGTTGTCTTTAAGCCCATTACATACATATGCGGCATGCTTCTCAAAAACTGTGGTACTTTGCTACACTTGCGCTATGTTGAGATCTGTAAGCAGAAACTATGAGGAAGTCTTATTTCAAAAGCAAAGGTTTGTGACTTCATGTCACACTCCTAGACAAAACTAATGTTGACATTGATTGTTTGGAGAACATGGCGGCTGGCTGAGGAGTCCAGTCAGGAGCTCCCGACTCTCTAGGCAGAATGCGTTATGTAAGTGGCTAAAAACACGCTTCTATAATAATATGCTCCACAATACCTTAAACCCTCCAGGAAAGTGTTGATTCCCGGCAGAGTGTCGTGAGGACAGCGGGGATCATGAGGGGTCATCATTGAGTTCTGGCAGCTCCGCGAATACTGTGTGGGCGGAGGCAGCTGTGGTTCTTCGCAGCAACAGGAAAGCGCGGCTCTGGTTTCCTTCCGGAGTAAGACGGCAATCAGTCCTGGCAGCATCAGTAGTACGGCAACAGGATTGCCTACAACGCAGGCAAGGAAAGAAGCACAGAAAAAGAATCGGAGGTCAAGCAGTGGACGCAGTGGGCGCATGACTTTGGTAAGTGATCGATCTGACCGAGGTGAGGGAAATAGCCCAACACGAGACCCCAACACATTAAAGTCTGTCAGAGAAAAAAATGGCGGCAAGGACATACAAAAGGCACAAGCCCAGGATCTCACCCATAAAAGAGGGATAAGCTACTGTCTAAGGAATAGGGACCTGGCGCTTAATATCACTACTGACACGACACGAAAAAATTCTGTCTCAGTGCCTGTAATTAATAACAAGAAAGGGAAACGAACCGCACTATCCCAAAGTCTGGAGCCTCCCCCGCGCCACTACGAGCCAGATTAGCAGGCTCCAAAGTAAAAATCACCCCTTCATTATGCTCTTTTTTTAAAGTGCAAGTTAAACAGGACTTCCCTAGCTCTCTCCTATGTGAACAAGAGGGAAATGGAGAAGGCTCGAATATGGCAGGGGACAGGAGGAAGAATTATTAGCAGCAACAGATACCAAGCTTTAGCCGTAGAAGAGGTAGATGCTGGGGTTATTTACCTGAATCAACAAATGCAAGTAACATCACATGCGGAGTCGCAAGTGGCAAGGGTAAACCCCCCAGGAGAAAATAGAGGAACAGAAAAATGGATTGAGTCCCTTATCTCAGTAATGAGGGCGAACTTCGCCACCTCAGAAAGAAACCAAGTTAAGAAACAAGGGTCATGCGAAGCCTTGGAGGCGAAGATCAATACCCTGATGGAGTGTATCACAACAGTGGAGGCCACCTTAGATTAATTGGGTAGGGAAGTAGAGACAAATCAGGAGGAAATACAGACTTTGAAAACAAATGAGAAAGGTCTCAGAGAAAAAATTGAATCCCTGGAAAATCAGGCAAGGCGGAACAATCTAGTGACCCTGAATGTTCTGAAGGGATTGGAAGGGGAGAATATCAAAAGCTTTGTGATTGATCTCCTGAAAGAGTTTTTCCCCTGGGTGGAGCCAGTGACCCTGGGAGAGGACATTCAGAGGGTGCAAAGGATGGACCCTGGGAGAGGACATTCAGAGGGTGCATAGTATGAGAAAGGAAAGCCGAGGAAAAACCGAAGAAGAATCCTGATAAACTTCAGAACTTATGTCCTGAAGGAAAAAATTGTAAGTGAGGATCTTAAAGCTGGATCTTATACAAAGGGTGAATGGGCTTTAAGAATAAGATCAGATATCTCCAAAGCAACAGAGGATAGGCAGTGGGAACTGGGGCAACACATGCAAGAACTAAGGACCCTGGGAGTGACAGTCCAAATGCGCTTCCCAGCATCTCTAAGAATAATGTGGGGAAATCAAATGCATAATATAAGGGACCCCAAAGAGGTGGAGTCTCTAATTAATTGTATCAAAGCGCAACAAAAGGAATAGAATCAATGCCTAGAGAGTAGGGATCTCAAAAGGGGCGAAATGTTTCGCCTCAGGAAAAAAGGGAGGGCCTGATTCACAGAACTAACTTACGTCAAAAACGTAAAGTTAGTACTTTTTGGTATTCACAGAATACACTTACTCATTTTGGTATTCACAGAATGAACTTTCTCATTTCGGTATTCACAGAAGTTAGTAGTCCTAACTTTAGGACTCCTAAATGCCTTCTGTGAATACCGAAAGTCTTAAAGTTAGGATTTTTCTCAGTTTAGGAGTAGTAAAGTTAGGACTCACTTTACTACTCCTAAACTGAGAAAATCCTAACTTTAAGACTTTCGGTATTCACAGAAGGCATTTAGGAGTCCTAAAGTTAGGACTACTAACTTCTGTGAATACCGAAATGAGTAAGTTCATTCTGTGAATACCAAAATGAGTAAGTGTATTCTGTGAATACTAAAAAGTACTAACTTTACGTTTTTGACGTAAGTTAGTTCTGTGAATCAGGCCCGATGGGTTCTCCAAGGGAAGGTGAGCGATGGGGGGCTGTCACAAGAATGTTCTATGACATATTCACACTGAATGTGGGAGCATATGGGAGAAAAAAAAAAAGAACACATTTTGTCCGACTTGTGGGAAGTTAAGAGTATCAAGATCTAAGAATATGTGGGGAACTATTAGGGAACAATACAAGCTAGCCTAATGCCAGTTAACATCTTAACATGGAACGTGAATGGCCTCTGGGTCAGAAGTAGAAGACAAAAAGGGGGGCGTGGCCAGGAACATGGCCGACTAGCAGCATCTGCCGGAGCTCCGGGAACCCGAATAAAATCCTGACACGGATCCTGACCTCCAAACCGCCATCCACCAACCAAAATCGGTGCCATCGATCCCTCATACTAAGCGGGCAACCTTTGAACTGTTTTAAAATGGCCCGGAAATAGTAGTGGGGGAGAAAATGGGACAGAATAGGGACGACGCGGAACCGCCCAAAATGGCGGATCAGGAAGCCTAGCCCGTAGCAAGCAACCAAGGCCGAAGAAAGAAGGCGAGGCCTGGCTCCCCTGCTTACCAGCCACGGAGCATAGGGGGAGAGAAGCCCACCGAGTGGCAAAAGTAGCCCCAAAAAGAGAAGCCAGGGTTGCATCCAGCGGAACGCATGACATCAGGCCCAAGTCCGTGCGCAGGTGAGAGGGGCTGCGTGTGGATGGGAGTGGGCAGGTTGGGTGGCACCCCCCGGGCAGAAGCAGCGACTCGGAGTGGGAGGCCATCCGGAGACGATATGGGGATGCAGAGAGGGTCTGAGGCCGCACTGGTATAAGAAAAGAAAGGGCGGCCTCGCTTCCTACCTGGTTGGCTCGGCGTAGAGGGGGAGAGAAAAACTGCAGGCTGAAGAAAGAAGCCCCGGGCCCGGCGGCCCACACGGAACCAGACCCGACCTCACGAACGGGGGAAAGAGGCTCTGCTCTCTAGCGGATCGAAAGGGCGCGGGGGGAAGAGGGCCTCCTGATGGTGGAAGAGGTACCGGGTAGTTAAGCTGGTGCCAGGTTTGGCCGGGCACACAACACCGTGCTCGAGCCCACACGCAGGCGAGAGGGGCTGCGTGTGAGCAGGTTCTGGCAACTTGGTGGCCCCCTTGGTCTCCCACCCCCCCCAAGTAGACCCTGCCAACAGAAGATGCGAAGAGCAAGGCAGGAGTACCCACCCCAAAAACAAACAACAGGCCGGGTGTTCAGCAGATCGCAGGGGGAATATTGAAGCCTGCGGGCATCTGGGCCCGCCCGTCAGCGGGGTCTGCCGCGCGATGGTGAGCAGAGAGGGACAGGAGCCAGGAGCCTCCCACCCGAGGGCGACCGGGCGGTAGTAGCACAGCGGCCCAGTGGTCGCCGGACGGAACCCAGAGACATGAAGAAGGGGCTGCCTTGTCCCCCCCCTCGACGGGCTGGCCAAGGTGTGGATGGGAAGAGGCCTAAAGACTGAGGCCCCGGGAGTACCGCCTAGTGCCGGACCTTGCCGAATACTCGCCACCAGGCTTGAATTCACATGCAGGTGAGAGGGGCTGCGCATGAACCGAGACCGGCGATTTGGGCGACATCCCCGGACCCCCTCCTGAAAAAACTACGGCTAGGGGCGACAGAAAAGTGAAACAACGAAAGGGGGGGAGGAAAACAAGGCTGAAAGCGGGATCGCCAGAGCAGACCTCAGGAGGAGTCAGACACCAGAGTCCCTCCCGGATCCGTCCACCAGAGACACAAAGGAGGGTTGGCGACATAGACGCGGCTGCTGGGGAACGCATCTGGGGTCTGCCCTGTGATATCGCAGCGGCGGTCACAAAGCAAGTGCAAGCCTGGAACGTAGCCGTGGGGGGAGGCTCAGGACAAGACCAAAGACGGTGGTGAGCCGCACACACAATGGGAGAGTGAGACAGCCCTCAGGGACGTGAAGAGCCCTGGCTGAGACGAGTCACAAGGGGCCCCTGGGGACCAATATTGGCTACTAGCACCTGTCCACCAGACGATTCACCAAGCTCTGGGAGTGGACACTCTAGACCACACCTGAATCAAGAAAGAGGCCCACATGTCAAGAGTCCATCAAAGGGACAGTAGCCCACACACGTCCAAGGACAAAATCACGAGTAAATTCCTAGATATGGGGCTGCTTTTAGCAAAGCGGAATATCACTATGCACTGGAACGCGAAGAAAGGTCCAAGTGTCACTAGGTGGAAAGCAGAACTACTCAAATGGGCTGAGTGTGAAGGTGTAATCAGGCTGCAGATAGCTACAAGGATAGGGAGTGAGAGAGCGCTAGAGGCGGCAAGAGCTTGGGAAAGACTAGTTGCAGAACTTAAATCTCCCACGAACAATGAGGATGAGGACGGGGTGGGAGGCTCCCCAGAGGTAGTAGGCTAAGCTATAGACATATGTGGGCGACTTGGAGACCGGTGCGCGGGCACCAGGAGCAACGCCCTGCAGCCGGGTAGGTTTGGGATCCCATGTGGTGCTACCCAGTTCACGCCTGCACACATACTAAAGACCTGCACTACTATAGACTGAAATCTAGACTGTACGTGACACGCCTGGGGGGAGGGGGGGGAGGGTAGTTGTGTGAAGGAGTTTTATATTTGGGACTACGTACTCGCAAGGGAATAGCACTGTGCGTCACTACTGAGCTACCGGAAAGCACCAACTGATCATTGTTATGTATGACACTTGTGGTGTTAATTGTAATCTGAACTGCCTAATGATAATGATATTGCTCAACAGAGTGATGGCATAATGCTCCCATATAGCATCTGTGAAACCTAATAAAGTTTGTTTAAAAAAAAAAATCAAAGGGAACAGTAGAGGCAATGGTGAAGGAGTGAGCTGTCGGGACAGGTGGGCTCGCGCAAATAGGTGGGCACTAAAACCACAAGAGAGGTTCCGCTTGGGGCAGGGGTCACTCACCATCCGCAAGGCCCACGACCCGCCCCAGACTCCAGGGATTGACCGCCTGCCCTCTCCCCGCGCCAGCCGCAAAACCCCCTTCCCAAGACCACCGAAGTAGAGGAGAGTTAGAACCAAACCCACAAGGGCATCTTCGACCATAAACCCAGATAAGTGCACTATCTGTCCAGGTACCATCCGCCGATAAGCTGTGATTCGGTACCAAGGTTGGGTGGCAGTGAGAAAAGGGGAAGTTGGTGATTACTGGGAGGTCCCACCTCAACAGATAGACGATGGCAAGAGCCAAAGACTCCAAAACCCAAAAGCAGGGCAAGATGGACAAATACACAAAAGTGCTCCCTCTGCCACCCGAGACAGAAGGAGAACCCCAAGGGCCGCCCGACAAAGCAGCCCCTCTCCAGCCGATCCATGCCTACAGAAAGGCCATTGAGGGGAAAATGGCAGAAATAAGGTCCAAGGTGACCCTCCTATGCCAAGATATGCGTAACATCTCCGAAAGTGTAACTCAAGCTGATAATCGTATCTCGGAGGTGGAAGACACGTCGCACAACTTAAACACGGATGTCTCCGACCTAAAGGCGGCCATGAGAGAGGTGGCATGGAAAGTGGACGAGGCCGAAAACAGGGCACATAGAAACAATCTGCATTTCATCGGATTTCCGGAGGGGACAGAGGGCTCAGACCCGGGAGCCTTCCTTATGACATGGCTTCGAGACTCCCTCCCAGCTGCAAGGTTCTCACCCTGCTTCATAATCGAGCGAGCTCACAGGATGCCCAATACCAGGCCACCACCCGGCGCCCCTCTGCGGCCGCTGATAACTCGATTCCTAAACTTTCAGGACCAAGATTTAATCCTTAGAGAGTCGCGGTGAGTTGGTGAAATCAAGCATGCCAACGTGAAAATAATGATCTTCCCCGTTCTTCCCCAACTAATCACGAGAAGTACAGAAGATGAGACGCACATTCGACTCCCTGAAAGTGAAACTGAGAGCCCTACAAATCCAATTCATGTTATTTTTCCCACCCAAATTAAAAGTCATCTTTCAGGGCAACTCTCACTTCTTCAAGACACCAGAAGAAGCAGGGTCCTAAGGCGGGAGACAAGGACCGTAGGGTCACTATACAGAGACACTCCAAAAAGGCCGGACCACAAGCCACAGAGAGAAAAAAAGAGACGCCTACCCACAGGAGTGCGCAGAACTTGGACGGGCACACCCCTGAAGGGGACCCCACACACTCTGGAGAAGACGCTGCGCTCGGACTCTGATGAGGACTCAACATAAGTCAAAGCTAGTAAAAGACACTCCACCCAACGGTACAGTACCCACACCGAACCTTCGGATAAGGAGTACCTTGCCGACACAGACAGCGATCACCCACTCCTCAAAAATATCAACCACTTGGAAAAGTTAGGCACCAAGACAGGAGATCTAGAGACTACACACCAGCGGCTGGGCAAGAGTGGCGATGAAGGCTGAGATACGGGCCATGCCGACGGCAGATGAACAGTAAAACGGCTAAGAAGCCCCCAAACATTACCACCCTCAGTTCATTAGGGAGAAAAGACTTGTTTGAAGTTTATATCCTTTTGCTCGTTTGCTCATTATATTAGAGTACATGGGGAAAAGGTGGGAAAACAGACCTCTCAGGTTATACCTACGACAGGTTGTCTTGTTGACAGTTCAGGGGATGGGCGTGGGAAGTGGGAGAGTGTGGGGAAGGGGAGACAGGTTGAGGGAGAAGAGATTCATTGACATACCAGAGGGTAAGTTCTTTCTGAATCAGCCAGCCGTAGGAGTTTTGGAGTCACAGATAGGGGCAAGGGAGGGGAGACAAGTAAGGAAGCCTTCCTGAACACATGGGGAGGAAGAAGGGCTACACATGCAATGGGTGAGGAATGCTACACGGCGTTGACATGGAATGTCAACGGGCTAGGAAACAAGGTCAAGAGAGGACTAGTATCTAGATACTTCAAGATGCTCAAGCCCGACATTGTATTTCTGCAGGAAACCCACTTGATGGGTACACATTGCGCTTTCCTGGGAAGGGGGACATACACTACACTTGCACACGCAGGATTTTCCTCTGGTGCTAGGGGAGTCACCATACTGATTAACAAAAATCCCCCTTCCACACTACTAAGACCTGGACCAACCCCAGCGGGACACTCGTTGCTGTCCAGGGAACCTGTGGGCGGCGGGAGCTTACGCTACGCTACGCTCCACCACGACTGCAAACTCAAACATTAGACGCAGTAGGTAAGGTACTATTGGAATCCGGCCCCCCCACACACATTATCGGTGGTGATTTTAATGATGTAATCGACCCGAGCCTCGATCATACACACACTAGCACGGGAACCTGTATTCCCACCCCATTGACCAAATTCGCAAACTCCTTAGGGCTAACCGACCTCTGGCGGCAACACCACCCAATAGACTGCACCTACTCATACTTTTCCAGGGCCCACAGAGTCTTCTCCAGACTTGATTATCTCTTCACCCCAGCGGGAGAGATACGGACAGTGGAGAAGGTGGAGTACCTCACAAGAGGAATCTCTGACCACTCACCACTTTGGTTAACGATGGGAGGAAGGGGGAGTAGACCACATTCGGAATGGAGACTGAATGCTTTGGAGCTCCAGGACAAAGCAGTAACTGGAGTGATTAGGACGGAGACTCAGCTATATTTCCAAGAAAACGAGCGCTCAGTGTCCTCGGCCACTACCTTATGGGAGGCCTATAAGACAGTGATACAAGGTAGGGTGCAGGATGTAATCGTGCAGAAAAGAAGGGAAGAGACCTGCCAAGTCTAGGCGCTGGAAAGAAAGCTCCTGGAACTCGAGAAAGACATAAGCCCTGACGCAGATGTTACTCTGCTTCGCCAGATTGCAGTTACACGAAGGGAACTCCGAGCCCTGACAGAACGGGAGGTACAGACGCAAATCCAGGCCTCGCATCACCGACTCTATGAGTTGGGAGACAGAGACGGGAGGTGTGACAACGCAGGTTCTTCGTGAAATGATGAGATGAAGATCCAGGATAAGGTAAAAGCAAGTAGCTTTTATTAGGAGGAAAGAATCCCATCCAACATCCCAGTCAAGGGACAGCCAGCAACTGCCAGTCCCTTCAAATCACAACATTCCATCGCCTGAGCCCAGCTCCCCTATGACATCACGGAGTTCCTACGGTCCTTGGGCCAGAGCTCATCAGCTGGGCAGCAGGATCAAGGAATAGCTGTGTTGGGATTCTCTCACTCCATCTTTACTGCCGACTACGCCAGTGTGACAACGCAGGTTCTTCGTGAAAGGATGAGATGAAGATCCAGGATAAGGTAAAAGCAAGTAGCTTTTATTAGGAGGAAAGAATCCCATCCAACATCCCACTCAAGGGACAGCCAGCAACTGCCAGTCCCTTCAAATCACAACATTCCATCGCCTGAGCCCAGCTCCTCTATGACATCACGGAGTTCCAGGCTCAGGCAAAGTAACCAAGGGCAACAGCTGGAATACCACAGGAGGCTACTGGCCTGGCTGGGCAGGAGGGAGAGAGAAGCGAAATGGGTGGCTAAGATACATGAGAAGGAGGAAATACACGTAGCCACACACACTATAGCGGGGGCATTCGCCAGCTTCTACACAGAGTTATACGATGCCAGGCCACTAGCAGACGATTCACAGATAGCAGACTACCTCTGCAGAATAGATACCCCTGCCTTGACTCAAGAGGACAGGGAAGCCCTTGAGAAGGATATCACCCTGACAGAAATATTAGACGCAATCAACACAAAAATCGGGGAAAACCTCAGGGCCAAACGGACTGCCAGGGGAATTTTTTAAACAAAACGCTAGTTTACTAGGTCCTCACCTTTTAGATATGTATCACGCAGCACGAGAGGAGGGAACTCTCCCTTCAGACCTTTGTCAAGCCACAGTAGCAGTCATTCCCAAGCCAGGGAAGCCCCCAGAGAGTTGTGGGTCTTACCGCCAATATCATTACTCAACGTTGAAACAAAAATCTTGGACTCTATTCTAGCGGCGCGACTACTACCGGTGATCACATCCCTCATCCACTGCTATCAATCTGGCTTCATGCCCAGCCGAGCCAGACCTTTTAATCTCCGCCATTTGGCCAACTGGCTAGACACAGTGAGGGATAGGTCCGCCCCACACGTGCTCCTTTCCCTAGATGCGGAAAAGGCCTTTGACACGGTTCACTTTCCTTTTCTGCAGCAAGTCCTTGTGAAGTTCAGGTTTGGTCAGGGTTTTATGAAATGGGTGGAGCTGCTTTACACCAACCCAAGAGCCAGAGTCAGGGTCAATGAGGTAAGGTCGGCAGACTTCCCCATAAAAAGAGGAACCAGACAAGGCTGCCCCCTATCTCCCTTGCTTTTTGCCCTGATATTGGAGCCATTGGCATGCTTGGTGTTAAAACTGGGGGTCTCTAGTTGGCAATGGTATACATCTTTGACCAAATAGGGACCCTTGCTTCTAGTCAGGGAAAGGGGATTACACTACTGGATAACCCCTGCTCACCCCCTTGGTAACTTGGCACGAGCAGACAGGCTTATCTCAGAGGCAGTGTGTTAAGCATTTGTGAACACATACAGTAATACAGTGAAAACACTACAGATGGACACCACACAGGTTTTATAAAAATAAGTATTCTTTATATAGACTTTAACACAAGACCACAAACGACAAAAATCCACAATACTGTACTTAAAATAGACTTAAAGATGGTAGAAATAACTTAGTTCAAGTTGGTGATAAATGCGACATGTTTCTCACAAAAGTACCGTGGATGCATAACGCAAAACAAACAAAGGGTCCGCAGGGAGGGCGATTCGACGATCCGGTGCGATGCGATGAGAGTGCGCCCTTGATGCGATGCGACGACGTGAAGATGATGCGTGCACGCCCGACGGCCATGCGGCGAACTCTGTACTTTGGAGCCGCGACAGGCCCTGCGACACGCCTCTCCGGTGATGCGACGGCAGGCAGCTGCGACGGCGACACGCTTCTCCGGTGATGCGGCGGCAGGCAGCTGCGATGAAGACACGCTTCTCTGGTGATGCGGCGGCGGCCTCTGCGGCGGCGACACGCTTCTCCGGCGATGCGACGGCAACAGCTGCGACACGCTTCTTCTCGTTGAGTCGCGCTTCCAGCTCCCAGCGACACGCAGGCTTCTGCAGACAGAATCCCCAGCATGGGAATTGAGGAGGGAGCTGGTGGTGAAGTCTTGTAGCCCTGAGACTTCAGCAGGAGGCAAGCTCTAGTTCAAGCCCTTGGAGAAATATTCTGCAAGATGATGAAAGTTCTTTGAAAGTTCCTTCTCCTTTCCTTGGCAATGAAGACCACTGCAGGCCAACCCAGCAAACAGCACACTGGCAGAGGGGCAGTCCAAACTCCTGCAGCTTCCTTGGTTCTTCTCCTCGGCAAAGGTTCGTCTTATGTTCCCAGAAGTGATCTAAAGTCTTGGGGTCTGGGTCCCAATATTTATACTAGTAAATCCTTTGTCTCTGAAGGCAGAGAGTGTCTGTGCCTGACCAAAACCAGTTCTGTGCAGCTTCCTGGCAGGAGGTGGAGACAGCATTGTTTGAGAGCAGACCTGGCCCAGGTAGCTGAAAGGAAATCTCCTCCCCCTACTCTCTATTCTATGAGGTCTCAGGGGAGTGAAAGGAAATCCCTGCCCCCTACTCTCTATTCTATGAGGGCTCAGGTCAGTGAAAGGAAGTCTCCTCCCCCTACTCTCTATTCTATGTGGGTCCTATGCAACCCAGCCCTGACTCATCAGACTGCTGGAGCCAAGACCCTCTCCAGCCCCCTGTCACTCACAACCCAGACAAGCAATACACAACCTAGCAGAGGCAACTGGATGGTTAGGCAAGAAAATACCTACTTTCTAAAAGTGGTATTTTCAAACACAGAATGTTAAAACCAACTTCACTAAAAGATGTATTTTATCATTCTGAGTTCAGGCATACTAAATTTGTTTTTCTACCATGTTCCCCGGGTCAGTTAGGATTATAAGATGTTATAATCAAACTGCCCATTCTCGCCTATGTGAGCAGGTAGCCTTGCAAAAGTGAAAAACGAAATTGGCTGTAATTCACTATCAGGACATGTCACACACACCAGGGCATGTCCTACCTTTTACTTACAACGCACCCTGCCCTTGGGCCTACCTTAGGGGTGGCTAACATGTAGAAAAGGGAAAGTTTAGGGACTGGTAAGTGGGTGCACTTACCAAGTCGACATGGCAGTACTAGACTGCACACAGGCTCTGCAATGGCAGGCCTGAGATACACTTTACAAGCTGCTTCTGTGGGTGGCACAACCAGTGCTGCAAGCCCACCAGCAGCATTTGATTTACAGGCCCTGGGCACCCATGGTGCACTATACTAGGGTCTAACAAGTAAATCAAATAATTCAATCATGGAGTCACTAATCCATACATCAATTTACAAAGAGAGCATATGCACTTTAGCACTGATCAGCAGTGGTAAAGTGCCCAGAGTCATAAAACCAACAAAAACAGGTCAGAAACAATACAGGAGGAAGGCAAAAAGTTCAGGGATGACCCTGCAAAAAGGGCCAAGTCCAACACTTGGTTAGAACCCACCCCGAGTTAAGTGGATTCCAAGATAAAGAAGGTCACCTGAAAGACGAATGGATATCTCTCTATGCAGACGACATCCTGCTATATATAACTAACCCGACAAGACACTCCCACTGATACTGCAACTGTTTAAGGAGTATGGTAATCACGTCGGATATAAAATAAATTGGGAAAAGTCAAGTCTCTACCCCGTGGGAGGTACCATCGATATGCGCTCAATACATTACCAGGGAGGGATTCAGATATCTAGGGCTTTACATTTCTACCAATGAAGTTGATTGTCTGCACCATAATATCAAGCGGGTTCTCATGGAATTCCGTGAAAACGTGGCCAGGTGGAGGCGGCTTCCCCTGACGCTGCTGGGAAGAGCAGCCATGTATAAAATGACCACGCTCCCTAAGCTACTTTACATATTACAAAATACATACCACAGAGTCCCTGGGGCAATTTTTAAGGCAATTAATGATGTACTCCGCACATTTTTATGGAACGGGGGCCACCCAAGAGTGGTGCTGCAACCACTAGTGCAACCAATACAATGGGGGGATCGCCCTGCCAGACATTCAGTCTTACTATAGGGCCGCACATTTCATTGTAATCAACGAATGGGGGCATGCTGCAGGAGATCACCCTACATACGCTCCGGAAAGGCTCCAATTTCAGAAACACACCTACCTTCACTACTTCTACGAGGGTGCAGGTGTCCGGGGCCTGCTACCTGCCACACAGAGGACGATCGAGGCATGGAAAGAGGCAGAGCGATGCCACTCTGGGAGGGTGAGAGACTACCAGAAGTCACAAAACTTCAGGGCTTTAGGCAATGGGACATAGTCGGGATTGCTACAGTGGGTGATATCCTAAAAGACGTGGACTTGATCTCCTTTTCGGCACTTCCAACCGAATACCACCTAACACACACACAAAAATACAAATACCTACAATTGCAACACGCTTGGAGGGCAGAAAAGATTGACACTACAGACATTCCTGAGTATGCACCACTGGAGGGTAGGCTAATGCAAGAGGAAATACTCTCAAGGCTGTCTCCCTGACATATAAAACTTTAATCAATAATATCCGTGACAAACTGAAATCCCTTAGGTCTAAATGGGAAGAAACACTGGTCCACTAGAAGATATTGATTGGGAGGGGGCCTTAATGCACCCAAGAGAAATGGCGATTAAGCTCCGATTAAGGCTGATACAATTCAAAGTCCTTCACAGGGTATACTATGATAGGTGATAGGGCCCGACTACATACCATGGGGAGAGCAGAGACGCCCAACTGCCTGCGTTGCAAAATAGACCGGGGCACTGACATACACAAGCTATGGGAATGTCAATACGTACAAAGCTACTGGTCGCGGATAGTTAAAGAACTGAACGATATACTTGAGGCTCAGATTCCCATGGACCCCAAATTTGTTTTACTTGGTATCCCTACGGAAGTTGACCTTCCTAGGCACAAACTCTTAGGGCCCGATTCACAGAACTAACTTAAGACAAAATCCTAAACTTGCTACCATTTTGGTATTCACAGAAGGCACTTACTCATTTTGGTATTCACAGAAGGCACTTACTCATTTTGGTATTCACAGAAGGCACTTACTTACTCATTTTGAGTAACTTACTCATTTTGAGTAACTTACTCATTTTGGTATTCACAGAAGGCACTTACTCATTGATGAGTAAGTGCCTTCTGTGAATACCAAAATGAGTAAGTTGCTCAAAATGAGTAAGTTACTTATTTTGGTATTCACAGAAGGCACTTACTCATCAATGAGTAAGTGCCTTCTGTGAATACCAAAATGAGTAAGTTACTCAAAATGAGTAAGTTACTCAAAATGAGTAAGTAAGTGCCTTCTGTGAATACCAAAATGGTAGTAAGTTTAGGATTTTGTCTTAAGTAAGTTCTGTGAATCGGGCCCATAGTAAGCAACTTAGGGCTGATTGTCGCAAAAAGAGACATCGCCAGACACTAGGGAACCGAGGGCCTGCCCACACTAGCGGAATGGAGAGCCAGTATGGACTTATATATGGGGGCAGAGAAAACGACATACGCAGCAAGAGGATGCCCAAAAAAGTTCACTAAGATATGGACTCTGTGGCTGAGTTACTATAACTTAGAAATAGAGGGGGCTGGGATCGATAGCACACACCCAAGCACACAGGGTTAGAATGTAGTCCGTAGATGTCTTCCTTCCTCGAGAATATGTTAACAGGAAGGAGCCATTTCTGAACCAGGGAGGGGGGAGTGGTATTTTAAAAGGAACTCTCTTATTTTTTGTTTCCCTGACAGTAATTACTGGATGTAATAATGTAAAACCTACTGTGTACAAGGTTCGCCTACTAATGTACTGGCTGACGTTTGAAAATAAAAATAGTTTAAAAAAAATAAAAGAAGTAGAAGACAAAAGATTTTGGACTATTTAAAAGCGGCAAATAACGAAATCATAATTTTACAGGAAACACACTCTTAAAGGCGGAATGGGGGGAAATAATGAAGAAACAAAGCTGGGTGGACACATATATTTGTACTGACCAGGAGTGTTGTGCGAAGGGGGGCATTATTTTGTTTAAGAAGGCAGTAAAAGCGATGGTAGAAGCCGCTAGCTGTGACCCCAAGGGGAGATGGGTCATAGCAAAAGTTAGAATGTTTGGCAGAGTATATGTCTTGGCAGGATATTACGGCTCCAATGTGGATGACCCTACCCCCTTGCAGGTTTTGTATACCCACCTCCTGGATGCTTCAGCCCCTGTAATTCTGGGCGGAGATTTTAATTTAATAATAGATCCAAGGGAGGATAGACTACCAGTAAGGAAAACATTGAACCTACCCAGAATGAGGGAATGGCTGAAACGTTATTTTGAGGACCTGGGACTGGTAGATGTATGGAAAGCAAAGGGGGTCAGAACACATAAATTCACTTTTAGGAATAAAAAATATGGTAATGCCTCTAGGATAGACTTTTTCTTAGTGGATAAGGGCCTATGTAGTAGCATTGGGAGGGTAAAGCATCTACCAGCACACCTGTCTGACCACTCTGCAGTTCAGATGGACCTCCTGTTACATAAGGCTCAACCTATACCGAGATGGACACTGGACCGGTCTCTGCTTTTAGACCTGCAGGTCAGAGAAAAGCTGAGGACAGAGACGGAACAGTTCTTATCATTAAATAAAACGGGGACTTCTATACAGGTCACCTGGGACGCATGTAAAGCAGTGATCAGGGGGAAGCTAATTAGCTTAGCAGCTTTCAGGCATAAAAATACTAGGACAAAAATCAGTCAACTAGAAAATGAATTACAGTGTCTAGGCAGGGTAGTGGAGAGAGCCGAAAACCCTCAAGAGATTGGCAAAATCAGTGTCAGCTATCTTGCTAGTACATTTCCATTCACTGTCATGAAAGCATAGTTCCAGGTGGGCTGTTTGTTTTGGGTGGGGGGAGGAGTATTTCCAATGTCTACATCTCCCATCAGGCCCTGTCCTACACACACTCTTCCCACCCAGACAAACCTGACCACCTGGCAGCATGGTTTCCTGACAGTGAGTGGAAATGTACTTGCAAGATAGCTGATACTAGTGCCTGGTGTCTGACTTGATCACAACTCCCATCGAGGCCTTGTGCTTCAAACACCATGCAACAATGTTAGACATCTTGCTAGTACCCTTCCACTCACTGTCAGGTACCCATAGGCCCAGATGAGCTGGTTGGGCTGGGTGGCAGGAGGAGTGGTTGCTATTACTCCAACCCAATCAATCAATCAAAATAAGCTTTATTCGAAATCACAAAGTGAATCATAAAAGCTACAAAAATACATCCATGACAAAGTTTAAAAACCAAAATACAAGTTTAAAACAAAGTACAAAAAGTTATTCTATATAAAACCATGTATATAAAAACAGTCATCAACTGCGTGATCACTCAATTTCTATTTACAGCTGCTTCCTGGAATTAATAACGGCCAGCAGAAATCGTGACATTACTACACATGTGTATAAGTTCGGTAGCATTTGCAGATAAATAAAAGCTGGGCGACATTGTGTAAAACCCAGCTGTAATAACAAAGGTTTGATGAATTTCTTTCTCAGCCCTGAAAAATGTTTACAGAAAAGCACAATATGCATGGTGTTCTGTGGTGAGGTATCATCACACGGGCAATTCCCCAGGTCAGGTGACCAGTTGTTATTAGTAGGAAAACTAATTAAACAATGGAAGATATCCAACCGAAAACGGGTCAACACGAAGCTGTGACGCGGATGCGGATTATACACATTGGCTAAATATGGTTGCATATAGTAACTAGTCAGAATCATTTGATTCCTCAACACAGAGGGTTTCCAAATTTCAGAAGATAATCTTATTTCCTCCAATAATGAAATGCATTTCAATTTCAAGGCTTTTCTTTGGACACTGACCAGACTCTCGGGAAGATTGAAGTATTCGGGATGGCCGAGGTCTGTCAGGAAGTTGTGTACAAATTTAAGCCAAGGGATGTTAAACGCATGCGAAGATTTTAAACAGTCAACAATTATGGATCGATTAAGAGTAGTATGTTCAGATGACCAAATTCTATGCCAGAGTAGGACTGGCTGGATCCTGATCAAATCTGCTATGTAAGGGGCTCCTAGTTCGGAGTGACACACATAGGTTGGGCTACTTTTCCGGAGAGCAAGGAGAGTCCTTAAAAAAGCATTTTCTTCAAGCTGGAGTGTATCAATCTTTCCATGCCGCCAGAGCTCCGCCCCGTACATAGCAGTGGATCTGCATTTGGCCTTATAAATTGTCATCAATTCCTTCGGGTGTTTAATGCCCAGATATGAGAATGATGCTGTGAACTGAATTTTAGAACCCTCAATGAAGATGTCACGACAGCGGGTGGCCTTCTCCCTAATCTTCATGGCGAAGGTTTTGCTAATGTTAATTTTTAGCCCAAGGTTTTGCATGAACTGGACAAACTCGTCAACTAGACGCTGGAGGCCAATAGGAGTACGGGCCATTAATACCGCGTCATCAGCGTAAAAAAGAGCTGGTATAGGCCGATGTCCCACCTTAGGTAGGTCCGCACATTTGCTTGCCAGTATGTCGCCTACACTATTAAGATAGAGATGAAGCAGGAAGGGGGCCAGTACGCATCCCTGGCATACTCCTCTTCCTATTTTAAATGGCCCAGTACAATTGCCATTGAGGCCATAGCGAACTCTACCCCTGCCCTGGGCGTACAGATCTCTGAGAAAGTTCACGATAGTGCAGTCCATGCCCATGTTAGCCATGATTGACCATAGCTTATCATGAGCCACAAAATCAAACGCAGAAGATAAATCTACAAAAACTAAAAACAAATTGCCACCTTTTATATGCACGTATTTACCAATTAGTAGATCTAAATTAATGGCCTGCTCTACAGTCCCAAGCCCAGCATTAAAACCGTACTGTAGGTCCGAGAGGATATTGTTTGTTTCTGCCCAGTCCTGGAGTCGTCCTAAAAGAATACGACCAGCCACCTTTACCAAACAATCCAGAAGAGAAATAGGCCTGTATTGCGCTGGGTTGTTACGGTCACCCTTCTTGAATATAGGGACAATAAGCGACTCAGGCCAGGTGGATAAAAAACCTTGTTCCCGACAGGCTCTGAAGAGCAAGGTAAGGATGGGGCCCCAAAGATCAGTGTTAGATTTAAACAGGTCAATAGGGATCCCAACAGGTTCGGGGCTTTACCCCCCTTACTTGCTTTCAGTGCCAGAATAACTTCGTCCAAGGAAAATTCTGGATATCTCAAGTTGTTTAAAGGTCCAATAGAATTGGAACCGTTGGTGAGAGGAGCGGGCCCAGTCTGAACAGAAACAATAGGGGGGAGGGGGGGATTACAATGTCTTCCTTAGGAGAATACAAATTAGTAAAATGTGCTATCCATGCGGCCTCTGTGATGGCTATCTCTGCTCGAGGGCAGTCTGGGGAATTAAGGGAAGGAGAGTTGATGACACGCCAAAACGTGGTGTTATCATTGTACAGACTAGCATCGAGTAATCTGATCCACATTTCCTCCTTCAAATTTCTTTTCCGTTGTTTAATGGCTAGTTTATAAGCTAGTCTGCATTCCTGGACCTCATTAACAGATCTTGGTTGTTTAGCTAAGGCTAATTTTAAATTTCTGTGAGTTTTTGTACAAGCTGGATCAAACCAGGCACAATAACCCGCCTTTGCTATTTTCTGCTTTACGTGAAGCCCCTCGCCAATGCCCTTTTTTATGCAATTGAATGCTAAAATAAACTCATGTGCCTCTGTAGTTTCGTCTAGGCATGCCTCAAAAGCCTCCCTCTCTTTTTGAATTAGTTTTACTAAAAAGTTAAATGGATCCACCAGGGACTATCTTAACGCGTACCCATTACGGCGGTAGATCACAATTTCCTCTAGTGCAGTAACTTTTTGTGCATCTTGTGACTGGCCAAAAAGGTCAAAATTCAAGGCGACACTTTGGGGGAAATGATCACTGATCGCTATGTCATAGAGACGAAACTCTAAAACCAGTGCTGAATAATGCTGAGGGATAAATAGGAAGTCTATCACGCTATTATCGCCCCTTCCATTGTAGGTACACCTCACTGTAACTGGTATACGGTTAAGTTCATTACAAAACCACAAATTATGTTTGAAAAGTAAATCATTTAGAGTATCCCCATACTCCGAATGGAGAAAGTGGCTGATCTCACAGTTATCAGGAGATGTCATGCCACACACCTTATTAGATGACACAGGGCAGAGACGTGTGTTAAAATCTCCGCCCCATAAGATAATTGGATCCCTACAATTGTTGGGAAAAGCTTTCTCTAGGTCTTGGTCTAATTGGTGGAGAACTGTAATAATTTCCGATGTACAAGCGTTATTATAAAAATTAACAATGGCCAGAGTTGCGTGAGCAGAGATTTGAAGAGACACAATTTGATAAAACACTCTTGTAGCAATCATTGTAGTATTTAGAGGAGCCAGCATGTTTGACACATAAATACACAGGCCCCTTTTGGGTCGCCCACAATTGGACTTGATCGCTGGGCTGTGAAATGTTTTAAAGCCATTTAAGTGAATTGGCTCCACTGCCCAAGTTTCCTGTAAGCAAAGAATGTTAAGCTTAGACGTGAAGTCAAACCTTTCGTTCGTAATACATTTATGGCGTAATCCAGCTACATTCCAATAAAGAACTGTGAGGGCTGCTACAGGAGTCTTAACCACCACAGATGGTAATTGCGAAACTGGGGAGTCATCCATGAAACAAGGCCCAGGAATATCTAGGGACACAAATGTATCGTCTATCTCTGTACGTAGCCCCCTCTCATATACCAAAAGAGTCGCCAAGCCACTCTGATTCTCCCTGCTTAAATTATCAGTAGTCTTTAGTCAATCTACACCGTTTAATGTGGAAAGACAATCAAACCTGTTGTGGGTTTCAATTGGGTGTTGGTGCTCTAGCATATTCCCCAGGTGACGTGTACAGACTGCTTGGGGCAACATTTGGAGGGGGGCAGGAGGTTGATAGGAAAAGCCAAGTGGTAGGACCGCAATCTGCTTTGTGGTGAGAGATGGTAACCTGGCTATCTCAAAGATTAGTTTCACTAGATATGGGGAAGTGAATGAGAGCACCACACAATCGTCCTCTAAAGTTTTGCATCCCGTTCCCACCCATTTAACCCTCCTAATCATTTTCAGGTCTGCAAAAAGTGCCACCCCAAGCCCTACCCTCGCATTCAACCAATTTAAAGATTTATTCCTGAGAGATTCCCATGATTCATGTACAGAGCTAGAAGCACCCGGGACGATAGCTAAAATGACTACATAGGGTGTAGCTGCAGGCGGCAGCTCTAGACAGTCCATTTTTGAGACAGGAAAAGTACGCATAGAGTCAGTAGTTGCATGATCAGTGCGAATTGGATTATGAGAAATGTTGTGTGATATGGTGGGGCGACTACTGAACTCAGGTCGGGGTAGTAAAGGCTGTGAAGGGAAATAGGGGCCACACCCTGATGGGTTAGTGCTTGCAATGGAACTAGCCGTATCTCCTGTCCTATCAGGCACTGTGTGGTAAGGTTGATATATACCTTGAGTGTTAAGAATAGGATCAGGCGTGGACAGGGTTGGTCTGAAACATTATTATCTCTAATTTGCTGGGGATTTACTGAAAGTGACTGATTCTTACCCCGCAGGTCCAGTCGGGAAAGAATATTCCTCTCAATCCCTTTTAATTGTTCCGTCAATGAGCTAAATGCGACCATAACTGACTCAGACAGGGACAGTACTAGGGCGGACAGGGCTACATAATCAGCATGCTGCTGTTCTACCACTGTTTTATTAGGTTTTTGGGTAGACGATTGCTTTTGAGTTAAAGTTTTCTTAGGACGTTGGCCACCCCCACCTACTCCACTAGATACAGATACAGACGCTGGAGGGACTTGGGACGATACAATAGACGGAGTTTTAAAGCGTTTACTTGGGGGTTGAATGGCAAATTGGGTATCAGGAGGGGCTATCCTAGAGGATTTTTCGGGACACTTCTCTAGTTCCTTATCTTCCCGCTGCCCAATTACCCGCAAACTATCAGAACTATCAGGACTTGGACTAGGAGCAGGGGTAGGAATAACAGTTGCACCTGTTTCAGTAGGAATTAAACCTGAGATGTTATTGGTGCAATTTGTTAGAGACTCCTCCACACTCATAATCTGTTTCTCCAATACCCCCATTGCACCTGTAATATAGTTCAAAATGGAAGAGGGAGGGTGGGCACTACTCGGTGATTTCGCAGCCCCGCCTGGATGTTTCCTTTTTCCCATATCCAAAAGTTATAGCAAAATCAAGTGGGTAAAAATAACAGCTATTAAACTACAGAGGTAGACCACTACAGACCCACTACAGACCCACAACAAGTCCCCCAATGTCAAATGTCAAAGTCAATAATCAATTGTCCCAGGGGTATTGTAGGCAAATCAGGAGGGTCAGGTGAGACAAATCAATAGGACGAACCTTGGCTGCAGAGCAGAATACGCACGAGTCACTTCAGCTCCTTGTGTCGTGTACCAAATCCAAGAGGGGTGGCCCTGCCCTGCCTCTTCCTGTCGCTGACGGGCGCGGACGGGCCCGCCCTTGGTCCGGGCTTTGCCCGGGTGCAGCACGCACACGTCCCGCGCTGCTGTGTCGTGGGCGCTTTTTAAAGCGCAAGCAGGATGCAGGCTCCTCTCTCCTGGGAGAGCAAAGAGTTCTGGGGCTTGGAGTCCCCCAACGAGCAGTGGCAGCACAAGCAGCGTCCCGCGCTGCGGTGTCGTGGGCGCTTTTTAAAGCGCAAGCAGGATGCAGGCTCCTTCCTCCTGGGAGAGCAAAGAGTTCTGGGGCTTGGAGTCCCCCAACGAGCAGTGGCAGCACAAGCAGCGTCCCGCACTGCGGTGTCATGGGCGCTTTTTAAAGCGCAAGCAGGATGCAGGCTCCTCCCTCCTGGGAGAGCAAAGGGTTCTGGGGCTTGGAGTCCCCCAACGAGCAGTGGCAGCACAAGCAGCGTCCCGCGCTGGGGTGTCGTGGGCGCTTTTTAAAGCACAAGCAGGATGCAGGCTCCTCCCTCCTGGGAGAGCAAAGAGTTCTGGGGCTTGGAGTCCCCCAACGAGCAGTGGCAGCACAAGCAGCGTCCCGCGCTGGGGTGTCGTGGGCGCTTTTTAAAGCGCAAGCAGGATGCAGGCTCCTCCGTCCTGGGAGAGCAAAGAGTTCTGGGGCTTGGAGTCCCCCACGAGCAGTGGCAGCACACGCAGTGTCCCTCACTCACACTTTGAGTCACCGTCTCCCCCTGAGTGAATCCCCTCCGCCGCAGAGAAGGCAGGAACTGGTGTTTTGTAACTGGGGGGGGGGGCTGGAAATTGATACGTGAAGAATTTGCTGCTAGCCTCTGTTATGAGGCCTTTGTCCGGCCTCCCGCTGCCGCAACGGCCGCTGAAAGAAGCTGTGTACAAGCCCTCACAGCTGCCTGCAAGCCGTCACAGCGGTCGAGGCCACTGGGGCGGCAAAGCCAGGACTCGCGGTGCACCTTCGCCCTCGTCAGCTGGATTCTGCGCAGTCGCCCAATGTCAAATGTAAAAGTAAATAATCAATTGTCCCAGGGGTATTGTAGGCAAATCAGGAGGGTCAGGTGAGACAAATCAATAGGACGAACCTTGGCTGCAGAGCAGAATACGCACGAGCCACTTCAGCTCCTTGTGTCGTGTACCAAATCCAAGAGGGTTGGCCCTGCCTGCCTCTTCCTGTTGCTGACGGGTGCGGAAGGGCCCGCCCTTGGCCCGGGCTTTGCCCGGGCACGGCACGCACGCGTCCCGCGCTGCTGTGTCGTGGGCGCTTTTTAAAACGCAAGCAGGAGGCAGGCTCCTCCCTCCTGGGAGAGCAAAGAGTTCTGGGGCTTGGAGTCCACCAACGAGCAGTGGCAGCACAAGCAGCGTCCCGCGCTGCGGTGTCGTGGGCGCTTTTTAAAGCGCAAGCAGGACGCAGGCTCCTTCCTCCTGGGAGAGCAAACAGTTCTGGGGCTTGGAGTCCCCCAACGAGCAGTGGCAGCACAAGCAGCGTCCCGCACTGCGGTGTTGTGGGCGCTTTTTAAAGCGCAAGCAGGATGCAGCCTCCTCCCTCCTGGGAGAGCAAAGAGTTCTGGGGCTTGGAGTCCCCCAACGAGCAGTGGCAGCACAAGCATCGTCTCGCGCTGCGGTGTCGTGGGCGCTTTTAAAGCGCAAGCAGGATGCAGGCACCTTCCTCCTGGGAGAGCAAAGAGTTCTGGGGCTTGGAGTCCCCCAACGAGCAGTGGCAGCACAAGCAGCGTCCGCGCTGCGGTGTCGTGGGCGCTTTTTAAAGCGCAAGCAGGATGCAGGCTCCTTCCTCCTGGGAGAGCAAAGAGTTCTGGGGCTTGGAGTCCCCCAACGAGCAGTGGCAGCACAAGCAGCGTCCCGCGCTGGGGTGTCGTGGGCGCTTTTTAAAGCGCAAACAGGATGCAGGCACCTTCCTCCTGGGAGAGCAAAGAGTTCTGGGGCTTGGAGTCCCCCAACGAGCAGTGGCAGCACAAGCAGCGTCCCGCGCTGCGGTGTCGTGGGCGCTTTTTAAAGCGCAAGCAGGATGCAGGCTCCTTCCTCCTGGGAGAGCAAAGAGTTCTGGGGCTTGGAGTCCCCCAACGAGCAGTGGCAGCACAAGCTGCGTCCCTCACTCACACTTTGAGGCACCGTCTTCCCCTGAGTGAATCCCCTCGCCAGCAGAGAAGGCAGGAACTGGTGTTTTGTAACTGGGGGGGTGGGCTGGAAATTGATACATGAAGAATTTGCTGCTAGCCTCTGTTATGAGGCCTTTGTCCGGCCTCCCGCTGCCGCAACTGCCGCTGAAAGAAGCTGTGTACAAGCCCTCACAGCTGCCTGCAAGCCGTCACAGCGGTCGAGGCCACTGGGGCGTCAAAGCCGGGACTCGCGGTGCACCTTCGCCCTCGTCAGCTGGATTCTGCGCAGTCCCCCAATGTCAAATGTCAAAGTAAATAATCAATTGTCCCAGGGGTATTGTAGGCAAATCAGGAGGGTCAGGTGAGACAAATCAATAGGACGAGGTGAGAGGAGGCTGGCAGCGCTGGGAAACATAGAACAGGGCGCGGCCCCAGGAGCGCTCCAGGCCTGGACCCATTCGTACTCCAACTCCCATTTGGTTCTGTCAGATACACACTTTTCCCACCCAGCCCAAACAGCCCATCAGGAACTATGCTTACCTGACAGTGGTTGGAAATGTACTGGCAAGATGGCTGACACTGGTGCCTGGTGTTTGACTTGACCCCAACTCCCATCACGGCCTTGTGCCCCAAACACCATGCAGCAGTGTCAGCCATCTTGCTAGTACACTTCCACTCACTGTAAGGAAAGCATAGTTCCAGGTGGGTGGGTGGGAAGGTGTGTATAGGACAGGGCCTCATGGGAGATGTAGTGATATCAAACACTCCTCCTTCCACCCATCCCAACCAGCCGACCTGGAACTCTGCTTTCCTGACAGTGAGTCGCTTGCATTAACATGGTGGACTGAACCTCTGAAATATCTGGGTGTGTACCTGAGTGGCGATCTATCTCAGGTGGTGCATGAACACATCGCCCCCATCACAGACATGGTACAGGCTGAAATCACCTCCTGGCTGGCCTTGCATCTATCTCTATGGGGCCGGGTTCAAATTATTAAAATAAATTTGATGATGAGGTTTAATTACATATTTGGGATGCTTCTCCTGAAAATACCCAGCAGCATGCTTAGGGAGATCAACTGGATGATAGGGACTTTTGTGTGGGGGGGGGGGGGGCAGGCCTTGGCACAAGGTCGCTAAACTGCAAGTTAAAAGTATCGCAGGGGGGCTGCAACTTCCCCACACAGAGTTTTACTGGTTGGCTTTGCAGCTGTCACATGTGGTGCAGATGCTGAAGCTGGCTAACGAGACACCTACGTGGGTTTTTTCTGGAGCGCTATCTGCATCATTCAAAAGGGGAACTTACAGCTCTTTCCACAGGCCATGGTTTTTCCAGCCGCCTGGGCAACCCGATTATACATGCCATACACTATGCATGGCATTGTGCCTATCATCTGCTTTGCTTGCCATGCACGCTCTATCTTAAGGCACTGCTATGGCGGAACAGGGATATAAAGATTGGGGTTGAGAAGGATGACTGGTCGCAGTGGAGGAACAAGGTGATTCGTCATGTGAATTACCTGGTTAAGGACGGTGTATTGGTCCCCATTGCCCATCTCAAATGCGATCACAGGATACCTCAATTGCAACACTAGCAGTATCAACAGCTCACACACAGCCTTCATCACGCTTTGAGTGCCCCCCCTGCAATATAGCGCCTGATCCCCTGTTGCAGTATATTCTGACCTGGAAAGTTTTATGGACACTATGGCTGGTTTTTACAGAACGATGACGAATGACCTCTTCTCACACATTACTGCTCCTATTTTGCGCTGTCGGTGGTAACACAAGGTGAAGCTGAAGAGTGAAAGACGCACACACATACCCAAGATATAACCGACAACAAGAGTCAAGTGACGATGCCAAGGGGTCGAGTTGAGCAATGAAAAGAGCAACTGCTGCTAAAAAAACAGTGCTAGGAGACAGTGGGGAAAAGAAAGAGCCCTACTAACCAACAAATAACAAAACCTCTAATCAACCAGCAAGAACAGCCAAGGTCACGCAACCAAGGACAAAAAAGGCTCCCTCCCTGTGTGAAGGCTATTACATAAACGAAACCGAGAAACAGAGCAAGGCTTGCTAAATACGAAAACCCCAACAGAGGAACTGCAAGAAATACATCCCCGAAAGGGTGAGCTGCACAATAAAGAAATATATAAACATGCAGTAGGACTGAAATGTCATACAGTGGGAACATTGATAAGTAGAGACAACAGCTCAGCTATATGAGTAATGATCTCTGCAAGTGAAAAACTCCCAGTTGTTGTAGGTCTCAAAGGAGTAAATTTGGGTGGATTGCAGTAGATAGGAGTGCGGTAGATACGGGTAGATTGGGGTAGAGTGAACAGATGTAAAGTGGAATGGGGTAAATTGGGTAAGAGTGGAGTGGGTTGGGGTATGTTAGAGTGGGATGGGGTGAAGTGGGGCAGACTGGAGTGTGGTAGACCGGATGGATTAGAGTTGGGTAGATTGGAAAGGAGTGGGGTAGATTGGGGTACAGTAGCGTGGGGTATACTGGGGTAGATTGGAGTGGGGTACTTTGAAGTGGGGTAGATTTGAGTGAAATAGGGTAGGTTAGAGTGGAGTGGAGTGGGGTTTAGTGGAGTGAAGTAGATTGTAGTGGAGTAGATTGGGCTAGACTGGAGTGGGGTAGATTAGGGTGGAGTGGGTTAGATTGGAGTGGAGCGTGGTAGAATTTTAGTGGGATTGATTGGAGTGAAGTGGAGTGGGGTAGTTTGGGGTAGAGTGCAGCGTAGTAGATGGGGTAGAGTGGAGTGGACTACAGTGGAGTAGAGTGGGGTAGATTGGACTGGAGTAGAGTGGGGGTAAATTAAGGTGGAGTGGGGTACATTGGAGTGCAGTAGATTGGGTGGATTACATTGCAGTGGAGTGGAGTAAATTGCAGTGAAGTGGAGTGGGGTCAATTGGGTTGAGGCATATTGGAGTGGAGTGGGATAGAATGGAGTGGGGTGGAATGGAGTGGAGTGGAGGGGTGTGGAGTGGCATGGAGTGGCGAGCCGTGACGTTGAAAGTCTTACACTGGAGTGTTTTGGAGTGGGATGGCATAGAGTGGAAGGACATAAGTGGAGCAGAATGTTGTACAGTGAAGTGGTGTAGTAGAGTGTTGTAGAGAGGAGTAGGGTAAAGTGGAGTGGCATAGTGTTGCATTAAGTGGGAAGGGTATGGGCAGACATGGGTCCGTATACACTGTGCCACTGAATTTAAGTTAGCTTGGCTGATGAGGGGTGATACCCCGATACCAGTCCCAGAATGCTTGCTTCTGGTCCAGGGAGGACCTGGCCCAGCAGTTCGGGCTGAACTGTTCCCATGGGGAGCAGGGTCAAGACTGATTTGCATATGGCTGGGTCCAAACTGAGGTAGCATGGTGGGAACAAAACGATGGACCACAAGCAATTACCATTGGCTGATATTGATTCAAGCATTTTATCCATCACATGGTTGTTTTTGGATTGCCACCCTAAGTGCGCCAGGTATTCCCAGACGTGGGTTCTGGGCTCATTCTGCCAGTGGATTCAAGCTAGCCAGGGAGGACCTGGTCTGGAGGTTCAGGCTGGACTGTTCCCATGAGGAACAGGGTCAAGACTGCTTTGCTGGGTCCAAGCTGGGGTGTCATTGTAGCATGGTGGGCAAAAAAATGATGGATTGGAATGCGACCCGAATGATTTCCAGCGGCTGAGATTAATTCAAGCATTCCATCCATCACCTTGTTGTTTTTGCATCCAGTCCAACAGTAAGCGATGGACAGGCTACAACCCCCGCATGGTAAACAATATATATTGCAGGGACAGCAAAAGTGCTGTCGGCACAGCAGACCTAAAAGTGGGGGAGGGGGCGGGGGTTTCTCTTTAAGACATCAGGACTCACGTACGCTCCTAAAGCCCATAGTTTCTTTTGGGACCACTGGGGCATACAGCATCCACATGGCAAGCAGGGGTAAATGACACATTTTTCACATATATGTGTGAGGGAAAGTTCCGGAATTTGCAGAGATCCTCAATATTCATATCGCTCAGTGGTACCATGTGTGAATGTTTAACAGGCTGCTGCTTTACACTTATGACTTATTAATTATTTTTGTAGTTTTACATTGTACTAAATTGACACTAGGATACTAGAATGCTTTACATGAGTATCAGCTTACATTAAAAAAGTCAGTTTCATTTTTATTAGAGTTTTTGGGGTCATGGAGATTAAGTAATTTCAAACATAGACAGATGGGCAGGCAGAAACATACAGGCACAGGCGGTATTTCTAAGCGTCCTTCTGACGTCTGGGAGGCACAAACAGCGATAGCTTCGGCACCTTTTTCACTTTCAAAAAGTGCAATGGAAAAAGGCTGCTACGGGGTGCGCAGGTAAAGCAAACAAAAACAAAGGGAGGAAGAGGTTTGGGGGAAGAAGGGGATAAGGGTGCGTGGGGGGGGGTAACCAAAACAGAGACAAAAGGGAAGGAGGGGTTGCGAGAGAAGAAGGGCATAAGGGTGCTTGGGGGGTAACTTGGTGAGTTAAACCGAGACAAACGGGATGGAGAGGATGAGGCAGAAGAAGCGGGGGGTAACTTGGTCAGGCAAACAGAGACAAAAAGGAGGGAGGGGTTGTGAGGGAAGAAGAGTATAAGGGTGCTTGGGTGGGGTAACTATGGGCCAGATATATGAAACTTCCAGTTTGCATTTCCTAAATAGCGAATCCTAAGAAATCACTATTTAGGAAATGCAAAATGGAATGTACAAAAATAGAGCTTTCCTAATAGCGATTCCTATCGGTATTTAGAAAATGCTAAACCATTCGTTCCTATGGACCGAAAGGCCCATAGGTACGCATGGTTTTGCATTTCCAAATCTGTGATTTCTTAATAGGAAATCGCAAATTAGGAAAGGCAAAACCAAGGGTGCCTATGGGCCTAAGGCCCCCCTTGATGCACCCCCCAAAAAAAGGTGGTGCATATGCAAAGTGCACAAATGCCCTAGGGGCATGTGCGCGCTCCATGGCACTTTAAAAAATGCATTTTGGGTGCATTTCTGTAAATTGCACATGGTTACCATCGACTTGGAGTCGGTGGTCATAGCATTTCCTAAATGCCCATTTTGCATTTAGGAAATAATTTGTACATGTGTATAGGAACTCCCAGATAGGAAATCCCTAGTTTCGATTTTCTATTTAGTGAATCGCAAAATGCGATTTCTACTGGTTAAAAATTGCATTTTGCGATCGCGTTTAGGCCTTTGTACATATTGAAATGCATTATTGTATTTCTTAACGGACCGAAATTGCAATTCGATCTGTTAAGACATGCAGTTTCCTTTAGTACATCTGGCCGTTAGCGAGGCAAACAGACAACAAAAGTTGTGAGGGAAGAAGAGGATAAAGGTGCTTGGCCCCCAGTATATTTAATCTAAATCCACTCTGGTTACAGTAAAGACAACAGCAGCACAAGCAATCATTACCTACAGCATTTTGGAGTCTTTGTATTGCAAACAGTAGAAATGGGTAAATAAAATGACAAGTCTACGGGGAGACTAAAAGGAGTGATGGGGTGAAGATTGTCATATATTGGCAGCTGAAAGGGAAACTTTAAAAAAAAGTATCAGTGTACAATTCTCTAGTAAAGCATCAAATGTGTTCAGTTGTTTAAAAGACATCTGCATTGTGTCCAGTCCTGGGCCTAATTTATATTGTACCCAGATCTGGAGGTCTTATCTGGATTGCTGTGTCCAGTTTTGAAGCCAATACCTGGTGAGTTGTGTCCCTTTCTATACAGTGTCAAACAAATACCGTAGGGGATATTGGGCAACCTTACCCAACCCTCTATTAGATGTAGATTTAATTGTTGTGGTCTCCCTATCACACCCATGACAGCTGTGTTGAAGTAGACCACTATAGCCAGATAAATCAATTTCAGATATATTCTAAGATGTACAAGAAAACGACCCTATTTACTCAGTCAGTCTAAGGTCTGGACAAGGAAAAGAAAGACCACACAAAAGTGAACTTACTTACTCCCGAATGTCTTCTCAGAGCATATTCACACCACACAGTGGTTAACCACACATTGTCTTTAAGAAAGTATACCAATTTCTGACGATTAATACTCTTCCCGGCCATCCAGAACTAAACCCATAGTAGAATTCATTTGGCACAAAATTTCATTTTAAAAAGTCTCAAAACATCATGGAAAATTCCCACTCTGATTCTTTGAAATCATAGAGTTCTGGGAAACCATAATGACAGAAGCAATTTAGCTTCAATAAGGTCTTTGAAGAATGGAATTGCAACCAAAGTCAATGAGTTAGGATTTCCACAGAAGAGGACTGCAAAAAGGTAGGTGTGATTATCATCTGTGCTAAACCTAGTTGATTTTACGCAAGATAACACCTAATATTCCAGGAAGGGGAGTCAGTCTTCTAGTTCCCAAATGGTGGATCTTGTAGATGACTGTACAGGCGGGAGCCCCTTGCTAACAACAGGCACCAGCACTTTACCCGACGAGGGTGCAAACCGGGACTACATTGCCCAGCATCCTCAGCGATGACAGGAGGCGGCAACGCGTCACCCCACGTCCCGGAGGCGCACAAAAGCACCCTCAGGCTCCCGCAGCGTGGGAGCTCCTTGCTAACACGCAACAGCACTTTACCTGACGAGGGGGCAAACCGGGACTACATTGCCCAGCATCCTCAGCGTCGGCAGGAGGCGGCAACGCGTCACCCCATGCGCCAGAGGCGCACAAAAGCACCCTCGGGCTCCCGTGGTGCGGGAGACCCTTGCTAACAACAGGCACTAGCACTTTACCCGACGAGGGGGCAAACCGGGACTACATTGCCCAGCATCCTCAGCGACGCCAGGAGGCGGCAGCGCATCACCCCATGCGCCGGAGGCACACAAAAGCACCCTCGGGCTCCCGCGGCGTAGGAGCCCCTTGCTAACACCAGCACTTTACCCGACGAGGGGGCAAACCGGGACTACATTGCCCAGCATCCTCAGCGACGCCAGGAGGCGGCAACGTGTCACCCCACGCGCCAGAGGCGCACAAAAGCACCCTCGGGCTCCCGCGGCACCGGAGCCCCTTGCTAACAACAGGCACCAGCACGTTACCAGACGAGGGGGCAAACAGGTACTACATTAGCCAGCATCCTCAGCGACGCCAGGAGGTGGCAACGCGTCACCCCACGCGCCGGAGTCGCACAAAAGCACCCTTGGGCTCCCGTGGTGCAGGAGCCCCTTGCTAACAACAGGCCCCAGCACTTTACCCGACAAGGGGGCAAACCGGGACTACATTGCCCAGCATCCTCAGCGATGACAGGAGACGGCAACGCGTCACCCCACGTCCCGGAGGCGCACAAAAGCACCCTCGGGCTCCCGCGGCACGAGAGCCCCTTGCTAACAACAGGCACCAGCACTTTACCCGACGAGGGGGCAAACCGGGACTACATTGCCCAGCATCCTCAGCGACGCCAGGAGGCGGCACCGCGTCACCCCACGCGCCAGAGGCGCACAAAAGCACCCTTGGGCTCCCGCAGCGCCGGAGCCCCTTGCTTACAACAGGCACTAGCACTTTACCCGACGAGGGGGCAAACCGGGACTACATTGGCCAGCATCCTCAGTGATGCCAGGAGGTGGCAACGCGTCACCCCACGCGCCTGAGGCGCACAAAAGCACCATTGGGCTCCCGCAGCGCGGGAGCCCCTTGCTAACAACAGGCACCAGAACTTAACCCGATGAGGGGGCAAACTGGGACTACATTGCCCAGCATCCTCAGCGACGCCAGGAGGTGGCAACGCATCACCCCATGCGACGGAGGTGCACAAAAGCACCCTCGGGCTCCCGCGGCGCGGGAGCCCCTTGCTAACAATAGGCACCAGCACTTTACCCGACGAGGGGGCAAACCGGGACAACATTGCCCAGCATCCTCAGCGACGCCAGGAGGTGGCAACGCGTCACCCCACGCGCCTGAGGTGCACCCTCGGGCTCCCGCGGCGCAGGAGCCCCTTGCTAACAACAGGCACCAGCACTTTACCCGACGAGGGGGCAAACTGGGACTACATTGCCCAGCATCCTCAGCGATGCCAGGAGGCGGCAACGCGTCACCCCACGCGCCATAGACGCACAAAATCACCCTCCGGCACCCGCGGCACTGGAGCCCCTTGCTAACAACAGGCACCAGCACTTTACCCGACGAGGGGGCAAACCGGGACTACATTGGCCAGCATCCTCAGCGACGCCAGGAGGTGGCAACGCGTCACACCACGCGCCTGAGGTGCACCCTCGGGCTCCCGCGGCGCAGGAGCCCCTTGCTAACAACAGGCACCAGCACTTTACCCGACGAGGGGGCAAACTGGGACTACATTCCCCAGCATCCTCAGCGATGCCAGGAGGCGGCAACGCGTCACTCCACGCGCCGGAGGCGCACAAAAGCACCCTTGGGCTCCTGCGGTGCGAGAGCCCCTTGCTAACAACAAGTAGAAGAGACAAGGGTCAGGGGGAGGCCAGAAGGGTCCTCAGGTAGCCTAGGCTACTACTATTATAAGCGCAGCGTTAATCAGATGAGGTAGTGCAATGGAGTCCAGGCGGGACTGATTACGCAATATATGCTGGGACACAAAGTTTTAAATGACAACACATTTATTAACATCATAAATGGAATATCATTTACTATTTCAGGTAATAGTTCTGGTGCTCACACAAGACGTGAAAGTGCGTGGAGTGGGGGGGTGCATTGGTGACATTTAAAAGTTACATCGCATTGACAACAACATTGAACAAAACTCCCAATTAAATTAAATTGCAGTAGTGGAGTTTTGGTTGTAAAGGTCGACGGCGTTTCGATCTCGTTAGTATGAGATCATCATCAGGACAACAGGGTGTGAGCAATTAGAATTGATAGGAGTTAAGTCCGTAATAACAATTAAGGTTGGAGGGACGGGCGGCATGCACCGTTGAGGCCGCGTGTAATTGAATTTTGCATGGCCACAGGGGGCCACCGGGATACGAAGCAGGGACCCGGAGTACTAGGGCAGCAGGGGACTCCACGGCAAGTGTGGGAGTAATTTTGGAAGGCGAGGTTCAGACTGCAGGGGATGCACGTGAAGCAATCAGCGTCATCCGGGGATGCTAACAACAGGCACCAGCATTTTACCCGATGAGGGGGAAAACCGGGACTACATTGCCCAGCTTCCTCAGCGCTGCCAGGAGGCGGCAACGCATCACCCCACGTCCCGGAGGCGCACAAAAGCACCCTTGGGCTCCTGCGGCGTGGGAGCCCCTTGCTAACAACAGACACCAGCACTTTACCCGACGAGGGGGCAAACCGGGACTACATTGCCCAGCTTCCTCAGCGATGCCAGGAGGCGGCAACGCGTCACCCCACGCGCCAGAGGCGCACAAAAGCCCCCTTGGACTCCTGTGGCGCGGAAGCCCCTTGCTAACAACAGTCACCAGCACTTTACCCGACGAGGGGGCAAATCAGGACTACATTGCCCAGCATCCTCAGCGATGCCTGGAGGCGGCAACGCGTCACCCCACGCACCGGAGGCACACAAAAGCACCCTTGGGCTCCCACGGCGCGGGACACACATGGGCGTGCCCGGGCCACGCCCGGCGTGGGCCAAGGGTGGGCCCGTCTGCGCTCATCAGAGCCCAGAGGAGGCTGGGCCATCCATCTGTCATTCCAACTCAAGCCATCCAGACTACGGTTTTCTCCTCCTCACACTAAGGTACTGTGACTGAACTTGACTCCATCTAGCCCCACATAGCCCTTCCAGTACTAACCAACCAGCTTGGTGCAAATGGGAAAAAGGAAAGTGATTGAGGGAGGGTTGGGAGGCGCCCAAAAGAAAAAGACTAAGAAATGGACTCGGAACATTAGCCCCGGGTCTGAGAGGGATGGGGAATGAGGGGGAAGTGTGCTAGACTGAATAGATAATATATTAACTGATTGTGAGGGTTTACTCATGGCACCCGTACCCTCCCCTAAGGTCCCCCAATCCTACCCCCCCTCCTCTTCCATACCACTCGCCAGCCCAGGCCCTGGTAGTATTCTAAGCTTATTTAAAAAGGCTGCCAGCAACAAACGGCCAACAAAAGCCCCTGAAGACACTGATGCACCCTCTACTAACCCCCAGAGTAACCACGGGGAAAACCAAGGTGGGATCTCAGCAGATCTAATTTTGAGCAATAGATTTGCACCCCTCGTGGAACAGATAGCCAAGCCCAACACATCTACTCATATGGAGAGACCGGGATTCTCGGGCATAGTATCTAGTGGGGTGAACACGACCCGTCACCATGGCGACTGTAGGGTGGTGGGCACTGAAATACCACCAACTAACTTTGAACTCCAGAGGGAAATCATAGCCCTTAAAGAAACTATAGGGGCTTTGAACAGTCTTATTTCCAAACTATATCTCATAGTTGCAGATCGTAGAAGCATGGAAACAGTACCACTCATGGGTCCTCCGGGCATAACTACGTTAACTACCCGCAGTTCATGAATACCATGCGACACTCCAATCATCAACCCTGCACCTCTGACCTGCAATTCAGGCCATCGTGAAGGGGATCACCGTAATATGCTACCCCCACATGGCAAATACCAAGATGGCCCCAGAGGAAACATTAGGGGGATGACTGGGCCTATGGCGGCCACAGCGAAAGAACCATTCTATCAGGCCGCAGTGAGGCGTTCCCACTTCTTAGGCCCCGCCCAATACCCCATTATGCCCCCCCAGTGTACCATCTATATGACCAATGTCCCTAAAGCTGATTGCAACAACAAACATGAGTCGGGGAGGCCCTTAAGAACAAAGCCATTCACTGGATCAGGCATGTAAGGGGCTGTCGATCAGTGATAAGGGACGATATTTTGAGGGCAAGAAGAAGCGCCCTGAATAATAGCACTGTTGATGCAGTAGAACCCACCCTCACAAGTGAAAACCTAGTGCACAATCTAGTCGCTTTGGAAGCCAGAACTTGCCCTCCACTCACCACCAACATTTAACTGAAACTGAATATCCTTCCCTTTGTGTCTACTCCCAAGACCACAGTAGCGCCACTTAGGAATACAACACTCTCCCCTCTTTTGCAGAGTGACTGACAGGTACTAGAGTCCCCATGGAAATGTGTGTGTCCTTCCAACACTGATCAAGATGATACCTTCCCTTTGATGTATACGGGCCCAGAAGGCTGCTCCGTTGAGCATGAGCCAGCGCCCTTTAGTACACACCTTCCCTTACATGCTCAATTTGCCTCACAATTGAGAGATAATGATCAGGCTGGTGATATGATCACACGCACTCACTCGACCAGCCACATGGCCCAACCTGCCACGCCATCTCCCACTCCCAATCCATTGCTACCCTTAGATGCAAGGAAACTAAAAATAGCCTCATGGAATGTGGCGGGTATAAGGGGAAAAATAGACCTCCCGCATTGGCTCGAGCTATTAACCAACATGAGATTTGCATCCTGCAGAAAACCTGGAGTCTGACCCCCACTTTTATTCCAGGCTTCGTAACTTTTCACAAACTGGCAATTCCCTCCACACACGGCTGCCCCTCTGGAGGGCTCCTCATTTTGATCAACACTGCACTAAACTGTGCCACTGAGGAGCTCCCTACCAACAATTGTGATATCCTCTGTGTTAGACTCAAAGGCCCACTGGGCAAGTGCATAGACATTTTTAACGTCTATGCAAGGAGCCCAAGAGCAGGCAGATCACCAACCCTGCAGGCCCTAGACGAGATATTGGACGCAAAGTAGGCTGCTTACCCCTTAATCGTGGGAAGGGACTTTAATGTAACTTTCCTGCCCCTCGATTGGGAAGATATCCTAGAAGTTAACGAGGAGAATAAAAAGTGGTCGGTTCCATCCTTGGAGCTACCTCCAATAAAGAACTGGTCACAACCAGCCCTCCAGCTGAACTCTCTAACCCTTGCATATAGGCTACGGGCCGCAAATGGAAGGACCATTTCCAACAAAAGTGGGGGAATGACTTTTGTCGGGCTAAATGGGTCAAGCCGGATAGACTACTGTCAGATCAACACTCCTCGGGGTCGGATCGATGCTCAAATATGTCCACCTCTTGATAGCATCAAGTCTGTATGCTGCAATAGCACAGATCAGTGAAGCGATCAAGCGAGGGAAGGGAAGGATGGGGACAGCGGGGAGGGAGACCTAAACAAGAGAAGAAGACAAAGAAACACTCCATCAATACATTACTCTGAAAGGTGTTTCACCTATCTCTCTCTTTCACTGTTACTGCACTAGTATTCCGAATAAATACATGTATCATTTACCTGTAAAGGAAAATAACGTTACAGCGGAGCACATCATCAACACACACTCTCTCTCTCTCTCACTGCTGAATGAGGATATGACCCATGGAATAGAAGCCACTGAGTAAGTATATGCTGAAACAAAAGAATGACATAAACACATGTATATGTATCCGTAGCTCTACCAACGTAAGCATACCTGCATAATCACTAACAACTGATAGAACCACTGTGCCTGAATCTCATACGATATCTACCTACCCAATAGAATGCCTGAACACGCTTCACAGGGACTGTATGAGGGAATCAAGGTCATCTCAACCACAGTGCCCTGTTAGTATGGCAAATAAAAGTAATAGATCATGTTAACATCACACATGGAAGTTACACTGTATTATTATCACCATATACACACCTCTTCACACGGTACCATGCATCCAATGGCAAGAAATATGGAACAAATAAGTTCCCTATAAGAGTACTTAATAGTCAAGGTATTGTTCCCTCTCCTCGCATGAGCATATGAACATGCTCTGCCAACGAGGAAAGGAAATGGTTAAGGTTAAACGTACAACGAAGTCCCTGCAACCTGCAATAGACAACAAACGTGTGTCCTTCCAACAGGGAGGAACTCAGTTGTAGTTGACTTCACCTTAAGGACAAGTTTTCAACAAAAAGGACAACGAAGCCCGCAAAGTGCATCAAGAGTTCAATATCCACAAAGTAATCGATATGAGCTAGAACCCCACATAAGTATCTCACGCAGAGTACTCTCAGAACCGAGAGACTTTAGAATGGCATCCAAAAAACGAACTGTAGCTGTCTGAACACAATTTGGTGCAACCGCACCCTTACCAGACCGGGACCCAGAAAACGAGACAAGCGCCTGACCGCGCTGAGACTCCGGCTCCAGAATAATCGGCAACGCCGAAGGAGACGGAAGCCTGGCTAACCTTTCCGGTCTCCTCCGACGTTGACGTCTCTGCCGCCGAGGATCATGGGGGCTGTAGTCCTGAACATGCCCCGCCGATCTGAAGACTCGGGCAGTGTTCCAGGATGCACTTGCGAGATGTGACAACTACATACTTGTGGATCTCACGTTATGGCCTATTGTATTAGACATGTCTATAACCCAGACATGCAAGAGTGATCACAACCCCCTTAGCCTGACAATGGAGCACCCGTGGGGCGAAAAGATAAAGACAGCTCCCGCTCTCCTTGCCACGAGGGTGTGATTCCCTCAAATGACAAACGCCAGCTCAAATGGCCTACAATTTTGGCTGATGAACACAAACTTAGTATTTTAAAATGCGATCTCGAGAACCACCTTGGGGTGCTGTTTCCCCGGACAAGCGATACGATTATACCACCTAGCTGTAGTGCTTTACATTCCACGTTTTTTAACCACTTGGCAAGAAACTTTACTGCTCCCTTACACAAGGCCCGCCCTAACCAGGCGAAATCGACCAAAATGACCTTATGGTTTTCAAAGGAGTGCAGATCCCTGAAAAAACGGCTTTCCCTAGCCCTAAGGCAAAAGGACATCCCGTTAATTCAGGAACTGAGGGGGCAATACAAATTGGCGCAGCATAAGGCCAAGAGGGAATGGGATGAAAGGAGGTGGGAAGAACTTGGGAGTCCATCTTGCACCCAGATCCCAGGATGTTCTGGATACTCGTGGGTAAGGGCAACCACGAAAGGTCTCCTCCCCTGGCCAATAATATCCCAGCCAATGAGTGGCAAGAACACTTTGGAGTCCTGTACTCAATCCTTGGAAATTTTGATAATGAACTAGCAGTCCCTGCACCACTCCAATTACCACATGATCTCCTATTCACTAGATACGAAATATTGATCTCTCTGGATGCAATTGTACCCGCTAAAGCCCCTGGGCCGGACGGCCTCCCAGGAGACCTCTTCCGATCTGACAGGGAAAACTGGGCAACATACATTCTGACACTGGCTAATGACATCACAGGTGGAGGGAGGATCCCAGAATCCTGGAAGGGTGCGGAAGTGATTCCCATTTTCAAAAAGGGCGACAGGTCTAACCCTTCCAATTATCGACCAATTAGCCTGATCGACTGTGTCCAGAAAGTTTTCTGTCGATTGCTCCTAGCTAAAATTTCGGATTGGATGGAAGAGAATGACATTCTCTCTTCCCTTCAAGCGGGCTTTCGACGGAAAACCGGCAGAGTCGATCAGGTCTTTCGCCTCCTTATGCTTTTTTGGAAGGTAGTTTTGTTGGGCAAAGGGAGCTTTTACATCGCATTCATAGATTTAAATTCTGCCTTTGATCTTGTTCCCAGGGACAAACTATGGTGGGTGCTCAGGGAGATGGGTATGCCATTGCGTATTCTTACACTCATTGTCAGGCTCCATGAAGAGAACTTTGCCAGTGTCAGATGGGGCAGCCAGGGACAGGTCATCTACCCCATTGAAGTACAGCGTAGGGTCCGCCAAGGCTGTGTCCTGGCTCCAATCTTGTTCTCACTTTATATCAACAATGTTGTTGAGCTTCTATCAGCCACCTCTGCGGACACCCCCTCTTTAGCTACGCAGAGAATCGTCACCCTTCTATTCGCAAGACAATACTCTTCTCGAAGACTACAATGGGTTTGCAAAAACTTTTAAACCAATTCAAGCTCTTCTGCGATAGGAGGGGGCTCGAAATTAATACATCCAAAACTAAGCTCATGCTATTGAACACCCACAAGTCCTTCAAGGGAAAACTATTCTTAGGTAACACTCCCTTGGAGAGAGTGAGCTCCTTTGATTACCTGGGAATCAAACTGTCGGAAGATATGGCCTGGAAGTACCATCTCAACAAGGCCTACCTCAAGTTTTCCCAGGTAACCGGGGCTCTGTGTAAGGAGCACTGCCTTTCCTACACCAAGCCAATTGCACCAGCATTGAAACTATATAGCTGCAAGGCCGTGAGCAGTGCTCTTTATGGAGCCGAGCTGTGGGGTATGGAAAGAGCAAGTGACCTGACAACCCTGGAGAATAAGTTCCTCAGAAGCCTGACCTCTCTCCCGCAAAGCACCCCCCTTTACCCACTATTGCTCGACATGGGTATTAAACCCATTAGCGACCTAGCTAAGCTTTGCCCTTTGTTGTTCTGGCAGCGGATGGTCTCTACCCCGGACCTGTCATCCTATGCTGCAGCTTTTGAGGAGGTCTGTGCCTTAGACAGCGAACAAAATAGGTTGGATTAAATATGTCAAAAGCCGGGGGGCATGGCTTGGAGAGCAGGGAAGATGGCGGCGTGAGCTCTTAGCTCTGACTTGACAGGACGATCATTGGAAAAATCCATCGTCCAGCATCTACCCCGAAATCTAAAAGGGCATGCCAAAGGAACAGTAAAGGCGTCTCAAAAGACCTCCGGAGTTTCAAGCCTTAGCCTGGCTAGGAAGTAGGTGTTTTGGGCACAGCCACGAGAGCACCTCCGGACCAGCAGTGAGCCACCTAACATGGCGGGCTTGTTTATCTCAAATAGCGGCAATCTGCAGTAATCGGCGATAAGCGGTACCCGATCAGCCGCGCCAGTTAGAGAGCGTGTAAATGAAGGAGACCTGATCCAGAACAGTGCCGAGCTGCCACTGGTGCCGAACGCTGGAACACTGGTACCGAAAGCAGGAACAGAAGCAGACAGAAGCAAGCTTGAACGGACAGTAACGGCCAGATAGAACGTAGAAGCGCATCTACCAGGACGGCTCGCCAGCTCACCAGCGCCGAACAGCTCCGTACACCGAACGCCGAACGCCGAGCACAGTGATATTAATGAGGAATGAGGAATGAATGTGCACATACTCACCAGCACAATGTCTTTAATGAGGAAGAACTTCAATGAGGGAGGTTTGAGGAAGGTATGAACACGTACTCGCCAGCACCGAACGGCACCGATCCCCGAGTGCAGTGACTTTAATGAGGAAAGGCAGGGCACGTACTGTGTTGAAAAATCATCTGGCCTGATCCTCTCCACCAGTGAATAACACCGAGCAGGACCAAGCAGCAGGTACCTCGAGAACACACGACAGACATACGGTGGACGCGGTCATCACGGAACAGCCCTCCGTTCACCACAGTGATATACGGCGGTCACGGATATCACAGAGCAACCCTACGATCACGACGGTATCTTTAAAGAGAGAGTACTGAGCACATATTGAGATGAATAATCGCCCTGCCTGATCTTTGTGCAATAAGTACTTCATAGTCACGATCTACCACATGGCACGTGGTGACCATTACAGGCTCCAAGCACTCTCAATTGCCTCAATCTAAGGAATTCACGCAAGGCACACAACAGCAGACAAGCAGTAAGCATTCAAGTTTTCTATATAATTCCGCTGGAGCAATAGAGATAAAATCAACAGTCTGAATGCATGGCTGATAATTCAATACCTGATATTAAGATGCCTGACCTTAAGATGGAGGTGCAATGCTGCCTCAGGAGATATGTCTGAAATGAGTCTGAAATAAGTTCTACAAATAAGTTTTACAAGGCTACAACGATACACTACTAGTGTGGATGATATTTACAACTTGCAGTGATTTATGTGCTGGAGATACGGAAACAGATAATGGCAACTAGGAACACAGTCATAGTGGAGAACAGTGCCTGACCTTAAGATGGCTGCTGCTTATTAAGTAAAGTGCTTCATGAGCAACGATTTCACAGATTAGAAGTAGACTAGAAACAGATTAGAAGCGGTCCATAAAGCTCAGAAATTTGACCGCACAGCAATCCCCGTAACCTAATTCCAACCTAATTCCAACCTAATCCCAACCTAATCCCAATGCCTATTAAGAAAACCTCCTCCAGCAGCAAGCTGCCTAATAGTAACTGCTTCTCTATCAGAGATCTGCAGAACCTACCAATCACAACCTCTGCCAGTGATTACCTATACCAGCGACCTATGTCAGCAACAGTGCAAGCTCAATACCGAATACTGTACTAGCAACCTTTGTCAGCAACAGTGCAAGTTTAATTCTGAACCTATCTCAGCAAAAGTGCAAGCTTAATACCGAATGCTGTAATCTGACTCTAACCTACCCTCAGCCAAACAACGCCATACAACGTGCCACACAACGCATGAGAAGCCTTACCACAAAGAAGTGTAACAAACTCAAAATGGCAGAGAAAGAGGTCAAAACGAACCTGAAGAGGGTTAAAGCAGATCCGCCGAGTCCGGACTCACCAGTCAAAGCTAAACAGGACATAAGCTCAACAATGGAGACCATTCTTGCGTAATTAGCAGATGTACACGAGCTAGCCAAATCTACCAAAGAAAATATTGACTCCATGCAAGTGGAAATCTCAGCAATACGTAATGACATCAGAGACGCTAATAGTAGAATTACAGAAGCTGAAAATAGAGTTGGCCAGCTCGAGGACACAGTGATCTCTACAAAGAAGTCAGTATCAAACCTCGTTCAAAAATCCCAGTCATTTTTCAAACAGATCGCGGAGTTAGAAGACAGAAATAGAAGGGGAAACCTGCGTATATTTGGAATCCCTGAAGGAAGTGAGGATGAGGATGGATCATGCATCACATTCTTAGAAAAATGGATACCACAAGTGACGAAGCTAGCGTTTGAAAAACCTCTGGAGTTCGACAAGGCACACAGGGTTCCTACTAGGAAACATCCAAATAAATCACAACCCAGGCCTATTGTTTGGAAGCCGTTGAGATACCAACATGTTGACCTAATACTTGCACACATGTAGAAACAAAATCAGCTGCTTTGGAACAAAAACAAGATTTTCATCACCCAAGACTACTCCAAGGCCACATTCGATACAAGGAAAAGCTTCCTAGCTCTTCGGTCAAGGATGAAAGAGTTGGACTTCCAATACTTCTTTGCAGGTCCGGCAAGATACAGGGTGGTGGCCCATGGTTCACCTCATCTTTTCAACGATGGTACAGCCCTTAAAAAGTTTTGGGACAGCTTCGAAGAATACACAATGGACACATCCACACTAAATGATCCTGGGACCAACGGGCAACGCTGACGCATGAACTATGGTTGTATATATCTCTTATGTCTTTTGTCTTATAGGACTTATAGGATGACAATTAAGGTTGTATACTTGTTCATCTACTAAAGTACGCAGTTGCTACTGAGGAGAACCATTGTTATTCTGTCATTCTGTCATTATATAGGATAGTTAGCTCCAATGATAAGATGATAGGAAACCCCAGTCAGTTTTGAATAACTGTATAAGAACAGAACAAGAATTGAAATGAAGCAGGTTTGTTAGAAGTCTGTAATGTAAACAGGATTGTTTACCCAGTTTTCTAGGTTTATCCTGGAGGATTATACTGAAAGTTGTAGGTTAAGGAACGTTCAGCACATATCATAGCACTAGATAACACCTGATATCACATGATATAGCAGGATATACACTCCAAAGTCTCTAGGCATATGTTATGTTATGCCATGAGGTATTTGTAGAGCGCGCGGCTACTACAGGGAGTGTCCCGGCACTGACTCAAACCCTTGACAGAACAGTGTACACAGAAACAGCCGGCGCCTCCTTACTGTTGGAAGAGCCAGGTTTTCAGAAGTCGCCTAAAACTAAGGAGATCCTGCACCTGTCTCAGAGAGGGAGGCAGGCTGTTCCATAGCTTCGCGGCTGTTATCTGAAAGGAGCGACCCCCCTTACGTGACCGAAAGAACTTTGGCACGATCGTCAGGTGCTGTGTCGAAGACCGCAAAGTTCTGGATGGAGTATAGGGCTGAATTTTATTCCTGATATAGGGAGCTCCAATGTTGTGGAAAGCCTTAAAGGCTAGCACCAGGGCTTTAAAATTGACCCTTTTTTTCACTGAGAGCCAGTGCAGGTACTTTAGGCAGGGGGTCATGTGTGTCCTAGATCCAACCCTAAGTACGAGTATTGAGTGCCTGATGCAATTATACCATGATTTAATAATCTGGTCCCCTGTGGACCGGCAACCACAGTAGTACAAGGAAGCCAGCAAAGACAAAGAGATGTGCTTAGAGTTGTATAGTAAAGGTTGAGTTTAATTTCTGGTTAAATACTGGTTACAAGTTACACGTATTCCGCGTATGTAGGATAGAAGATTACGCTGGACATATAAATTACAAAAATAACATACACGTCCCTGAGAGGGAGTCGTCCTTCTCTTGTAATCGTCATGTCTATTGTTCCTAGAGGGGGGTGGGAGGGAGGGGTAGAGGGATGGGAGGGGGAGGATTTCAGCATTGTTCTCTTAATTTTCTTAAACTTATGTTCTCTTTTCACATATATTTTTCCCTTTACATTCTCCTTTTCCTTTCTCTTCCTCTTTTTCTTTTTTCTCGCCTCTAGTTTACTCGGTGGTCAAGGGTGTGCATACACCCTACAGTCTCGCAAGTCCAAGCCCCATCAAAGGTACCTAACATGTACTCATAGCTGTAACTCTACTAACGTTCTGAATGATCGGAGAAACGGGGGCCTGCTCCACGATCCAACGATCCGACATCATCTATGTATAAACACAGGTATGACTACATTTACCAAACCTAAGAAAAAATTATCCCCCAAACAGAACTTATTAAAATTGTTTCATTGAACGTAAAGGGCCTGAACCATCCGGTCAAGAGGAAAAAGATTTTGGATTATATCCATAAGCAGAGGGCGGACATTATCCTTTTACAGGAGACAAGATTAGACGACAAACTCGCAGAAACGCTCAAGGGCAACCAATACACTGAGGTTCTCTGCTCAGGTGCCAAAGGGAAAAAGAACGGGGTCATAACCATGATCTCAAAGAGATCCAGAATAAATCTAATATCCCACTCTACAGATAAACAGGGGAGATGGATTATCTCCAAGTTACAGAAGGAGAACTCTGAACTTTTTGTAACCAATATATACGCTCCTACGAATGATGACAGTGAATTCTGGGAGGATCTGGAAGATAATATTAAACTGATTCCAGATTTGGCAAACTCAGTTATTGCAGGTGACTTTAACCTCCCACTAGATCCGAATATAGATAGGCACTCATCCTGCAAATTCAAACCAAACAAATCACACAAAGGCCTTAAACACCTCTGTAATAGGTTTAACATGATAGATGCGTGGAGGCTACAGAACCCGACTGAGAGGGAATACACATTTTACTCTTTCCCTCATAACTCATACTCCCGCATAGAGTACTTTTTAATTTCAGTGAATGCTATTAGTAGGATTGCCCAATCTACAATTGAGCCAAGAGTTGTATCAGACCACTCTTGTGTCACACTAACACTTACAGACTCATCCACCCCTCTCAAAGAACCTCTTTGGAGATTCAATGATGAGGTACTAGCCTCACCTGAAAACAAAAAAGTAATTGAAGATGCGATCAAAAACGATTTACTTGATAATAAAGAGAACAAAACTTCTCACCTTATAAGATGGGAAGCTCTAAAATCTACCGTTAGAGTAATTATAAAAATTAAATCTAACATGAATAAGGAAGCAAACTCATAGCTAGCTATATTAGAGAAGGATATCACCAAACTAGAAAAATCACACATCCTTAAAAACCACCCAGGAATGCTTACGAAGATCCTAAATAAAAAATACGAATACAACAAGATAATTAGTACGAGAGCGGGTATCTGGATAAACAAACAGAAAAGTCTCCGTCTCTGTGAGGCGAACAAAGCCGGGAAGACGTTAGCCTCTTATTTAAAATGTAAAAGCCAGAGATACGCGATCATCAGTGCTATTAAAGACGAAAAAGGAAACACCCAAACTAATGCCAACAAAATTGCTGAGACATTTAAAGAATTTTACCAAAACCTGTATAATTCGAATCCTAAAGTGAAACCACAGAAGATGCAGAAATATTTAAATGAGGCATGTCTTAAATCTTTAAGCGATTAAGAAAGGGATTCTATTAATGGCCCGAATAATATGGAAGAGCTGGAGAACGCCATTAAGAAGTTAAAATTAGGCAAAGCTCCGGGCCCAGATGGGTTCAATGCATCGTTCTATAAAGAGTTTGGTGAACATCTGAAGCAACCTCTGCTTCTCCTTTATCATCAGTTTGCTTCATCTGGACAAATAACTGGTACCCCAGCTGAGGCAATAATTACCGTTCTCCTAAAGGAGGGTAAAGACAACCTATTGACTAAGAACTACAGACCAATCTCCCTCATAAACCTGGACTGCAAATTATATGCCATGATTTTATCGAACCGAATACAAAAATACATTGCTAAGCTTATACACTCCTCCCAAACAGGCTTCCTAAAACAAAGACTTTCTAGCGACAATACTAGAATTTTTTGTCATGCCATTGAAAAAGCAAAATTAATTAGTTTGCCAACTGTTGCCATAACGTTGGACGCAGAAAAAGCGTTTGATAAAGTAGATTGGACATTCTTACAAGCGACACTCTGGAAATTCAATCTTGGGGATAATCTGATCCAGATGATCATGGCACTTTACCATAGCCCCAAAGCTAGAGTTAGAGCGGGAGGTGCTCTTTCCTCTTCCTTCCCACTGAAGCAAGGGACCAGACAAGGGTGCCCCCTGTCTCCTTCACTGTTCCTCTTGGCTACTGAGCCCTTCCTTCAGTATCTAAGAGCAAACCAGAATATCCCCGGCATAGACTTTGGCAAAACTAATTTTAAGGTTGCAGCCTATGCAGATGATATACTGGTGGTAACCAAAGAAGCAGCCACAGCCATTCCGGCTCTTATGAAATCTATTCAGGATTACACTGAAGTATCGGGCTACACCCTTAATAAAGACAAAACAGAAGTAAAACTACTTAACCTATGCGAGTCCAGAGAAGTTTTGGGGGACTCCGGGCTGACGTGGCAGACAGGTATGTTTAAGTACTTAGGCATAGAAATCTCAAACGACCTGATTTCTACGCTAAAGGAAAACGAAACTATCATCCTTAAAAAAATCACAGATCTTTTAGATGGGTGGTCACCAAAATTCTTAACATGGTGGGGTAGAATAGAAATGGTAAAAATGATGATAACACCTCTCATAAACTATCTCATCAGTATGTTACCCATGACACTCTCAGATAACTTCCTCAAGAAAATAGATAAATCCATCAGTAAGTTTTTATGGCAAGGGAAAAGAGCAAGGATTATCATAGGAAAACTACAGCTTGACAAGAAAAAAGGAGGTGTTGGGCTTCCAAATTTTAAGAACTACCAAACGGCCTACCTCTGCAAACAGGGGTCTGCATGGTTCATGGATAAACTTGAATACAGACCCCAGTGGCTAGACGTAGAACTAAATCTGCTTAATGATATCCCACTCCAGGCCATAATGACTATGCAGGTCTCAATGTTAGAACACTCCAAATACATCATGCGGGCGTGGCCAGCCAACATGGCCGCGAGGACGTGAACCTGCTCGGCTCCTGCACCAACGTCCGAACTATCGCCTCCATCGGTACAATAAGCTCGCCAAAAACGATGAGCCGGCGAGATAAATAACGGGGGACAACTTGACCGACTATTTTGAGGCTTGGCAGTGCCCGTGAAGTGCTTTGGTCCCAGTTTCGCGCCCGAGGCGGAGCGCGGCCGCTTATGTAACATGGCGGCTGGGCCCCACTACTAACAAGATCCCGGCGTGGGAGGCTGCGTCTCGGCACCGGAGGGTGACTGGCAGAGAGGGACAACCTCCGGACTTCACAGCACAGCGTTGGGACGGTCGACCGCCAGCTGGGGGCCCGCGCTGGCGAAGGCTGGAGACGGCAGTGAAGCACAGCGGTGACCGTGAAATGGCGGGCGATTTGAAATGCAGGCCCCGGAACGTAGAGCCCGCTAATGCAGCCGCATGATCCCGAGTGAAGCGGTGCCGTGATTACGATCCCCTGGCAGCACCGCGCATCCTGCAGGAGCGTCCCTCCTAACAGAGTCTGCACCCACAGTGACCTGAGGTGAGCGCGCGTGACCCTCCCCGGGAAGCCCGGGGGCCCCCAACTAACTACACAGAGCCTCTCACCTCCCATTGCTAAGCGTGCTGAATCGAAGGGGCCCACACACCACCAAGTTGGAGGCTGGGATGCTGCAAAACGCGAGAGAGGCCTGGAACTCGACCTGCCTGACCTCCCTGCCTGGCCTTAAGATGGCGGCCTGAGCCCTCACATCCTGGGCCACATAGCAGCCCACGATCTCCCACAGGACACTACCTAGAGGCACTGGGGGGCACACTTGGCGGAAGGGAAGACACCCGGACCCCGAGACATAACCTGTGACCGCAAGTCCAGCTCCCACGACCACGAGCGAAGGGAGAATAAGAACACACCACAGTGCGGCCTGGTCCTGCGACTTGCCCACATGCCGCCCAAAAAAACGCAGCCCAACAAGGTCTCGAGCTACTTTGGCAATTCTGGAACGGGAAGCGGACCAGACCTGGAGCACAACCAGGCAGAGGGGAATATGGCGCTGACTCGCGACGATCTCCTGGCCACGCTCAGGGACTTCAAAAGAGAGCTACGCGACGACATTAAAGCTGACATCAACGCCTCTCTCGACGCCTTCAAATCCGACATGGCCTCTAAAATTTGCGACCTGCGCACCGACGTGGATTCCGTGGGGACCCGCACCCTTGACTTGGAGGCAAAATGCCAGACCCTTGAGGACCAACTTCAACCACTTGAAGAAGGCGCTGAAGCCCTCACAGCACAACTGAACTCCGCGCTCCTCAAATGCGAGGATTTAGAGAACCGCTCTTGACGGGAGAACATCAGAGTGAGCGGCCTGGAGGAAGGACGCGAAGGAGCTGACCTGGAGCAGTATATCGTGGGTCTTTTCACCGCCATTATAGGAAGCGACGGCCCGCCGATTCAGTTGGAACGCGTTCATAGAGTAGGCCCGGTCCAACAAGGGAAGCATCAACGACCTCGAGACATCCTGGCCAAATTTACCTCCTTCAAGACAAAAGAACTGGTGCTTCGTAAGGCCCGGGGGCAAGAAACGATTAACTATCAAGGAGGAACATGCGCATTGTTCTAAGATGTCACCCAGGCCACACTGATGCGCCGAGAACAGTTTTGTCTAGTTACCACAGCTCTGCGAGACAAGCAAATCAAATATAGATGGACATATCCCTTTGGTCTCGCCTTTACTTTTAACAACAAGCAGCATCACTTCACTGAAGTGGAGGGCGCCGCGACCCTACTTGGCCTCGCCACCACTTCACCTCGGGACAGTCCGGCCCCATCAGGAGATGTCCGGAGATGGGCGAGAGGCAAGGTGGCCACTGGGGAATGGCAGACGGTACCGGCACCTAGCAAAAAGACTCCCTGACCAACCTCTGTAATCCGATCTAATACGCCCGCCGAGGGCACCTCAGTCCCAAAAAGGAAAATGGACTCTCACACCTCATCTTTAGGAGGACCACGGCGAGGCTCACGCCAGACCACGCGATGGACTAATGGCGACCCTTCGAACTTACTCCAGTTTAAAGGGATCTGCAATAAGGGTCATTGATATCTGCGGACTGTTTGGTGCAGGAATGGTCCTACCCCTAAGGACATCCGACAACGCAGACCTCGAAGTTTGCAAAATTTTCTATTCAGTCTGCGATGACTTTAACTCATGATTTGTTTCTTGTTGTTTTTGTTTTTTCCTTTTTAGGTGCTCTACCCGGGGATAGCAACAGGGGAGATGGGGGGGGAATGATGGGGATGGATGAGGGGGGGTTAAGCTCTTATCATGGAATGTTAGGGTCCTCAACTCCCCTAACAAGAGACACAAGTTCTGGAAATATATCGGAGATCAGGGGCCACTGGTGGTGGCACTTCAAGAATCACACATAAAACGAGCGGAAGAAAGCAGACTCAAGCATAGACGATATCCCCAGATTTACCAAGCCACTAGCACTAAAAAACAAAATGGGGTTGCCTTGATATTTCACTCCTCCGCCCATTTTGTACATGAGACCACACAGAAAGATAAGGAGGGCAGGTACGTCATGGTTAGAGGGACATTGATGGGCAGACTCTGTACCATTGCTTCGGTGTATGCGCCCAATACTGGGCAAACTGACTTCCTTTCCTCCTTCTTTGATTCCTTAATGGGTTTTGCAGAGGGTGACCTGATTATCATGGGGGATTTTAACCTCGTTTGGGATCCCCAACTGGATACGTCACATGCCCATAGAGCCGGAGGGGGTATCTTTCCCACGCAACTTAAGCAAACTATTCAACAGCTAGGACTAGTGGACATCTGGCGCCACCTCAACCCGATAACGAAAGATTTTACCTTCTTTTCTCATGTCCACAGATCATATTCCCGCATTGATCATATGTTCCTCAGCCAATCGCTCACCCATGCAGTCACGACCTCCCTCATTCTTCCCATTGCCATCTCCGACCATGCCCCTTTGACTTGCCTTTTGGACTGGCCTAAAAAACCACGCTCTAAATTTGTAAGATGGTATTTCCCGGAGATCCTATGTAGGGATCGTCTACACCGAGATGACCTGCGCAAGGCGATTAGAGACTTCTTCCTGCTCAATGACCCAGCTGACACAGCCCTAGCGAATAACTGGGATGCGTTTAAGGCACATATAAGGGGTCACTGCATTTCTCTGGCTTCCTCCCTCAGGAGACTCCAAACTAAAGACCGCCTAGAATTAGAGCGCGAGCTGGTAGCGGCGGAAGGACAGCACAAAACCACTCCCTCAGCCCCGTCACTGAGAAAAGTCACGGCCCTCAAAGGTAAACTAAATGCAATCTATACGAATAGGGCAGAGAAAACACACTTGAGGCTCCAGGCTAGAGGCTACGAAGAGAAGGACAAGGTGGGCACTCTCTTGGCCAAACAACTGCGAGCCAAACAGGAGAAAGACTACATAAAACAAATCATAGACGACCATGGCACGGCCCACATTGGTGATACTGAGAAAGCTCAGGTGTTTCATGATTTTTATCAAAACTTATACCGCGCTGACATTCTCAGGGAACCCGAGCAAACACAGTATGTAGCTCCCCTTGACCTGCCCCAGCTTTCTTCCTCCGCCAATGATAGTCTTGGGGGGAATATTACAGTGGAGGAGCTCCAGGCTGCAATTGACTCTTTGAAACCCCACAAAGCACCAGGGCCTGACGGCTTTACCGCTCAATTTTATCGCACCTTTTCAGCTGATTTGGGTCCTCACCTCACCACACTGTTTAACGACATCGCGACCCGACAGGCAGTAACGCCATCCATGAGCGAAGCCCTAATCTCTATCATCCCGAAACCCGGGAAACATCCTCAGAAATGCTCATCATATCGTCCCATCGCCCTCCTTAACCTGGATGCCAAAATATATTCCAAAATTCTAGCCACTCGGCTCGAGAAATTTCTTCCTGACCTCATTCATCCCGACCAGTCAGGGTTCATAAAGGGGCGGCAGACCCACGACAACCTTAGGCGCATCTTCCATCTAATAGATAAGTCCCAAAAGAAGAAGTTCCCGGCCGCACTCTTGTCGCTCGACGCGGAGAAGGCTTTTGATCGAGTTAATTGGACCTTCCTGGAGCTTTCTCTGCGCCGATTCGGCTTCTGCGATGCCTTCATCGGGATGATCCGAGCCAACTTTAGCGCCCCTAGGTCCCGCGTGATGGTGAATGGGGTGGCCTCAAAAAATTTTAATGTAGCGAGAGGGACCAGACAAGGCTGCCCCTTATCACCATTACTATTCGCTCTTAGTACCGAACCCTTTGCGGCCCGGATCCGCGCCAACTCACAGATCACTGGGATCCGCTTTGGAACGGATGATCATAAGATCGCCTTATTTGCGGATGACATCCTTCTACCGGTCACCAACCCAACCACCTCCCTCCCTGCCATTAGTCAGGAACTTGAACAATTTGCGGCGGTCTCTGGCTTCAAAGTCAATCTCTCCAAATCATTCATCCTTAATCTCACCCTGCCCTTGGCCACTCAACTGCATCTGGAGGAGACATCCCCCTTCCAGTGGGCCCGTAAAGCCATCACTTACCTAGGGGTCCAAATCACTCCCAAACTTACAGACCTATACAAGGCCAACCTTCCACCCCTTCTTAAACGCCTGAGAGCTGACTGCAAAAAATGGAGCACAGTTTACATCTCATGGATAGGTAGGATCAATGCAATTAAAATGAACGTATTGCCACGTCTCTTTTACCTCTTCCAAGGCCTCCCCATCCAACCAGACAAGACACTCTTCCCTGAGCTAAAAACCATGCTGCTCAAATTTATCTGGCAAGGAAAGCGTGCACGGCTCTCCTATCATTTGTTAACGAGGCCACGTTTGAAGGGAGGCCTGGCCCTACCAGACTTCCTAACCTACTACAGGGCAGCTCAATTAAGGGTACTGAGCGAATGGTCACTGCGAGAATCTGACAAACTATGGCTCCATATCGACAGACAGGTGACGGGTAGAACGATCTGGGACTTGCCATGGCGACATAAAACGGACAGGCCTCTTAACGCTTACCTAAGTGTTCCCACCTCCACCACCCTCCAAGTGTGGGATGCAGTAACCAAAACACTACCGCTGGCTACATTCCCGTCTCCTTATACTCCCATACACTTTTCTAAGAACTTCCCCCCAGCTCTTCAAGAGGGGCCCTTTGATTTATGGAGGGAGGGGGGATGCCTGATGATCTCGGATCTCTTCCAAGGCTCTAAAATACGCTCCTTCCATGATTGCATGAATCAATTCCACCTACCAATCACTGAGCGATTCCACTATACTCAATTGCTTCATTGGGTCCAACAACCACAGATTCGCCAAGCTGCCACTAGAGACTACCTTCCAATGGAGAAATTTGTCCGGACGGGCACTACGGGCAAAGGATGTATTTCCTTTCTGTATACCCTCCTACTCACACTCTCACCGCAACGTACTCAACGCCACAGAGTGTTTTGGGGAGACATGCTACAGACACCACCCTCAGACAAGCAATGGGAATCCCTGTATAAAGATATAGTGACATTTAATAAATCCATGCATCTCAGGGAAGCCCACTACAAGACGCTCTATGACTGGTACCTTCACCCCCACAAACTACACTCTATCTTCCCGGGTACCTCCGACCGTTGCTGGCGAGGTTGTGGTCTATTGGGAGACTTTAAGCATATATGGTGGGACTGCCCGGTCATTCAAACTTTTTGGAAGGAGATTCTTTCCCAAATTAAGATCATACTAGGTTATCCAATTGGGGAGTCCATGGAACAGATACTGCTTGGTCTCCGCGACCTGCTACTCAAATACCAAACACATGCCGACAGATCCATTTTGTGGGCTTGCCTGGGAGCCGCGAAGATGGCTATAGCCGGGGCATGGAAGAGACCTGAGGCCCCCTCGCTCTCCCAATGGCACGCTCGATTATGGAAGGCGCTGGCAATGGAACGACTAACTGACATCACAGAGGAGTCGAGGAAGGGATTCGACTATATCTGGACCCCCCTGGTTAGCTACCTCTCAGAGGGTCTTCCCCTATTCGCCTGCAGCCCTAGGTTGAGGGCGCTACACCTCTTCCTGATCTGAAGTACACCTGACCCCTTTGTGAGACAACACCATCGATATGGCGGCCACAACGAGGATAGCGTCTGGCGCTGGTCGTGGGATGCTCCCATCATGGTTCGCCCTCCTCCCCCCCCTACAGCCACCAAGTCTGCCTCGCTCATTTCCCTGGGTATCACCGTAGTTGGATTGTTTCTCTTTTCTTTTTGTTTACTTGCTTCTCTTCTCTCTCTTTATCCCTTATGTTTCTTTGTGTAGTTGCTCTCTGTTACATGCTCTGATTCAATTTAGACAATGCCTGCAGAAGGCATCCAATGGATCTGCATTGGATGCTCATTGCTCATCTCTCAAGAGTGTTCGCCCATACTGGCGCTATGTGGAAGATTGGACCAAGTAGCTCCTGGGAGAGATTGGGTTTACTTCCGTTCTTTCTGTTACAGCACGCCATTTTATGCAAACATTGAGGGGCAGGCCTACCAAGGCAATTAGAAACTGTGCTCTTTACACTAGTTACCTACAGATTGGTACCTGTGCCCATTGAAATATTTGAAATGCATTGTGAGATATATTCCTTATGCACTGTTTGTTATCTGTGACAAATGTTTCAATAAACAAATTTTGACACAAATACATCATGCTTAACACGAAGAAAGCTCTGATACGCCTTGACACACTATCCAATACAAAAATTGGTGCCTCAAACATAGTGGAGATCTTAATAAGAATAGACAGGAAAACAATCTACTGGAAGGACTGGTCGCAAAAAGGCACTAATTTTATCAAAGACCTCTATGAGAATACTTCACCCATTCCATTCTCTGTCCTCAAAAGAGGGTTAACTGACATAGACTTTTACAAATTCCTTAAACTTAAGGTACAGATTTCTAAACTGGCTACGAACCCTTCTCCCCCTTCATTCCCTTCCAAATTGAACAAGTTGTGTAGTACCGGCCACATGGTCTCAAGAATATACAAAGCCTTACTTCCTGAGCCTCGTAAGGCCCATAAGTCTAACGAGGGGAAGTGGGAGTCTGAACAGAATAGCAAGGCAATTAAACCGGATTGAGAGCTAATCCATATGATGCCCTTTAAACACAAAATATCCCCCACACTCTCTCAAACAAAATACATGATAATAAATAGGAGCTATTGGACACCTGCTAGACTACACAAACTTAAACTTATCCAGTCTCCACAATGCTGGAATTGTAATTCCCAAACAGGTGATTTATCACACATGCTTCTCCTCTGTCCGCTGTTACAGAACTACTGGAACAAGGTCCTTAATCATATCTCCCAGACACTCAACATCTCCCCGGTGAAAGAAATATTGTATATCTTCTTTGGTTTCCAGGACCCGGACCTAAAGGGGGATAATGACCGCTTTCTGCTTGACTGAATGCTGACCTTGGCATGTAAAATAGTCCTGTGTAACTGGAAAAGCTTTGATAAAATTTCATACAAAACTTGGCAGGAATGGCTCACCTTCATGAGGGGTGCGGATAAAACCGCTCTACAAGTTTCCCCTTGGAAACCAAGACATAGGAAGATCTGGAAATCCCTGGACCACGCCTCTACGGTTTTTAAACCCCCTTGAAATCCACCCTGCTATCCAAATCGAAAGAGCCAACATGCATCACAGCAAGATCTGGAATACGGCCACCCCACCATACAGCTAATATGATGATGAGCTGCGGACTACTTTAATGCGGTATGAGTACTCCTTGGCCCCGAGTTAGTTCTCTTTTTCTTCTTCCTCTCTCTTATTAGTTAACTACGTACTTACTTATTTATTTACTTTAGGTTGTTTACTTTCCTTAGAAACCATAGGAGGATAGAGGTTATGTAATGGAGGTGATATACAACTTGCTATATATGATCACAATTGTAACCGTGGCGCATCGCTGATATCGACCAGAAACAGACAAGGTTCGTAGGGTAACTAATCAAAATGAAGTAGAGCAACAAGGATTTATCCATCCGATGTGCTTTGTCAACTATGCGTTGTCATTTCTGTCTATGCAATTGTATCGTCTGTAAGCACCATTACCAAAGTATTATCAATACAAATACCTTCTATCCTCTCTGATTAGCGACGAGAGCTCTGATATAAGTTATTTCTTTGTTTTACCTTGTTTTCTGTATTGTTTTTGAAAAAATCAATAAAAATTTACTGAATTGAAAATATGTCAAAAGACTTATGTCCAGCAAAGGCCTCCCTGGCCATAACATTGCCTGTCCTCCAATTCACAATAGAAGACAGATTAAATCACTATATTGGGACTGGGTCGAGCTTAAAGCATATACAGATGGCACCCAGGGTAGACTAACCGAAAAATTTAGAGACTTTAAATCAGCCGTACTTATGAAAGCTACCTTGATATAATTAAAGTGCCGGCTGATAGGAAGTTATATATCCAATTTAGGCATGGCAGCCTGCCAGTTAATGTATTTACAAACACATGGTCGGCCAATAGAGCACAGCAAAAGGGCTGCCCCTACTTGCACGAATCCATAGGCCATCTCCTCTTTGCCTGTACAGCATATGCAAAACCCAGGGGTAAATGGTTGACTCCTGTTTGTAGGCAACTTGGCACCAGAGACTTTAGAGAGGCCGCGCGCATACTGAAATCCGATGCAAAACCACTATTCGTGTGCGCCACTGCGAAGTTTTTAGGCCACTCATGGGCGATCAGAAGGCGGGCACCCCCCGGCCAATTATCGAGAATTGCAGACATGATCCCCTTCCCCCTTAAGTACCTTTTTGGCCATCTAACTCCAAGATGTAAATAGCCATTCTATACCTCCTGCTTACTTGCACATCCTGGATTGCTATCCAAATGTTTTCATTGTGATGAGTGGTTTTATAATTGATTTTAACATAATTGTGTGCTGCTTATGATTGCATTATTTTAATCAATGCACATGCACTTTGGATAAGGGACCTTGCCAAATTTGCACATCAACACCTCTTTGGTTGATAAGATTCTCTGATGTAAGCTTGAATTGTAAGATATTTGCTATTTTTAAATTTTTATTGTTCGTTATTTTAACTTTTATGGATTGTCATTTTTAACTGTATTGTCAAGTCTCAACATACGTACTTTCTTGTTCCCTTATCGACACGTGCGAAGTTTATCTTGAATCTTTGTTTCTTTTATGGTATTTTACCGAAATAAAGAGCTTTGATTGATTGATTGACTGTACACAAACAGTTACTACAGCGAGCCACTGTAAAAAGGGGTTTCTTAATCATAAAGATGGTCCCAATCTGTAAGAGGTACAGATTTGAAAAATATATTCAAATAGGCATTCTTGACAAAGTACCTAGGTTCTTAGTCCAAAATTAAGAAGATTCAGGCCTCGATAGAAGAGATATAATCGCAAGACACAGTGAGGAATGTTGGCCTCCCTTTCATAGTTTCCACTTTTCACAAATTGGTAGAATTCTTACTATTTCTTTACACTGCCTACCATGATTGGCTATTTTGACGTTTCTTTCTCCACTAAATGATAGGCTTTTTACTTGTAAGGAAAACACCCAATCTTTTCCTAGGAAATACAACTGCCAAGGTTTTCTCCTCTAATCCTTTCTTTCCTTTGTCTATTGACGTCCCAACTTTCCAGAACTCTGAGTTTTCTGATTTATTGTTAACCATGTTACAAGGGCTTTCGTATAGCGGAGCCTTAATTACAACTGTTAGTAAGAGCAGGTATATATGAAGGAGAGAGTATTTATTGTTGTCAAGTTGATTCCATTACTGTCACAGAGTCACGCCCTGGGTTGACCATAATAAAGGTGCAGAGCGGGACTTTAGCTTCTCTTACACTTCGGTAAGGGAGAGATCGTAATGTTAGTTGGGTTCCCTTTTCAGTTAGTCGTCTACTGCTGACGGCCCCATCCTTGTTCGACAGAAGTACTGTGTTCTCCTCACTTTGCGGTTCCCATATCAGTGGTAAGATTGTCTGCCCAGCCTGCAAATGCCACGATTCATGGAAGATCAATAATGCCTTGTTAAAGCCATTCCTTTGGAGCAATACCTGAATGCTAAGTATATATAAACTAAAAGCCATCAGATGAAAAACCATATATGGTCATTAGTGGCTACTGAGTGGCTATTGTGTTTGACACATTAGCACAACTTGTGTGCCTGCATTCCATCTTAGATTGCAGGTGTTCTTTAAAAAAGAAACACTCAAGCTCAATTAAGACCTTGTTTGGCACTTGCTTGATTAGTGCTTCATTCATTTAAATTCAATCTGCGTCAAACTAAGCGATGATTTTATTTATTCAGTAGGAACATAAGAACAAGCACCTACAATGTAACTCACTAGATTTTCAAAGGCTTGAATTTCTGGAAAGGATTAGCTGGGTCAGGTCATATGTCTTCAGTCTGTTCACTGAGGCCCAAAAGGAAATTAACATGTAGCAGACCATGCAATTATTATTGTAGTTTTCACTCAATATCACCCTGTTTCAACTGATCCCTATATCAGAGCTTAGGCTATAGGGAGATTCAAGAGCATTATTGCAGATCTCGGGGATCAAAAAGGTGTGTGGTACATGATTACTCTCAGAATTGGTGTTTACTTAAAAACTCAATTCTTGTGCCAGATTTTGACTGTTTTCTGGGATATATCCATGGAGGCAGTGGGTAGGGTCTCCTGAAGGTTGACAGAGCAATGTAGTATCAACCAACGCTTACATACAGCTGCTGGAAAGCAACTATGCTCTTTGGTTGAGGAAAGTAGTAGGTAGAACATGCAAATCTCTCTAATCAGTTACCATGGTGATGAACAGCTCTAAAGATGGATGCTGCCCCAAACGCAATGCACATCACAATGTTAGATTATTGCTTCCTTTAGCTGCTATTGCTAGATTCTCCGCCCAGGGCAGCATTCAGGACTTGGGCTGGTATCTGTAGCCCTAAGTGCAGCACACACTTTTATTTTTGACCCCTGTCCCAGAGCAGAATACAGTGCCATGGTTGGTGACTTCAGCCCCCCAGGGCACCATGCCCTGTTATTGCTGCTGAATGATGACCCAGGGTAACAAACATGGCAATGGCTTGTGGACTCTGCGATCAATGCACTGCACACCATTAGCATAGGTTATTGCTACTCCAAGAATACTATTGGCTGCTATTGCCGGTGTTAGCTACTACTAAGGCCTCAAGTACAGTTGTGGTTGGTTGTTGCGGCATACAGGGATTTATGCCCAGCTAAGACTGTTTTCTGGTACCACATAGACCGCACCCTCCTATTAGATGTGACATCGGCACTTAGGGCACACTGATGGCAAATGATTGTTGCACCATGAGAACTGCAGTTGTATGGCTTTTGAGTGTTGCCCCCAATGCAGCTACCATAACAATGGCTGGTGAGTACTGCCCCAAGAAAGCTGGCAGTGTAATGACTGGTGACTGCTATGGTTGGTGACTATGGTTGGTGACTGCTGCACACAGGGCAGTCACAACAGACATGGCTTATTATCACTGCCCCCAAGGCTGTGGCGTAGTGAGCAAAAGAACAATAGATTTAACCCAGGTCTCTTGACCGGGGGTGAATGTCTGATTTATTCAGCATTCCGTCCATAATTTGTTGCTGCAGCACTTTTTTCCCTAAGTGGGATGGGTATGTGTAGTAGTCTACTGGTCTATGGTGAGCGCTGCATGGAACACTGGTTGTTCGGTGTTCCACCGGTGACGGTTGGAATGTTCTCCTCCAGGTCGGCAGTTGCCTCCTATAGCTGGAGACTGCTGCCCCCACAGCAGAACTTACAAAAGTGGTAAGTTACTGCTGCCTCCAGGCCTGAACCTGCAACAATGGCCATTGACTGCTGCCCCTAAGGCTGTAAGGACTGCAGTGGCTGGTGACTGCTGCCCGCATGGCAGCTACCACAGCCACTGCTGGTGACTGCTAACTCCAGGACAGTTATCACAGCGATGGTCTTTGATGCCCCCAGGTCAGAACCGGCAACAATGGCTGGTGACTGCTGCTCCCAATGCAGGATGCAGTACTATGGTAAGTCATTGCTCCTCTGAGGCCAACTACCACAACAAGGACTGGTAACTGTTGCCCTAGGGCACAATTTGAAACAGTAGCTGGTGACTGCTGCCCCCAAGGCAGCATGCAGTGCTATGGTTGTTGATCTCTGCTCTCAGGACAGTTACCATAACTATAGCTTTAAACTGCTGCCCTCAGGGCAGTCACCCCAATCATGGCTTAAGATTAGTGCCACCAAGGCAGCATGCAGTGTTATGGTTGTTGACTCCTGCCCACAGGGTAGTTACCAAAAACTTGGATGGTAACTGCTGCTCTCAGGGCAACATACAATGCTATAGCTGGTGATAGCTGCCCAAGGGAAGCAACCACAACAGGACTGGACTGGGAACTCAAAGCAGCCCTGGCAAATTATGTCAGACCAGACCCCATTCAGTGTATAGCGAGCAAGTACAGCGAGCGAGCCTGATTACTACAAGAGGGTTGGGGGGTTCTCCCCCAAGAAAATTTGGGGAAAAAAGGGCAAACATTATGCATTCTACAACACATCTTTCATTATATATTCCAAGTTTTCAGGTTTCACGTATTTTATTATGATTTGGGACTCAAAGAGGTCCACATAAATACAAGCAGAAATTATGCAAGGAGCAATGCATACAATATAAAAATATCCAGAATAAAAAATACAAAAGGAAGCCATACGGCATCCAACCATACTTCAATAAGAAAACCCCAAGGCCAAAAAGGTGCAAATGCGCAATTTAGACAGTAAAGCATCATAATGCAATTCTAAACAATACAGGAAACTATGCATTTTTAATACAGTACAACAGATAAATAGTGCAAAATGGCAAGAGAAAACTTAAACTCAGGAAAAGGTAAATGTATTCAGCTTTACAAATTAAAGTTAACACAATACTTATATTATGCAATACATAATCTTTAAGGGACCAATAATGCCCTATTCCGCAAAAGCCAAATACAGATAATAAAAAATTACACTATTCAAACATATTTAAAAGATATTTTAAAAATGTTTAAAAAATGTAAACATTTGTGTGCAGTCTATTTCTGATTGTGGGGAAAAGAGACATTGACGAGCCTCCGCTGCCAAAGTTATGGTGTACTTTATGAACAATGATCTTAAAAATTGATGTCGCAATGAATGTAGGGCCAGGACAAACAAATATCACATGGTTTAAATCTTGAACATAGTTCCCACAAAGATCACAGAGCCTCATCCCTGGGTATACTTCCCATGAACCAGGGACAATTTGTAACGGAAGCATGTTTAACCTTAGTTTGAAATAGTTCTAAGCACACCATAGGGAAGGTTCCACAGAACATACGGTTGAGGTTTTTTACAAATGCTGCTCTCAACTACAATTTCATTCAGAGCATACTGAGCACAAGTACTATGTCTCTTTTATGGCTAACTAAATAAATAGATTTTTTAATCAGATTTTTAAAAATAAGCTTGGGGAGGGAAGCCACCTCCTTCAGACCTTTTTCAAACATATCCAAAGCTTTCATATAGTTTGAAAAGAGGGCACTTCTTCCCTTTAAGCTATAAAATATCTCATATTTTGGCGTGGCTTGGAGCGTCAAGATGGAGGTCGCACTGTAAGAGTGCTCCAGACCCCTCCGTCATCCGCTCCGAAATCCGCTACCATCGGCAGCCATCCATCCCTCTAACCCATCACCAGTACTTCGCCATAGCCCATACTACATGTCCGTGGCGAGGAGCGCCGAAACATCGGGCGCAGTGCCCGGCTCCTATCCCAAGTCTCCAGACCGCACTGACCCTAACATGGCGGCGCCCGTTCTCCAGGCCTCAAGGCTGTGATCTCTGCCTGACGCCGTGGGGCCAGCAGCGGGCGCGGGGGCAGAAATGCCTTTAAGGCGGCACGAACATCAATTAGCTAACACTACCCAAAGGGATAGCACGACAGGTAGAGAACATCTAATTATAGAGCTAGGTCAAACCCCTGAAGCTGCATTCACGCCAAGTAGAGAAAACGATAATCCAGGACAGGAGGATAGCCCAATTTTTGAGGCCCCGAGTGGTCATTTGGATGATTGCACAATACCTCTAAAGAAAACCCTGTTGTCCTGGAACATCGCAGGACTAGGTTCTAAACTGGGATCCCCAGATTGGCATGCTTTCATTGAAGGTTTTGAGATCTGTCTCTTTCAAGAGACTTGGGCAGAAGTTCCTCTCTTTTGTGTGGGATATCTAAATTTTTACATCCCAGCCGTTAAAGGGGCCAAAGGGAGGCCATCAGGGGGCTTGACAATCTGGGTGAAGCAAGACCTAGGGCTAGACATCCAAGTACTCCCAACTTTTAACCAGGATATTCAGGCTCTTAGAGTGTGTAGGGGAACCAATGGGATTATGGATATTTTTAATATCTATGTGCGAGGTACCAGGGGGAAAAAGTCAGGAGTTTTAGCGGCTCTTGACGATCTCCTCGTTGGTACCGAGACAAACACAAATATTATTGTCGCTGGGGACCTGAACGCGACGTTTGAGCCTTTATTGAGTGAGGAGGGTAATTTGTTAGAGGAGGAAGACACTAAGTGGGGTGTCCCAAAGTTGGAACTAGACCCAAAATTAACTTCTTGTGCATGGAGAAGGGACTACGGGCAGTTAATGGCCGTACACCGTCAGATAAAATGGGGTCTAAGACTTTTGACAATGGTTACAGCACTAGCAGGATAGACTATGTATTGGTTAGCCTAGCTCTCTGGCACGCCGTTAAAGATATGCGGGTTCATGATAGGTTGGAAAGCGACCATAACCCACTATGTGTGGACCTGGACTTAATAAGGTTTAAGGCTCCCCATGAACAAAGAGACATTTACTCCACCGCCGAAGTTGTTCCATCAAATGACCTAAGGCGCCTTAAATGGGTTAAGATAAGTGAGCTACCCGAAGTACTAGCCAGCATTGAAAAGGATATAGATCTCGCCATAACTGAGCTTCAGGACAGTCTAGAAAATCCAACGGCCCTAAAGCAACCCATTTGCATACACAACAAATTCTTTGGACAGTTACGTATGTATTTTATCAAAAAGGTTAGAACTAAAAAGGCAGCTATTCCTAAAACGCAGAAATGGTATAGCAAAGAATGTAAAAAAGCTTGTGCACTACTAGGGGTGGCTATTAAAGAAGGTATCCCCACAGCGGTTCGAGCAGCAAGGGCTACCTATCGGGGGGCACAGGTAAAGGCAAAGAAAGAGTGGGACAATGAAAGGTGGGAGGAACTTAAGGAGGCGTGTGTTAGGAGAAACCCCAAACAGTTCTGGAATGTCCACAAATGGGATAGAGGTGGACAGGCCTGCCAGCCCCAAAATCATGTCTCACAGTCGGAGTGGGTAAACTATTTTAAACCACAATATGCCGCAAACGGGTATGAAAAAGAGGGCGGGATTGTCAACGTTTTTTATCAGGAGGCAGTCTTTAGTAAAGCAGACGTCGAGGTGGCACTGAAAACTATTATGGCTGAGAAGGCACCTGGCCAGGATGGAATACCAGGGGATGTATTCCTGCATGATAAAGAGAGATGGTGTAAGTATATCCATTTATTGACAAACGCCATAGCTCAGGGTGCGCCGGTCCCAGACTCCTGGAAAGGAGCAGAAATCATACCAGTTTTTAAGAAAGGGGACAAAGCGTGCCCAGGAAATTATAGGCCAATCAGCCTAATAGACTCTTTGCAAAAGGTAATAGGCAGGTTGATGCTCAACAAAGTTCAAGAATGGATTGATGAATTTAGCATACTATCGCCATTACAAGCAGGGTTTCGAGCCTACACTAGTACAATCGACCAAGTGTTTAGGTTCACTCTGCTTTGTTGGAAAACGGTAACCCTGGGTAAGGGTAGCTTGTACGCCGTCTTTGTTGACCTTAGGTCGGCATTTGACCTTGTACCCCGAGCTAGACTTTGGCAGGCATTACAAGAAATGGGGCTACCACTAGACCTGTTGACACTTATCATTAGGATGCATGAGGGCAATACGGCTAAGATCCGCTGGGGCATGCAGGGAGAAGTTACGGAATCTTTCCCGGTAGAGAAGGGAGTGCGACAAGGATGTGTGATGGCCCGACACTATTTTCCTTATACATCAATGGAATAGTGAACTGTATGAGGTCAACCCCCCACGGACGCCCCGTCACTAGCAGGTGAAAAAGTCCCCATACTAATGTTTGCGGATGACACATTGATCATTTCCAAGACACCGAGTGGACTCCAGAGAGCTATAACAATTTTTGAGGAGTTCTGATCGAGGAGTGGTCTGGAGGTCAATGTGTCTAAAACAAAATTGATGACCTTTAATCCGCATAGGGCCTTCAAGGGGGGCATAAAAATGAACAACCTTCTACTTGAGCAAGTCAAGGAGTTCACTTACCTAGGGGTAAACATCCAGGAGGGGCTAAATTGGGCACACCAGGTCGATATAGCATCCCTAAAACACAGACAACTTGCAGGGGTATTGCAAAAGGAATATAACAACTCATTCTCTAAGATAATCAGCCCGGCAATAGAGATCTATAATATGAAAGTCATCAGCTCTTCTTTATATGGGGCAGAGCTTTGGAGGCATGAGAATTTAGTTAAGCTCACATTATCTGAAAACAAGTTTTTTAGAAACATTACCAATCTGCCACAGAGTACCCTGACACGTCCATTATTGAACGATCTTGGTAGAAAGTCAATTGCAGACACTGCTAAATTACGTCTTCTTTTATACTGGCGTAGACTCTGGTCCACCCCAGAGCTCTCAGACTATGCGGCTGGTTTTCTTGATATAATAAGGATTGACACATCGCACCAAATAAAATGGTTGAGAGAGCTTAGAGCTATCCTAGCGAATATTGGTATGTATTATTTGTGGGTGGACCCAATGAACACCACTTTTCCACCCAAAAAGATCCTGAAGGCCAGATATTGGGAATCGGTCCAGCTTAATATTGTGAGAAGTTGTGAGTCTACTTCTCTAAAAGGGCTATTTCTGGACTGTAAACCTATTCCTAGGCTGGAAAAATATTGGGATTTTATTACAAAGCCCCACGAGCGGAAACTTTACTTCCAGTTTAGGGTGGGTACACTGCCATTAAGAGTTTTTACAAGTAAATGGTCCAAACATAGCAATGACTTGTGCCTGGTATGCCAGTATGGTAAGGAATCACTGGCCCATCTATTGTTTGAATGTACAGGATATATTGTTCCACGCCGTGTCTGGTTGACACCAATTTGTAGGCTCTTGGGAACAAGAAGGGCCAGTGAAGCTGAAAGAATCCTAAAAACCGACACAACAGAAGTGATTGTCATAGCAATGGCGAAATTCCTGGGATGGGCGTGGGCAATAAGAGCACGTCACCAGGATTAGGCATTAGATTAAATGAGATTATGTCATGCTGTACAGTATTTTTCTTTTGTGGGAATACTTGCCGTTTTTTAATAACCACCTCGCTCCGAAATCTGAAGACTGTATTATGAATTACTACAAAGTTTTATCATAATAACTTTTATTGTATTTTATATTTGTACATAGTGATTTTATGATAATTGTATTTATACATCCATTTGGGCGTGTTCCATTTTTGACATGATGCTTAATGAAATGATTTTAGATGTTTTATGGATTGTTGTAGATGTATTTTGTGTGCTTTTATGACTTAACACATCGAATACAGCTTTTTTGGCTATAAAATATCTCATATTTTGGCGTGGCTTGGAGCGTCAAGATGGAGGTCGCACTGTAAGAGTGCTCCAGACCCCTCCGTCATCCGCTCCAAAATACGCTACCATCGGCAGCCATCCATCCCTCTAACCCATCACCAGTACTTCGCCATAGCCCATACTACATGTCCGTGGCGAGGAGCGCCGAAACATCGGGCGCAGTGCCCGGCTCCTATACCAAGTCTCCAGACCGCACTGACCCTAACATGGCGGCGCCCGTTCTCCAGGCCTCGAGGCTGTGATCTCTGCCTGACGCCGTGGGGCCAGCAGCGGGCGCACCCCACCTGCGGACCCGGATCCCCCCATGCAGTGACTTGCTGACCGGGTGCCGGGTGGCTCACCTGGCGATGGAGGAAGGAGAAGCTGTGAGGCCGTGAGGCGATCCCTCTTCAAGATCACCCGGAGTGGAGAATCCTACGGTGCGGCCTTGGTGAGGCCTCCCTTCCATCTGCCGCATCCCTGAGGTCGCTGTGGGGGCCTATGCCGCGGGGGCTGAGTCCGACTGGCATGCTGAGCGGAGGCAGGCGGATCGGCTGCCACCTCGGGCAGCGGGCACTTCATCTGGGCCCTCCCCCCCTCTGGGCGCTGTGATCCTGCAGGCGGAAGGCGGCCCGGGCCTCGACCTGGACCGCCGGGCCCGAGCGCAGTGGTGACTCCCGCGGGCGCCTTCTGGATCGGTGGGTGCGCTGTGGGCGGACCAGACAGTGTGGGTGTGACTCCCGCCAACTATCCCGGTGAGTGCAGGAAGCAGCGGTGCATGGGACGTGGAGGCCTGCCTTGGGCAAGTTCCCCGACCTGGTGTGGCCGCGTTCCGGGAGCACACATCGTGACAGGCCCGCGGCGGGGTAGATCGGCTGTTTTGACCGGGCAGCGGGGGCTTCAGGAGAGGCCCCCCTCTGCTCTCGCACCTGCTCACCCAGGGTGGGCCCGGCTCTGCGGCATTGCGGCCCTGGGCACAGACCCCCTGGACGCTTGGGGGCCTTCCCCCGCTCTCTGCTGCTGCTGTTGTGAAGCTGGTCCGGCGTGCAGCCTGAACTCAAGGCCCCGAATCCCATAAAGGGGTGTCCCGCTAGCCAGGGGCCCAAAGAGACCTGACAAGAGATCAAGGGGGCACCCATGCACAGTGATTGTCGGTGAGGTCACACAGGGACTGACTCCTGGACCGCTCCTCCCTGACCCATTGCAACCTGCGGGTCTGCGAAACCCGGACCTGCCCTTGGACCCTCGGTGAGGCACTGCGTACAGCACACGGGAAACGCACTGAGTCTGAGCAGATCCTCAGAACTGACCTCCCGGGGTCCCAGCCGACACGGAGTGGTGCTGCGCGGGGGGCCCTCCGGGTGGGGACAGGACCCGCCTGGTTGCCTCTGTGATCCCGGGGGGGTGCAGCTTCCGGAGTCCAGCGCGTGGGAAAATCGGCTGCAAAATCGCACAGCGGTGAGCTCCTGGGGGGGTCCCTGCCTGATGAAATCCAACAACTCTGCATGCACTTTACCTCACGGGGAGAAACGCACACTTGCCCCCTGACAGGCTGCTGCACTGCCTCACTGGGTCTAACACCCGGGTGACCGACAGCCACCAGACGCAATCCCTAAGTGGGCAGACACAGACCACCCGCTTACCTGGTCTTATCCCCGGTCGCATAACGCTTCCTTGCAAACAGCATCACAGAGAGGCGCCCAGGCCTTGGGCACAACCAACCTTTAACCGGGACCGATCCCCTCTCACCCCACCGAACTATGGCTGCACATCAGTAGAGCGCCTCCCTACTCACGGCGACCTCACCCGACGGCCAGTGCAGCTCCAACTGGGAAACACGTGGAGTCCCCTTCACAGTAAGCAATCACCAATCGCCCACGAAGGCCCTGCACCACCTGCGTGTGCCAGCCACTACCCTTCCAGTAGGACCGTCTGTCCGCTAGCGATACCAGTACCCATCACTGGCCCTCCCTGATCCTCCTAGCCATGGGGAGAGACCGGGAACCAAAGCCACCGACGACTCAGACCGCAATGGACCAGTACAGAGTTAATGACCAGGGGACCCGGTCCGAAGATGCAGAAGGACGCACTCCAATGAACAGGGACCTCAACACGATCCTGCAAGCCATCTCCACCTCGCAGGCCTCGGTCGAAAATAAGATTGGAGAAGTCCGAGTCGACATGGCCCTGCTCAGACAAGACCTTCGCAACGCAACGGCCAGAATCACTGAAACGGAATCTCGTTTCTCCTCTGTTGAAGACGATGTTGCCAGCCTAAAAGAACAGATGACTCGCCTGCAGACCCAAGCCAAAGAACTTCACAGGAGGGCAGAAGATGCAGAAAACCGATCCAGGCGCAATAACTTGCGCCTTGTGGGATTCCCAGAAGGAGCTGAACATGGACCGATGGAATCCTTCGTTGAATCTTGGATTAACTCCTGGATGCCCAAAGACTCGCTCTCTACTTGGTTTGCCGTTGAAAGAGCGCACCGTTCCCTGGCTCCAAAACCTCCCCCGGGTGCCCCCCACCGACCCATCATAGCACTAATCCTCAACTTTAGGGACAGAGATCTGATCCTGCAACAAGCTTGTGTCCGGAAAACCGTAACTTACCACAATCACACCATCATGATATTTCCGGATTACACCAGGGAGGTCCAAACACAAAGGCGCTCCTATACAGACGTGAAACAGTTACTCCGCACCCTCAATCTACAGTAGAGGCTCCTCTTTCCAGTGAGAATACGCGTGGTCTTTCAAGATAAAACACATTTCTTTGACAGCCCGAGGCGGCCTGGACCTGGCTGACAGAAGAACGTCCCCTTCGACTCCAATCCATGTCCACGGCCCCGGGGCCTCAGGCTGCAGATGCACACAACTCTGCCCCGCGGAGAAGACGCACGCAGTCCCGCAGAGGCCGGGAGACGGGCAGGGCCGGATCGAACTCTCCAACGGCTGTGTCTCCAAGGTCCCAGCACCAGGCCCTATCGCCAAGACCCCAGCGCCCACACGATGCCAGCTCCCGTGATCGTTCACCTACGGGGAGCACCTCATCCAAAGTTATGGCCATAGACTCTGTAGACTCTGATCTCTCTCGTAGTCCGACTATCCCCAGCTGAAGCTCCACAGGGTGCTGCGAATGAAACCCACCACATTAGAACCCACCCATCTAAACAATGGCGTAGTCCAGACCAATCAGATACTTCTGCCGATGTACACTCTGATCCTCCAATGCGAGGGGTCCACCACGTTTCACTGACTCAAAACGTTATAGTTTAGTTCATCTCAATAGTTATAGGGCGACAGATGCTTCTGTTCTTGAAGTATAGGGTGGGGGGGGGGAGGGTTGGGGCCGTTGTCCCGAGTTATTAGTTGTTTAGCATTCAAAGGTCACAACATTTCAGCTCCACACTAACACGATACAACCTCGCAAAGGCACGCCAACAGGTGAAACACAAGACTAATACATCTCAGCTTCTAAGACATCCACCATGCAGCAGACCTCCGCAGCACTGCAGGCCTCTCCCGTTGACCACGACACAATGACTTATCGAGGAAATTCTCTCCGTATCATGTCGTGGAACGTCAACGGCCTGCTAGATAGGATCAAACGGACCGCAGTCCTGCGACACGCCCAGAGACATGCCCCTGACATTCTCTTGCTCCAGGAAACCCATCTCCTGGGCAATCTCTGTCCCTTCCTCGCAAGATATGGATTTGATAGATCCTGGCACTCAGGTTTCACACGGGGTTCTAGTGGGGTTGCCATCCTATTAAAGCGCAACCTACCTTTTGTACCTACTCAAATTACCAGAGATCCCAACGGGCGTTTTGTCACCCTCACCGGATCTCTAGGTGAAGAAACCCTTAACGTCCTCTCCATCTACATTCCCGGCACCCCCCACGCGCAGACCCTAAACCCTATAGGTGAAATACTCTCTTCCCTGCCTCCTGGAACAACGGTTTTAGGGGGGACTTTAACGCTGTCATGCAACCCAGGCTTGATACAATGGGGACTCCCTCCATCACACGCACCTCCCATGCCAAACAGCTTACGGACTGGGCTGAAGCCATGGGTATTTGTGATGTATGGCGTATATGGAATCCACGGGAAACCCGCTATACTCACACCTCAGCAGCACACCAGAGCCACTCTCGCATCGACATGATGTTTATGCCTGCCCCGAGTGTAGTAAAGTCAGAGAAATAAGTATCCTCCCTCGGGGCTTCTCAGACCACTCACCATTACTTTTGACCCTGGGCGACCCACCCACTGCTCTCCGCCCAATGTGGAGGATGAACGCTTGGTTCCTACAAGACCCGAAATTTAAAGAAACAATTAAAGCTTAAATTGAACAATATTTTCTCACGAATCAGGGTTCCGTTTCGTCCCCGGGCACCCTGTGGGAGGCAGGTAAGGCCACGATCCATGGGCTCTCCAAGAGCCACCTCAAAGCCCAACGAACAGCAAGAGACAGTAGGCTCACACTCCTTGAATCCCAAGCAGTTCAGCTGGAGAGAGGCACAACTGGCACATCAGATGAAACTCAGTTGCGCTAACTGGCGTTAGTGTGGGATGAAATACAACAGATTTCGTTGGACTCCGCAAAACTACTATGGAGGTCCTCGGTTGCTCGAGTATACGGGTGGGGGGATAAGAATAGAAAGATACTGCACAGACTAGTGTCCTACCCCCTGGCAAATCGGATAATTCCAGAGGTCCATGACTCAGTGGGACGCACCCATCGCTCTCCAAGAGCGATAGCCCAAGCCTTCGCAGACTACTACTCGGACCTATACTCTGCCCGGAAGCCAGAACTTTCATTGATGGAGCTGCTCGCCTTGGAGGACCTCCACCTCCCTACACTCACTACAATTGAGTCTGTCGGAATGGAAAGCCCGATCACGTATGAAGAAATACAGGGGGCACTGTCGTTGGTCGCAGCCGGTAAAACTCCTGGCCCAGACGGCTATCTGCAGGAATATTATTCCGCCTACCGCGACATACTCACTCCTCACCTGGCAGCCCTATACGAGGAAGCCTTAGAAAAAGGCTCCTTCCCTCCAGAGACAGATACGGCTACCATAGCTGTTATTCCCAAAACACAACCCCCTTTGCCAGCGTGCGCGGACTACCGCCCCATCTCCTTAATTAATACGGAGGTCAAAATATATGCCACGGTTCTGGCTCAACGTCTTAAACCATACCTCGGCAAATTAGTCCACCCTGACCAATGTGGATTCATGCCGGCGCGGAGTACTAGACACTGCCTGCGGCGTCATCACTTGGCCTTGGCCAACCGTCAGTCACTGACCCCCTACTTGGCGCTCCTCCTAGTCGACTTTGAGAAAGCATTTGACTCGGTCGACTGGGGTATCTGGGAGACGTCCTTCGGGTCATGGGCCTAGGCCCCAAGTTCTGCCGTATGGTCCAAGACCTATACTACAAGCCAACTGCGCGGGTGCGGGTCAACGGAGTGCTCTCCGACATTTTCCCAATCGGAAGAGGGACGAGGCAGGGGTGCCCCCTCTCACCCCTCCTCTTCACCTTGGCCATGGAGCCCCTAGCCAACCTCATCCGCTCTGATAACCAGGTTCGGGTCTGGCATTGGGTGGGATCACATGAAGACAAGATTGCGTTATATACGCACGCCATCTTGCTGTTTCTCGCAGACCCGGCCCGAGCCGGCCCCCGATGTCTACACATATTGCAATCCTTTGAGCGGGTCTCTGGGCTGCGTCTGAACTCAGCCAAGTCGACTTTGGTCCCCCTGCACGTCTCCAGGGATTGTTTTGACTGGCAGTCCACCATCCCTATCAGATGACAATCTTTCAAGTACCTAGGTATATGGGTCGCCCTACTGCCTGATTTAGCCTGGGCACTCAACGTGACCCCCTTAGTCACTAAAACTAGACGGATCTACAGAAGTGGCAAAAACTACCACTTAACCCGCTAGGGAGGATAGCGCTGTTCAAAATGATGATCCTCCCGCGGTTCCTTTACATCATTCAGAACATTCCGCACCATAACCCCAAGCCTGGTTCAAAGGAATAGACAGTCTAATCATAAAATTCCTCTGGAACGGCCAACGGCCGCGTATGGCACTCCGACACTGCCAGATCCCACCCTTTGATGGAGGCATGGTCCTAATGAACCTCTACCTGTACTATCTTGAAACCCGCCTCCTGGTAATACACGATTGGTTCAACGGGGGGTGGTCAGACCCGGCTTACAAGACCGAACTCAAAGACTTGGGCCTCTCCCAATTTCAGGCTATGTTGTACGGATCTCCCATTCCCAGGGTCCTCCCCACAGTAACCCGTACAGTCCTTCTGGCCTGGCGTGCCTCCTTACAACACACCCGATGGCAGGACAAACTGACCCAGAAAACACCCCTCTGGCAGGGTACATGGTTACAGGAAGTGGGGGGATTAGACGGTTTTAAGAGGAGGGACCTCATTGGCATCCCGCAGCTTGGAGATGTATGGGTCAGTGACCATGTTCGCTCCTTTGCTGACCTGCAGACTAGATATTCACTTCACCCATCCCAGTTCTACAGATACTTACAAGTCCGCCACGCCTTACACACACATATAAAACCCGGCACTTCACTGCCGGAACACAGTCCCCTTGAAGCCCAGGTCATGATGGGTGACCTCAGGAAGGGTGGAGTCTCACGCATATACCGTTCCTTAACAAACAATGGTCCTACTTCCCTTGACCAATTGAGAAATAGTTGGGAGACATGGCTGGGCCCGTTGGAGGAGGAAGATTGGAGGGATGCACTGATGGCTGCTAAAACTATCACTGTCTCAGCCAGACTTCGCCTGGTCCAGCTCTACTATCTACACGCCTCCTATCTTGCCCCTAGCCGCCTACACAAAGCAGGCCTAATCCCACGCCCAACATGCACAAGATGCGGTACCGAACCCGCAGACTTCTTCCACATGGTCTGGTCCTGCCCACACATAACCCCTTACTGGACCGCGCTAGAAGCAGAGCTCACAGGGGTGCTGGGACGGGAGATCCCACACAACCTCCTGAACATATTATTGGGTATCACTGATAGGTTGGATGAATTCAGAGCAGATAAGGCGTTCCTGGGAACCGCTCTGGTAGTAGCCCAGCGCGACATAGCGAAAGCATGGAAAAACCCCACCCCGCCCACTATAACTAAGTGGCGCCTAGGAGTGGACTGGTGCGCTACACAGGAACTACCATTATATGAAGCCAGAGGTTGCCCAGCCAAACACCGGAAGGTCTGGGGCAAATGGTTGGGAATGTTAGATTGATTGACTCCCTCGTCTCCCTGGGTCTCATTCTATGTGCCCCCTGGAAGAGGAAGAATAACAATGTATTCTGCTGCAAATTGTATTTATTTATTTATTTGTTTATTTGTAAGGTTTTATATAGTACTGGCTAGACCCAGAGGTAACAGAGCGCTTTACAGGAGCAGGAGCAGGCAGAATATACAGGACACAGCAGTTCTGGACAAAATTAACTAAAGTTACAAGCCAAATTTCACCATAAAGTTGGGAGAAGGCAGAAAAGTGAGAGTTAACAGGATTATATGCATTTCGAAACGATTCGGGTCACACAATAAATACAATCCAGGATAAAAAATTGTAGTGGTAGAGGGCAGAGGGTAAGTGAGGAGGGGTCAATAACAAATGGACAGAGCACAGGGGAGAGTGTCAACAAGCAGCAACCAACGCAGAAGTTAGAGCGGAGAGGATAACATGAGAGACCAGGGAGAGCAAAGGCCTGGAGAGTAAAGGGAGAAACGATAGGGCAGACAGGTAAGCAGAGAGATAACCAATACAGGAGATTAAAAGGAGTGCAGGATCAGAAAGGATAAAAGACTCCAGTATTTGCTGAGGAGGTGACATTTAAGGTCTTTTTTAAAGCCAAGGTAGATGGGGTTGCAGCTCAGGTCCCTCGGGAGGGCATTCCATATGCTCGGAGCATTACCTGAGAAGGAGGGGACTGGGTGGATTTCTTTTTTAGTAACAGGGGAACGAGAAGGAGAGCCGTGGAGCTTCTCATCAGTCTGGAACAGCCCGCTTTTTTGAGTTTGTTCGTTAAGTAAGTCGGAGATTGAGAGTGAACGGCTTTGTGAGTGATGCAGGCAGTCTGGTAAATGCATCTTCCTTCAATGGGGAGCCAATTAAGTGATTTGAGGGCAGGCGAGATGTGGTCATAACGTTTGTAGTCGGTAATGAGCCTAGCAGCCAGGTTGAACACTGCTCTAAGGGGGTCCAGGTGAACTTTAGGGGTTCCAGTGAGAATAGCGTTTCTATAGTCAAGTTTGGAGAGGACTCGCGATTGGACGACCCATTTGAAGTCGTCTTGCGGGATGAAGGGTTTGATTTTCTTGAGGTGTCTGAGAGTGAATAATGCTCCTTTGGCGGTGTAATTTATATGGTCCTTCAGTGGCAGATTTTTATCAAGAATGAAACCAAGGGATTTGGCCGAGTTAGATAGGGTGAGCGGACAGTTGAGGGCGTTGAGGTCAGAGATCCAGCTTTGACCTCAAAGGGAGACGGTTGCTTTTGGGGGAGAAAAGAATAATTTCCGTTTTGTTGGGGTTCAGTTTAAGATGGTTGGAGAAAAACCAGGATTGAATCTTGCTCAGTGTGTTATTTAGATGAAGTACATCAGAATGTGGGGGGGCAGAGCTTGCGAGCTGCAAGATGGCCGCTTGAGCGCTCGGCTCCGTGCAGCCGCCAAACTATCCTGTAATTATCCTGGTTCTGCGGGTTATATCAGCCCGGAAGTACCGCAGCGCGGTGTCCGGAATCGACAGGCAACGCATAGAGCCGCTCCGGAGCCCTCTACCCCACCGCTGAGACGAGCGGTGTGTGACGTGTTGTTGCGGCCTTCGCCCGGAGTTGAAGCACCGGCCTGGGGTGAGGAGAAGCGGGTGCGGAAAGTCGCGCTCCTCGCGCCTGGATTACTGCGCTTCCCCAGTTGCCGGGGGTCCCGTGATCGACGAGCGGCCCACGGCCGTTAGTGGTATCCGGCCCTACGAGATACTATTTGTGGCCCTGCGCCCTTCCCAGCTACAAGGGAACGGTGACCACGCTGCATGGCCTCCAATTATTGCCCCGCTGGTGGCGATCGGAAGCGCAGTTTCCCTGTAACTCACGTTGTGCCTACTCCTGCACCTACTACTGGACCAGCGTGAACTGCTACCGACTGGCCTCCCTGACCCTGACTCGCCGTCCTTCCACCACCCACGAGTAAGTGACACGCCGTAGTAGAAACCTGGGTCACTTGTACATCGGGAGCCGGCCATTCTGTGTGAATACAGGGGGAGGTGGAGGACACTGTGAACTGCGCCACGGGACTGCGGGTGACACTACCGCGAGGCGCAGCTGATTTTTATGCGGACTGGCTGTACACGCTGTCATAGGGTTTCTGCACATACAGAGCTATGCACAGGATAATAGGACCTCGGAATATAGTGGTGAGCCAACCATAGACCTTAGCACCCAAAACCCCAACCCAACTAGCCTTAGCGTCCCATTAGCACCAATGTACCAATGATTAGACAACCCAGAACACGGTATCTCTCTCTCAGGACTCGCAGAGGCAAGAACACTCTTTCGTCACTCACTCGTACCTGTCCACAACATGCGTAAGAAGAGACACTGTATAGGTTAAAATGTTTATTTCAACTTACGTGCTCTAAGATACAGTACACGTGTCAGTACTACTAGCATAATACATATGAATAATATAATCAGCATAGTTACAACTCCATAGAATACGAACGGGGAAAGCATCTCATAAAGCAGTGGATATATGTCCAACTAACATTACCACCCTCCCCGTGCTGGAAGCTAGTTTATTATACAAATAGAAGACCTCTTGGCTTTGACTAGCGAACCCCCATACCTCAGTCTCTAGATGCAAAACTACATCAGCAGACAATCACAGCTCTTCTCCCTGGAAAGGTTTTCTCCAACTGTGTCTAGAGCGGGCGAACTGCAATATTAAAAGCACACTAATTTCTCCATGGCAGCTGTACATGGTGTTATGTCTAGGTGCGAGGGACAGGCCAAATCAGCAAGAACAAGGAGATGCTGTTATTCGACCTTGTACATGTTGTGCAGTCTGAGCCCAAATCGAACAGGAGAAAAGGTGAGAGACAGAAAATGCAGACAGCGCTAAAATAACATGGCAAGAGCAGAGGTCGATAGAACAACAGCTCAGAGTAACGTGTGCAAAGAAAAGCAGCATGGCAGCCAGGCCCAGGACAACCCAGCAAGGCAGGCCAGGGCCAGGCCGCCGCAAACCACAAGACACCCTCCCCTGGACAGTCCATCGGACTAGATAAAGGAGGAAGATAGAGTTCAAACAGGCCGAGCAGAACAGAAATGTTGTTAGGTCACACAGTCACCATGAGGGAGAGGGACAAAAAACAAAAAGACCCAACGAACAACGAGAGTCAGCGAGGCAGGCCACATCAATCCAGAAATGTAGAAGTGCAGAAAAACGCAATAGCATCCAGGAGGACATCATTGGAAGTGTCAGAAAACATAGACGCCATCCAGTCCAACAGAACAAACGAGCAGGAATGTTCCTCAGAGGAGGGAGCATCCAACAGCAATGCGGGACAGCTTGCGTGATATTCAATATAACTTCGTTGTAGGAGATCCTGAGCAGCCGCCCAGATATCCCATTGTGCCAAAATCCCCAGTGCAGCCGCACGCATCATAAAGCCAGCAACGGAACAGTCCCATTCATGGGCCTCTAAGGGACCCACCAACTGAACAAAATCCGGAACAGACAATGACGAATTGGAGAGGCAATAATCCATGGTCCATGTGAAAGGACAGCGGATGCAAGACATCACAGGTTGCACGCGAGTGAAATACGCAAAGCGAAAGGAAAGGGTGTAGGACACATTGATGGTCGCCAAGGGCAGAACACCGAAGCCAGCCAGAAGTCGCTCACGGAGCAGCTGGAGGCGTTCGGGATCGAGAAGGGCCCAGCGGGGAGCAGCCATTGCGCAGAAAACAGACCAACAGCAAGACACCAGCCGCCAAGGCGAGGATTAATGGGAAACCACCAAAGACGCTGGAAAAAATAGAATGAATGAACGCCGGTATCACACCGAAAATAGTTTGGAAGGTGGACACCAGGCCGGACCCCACAATCTTAAAAAAATGCACTAGACCCTCAGTGTTTGATGCGTTAAAAATACGATGAATTAACTCCCCGAAATGTTGGGGGAGGTTGGTGTTCAAAAGGGCCTGTATTTCACTGTGGGTACTCGCCACCTGGAGAACGAATGTCTCCCGGGCGGACGTGAGCGTAACCTCCTCATTCAATAATAGGGCCTTTATTCTGCTCAACTTATTGAAGTCTGCCTCCATGGTAGGAATGGAAGGCCAAATAGAGTTATCAACGATGTCGTGAGGGGGAGGAAAAGCACATTCTTGCAGCAGACAACTCTGTGCGAAACCGTAACAATATACGGAATGCCGGCCTGTAGGCCACAACAGTCTTCGTTATTTAAAAGCAAATAGCTACCGTTAGTAAGCAAAGTAAAGGTAGGAGAAATAGCAGGAGCAGGAATACCCTTTAGCACACATGCAAGATTCGGAACGGAAACGCTACAAGCTCCGTGCAGTTTAATATGTTTACAAATAAGCGAATGACCCACAGTTGAATCACAAGACTCCCCCGTGAGAAACACTTCCTTGCCGTCTCTAAGGCATTTATACATGAAAGGCAAGGACCAGAGTTCATGCAGGAAAGCACTACCCAAAGGCTGGAAACGGCCCACAGGATAATGTTTCATGCATGAGCTAAATTCAAACAAGGAAAAAGGTAAAGCGATAACCCCATGAACTAGCCACACAGCAGAATCTAGTTCCGCTACAGAGAATGGTAAAGGATCCACTTTCTCGATATGTAACAAAGTGTAAGATGCATCTTTCATGGACATGAACTGCTGCTTCTCAGTCAAATTAAAAGGCAGAAAAAGGGCAGTGGTGTTCAAGAAATTCCAAGGAACTTTACCTAACTTAAGGATTTGCAAAGTCCACGCAAACTGCATTACTGAACGCAATTGATTCTGACCATGATACAAAATAGAAACATCATCTTGTACAATATCAACAACAGAGGACACAATATTCTCTAATGTGTAAATGCGGGAAGACAGGGTATTTATACTATTGTCAACAACAGCAAGCACCTTTTCCAAATTTGCTTGGTCTATTTCCCGAAGACGGGAAGCAGCTTCCATTTGTGACAGCTTCCAGAGTTCATTATACGCTTCATAAATGAATCTCTTCGGTCGGGGACCACGAGGTCCCAAGATAAAGTCGGACAGATCAATAGTGCCTGATAGGAGGGACAAATGTTGTTTAACAGAGTCTAGGGACGAATGGTGTAGCCATTGTTTACATAATTTACCAACTGAATACGTGGTGACAGTACGAGTTTCAGCAAATCTCGGATCAGGCTTGTCCTGTCTGTAGCCAGGAACTGTGCCATGAAAACGCAGTTGGCATGCATTCGATGATATGGGCCATGCCAACCAGGGTGACTGTACCAGTGCAGAAACGTTAAAGGAGTTGTTTTGAAACTGAGCCTGCAACGTCACAAGGGACATATTAAAACGCAAGCTATCATTTGGAGAACTCGACAAGGATGGGATGGCTGGCGCATTTAATTGTTTAGTGGTAGCCAACCCCCAACACGTGGTTTGATAAATGGAAGCATTCAGAAACACAATTTGGGCCGGGATAAGGCAAGCGCAGTGCAAAGCCTCTGTGCCCTGCACCTGCCATGGCTTTGAACCCCAGATTGATTTTAAATCCACTGTGTCTTTCCAATACTCATAACCACCCACCGCCAAGGCGCTCAAAAAGGAACCCGAATAAAGTAATTTGGTGTGGGTCAACATTATTTTTGGAGTCAATGGGGCTTTCAATTTAAAATAATAGGACCCAGGGATCGATCGATTAAAATCAGTGAAATAGGTGAATTTATTTCGAAGAGTCTGGGAGCTACCTGGTAAGGGGTTTGGGCAATGTTCCCATTGGGTGTAGGTAACAGGGCTGCGTAGTGCACTCGGTTTGTGGAGAAAATGGTTGCCCCAATGCTGGTAGCAATACAAATCGGCATAATTCGCAGAATTCATATACAAATCCTCAGCATTAAAGGAAGCATAATATTTTAAATCAGCAAACAATGCTTCAACGGCATGCACATCCCAATCGTCAGAATGAATATTACTTTTTACTACATCACCCATCGAAACTCGAAGGACATTTGGTACATTAATAATTTCTGTCGGGCCATGGATTTGAAAGTTTACCGCATCCCATACGATGCCATCAGCAACTGGAAACGCTGAAATGTTCACAAATGTGTGGTCACGCTTCATGATGTGTGAAGAGGAATGTGGAGCCAAAGTTCCAGCAACACTGTTCACAGCAGAGCGTTCAGGTAAATAGTGACCATTGATGAGTAGAAAAAACACTGTGACAAAGCCAATGGACATGAACAAAAAAATTAAGAAAAGCACCATCCAGATGTATGTCCAAGGTGGAATCAAATATTGTCTCTAAACCAGGATACAAAAAGACTGAACTTGGACGGGACTGTTGATGAGTTGGAATCCGAGTCAAAGGAATAATGTGTCGGGCTCAGTGGCGTTGTTGGTTGGTGTGCCACCGACTCTGTGGCGGGATAGGTATACTCGTCCTCGTCGATGCAGGGGGAGACAGGGGGTTCGAATATATTTTCAGGCAAATCAACCATCTCCATGGTAACATCAGTGACCGTTCGGGCAGGAGTGCCTCGAACACATGTCCGATAAATGGCAGGACAAGAGACCGCTGGTGTGACACTATTCAGGATCGGCCAGATGTTGTAGCTTGACATTTTCCACTGAGATGTATCTGTTCTCCTTGCGACCAGGAAGCGGTGGTAAGATGACTGTACGTGTTCCCTTCAAGCCCAGGACTGGAACCGGTGCACGAAAAGAGGGGCCGAATTCTTTTTTGTTCTCCACCTTCTCTCGAACCAGGTCGCCAATCTTCGGAAGCCAGCCGGCAACCGGAATCTGCAGAGCAGGGTCTGTGGCTGAAGGCAAATGTGCAATTGCAAGTTTGTCTCGGGCTTCTTGTAAGTCCTGTAACATAGTAGAATGGTTATCTACATCAAACTTGGCGGATTGCGCCGCCATGTCTAGACCATCAAGGTCAGGCACAAACATTCGTATGCCAAAGAGCATTTCGTAAGGGGTCCGCCCACCCAGAGGTCTTCTAGGGAGATTATTAAGTGCACGCTGAACGGTATACAAGTGGGCCAGCCAGTTCCTGCCAGTACCTATAACTCTAGCTGTCAAGGATTGCTTTAAGTCACGGTTCATTCGTTCAACGATAGAGTTGCCCTCAGGCCTATACGGAGACGAAAATTTCACCCGCACCCCCAAGGAACCCATTGCGTCCTTGTAAGCCTTGGAGGCAAACGCCGGACCTTGGTCAGAATGGAAGGTGCTGCATGCAAAAATTCCCACAAAGACACGCAAATCCCTGATGACATTTCGAGCGTCAGCACTCCGTTGTGGCCAGACCCAGATGAACCGTGTGCACGAGTCCACTGCCACTAAGATATATTTATAGGCAGTGTCCGAAGAAAATGGACCGCAGTGATCCAAGTAAACACACCCAAAGGGTCTCTTTGAAATTCCGAGCGAGGTCTGAGGTGGTCGTGTGACCGTGGAAGGCTTGATCTGTTGACAAACGTCACAGGAAAGCACATAAGTACGGGTATCTTTATATAAACCACGCCACCAGTAACGCTGCTGCAAAATGGAAATTGTCGCAGACACACCAGCATGAGCCGAAGCCATGCCTTCGTGTGCTGCCGTTATCAAGGAAAGTCTGCGGTCCGCGTTGGGGATCAGCCGATCACCAACGTCAGGTATTGTTACATAAGGAGCCTGATCGGGACCTAACTGGTAAGAATATTTGGAAGGGAAACCCCTAGGGTAATTCGTTCCTTCCTTTGTTGCAGCAATAGCTGCCAAGATATCAGTGTCTATTTTAGACATGGATCTAGTAACTGCTGCTACTGAACACGTGACTACTGCTGATCTGGCAGCTTCATCTGCCAGACTGTTACCAACAGCGTGTGCGCCCACCCGCTGATGGCCTAGGGTGTGAACCACCTGTGTGAGCGGCAGACGTCGTTGTAATTCTGCCACTCGAACCCAAAGCGTTTTATGCTTGATTGTGTTGCCTTTAGCGTCTCTATAGTCGTTTTGCGACCAAAAGAACAGATTGTCATTGTATGATTGAACACAGTAGTAAGAATCGCACACGATTAAAGTGGTCACATCAGGATTGACGAACTCAAGCGCAAGCACCAATGCGCGCAACTCGGCCAATTGTGCGGTACTGTCCCCGAGTGTCTGTGTGTGCACCACAGTGGATTTGAACTTTCCGTTCACAAACGTACCTGCAACAATAGCACATGCGGCTGAATAAGCATGCTTGGACCCCGTGGCAGGTTGTGCCGAACCATCGGTGTAGATCACACAGTCGTAATCCTCAAGCGGCAATATAGACAGAGGAGGAGGATGAACGAATTCATACTGCAAGAACTCCTGAGTCTGAAGAGAAGAATCGAATATGAAAGTGACATCCGGAGACGTCAACGAGGTTGCCCATTGTATCCAACGGGGGTGCAACGCTTTAGAGTTCGGTACACTTGCTTTGGTCACTGCCTCTAGAGCAGGATATGGTGTTACCACCAGAATGCGTTTTCCCTGTGCCAGTGCACGCTCCTTCAGAATCGCCATTTGCACTGCTGTCAGAACTTTCTCTACAGATGAAAACCGCATTTCTGCGGAGGTGTACAGATGTGACTTGTATGCGATGGGTACTGTATCACCTTCATTAAAGGTTAAGTACGTGAAACCCACTGCCCCTGGAATGATTCTAATCACCAGGTTTGTGTGGTTATCACGTGTCAAAAGATATTTAGACTCAAGTAGGTCAGTCTGTAAAGACTGTAGAATGGAGGTGTGCTCCGGAAGCCAACAAGACTTCGAAAAGGTAGGTTGTATCAAGGCATACAGTGGCTTGATACGCTGGGCGTATTCGGGAATGTATGTACGTCCGAAGTTCAGAAAGCCCAGCAATGACTGAAGTTTCTTCAGATTAGTAGGAGGGCACAGAAGTGCACATTTCTCCAGAAAATGGGGGGCTAAGCCCTTACCTTCATTGTTGAGCTCATAGCCCAAGAACAAAACGGTAAATTCCGCAATATGAGATTTGGCAAAGTTAATTTTGTAACCTTGAACCGCAAATTCAAGAATAATGCGGTCGACTCGGGTTAGATGCGGAAACAATTCGTCGTCCGTCAGATAAATGTCATCTACGTACGAACAGGCGTCTGGATCGATGCCGTCTAACAAAGAGACAACACGAGCGGCGAATACGCCTGGACTATTTTTGTAGCCCATAGGAAGACGCCTGAATTTGAACATTTTACCACCGGAAGTAAAAGCGCACCATTGGCCACTCTCCGGGGCTAAGTTGTGCGTGTAGAATCCATTTGAAAGGTCAAGGGTCGTTTTGTATTTTTTACGAACAAGACTGTCTACAAGCGCAGAACTATGGGTGTTTTGCACCGCAAAGGTCCGACAATGAGAGTTCAAATGCCGGTAATCCAAAACTAAGCGGTACGATCCATTGGGTTTAGAAACCGCGAAAAGGGGATTGTTCATAGGTGATACACAGGGTTCAATTACTCCCTGATATTCCAACTGAGTCAGAATTTTGGAAACGGGGCCTTTGGCCTCACGTTTTATGGGATATTGGGGTTGTGGCTGCGGTAGTGACCGCAAAGGTATTTCATGGGGGGGAGAATCTTCGTCCCAACCCACGTGGTTGCGGTATAACGCAGGAGCCAGGGACACAGCCCACTCAGCTGCAAGAGCCTCCGCTTTGTCCTTTGGGACATGTCGAGAAAAGCTCAGAAGGATTACCTCCTCCCCCTTACGCGCAGCAAGAACGAATGGGGGTGGCCAATCCACCTCCGCTAACAAAATGTTGTATGAAGAGGTTAGATTTTCCCAAAAAATCCCTTTAATTATACGCTGTATATCACCTTCAATTTGAATGACAATGTTAAAAAGTCTATCAGGGGGTGCCACTCTGGTGTCAGCTGTCTCGACAGTAATGAATGTTTCAGTTGCTGTCGCCTCCATATGAGAACGTAGCGCCTCCCGCACTATGGTAACTTCCGCGGCGCTGTCTAGGAGGGTTACTGCCCACGTCCAATTCAGGAGCCTCGTTCTCACCGTCTGTGGCATATTTCGCTGTTACAGCGGCAACTTTCTTCTTCTGAAATTGTGGTCGGAAACGTTGAAAGTCTTCCGCTTTTCCTCTGACTTATTGTCGAGGTTGGTCTCGTCCCTGGGGAGCCTCTCGGTCCCTTCCTCTATCCTGGCGGTCTCATCCACCGGCCTGTGACGAAGTCTGTGCCTGTGAAGAACGAGGAGAACGCGCATCAGGGATCTGAAACCTATCAGGTGATTTAATTCTCGCTCTATCGCGTAAATCATAAGTGCGCTCAGAAGAAACTGAAACCGGGGATGCGCCTCTCGACCCCGGCTTCTTTTGTTGCTTACCCTGTTTTTTCAGCCTCCAGCTCTTTTTAGTGAAGACTGGTTTCTCATCTTTCTCAGATTGAGATTTGGTTTGTTGTTGTTGTTGTTGCGATTGTGTTTGCTGTTTTGCAAAAGGCTTGTTACCCAGGCTATTTCTACCAATAGTTTTGTAAGCCTGGGTAATAATTTTTGGTAATTCGCGAGGCCTGTCCAATTCTGGGACCAGAGCCAAAGCGTTCGCTACTTGAAAGTTCACTGCATCGCCCTTGACATTCGCAAGGATCAGCTCAGCTACTACTTCAAACACTCCCACCAGTCTCATCCCTAATTCCACAGCCGCTTCAGGGCCATGTTCATCCTGTACTTTTTTAATTACAGAGGGGAGAACCGTCATGGAAGGAGTACCAAAACATTTAGAATAGACTGCTGCGAATACCTTACCCCAGTTGTCACATGCTGTCAACTCGGGAATTAAGTCTTTTGGCAAACTAATCGTTAAAATACGATGTTTATCCACTGGGGTTGTATGTGGAAAAACTGCCTCCAACTGGTCAAATTTTTCTGCAAGCCAATAAGGAAAATCATCCTTATTTTGTGGACGTTTGCCCATCACCGAATTCACCATGACAGGACTTATGGTCACTCCGCTTGCAGCAGCTGGTTGGCCGGCAACTCCAGGAGCGGCTCCATGGATGCTGCCTGTAACATATCGCACTAAAGCTCAATGCACCTGCACCAAGGCCACATACATAGTGCGCAGTTCCGCGACTGGTATAGTCATATAACGCGGATGTGGGGTGTACCCGGCCAAAACAGGCCAAGTGGCCCCCTCAATAGATAAGGGGCCTAAACGAACCGTGGTAGTCGGTTGTGGGAGGGCGCCATTAAACCAAACACGGTGCTGCCAAGCCGTAAGCGGTACTTCAAGAGTAGTATACGGTCGATAGACAGCGGGAACATTAGTGGGTTCATATTCATGGAACAGATTATCGTTCGCGTCCACCGCTGGAAAAGTGATCCAAGAGTAGAACACCTCAAAGTGGAAAGCCGGATCGGCTTGAACCACAAAGACTAGTTCGACTCCCGTGTCGGGCACTCCATACACCCGTAAGTGATCCCGGAGTGCTGTGCGGCTATGCGCCGCTATGTCTATACCCGCCATTACTAACGGGATTATTCGACAACCTTACAAGAGGCAGCACAAAAAGGGTTATGATTAAGAAACCTTTTTTAACAACTTCAAGCTTGAAAGAACCTACAAAAACTTCAATATAGGAGGTATCGCCGTCACACACGCTTCCGGAAGCGTACGTGAGGGGATTGTGGACAAGCACAAGTACTACTCAAGCGTCTCGCAAATAAGCTGCCCCACTCGTTGGTCGCGCCATGTCATAGGGTTTCTGCACATACAGAGCTATGCACAGGATAATAGGACCTCGGAATATAGTGGTGAGCCAACCATAGACCTTAGCACCCAAAACCCCAACCCAACTAGCCTTAGCGTCCCATTAGCACCAATGTACCAATGATTAGACAACCCAGAACACGGTATCTCTCTCTCAGGACTCGCAGAGGCAAGAACACTCTTTCGTCACTCACTCGTACCTGTCCACAACATGCGTAAGAAGAGACACTGTATAGGTTAAAATGTTTATTTCAACTTACGTGCTCTAAGATACAGTACACGTGTCAGTACTACTAGCATAATACATATGAATAATATAATCAGCATAGTTACAACTCCATAGAATACGAACGGGGAAAGCATCTCATAAAGCAGTGGATATATGTCCAACTAACATTACCACCCTCCCCGTGCTGGAAGCTAGTTTATTATACAAATAGAAGACCTCTTGGCTTTGACTAGCGAACCCCCATACCTCAGTCTCTAGATGCAAAACTACATCAGCAGACAATCACAGCTCTTCTCCCTGGAAAGGTTTTCTCCAACTGTGTCTAGAGCGGGCGAACCGCAATATTAAAAGCACACTAATTTCTCCATGGCAGCTGTACATGGTGTTATGTCTAGGTGCGAGGGACAGGCCAAATCAGCAAGAACAAGGAGATGCTGTTATTCGACCTTGAACAGGAGAAAAGGTGAGAGACAGAAAATGCAGACAGCGCTAAAATAACATGGCAAGAGCAGAGGTCGATAGAACAACAGCTCAGAGTAACGTGTGCAAAGAAAAGCAGCATGGCAGCCAGGCCCAGGACAACCCAGCAAGGCAGGCCAGGGCCAGGCCGCCGCAAACCACAAGACAACGCTTGATCTGACTACACTGCTCTGGAGACGCAGAGGTGAGGTGAGCTGAGCGGCCGGCCCGACCTGGCAGTTGTTCTGTACCCCTTCAGCGACGCAAAGTGCGTTCGTAGTCTTGGTGCTCCCATAGGCCTGTTCTCGGTGCTGGAACTGATAGGGACGCCGCTTTGCCTACCCGCATATTCCTCCTTGGCGAAACTAGCAGTGACCGGATACAGTGGGGAGCCTTGGTGCCCTGGATCACTGAGGAGCTGCTGTGTGACGCTAGCGAGCTGTGGTTTTTTTTTTTTTGGGCCTGCTGAGAGGGTAGGCTTGGCTCTCTACATTGCGGCCTGTGCTTTAACACACAACACGACGCAACATGGGCAGAGTGGATCGGACTCAACCTAAGCTCACGTTTGACCACAAGAAGACGAAAGGTCGGGACAATACTACTGAGGAGGGTGATTCCATGCAAGACGCGACGCCTGAAGAGACGGAATGCGACATTCGCTCTATGTTGGTTATGATGGAAATAAATCTTCAAGGTAGCTTGGCAGGTTTGGGCACTAAGATAGACGCGCTCTCGTATCATATGGACAGGATGTCCGAAAGACTAGACAAACATGCGGAACGCCTGGACATGGCGGAGCGCAGGGTCACTGAAGTGGAGGAGGCACAGACGTCGATGGACTCGGACCACAAACAAATGGGTAAGGTCCTACAAGTCCTCCAAGACAAGGCTGAAGATTTGGAGGCGCGCTCGCGCCGCAATAACTTACGGATCACGGGGGTCCCTGCATCGACGCCATCAGGCAACATGGAGAAGTTCGTTGAGACGTTGCTGACCACACTACTGGGAGCTGAAGTGTTCTCTGTGATGTTCGTGGTGGAGAGAGTGCATCGATCGTTGGGCCCCCGCCCTCCTCCTGGAGCACCTCCTCGACCTATAATAGCACGGTTGCTGAACTATAGGGACAGAGACTCGGCGTTGGCAGCCGCTAGGAACAAGCAGACACTGCAGTATGAGGGGTCCACCATCTCCTTGTACCCGGACTTCACGGCTCATGTCCAAGAAGCGCGCAGACAGTTTGCCCCATTGAAACGTCAGATGAGAGACCAGAATATAGACTATGTCATGCTATACCCTGCCAGGCTGCGTGTTAACAGGAATGGCCCCTCACAGATTTTCACGGAACCGAAAACTCTGCAAAAAGCTTTGAAAGAGTGGTCCAAAGAGAAGCGCCCTAGTCCGGAGAGAGAGGTGCTGGAGGGAGCTGTCGGTGGCAGCCTGGATGAATAGGACTGAGTTTGACGCTGTTGGGGTCTCAGTAAGCAAAACTCATGGCATTGTATACCACCTTGCATTGGGAATGGGGAGGGGGTCTGGATTTTGGGAGGTCACGTTGATGGGTGGCAGTTTATATATTGACAATGTTCCGGGCAGTGGTCCACAAGTTATACAATCTAATTGGTATCTGCCGGGGGAAAGCTGAGGACACTGCTACATTGAGTTAGATATCTAATTGTGGAGGTTACTACTGTTGCAGAACTGAGATTATTATGGGCGGCGTATTGGAGTTTGCGCTATGTACACCTGCAGCACATGTACTTACCTGGCTCGCAACATCTGCCCTTGTGTGAATCACACTGTTTGTGTTTATTATTGAGGGTTGTTGGGGAAAGGTGGGTGGGGACTTGTCGCCCAGGCGCAGTTGGGATTCACCTGGCGTGGGTGGGGGGTGGGATGGTATTGAGACTCAAGCTGCTAGTTTCTGACAGTTCTGCATTTCGTAATGATATGTATTGCATTTACATCTACACGATAGTACGTGATGCCCGGCAGATACATGTAGACTTACCTCACAACAAGTACGGATAGTTCCTCTGGAAACACTAGTCCTGACACAGTAAGCGCACTCACATGGAACGTGCGTGGCCTTAATGACCACAGAAAAATACGTAAGATCTTGAGTTATCTGACCAGGCACGATGTTGACATTGCACTGTTGCAGGAGACGCACCTCCCTCTGGACAGCCCTATGCTGCGTCTTCGAGGGCTGCAGGGCAACACCCACGCGGCCGGATTCACCATGCACGCAAGAGGGGTGTTGACGTGGGTGAACCCTAAGAAGGCACTGAAGCTGGAGCCTTTGGAGACAGACACGGAGGGCCGATTTGTTCTAACACGATGCTAAGGGAAGGGGGTTGAATTCCTGTTGGTTAATGTGTACGGCCCGAATTACGACAACCCGGACTTTTACAGGAAGCTGACTGACACTGTAGGCCTCCACTTTGGAGGACGACTCCTGTGAGGTGGTGATTTTAACTTTGTTAGGGATCAGGCACTGGATAGGTCTGGTGGCCCGGAGAGACGCGTATCGGCGGCCGCTAAAGCTATGGATAGCACACTGGTTCGCTTTGACATGTATGATGTCTGGCGCCACCGACATCCGACGCAAAGGGGTTACACGCACTATTCTGCATACCATGATCTCCACACCAGGATAGATTACTGGTTCGTGACTAGGCAACTGCTTACAAATATTTGTGAGTGTAAGACTCTCCCCCGTACCTACTCAGATCATTCCCCGCTATTGCTGGTGCTTGACGCTCCAAAGGCGCGTATACCCCCCTTTACTTGGAGATTTCCCCCTTACTCACTGTTAGACACAGTTTTCAAGGAAGAAATTGCTGAAGCTATTGAACTATTTATTTTTTTAAATGTGGGGTCGGTAGACTGTTTTCAGACTGTGTGGGAAGCGTTTAAGTATACATAAGGGGAGTAGCTATGTCTAAACACGCGGGTGTCCTCCGGTCGATCCGAACACGTCTTGTGGATCTGGAACGGAAGCTAGTGTCCTTAGAAAGGGCCCAGCTTGCTGGGCCTGATGAGACGCTTGCACAGGAGATAAAAACGACCCTGGCAGAGTATTACAAAGAAGCTGATGCGGAGGTTAAACATTTGGGCAAGTATGCTACTGCTCGAGTATACGGAGAGGGGGAGCGCCCGGGGGCGGTACTTGCACAGCTGCTCAGGCAGCGTAGAGCCAAGTCGGTAGTCCCTGAGCTCACGACTCCTGGCGGTGACACCCTGCTGACAGATTCGGAAGTAGCGGAGCAATTCCGCCAATACTACTCGGACTTATATGCTCCCGAGGGGGCAGCATGGACGAACACATGCTTGATTACATTGCCCATATCAAATTGCCATGGCTAACTAATACTCATCGGGAATTTCTAATGCGACCCATTGAGAGGGAGGAAATACTGCTTGCGATATCAAGTATGAGAGCGGGGAACGCACCGGGAGGGGATGGTCTGACGGTAGCCTTTTACAAGGCGTTCTTAGAACTACTACTGCCGCACTTGACTACGTTGTTTGAGGATATGTGTGTTTCTGAGACGATGCCACCTTCTATGAGAGAAGCGATTATAGTCGCGATCCTCAAACCGGGTAAACCCCCGGATGATTGCCCATCGTATAGGCCCCTATCCCTAATGAATGTGGATACAAAAAATTTTGCAAAACTGCTTGCGAACCGCTTGATCCCACTGGTGCCCACTTTGGTTGCGCCGGAACAAGCAGGCTTTGTACCGGTGTCAAGTATGAGAGGAGGCAAAAGTAGAATAGACGTAATTTAATTTACATCGTAACAGCATCACCGGAGGGCATCCAGTTCCGTCAGTGTCCAAGAATAGAGGGTCCGTGCCGATAGGCATAGCAACTATATACACAACAACCGGGCAGAAACCTGACGTATAATCTGCGTACGGTGTTTGCTGCCCTCCAGCATGCTAGGCCGGAAGTCCCCGCTATTGCGGTATTTTTAGACATGGAGAAGGCGTTCGACTCTGTCGAATGGCCCTTTTTACGACACGTCCTCCTTCGGATGGGGGTTGGACCGATCTTTATTCAGCTACTTGGGGTGCTGTATAATTTTCCCACGGCCCGCATTAAAATAGGCAACCTGGTTACAAACCCTATCCAAATGACCAGAGGTACAAGACAGGGTTGCCCCCTGTCTCCTATACTATATGCCCTAGTGGCTGAACCCCTGGCCTGTGCGCTACAGGAATACCATAGCCATAGAGGCATACGGTTCCCAGGATACGCACTGATTGTATCCACCTACGCGGATGACACGTTACTGTATGTCCGTCATCCTGATAACAACCTTTCTCCAATTTTAAGAGAAGTGGTGCTCTTTGGTGCCATGTCGGGTTTGCGTGTTAACTGGAATAAGTCTATTATATTCCCCCTAACCCCGGCCTCAACGGCCTTTGAACCTGAGTACCCGTTACGATGGTCTACGGAGGCGGTGAGATATTTGGGTATAAAATTACACACGGACTCGGAAGTGGTGTTCAGGGAAAACTATGGGGTGGCGATTAGTAAACTCGAGGAGGACATAGAGAGATGGAATCGGCTGCCATTGTCCTTGATGGGTAGGGTGTCCATTATGAAAATGATTATCCTACCACGTTTCCTATTCCTTTTTACAAATATTCCTATGGTGCTACCACAGGTTTTTTTCCAGCGACTTAAATCTCTTATGCTCCATCTTGCTTGGGCGGGCAAGCAGGCACGTGCCAGTTGGCAGATTCTTACTCTTCCGTACTCCATGGGAGGACTTGCTGCCCCTGACTTAGATTTATATTACAGAGCTGCTCAGAGCGCACAGGCATACCATTGGATTCACGGGCCACTTGACATACCGTACATTCATATAGAATCTGTTGTAGCGGACCCCACACCGCTTCCGGCCTTGATCTTTATACCCCCTGATAGACGTACGGGGATTGTAGACTCACTCAACACAGTCACACACGCTTGGCATTGCCTATTACAGCTCCAGGCTGGAGCTATCCTGTATTCTCCGGTCGTTAGACTTGACTGGTGTAGATGGTTATCGCCATGTGCGGATAAAGGGGTTGTAACGGCACTGAGAACGCTTGGGATACATACTATAGGAGACCTCTTTTCAGATGGCGTGGCAAAGAGTTGGGGGGATTTGGGTACAGACGACGTGATTCCGACTCCACTTACACAATTCCAATTTCACAGAGTTAGACATGCACTCAGTGAGCTCCTAGGTGACGATATGTCGGAACCCCCCGAACTTCAGGCCCTGACCAACCTTATCACAGCACAGGTTCCTACCAAGATGGTATCCAAAATTTACCAAGTCTCGATGTCCAATAGGAGTGGTAGCTACACTAAAGCAAGGCTGGCCTGGCAGCGTGACCTACAGAGGGACATCCCGGATGATATGTGGACATATTGCTGTCTCAGCACAAAGCGTATATCCCTGAACGGGAGACATAGACTAATACATTTTAAATTTCTCAACAGGATACACTGGAACGTCTACATGGGTATGGGCTCAGAGAGGAGTCGACCTCCGATAGGTGTAGTGCACAGGCTGCTGATCTTCTTCATTTGGCCTGGACCTGTCCGGGAATAGCACACTTTTGGGGTCTGATCTTTGCTGAGTTAAACCAAGTGACGAATCTGTCGCTGGCGTCGGAGCCGGCGCTAGCCTTGCTTGGATACTCCAAGGCAATACCAAAGGGGACACGGAGATTAATTGATATGGGTCTCCTGTTAGCTAAACGATGTGTGGCGACATGCTGGATGCGAGGCCCTCCTCCCACATTAGCCCAATGGTTGAGAGACATGCTTTATTGTAGTACACAAACTGAAATCTATAGTGACCTGCTCCCACCACGCAATAGACCGAAAAATTTCTGGGCACTGTATAAAACGTATGTGGAGGGCAGAGGTGCTGACGGGAGAGATGCTGCGAATGGTGAGAGGGTAGTTGCTCCATCTGAATCTTAAATGTACAACTAGAGCGGGAGTAACAATGCCTAGGTACTATGTTGCTGAGTAAAGTTCTGTAGGAACAGTGGTCGATGTAAAAACTAAAAGTGCGCAGTTGGAAGAGGCACAAGTGTCATGTAAAACGTATGATGTTTCTCTGATAATTGTACAGTCAGGATTATCTACCTGCGAAATGCTACTGTGATGTATATGCTATTATGTGAGTCTCATGTTGAAGTGGTTTAAAATCTAATAAACAGATTTAAAAAAAAAAAAAACGTTTGTAGAGACCGTGACCTAGTTTTTCCACAGTATGACTAATACAATGTATTTCCACGTAATAAAGCGCTAAAATATAGAAGTACATCAGAATGTGATTTTATTTTGCAGTAGAGTTGAGTGTCATCAGCATAAAGGTGGTAGTTGATCCCGGCTTGTTTCAAAATGATAGTAAGGGGTTCCATAAAGAGGTTGAAGAGAAAGGGGAGAGAATTGAGCCCTGAGGGACACCCAAGGAGACAGAGGTAGGATTGGAGAGACAGGAGTTAATTTTTATTTGTTGAGTTCGGTGCTGGAGGTAGGAAGTGAACCAGTTAAGGACCGTTCCATTAAGGCCAGCGCGGACTTTGAGAGATTCCAGTAAGGATGAGTGATTAACCGTATCGAATGCTGCTGAGAGATCAAGGAGGATAAGAAGGCAAGTGTAGTGTACAAACCAAGGATGACACGATGTAAGAGGAGGTAAGCGAAGCTTTATTCTTGACACCTCAGCCAACGGCGATGGCTCTGTAACTGCCACTCGCAGAGTTCTAACCCTTGACAGAACCCACAACCAAGGTTCCGTCACTGACCTCATCAGTCATGAGGTTCCATGCCACACTTCTCCCTCCCATACAACAAGATGCAAAAATGATAAAATGATACATGGAGAACAAAATACAAACACCCAACCCCGGTCAAAATAACAAAACAGCACAATAGAGCAAAGTGTAAGTTGAAAGTTAAATGAAGATGTGAAATCAATACTAAGACTTACAGTACAACATGACGAAAATATGGAGACATCTTACATAACAAAATCCTTGAGATAAGCAGGTTTCCTGATCTCTCTAACACTTCTCCTGTGAACTGTTGGAGTACTTCTGCAAGAACCTTGTAAACCTGAATCACACACTTTAGTCCCAACAGACCGCTGGGTAAATGTCGCATTGGAAGAAATGGAAGGAGGCTGCCTAATAACAACAACCCTACTCTTGTTCCAAATACGACCATCATGTGTCTTAATGGCATTCCTAAAACATTTGATCACTTGTAGTTTCCTTGTAAATTTAGACCAATCTGCACACCCTTTTGGGAGCTCTAATTTTAACAAATACACCCAGACTGACTTCAACATCTTTCACATTCTTTTTGGAGTCAAAATTTTCTTTTCTTTTGAATTGATTAGAAATCTCTTTCTCTCTCCATTCCCCTGGCGTATTGTCAACACATCCTTTATTCCAGAACATTCAACCAGGACACATACTAGTAGATGGAGATCTCTCTAAAACATCTTGCCCCTCTGGACCTAAACAATGCAACAACAAAGCATGCTTTCTTTCTGCACTCAAATTTGTTCCACAAACACGTGCATAATTGAAGAATACTTTCTTTCATTTTGCCCACTTAATTAAAGGTTCACCAGGCGATGATAAAAAGAAAGGTGGCGCAGTAACATTTTGCAAATTACCTAAAAGTCTTAACACAACACACTACTAAAATGCTATAATTGAGGTGAGTAAACCACACAATTTTGATGTAGCCAGAACACGCAATTTAAATTTGCCAAAGTACTTAATCAGACATTAAAGTCTTAGGGGCATATTATCAAGCCCCAGCGATAATTATCGCTGAGCGCGCTTAGCGCGCTTTTAATTATCGCCGGCTATCGCAGGAATATATCGAAGAGCTAGCGCTGTATTATCAACGCTTAGCGCTATGGCGATAAATATTCCAGTAATAGCGGGGTTTTCCATGGAACATCGCTGGTTTTCCAGTGATGTTCCATGGAAAACAGCGATAAGCTTGATGATAGGCCCTGTGGCCTTAGCCCCACAATCCACCTCCCATGTTAGTATGCCTTAGTCAGGAATTTAACAGACGTTAAATTCCTGAGTTAAGGCAGAGTTAGCGCGATTTAAATTATCGCTACGCCTCGTTGTTAATATCACGAAGCTGCCTTCGCGATATTTTCCCATGTTGTTTTCACAGCCACGCCTACTTTGCATTTCATTATCGATGCGAGGCGAGGCGTGTGGAAAACGGGAGCTAAGTCAAGGAAACACGCGCTAGCGTGTCCTTGTAAATAATGCGATATAATTATGGCCGCTTTGCGCCCGAAAAACGGACGCTAAAGCGGCAATAATTGTATCGCCGGCCCTTGGTAATATGCCCCTTAGTTTAACACCTGTCTCATACAATAGTGGTTTACAATGAGACCGTGTTAAAAGCACCTTTCCACGAGTCAAACCAAGGCAGAGTTCCACTGTTAAAATGGTTTTGATCTTTGTATTAAAAAAACAGAAGCTGGAGGGCGAAAGGACGTTCCTCTGCGCTCCCTACATGCAAACCAGAGAAAAAAAAATAGCACAAAAAAACAACTGAGCGGTCTAGATGTTTCACGTAAACCGGAGAGTCTCACTTAAGAGTCTCGCACATGCGCAGATCGCCACTCGACAAGCAAGCGAGCTAGAGGGCGAATGGATGTTCCTCTGCGCTCCTTACACTTGCCTGCAAATCACAATGCGGAGAATAGAGCTTGAGGGCGAATAGTCGTTCCTCCGAGCTCTTAAACAGAAAATGCCACATACCTCAAGTGCACCGCCGAAAACAGCACAACGGACAGTGCGTACACTCTCGGGAGCGGCTGCTTTCGAAATCTGCGCAACCGCCGAACTCCCGACCTGAGGCAGGCTCCTCGATCCAAGACTGCAATGACGAACTTCACGTCTCTTGAGATCAACGATCGTGCAACCACCTGACTCTCGACAGTCTCCCTGCTCGGAGACCGCAACTCTGCACGTCCAATCTCCTGAGATCAAATGACCGCTTAACACAGGACACAGCTCTCGCTGACAAACTGAGCCACTTCCTGCCTTGTTGAGGTGTTTTCCGCCAAGCACTACCACATCGTGACTCCGGATCCCATCCTGCGTTGCCAAAATATGTAGTGTACAAACCAAGGACGACACGATGTAAGTGGAGGTAAGCGAAGCTTTATTCTTGACACCTTATCCATCGGAGATGGCTCTGTAACTGGCACTCGCAGAGGTCTAACCCTTGACAGAACCCACAACCAAGGTTCCGTCACTGACCTCATCAGTCATGAGGTTCCATGCCACAGCAAGCCTCTCCATAATCTAGGGAGCGGTGAATGTCATCAGCAATGTTCAGCATGGCGGTTTCTGTACTACAGCCTTTCCTGAAACCAGATTGAAAAGAGTCAAGTAGGTTGTATTTGCCTATGTGGTTGTCGAGTTGAAGTAAAGCACATTTCTCCAAGGTTTTAGCTAGAAGTGGGAGGTTGGAGATGGGACGAAGGTTGTTAGGATCATTAGGGTCAGCATTAAAGTTTTTAAGAATGGGAGTGAATTGTCTGAGTTGGAGCAAGTCGGGGACGCACCCGGTGGCAAAAGAGGTGTTAATGATTTTAGTCCAACATGGGGCAATGATGTGGTTATGGTTATGAACTAGTTTAGAGGTGAGGGGGTCTTTGGTGTGCGAGGTAGGCTTTAATTTAGCGATGATATTAAAGACTTCGAGCTCAGTCATGGGATTGAAATTAGACCAGGAGGCGTTATTTTTCAATTGTAAGTTGGAAAGGATGTCTCCAGGAATAGATGGAGTAGATAGGAGAGTGAGAGTATTAGGAGGGAGGGACGATGTAGAAAAAGGAGGGACGTCAACAGGCATCAAGGGGCTAGGTTGGGCCAAAACTTGAGGGAAGGATTGATCAATTTTAGCAATTTTTTCAGAGAAGAAGTTGGCAATTTGCTCACATCTTTCGATTGAGGCCGTCGGTTCTGGAGGGGCCGATGATGTTTGTATTCTGACAATGTTAAAGAGTTCTCTAAGCCGATTTTTGGCACGGTCAAGTTGGGCACGGAAGAATAATGCTTTTTCATTGAAAATGTGCTTTTTATATGTTGATCTTACAGATCGAAGGAGGGCAAAATGAGAGGGCGAGGGGTGTTGTCTACAAGTTCTTTCTGCTAGTCTAAGTTGTCTTCTTTCGTTATTGAGTTCAGGATTGAACCGTATTATTCACCGAAAGCCTCATGTTGGGGTGCTGCTCATCATGCTGTGCTGTTTGTAATCAAGTTTTTATCACTCTCTTTTTGCAAAATCAATAAAATGATCCAAAAACAAAATTCTCATATTTTAATGCAGCACGTATAGAGCCTGAGTCACTATTCAATATGTTGTTCCCCCCCTTAAAACAGCTGCCATAGCAAACACATTCGTAGAAACAAGCCCAAATTCAAGCCGGGGAGCAGAAGGAACAGCCGAAAAAGTCAAATTACAGATTTGACGCCAAATACGTACTTCAACCTTTTCGAAAAAGGACCAATACTGCGCCTCCATTACTTCACAGGCATAACTCAGTGAAGATGGGATTTTAATCTAATAGTCCGCCAAAACATGGGCAAAATGCCTTTGCCCACAACACTTATATAGTCTGTGAATGGTCAAGGCATGAGATAATGACATACTTCGGGAAACAGCCATTACAACGAAACTGGGACAATGCATGCCATTACAACTCATGCCACCACAACGCAACTACCATCACATCGCAATGCCATTACAACGCATTGCATTACAATGCATATGTCTTTACCACGCATGACTGTACAACGAATTTCGCTGTAAAGGCATGAATGGTAAAGGCATATGTTTTACATGTAAGTATAAGGTAAGTATGGGTTTGGGTGGGTTTGGGTTTTGGGGTGTAGGGGTAATTTTAGTGTTCATGGTGGGTGTGGGTTTTGGGGTGTAGGGGTAATTTTAAGGTTCAGGGTGGGTATGGGTTTTGGGGTGCCAAGTGTAATTTTAGGATTCTGGGTGGGTATGGGTTTTTGGGTGCCAAGGGTAATTTTAGGGTTCAGGGTGGGTATGGGTTTTGGGGTGCCAAGTGTAAATTTAGGGTTCAGGGTGGGTATGGGTTTTGGGGTGCCAAGGGTAATTTTAGGGTTCAGGGTGGATTTGGGTTTTGGGGTGCCAAGGGTAATTTTAAGGTTCAGGGTGGGTATGGGTTTTGAGGTGCCAAGGGTAATTTTAGGGTTCAGGGTGGAATTGGGTTTTGGGGTGCCAAGGGTAATTTTAGGGTTTAGGGTGGATATGGGTTTTGGGTGCCAAAGGGTAATTTTAGGGTTCAGGGTGGGAATGGGTTTTTGGGTGCCAAGGGTAATTTTAGGGTTCATGGTGGGTATGGGTATTGAGGTGCCAAGGGTAATTTTAGGATTCAGGGTGGGAATGGGTTTTGGGGTGCTAAGGGTAATTTTAGGGTTTGGGTGGGAATGGGTTTTGGGGTGCAAAGGGTAATTTTAGGGTTCAGGGTGGGTTTGGGTTTTGGGGTGCCAAGGGTAATTTTAGGGTTTAGGGGGTATGGGTATTGGGTTGGTAAGGGTAATTTTAGAATTTTAGGGGGTATGGTTTTTGGGGTGCTAAGGGTAATTTTGGGGTTTTAGGGGTATTAAAAATATATTTTATATATATATATATATATATATATATATTCACTGAAAAAACCATAGGTTTCAGGGACGTTATAGTTAGAAATTAGCATTTAAAAAACCATAGAAATTCACTGAAAAAACCATAGGTTTCAGGGACATTATAGTTAGTTGGACATTTCACTCGTACAAAACCAGAGAAATTCGGCCGTTATAGTTAGTTGAGCTAACTATGACTTGCGCCCCCGCAATGCACTGCTAATGACGTCACATATTACATCATTCATGACATGGTCAGTGACATCACTGATGACATCACTGATGACATCTCAAATGACATCACTGATGACATCACTGATGACATCGCCCAGTGACTGTGTGTTTCTTTAAAGTTCAAATATGTTTTATATATATATGCCAAGGTATATTGAAGAATGAGTGGGTGTATAAGTGTCTGAATTTATGATTTAATAGGTGCGTGACTGACTGTATAAGTGAGTGATTAATCGTGTCTTACTGAATGCATGGGTTAGTGACTAAACTGTGTGAATGTCTGTATTAGTCTGTCAGTTGGTGTGTAAGCGGCTGCATGGGTTGGTGAGTAGCTACATGAGTATCTATATGGGTTATTGATTGGTTGTCTGAGTATCTGTATGGGTGCCTGAGTGTCTCTGTGGGTGGGTGGGGTGTGTGACTCTGTGCATAGATGTGTGAGTAGGTGATTCACTGGGTGTATGGGTTCAAGAGTGCATCTGTGAAGGGCTGTATGGGTGGGTGAGTGTGTGTATGGGTGTGTTGGTGAGTGAATGGATGTCTCAGTGGTAAATGTGTGAGTAACTACATATGTGAAAGGCAGTATATGTGAGTGTTGGAGTATATAAATGACTATCTGTGAGAGTGAGTGATTGTGAGAGTGGCTGTATAGGTGAGTGTGTGCTTGTGTCAGTGATTGTAGAAGAGAGTAAGTATGTGTTAGTATCTGTATGAATAAGTGAAGTGGTGTGTGAATAACTGTATAGGTGAGTAAATGTGAGTGTGATTGATTCTTTGCATGACTGACTAGGTGTGTGAGTAACTCTATGGGTGAGTGGTGGTATGTGAGTGTCTGTATAGGTGTATGAGTGCATATGATAGTGCTGTATTGATGAGTGACTGCATGTATGAGTAACTCTATGGGTAAATGAGTGGACGTGTGTGTAGACCTAGGAATCAGTGAGTGGGTATGTAGTAACTGGTATTGGTGTGTCTATGGTTTCAAAAATGGTAGTCTGCATTTTAGAGTGGGTGTATCAAAGGTTATATTAGGGTGTGAGGAGGTGCATCAGATTATCACGTGGATGATGTCATCAGTGATGTCATTTGAGATGTCATCAGTGAAGTCACTGACCATGTCATGAATGATGTAATATGTGACGTCATCAGCAGTGCATTGCGGGGCGCGAGTTATAGTTAGCTCAACTAACTATAACAGCCGAATTTCTTTGGTTTTGTACGAGTGAAATGTCCAACTAACTATAACGTCCCTGAAACCTATGTTTTTTTCAGTGAATTTCTATGGTTTTTTAAATGCTAATTTCTAACTATAACGTCCCTGAAACCTATGGTTTTTTCAGTGAATTTCGAAGGTTTTTTTAAATGCTAATTTCTAACTATGCCTACAGAGGTAGGACATGTGAAGAAAGAGGAAGAAAAGCGCAGAAAGAAGCAAGAGAAATGCAGAAAGAGGCAACAGAAGTCCAGAAAGACGAAAAAAGATGCAGAAAGAAGCAAGAGATGTGCAGAAAGAACAAACAGAGGTGCAGAAAGAGGCCTTGTTTCAAAGTCATCCTGTGCCTCCAAATTTTTACTGACTGGTACTGGTGGTAACTGACTCTGACGAACCAGGCCCGGAGCCAGTGCTATGCTGAAAGACACTTAGAATACAGTGAAAACACCTACATACACTAGGGTACACTATGGGTTGGGGTATCCCTGTGATTGGCATGACCGCCCCTGTAAGGCCCTAATACATAATAGGGCAGGGGGATTAAAACTACCTCTAACTCAGAGGTGCAGAAAGAGGCAAGACAGGTGCATAAACAGGCAGGAAAGGTGCAGAAAGAGGCAAGTGAGGTGCAGAAAGAAGTAAGAGCAGTGCAGAAAGAACCAACAGAGGTGCAAAAAGAGGCAAGAGGGATGCAGAAAAAGGTAGGAGGGGTGCACAAAGAGTCAAGAGTGTTACAGAAAGAGGCAGGAGGGGTACAGAAAGAAGGAAGAGAAGTGCAGAAATAGGCAAGAGAAATGCTGAAAGAAGCAACAGAAGTGTAGAAAGAAGCAAGAGAAGTGCACAAAGAGGCAAGTGAGGTGTAGAAAAAAGCAAGAGCAGTGCAGAAAGAACCAACAGAGGTGCTGAAACAGGCGTGAAGGGTGCAGAAAGAGCAAGAGAAGTGCAGAAAGAGGCAACAGAGGTACAGAAAGAGGCAACAGAGGTACAGAAACAGACAGGAAAGGTGCAGAAACAGGGAACAGGGGTGCAGAAAGAGGCAAGAGAGGTGCAGAAAGAGAAAAGAGGGGTGCAGAAAGGGGCAAGAGATCTGCAGAAAAAAGCAACGGAGGTGCTGAAAGAGGCAAGTGAGGTGCAGAAAGAGGCAAGAGATCTGCAGAAAAAAGCAAGAGAGGTGCTGAAAGAGGCAAGTGAGGTGCAGAAAGAAGCAAGAGAGGTGCAGAAAGAGGCAATAGAAGTGTAGAAAGAAGCAACAGAGGTGCAGAAAGAGGCAAGAGGGGTGCAGAAAGAAGGAAGAGAAGTGCAGAAAGAAGCAACAGAGGTGCTGAAAGAGGCACGAAGGGTGCAGAAAGAGGCAAGAGAAGTGCAGAAAGAACCAAGAGAAGTGCAGAAAGAAGCAACAGAAGTAAAGAAGGAGGCACGAGGGGTGCAGAAAGAAGGAAGAGAAGTGCAGAAAGAAGCAACAGAGGTGCTGAAAGAGGCACGAAGGGTGGAGAAAGAGGCAAGAGAAGTGCAGAAAGAAGCAACAGAGGTGCAGAAAGAGGCAATAGAAGTGCAGAAAGAAGCAACAGAGGTACAGAAAGAGTCAAGAAGGGTGCAGAAAGAAGCAAGAGCAGTGCAGAAAGACCCAACAGAGGTGCTGAAAGAGGCAACAGAGGTGCAGAAGGAGGCACAAGGGGTGCAGAAAGAAGGAAGAGGAGTGCAGAAAGAAGCAACAGAGGTGCTGAAAGAGGCATGAGGGGTGCAGAAAGAAGGAAGAGAAGTACAGAAAGAAGCAACAGAGGTGCTGAAAGAGGCACGAAGGGTGCATAAAGAGGCACGAGAAGTGCAGAAAGAAGCAACAGAGGTACAGAAAGAGGCAAGAGGGGTGCAGAAAGAAGCAAGAGCAGTGCAGAAAGAACCAACAGAGGTGCTGAAAGAGGCAACAGAGGTGGAGAAGGAGGCACGAGGGGTGCAGAAAGAAGGAAGAGGAGTGCAGAAAGAAGCAACAGAGGTGCTGAAAGAGGCACGAGGGGTGCAGAAATAGGGAAAAGAGGTGTATAAAGAGGCAGGAGAGTTGCAGAAATAGTGAAGAGGGGTGCAGAAAGAGGCAGGAGAATTGCTGAAAGAAGCAAAAGAGGTTTAAAAGAAGCAAGAGAAGTGCAGAAAGAGGCAAGTGAGGTGCAGAAAGAACCAAGAGCAGTGCAGAAAGAACCAACAGAGGTGCTGAAAGAGGCAACAGAGGTGCAGAAGGAGGCACGAAGGGTGCAGAAAGAAGGAAGAGGAGTGCAAAAAGAAGCAACAGAGGTGCTGAAAGAGGCACGAGGGGTGCAGAAAGAAGGAAGAGAAGTGCAGAAAGAAGCAACAGAGGTGCTGAAAGAGGCACGAAGGGTGCAGAAAGAGGCAAGAGAAGTGCATAAAGAAGCAACAGAGGTACAGAAAGAGGCAAGAGTGGTGCAGAAAGAGGGAAGAGAGGTGTAGAAAGAGGCAAGAGAGTTGCACAAATAGGGAAGAGGGGTGCAGAAAGAGGCAGGAGGGGTGCAGAAAGAAGGAAGAGAAGTGCAGAAAGAGGCAAGAGAATTGCTGAAAGAAGCAACAGAAGTGCAGAAAGAAGCAACCGAGGTGCAGAAAGAGGCAAGAGGGGTGCAGAAAGAGGAGAGAGAAGAGCAGAAAGAAGCAAAAGAGGTGCTCAAAGAGGCAAGAGGGATGCAGAAAGAGGCAAGAGCAGTGCAGAAAGAACCAAGAGAAGTGCAGAAAGAAGCAAAAGAGGTGCAAAAGGAGGCACGAAGGGTGCAGAAAGAAGGAAGAGAAGTGCAGAAAGAAGCAACAGAGGTGCCGAAAGAGGCAAGAGAGGTGCAGAAAGACGCAAGAGAAGTATAGAAACAAGCAAGAGAAGTGCAGAAAGATGCAAGAGAATTGCTGAAAGAAGCAACAGAGGTTTAGAAAGAAGCAAGAGAAGTGCAGAAAGAGGCAAGTGAGGTGCAGAAAGAAGCAAGAGCAGTGCAGATAGAACCAACAGAGGTGCAAAAAGAGGCAAGAGGGGTGCAGAAAGAGGTAGGAGAGGTGCACAAAGAGGCAAGAGAGGTACAGAAAGAGGCAGGAGGTGTGCAAAAAGAAGGAAGAGAAGTGCAGAAAGAGGCAAGAGAATTGTTGAAAGAAGCAACAGAGGTGTAGAAAGAAGCAAGAGAAGTGCAGAAAGAGGCAAGTGAGGTGCAGAAAGATGCAAGAGCAGTGCAGAAAGAACCAACAGAGGTGCAGAAAGAAGCAACAGAGGTGCAGAAAGAGGCAAGAGAGGTACAGAAACAGGTAGGAAAGGTGCAGAAACAGGGAACAGGGGTGCAGAAAGAGGCAAGTGAGGTGCAGAACGAAGCAAGAGAGATGCAGAAAGAGGCAATAGAAGTGCAGAAAGAAGCAAGAGAGGTGCAGAAAGAGGCAAGAGGGGTGCAGAAAGAAGGAAGAGAAGTGCAGAAAGAAGCAACAGAGGTGCTGAAAGAGGCACAAAGGGTGCAGAAAGAGGCAAGAGAAGTGCAGAAAGAACCAAGAGAAGTGCAGAAAGAAGCAACAGAGGTGCAGACGGAGGCACGAGGGGTGCAGAAAGAAGGAAGAGAAGTGCAGAAAGAAGCAACAGATGTGCTGAAAGAGGCACGAAGGGTGCAGAAAGATGCAAGAGAAGTGCAGAAAGAAGCAACAGAGGTACAGAAAGAGGCAAGAGTGGTGCAGAAAGAGGGAAGAGAGGTGTAGAAAGAGGCAAGAGAGTTGGACAAATAGGGAAGAGGGGTGCAGAAAGAGGGATCAGGGGTGCAGAAAGAAGCAACAGAGGTGCCGAAAGAGGCAAGAGAGGTGCAGAAAGAGGCAAGAGATCTGCAGAAAGAAGCAACAGAGGTGCTGAAAGAGGCAAGTGAGGTGCAGAAAGAAGCAAGAGAGGTGCAGAAAGAGGTAAGAGGGGTGCAGAAAGAAGCAAGAGCAGTGCAGAAAGAACCAACAGAGGTGCTGAAAGAGGCACCAGAGGTGCAGAAGGAGGCACGAGGGGTGCAGAAAGAAGGAAGAGGAGTGCAGAAAGAAGCAACATAGGTGCTGAAAGAGGCATGAGGGGTGCAGAAAGAAGGAAGAGAAGTGCAGAAAGAAGCAACAGAGGTGCTGAAAGAGGCACGAAGCGTGCAGAAAGAGGCAAGAGAAGTGCAGAAAGAAGCAACAGAGGTACAGAAAGAGGCAAAAGTGGTGCAGAAAGAGGGAAGAGAGGTGTAGAAAGTCGCAAAAGAGTTGGACAAATAGGGAAGAGGGTGCAGAAAGAGGCAGGAGGGGTGCAGAGAGAAGCAACAGAGGTGCCGAAAGAGGCAAGAGAGGTGCAGAAAGAAGCAAGTGAAATGCAGAAAGAGGCAACAGAGGTGCAGAAAGACACAAGAGAGGTGCAGAAACAAGCAAGAGAAGTGCAGAAAGAGGCAAGAGAATTGCTGAAAGAAGCAACAGAGGTTTAAAAGAAGCAAGAGAAGTGCAGAAAGAGGCAAGTGAGGTGCAGAGAGAACCAACAGAGGTGCTGAAAGAGGCAACAGAGGTGCAGAAGGAGGCACGAGGGGTGCAGAAAGAAGGAAGAGGAATGCAGAAAGAAGCAACAGAGGTGCTGAAAGAGGCACGAGGGGTGCAGAAAGAAGGAAGAGAAGTGCAGAAAGAAGCAACAGAGGTGCTGAAAGAGGCACGAAGGGTGCAGAAAGAGGCAAGAGAAGTGCAGAAAGAAGCAACAGAGGTACAGAAAGAGGCAAGAGTGGTGCAGAAAGAGGAAAGAGAGGTGTAGAAAGAGTCAAGAGAGTTGCACAAATAGGGAAGAGGGGTGCAGAAAGAGGCAGGAGGGGTGCAGAAAGAATTAACAGAGGTGCCGAAAGAGGCAAGAGAGGTGCAGAAAGAAGTAAGTGAAGTGCAGAAAGAGGCAACAGAGGTGCAGAAAGACACAAGAGAGGTGCAGAAAGAAGCAAGAGAAGTGCAGAAAGAGGCAAGTGAGGTGCAGAAAAAAACAAGAGCAGTGCAGAAAGAACTAACAGAGGTGCAAAAAGAGGCAAGAGGGGTGCAGAAAGGGGTAGGAGAGGTGCACAAAGAGGCAAGAGAGGTACAGAAAGAGGCAGGAGGGGTGCAAAAAGAAGGAAGAGAAGTGCAGAAAGAGGCAAGAGAATTGCTCAGTTCTCGCTGGTGCGCGTGGCTGTGTTGCCTCCTGCAGAGAGGGCTCTGAGTGGTGCTTTCCCTTTAAGGCGTCACGTGCCCCCTTTCTATTTCATGACATATGCATGGCTATCACTCGCGGCTCTCTCGCCTCCTGCAGGTCATTCATAAAGCATGAGATAAACTGTGACTTTCTGATCTCACTCATCAGATTCCTCCCCGCCCCCGGTGCCGCCTTCAGCCACTGGCCCAGCAGGGGGCGCTGTGCTGGGCACAGGCTTGGAATAGCTGATGACCCAAAGGCCAGCGTAGGCTGAATTTTAGTGCACCATGCTGGTTTTGCACTGATTAATGTTTAGCGCATTTCCACTGGGGGTGGGGGGCGAGGGGGTGGACAGGTCAGCAGAGCAGCTGCTGGAGTTTCTGCTGCAGTGCCAGGGAAGCCTCGATGTAGGCAAACAGGCTAGGGGGGCGTTTATTTACAGTCCTCTAGTATATGAACAATATTACTGCCCCGATGCACTTAAAATTACACTCCTTTTCTCACAAGTTTTTGTGAAATTGCGCTGCCCAGGTACTTCCGAACAGTCTTGAATCTGAGTGTGTGAATATGGATCACCTTTGGTTTTCGAGCCAATGGCTGTGTTTTTTGCCAGTGGCATACTTTGGATGACACCCTCCTTTCCTGAGCAGCAGCGCATGAACAAACCCCTGCTGGTGCTCCAGAGTTCCACATTTTCCGGATCATATGGTCAATGAAGAACGTGAATTCTCAGAGGTTAGGAGGAACACGTGACATTCACCTCCGTGGGCCCAACTACGGCACAACTCACGGAGGGCAGGAGGATGTCTGCGCATGCGTGATGAGGGCAGCATACAATATTTCCCTAGCTTAGCTCTTCATTTAACAAACGAGTGCATTCCGGGAGTTGCAGTCTTGTTCGTACGCTTCAAATAAGACAATTGCACCAGAACACATGCAAACAGTGGTTTGTAAAAAGGATGCCCAGTACTGGGGAGGTGTTGTCATCCTCTTATGGAGACATTTGGTCACACAGAGAAATGTATGGAACACCAATAGAGTGGTAACTGATGATGGGATTAAAAGGCAATGTCAGACTTCCGTAGCATTGCTAAGCCCGGGTGTGCACGTGACAAAGCACTGCTGACGTCAATGCTTGCACTGATCAGTGCCATAGGTCAATATCCAGTATTACCGATAACAATTGCAGCCTCAAAAATCTCGATAGGTTATTTATTGTCACCCAAAAATATCTATACAGCACAGGAAAATAACGGCCCGTTGCAAACATCAAACAGGTGTCTTCAAATATCATTGGGCAGGAGACGGGAGAGTAAAGGAGCTCAGGCTTAGCCTGCGCTTTATCGTTTGTTATATTTACTTTTTGGAATTTCATTACATACTACTCAATACCTGGGACTACTTTTGAAAAGTGGGCATTTTTGTTTTGTATTTTGGGGCGGGGTGAGGGGGTGGTGAGACTTCTGTTTTCTATATTAGTAGGTTTGCAGTGTCTCAACTGAGGCTGGGAGTTTTTGTGTGGGGCGATCATAGAAAGGTGAGAATTGCCCAGTTGCAGCCACTTCCGGTGCTTACCCAACACGGGGGCAATTGAGAAGAGCCCCCTCCTCTAATAACAAGTCTTTCTTCCCCCTCACTTTATTCCCCCCACCCTCCTTGTAGTGTACTGCGTCCCGTTACTTAGTAGCTAGGCTTGCAGAAGACGTAAAAACACACTCACGAGTGGACCCATGGCCCATTCACAGAGGCCGGTGCCTTAGCACCTAGAAAACCCTCGTTCCAAAGTGAGCGCTACATCAAACCCATACGCTGTTTCATACAGTATTGTCAGACGTCGAAGAGGGTTCATTCCGGTGATCGTGTGATTGCAGAACTGAGTGGCCATCGTACCACCAACCCCCCCCAACCCGCACAGACGTCTTCGACCCCCAACCCGCCCTAAAAGGAACTCTTGTGCTGCCTGACAGATCCAACAGCATCTACAAATAAAAGATCTTCACGTCTACACACTTTTAAACTAACTTTTAGAGCGTTAAAGTGTTTTGCGGGGGAGAGGCGCTATAAAAATGACTTCCACGACAAGATGACTGCAGATGCCGCCCAGTGTGTGCTCCCGCCACTTCTCTTCGAAGCTTGTCTGGAATTTTATGGAAAGTGTTACTCGAGCTGGATATTGGTCAATATACACCAATATGTAGTTCGCTCACTTATGGGAAATTACCCCCTCCTTGTCTGGCAGTGGAATTAAAGGGAACTGTACCAATCACAAAACACACTTTAATGAAGTGCTGAAGCAATGCCAACACTGCAGCCAGGGCAAAGGCAAGTTGTGTAATACGAGTAGTTAATGAAAAGCAAGCAAGCGGCCCAGGCGCACTGTCAGGCATGGAGGGTGCACAGCTCTGCTGTTAACAGGCACAGGCCTGGGAAGCTTCTATGATGCCAAGAAGCAGGCACGCCCGCAGTGCTTCTATGGTGCTTTGAAGCAGGCATGCCCGTGGTGCTTCTCTGGTGCTATGAAGCAGGCACGCCCACGGTGCTACTATGGTGCTATGAAGCAGGCATGCCCGAGGTGCTTCTCTGGTGCTATGTAGCAGGAATGCCCGCGGTGCTTCTCTGGTGCTATGAAGCAGGCATGCCCGAGGTGCTTCTCTGGTGCTATGTAGCAGGAATGCCCGCGGTGCTTCTCTGGCGCTATGTAGCAGGCATGCCAGAGGAGTTTCTCTGGTGTTGCGCTGCAAGGGGTGCCTGTGCAGCAGCCCTGATGTGGAGAAACAGCCAAGTCTTGGCAGGTGCTCGTGGCCCAGGCAGGCCCCGCGAGCAGACCCGGTGTGGGAACGGAGCTCGCGAGGCAGCCCTGGTGCTGGTGAAGCAGGCATGCACTGGGGCGGGGAGGACAAGCCTGGCTCTGAAATGCAGTAATGCATGTGAGAAGCTCTGGTGCTACAGAGCAGGCGTCTGGAAGATAGGGACGGTGTGAAACAGGCATGCCTCCCAAGAAGCACGGACGCTACGAAACTGGCTTACCTGGAGAGCTCTCATAGTGCTGTGAAGGCACGGAGCAGGCATCGCTATGGAGCTATGAAGCGGGCACCGCCAATGAGGAGTTCCTGAAACGTGAAGCAGGCATGTGCCTCGTTGGACCAGCTTTGAGGGCTGAAGCAAAAATGGTGGGGGAAAGGCTTTGAAATTGTGAAGCAGGCGTAGCCAATATGGGAAGCAACTCCGTGTCTACGAAGCAGGCATCCTGACTGGACAGGTGTAAAGAGGGCACGCGTGGGAGCGCATCTTTTGCCCTGATGCATGCATGCTTAGTGACCCCTGGGGTGCTGTGCTGCAGGCAAACCTAATGAACAGCCTCTGTATTTTTAAGCCTGCATGACTTGGCGGTCAACTCTCACGCTGTGACGCAGAATAGCCCAGAAACTTTCTCTGCTGTTGCAAAGTAGAAATGGCTGGGGTGCTGTGAAGAGGTCTGTGGCTGTGCAGAAGGCATGGCCCCGAGACGGCTCGGTGCTGTGAAGGTAGCCATTCCGATGCAGCACTCAGCTGTAGTGCAGGCACGCTGGGGGTACTGTATTGCAAGAAACGCGCTTTGCCCGGGCTTCTTTGGCGAACCTTAAAAACATCTTGCTTGGATCCTAAGTACCCTCCGGGGTGCACTGCCCCAGCCCATCCTACATCCCAAAGCCCTGTAGCCTGGCGTGACGCACACACAATGTTGCCCTCTTGAAAGAAATGCTTGGCGTTTTGCATTTAAAAAGTAAATCGTGTTCACCAGCCCCTCATCAGCAGACCCCAAGCAGCACGGCCCCCTGTCTGGACAAACACATCTCTCTTTAAAATGCAGCGCCAACGCTGTGCGGTGGGAGCTGGAGTCTGATTGTGCGCTGTGCCTCGAGCGTCCACGTGCTGGATAAACACCGGGGCTTGGGGGGGGCCCGAGAGGCCCCCCACCCTTATTTAATTAAAGCCCCGGGGAGGTGGCGGTCCCCGGGGCTTGGGGGGGCCCGCGAGGCCCCCCACCCAATTTGAATAAAGCCCTGGGGAGGTGGCGGTCCCCGGGGCTTGAGGGGGGTCCGCGAGGCCCCCCGCCCTATTTAATTAAAGCCCCGGGGAGGTGGTGGTCCCCAGGGCTGTGGGGGCCCCCACGGGCCCCCACACCATAATTTAGAATTGCCCCCGGGACCTGGCCCACCCGGGGGCTTTTTAACAAACGAAGAGCGTGAGCCCGCGCTTCGTTTTTTTTAATAATTTCGGCCGGATTCGCGCACCCAGCGCGAATTCGGCAGAAATTATTTTTTAAAAATGCTTTTTTTGGGCCTGGGGGTCCTTGTGGGACCCCCTGAGCAGGCCTAGGGGGTCAGGGTGTTTCTACCCTGCCCCCTTTTCTTGTTTTTTACCTTTTTTTTTACTGTTTTCTTGTGACTCGGTTACCGAGTCACAAGATGGCTGCCAACACATTCTGGTTTGGAGTGTTGGCAGCCAATCAGAATTGAGCTCGTGCTCGGGAGGGTTCGCGAACCCTCCTCGGTGCTCAGATATCGATATTTTTATTTTTTAAATTTCTCAGCAACTACTGAACGGATTTACACCATTTAAAAAAAGGTCGCTTTCTGAAACAAGAGCTACCTTTTTGCCAAATTTGGTGTAATTCCGTTCAGCAGTTCGGGCTGTAGCCGTGTCTAAAGTTTCCTATGGAAATTTACATGGGGAAAACACGTTTTGGGACCCCCCTTTTTTCTCGGCCCCTGCTTGATGAATCACCCTGAAACTTTCAAGACAGGAGCTGACCTGAGCGCCCCATTAGTTTTGAAGATTTCGCGAAGATTCGTCAAACGGCGCCAAAGATATTGGCAAAAGAAAAAACGCTTTTTGAATAGAAACGAGGTCCTAACTATAACTACCTACTGGCGACCGCCAGTAGGTAATATATATATATATAACTCACGCCCCCGCAATGCACTGCTGATGAAGTCACATATTACATCACTCATGACATGGTCAGTGACATCACTGATGACATCTCAAATGACATCACTGATGGCATCATCCACTTAATCTCTGATGCACCTACTCACACCCTAATATAACCTTTCATACACCCACTCTAAAATACAGACTACCATTCTCGAAACCATAGACACACCAATACCAGTTAGTACATACCCACTCACTGATTCATAGGTCTACACACACATCCACTCACTCACCCATACAGTCACTCATACATGCAGTCACTCATCAATACAGCCACTATTATATGCACTCATACACCCATACAGACACTCACACATCGCCACTCACCTATAGAGTTACTCGCACACTTAGTCAGTCACCCAAAGAGTCAATCACAATGCCATTTACTCACCTATACAGTTATACACACACCACCTCACTTATTCACAGATACGAACACATACTTACTCTCTTATACAATCACTGACACAAGCACACACTCATCCAAACATCCACTCTCACAATCACTCACTTTCACATACAGTCACTTATATACTCCAACACTCACATATACTGCCATTCACATATGCAGTTACTCACACATATACTACTGAGACATCCATTCACTCACCAACACAGCCATATGCATACTCACTCACCCATAAAGCCCCTCGCAGACGCACTCATGAACCCATACACCCAGTGAATCACCCACTCACACATCCATGCAGGTAGTCACACAACACACAGACACTCAGGCACCCATACAGGTACTCAGACAACCAATCAATAACCCATATAGACACTCATGTACCTATTCACCAACCCAGGCAGCCACTTACACACCAACTGACAGACTGATACAGACATTCACACAGATTAGTCCCTCACCCATACATTCACCCAGACATGAATAATCACTCACTTATACAGTCAGTCACACACTGACTGAATCATCATATATATATCACATTCTTAAACTTTTTAGAAACACTCACAGTCACTGGATGATGTCATCAGTGATATCATCAGTGAGGTCATTTGAGATGTCATCAGTGATGTCACTGACCATGTCATGAGTGATGTAATATGTGACGTCATCAGCAGTGCATTGCGGGGGCATGAGTTATAGTTAGCTCAGCTAACTATAACGGCTGAATTTCTCTGATTTTGTACGAGTGAAATGTCAAACTAACTATAACGTCCCTGAAACCTGTGGTTTTTTCCGTGAATATCTAAGGTTTTTTAAATACTAATTTCTAACTATAACGTCCCTGAAACCTGTGTTTTTTTCAGTGAATTTTATATATATGTATTCAATCTCCTCTCACTCTTACAAGGAAGGAATCAGCACTCAGGTTGTAGTTTGGAAGTATTTAATCTGCAAAGGACGCGATCCACGCGTTTCGGCTCGTCCGAACCTTGATAACGATACAAGACATCATTGTAGCTTCCTTATTTAAATGTACAAATGCCTCCAGTTGCCAACATTAACAAAGGACTACATATTATTTTAATCCAAAAAGCTGGCGGCCATATTGGCAAGGTCACGATGTGAAAATTCAGGAATTGATACAGTAAAGAAAAGAAAACAAGTGTTAATATGCACACAATGTCATTTCAGCATATCTTGCCCCGTGACCGCCGTACCTGTATGTTCGTCAACGTGACTTGTTCATAATAAACATACTTAGGATTGCAAACATCAACATAAACAATGGACTACACATTACTTTAAAGTGAAAGGCTAACAGCCATATTGATCTGGGCACGTTGCATAATATAATGGTTCTTACACGAAAGAAAATAAAAAAAAGGGGTGTTAATATACACACACTATCACTAAATAAAGTTCTAGCGATTATAGTTCCATTCCATTCACAGCTCATTTGAGATGTCATGAGAAGAATTTTTTGAGACGAATTTTTCTGTGATAAGGGTGGAGGCATAGTCCTCCTAGATACTCCAAAATATGAGGAGAAAATGAATCAGATGCTAGCAGTATTGGACCATTATAGACCCATTAGAACAGGAGTAGTGAACAAACTGCAAGTCCAGATAAGCAATGTAACTAAAACAGCTCGTGAAGATCAGGTTATCTGTGACAAGGAGTATCAGTTTTTAAATAAATCTAACCCTGTGATGCCAGCCATGTATGGTGTGCCGAAAACCCATAAGAACATTAGTGATCCACCTTTGCGGCCCATAGTATCCTCCATCAATTCTTCCACAGAGCCCCTGTCTAAATATATTGACACTTTTTTGTGTCCCCTTACTACCTTGTACCAATCATATATCAGAGACACAGGGGATATAATTAGTAAATTAGAACATGCCCCTTATGACCCAGATCATGAAATTCTGGTGACATTAGATATTGAGGCACTGTACACAAATATACCTCAACAACAGGCGATAGAGGCGGTAGCCACTCTTCTTGATAGAATGCCCGGAGAAAGGCCGGATGCTTTTATATTGGAATGTCTAGAGATCGTTCTAAAAAACAACTATTTTGACTTTAAAGGAAAGCTGTACCACCAAATCAAGGGGACCAGCATGGGGGCATCTTGTGCCCCGAGTGTGGCTAATATCTATATGGGTGAGTATGAACTTAAACACATTTTTAATGAAGTGGCCCCCTTTTACGAAAATGTGCATAGATGGCACAGGTTCATCGATGACATCTTTTTTATTTGGCGTGGCAACGAATCTACCCTTCTAATGTTTATTGATTGGCTTAATGCCAGTGATGACAACTTGAGATTCACTAGTCACTATAGTGTAAGGTCAGTGGAATTTCTGGATATAGTTATTATCGGTGAAGCAGGAGAAATTAAAGTAAATTTTTACCGTAAGCCTACAGCTAAGAACACCATTTTGACATTTGATAGCTACCATCCCAATTGTCAGAGAGATTCCATTCCTTTTGGAGAATTCTTAAGGATAAGACGCAATTGCTCAAAAATTGAAGACTATGATAAAAATGGTGATGAGCTGAGACACAGATTGCTGCAGAGAGGATACCCTAAACGCCTTATTAGGATAGCCTACAAAAGAGCTCGCTATTACAACCGCGAGGCCCTTTTGGCAGGTAGTACTCGGCCTAGAAATGAAAATTTGGTCTGTGTTATCAACCACTCACCCTTGAACTACAAAATTAAGAAAATCTTGGACAAACACTGGTATATTCTCAATGCTCATGAAGACGAAAACATCATACAAAAACCGATAGTAGCATATCGGAGAAACAGCAATCTTAAAGATAAATTGGTACACACAAGGGAGAGGCAAAGCTTAGAGGAACATCAAACTACCATTACAGGCCCACCAATTCTGGGTAACCACAGATGTGGGACTTGCGTGGCATGCGATACAGCGGTTGTCACGCAATATTGGGAATACCGGGGAAAGAAGGGGAAACTGAAACACTTCACTAATTGTAGAAGTCACAATCTAGTTTACCTCATCCTGTGCCCGTGTGACAAAGGCTATGTGGGGAAACAAGTCGTGAGTTTAGAACCCGATATTGTGAACATAGGTCAGCAATTAGAACCCGCAAAATTTCGGCCCCTATGGTCCAACACTGTATTGACCACAATCACCATGAAAGTGAGTTACGTTGGCTTATCCTGGAAAAAATCATAGGTAGTCTTGGAAAAAACATTGACGAAGTAAGGAAACGCCGCGAAACTTATTGGATTTATACCCTCAACTCAGTGAGAGAGGGCCTCAATGAGGAGATAATTTGGCAGATTACCTAATGGTGCCAAGACCACCTACTGGGTCTTCCCCTTAGACCTAGGGGGCTCTAGGCTCATGATTAATTGGTGGCTGACGAATATCTTAGAACACATACCTGCAATGGACATCTTTCTCCCTCTGTGTTCTTGATAATGGGTAGGCATCCAATACGAACTATTCTGTCCTCCCAAGTAGTTAGAACATCATTTCCATCTTTGAGCAGCGATTGAACCATACTCCTTATGTGAATATACCCATCTGCAGAATTTTGTTTTTAGATGATGTCAAAGAAATACATGCTAGACTGGCAGAATCACATCATGCTACTGTGAACATTCGTCTCGCTAGAGGCCATATGCTGGTACGTGTGTTTTGGAGCTATAATATCAGCTTCGGATTATCACATTATACCAAGGTATCTAATGTACAAGGGTACCTTGACGCACACTACATCGCTTTTAGAGCTGGTTTTTAGAACTTTATATGGGTTATATCCCACTATTTTTGTTGCCATGGTAAGCTCGGGAGATTGCGAGCTATGTCTTTCATCAGTGCATTACCGGCAACCCGCTCTAATAACACTAGCTAAGTAATGTTAGGGATTTCATCAGACTGGTTTAGTAATTTTAACCAGTCCATTATGGCGTCGAGTAATATCAACAATAATATTACATTTTTTTTTTCACTTCCGGGTTCACACGTTCCGGGTTCACACGTTCCGAATCCCACGTCATCCTTATTTGCGGCTTATCGCGAGAGTGAGCCGCGCTAACACCGTTTTTAGAGTATATAACAGACTCAGTTGGAACATAGCCCGTCTTAGGCTGACGATAGCAGGCGTGTGGCACGAGTATCATATGAGAGGTAAGTAATTCCTTGGGGGGATGTCTGTCTAATTGTATGCCCTTTGACACACGCTTTAGGTAGTGAGTTATTAGTATGGGCAGCTCACATTGTTGTGGGAAGGTTTTCTCGGGATGGCTGCTAGGAACTAAGTACAGCGCTAGTTATAATCATGAGAGAACCTTGGTCTTTCTCGCTCTAATTTTGAGTTGGGATTTTGAGCTTTGAGTAGAGGTATCTGTGTGAAGTAGTGCCTACATTGGCGTATAGCGAGTACAAACCTGTGCGCATGGCTTAACTCTGACCGGAAGACAGACTCAGAATATATACCTATAAACCCGTTCCCTTGAGAATTGTTTAAGTGTTAGCACTTGTACACTGTGGAGAAGGTACACCTGACTATTTTTCGGGTGTTAAGCCGTTCTTTTCATTATTTTTCTTGTTGTAGACTGCACTGAGGACCGCTTATAAGAAGTAGTACATACTGAAAACAAACCTATTTATGTATAAATAGTAAGCACCCACAACCATTTGGACGCCGCCAGGCCAAAACTAGGGCGAATCCAGCTATTTCGAGGCTCGTAATTAAAAAGGTATGTGATCTAGTTATATTAGTGGTCACTAATACCTTCATGTAGTGTTGGTAGATTACAACTATCAAGAATATACTCTGAACTCTAGATCTAACATACGGCATTGTTCCTTTATAATATCTAGGTCTCTTGAGAGGATATTTATATCCTTGTGTTGAACAACTCAAGCATCGTTCCAACAGATAGTGGAGTGTTTTGACAACGGGATTCCCAATATATTATAGGATATCCAAACGTAAGGTAAATGTATAGCATGTGGTGTATATAGGTCATGCTAACACACTAGTATGAGCAATAGTATTGGCTCTAATTACATGATGAACTGTATTCAATCTTTCTACTTATCTATTACAGATTCCTGATAGACTGGTTTTTAGAAGATAGGCCCAAATCTGGGTGTGGCACCACTAATTGCCTTTTTTAAACCAACAGTATCCTTATAAAATACGTCACGGATATTTATAACAGGTAAATCATCATGCCTTATCATTGTAGGGTGAAAATTCTCAGTGGTATTTAGGTCCTGTCTGATCTAGGATACTATGTAAAGAAACATAGGACATTAAGAACTTGTTCTATGAGCTTAAGGGATGCTTTGTTTCATTCCCTCTTTTCCAGTAGACATACATCACCAGCATAAGTAGAATCACTAACTATATTCGACTTTTTTCAGTCTTTCTATTCTGATCTAATTCATTTGTAATTCACTTGATTTCCCTCTTTACACTTGGATAGATATATTATTAATCTCATGTAACGGAGGTCAAGGTTTTGATTGTGATAAATGCTCTGTAGTGGCACATTTGCTTGTTATTATATTATTTTGTTTTGGAGAAATATAAGATATCTCCTAGGGCTTTCTATATCAGTAGTTAATGTTTGTTCTTTCTTCTTCTTTTATTTTCACAGTTTTTCATTCCCCCTCCCTTCACCTGTTATAAAGTATTCAATAATAGGTCCTGATGAAGATGGTTTTGAAATCATTATACCATTGAAACGTACGTCGACCAGAGAGAGTGTGACACCCCAGCTACCAGCACAGCAACCGAGGGTTGATTTTATCACCCGGCTTTTCCATCTGTGCATGTAGTGTTGTTCTGGGGTGTATATATGTTGAATGCATTGAGTATAAGAGAGATGACTGTGGAGTTGTGAGAGGTGTGTTTGTGTGTGTGGGGGTTGCTGAATTCTATTATCATTATTTTATTTTAGGTGATCTTATAAGTTTTGTAATACTGTGTATTTATTGAGTAGTACTTTATGATAAATGAAAAAAGCTATTGTGTTGTAAATTGAAGAATACACACACGTATTTTCTAATAATGTTTTTATAAAATGTGAAAAAATTTAAAAGAAAGATAACTAAAAATAAGAAAGAAAAATTGAATAAAAGATGTAATAACAAATAAGCACTTTGTGTGGAGAAGTGTGTTTATTATGCCCTAATCTCGAGCTTTCAGAAGCCGCAATTTAAAGGAATTGAGGTCATGAGGGAATACTACCTTGGTAGTTTCTGTTTGATGGTTGTACTACCACTGCCTCTTCCTTCTGCCCACAATGGTCTATTATATTGCCACAGCCTCTCTTGCCTGTCCTGCATTGTTGGTTTGTTGCCCCTGCCCCCCTTTCCACTTCCTCCATAGTCTGTTGTGCTGCCACTGCCCTTCCTGCCTGCCCATTGTGGTCAAATTGTTGCCTCTGCACCCTCCTACCTGCCTTCAATTTTCTGAGTCCGTGCCCTTGGCCTCTGCCTCTCAACAGTATCCTAATGAACAACTAGATTGCTAACATTCTATATTTATTACAAAAGTGTGGCACGCCTGACGTCATCTTGATGTAATCAAAACTGTAATACCTAGAGCATTTCCTTTAGAAATTACAGAAATGAGCGGGTCTTATTTGCATCGAAATTATGGTTAGTGCTCTAAAAAACTAAAATGAGGACATATTTTCTGAGTTTTCAAATAGCGACAAAGCACTTTTAAATTATTTGTTATCTTTGTGTTTTTTTATCCAGTTGACCACTTGATTAAATGTTGCACTTAGGGGAGAGGATGTGGTGTTACTTCCAGAGCTGCAGACTTTGCAACTGGGGAACCAGGTTGGAGTTTCTGCTTCAGCTCGACATTCTGTGATTCTGGTCAAATCACTCAATCTCCCCATGTCTACAACCAAAATGAATTTGTCCTTGTGTGATGTAACCAATGCTCATGTAAAGCACTCCAATACCTGACCAGTCTGCACTATATAAAACTGCAAAAAAACAAAAAAGTAAAAAGTGTTTTGCACACTTCTGTCATTGGGCTATACGTGGGCTACATCTGGGTGATATTTGTGCTACATTTGGGCTCTTTTGTCTCTGGTGGCCATCTTGGGAGAGGTATTTGTTATGAAGTTTCCTAATTTCCTCATTTACTGCAGTCTCCTCAGTAGGAAATGCTTTCAGTTTTTTACTATGATTCCATCAAGAAGGCATTCAGATGTGTCACACATTTGCCATAAATTCTCAATGTTAGCACTCTAGTTGGTCATTAGATCACTGTAGTAAAGCTACTGCTCACCAGAGAAGTCTGCTGCTGGTATTGAAAGTGCATGTTTCAGTCTGCATGTCAGAATGTTTTTATGAAATAGAAGAGGATTTGAGAAGTCACTCAAAATGTGCCCTAATTATTCTTTCTTCAGCACTAATCATAATTTCTATGGCAAAATGAACCCCCTCATTTTATTCCTTTATAAATTAAATGTTTTAAGTGTTACCAGTTTATTCCAATCAAGATGGCTTCAGATGTCCCATACTTTTGTCATAAGTAAGACTGTTAGCGCTCTAGTTGTTCTTTAGAACACACTGGGACATTCTGTCATTGGGCTATACGTGGGCTACATCTGTGTGATATTTGTGCTACATTTGGGCTCTTTTGTCTCTGGTGGCCATCTTGGGAGACTTATTTGTTATGAAGTTTCATAATTTCCTCATTTACTGCAGTCTCCTCAGTAGGAAATACTTTCAGTTTTTTACTTGATTCCATCAAGAAGGCATTCAGATGTGTCACACATTTGCCATAAATTCTGAATGTTAGCACTGTAGTTGCTCAATAGATCACTGTAGTAAAGCTACTGCTCACCAGGGAAGTCTGCTGCTGGTATTGAAAGTGCATGTTTCAGTCTGCATGTCAGAATTTTTTAATGAAATAGAAGAGGATTTGAGAAGTCACTCAAAATGTGCCCTAATTTTTCTTTCTGCAGCACTAATCATAATTTCTATGGCAAAATGAACCCCCTCATTTTGTTCCTTTTTAAATTAAATGTGTTAAGTGTTACCACTTTATTCCAATCAAGATGGCTTCAGGTGTGCCATACTTTTGTCATAAGTAAGACTGTTAGCACTCTAGTTGTTCTTTAGAACACTCTGGGAAGCTGCAGTAAAACACAAAGGAATTGTTAGACCTGGCACTGTTGGCGTGGGTCTCCCTTCCATTTTTTGCTGTTGCCTCATGTGTTTTTGATGGTTATAGATGCTTTGGGCACTGTGCCACTGCTATTCAGTGCCACAGTGCAAGTGCTCCCTATGGTAAATTGATGTATGGATTAGTGATTCCATGAGCGGTTGATTTGGTTTACTTGTCAGACCCTAGTACAGTGCACTGAGTGTGCCCAGGGCTTGTAAGCCAAATGCTGCTGGTGGGCTTGCAGCACTGGTTGTGCCACCCACAGAAGCAGCCTGTAAAAGTGTGTCTCAGGTCTGCCATTGCAGAGCCTGTGTGCAGTCTGGTACTGCCATGTTGACTGGGCAAGTACACCCATTTGCCAGTCCCTAAACCTTCCCTTTTCTGCATATTAGTCACCCCTATGGTAGGCCCAATGGCAGGGTGCATTGTAAGTATAAGGTAGGACATGCCCTGATGTGTGTGGCATGCCCTAATAGTGAATTACAGCCATTTTCGTTTTTCACTATTGCAAGGCTACCTGTTCTCCATAGGCCAGAATGGGCAGTTTGATTATTACAGCTTATAATCCTAACTGACCCAGGGAACATGGTAGAAAAACGAATTTAGTGTGCCTGAACTCGGAATGATAAAATACATATTTTAGTGAAGTTGGTTTTAACATTCTGTGTTTGAAAATACCACTTTTAGAAAGTAGGTATTTTCTTGCCTAACCATCCAAGCCTGCCTCTGCTAGGTTGTGTATTCCTTGTCTGGGTTTGTGAGTGACAGGGGCTGGGGGACTCCAGGAGATAGGGTGAGTCAGCGCAGGGCTGAATAGAGAGATCTGCATGGAGATAGGTGGGAGGAGTTGCACCTGGGACCTGAATAGGGCTGTGCCTTCCCTCCACAATGCTGGCTCCACCTCCTGTGGTGTGTCTGATGTCCCTGGCCTACTCTGTGAAAGGAAAGAAGGAGTCTTGTCAACAAAGTGCTCCAGGACTGCCCAGAACTGGTTTGGACTAGGCAAAGGCCTCTCTGCCTTCAGAGAACAAAGAGAATATGTGTATAAAAGAGGGGACCCAAATCCCAGAACTTTAGATCACTTTGGGAAACAAGAAGAAACCTTTGCTGAGGAGAGGAACCAAGAGAAACTGAGGAAGAGACTATCCCTAAGCTGAGTGCTGTTTGGGGGATTGGCCTGCAGTGGTTGCCTGACTGCCAAAGAAAGGAGAAAGGAACTTTGTGTGTACTTTCATCAACTTGTAAAAGATCTCCAAGGGCTTGAGAGAAGAGCTTGCCTCCTGCTGAAGTCTCAGGGACAACAGACTTCACCAACCAGCTCCCCAAGAGTCTTTCTGTAAAGTGCCTGCTGCTGAGCTGGACTTTCTGAGGGACTGCGTGTCGCAAGGAGCTGGAAGCGCGACTCACGAAGGAGAAGCGTCGCCGCCGAAGCGCCTCGCATCGCCGAAGAAGAGGATCGACGTCGCATCAGACGCCGCCGCATCAACGGAGAAGAGTGTCGCCGCCGCTGTCGCATCGGTGCCGAAGCGCCTCGCATCGCCGGAGAAGAGGACCGACGTCGCATCAGACGCCGCCGCATCACCGGGAAGCGTGTCGCAGGGCCTGTCGCGGCTCAGAAGAATCGTTGAGTCGCCGCACGGCTGCCGCATCAGTGCCGGAGCGCCTCGCATCGCCGGAGAAGAGGTCCGACGTCGCATCAGACGCCGCCGCATCACCGGGAAGCGTGTCGCAGGGCCTGTCGCGGCTCAGAAGAATCGTTGAGTCGCCGCACGGCCGTCGGGCGTGCACGCATCGTGTCGCATCAAGAAGAAGACGCCATCTTTGTTCATTGCACCGGATCTTCATCGCATCAAGGCGTTGCTGGTCGCATCGCCACGTAAGCGCAGTAAGAAACCGACGCATCACCTCCCCTCGCAGAGAAGAACCGACGCATCCCCTGCGCATCTGTAGGGACCCGACGCATCACCGTTCTTGCGTGTAAGGTACCAACGCATCACCTTCCCTGCAACACTTTCGTTGTATAGCTGTAGGAAAGTGGGTTTCTGTTGCAGTAACCCCCCCACTTTTTGCCTGATAACTGATGCACTTTTCCTTGGTGTGCCCTGGATCCCTGCCAATCAGGTACCCAGGGCCTGTGTTCCTTCCCTAAAAACTGTACTCAGCCTAAACCCAATTGGCATCTCTGGCCACAGGTAAGCCCCTGGTAAATGGTACCCTAGGTACCCAGGGCACTGTGACCAGAGAAGACCCCTAAGGGCTGCAGCACTTATTGTGCCACCCTTAGAGGCCCTGTACCCTGACACACACACACTGCCCTTGCAGGCTGAGTGTCTTGGTGCAGAACAAAACAGAGAGTCGACATGGCACACATCCCTGTGTGCCATGCCCACAAACACACTGCCCTGGCATACCTCAGTCACCCCTCTAGCTGGGTGCCCTATGCCAGTGGTGAGGGCACAGGTGCATGAGCCCTGTGCCCCTACAGTACCCAGGCCCATTCCTGGGCACTGTAAGTGCAGGGCTGCCATTCCGAGTATATGGTGCTGGGAGGTCGTCAGCACGTACTCCACAGCACCATGATGGCTGCACTGAAGACTGAGAAGTTTGGTATCAAACTCCTCAGCACAGTAAACCCACACTGATGCCAGTGTGGGATTTACTGTAAAATGCACGTCAGAGGGCAACTTAGAGTTACCCCCTGAACCTAACCTACAATCCACGTCTTGTCTGAGGGGCTGCCTAGGCTGCCACACAGCAGACATGTTGCTGGACCCCTGGGTAGAGAGCCATCCGCTCTCCCGGGCCTGCAACAATGCACGTCCTGGGTGAGGTGCTAGGCCCCCTCCCCCAGGATGGGCAGGGGGAAGCTTCAAAGGCATTCCGCCTTTGTGAGCTTCCCCAGACCACTTGCTGTACTCAGCAACTGGTCCCCACCGGTTCCTCCCCCCATCCTGGTGGGAAGACTGGAGGGAAACACCAAGGGAGGAAAGGGGGTGTGCCACCCTCTGCCAACGACACCCCTCAGGTGGGGGAGGCGAGGTGAAGCACATCTCCGGGCTCTCGCCATCTTGAAGATGGGGAGCCCTGCCCAATCAGGACTAGGCTCCTGCCCCCTCCCACAGGAGAGTGGCAGGATAGGGGGTGTACCCACCCCAGGGCAGGGACCCATTGGTCCCTGCCCTTTACCTACCTGTAACGCCCCTAAATCTAGTATTTAGGGGCACCCTGAACCTTCCTTCCTTAGATTCCCGCAACCTAAGAAGAAAAAGGACGAAAGAAGACGCCCAGCAGAGGAGACTGCAGAGAACAACTGACTTGGCCCCAGCCCTACCGGCCCGTCTGCAGTTTCCAGAGATCCTGCGCCAAAAATAGTCTTGTCCTGCAGCCAGCGACCTCCAGAACCCCAGGGAGGACTGACTGCCTTCAACAAAGACCGGATCTCCTGTGAACAGCAGCTCTGTTCAAAAGAAACACCAAACAAAGACTCCGAGCCTGCTGAGGAGAAAGAAACCCGACGCCTGGAACCACCACTGCACCCGTCGCCTACAGCCCGAGTTCAAGTGGCCCACCGGTCCCAGCGAGGTCCCCCAGCTCTCCAGAGTCCGAGTCCACCGTGGGTTGACCCCTCCAGGACTCCCCGACGTCGCCTGCAGCCTCTGCACGGAGAACCCCCAACCGCGAGTGGCCCGGTAAGGTGAAATCCGACCTCAAAAGACACCCCTGCATCCAGACGCCCTGCGCCCTGGAGAAAGGAACCCGAGGTGCACCTACGTCCCCGAGCCCTCCAACTTACCTGCCCAGCTGTTGGTTCCTCCTGGAAGTCTTCCTGGACCGAGCCTGCAGCTGAAAACCAAAACCGAAAATTTCCATTGAAATCAACAGGGCACCCGACCTCAAAACAGCACTCTGCACCCGGCCGCCCTAGTGCCGCTGAGGGTGCCTCTTTGGTGCTAACTTGGTCCCCAACGTGCCCTGATCTTAACCCTAGGAGCTTTGCTCCCACAACCCCGTGGCCTGCTTGCCAGCCGCCACCAACCGGAGTCCCCCTATCCTCCATAGGATAACATTGGGCCTCAACACTCTGCACCCGGCCGCCCTAGTGCCGCTGAGGGTGCAACAACAGTGCATCACTGACCCTGGGAGACCCCTGAGTCTAACCCCAGAACCCTAACTCAAAAGACCGATTACTTACCTCGAGACCGATAACTCATTTTTCCTCATAGGATAACATGGACACTTTTTCTTCCAAAAAGTTTCTAAGTGTCGACTTTTGAAAACAAGAATATTCTTTAAAAATCGTACAAACTACAAAAACGTAATTACTTACCTGTTTTAAGTAAATGTCCCAGTGCTGAACCTAGGAGTCCAGCACTGGATTACAAAAGTAACGTAAACATACTTTGCTTGCAAACTGTATTTCCTTCCCTAGGATAACATTGGTAATTTTACCCAGAAAAGTTTCTAAGTGTCAACTTTTGAAATACAGTAATATTCCTCAAAAATCACTACCATAACCAAAACGCTTTTTCTCACCTGTTTACAGGAAGTGTCCCGGGACTGAATCCAAGATCCAGTCCCGTGGTTAGAAAAGTAATCCAAAAAGTAATCTATTGCATTTAACCAGAAATTTCCATTGAGCTCAATGTATAATTGTGTTTAAAATTGTGTTGCATATTGCAACAACTGTAACTATTGCATTCAAAAGTCTATTGCCAATTGAACAGTAGTTAACTAAAGCATCTCATTCTGAGAAAGTATATTTTGACACCCATTGTTGGTTCTAAAATAAAACAACTATATTTTTATATACAAACCATTGGCCTAGAGTTCAGTTCTTGAGTGTGTGGCTTCATTTGCTGACTGAGTGTGTACAACAAATGCTTTACACTGTCCTCTGATACTGCCTTACTGCTCGACCAAGCTACCACTTTAGAGAGTAAGGTTATATCTAACTTTAGCCTCTGCCAAACCTCTGGGGACTGTGGACTCTGTGCACACTGAACCTTACTTTGGTGCAGTATATACAGAGCCACTTTCTTACATTGGTGGATCAGCGGTGGGATACAAACTTGCATTGTTGGACTACTTGGTTACCATCTGATCACACGACAGAACTCTTAAATTGCCTTTAGAATTCTGATTTTTTCAAATTGGCATTTTTTACCAAATTACTAAAAGTCTTGTTAGGGCCTTGCTTAAGTCCCTTTAAAATTGTAGAAAATAAAAAGTCACTATAGTCAAGGGTAGAGGGGTTAGAACTTTTTGTTAGAATGTCTCAAGAAAACAACCCAGCTATTAGTGAAAATAATAATGACATACAGGACATGGTTGAGGAGCTCGACCTCACCCCTTATCTTCATTTGTCTTTCAAAGAGATAAGGTCCTTATGTAAACTTAAAAATATACCAATGGGCCAGCATCCAACCAAACAAGGGCTCCAGGAGCTCCTGGCTGAGTATGCTAAGGCCCACCCCTCTGAGCATGGTGATGACCACGCAGAGGAGGAAAGGAGTGAGGAGGATGGGGATGGTAACCCACCTCCACCACTTCCTAGGGAAGACAGGGTCACTGCACCCTTATTTCCAAGAGTAAACCTCTGGGGACCTAGGGGCCACCTAGGTGGTTCAGGTCCCAGAGAGGACACTGAGGATAGCCTTAGTGAGGAGGACCACCTTTTAGCAAGGTTGGCCAAAAGACTGGACCTAGAGACCAGACTCCTGGCTCTAGAGAAGGAAAGACAGGAGATGGGTTTAGCACCCATCAATGGTGGCAGCAATACTAAAACTAAGGATAGGGAGGAAACTTCTGATCCTAAAATCCCCAAAGGGATTGTCCCTAAATTTGAGGAAGGTGATGACATCACCAAATGGTTCACAGCCTTTGAGAGGGCTTGTGAAATAAGAAAAGTAAAGAAACCTCTCTGGGGGGCACTCCTGTGGGAACTGTTCTCTGGTAACTGCAGAGACAGGCTTCTGACCCTCTCTGGGCCAGATGCAGGGTCCTATGACCTCATGAAGAATACTCTGATTGAGGGATTTGGGCTCACTACTGAGGAGTATAGAATTAGATTCAGGGGGCTCACAAAACCCAGACCCAGTCCTGGATTGACTTCGTAGACTACTCAGTAAAGACACTGGATGGTTGGTTAGCTGGACATAATGTGCAGGATTTTCCTGGACTTTACAATTTGTTTATGAAGGAACACATACTAAGTAATTGCACAAACGAAAAGTTGCATCAGCATTTGGTAGACCTAGGTCTAATTTCTCCCCAAGAATTGGGAAAGAAGGCAGACCACTGGGTCAGAACAAGGGTAACTAGGACATCCACTGGGGGTGACCAAAAGAAAGGGGTCACAAAGCCTCCCCAGAAGAAAGATAGTGAACCCCTTAAGGATAAAAGTAAGGAGTCCCAGGCAGCCCCCCAAAAACCTGTCCAGGAGGGTGGGCCCAAAGACACCTCACAAACTAAACCAGGGTACCAAGGTAAGAATTGGGATCCCAACAGAATATGGTGTCACAACTGTCAGAAGTCAGGACACCACACCAAGGACCCTAGCTGTCCTAAAAACAAGATCCCTAGTACAGCCCCAGGGGTGACTAGTGTAGCCCCAGGAGTTGCCAGTGTAGCTCTGGAGGAAGGGTCCTCAGATGAGGAAGTCCTCCTAGCTTTCAACTGGAAAATGGGCCCAAGAGGTAAGCTGGAGATCCCAGAGGGGAGTAGACACTTCCACCGCCTACTGGTGAATGGAATCCCAGCCACTGCCCTGAGAGATACCTGTGCCAGTCACACTGTGGTGCATGACAGGTTGGTACTCCCACACCAGTATGTCCCAGGGGAATCAAGGAGAGTAAGGGCTGTCCCAGGGGAGTCACTGTTAGGCCTGTGGCTGTAGTGCCCCTAGTCATAGCTGGGTCCCTTAGATGGAGAAAGGTGGTAGTCAGTAAAGACCTCCCCCTTGATTGTCTCCTGGGGAATGACCACTTAGAGGTGGACCTGAGCCAAAGAGAGGCACTGGCCCAATGCCAGGCCTCACCCAAGAAACCTGGGGGGCTCAACCTGCAGTCAGTGCAGCTGAGCCCCAAAAGAGTAAAAAGGAACAGGGTAGGAAAGGTGGGCAACTGTTAGCCACAGTCCCAGAGGGCCAGGGAGATTCTATCCCAGTGAGGGAAAACTCCAGAAGTGGCCCTGGTAAAGCCCCCTAGCCAACAAGAAGACCTGACTAGTCAGGCAACTGTCCAGCCTGAGTTGGTGGCTCCTCAGCTGGCAGAACAAAGGGTGGAGGAAGGGTGCTCACTACAAAGTTTAGTGACCCCCCACCCTAAAGCAACAGGCAGACAGCCAGGACCCAAAGAGACCTGTAAGATAGCCCCTTCACTTGCCAGACAGGAGCTAAAGGTGTGGTTCTGGGCACTGACAGCTGTCAGCAGCCTCTGCTGGGTGTTAGCCTTCATGGCAGCCCTATCCTTGGCATGGTGGCCTAACCCCCTGCCAAATAACAAGCTAGGCCCCCTGACCCTATTGGTCATGGTGGGGTTGCTCAAACTGTGGGTGACCTCTGTGGGTAAGCTGGGCTTTGCCCTGGCTAAGTTAGACTTTGCAGAGGTGGGCACCTCTGAACCCAAACTTAAAAGATGGGGTGAAGACACTAAAGAGCAAGGAGAGGAGCTTTGGGAATTAGGTCCTGAAACTGATGAGGTAGGCCAGCTCCCCAAAGGGACTGACCTGGACAGAAGGATATAAGGCAGAGTAGGCCCTGCAACTTTCAAACCACTTCCCCAACTCTTCCTCGCCTGAAAGACTAGACAGGCTCTCCCAGCGTTGGCTGAGTCTCCTGGCCTTTGGGCTGGGGGGGCTTGTGTAGGAAAGTGGGTTTCTGTTGCAGTAACCCCCACTTTTTGCCTGATAACTGATGCACTTTTCCTTGGTGTGCCCTGGATCCCTGCCAATCAGGTACCCAGGGCCTGTGTTCCTTCCCTAAAAACTGTACTCAGCCTAAACCCAATTGGCATCTCTGGCCACAGGTAAGCCCCTGGTAAATGGTACCCTAGGTACCCAGGGCACTGTGACCAGAGAAGACCCCTAAGGGCTGCAGCACTTATTGTGCCACCCTTAGAGGCCCTGTACCCTGACACACACACACTGCCCTTGCAGGCTGAGTGTCTTGGTGCAGAACAAAACAGAGAGTCGACATGGCACACATCCCTGTGTGCCATGCCCACTAAACACACTGCCCTGGCATACCTCAGTCACCCCTCTAGCTGGGTGCCCTATGCCAGTGGTGAGGGCACAGGTGCATGAGCCCTGTGCCCCTACAGTACCCAGGCCCATTCCTGGGCACTGTAAGTGCAGGGCTGCCATTCCGAGTATATGGTGCTGGGAGGTCGTCAGCACGTACTCCACAGCACCATGATGGCTGCACTGAAGACTGAGAAGTTTGGTATCAAACTCCTCAGCACAGTAAACCCACACTGATGCCAGTGTGGGATTTACTGTAAAATGCACGTCAGAGGGCAACTTAGAGTTACCCCCTGAACCTAACCTACAATCCACGTCTTGTCTGAGGGGCTGCCTAGGCTGCCACACAGCAGACATGTTGCTGGACCCCTGGGTAGAGAGCCATCCGCTCTCCCGGGCCTGCAACAATGCACGTCCTGGGTGAGGTGCTAGGCCCCTCCCCCAGGATGGGCAGGGGGAAGCTTCAAAGGCATTCCGCCTTTGTGAGCTTCCCCAGACCACTTGCTGTACTCAGCAACTGGTCCCCACCGGTTCCTCCCCCATCCTGGTGGGAAGACTGGAGGGAAACACCAAGGGAGGAAAGGGGGTGTGCCACCCTCTGCCAACCCCACCCCTCAGGTGGGGGAGGCGAGGTGAAGCACATCTCCGGGCTCTCGCCATCTTGAAGATGGGGAGCCCTGCCCAATCAGGACTAGGCTCCTGCCCCCTCCCACAGGAGAGTGGCAGGATAGGGGTGTACCCACCCCAGGGCAGGGACCCATTGGTCCCTGCCCTTTACCTACCTGTAACGCCCTAAATCTAGTATTTAGGGGCACCCTGAACCTTCCTTCCTTAGATTCCCGCAACCTAAGAAGAAAAAGGACGAAAGAAGACGCCCAGCAGAGGAGACTGCAGAGAACAACTGACTTGGCCCCAGCCCTACCGGCCCGTCTGCAGTTTCCAGAGATCCTGCGCCAAAAATAGTCTTGTCCTGCAGCCAGCGACCTCCAGAACCCCAGGGAGGACTGACTGCCTTCAACAAAGACCGGATCTCCTGTGAACAGCAGCTCTGTTCAAAAGAAACACCAAACAAAGACTCCGAGCCTGCTGAGGAGAAAGAAACCCGACGCCTGGAACCACCACTGCACCCGTCGCCTACAGCCCGAGTTCAAGTGGCCCACCGGTCCCAGCGAGGTCCCCCAGCTCTCCAGAGTCCGAGTCCACCGTGGGTTGACCCCTCCAGGACTCCCCGACGTCGCCTGCAGCCTCTGCACGGAGAACCCCCAACCGCGAGTGGCCCGGTAAGGTGAAATCCGACCTCAAAAGACACCCCTGCATCCAGACGCCCTGCGCCCTGGAGAAAGGAACCCGAGGTGCACCTACGTCCCCGAGCCCTCCAACTTACCTGCCCAGCTGTTGGTTCCTCCTGGAAGTCTTCCTGGACCGAGCCTGCAGCTGAAAACCAAAACCGAAAATTTCCATTGAAATCAACAGGGCACCCGACCTCAAAACAGCACTCTGCACCCGGCCGCCCTAGTGCCGCTGAGGGTGCCTCTTTGGTGCTAACTTGGTCCCCAACGTGCCCTGATCTTAACCCTAGGAGCTTTGCTCCCACAACCCCGTGGCCTGCTTGCCAGCCGCCACCAACCGGAGTCCCCCTATCCTCCATAGGATAACATTGGGCCTCAACACTCTGCACCCGGCCGCCCTAGTGCCGCTGAGGGTGCAACAACAGTGCATCACTGACCCTGGGAGACCCCTGAGTCTAACCCCAGAACCCTAACTCAAAAGACCGATTACTTACCTCGAGACCGATAACTCATTTTTCCTCATAGGATAACATGGACACTTTTTCTTCCAAAAAGTTTCTAAGTGTCGACTTTTGAAAACAAGAATATTCTTTAAAAATCGTACAAACTACAAAAACGTAATTACTTACCTGTTTTAAGTAAATGTCCCAGTGCTGAACCTAGGAGTCCAGCACTGGATTACAAAAGTAACGTAAACATACTTTGCTTGCAAACTGTATTTCCTTCCCTAGGATAACATTGGTAATTTTACCCAGAAAAGTTTCTAAGTGTCAACTTTTGAAATACAGTAATATTCCTCAAAAATCACTACCATAACCAAAACGCTTTTTCTCACCTGTTTACAGGAAGTGTCCCGGGACTGAATCCAAGATCCAGTCCCGTGGTTAGAAAAGTAATCCAAAAAGTAATCTATTGCATTTAACCAGAAATTTCCATTGAGCTCAATGTATAATTGTGTTTAAAATTGTGTTGCATATTGCAACAACTGTAACTATTGCATTCAAAAGTCTATTGCCAATTGAACAGTAGTTAACTAAAGCATCTCATTCTGAGAAAGTATATTTTGACACCCATTGTTGGTTCTAAAATAAAACAACTATATTTTTATATACAAACCATTGGCCTAGAGTTCAGTTCTTGAGTGTGTGGCTTCATTTGCTGACTGAGTGTGTACAACAAATGCTTTACACTGTCCTCTGATACTGCCTTACTGCTCGACCAAGCTACCACTTTAGAGAGTAAGGTTATATCTAACTTTAGCCTCTGCCAAACCTCTGGGGACTGTGGACTCTGTGCACACTGAACCTTACTTTGGTGCAGTATATACAGAGCCACTTTCTTACAATAGCGTTACGCATCCTAAGGTACATTGAACTCAAAGTGTCGCATTTACCATCTTAAGAGAACTGAGCTAATTCTACCATTTTGAAGTACAGTATTGTAGATTTTTGTTGTTTGTGGTCTTGTGTTAAATCTATATAAAAGATACTTATTTTTAATATACATCTGGTGTGGTGTCCATCTGTAGTGTTGTCACTTGATTACTGTATGTGTTCACAAATGCTTTACACACTGCCTCTGAGATAAGCCTGTCTGCTCGTGCCAAGCTACCAAGGGGTGAGCAGGGGTTATTTTAGTAGTGTACCCCCTTACCCTGACTAGACGCAAGGGTCCCTATTTGGTCAAAGGTACCTACCTCTGCCAACTAGAGACCCCCAAATCTAACATTGGTGGTCAGCGGTGAGGATTCTGGACTTGCATTTGTGACTCATGTACAGTGATTGATGAACACTACTAGTGAGTGCAGACCAAAACGCGACCACATACTTTTGGTAGATTGTTTTTTCTGGGATTTTCTATTTTTGCCAAGAACTGCCAAGTTTAACCACCATGGATACAGCAGCATCCATAGCATCTGTTGATTGTGATGGGGAAGAGGAGAGACTAGAATGCTACAATGTGAAACAGCTAAAGCACTTCTGCAGGAAATTTAAAGTTCCTATGACCGGTCTCACCAAGAAGGATGAGTTCCAAAAGGCACTGAGGGCCTGGGTCCAAGCAAGGAACACCCCTGAGAATGAGGAAGGGGCTGAGAATGCAGATGAGCAGCTGGAGGGGCCATTGGGTCCACAGGGGAGGAGAGCACCTTCCCCAGTAGGTAGCAGTGTCTCTGCCAAAAGCCTGTCCCCAGAGGAGTTGGCGGACAGGAAAGAAAACAGGATGCACGAATTGGAGCTTGCCAAGCTCAAGTTGGGTGGGCAACTGGAGTTAGAAAATAGGAGATTGGCCCTAGAAGAAAAGAGAATGCAGTTGGAGCATGAGAAAAGTTTGAGGGAGTTGGAATTAAAAGCTAGAAGCTTAGAGATTACTCCCTCTGGTGGCAGCACACCGTCAATGCCTGTTGAAGCTAGGGTATATATTCCTAAAGATGTGGTGAGAGAGTTTTATAAGAATGATGATATTGGGCAGTGGTTCAAGGCCTATGAGGTAGCCATGTCTTCCCACCGGGTCCCTGAGAAGGATTGGGGAGCGGGGTTGTGGGGGCGGTTCCTTAGTGAGGGGCGGGACACACTGTTAGACTTGCCTTCTGAAGTCCATAATTCTTATAAGCCACATGAAAGATGCATTGATGTCCAGGTATGGGTTGACTCCTGAATTGTATAGACAGAGGTTTAGAAATTGCAAGAAGGTGGAGTCAGGTACATGGGTAGAGTATGTAACTTTCTTTTGCAGAGCATTGGATGGTTGGGTAAAGGGTAGCAAAGTTAATGATTTTGAAGGGCTCTTTGATTTAATTGCATGGGAGCACTTGTCAAGTAATTGTTTTCCAGAGCTACGCCAGCACCTGATTGATAGCAGGCTGACTAACCCTAGGAAGCTTGCTGAGGAGGCGGACCGCTGGGTGAGCACCCGGGTCCACAAGGGTCACGTGGGAGACTCCGCCAAGAGTGGGCAGGGTCCCCAGCAGAAGAGTGGGGGGGACAAGGGTAAACAGAGGGAGTTCCAGAAAGGGCCCCAAAGTAATCCCCAAGGGACCCAAGGGAAGGGTTCCCAGCCTCCCCTGAGAAGAAGCATGGGGCCCGACAGGTAGGCCTGTTCCTAGGGGACCCCTGAGGTGCTACAAGTGTGGTGAAGTGGGTCATAAGTCTAGTGATCCCAAGTGCCCACAGTTTGGAAAGACAGCACCCACTGGTGCTCCGCCCCGGCAGATGGCGAGTGTAGCCCTGGGGGAGGAGAGGGGTGTCCAAGGTGGGTGGGGTCCCGTAGAGATGTCCCTTGTCTCTTTAGGAGACTGTGAGGTGATCCCCAGGACCCAACTGCCTGATAACACTAAAAAGTATAGGCAGTGGGTGACCATCAATGGCCATAGAGTGGAGGCTCTTCGAGACACAGGAGCCAGTGTGACAGCTGTCAAGTGTCACCTGGTGTCTGAAGAGCAGGTTGTCCCCAATGCATTTTACCCAGTTGTTGCCGCTGACAACACAGAGAGCCACTGCAAGGTGGCTCAGGTTCCCTTTCAGTGGGGGGGGTCTCTGGTACTCTTCAAGTAGCTGTGAAGCCAGCCATGCCTGTTGACTGTTTGTTAGGGAACGATTTGGAGAGCTCACCTTGGGCTAAGGTGGAGCGAAGTGCTCATTTGGAGATGTTGGGTCTGCCTGACTGGGCGTGTGTGACCAAACGGTCCATGGCAGCCAGTAAGAATGCTCAAGAGGACCTGGAGCCTGAGAGGGAGGCCCAGGTGCCTGCCTTAAAGAGAAGAAGCAGGGGGCACGGGAAACCGGCCCCCGAAGTTCCCACGGTCCAGGAGGAGGTAGACCCTGAGGGGGATGCCCTGGAGCCTACAGGGGAACAAGTAGCTGAACTGGGGGACCTGCCTGAGCTGACCCATTGGCAGCAAGAAGGAGGACCCTCCAGGGAAGAGTTCTGCGTGGAGCAGAAGAAGTGCCCTTCTCTTGTGGGTTTGCTTCAGCAGGCTGGATCACATAGGATCTACTGGGAGAATGACCTCCTGTATACTGAGCCTAAGGTTGCTGAGCCTGGGTCAGCCCGTGTGCTGGTGGTACCCCAGCGCTTCAGAGCCTTCCTACTGGGGCTGGCTCATGATGTGCCGTTAGCAGGACATTTGGGGCAGGACAAGACCTTTGAGAGGCTTGTCACCCACTTTTATTGGCCCCAAATGCGCAAGAGTTCAGACACTCATTGCAGGACCTGTCAGACTTGCCAGGCAAGTGGAAAGAGTGGGAGGAAGCAGAAGGCTCCTCTCCAGCCATTCCCTGTGGTCAGCACCCCCTTTGAACGGGTGGGTATTGACATTGTGGGGCCACTGGACCCCAAGACAGCCATGGGCAACAGGTTCATCCTGGTCTTGGTGGACCATGCCACCCGGTACCCGGAAGCCATACCTCTGAGGACAGTGACGGCCCCGTGGTGGGACGGGAACTGATGGGAATTTTCTCCCGAGTGGGATTCCCTAGAGAGGTAGTGTCTGACCGAGGTACAAACTTCATTTCCAAGTATATGAAGTCCCTGTGGCAGGAGTGTGGGGTAACTTACAAGTTCACCACTCCTTACCACCCCCAAGGAAATGGGTTGGTTGAGAGATTCAACCGGACCCTCAAAGGCATGATTATGGGTCTTGAGGAACCTATGAGGCGTAAGTGGGACGTCCTCTTACCATGCCTGCTCTTTGCATACCATGAGGTGCCACAGAAATCTCTAGGGTTCAGTCCCTTTGAGCTTCTCTATGGACACCCCGTGAGAGGACCTCTGAGTCTGGTCAAGGAAGGCTGGGAGCAATCTCCCAGGAAACCTCCCCAGGATGTATATAGCTACATGCTGGCCTTCAGGAACCAGACTAGGCGTTTCAGGCAGTTCGCTGAGGCGAATCTGGAAGCCAGCCAGGAGGAGATGAAGCGGTGGTACGACCAGAATGCCACTCTGGTAGAGCTTCAGCCTGGTCAGAAAGTGTGGGTCATGGCCCCAGTGGAGCCTTGTGCGCTCCAGGATAAGTGGACCGGCCCATTTGAGGTGGTGGAGCGCAAGAGTCCTGTTACCTACTTGGTGGACTTGCGGTCTCCCAGGAACCCCTTGCGGGTCCTGCATGTCAACCGCCTGAAGCCCCACTTGGAGAGGTCCGAAGAGGGCATGCTCTTAGCGACAGATGCTGGAATGGAGGAGGAGACTGAGCCTCTTCCTGACCTCCTGTCGGCGACAGAGCGAGATGGGTCAGTGGATGGTGTGAACCTCTCTTCCACCCTGACCCCTGAGCAACAGAATGACTGCCACCAGTTGCTGGGACAGTTTTCTGATTTGTTCTCCCTGATTCCCAGTGTCACTGATTGGTGCATCCATGATGTGGACACTGGAGACAGTCCTCCTGTTAAGCACAAAACTTACAGGGTAACTGACAGGGTGAGAGCTTGCATCAAGGAGGAGGTCTCCAAGATGCTTGCGTTAGGAGTGATTGAGTCCTCTAACAGTCCTTGGGCCAGCCCAGTGGTTTTGGTCCCAAAGGCTGCCGCACCGGGTGCCACACCAGAACTCCGGTTCTGTGTGGACTACCGAGGAGCTCAATTCAGTCACGAGGACTGACGCGCACCCCATCCCCAGAGCTGATGAGCTCATTGATCGGTTAGGGGCTGCCCGGTACCTCAGCACGTTTGATCTAACGTCTGGGTACTGGCAGATCGCCTTGACTGATGGGGCAAGAGAGAGGTCAGCATTCTCCACACCAGATGGGCACTACCAGTTCCGGGTTATGCCCTTTGGGATGAAGAATGCCCCTGCCACCTTTCAGAGGTTGGTCAACCAGGTGTTGGCTGGACTGGAAGAGTTCAGTGCCGCCTACCTGGATGACATTGCAGTGTTCAGCGCCAGTTGGGAAGAACATCTGCGCCACCTCTGGGAAGTGTTGATGGAGCTGCGGAGGGCAGGCCTCACGATCAAGGCGAGTAAGTGCCAGATCGGGCAGGGTTCCGTGGTGTACTTGGGACACCAGGTTGGGAGCGGCCAGGTGGCGCCCCTACAGCCCAAAATTGAGACCATCCTGGCTTGGGAGCCCCCCAAGACCCAGACAGAGTTGAGAGCCTTTTTAGGACTCACTGGGTACTACAGAAGGTTTGTCAAGGGGTATGGCAGCATCGTTGCACCCTTGACAGAGCTGACTTCCAGGAAGCAGCCCAAGAAAGTGATTTGGACTGACACCTGTCAGAAAGCTTTTGAGGCCCTGAAAACTGCCATGTGCACGGCGCCCGTGCTCCTGGCACCCAACTTCTCCAGAGAATTTATCGTTCAGACAGACGCTTCAGAGCATGGTGTGGGGGCTGTTTTGTCACAGATAAATGAGGAGGGCCTAGATCAACCCGTAGCCTTCATCAGTAGGAGGTTACTTCCACGGGAACAGAGGTGGAGTGCGATTGAGTGTGAGGCATTTGCTGTGGTCTGGGCGCTGAAGAAGCTAAGACCATACCTGTTTGGGACTCACTTCCGGGTTCAGACAGACCACAGGCCCCTCAGATGGTTGATGCAGATGAGGGGTGAGAATCCAAAGCTGTTGAGGTGGTCCATTTCCCTACAGGGGATGGACTTCACGGTGGAACACCGCCCTGGTACAGAACACGCCAATGCTGATGGTATGTCAAGATTTTTCGGCCTCAGTGACGAGAACTCCCAGGAGGTAGGGTAGTTCTCCCCACATGTCAGCTGGAGGGGACACGTGTTAGACCTGGCACTGTTGGCGTGGGTCTCCCTTCCATTTTTTGCTGTTGCCTCATGTGTTTTTGCTGGTTATAGATGCTTTGGGCACTGTGACACTGCTATTCAGTGCCACAGTGCAAGTGCTCCCTATGGTAAATTGATGTATGGATTAGTGATTCCATGAGTGGTTGGTTTGGTTTACTTGTCAGACCCTAGTACAGTGCACTGAGTGTGCCCAGGGCTTGTAAGCCAAATGCTGCTGGTGGGCTTGCAGCACTGGTGTGCCACCCACAGAAGCAGCCTGTAAAAGTGTGTCTCAGGTCTGCCATTGCAGAGCCTGTGTGCAGTCTGGTACTGCCATGTTGACTGGGCAAGTACACCCACTTGCCAGTCCTAAACCTTCCCTTTTCTGCATATTAGTCACCCCTATGGTAGGCCCAAGGGCAGGGTGCATTGTAAGTATAAGTTAGGACATGCCCTGATGTGTGTGGCATGCCCTAATAGTGAATTACAGCCATTTTCGTTTTTCACTATTGCAAGGCTACCTGTTCTCCATAGGCCAGAATGGGCAGTTTGATTATTACAGCTTATAATCCTAACTGACCCAGGGAACATGGTAGAAAAACGAATTTAGTATGCCTGAACTCAGAATGATAAAATACATCTTTTAGTGAAGTTGGTTTTAACATTCTGTGTTTGAAAATACCACTTTTAGAAAGTAGGTATTTTCTTGCCTAACCATCCAAGCCTGCCTCTGCTAGGTTGTGTATTCCTTGTCTGGGTTTGTGAGTGACAGGGGCTGGGTGACTCAAGGAGACAGGGTGAGTCAGCGCAGGGCTGAATAGAGAGATCTGCATGGAGATAGGTGGGAGGAGTTGCACCTGGGACCTGAATAGGGCTGTGCCTTCCCTCCACAATGCTGGCTCCACCTCCTGTGGTGTGTCTGATGTCCCTGGCCTACTCTGTGAAAGGAAAGAAGGAGTCTTGTCAACAAAGTGCTCCAGGACTGACCAGAACTGGTTTGGACTAGGCAAAGGCCTCTCTGCCTTCAGAGAACAAAGAGAATATGTGTATAAAAGAGGGGACCCACACCCCAGAACTTTAGATCACTTTGGGAAACAAGAAGAAACCTTTGCTGAGGAGAGGAACCAAGAGAAACTGAGGAAGAGACTATCCCTAAGCTGAGTGCTGTTTGGGGGATTGGCCTGCAGTGGTTGCCTGACTGCCAAAGAAAGGAGAAAGGAACTTTGTGTGTACTTTCATCAACTTGTAAAAGATCTCCAAGGGCTTGAGAGAAGAGCTTGCCTCCTGCTGAAGTCTCAGGGACAACAGACTTCACCAACCAGCTCCCCAAGAGTCTTTCTGTAAAGTGCCTGCTGCTGAGCTGGACTTTCTGAGGGACTGCGTGTCGCAAGGAGCTGGAAGCGCAACTCACGAAGGAGAAGCGTCGCCGCCGCAGCCGAAGCGCCTCGCATCGCCGAAGAGGATCAACGTCGCATCAGACGCCGCCGCATCAACGGAGAAGAGTGTCGCCGCCGCTGCCGCTGTCGCATCGGTGCCAAAGCGCCTCACATCGCCGGAGAAGAGGACCGGCGTCGCATCAGACGCCGCCGCATCACCGGGAAGCGTGTCGCAGGGCCTGTCGCGGCTCAGAAGAATCGTTGAGTCGCCGCACGGCTGCCGCATCAGTGCCAGAGCGCCTCGCATCGCCGGAGAAGAGGTCTGACGTTGCATCAGACGCAGCCGCATCACCGAGGAAGCTTGTTGCAGGGCCTGTCGCGGCTCAGAAGCATCGTTGCCGAAGCGCCCCGCATCGCCGGAGAAGAGGACCGAGCGTCGCATCAGACGCCGCCGCATCACCGGGAAGCGTGTCGCAGGGCCTGTCGCGGCTCAGAAGAATCGTTGAGTCGCCGCACGGCTGCCGCATCAGTGCCGGAGCGCCTCGCATCGCCGGAGAAGAGGTCCGACGTCACATCAGACGCCGCCGCATCACCGGGAAGCGTGTCACAGGGCCAGTCGCGGCTCAGAAGCATCGTTGCCGAAGCGCCCCGCATCGCCGGAGAAGAGGACCGACGTCGCATCAGATGCCGCCGCATCACCGGGAAGCGTGTCGCAGGGCCTGTCGCGGCTCAGAAGAATCGTTGAGTCGCCGCACGGCCGTCGGGCGTGCACGCATCGTGTCGCATCAAGAAGAAGACGCCATCTTTGTTCATTGCACCGGATCTTTATCGCATCAAGGCGTTGCTGGTCGCATCGCCACGAAAGCGCAGTAAGAAACCGACGCATCAGCTCCCCTCGCAGAGAAGAACCGACGCATCCCCTGCGCATCAGTAGGGACCCGACGCATCACCGTTCTTGCGTGTAAGGAACCGACGCATCACCTTCCCTGCAACACTTTCGTTGTATAGCGTTACGCATCCTAAGGTACATTGAACTCAAAGTGTCGCATTTACCATCTTAAGAGAACTGAGCTAATTCTACCATTTTGAAGTACAGTATTGTGGATTTTTGTCGTTTGTGGTCTTGTGTTAAATCTATATAAAAGATACTTATTTTTAATATACATCTGGTGTGGTGTCCATCTGTAGTGTTGTCACTTGATTACTGTATGTGTTCACAAATGCTTTACACACTGCCTCAGAGATAAGCCTGTCTGCTCGTGCCAAGCTACCAAGGGGGTGAGCAGGGGTTATTTTAGGAGTGTACCCCCTTACCCTGACTAGACGCAAGGGTCCCTATTTGGTCAAAGGTACCTACCTCTGCCAACTAGAGACCCCCAAATCTAACAGGAATCAACTGACAGTCTCTGCCCTTGTTGGATGTACATGTTTTACTGAAAATGTCAGACTTCATTCTCACATGACTGAGAAAGATAATGTGAATTTACAGAAAATATGCTCTCATTTTAGCTTCTAGATCACCTTCCAAACCTCCATGGGAAAAGTATGAGAAAATTGTTTTCTCTCAAACATGATTCATGATATCCCAGCAGAAGGCTTTTTCACAGGGTAAAATCACCTTAGAACACACCACAATTCCTAAAATTAGTATGGTACCATCAACAAATGATTTATAATGTAACTAAAGTCTTATCACCCTTTATACGTTCTCCTTTTGGTGACCCTCAAAACCTTCCATTCACTACAATGCATTTTAATGGGGTGCTATCATGTATATTGGTCCCAATATGGCTGCCAACACTTCTTGGATGAAGTGCTGACAGCCAATCAGATCTCACGATGAGATGTGTGGTTAGGCTCCGCCCAGATATATAAATTTCTTTTTCCTTTAATATTTAAAAAACTACTGAATGGATTTACACCATTTAACAAAAAGGGCGCTTTCTGAACCAAGAGCTAGCTTTTTGCCAAATTTGGTGTAATTCCGTTCAGCAGTTCGGGCTGTAGCCTTGTCTAAAGTTTCCTATGGAAATTAACATGGGGAAAACGCGTTTGGGACCCCCCTTTTTTCTCAGCCCCCGCTTGACGAATCACCCCGAAACTTTCAAGACAGGAACTGACCTGAGCGGGCCATTAGTTTTGAAAATTTCGCGAAGATTCGTCAAATGGCGCCAAAGATATTGGCAAAAGAAAAAACGCTTTTTGAATAGAAACTAGGTCCTAACTATAACTACCTACTGGCGACCGCTAGTAGGTAATATATATATATATATATATATTCACTTAAAAACCATAGGTTTCAGGGACGTTATAGTTAGTTGGACATTTCACTTGTACAAAACCAGAAAAATTCGGCCGTTATAGTTAGTTGAGCTAACTATAACTCACGCCCCCGCAATGCACTGCTGATGACGTCACATATTACATCACTCATGACATGGTCAGTGACATCACTGATGACATCTCAAATGACATCACTGATGACATCATCCACGTGATAATCTGATGCACCTCCTCACACCCTAATATAACCTTTGATACACCCACTCTAAAATTCAGACTGCCATTCTCGAAACCATAGACACACCAATACCAGTTACTACATACCCACTCACTGATTCATAGGTCTACACACACATCTACTCCCTCATCCATACAGTCACTCATAAATGCAGTCACTCATCAATACAGCCACTATCATATGTACTCATACACCCATACAGACACTCACACACCGCCACTCACCCATAGAGTTACTCACACAGCTAGTCAGTAATGCAAAGAATCAATGACACTCCCATTTACTCACCTACACAGTTATACACACACCACCTCACTTATTTATACAGATACTAACACATACTTACTGTCATATACAATCACTGACACAAGCACACACTCGTCCATACAGCTACTCTCACAATCACTCACTCTCACATATAATCGTTTATATACTCCAACACTCATATATACTGCCTTTCACATATGTTGTTACTCACACATGTACCACTAAGACATGGATTCACTCACCAACACAGCTATACACACACTCACCCACCCATATAGCCCCTCATAGTCGCACTCTTGAACCCATACACCCAGTGAATCACCCACTCACACATCCATGCAGGGAGTCACACACACCCCACCCACCCACACAGACTATGAGACACCAATCCAGGTACTCAGACAACCAATCAAAAACCATTATATAGATACTGATGTAGCTACTCACCAACCCAAGCAGCCACTTACACACCAACTGACAGACTGATACAGACATTCATACAGATTAGTCAGTCAAGAATGTATTAGTAAGACATGTTTAATCACTCACTTATACAGTCAGTCATGCACCTATTAAATCATCCATTCAGACACTAATATACGCACTCATTCTTCAATACACCTTGGCATATATATGTATAAAACATATTTAAACTCTTTAGAAATACTCAGTCACTGGATGATGTCATCAGTGATGTCATCAGTGATGTCATTTGAGATGTCATCAGTGATGTCACTGACCATGTCATGAGTGATGTAATATGTGACGTCATCAGCAGTGCATTGCGGGGGCGCGAGTTATAGTTAGCCTCAACTAACTATAACGGCCGAATTTCTCTGGTTTTGTACAAGTGAAATGTCCAACTAACTATAACGTCCCTGAAACCTATGTTTTTTTCAGTGAATTTTTATGGTTTTTTAAATGCTAATTTTTAACTATAGCGTCCCTGAAACCTCTTTTTTTCAGTGCATTTCTAAGGTTTTTTAAAGTCTAATTTCTAACTATAACGTCCTTTTTTGGCTAAAGTTCCTTAAACTTTTTGCCTTCCTCCTAGACCTTTTTCTGACATTATGTTGCCGACTTAGATGCTTTGGGCACTTTGCCACTGCTGATCAGTGTCAAAGTGCAAGTGCTCCCTGTATAAAGTGTTATGGTAATTGGTTGTCCATAATTGGTATGTTTGTCTTACTAGTAAAGTCCCTAGTAAAGTGCACTATGTGTGCCAGGGCTGGTAATGCAAAGGCTACTAGTGGGCCTGCAGCACTAATTGTGCCACCCACACAAGTAGCCCTAAAAGAGATCTCAGGCCTGCCACTGCAGTGCCTGCGCGCAGTTTGTTAACTGCCTTGTTGTCCTGACAAGTGCACCCACTTGCCAGGCCTTACCCTTCCCTTTTATGCACATCAGACACCCCTATAGTAGGCCCAAGGTACCCCCTGGGCAGGGTGCAGTGTATGTGAAAGGTAGGACATGTACTGAGGTGTGTACCATGTCCTGACAGTGAAATACTGCCAAATACGTTTTTCACTGTTGCAAGGCCATCTTGCCCATAGGACAGAATGGGGAATGCTGTGTCACATGTTTCCAGCATATCTCCCCATAGGCATAAGATGGAGAGGTGGAGTTTAGTGTGCCTGAACTCAGAATTTAATAACACATCTTTTTGTGAAGATGGTTTTTGAATTGTGTGTTTAGAAATCGCGCTTTTAGAAGTGGCTGGTTTCTTGTCCTAACCATCCTGCATGCCTCTGGCTGGTTGTGTATTGACTGTCTGGGTTTGGATGTGACAGGGTCTGGGAAGTGTCCTGACCCCAGGGAGGAGTAGGTGAGACAGCAACAGGCTGGGCTGCATTTGGTGTGGGGGGAGGAGTAGCCCCCTGGATGTGAAGAGGGCTGTGTTGCTGCCACAAAAGGATGGCTCCACCTCCTGCGGACGTCTGGGGCCCAGACCCTCACTATCAAAGGAAGAGGGTGTGCACTGGAAGGAAGACACCCAGGTCTGGTTTGGACCGGGCTCAGAGCCCCCTGAACACAAAGACTTCAAAGGCATTTAGGGGTATAAATGTGAGAGCTGAAACCCCTGAACTCAAGACTGAACTCAAGCCTGAAAAAGGATTGAAACTACTTCGTGATCAAGAGGAACCTCTGCCAAAGAAGAACAGCTGAAGAGACTGAAGAGAAGGACTGCCCTTGCTGTGTGTTCTGGGGCTGGCCTGCAGTTTGCTGATTTGACTAAGGAGAGGACAAGGGACTTTGCTGTGTGCTGTGTCCCCCTGCTTGAAAGGACTTTGCTGTGTGCTGTGTCCTGAAGTAACTTGTCTCCAAGGGCCCGAGGAGAGCTGGTCCCCTGTTGTGGAAACTCAGGAACATCAAAGTTTCCAACCGTGTCTCAGCGATGCCTGGTGCGTGGTGCTTTTGCACGCCTGAGACTGCCGTGTGGTCTGTGGTACTGTTTACGAGGTGCCCCGTGACCGCATTGCCCCCGCAGCGTGAAACATCGTCCACGCTGCTGCATTGCTGTTTGTGGCCCGAGCCGTCATCGTAACTGAGGCTGTGAGTAAGGATCGCCGCCGCCGGCCCGAGCCGCAACGTGCTAAAGGATTTCTGGAAGCTAAGGAAGCTGCAGGGTGAACGGGATCGTGATCGTTGTTCGCCAAGAGGAATCTGCCCAAGATCGTCAACGAAGGAGAAGGCAGCGCCGTAACCCGTCCGGCTACAGCGTCGGCAAGCACCGGAGCTGCAACATCATCGGGACCGCCCAGCAGGACATCCGACGAGCGGGGAGAGAGAGAGAGCGAGGCAGCGCACCCCCCAGGTAAGGCTTGGACTCCGGTCGGGAGCCGCAAGCGTGTGTGGCCTGGGGAGGCGTGCAGGAGGAGTACGGGAGTGCTCCGATCTCTCTCCCGCTGCACCGCGTTAGACGCGCTGAGTCCCCGAGTGGCCCGTACCTGCCCAGCAGTACCTGGGGCGCCCCTTTAAGCTTACGACCGTTGTCTCTGTTGTTGGGGCCTAGTGGTGCCCGAGCTGATTGAGCAGATTGGCTTACTGCATTATTCTTGCATTACGAACTGCATTATTCTTGCATTGCAAACCGCATTATTCCTGCGTTACGAACTGCATTAGTACGTGCATTAAGGACTGTCTTATTTCTACATTACGAACTGCATAGCATTGCATTAGGACTGCATTAGATCATTGTGAACTGCTCATTAATACCGCAAGAACCTACAAGTGATTGTTGGCCTAATAACCGGCCCAGTGAAATATTCAGAATACGCATATGTTGGATTTCTATCGTTTGGTCTCATAGTATTTCTTTTGATAAAGATACCGCTCTTTTTTTCCCTAAATCAGTGTGGTGTCCATTTGTGGTGTTATCACTGTGTTACTGGGAGTGTGGTTGCAAATACTTTACACATTGCCTTGGAGATAAGCCTGGCTGCTCGTGCCAAGCTACCGGAGGGTGAGCAGGGGTTATCTAAGAGTGTGTCCCTCCTTTCCCTGACTAGAAGCAAGGGTCCCTATTTGGACTAAGGTACCTACCTCAGCCAACGAGAGACCCCCAGTTCTAACAGCCGACATCAAAATAGCATTACTAGACTTTACTCAGTCTGGCTTATCCAGCTCCGTGAGTACTTGGTATCTATTGCTAGTTACAAGTGAAGATTGCTCCTTTCTCATCTGCAGATTCTGTGCTAATCGGGCGTTTGGTGAAGTGACTGGGCCACAGGGTTTGAGATGTCTGTAAAAGAAACCCAGCGGCAATATGCCTATCCCATGCTCAGTACCCCATCTAAATCATTTCCTCTCGCTCCTGAGTAGTGTCTCTGTGAGGTCTGTGTTTCGGCAATTTACCACTATACAGTCTCCATAAGTAGTCTTACGTAGGGGACCAACCCAGCTCACTCTTCTGACAAACAGAATGTCATGGTAGCTGGAGTTTTCGTAATCTGTGTTTTGGGATAACCAATGGCATACCTTGTTTTTCAGTTGACTTGTGGTTTCTTTTAAACTGCCCTGTAGCGGGGGGACATTAGTTAAAATCACAACATATGGACAACATTCCGGTGGAAGATCCAGGTTTTACCTCATTTAGTAAATCATGTGTATCTGCAGCATCATTTGAAGAAAAAAGAGGCTGACTAAGGGGTTCAATACCATTTACATTATGTGTAAAGCTCTGAGTGTTAGATCTAAATCTACCACCAGTACGCTCACCCTCAATTATATGATTTATTTGCTTCAGTGCTCCGTCTTTAGACTGGTCTTTCCCCGGAACATGCCCAATGTTTTGCAAGGTAACCACAGGAGAGAGTTGTAGGGTTTTGTTACAGTGATTTCTGATGGAGCAAAACTTGCAAAAATGCGTCCTGCTCGAATTAACTCCCCCATAACAAATACTAACATGTGTGTTGTGATTAAAAAAGCACCTTACACGAACATAAGGGTAAGCTTGCTTGTGCATGCGCACAATAATAAGGACTAATGTGTGAAAAAGCATGGCTGCATATTTGTTATTTTATGCTTGCTAAAACATGAATTAGGTGTGTTGTACATTGCACATTTTGTGCAGTGCGCTAATAAGAGAAATAATGCTTCGTATTAACGCGTTTTGCTAGGATAATACAGGGTAGCTATGGTGGGTGGTAAACAGTGAGAATTTCATTGTCATATAATTAATATATGTCTGTATTCATTCGTTATAGAAGCGCCATGTTTGAGGCCTCGTTAAGTTGACAAATGTTTGTGGGATGGAGAAAGTTAACACATGTGCACTAGAAGGCGCCTGGCTCAGCAGAAAACTTGGATGAATGCAGAGTGCCCCAGTCACTATTGTGTGGCTGCCAAAATATGTTGTACACCGTGGGACCGAGCATTCCTGCGTGCATCTTTGCGGACTCAGCGGAACGAATAATTATTTTAAACATAAAATGTTGCATATAATGTATAAATGAATTGAGCCTTGTTGAAACTATGGGGTATGTCATAAGGGGGTGGGTTAACGCATGTGAACCTAGATGGTGAGACCCTACTCCTCCTGTCCTGACCAATGAGAGCTCGTTTTCCAGTTAGATTTGAAACAATTTTAGATGATTTGCCAGGATTTTCACTATAATTGGGGTGCCTTTAGGGGTGTGGTTTACAGTTGCTGTCCTATGAAGATAGATGGGTGAGCGTCGCTGTCCGTCGGTTTGCTGAGAGGCCCCGCTGTCCTGTTCCTGTTCCATCTGTCCTGTTAGCCTTTGTTTCCTGAGCCTATCTCAGGGAACCCCTGCCATCGCCTAGGCCAAGGGGGTGGTCTTTCACCAATTTCCATGGGTTTGTATACTGAAATGTATTTGTAGATGCATTTTGTCTCTGAAACTTTTGTCTCTTCTCCTATCCCCTCCTCAAATGCAAATCGATTGTTCTGAGGTGTTTATGGATGGCTCTTTATTTTTAATTCACGTGAATGATTCCTGTTTACACTGTGAATCTGTAATGAGCAAATGAAATTCTTAATCTGAGATAAAATTAATCAACCTTACAGAGAGTCTGTGATTATTTGGTCAGTTAGAAAATTAGAAATTAGTCTTATTATTATCATCAACTACTCAACTAATGGTCCATCGACCAAAGGAAGAGAGTTTACAGGCAGGCTCTGATATGTATTAGAGGTGACTGAAGGGAGCCTGCAAGGGTAAATTCGTCAACAGTACAAAACTAAACCCTCCAGCGCATATTGCCAGTGTGACCAGGGATCTGGGTATATGGGTAAAGTGTATGATGGGCCCCGTTGCGTGAAGAAATGTTTGTTTGAATTTTGTTGATCCCTGGTTGTGTGGTATTTTGTGGTAAGCTGCGCTGGATCATTTCCCACCCTACTGTGGTGACCTACAAGATCCTGTGACTCCCCCCCGGGGCAGAGCAATCTGAGAATGTAGGTCTGTCTTTTCCTACCCCAGCCAAAAGACAGGTAACAGACTTCAAAATATTTTCCACATTAGCCTCAAGCTTGTCAAGTCTGTTCAATATTGGAGAAAGATTTTTTGATAATAAATTGTCAAAGCGGTTTAATAAAGTCTCTCTGTCTTGAAGAGGTGGGGCTGTGGAGACTGCTGAGGCAGAGTGGAATTTTTGCACAGTTGCCGGTACGGGATGAGTACTATTAGTCCCATGTGGTAATTCCTGCAGTTTTTTCTTAGACCTAGTCTTTGCTCCCACTGAGGGCTCCGGGTGTTTCAGCTTTTTCTTCCTTTTGACAGAAGCGCCGGATGGCGGAGAGGCTTGATGTGGGGATGGGACTTCACGGGGATGGTGGTTCGACTGGTGTTTATATGCTAACTGAATTTCCGTGATCAATGTCCACAGGCACCCCACTGTGTACTAAATCCTGATTTAGAGCAGTAAGCGAACAACCCCTTAGGGATAACCGTCGTTCCACTACTGAAATGTCCTTGTCTATGGCTCTAGCAGTCCTTGTCAAAAAACAGTGTAGAATTTTGGAGGCTCTTGGGTGTCCCCTCCCTATCTCTCAGTTGCTTCCCTTTTGCCATCTTGCAGAGGACACAGCTTTTTTTTTTTTTAAAGAGTCACGGCAACACAGAATAAAGAAGAGACTTACTGGGCAAAAAGGAACTTTGTTGGTCTTCTTGGTGCTGAATCACATCACCAGGGAACTCAATACAGAGACGAAACACCCAAGAGGGTAGGCCCAGCACAGCCTCCTCTGGGCTCTGACGGGCGCAGATGGGCCCGCCCTTGGCATGGGCTGGGCCCGGGCTTTGCCTGGGTACGACCGCGCATGCCCCGTGCTGCGGGAGCCCCGAGCTAACTTTATGCGCCTCCGAGCGCAGAGAAACCACGTTGGCGCCTCCTGGTGCGAGCGCTGATGGGGGATGGAGTCCCTGGCGTGTGGCAATCGGCAGTGAAGGGCTTCCCATATGATTATTTGTTTTTTTAGTGCCAACATATTTCCAAATGTGAATTCTATTTCAGGCTACGACAGTGACCAAGCACACCAAAACCATTAATTTTTATGAAAGACTGAACTAAGGGTTCTCATGTAGTATAAAGGAGTAGAGCTTCTATATTCTGTGTGTTATAGAGCAGGGCCATGAATAATCTTTCCGCCTGACAGCAAGAGTTGTCACCTGTAATAACATTCTGCCCTGCAAACACAGTAAAGGTATTATGTGCTGGGAAACACAATTATGAACAAACCTAATACCTGACTGAATGTGCTTAAGCAGCCCATTTTGCGAATGACTTTTCAAAATGGTTGTCTTCGGTGCAAATGTCTAAAAATCTCGCAAAAACTGCTTTTGGTGTGTGAAACCAATGCTCAGTGCTGGCTCAGTGTGTTTAAGAATGCATCATATGCCACTGATTGCTCCTGGCACAACAACATGAAATTTCAATCCCTACTCGGTCTTCTAGTACAATATGTATTAAAATACAGGATTTGCCATCAATTCTGCTAAAACTACTTTAGGAAAACCCTTAACTCTTTATACAGTGTACCACAACAATGAAAGGAGCCCCGGCAATTCATTTCCACGATTGGATCTGAAAATGATACTGCCGTCACAGTTCAAAGTGTTAGTGCTTCACGACGAAGTTTGAGTATAGTTTTGCCCCTGTTCACATTCTGTCTGTCTTCACTTTAAATTGTTGTCCTGTCCACTGTCGTTGACCTCCCCACCACCCCCTTAGGTCCCCTGTCTTCATGTATTGCCTGTCCTTTAACAGCGCTCGTTGTCTCTTTGCTATCCTCTGAACTCCAGTGATCAGTACCCTGATCTTTCCTCTTTCCTCTTTCCTCGATGCTTCCCTGTCCACACTCACTGCCTGTCTGCCTCTCCTTCAATTCGTGAAATTAAAAGGAATGTGGAAGATACCAACAAGGTTATTTCTGGGGGTGAACGAAGTAGTATAAACTAGAAGCTGAGTACCTGTGAGATGCATGAGTATGGCACGTGGGTCGGTGACTGTATGAGTTATACTTGACAGCGTCTCTTCCTCAATTGGTCGCATTTAATCAGAACTACCATTCTGAAATGCCCCAGTTGCCTCCCATTGTGTATTGGTTCATTGGTATGCTCAAGATTCCTGGCTTCGCATTGGCTCTGCCCTCTCCGTTCCGTCCCTCCCACGGTCTCTCAATTCTTTCCCTTTGATTTCTGATTTGGCCTTAGAGCGAGGTTCTCCGGAGACCGCTGGTGCCTGGTAACAGCCCGCGGGAGCAACAAGGATGCGCCACGGTGTCTGTTGCGTGGGGAGGACAGAAGGGGGTTATTGTATATTTGAGTTTATTTTATGTGTACATCCTTTCTACCATAAATGCCGTTGCCTGTTCACACAGACGTAGAGACATATGAGCAGTTCCATAGCGAGGTAGCCCATGCATCAGTGGGGAGCCAGTCCCTGTGAGGACTCCAGCAGGCTGGACAATCGAAATCTTGGTGAGGCACAGGGTGGTTCTGCGGTAAAATATAGATTCTTGTGGTTTGCAGGTGACAAGTAGATACAGGTACAGTCTCATGTGATTTGGGGGTAACACATCTGTTCAGCGTCGTCGATATCGTTTGGTTTGGATGTAACCATTAGGTAAAGGGCAGTGGATCTCAGGTGGTTTGGAGTTAACAGGTAGGTCCAGGGTGGTGGATATCAGGTGATAGAAAGGTAACGTGTAGGTTCAAGGTGGTGGATCGCTGATAGTTTAGAGGTAACGTGTAGGTTGAGGATGGTGCATCATAGGTGGCTTGGAGGTAAAAAAATGGGTTCAGGTTGGTGGATCTCAGAAGATTTGGAGGTAACAAGTAGGTTCGGGTGGGTGTTTCTAATACTCCCTTACCTGCATCACTCTTTTTGTTCCTGTTGTTTGCTGTTCTAGTGCTGTGTAGTGACCAGGTTGACGCACTGGTGCTACATAAAACTGCGAGAACCCGGAACGGTGGGTTTGGCTGTGGGGTTCAGTGTGGTATCTACTCACTTAGTGTGGGAAAGGTCCTTCCGCCCCCCCAGATGCTTTTCAACCTGTTTGGTTTCTATAGAGGGTTGATGGTCCGACTCATGAAGCGGGTCATTTGCTTGATGGAATTTTTTCCAATTCCTCCAGCCTCTCTGTCCTGGACATTCTGCCACTTCCTTGGACAGACCATTCAGCCATTATTTTTTCGGTCATCTCGTCCCCCCTCAAAACTCCTAAACCCAAGCCTAGGGATAAAATACTTACACGGGCTTGGAAGAACATTAATAGGTGCAGCTTTGATAAAATCCTGATAGAATCGGTCCCTATTATTTCTAATAATATAGAGGATGCCACAGCAGCCTATACGAACTGGATTAATGCCGCCTGTCACAGACTGGCTCCGGTTAAAAGGTGTACCCCCAGACGTGGGCTCCCCTCGGCCCCCTGGTTTACTCAGAACCTACAGAAGCATAAATCAGACTGTAAGAGACTAGAGCGGCTCTGGAGAAAAGGGTATAAACTGACCAATAAGGAAGATTATAAATCCAGCCTTACAATATACAAAAAATCACTCCAGGAAGCAAAAAGGCCTACTTCTCAGAACAGATCACCGGTGCCAAGTCCTCTGCGAAGGAACTCTTCAGAACAGTCACCACTCTTATGAACCCCCTTAAACCGATTACTCATTGTAGTCCAGATTTTTGCGATATCTTAGCCTCTTTCTTCCTGAATAAAGTCGAGGTCATCTTTTCCTCCTTCAGCAATCTACAAGGGGAGGCCAGTGATCTGGCAGCTGGGAAATTGGTAATCAACAATTCTCCTATGTTTAACAAATTCTCCCCTTTAGGGAACAAAGAGGTTACCAGTCTGCTGATGGGGTGCAGATCAGGTTCCCCCTTGGATCCCTGTCCAGCTGCAGTAATCAAAATCTCCGAGGAAATTATTTCCAACACTTTAACCTCCCTATTGAATCTCATAATGAGGGAAGGGCACTACCCTATGGCATGGAAAACAACTTCAATTCTGCCACTAATTAAGAAACCCAACCTAGATCCCAGTGATCCAGGTAGCTACCGTCCCATCTCCCGCCTCCCCCTACCGGCTAAAATACTTGAGAAGGCTATGAACATGCAATTGAGTCTGTTCATTGAGGAAAACAACTTGCTGGATCCCTCTCAATACGGTTTCCACGCAGGACACAGCACGGAATCAGCACTGATCAAGGCCACGGAGGAGGTGCGTGAGGTTGTGGACCAAGGAGGCTCCGCCATTTTGATCATGTTGGATCTGTCGGCAGCCTTCGATACGGTCCATCATGAATTACTGATGGGCCGTCTATCGGAGGCTGGGGTCCAGGGTACGGCCTGGAACCTACTAAAATCATTTTTGGCCGACAGAACACAAACGGTAGAACTAGGTGGGGATAGATCGAAACCTTTCTCCATACCCTGTGGAGTCCCACAGGGGTCGTCCCTTAGTCCGACGCTTTTTAACATTTATGTGAGACCGCTGGCTGCCCTTATAAGATCTTTCGGGCTACTCCTAACCTCGTACGCAGATGACACCCAAATCGTAGTGTCTCTGCAGAGAGGGAAGGAAGCAGAAAAGGCCCCTAGCTGCCATGACTGTATGCTAGCAATAACTGGCTGGATGTCTGCTAATTGCCTGAAGTTGAATGCAGGCAAAACGGAGGGGATTATCTTTGGGAACAACCCTAACCCCTGGACTCCAGCATGGTGGCCTAGCACTATGGGCCTCCCCCCAACCCCCTCTCGGAAAGTCAAGAACTTGGGGGTGACTATGGACAACACCCTCACATTTGGGGACCAGGTTAGCGGGGTGGTGTCGACAAGCTTTTTTATCCTGAGGACCTTAAGGAAAATAAAACCTTTCCTCACAGAGGATAGTTTTAGAACAGTCGTCTCTGCCCTCATTCTGTCCCGACTAGACTACTGTAATGGCCTATACCTGACCATTAATAAAAAACATCTTAATAGATTGGAGATGGTGCAGAACGCGGCAGCTAGGTTGCTGACAGGGACTCCTAGGTTTATGTCAGTCAGAAATGACCTACGCCATCTTCACTGGCTACCGATTTTACAGCGAGTCCAATTCAAGGCTCTTTGCACGGTCTTTAAGTCCCTGACGGGTTCGGGCCCGGAAGACTTACAAAAGCGCATCCAATGGTATGTTCCAGGGAGAACATTGCGCTCAATGGAAGCAAAGTTGGCAGTCGTTCCTAGAATGAGAAAGTCTAACTGGGGTGGGAAGAGCTTTGTCCTTAGAGCCACCAATGCCTGGAACGGTCTGCCGCTATATCTAAGGACCGGCACTGATTTCCTTTCATTTAGGAAGGGTTTGAAAACCTGGTTGTTTTCAGCTTAGTCTCAGCCTGGCTCTGGGAGGGAGGTTTTTTCATGTACCTACTACCTTAGGCATGCAATGCTCAGCGCCAGGACACCCTTGGGTAACAGTGCGCTTTACAAACCCATATAACATAACATATCAATCAATCAATCAAAAGTTCTTTATTCGGCAACTATTACAGTTAACCATAAAAGCACAGTGCATATATCAAAAATATTAAAACATCATTCAAGCTTGAAGTTACATAAAATTAATTGAATCACATCACAATTGATTTTCGGGACCTAAAAACACTTTTTTTAAAAGCAATTACAGATACAATAATAAAATAGTCCTCTAGCTGTTGAAGAGTCGTAAATGCAGGATAACATTGTCTAAAACCAAATTTTTTAAGCACAGGGATAATCCATCTCCTTCTTGGTATGGAATAAAATTTACAAAAAAAAAATATATGTATCATCGATTGAGCCGAAACCTCATCACATGGGCAATTGCATAAAACTCTCGACCAATCATTCTGTACGGGAAACTAAACAATCGATATAAAATATTCAACCTAAAACGTGTCAGGAGAAACCTTTCATAATCATCAGTGATCAGAGAAATATATGGCTGCATCGTGAGGGTTACTAAAACCGGAAAATATGCTTGCACTGTTGGTTTCTTTAATTCAATTGAAGTCCTCACTTCGCCCAAATAATGCATACAACTTACTTTTAGATCTTTCCTAGATACATTTTGCATAGTGTGTGGATCTTTAAAATATTCAGGATGGCCTAGTTTAATCATAAACTTTTTGACATAAATTAACCATCTTATATTTCTGACCCCATCCACTACCAAGGCATCCTTCAGTATTTCCCTATTCAACTCTGTCTCATCTGCAGTCCATACTCTGTGCCACAAGAGGACAGGCTGTGTCTTAATTATATCCTCTAAATACGGTACCCCAAGTTCTTGGTGGCATATGTAAGTTGAAGTGCTATCTGGTACTGCCAAGAGGTACCTCAGAAGCATATTTTCTGCAAGCTGTAAGGCATTGACCCCTACAGGTTGACGCACTGGTGCTACATAAAACTGCGAGAACCCGGAACGGTGGGTGTGGCTGTGGGGTTCAGTGTGGTATCTACTCACTTAGTGTGGGAAAGGTCCTTCCGCCCCCCCCAGATGCTTTTCAACCTGTTTGGTCTCTATCAACTTAGCTGACTTCCACTACCTGGGGTGTCATCCGCACGAATAGTCTGCGAATATAGTGGTGTGGGCGAGCCCAGGTGTGAACAGCACCCCGGGGCAGCTAGCTACACATTGCATTTAAGGTATTAGGGCTAGACGGATAGTCGATACTTCAAGGAGCTGTGGCCTGGTGCCCAGAGGAACAGCAGAGCAGCTCCTTGTACTTTTAGAATGAAGATTGCACGCCATGTGCGCCCGAAAGCTTCACACGCAAGGTGCAGTGCTGCAGGGCAGCCCTGGTGGGCAGTGCACGTTCCGAGGCAGGTCCCAGTAGGAATAGCACAACCGTCGCCGGTTTCCCGCCTCCCCTTGGAACAGGCCGCTAAAGTAAACATGCGCCCTAATTCCCCAATTGTGTTTCCAAGCGCCGCGCTGAGCCGGCTGCTGAAAGGCTTTTCATGCCCGTGTCTGACAGTCCCACTGCCGCTTCCTTGGGCGGTGAAAATCCCCCGAATCCAGCAGCTTTGTTGACCTTTTCATGTCTCTTCCGCCTCCTCCCTCATGGCTGCAGGTGCGCTGGCTTTGAAGCGGGCTTTTGTTTGGAAAGGGGCCCCAATCCCTAGGGCTTGCCCCGCGGCCTTCCTGCAACGCCAGGGTGGAGGTCCCTTTAAGTAGAGGTTTTATCCCGGCACTAGTGCCTAGAGGCGGTTGGAAAGATGGTATGACGCTTCTTTCTTAAATGTCACTTTCTTTAGGCATCACTGAGCTGGTAAAACGTGTTTTAAATGTCTTGTGATGTAAATTGCGGAGTATAGTTATTGTGTGCTAAAAAAACGGGAGTGCCGAAGTCAGTGTTTAATACCACAAAATGCGGACGGGAAGCTATCCGAGCCTTCTACGACCTATTTAAACCCCATCAGGTACATGCATCAACCATTTTTGCGAGCGCAAACGGTGCGATTCGCAAAAATCGGTTCGTTAGCGCCCGCAAAAAGGGCATTTGCGATGCATGAAGGGTCAAGGCACTCGCAATTTGAGAATTCGCAATTAATTGCGAGTTCTCAAATTGCGATTGCATTTAAGGAATCGCATTTTGCGATTCCTTAAATGCAATGCAAGAATCACTTTGAAGTAGCGATTTCGCTACTAGGGTGCGCAAATTACCATGAAGTTGAACTTCATGGTAATTTGCAAAACTTTGAAAAATGCACTAAAGTGCATTTTTCAAAGTTGTAGGTTACACACACACGTCCTTTTGACATGTGTGTGCGCAACATTTGTGCACAGATCAATTTCAAGGGTGCTACAGGGTATCCTTTGACACCCTTGCACCCTTGAAATTGCATGCGCAATTTGCGAGTACCAATTGGTACTCGCAAATTGCGCATGTACTTCCCATTCATTCCTATGGGCCTGTAGGCCCATAGGAATGAATGGGAAGCCATTCCTTATTTGCGACTCGCAATTTGCGAGTCGCAAATAGGAATGTGTAGGAATCGCCATTTTTATAGCGATTCCTACATGCATAGGCTTTTGCGAGTCCTTAATTGCGATTCCTTATTAATCGCAATTAAGGACTCGCAAAATCCTACCTTGATGCATGTGCCTGTATATTCCCTTCTTTCGACACTCAAACTTTCTTTTGACATTCTCTGCTCCTCTTTTGACACACTCTGCTCATCTCATCTTTTGACACTCTGCACCTACTTTTGACACTCTGCACCTACTTTTGACACTCTGTCCTACTTTTGACACTCTGTCCTACTTTTGACACTCTCTGCCATACTTCTGACACTCTCTGCCATACTTCTGACACACTCTGCCCTGCTTCTGACACTTTCCCCTACTTCTGACACTTTCCCCTTTTCTGACACTCTACCTCCTCTTGACCCTCTACCTCCTTTTGATCCTCTCTACCCTCTTCTTGAGTCTGTCTCGTTATCTCTGTGAAGTTTCCATGCCCTTTGTTCTAGTTTCTCTGTATCCCGGAGCTCTCCCATGGTTTTGCTTTTGGGCGGTTGTAAAACTTTGCGTGTCTCGCAGTTATTTTTTCCCCTGTATTTTTAATGTTTATTAGTTTCTTCGCCAAGTGTATGCATTTTGCCGTTTAAAAACGAGTTTGTAACACAGCTCAAAGGCCTGTCTTGCACCAGTAAGGGATGAAACAACCCCTGCCAGTCCGTTGCCCCCCTTTTCCACTGCAAAGTCCAATTGCCATATTATTGAAATATCTAATTTCAGCAGCAAAATTAAATCTCCCATCAGCTCAGTCACACATTCAGCTATTATTCCAGATAGTGACAACCACTGCGTTGGCACATGGCCTATGTTTATGTGCAAATTGAGTTAAAATGTTGTAGTATTTGGTATATTGAATTGTGTTTGATGTTGTGTATATTTTCATTTTCATTGTAGAACCAAATCGAGTCGGTGTTGTCAATGCCACCTGTTCAGTATGAGTGCACTGCTCTACCAGATTTTCGTAATGCTTTTTAATTGGTAGCATGTGCCTGGCTGTTTTCATGTGACAGTTCACACCTCTTTGCTTATTGTGGTCCACACGAACGAATGCCTTGTTGATCCTTTCGAATCGTTTTCATTTTACATGAGAATGTTGTGTTTGTTTACAGTTAGAAAGTAATTTGCGGTTGTAAGCAGTGTCAGGTAAACAGTTTAAAAACATGGCGGAATACAGCAGGTTTTTTTTATCTTAACTGCAAGAAATATTAAGGGGCACACACACCTTTAGAGACACCTCTACAAAATAACATTAATATGATTTCTGATTGTTGTAGCGAACCCATTGGAACCTAAAATCGATAATATTTCGTGCATGTTACCTCTACTGGGCTCACATTTGGATAAAATGATGAACATGCCAAATGCAGGTTTGCAGATGTAAAGATGTTTAATATATGCTCCAAACTCATTTTTTCATTAAGGGTAAAGTTGTTTTGTCGATTTTTGGCATTGTATTAAAAAATGGTCACTAGCTCTGACGTTTGTAAAGTCCACAGTGGATCCCAAATGTCCGCCTGTCCTAACTGTGTGAAAGATGTGTGTCTAATCCTCCCCCCCGCTGCCCCCTCATCTCATGATATTATTAATGTGGATTTTTAAAATCAAACTAACTCTGTGGGGCTGAAAGGGCGGCAGACAGCGCCGTGAAAGGGGCCGCTGCTCCCCTCTGGATGTGATTAAACGGAACAGCCTCGGTGCCCCGGAGCCCAGCGGGGGCCCGGAGATCTCTTGATCCCCGAAGCGGCTCTGGGGCCCTGGGAATGCCATTAGCGAGCACCCGAGGAATGTCTGCCCGGCGGGAGGGGGCGAGGAAGCCGGCGGCCCGGCTGGGGGCGGGGGAGAGGCCGGGCCGCCGCTGCCCGTATGTTTGCAGATGTGAAATGAAGGCTCACCTTGATAACGTGTCTGCCAGCAGCGCTGGGCTCGGAGAGGGCTTTATTCATGGCCAGCTGCGGGCTGCACTCCACTGGGGCTGGTTACTTAGCAGCCTCTGGGCGAGCTCTCCTTTGGTAAGTTACCGCGCTCAACCTGCACCGAGGTGTGCTTTAAACCTGCTTTATTCTTCCGAAAACATTTTTTTTATTGAATATCTCTGTAGGCCTTGTAGTTTTTTTATTTCTGTTAATTGTAAATCATGTCATCCTTTAGTAGAACAACTGTTACCGAGGCACAAGATGGCTGCCAACACTCCCTGGTTTGAAGTGTTGGCAGCCAATCAGAGGCAAGCTCGGGAGGTTAGGCTCCGCCCAGATATCGAAAGTTTTCTTTTTTTAAATTTCTCAGGAACTACTGAATGGATTTACACCATTTAAAAAAAAAGGGCGCTTTCTGAACCAAGACCTACCTTTTTGCCAAATTTGGTGTAATTCCGTTCAGCAGTTCGGGCTGTAGCTTTGTCTAAAGTTTCCTATGGAAATTAACATGGGGAAAATGCGTTTTGGGACCCCCCTTTTTTCTCGGCCCCCGCTTGTCGAATCACCCCGAAACTTTCAAGACAGGAGCTGACCGGAGTGGGCCACTAGTTTTGAAACTTTTGCGAAGATTCGTCAACCGGCGCCAAACTTATTGGGAAAACAAAAAACGCTTTTCCTATGGAAACTAGGTCCTAACTATAACTACCTACTGGCGACCGCCAGTAGGTAATATATACCATTACTTACCTTAACCACTTATACCAAGTATATGCCTTCACCACGCATGCCTTTGCGTTGTAATGGCCTGTGTGGTAAAGGCATATGCGTGGTAAAAGAGTGCGTTGTAGTGGTAACGCGTTGTAACAGCACTTGCGTTGTTACAACCGCGTTGTAATGGCATGTGTTGTGTTGGCATGCGATGTAATGTCATATATTCCCGTACTTCTACACTGACTGATATGATCCTTATTTAAACAGTTACTGGAAAGAATTCTGCCAAGATTAGGATATATCTTAACCACTTCCAACTTATTGCTCCCCAAGAACCAGTATAAATCCTTCCTAACTCTACAACCCCAAAACCTAAAACCCATAACTTTGCTCTTAGAGTGGTTTATTTTTAGAAAGTGTTCATTAGCATAGTTTCCCAGATCAGAGAGATGCCGCTGTAATCCTTTCGGGGTTAACTCCAATAGAACAACATAATCAGCATAGAGTAAACAACCAACATTCATTGATCTTAGTTTAGGTTTGTCCCCTTTAGTCTGTCCAACTCTGCATGGTAAGTCATGGGTGTAAAGAGAGAAAAGAAAGGGCGCCAGGAGGCACCGCTGCTTCAGGGCATTATATGTCTCCACTATGCTGGACAAACCCTGATTCCCTCCCATCAAGACCTGAGTCCAGGTGGCAGAGTGCAGGGCAATGATCAACCCAAGCAGATGAGCAGGAATCTCCAGTGCAGACAGTTTCCTACACAGCATCCCGTGGTCAACCTTGTGGAACGCTGTTTAGGAATCAATAAAGGCAGAGTATAAAACATGGCCCTTACCCACAGGGTACTTTTCAATCAGTGTTTGGAGAGTCGTCATATTATCTAAGGTTCCACAGGCTTTGCGAAAACCAGACTGCTCAACAGGAACACAATGTTATTACCAAATGCCCAATCAATCAATCAGGGGATTGTAAGCGCGCTACTCACCAGTGAGGGTCTCAAGGCGCTGGGGGGGGGGGGGGGGTGGCGCAGCTCTGTTTAGCTGAATAGCCAGATCTTCAGAGTCTTCCTGAAGGTGTTCAGGGAGGGGCGCGTCTGATGTATGCCGGGAGCTCGTTCCAGGTTTTGGCCGCAATGTAAGAGAAGGATCTTCCGCCTGCTTTGGCTCTGTGGATGCGCAGGGTTTCGGCCAGTGCGAGGTTGGATGATCGGAGGTTTCTTTTGGGTACATCGAAGTTGATTCTGTAGTTGAGGTATTTGGGTCCGGTGTTGTGTAGGCATTTGTAGGCGTGGGTGAGGATTTTGAAAGTGACTCTTTTCTCCACGGGGAGCCAGTGGAGCCTTCTTAGGTGTTGGCTGATGTGCTAGTGCCGAGGGATGCCGAGGACGAGTCTGGCGGCAGTGTTCTGTATCGTCTGGAGTTTGCGGAGTAGGGACTTGTTTATGCCGGCGTAGAGTGCGTTTCCATAGTCCAGTCTGCTGGCGATGAGTGCGTGGGTGACTGTCTTCCTTGACTCAGGGGGGGATCCATTTGAAAGTCTTGCTGGGGATGCGGAGGGTGTTGAAGCAGCTGGAGGCGACGGCGTTGACCTGTCGGTTCATGGTGAGGGATGAGTCGAGTACGATGCAGAGGTTTCTGGCGTGGTCCTAGGGGGTCGGTGGGCTTCCGAGGGCGGTCGGCCACCAGGTGTTGTTCCATGCTGAAGGGGTGGTTCCGAGGACGAGGACTTCTGTCTTCTTGGCGTTGAGCTTTAAGCAGCTGTTGGTCATCCAGACTGCTACGTCCTGCATTCCTTTCTGGAAGTTGAGTCTGGCGGTGGTGGGGTCTTTGGTGAGGGAGAGGATGAGCTGGGTGTCGTCAGCGTAGGATACGATGTTGAGGCCATGTTGTCGGACGATGGCGGCGAGGGGGGCCATGTAGACGTTGAAGAGGGTCGGGCTTAGTGATGACCCCTGTGGGTGTTTTCCGTGGGATCGAAGAGGAAGGGTGGCAGTCTAATTCTTTGGCTTCTTTCGGTGAGGAATGATCGGATCCAGTCTAGGGCGGTTCCTTGTGTGCCGGCGTCATGTAGTCTGGTTACGAGTGTGCAGTGGGAGATGGTGTCGAAGGCTGCTGATAGGTTGAGTAGGATCAGGGCTGCGGAGTGGCCTTGGTCCAGGAGGGTGTGGATGTCGTCTGTGGCGGCGAGTAGGGTGGTCTCGGTGCTATGGTTGCTTTGGAATCCGGATTGGGACAGGTCGAGGACGGCGTTGTCTTCGATGAATCTTGTCAGTTCCCTGTTGACTGTTTTTCTCTGCAACTTTGGCCGCGAAGGGGAGGAGCGAGATGGGCCGGTAGTTCTTAAGGTCTGTGGTCCTGAAGGTGAAGCAAAATACTCTTGGCAAACAATTTCCCAATCGCATCCTATAACGCAATCTGCCTAAAACTGGCGGGAGAGGTTTTAGGACACCTTCTTAGGTCGAGCCTGGACGGTGCATGCGCTGCTCTACGAGCCATGCTGTATTGGAGTATGGAATAGAAGCCCCGCCCACTCTCTGCCCATATTTGTCATTGGCTTGTGTCATTGTCCTTCGTAAATGCTGGCTTCTGATTCGTTAATAGGCTTGTTAGTCCCTCCTTAGTACCGCCTTGTCTTCATTCGTAACCTCCAGTGAGGACTGGCCCTTTTACTTCAGTTGCTACACGGTGAGTCTTTTTTAGTCTGTAAGCACTATTCTTAGGTCTCGCTAGGCAGCGCATGCGCTGTCTCGTTGAGACATGCAGTATATGCTTTAGTGAGGGAGTCTCTGCCTCCGTTTTCCTATTTGTTTTTGAGTGTCTTTCAAAATGTCTTACTTGCTATTGGGTTAGCGTGTTTTATGTCCCTCCTTTTTCCCTGTTGGGCACGCCTATGGCTATTTGCCCCTTTACTGGTGTTATTGCATTTTTTTTGTGCCTGTTGTTTTTCGTGGATCTCTTTTTTTTTTTTACTTCAACGCAAGCTCGTTTCAGTTTTATTTGCGCGAGGCAATGTTTTTTTTTTATTTGAGCCGCTGCTTGCCCGCCCTTTTTGCTTGTTTGCTCCCTCCTCTCAGCGGTGGGTGGAGATGGCGCTTTGCTTCGCATTACGGAGACTCGGCTGCAGCGGTTCCCGCTTACTGAGCCTATTGTCTCTCGGAGCCTCTACTTGTTCCTGCCAGTCGCCGGCATTGCATCCTCCTCCCTGACCGCCTCACCACTGCTCTGCGCTAACAGATTTATCAGTGGCCGCTGGGTGTCTGCCGCCGCCACCTTCCCAGTTCTGGACTCAGCCAGCGGAACCGAGCTGCTGCAAGTGTCGGACTGCAGGCTTACGGAGAACTGGGAGGTGGTGAGCGCTGCTTAAGACTTGTTAAAATAACTACACCAATAAAGTTAACAAGCTTTAATTTGGAAGCACAGCCCTTAATCCTAGGCACCAAGGGCTGGATGGGCAATGTTTTCTTTTTTTGTTGTTACTCATTTTTTTTTTTTATTAGCAGCTGCTTACTGTTTTCCGTCTTTTTCAAGATTACATTTTATCGTACTGTGTTGTTTTTCAGCCAAGCGCGTCATGTTGATAAAGTGTAAAATGTTTCAGCCTTGATACACACGCATTGCTGTACGAGGACGGAGACAGCAGCGCTATCCCTCGAGATACACACACACACAGTGATGTGCGAGGACGGAGACAGCAGCGCTATCCCTCGTGATACCACATACACACGCAGTGCTCAAATGGACAATGTTTTTTTTTTGTATAAGCTGCTGCTTACCCGTCCTTTTTGCTCATGCTTGCTTGCTCTCTCCTCTCAGCGGTGGGTGGAGATGGCGCTGTGCATTCTAGACACAAATACAATTTTTTTTTATTAGCAGCTGCTTACTGTATTTCTGTCTTTTTCAAGATTACATTTTATCGTACTGTGTTGTTTTTCAGCCAAGTGAGTCATATTAATAAGTCATGTTGATAAAGTGCAAAAGATTTCAGCCTTCATACACACGCAGTGCTATGCGAGGACGGACACAGCAGCGCTATCCCTCAAAATACACACACAATGATGTGTGAGAACAGAGCTAGCAGCACGATCCCTCAAGATACACACACAGTGATGTGCGAGGACAGAGACAGCAGCGCTATCCCTCGAGATACCACATACACACGCAGTGCTCAGCGAGGAAGGAAAGAGCAGTGATATCCTTCAAGGAAGAAGACAGCAGCGCTATCCCTCAACATACACACACAGTGCTCAGCGAGGAATGAGACAGCAGCGCTATCCCTCGAGATACCATGTAAACAACACAGTGCTCTGCGAGTAATAAGACAGCAGCGCTATCCCTCGAGATACCACATACACACGCAGTGCTCAAATGGGCAATGTTTTTTTTTTTGTCTAAGCCGCTGCTTGCCCGTCCTTTTTGTTCGTGCTTGCTTGCTCCTTCCTCTCAGTGATGGGTGGAGATATTGCTGTGCATTCTAGACACAAATACAGATTTTTAGGTCTCGCCTAGCGTTGCTGAGCACATGCGCAGCTCGCTCGGCGAGATTTATTGCAGATGAGGACTTTGAGAAGAGGGCTTCAAGCCCCGCCCCTTATTCCCATTGGCTTGCATCACCGTTTATGTTAAACGGTGGGCTGCCATTGGAAATAAGGTTTCTGGGGTGCCTCCTTTTCGCTTTTTTATCCGGCCCATCCAGACTGGCTCGCTTGCTATCGCGGCTGTCGTGAAGACTTTTCTTATCTGCTTGTTTATTTAACAAGCAGATAAGAAAAGTCTTCACGACGGCCATGAAGCAGACGAGACCGCGCGCGTGCTGTGCGCATGCATCCCGTGTGCCCTCTGTTTACAAGTGAGCCGGATTGAGGAGGCGCACGCTCTAGCTGCCCGCGCGCGCCACCCCCGTGGCTGACCTAGCGCTTCGAAAAACTGAAAATGTGCACATATGTGCAGTGATCATATCTGGAACTGTGTAACATCATGATTCATGCACGACCAGTAAGGGGGTGAGTGCAGGCATCGCATGCCAGCAATTGGACACTGCCAGATGTGCATGCCAACTGCAATTGGCACGAGGATGTGGCGGAGCTGCGGACTTTGCAACTGTGGAACCGTGTTCGAGTGTTGGGTTCCACACCCTGTGGTCTTGGGCAGTTCATTTAACCTGACTTTAAAAAAAAATCTGATCTTGTGTGATGTAACTGCTGCTCCTGTAAATAGAGCACTCAGGTCGAGTTTGCGCCAAATACGAATGCCAAGGGGCACACTATGCCACCAGTGTCCTAAACACAGCAGCAGTCTGAAATGAGACAGTACGAATTGACTGGAAATTATAAACCGAGGCGGCGACTCAATATGCACGTGTATTTTTGTAGCCACAGTCTGCAAGGGTCACAAAGACGCCCAAGAGGCAGTCGTGATTGGTCACTAGGAAGACGCATAAATAACAAGGGCCAGAACGTTGTGCCTATGACTACCTGGAAGCCTTATCAGACAAAGTCTAGCCCCTGTGTAGAACTTGTAGTCAGACTGTTGCAGAAGGCTGGAAATCCTTGCAGGCACTGCAACAACAGTCTAAACGTGTTAGCAGACGCACTGGGTATTTTAGGAGAGATGCTATTGCTGCACGAATCGGAAAACGTCAGCACGTACAGCGAAGCAGGCAGCAGGAGTCGAGGAATGCGAGCTTGCACCACTTAACAACACTCCAAGATCTCAAGTGGGCTCGTAGTATGCAGGCATGTTGTTGTAGAGGTACGCGCCGAAACACTGTCTGGATTTTGCATGCACCACCAAAATGGAATTGTCGCATGCGCGGTTACAAGAGCAGTCTGACAATGTTAGCATGAACACTGTATGTAGCATGCTACAATCGGCACATTGTGCCAAAACTCAGCATGTGTTTGTTAGACGGCGCACACTGCAGCAGCAAGCCTAAAAACAATTCCAAGCACGTACTGCAGAAAGCAATTTGCACTCGGATGCCGTTCCTATATTTCAATCCAATGAATCCGCCGAGAAGCTTTTTTAGGGTTGAAACTGGGTGATGCGTCCCGCTTCGGTGGGGCTTGTGGGCTGTGGGGGAAGGGCCCTCTTTACCGCTCCTGCAACGGTGAGCCGGGTCCCGCGGTCTGCTGAGGGTCTGCGCCGGTGAGTCGCGAGCACCGCCTAGTGGTTGAAAACGCCGTCCTCCGAGAACAAAGGTGAAATGAGGCTAATGCTTCGGACAGAGAGGCAACGAAGCAGAAATCGCTCTTACCACAGAATAAACAAGCATTAAAAATGAAATAGGTCTCGCCTTTTATTAAGTTAAAGCCATTTGCTTTGCTATACAATACCATTAGCAAAGCAAATGGCTTTAACTTAATCAAAGGCGAGACCTATTGCATTTTCAATGCTTGTTATTATTAGCAACTGCTTACTGTGTTTCCGTCTTTTTCAAGATTACATTTTATCGTACTGTGCTGTTTTTCAGCCAAGCGTGTCATATTAATAAGTCATGTTGATAAAGTGCAAAAGGTTTCAGCCTTGATACACACACAGTGCTCTACAAGAACATAGATAGCACCGCTATCCCTCAAGATACACACACAGTGATGTGCGAAAATGGAGACAGCAGCGCTATCCCTCAAGATACACACACAATGATGTGCGAGGACAGAGACAACAGCGCTATCCCTCAAGATACCACATACACACGCAGTGCTCAGCGAGGAAGGAGACAGTAGCGCTATCCCTCAACATACACACACAGTGCTCAGCGAGGAATGAGACAGCAGCGTTATCCCTCGAGATACCACATACACACGCAGTGCTCTGCGAGAAAGGAGACAGCAGCGCTATCCCTTGAGATACCACATACACATGCAGTGCTCTGCGAGGAATAAGACAGCAGCGCCATCCCTCGAAATACACACACAGTCCTCTGCGAGAACGGAGACAGCAGCGCTATCCCTCAAGATACACACACAGTGATGTGCGAGAACGGAGACAGCAGCGCTATCCCTCAACATACACACACAGTGATGTGCGAGGACGGAGACAACAGCGCTATCCCTCGAGATACCACATACACACGCAGTGCTCAAATGGGCAATGTTTTTTTTTTTTGTCTAAGCCGCTGCTTGCCCGTCCTTTTTGCTCGTGCTTGCTTGCTCCCTCCTCTCAGTGGTGGGTGGAGATAGCTCTGTGCATTCTAGACAGAAACACACATTTTTTTATTAGCAGCTGCTTACTGTGTTTCCGTCTTTTTCAAGATTACATTTTATCGTACTGTGTTGTTTTTCAGCCAAGCGCGTCATATTAATAAGTCATGTTGATAAAGTGCAAAAGGTTTCAGCCTTCATACACACGCAGTGTTATGCGAGGACGGACACAGCAGCGCTATCCCTCAAAATACACACACAGTGATGTGTGAGAAAAGAGACAGCAGCGCTATCCCTCAAGATACACACACAGTGATGTGCGAGGACAGAAACAGCAGCGCTATCCCTCAAGATACCACATACACACGCAGTGCTCAGCGAGGAAGGAAACAGCAGTGATATCCGTCAAGGAAGAAGACAGCAGCGCTATCCCTCAACATACAGACGCAGTGCTCAACGAGAAAGGAGACAGCAGCGCTATCCATTGAGATACCACATACACATGCAGTGCTCCGGCGGAAGGAGACAGCAGCGCTATCCCTTAAAATACCACATACACACGCAGTGCTCTGCAAGGAATAAGACAGCAGCGCCATCCCTCGAAATACACACACAGTCCTCTGCGAGGACAGAGACAGCAGCGCTATCCCTCGAGATACACACACATTATTACATTTTATTGTACTGTGTTGTTTTTCAGCCAAGCGCGTCATCTTGATAAAGTGCAAAAGATTTCAGCCTTTGATAACCGTCTGCCTTCCAGGCACAAACACAGATGTTTTTTCAGCTGGCGTGATGTTTATAAAGTGCAAAAGGGTACAGCCCGTGCTAATCGTATGCCTTCCAGACAGAAACACACAGTTTTTTTTTTTTTAGTAGCAGCTGCTTACTATGTTTCTGCCTTTTTCAAGATTACATTTTATCGTACTGTGTTGTTTTTTAGCCAAGTGAGTCATGTTCATAAAGTGCAAAAGGTTTCAGCCTTTAATAATCATATGCCTCCCAGGTACACATATACATAGTTTTAATCAACATTACAATTTATTTTTGTGCTGTGTTGTTTTTGATCCAAGTGTGTAATGTTAATAAAGTGCAAAAGGTTTCAGCTCCTGCCCACAGTGTGCTTCCTAGGCACACAGAAACACGTTTTTTTTGCTAAGTTGGTGCCTGCTTTAACGTCCGTTTTGTTGGAGCCGCAGCCAAGGAGTTCACAGGTCTTCTTCTAATTATATGCTTCTGGAGTACAAACAAACACATAATTGCAAACTTGCTGCTTGGCTTGGTGTTAAAGCCGCACCCGAGTACTTCACAGGACTTCTTTAGATCGTGTGCTTTACAAGCAGAAAGAAACAAATAACTTCAAAGTAGCTGCGTAGCCCTGTCCATCTTCTTGGAGCCGCAGATAAGTACTTCACACGTTTTTAAAATAGCATGCATATGTTAAAAAGGCTGTATTGTTGCTGTTAGTTACAGGGCTTGCATTTCCACTCTCTTACATCATAAAACTCTCTAGAACCAATAACAGTTCAAAAGTTAAAGATTAGTTAAAATAGAGCCAATAAAAACGTTATCTTAACCAAGAGCTTTTTTTCATTGGTTGGCTACTGTTTACCATGGGTAAATTTTATTACTTTGGTTGTTATTTAAACTGAAAACAAAGCTACAACAGAATGACTAACACAAAAAACTTAAAAATATGGCGAGACCGATTGGCATTGCCAATGCTTGTCTTTAAATAGTTTCTCCTACTGCAGGCATAACATGCTTTCCTGTAACATTCAGGGCGCCATGCGTGCTTTCACTTTCTTGAGTGCACACAATTTAATATATTTGTTTAGAAGCAGCGCGGCACCCCGCGCTGTTTTTTAATGTATTTTTTCAGCCACCGAAAATATTAATTTTTATTTCTCTGCCGAAAATATTATGCGTTCATTTACAGCATCAACAATAGCGGCTGCGGTATGCACAACTTGTTTGAACTTAAAAAAAACGTGAACACTCTGAGAGTTGCGAAGTTCCCATTAAAACTATGCCGAATGTAAGCACAGACATATTACGTGCACTTCTGGGACGCATGGAACCAGCGAGGCTGCCTTAACTCGATCTTGACCGCACACAACATAATATATTTATTTAAAAGCAGCTTGGTTTTTAATGTATTTTTTCAGCCACCGAAATAAAATTATGATTTAATTTCATCGCCATTAATATGCATTTATTTCTGCAGCGCTGGCTTCCGCGGTAACAATAGGGGCCGCGGCTCACACAACTTGTTTACAAGTCGCTTCTCTGTTTTACTTGTAGCTATTGTATTCGTTAGTACTATTCTAGTCACCTCGCAATTTCTCGACTTGATCGTAGCATTCAATGGCTGTTGTTTTGCAACTTTCTGAAATATTTTTAAAAACATGATCGCTGTTTGTCATTGCATTGATTAAAGAAGTGAGACGCGAGTGGTCTATATTTTTACATAACTCTTTGATCCCGATGTATCACTTCCAGGTGCACGGGCCTCTGTTCACATTGCACGGTCGGCTACATCTGCATCGGTGAAGGAAATGATACAGGCAAGTGCTTTTACTTTTACATCTTAGAAGACTCACAGTATTTGCATGGATTGGGAACAAGTAAGCAGGGTTGTTTGTGCTGGAAATTCGGAAAATGGGGTAGTTCTGGTGGGGGGCGGAGGCAACATAACGGAAGGGAGAGTTTGAGTGATACCGTCAGTACCAGTCGGCCTATAGAAACGCTAGAACATATGCATTCCTTTAGTAAACTCTGTCCCAAAAGAAAGTGAAAACAAGGATGAATTTTTGAGCAACGCTGTCCTGTCTTACTGGATTGCCACATTCTACCTACATGTGATAAGGCATCTACTGCAGAGATCTACAAGTAACTAGTAGCAATTCGTGGGTTAAAATAGGTATGATAAGTCAGCTGGTTAACGTGCTTCCTACAGAGATCTGCGTGTAATCTGTTGGTCTCAGATGTGTTTTCCATAAAATAACCTATGGGGTTAATGCGCCTTCTGCAGAGCACTGCCAGTAACCTGCAAGTCTCATTCTCTTTTTTTGCAGTAGGATAGCTCGGTGGGTTGTTGTTGCAGAGATCCTTGTATAACCTGCACGGCTTTAGTTCCAACCCTGATAAAATAAATCAGTTGTTTATGCACACATTGCAAACAGCTTTATGTAACCTGCTAGGCAGAAGTTTGATTTCTTACAAGCTTTATCTAAATCTTTTACTTTTCTAAGGTTGATAAGATGTGTGCCATTTAGTTGGATAGTAATAAATAAATATCTATTAAGTTGTAAAATAATTAAATTAGTATTTTGTTCCACATTAATGTTGAATATTAAGGTGATTACCCATTTATATAACATACCTCGCATACATACGTCAGTAGTAAATATGTGTTCAAATATGAAGCTTGAGATAGTATATGTTTTAATTTCTCAGTTCATCTATTGAATATCTTGCAAAGTACATGGGCATAACGCAAGCCCCTGTGGTGCAGGTGGGGGCCCAAACCTTCAGGGGGCCCTATTGAGCCCAATGCCAATGAATATATGTGAGATATGGGAGACTCAAGGGCCTCTCATCAACATTCCACAGGAAGAGGGGCATCATTTTGCTCACACTGCTAGTTTAGGAGAGAGGGTGTGGCATAAGGGCCAGAGCTAGCGACTTGAGAGCTGGGGAACCAGGTTCGAGTCTCGGTGTCGTCTCAACATCATGTAAGTCTGGGCAAATCACTTAATCTGCCAGTGTCTCCCAAAAATGAATTTGTGCTAGTGTAATGTAACTGGTCTTCATGTAAAGCGCTCCAATACCTTCAGAGGTCGAGTTTGCTCTATATAAAATGGCAAAAGAAAAAAAAATGACACTACCTGTGTAAAGTGATTAACACCACTGATATACTGATGACAATGGATGCAAGGCAGAGGCCAGTTGTGCTGCCACTCCTTTTCAAGTTTTGTAACCTCCCATACGGACTGGCCCTGTTACATGGGCTTCAGGTTATTTTAACACTTGAAAGCACTATTTCTTTCTTTAGCTGTCCTCGAGCAGCGCTGGCGCTCAGCTGTCCTCGCAGCCAGCAGAGCTTGCCATGCACCTTTATTTATTTATTAATGGCGCCCGTAAGTGGAATTTTTTCTTGGCTTGCCTCCAAAGCACACCCCTCTCACCTCCCGACAGAGCATGGCCATGCCCTGTTATTTATTTATCAACAGCACGCTTGTAATTTACATTTTACATGTAAATAGCTTTACCTGTTACGTTACTGCACTGCAAAAAAAAACATAAGTTAAAAACATTAACATTCACAATACCAATAGCTAAAACTTTCACAAATGCGAGACCTATTGCATTGCAAATACTTGTTATATAAAGTTACAACAACATTTCCTTTCCAAGATGGCGGAATAACCCCATGCTGGTAACAATATTGAAACACAGGACACAACTCTTTCTGGGGCAAGATGGCCGGGTGGACGTGATCCACACCGGCTCCGGAGCCCCGTAGCTGTCCCGACCTGCCACAGATAGGCGAGATAGCTGGAATTCGACCGGAATGGTCCGCAGTGCAGCGTGACCCCATTGGGAGGCCAAGAGATCCAGTCCGACCCACACACGACACAGATTATTGAGCAATCTAGTGGAGGAGAAGAAAGGCGCGAGCAAATAAAATGGCGCCATCGGACCTGCTCGCCTCGGGAGAGCGGAATTAAGGAAAGATTACTGTTGCGCTCCCGCCGGAGAAAGTAAACCTACAGGAGAGTTGCGGCAGTTGGCAGGGACCATAGGTCCGCCCTACCGGGAGAGGGACGGTCCAGCATAGAGCAGAAACAACGTGGAACACATGCAACGCATGCCTGAGTCTGCAGCAATTCACCGGGACGGCTGAAACGGTGAGCGGGGGCCGTGCAGCTGCTGGTGAGCAACGTGTTGTGAGACCCGGGTGGCAGGGGGCTGAACCCAACACTGCCGGACCTTCGATCAGCAAACTGCGGGTTCGGGGAGGCCCGGGGAACATGCCTTTTCCAACATGGCGCCCATAGCGCATTGGCGCCGGGGGACCCAATGATCAGCCTTGAATGTCGCTGCATCTACCCTAGAGGGGGACAGCTGTGATCCTGAACCCGCAGAAGAAAGTGTGCAACTCATGGGAAGCACCTCCTCTCACAATCAGACCAGCTACTCACTCTGTGCCTGACCCTAAGATGGCCACCGTCCTTTTACTTGGGGAGCTGTCTCTGCTGGAAGAGAAGCACGCTGACAGAACGCATCAGATACACTGGTGATTACAGAGGGTCGGGTCTCGGGGGACCGCTCCCCCTTGAAGAAGTGAGCCTACTTACCTGCACATATGCCACATAAGCACGCTTTTCTCCCTTTGTTGGCGAAGGATCCAGCATTCGTTCTCCGGGACTACTGGGACCTCTCCGTGAGTGACCACAGCGGCAAGGGAGACACACCCAGTAGAGGATTGGGAGTGGTCCCCCTACCACTGGGATCCTGCACAAATGCCCAACACTCACTACTACTGCTGGGAATGGGGTAGATCTGCAGAATTTGGAACCGTCCCTTCCACCTCCCCTCTCACCACTCTTGACCTGGGGGCGAGCTGGAGGATGAGGCGGACGGCGCCTCCCAGTAACACCGTGACCAGTGCTCTCGATGGAACTTTTGACGATGCCCCCTGGGCGGAAACCATAACTGTCTGTACTTACCGCGGTGCCCGAGCTACCTTGGCCGATGCCCGGTGGAGCTGTCCTATGCAGCTATAGAGGAGTTTGGCTCTGGTTCACCCCTCGGCCGTCACCTACCCAGCCGGACATCGGACATTGCTTTCCTCGTCTCCCCGTTGTGTTTCTTTTCCCTCCCCCGCCTCCTCCCTCCGTGATTCTTTGACTGCCTCCCCTTTTCCAGCCTGACTTTTCTGTGTCCCCTGAAGTACTTTCCCCCTTGCCGGTTTTGTCTATGTTATGCTATGCTTTAGTAACTCATGTAATCTATGTTGTACTGTTTCCCTTTCTATGTTATGCGACGCTCCAGCAACTGATGTAACTATGTAACAATGTTCTGAAACAATGTCCTACCTCATGTAAAGCGCTCTGATACCTCCGGGTCTAGCCAGTGCTATATAAAACTTTTCAAATAAAATAAATAAACACAAAAAACAGGCCCATGCAGAAACTTCTTGTTTAATGAGAGATATCAGAAGTTCATCCGGGCCCATCGCTCCGGAGGTCCTTGCACCCTTATTAAAGCCCTTAATCTCATTATGAGAATGCGGGCCATATACATCCAAGCAGGCAGGCTCATTAATCAAATTCAATGGAATCCTACAGCTAAAATTAGAGGCATATAATTGCAAAACATATTGGGTCCACTCTTCGTCGTATATAGGAATAGCCTCAGCCTTAATTCTAGAATCACAGTATTTAGCTATTAAAGTCCAATATTTACGCAAATCACCAGAGAACGCAGCTTCTCTCAACTTAATCCATTTCTGGTCCTCCTCCTTCCTTCGTTTAGACGCCCTCAATCTAATTCTGACACCCTTCAACCGATAAATTTCCCATTGCCTCAAAAAAGATGGCAGCCTAAATTTTTCCCTTATTAAGGAATTTATATCCTGGGTTACCTTTTTTACCACCAGGGGATAATCATTGAGGGCTTAGCACTAGTAGGTCTATTTTTATTCTCAACAGAACAAAACAAGGACAACTGGTTCTCAAACTAAGGGATAGGATTATGTGGTGAAGTGGCAGAATGGCCTAAACTTGCTGTTTTAATATAAGAGGCCAAATTCAAAATATTATTATTTGACCAAAAACTTTGCGCGTTTGTTTTGTTATAAACAATAGTATCATTTCTAGAATTCCAGGACTCGAGCGCCTTAAACTCTAAATCAATAGCCACCAAAGAATACTGTGGTCACTTAAGTCCATCCTCATGACCTCAAATTGAGTACAAACACCAAACATCTGGTAAGATACTACCATATAATCGATTAATGATTGCCGTCAAGAAGAGTAAAAAGTAAAAGATGCTGGGGAATCCTCTGGGAACCTGCCATTTAAGGCAATGAGGTCACTGGATCTCATGCATTCCAGGAAACATTAACCCAGCCTATCTGATCTAACATTTCCAGGTAAAGTAGCCAGGGGAATACTCCATACCTCATCCAACACAGAAAATCCAAAAGTCCTACAGGTACAGTTCGAAATTTTGGCATTAAAATCTCCCACAACAATAATCAAAGGGCATTCTTCCGAAACACTAATATTTTGTACAAAAGAATACATAGAATCAACTAAATAATCAAAAGATCTCCCAGGAGGGATATAGTCATTTACCAAGAGGAAGGTTGAATACAGTCCTCCTGACACATTGCATGTTAGACTTGGCATCTTTTGGCGTGTTTCCCCTGACTTTTTGCTTTCTGACCTCCCGTTTTTGACTCTGTTTTTGCTGGTGTAATGATTCTGCGCACTTTCCTCACTGCTGTCCAGAGGGAAAGTGCAAGTGCTCCTGTATAAAATGTGTTATGGATTGGTGTTTCCATGATTGGCCTATTTGATCTATGTGTCATTCCCTAGTAAAGTGCACTGCGAGTGCCAGGGCCTATAGATCAAATGCTGTTGGTGGACTGCAGCACTGGATTGTGCCACCCACGCAAACAGCCCGAAAAGTGTAACTCTGGCCTGCCATTGCAGAGCCTGTGCGCAGCCTGGGGCTGCAATGTCGACTTGGCAAGTGCACACACTTGCAAGTCCCTAAACCTTCCCTTTCCTACATGTGAGTCGCCCCTCTGGTAAGCCCAAGGTACCCCCGTGGGCAGGGTGCATTGTATGTGAAAGGTAGGACATGCCCTGGTGTGTGTGGCATGTCCTGATAGTGAATTACAGCCTACTTCGTTTTTCACTATTGCAAGGCTACCTGTTCCCCATAGGCCAGAATGGGCAGTTTGATTATTACATCTTATAATCCTAACTGACCCAGGGAACATGGTAGAAATTCGAGTTTAGTATGCCTGAACTCAGAATGATAAAATGCATCTTTTAGTGAAGTTGGTTTTAACATTCTGTGTTTGAAAATACCACTTTTAGAAAGTAGGTATTCTCTTGTCTAACCATCCAAGCCTGCCTCTGCTAGGTTGTGTATTCCTTGTCTGGTGTTTGAGTGACAGGGGCTGGGGGATTCCAGGAGACAGGGTGAGTCAGCACAGGGCTGAATAGCAAGATCTACATGTAGATGGGTGGGAGGAGTTGCACCTGGGACCTGAATAGGGCTGTGCCTTCCCTCCACAATGCTGGCTCCATCTCCTGTGGTGCGTCTGATGTCCCTGGCCTGCACTGTGACAGGAAAGAAGGAGTCTTGTCAACAAAGTGCTCCAGGACTGACCAGAACTGGTTTGGACTAGGCAAACGCCTCTCTGCCTTCAGAGAACAAAGAGAAATTGAGGATAAAAAGGGGGACCCAAACCCCAGAACTTTAGAACTCTTTTGGATCAAGAAGACTGCCAAGAAGAAGAGCTGGAGAAGCTGTGAGGAGGAACTACCACTTTGCTGTGTGCTTTGCTGTGTTGACCTGCAGTGGCTGCTTCTGTCTTGGGCAGTGAAAGGACTGGACTGAACTTTCTGCAATCTACTTTGTGAGTGTCTCCAAGGGCTTCGATGCCGCTGCCAACTCCGTGTCCTGAAGGCACCGCCGCAATGCAACCCTGGTCTCACCGCCGACGCCTGCTGACGCCGCCACCGAGCCGCTGCTCGCACCGCGACCTGTCGGCACCGCACTCCGCATCGCCTCGCTTCACGACGACGCCGTGGTATCCCCGACGACGACGCTCCACGCTGGACTCGACGCCGCTGCTTGCACCGGGGTTCGAGGGCACCGCTCGTAAAGTTACACGATGCACCGCCCTCATCCCGCACCGCAGCCTTGGCCTACCGACGCCGGTGCCATCGACTCCAGTTCGTCAGCCGACGACAGCACTTCAGCAACGACGACGCCGCTGCTGCACCGTGACCTGCCAGCACCGTGACGAGCACCGCCTTCATCTCACACCGCGACCCGGGTCTCACCGACGACGCCAACTGACGCCGCCACCGAGCCGCTGCTCGCACCGCGACCTGAGGGCACCGCACGCCGCACTGCTGCACTTCGCACCGCAGCACCCGACGCCAGCCGACGCCAGCGCTCCTGACTTCAACAGAGAGGAGTTCGATCTGCAACGCGTGTGACTTCGAGGGCCCCGACGACGCCTGCACCGACCTCCGGAACCGACGCCTGCGGACGCCGTGTTTTCGGAAGCTCACCGCGAGGTCATCAACGCCCTGCATTTCTGAAAGGTACTGTTTGCGGGTCTTCCCGACACCGTAGCTGACCCGCGACGTCGCGGTCAGCCAGAACTGTTTGGATTTGTTTGTTCACGACGCTGTGATAGCCCCGGACGGAGCTATCGACATCCAGGAACTGTTTTTAAGGATACTGTGATAACTGAAGATTTTTAAAGTACTGTACTGTGGATTTTTATCGTATTGGTCTTGTTTTAAGTATATAAAAATATTGGATATTTTTCTAAACTGGTGTGGTGTCCTTTTGTAGTGCTTACACTGTATTACTGTTGGTTATGTGCAAATGCTTTACACACTGCCTCTGAGATAAGCCTGACTGCTCGTGCCAAGCTACCAAGGGGTGAGCAGGGGTTATTTTAGAGTGTAACTCCCTTATCCTGACTAGGAAGAAGGGTCCTACTTGGACAAAGGTGCAAGCCCTTGCCAACTAGAGACCCCCATTTCTAACATTGGTTGTCAGCGGTGAGGATAGGACTTGTGTTTGCACTTGACTTACAGTGATTGGTGTGCACTACTACCATATCGCAGACCATTACGTACCACATACAGGTTCTTTTTGTTTAGTGGCCTCGGGATTACAGTTGAATTGCCCAGTGGATGTGGCCCCAAAACCACCAGGGTCACCCACCTGAATTCCAATTACTGCCACCCCATTTTTAGACACTGTTAGTCTGGGAGGCCTGAGATTTCACTTCAATACCCCTTTCTTTCTTCCTTGGGCGAAATCCAAAGGAGGTAAGGTGCTGCACCCCCATTAGAATTGGGGACAGCACATCCAGCACATGATCCGAATTGGCAACTGATCTATCCAACAAAGCGAAAATAGAGGATAAAACCTTCTCAACACATAGTAAAATATCAGAGTGGGCCCTTCCCCCTCCTGCCCCCTCCCCTTCCAAGTTGAATGACTGCACAAGTACTTGAGCCCCTGCGGACGCAGATAAATCAAAGTTCAAAGAGTTCTATGAGCCCTATAAGGAAACCCCCAAAGCCGGTAATGGTGGACGGCTCGGTAGACAATCCGAAGGCGGGCTCAATACCAAATCCGAAGCAATGGGTGGTTTTAAGTTGACCTCCCTAGTCCGATTCTTCTCTATAAGAGCAGCAATATCTGGCAGGGAATAGTCCTCCAGTACACCAGAGTCCCCAACACACAAACTGACACAAAGTCCACCATGAGTCACTTGGTGGCACATTTTCCAACACAGAAACAACATCTTGGCCACCAGAGGAAACCATGAGACACTTGGGGCAGGGCTCGGACTCAGACTTGATCCCAACACTGTTTATCATAGGGACGGCCTCTATGTCCTGGTCGTCCATTTCTTTTACTGCTTCCATTGGACAGCAAGATTTGGTCAATTGACTTGGGGTAAAAGCCAAAACTGGACTGTGGTTGAATCGGCTGGCAGGACATGAGGAAATGCCCTGATACAAGGCCATAGCTAAACTTACATCGTCTTCTTTAAGTGCACCTGAAGCTTTTCCCAGTTCCTTATTTTCTACCTCACTCCCACACTTTAAGAACAAGGACAACATGGAGGAGTGAGACTTCAGAAGAGACAAATGAGATTGTGGCTTCTTACGCTGAATAGTTTTTTCTGTTTTTAAAAATGTGGGCAAACTTAGGGAAATGGCAATTGAATGAGAAGTAAAAATTAAACTGCCAGAGCGCAAACACATTGATGGCATCTTTAAAACATCTGGCCTCCGATGCTCCAATACGGCTTTAGAAGGGGTATTGGAACGGTTGAGCAATGCGTTAACCTCGAGTTGATAATTGGCAAATACACACTTGCCAAAGAAGGATCACTTCATCTTTGTTTTGCAGATCTGTCCAGTGCCTTTGATCTGGTAAACCACTCTAAGCTGTGGAACACTCTAGTAGAGATGGGTGCCCCCAGGAAATTATAAATTTTTTATCACAGATATATGCTCACCTCATATCGAAAATACGTTATGGTCTGAAAGGGAATGCACAACGCACTTTAAGGTAACCAGAGGAATCAGACAAGGCTGTGTCCTTGCCCCCTTTTATTCTCACTTTATATTAATGGAATAGATCTTTTTTACAAAGCTTGAAATCTGATGCTCCTGTTGTCGGCAAACGTGTTACCCCGGTTTTATTATATGCCGATGATGCGGTCCTAATATCTAGGACCGCATACGGTCTCCAATTGTTGATAGATCATTTTACAGAATTTATGACTAAAAAGACTTAAAAATTAATCTAAGCAAAACGCTTGTAATGACATGTGGAAAAAAGAAAACAAAAAATAGAACCCACAATGTCGGGGGCGCATCTATTGACAGGACATCCACTTTTTCCTATTTAGGATTAGTGTTTGATGGCAAAGGATCATGGACCACACATGTTAACACTAGTAAATTGAAGTTTGTGAGATCTAGTGAAGCTATTTTCAGATTTTCACAAAAATTAGGAAATAAGCCAATACGAGAGATTTTAAAGCTATATGGGAGTGCAGTTGCATCACAGGGGCTTGTTATGGTGGAGGATTATGGGGCATGGCCGATACCTCACCGTTACAAACCCTTGAGAACAAATTCTTAAGAAGACTATTGTCGGTCCCAAACTCAACTTCAACTTATATAGCCCATAAGGAGCTAGATGTACCCTATGTGAGCGATCTGATTGATGTGGCGGCTCTTACCCTGTGGTACAGAATTTGGACGATCGATGAGGCTCACTTCACTAAAGACATATTTCTGGATTGCCTGAAATTAGATCATTATAAGAATATTCCATGGATAAATTATATCATTAGACTCCTAACCGAGTGTAATATGGCCCCAAATTAAAAAACCCTGAGAGCATCCAGATTAGAAGTAAAGTTGAGCTAAAGAAGCGCTTTATGGGAATTAGAGAAAAACCAGGGTAGCCGATTTTAGTATAAAATCGCATGCTAGATCTTACAGTGAAGGACCGTTCTACCCCTGGGCATACAACCATATCTTGTTTTTATAAGAAATGTACAACAAAGATTTTATCTGACAAGATTGCGGTTGAATACGCTCCACTTTCAAGTTGCCTTCCCAGAGATGGGTAAGTGGAGCTTAAAATTACCCAGGTATCCGTGTGATGGCAAAACCCCCCAAAGCACCATGCATTTTATACTCTTTTGTAATTTTTACAGGGACATCAGAAAATCAATCTTACGACCACTTTTTATTACGAACCATTTGTATTCTTATAAATCTGCTTTTTATCATGTTTGTAATTTGGCCGATGTAGCAATATGTAATGCTGTGATTCTTTTTATTCAGTTGGCTATTAAGAGGAGAAAGGATCTTACACATCTGGATATGTTGAATTATGAAACCGAATAGTTCCTCTCTTTCTAATTTTTCTAAATTTTCTATCCCATATTATATTTTTAAAATGTATTTTATATGTGAATGATTGATTGATTAATATGTCGATCTCTAATGTACAAGAATTTTAAGAAATGTTTAACAATGAATTGTATTTTAGAATGCTTTTATGGTTATTTGTATTAACCGAATAAAGCTTGATTGATTTGATTTGATTTGACTGCACAAGTACTTGAGCCCCTGCGGACGCAGATAAATCAAAGTTCAAAGAGTTCTATGAGTCCTATAAGGAAACCCCCAAAGCCGGTAATGGTGGACGGCTCGGTAGACAATCCGAAGGCGGGCTCAATACCAAATCCGAAGCAATGGGTGGTTTTAAGTTGACCTCCCTAGTCCGATTCTTCTCTATAAGAGCAGCAATATCTGGCAGGGAATAGTCCTCCAGTACACCAGAGTCCCCAACACACAAACTGACACAAAGTCCACCATGAGTCACTTGGGGGTCTCCTTAGGTGGCACATTTTCCAACACAGAAACAACATCTTGGCCACCAGAGGAAACCATGAGACACTTGGGGCAGGGCTCGGACTCAGACTTGATCCCAACACTGTTTATCATAGGGACCTGTCCTGGTCGTCCATTTCTTTTACTGCTTCCATTGGACAGCAAGATTTGGTCAATTGACTTGGGGTAAAAGCCAAAACTGGACTGTGGTTGAATCGGCTGGCAGGATATGAGGAAATGCCCTGATACAAGGCCATAGCTAAACTTACATCGTCTTCTTTAAGTGCACCTGAAGCTTTTCCCAGTTCCTTATTTTCTACCTCACTCCCACACTTTAAGAACAAGGACAACATGGAGGAGTGAGACTTCAGAAGAGACAAATGAGATTGTGGCTTCTTACGCTGAATAGTTTTTTCTGTTTTTAAAAATTTGGGCAAACTTAGGGAAATGGCAATTGAATGAGAAGTAAAAATTAAACTGCCAGAGCGCAAACACATTGATGGCATCTTTAAAACATCCGGCCTCCGATGCTCCAAGACGCCCTGCTCTGTCCACTCTTCTCCTCTCCCCAAGGACACCACAAGTGGCGTTGACTTATTTTTAAATGATTCTGGTGCTGCCCAGTATGCCTTAAGTTGTTCCCAATCTGCCTTAATTTGTGACCAAATAATGAGAGTTAACTTCTCCTGAAGTATGCGCCGAGATACTGAGATGCTGCTGCCGCCTCCACTACAAGAAGTACTGCCCTACACTGCACAACCCAACAAAGTGGAGCAGCAAGGGTGGGGGTGTGGTCCGCCCCAAGTGCCATGAGTTTTGGGGGCGGCAGCCTCCCCCCGTTACCTGCGGCCGTCGGGGTAATCGCCAGCACCCCCGACCCCCCCTCCTCTTACCTGCGGTCGTCACAGGAATCACCAGCACCTCCCCCGTTCTTACTTGCCACAGCAGGCAGCAAACACAGGGACCGCCACGGGCGGCACATGGGCTAGGTATGCCACTGACCCAACGGGGCTGCCCTCCCATCGATCTGAGCTTATTTCTCAGATGGAGTAAGTAAATGCAAATAATTTGTAACATGCAATGTTCAAGAGACCAAAAGAACAGCTAGCAACAGGCAATATTAAAGGTCAAGATCCAATACCAGGCGTATTGATGTGCATAAAATTAGAGTGTGTGCAGGAAGCAGGCTCCCCTCCCTGAAGCACAAGCCGCACCGTCCTAATGCCAGCCATCTCCACACCACCAAGGAGGCATGCGGCCTAAGCCTCTGCCTGCACTCTCCAACGAGTGTGCTCTAACCCTGAGTCACAGAGCCAAACTTTTTAAATCCAGCCCCAGCTCCAATTTAGCTCTGCAAAATTATATCAGTCAATCTGACCCCTGCCTTAAAGAAGGGGGCAAAGGAGGCCGACAGTCAAATGGAAACAAGCATTGGCATAGCCAATAGGTCTCGCCTTTGGGGCGTTATAAGTGTTTAGACAGAGCTATTGGCTTTGTTAACGTTTTTAATATGTGTAGTAGAGCATTGTGAATGTTGTGCAGCATGTTGAAAATTTATAAGTTATAATAAAAAGTGTTATAACTATTTCTGTCACCTTATATCTAACCGAAAAACATTATATACAATTGAAGTATTGTATTAAAAACCAAAATTAATACAAAAAATGTGTTCTAGTTTATTTGTTTATGCAATGCTGTCAATTTTTCCTTGCTTGTTGTAATTAATTTTTGTTATAGTTTTTATTGTTAGGTGTGGGATATAAACAACGGGAGGGTGGATGTTGTGAAATAGTATTTTAATTAGATAGGAGTAGTGGAGAGTTATTTCTGGAGAATTAATAGATGTCAAATTTTTATGCCAAACTTAAGTGGTGTGGAGTGATGCTGAGGTGGTTGTGAGTAGTGGCGGAGGTGATGCTCAGGTGATCCGGAATGATATTGAGGTGATGCTTAAGTGGTGGTGCGCTGGTTCCGAGGTGATGCTTATGTGATGCTGAATGATACATAGGTGGTACTGAGTGATGCTAAGGTGGTGCTGAGTGATGAAAAAACGCGAATGTTAAAAGGTGCGGTCCATTTTTAAGCTGTGTACTGTGCAATGGGGGTAAAGGAAGCACGCACCACAGCTGTGCACTGTGCAGAGATGTCAAAGGTAGCACTCACCACAGCTGTGTGAAAGGAAGCACGCACCACGGTTGTTGGACTTGGCCCTTTTTGCAGGGTCATCCCTGAACTTTTTGCCTTCCTCCTAGCCTATTTTCTGACATGGTGTTGGTGGATTCATGACTCTGGGAAGAGGTGTGGCGCCGCGGCCAGGGCGACTGACGCTGGAATCTGGGGCTCACGGTTCGATCCCCGGCACCGGCGGCAGGTCAGCCCAGCACCATGTGACTCTGGGCAATAGCTCGCTTAATCTTCCCGACGGCCCCCAGCGCCGGGATGCCTTCGGGTAGCTGTTTGCGCTTTACAAATACTGGATTTACATTTACATTTTTTCACTGCTGATCAGTGCTAAAGTGCATATGCTCTCTATGGTAAATTGATGTATGGATTAGTGACTCCATGATTGGCTTGATTGGTTTACTTGTCAGACCCTAGTACAGTGCACTGCGTGTGCCCAGGGCTTGTAAATCCAATACTGCTGGTGGGCTTGCAGCACTGGTTGTGCCACCCACCGGAGCAGCTTGTAAAGTGTGTCTCAGGCCTGCCATTGCAGGGCCTGTGTGCAGTCTGGTACTGCCATGTTGACTGGGCAAGTGCACCCACTTGCCAGTCCCTAAACCTTCCCTTTTACACATATTAGTCACCCCTATGGTAGGCCCAAGGGCAGGGTGCATTGTAGGTAAGAGGTAGGACATGCCCTGATGTGTGTGGCATGTCCTAATAGTGAATTACAGCCATTTTCGTTTTTCACTATTGCAAGGCTACCTGTTCCCCATAGGCCAGAATGGGCAGTTAGATTATTACATCTTATAATCCTAACTGACTCAGGGAACCAGGTAGAAATTCGAGTTTAGTATGCCTGAACTCAGAATGATAAAATACATCTTTTAGTGAAGTTGGTTTTAACATTCTGTGTTTGAAAATACCACTTTTAGAAAGTAGGTATTTTCTTCCCTAACTATCCAAGCCTGCCTCTGCTAGGTTGTGTATTCCTTGTCTGGAGTTTGAGTGACAGGGGCTGGGGGATTCCAGGAGACAGGGTGAGTCAGCACAGAGCTGAATAGAGAGATCTGCATGCAGATGGGAGGGAGGAGTTGCACCTGGGACCTGAATAGGGCTGTGCCTTTCCTCCACAATGCTGGCTCCACCTCCTGTGGTGTGTCTGATGTCCCTGGCCTGCACTGTCAAAGGAAGAGAAGGAGTCCTGTAAACAAAGTGCTCCAGGACTGACCAGAACTGGTTTGGACTAGGCAAAGGCCTCTCTGCCTTCAGAGAACAAAGAGAAAAGTAGTATAAATATTGGGACCCAGACCCAAGAACTTTAGATCACTTCTGGGAATCAAGACGAACCTTTGCTGAGGAGAAGAACCAGGAAGCTGAAGGAGGAGACTACCCCTGTGCTGTGTGTTTGGGGGTTGGCCTGCAGTGGTTGCTTCATTACCAAAGAGAGGAGAAAAGGACTGAGTGTGCTTTCTATCAACTTGAAGAAGAATCTCCAAGGGCTTGAACTAGAGCTTGCCTCCTGCCTGAAGTCTCAGGGATACAAGACTTCACCAACCAGCTCCCCCTGAATTCCCTTGCTGGGAATTGAAGTGCCTGCTGTTGTGCTGGGCCTTCTGAGAGACTGCGTGTCGCTGGGAGCTGGAAGCGCGACGCAACGACGAGAAGCGTGTCGCCGCCGCAGCCGCTGTCCTCGCATCGCCGAGGAAGCGAGACGCCGCTGCCGCTGTCATCATCTCATCGCCGAAGCGCGGCGCATTGCCGGAGAAGCGGGACGCTGCCACAGAGGTCATCGTCGCATCACCGGAGAAGCGCGTCGCAGGGCCTGTCGCGGCTCCAAAGATCATCGAGTCGCCGCACAGCCGTCGGGCGTGCACGCATCACACCAACGTTGTCGCATCGCAACCAAGACGCCATTTTGTCGCATCGCACCGGAGAAGAGTATCGCATCGAGGTGCCATCTTGTTGCATCGTACCGGAGAGCAGTAAGAAACCGATGATCAACTCCCCACACAGTAAGGAAGCGAGCATCAACTCCCCTGCGCAGCAGTAAGGAACGGACGCATCCACTCCCTGCGTGTAAGGAACCGACGCATCACCTTCCCTGCGACCCTTTTGTTTTCTTTGCGTTACGCATTCAAGGTACATTGAGAGTAAAGTGTCGCCTTTACAACTTGAGAGAACTGAGCTATTTTATAACATTTTAAAGTCTATTTTTGAGTACAGTATTGTGGATTTTTGTCGTTTGGTCTTGTGTTAAGTCTATATAAAAAGACTATTTTTATAATACAACCTGTGTGGTGTCCATCTGTAGTGTTGTCACTGTATTACTGTATGTGTTCACAAATGCTTTACACATTGCCTCTGAGATAAGCCTCCCTGCTCGTGCCAAGCTACCAAGGGGGTGAGCAGGGGTTATTTTAGGAGTGTAGCCCCTTACCCTGACTAGACGCAAGGGTCCCTATTTGTCACAGGTACCTACCTATGCCAACTAGAAACCCCCAAATCTAACAACGGTGCTGATAAAATATCGTGAATGTTAAAAGGTGCGGTCAATTTTTAAGCTGTGCACTGTGCAGTGGGGTGAAAGGAAGCACGCACCACAGCTGTGCACTGGGGTGAAAGGAGGCACACACCACATATCTGCACTGTGCAGTGTTTTGAAAGGAAGCACGCGCCACTACTGTGCAGTGGGGTGAAAGGAAGCACTCGCCACAGCTGTGTACTGTGCAATGGGGGGAAAGGAATGTCAAGAACCAAGGATTAAGGCAGAAGATATGCCAGCTCGTGGGGGCTACAACAGTAATTGGCAGAAGGAGAGTTTTCAAGCTCCCATGTTCCTTTGGAAAACGTGATGATCGGACTTGGACCGAACTGGTCAAGCTGCGGTCCTTTAAAATGGCTGGAAGCGCTAAGGTTAGCGCTTCAGCCTTTCTGTAGAGAGCGCGAGGATTCTAAGCACAGCTGAGGCTCGCGCTCGCCCTCAGCTGTGCGCACTTCACCAAGACCGTTACGAGTGTAACAGTGCTTGGCGTTTCGTCCTGTGAAATTCCTGAGAGAGAGAAGTTAGTTTTTCGTTTCGCTTCCGTCGGTAGCTTTTGAATTCCTGCTAACCTTCGGTTTAAAGACTGCCTGTCAAGAAGATAAATCACCGAGTCGTCTGTGAGCAGCTGCCGGTTTTCTAAAACCCTTCAGAGCATTTCTCTAGATGAAGAAAAAGAAGCCTCCAGTCACGCAAGTACCTTTTTGAAGAAAAGGCTGTGGAATCAGTATCTATTCCCTGTACAGTGCTAAATTTAGCTCCTCTCCTGCCCGTATCTGTTATTCTGTTCCTGCTAAAATCCAATTTAGTAAAACTGTTAAATAGTTAAGTTTACTATAATAAAAGACTTACCGTTTGTGGCAGTACCAGTTGAGCATTCAGCTTCCTTAAATCCTCCTGCAATTGAAAAGAAAGGTATTAGTTAGCCCAAGGCATTAAATAGACCACAGTTTGGTAAGATGTTTACAATAGTCCCCTGCGTAAACAAAATTCAAAATTACGAACATGGCCTTCAATGGCGGAATTTTGAAAATCAATGGATTTGTCGCACAGACAATATCGCAAAGGGACTAAATTCAGCGACTGAATGGCACTCTCTCGCCTGCCTGTGTTAAATATAAGGGTAATATTGGTAGACTTTGGTCCACACTACCTAAGTTTTCAAGAGACATGTGAAAATATTCTAAAAGTATAGAGATAGTGATTGAGCCATGTTTTCCATCGAATTCAACACGTATATAATCCATTCCCTGCAGTAACCAACAACCGCAGGATTCCCAGATCATTGTCCCCTTTTTTTGATGATTCATTATGTGTTTTTGGAAATGTACAATTTATGTAGAGTCTGAGAGTAGACAGCAATAGAAGAGATTATACATCTTTATGTTGATGAAAGGACATGACAGTTGTTTTATTTGATTTGTATGTTATTGTCATATAAGACCCTGCTTCTGTCCAGAGAAATATGTCCCAAAGTAAAGCTGACATTAGATGACTTTCAATATAACCTTGTGAAGCAATAGAGGAGATTTATTCCATCACTTTGAAATGTTGGGATGATACTTCATCTATGTAATGCAGTATCTTTTTCATTAAATGCAAAGGCAAACACCAATGGATATTATATTACTGTATTTCTCTGTGTGAGGATGCTTCTTTGCAATACATGTCTTATAATGTGCGTATCCATCATGCATATGTGTTTAAAATGTTTGCTGTTTCTACTATTCCTTTTCTCGCTCCTAGATTTCACTGCACTCTATGGGTGTTTTCTATCATCAATCGATAGTCCGAGTAGGTTTTAATGAAATCAATGATAGTAATCTCGATAATCCCCTTTTCGTGCACTTTTTTACTAAACAGATTAGTTCTAAGAAACTAACTCACCGAGAAACTAACTATTGAAGCCGTGATAATGACGTTCTCGCGGTTACATTCATCGAGTAGAGTAGCATCTTTATGCGGACCATATTACAAGATGGTCGTCGTTGTCCAATCGAAGCGGAATTGAGTTAGTCTGCTCTCACTGCCACTGACATTGTCTTTAATTAAACCGCGTGGTTCAAACATTACGTATGCTGTATATTTGACCAGCGGTACGCGTTGGAGTCACGAAGGAGACGAGATCCTAATATTTTTCTAATACAGGTAAGAGTGACTATGCATGCCTTTTAGCTGCACTATTTACTGAACACCAATCTAATTCAAATTGCACTGATTCTGAAGGCACGCAATTTGGCGAGCCCGCGTTTTAAATTCCATGGTTTTTTAAACAGTGGCTTGTTCTCTTAGGACAGTTCAACGTGAGCGGCGCCAAGAATATATTTTTATTGGAACTGCGCCCCTTTTCCATTACTTGGTAAGCCTCTCTATGCATGCCTTTAAACTACATGGCCTGGGCAGGCATTCACGCAACTAAGGACCCAATGTAGACTCCCTATTAAGCAGCGCATGTTTCGTAAAGCACATCTTTCTTTAAGCATTACGCAAGCTTGCAGTGTAACAGATTTTTGTCACCTTACATTATGGAGGATGATCTTTTTCTCCCTTTTCTTGGAATCTTGGGTATCTTTGTCGCCTATAGCTCGACATAAGGCTATCAAACTTCTGTGTGTTGAAACTACTGGCAGTGCACTACTGAATAAAAACTCAGTTGGACGACCTGCTGAGTAACAATTTTTATTCTATATATAAAGCAGGACTCTGATTTAAGTGAGCCTATTGGCTACGTTTTTTCAGTAATTGTCAGTATAGTTATAAATTTTTCTGACGTTAAAGTGATTTTTCTGTTGAGGTAATTACCAGCCTTTTAGCTTACACGAATTAATTCTTTTTAGATTTCTAGTTTAGAATGGACAAATAGTCTACTTGATATAGATTAACATATAGGTAGGGCTAAAAGGGCAATTTGTTTTGGACCACAGAAATTAAGTGTCCTCTCTCTCTCTTTATCAATAATGTACAACTACCTATGAACAGAGATTTTTTTCGTTCACAGTGTGGCTATCTGCTCTAGCCGATTCCAGTGTCTTGGACCTGGAATTGTTTTAAAGTTGAGACTTCTTTGGTATAAACTGAATATTTGATCAGACATAAGTAAGTTATCTATTACCACACTTTTTTTTTAATTTGCTTTGGTGATGGTATGCGATCTATTCCTCTTTCCCTTTAACTACCTTTTGGGGTAAAGGTTCTAGTTTCACTAAATGGTCCTATTTAAAATGAGGCCATTATTCTTACGTTTTCACATGGGTTTGTCTTTTTTTCAAAATTCCGCCATTGAAGGCCATGTTTGTAATTTTGAATTTTGTTTACGCAGGGGACTATTGTAAACATCTTACTCTTTGTCCTGAAGATGGTCTAATGGATAAATTTACCAAGAAAGACCAAAACGTCGACAAGCTCATCTAATTCCCTAGCAACTTTTGTGTTTAGGAATTGTTTTCTGCTGTTTTCAGATTCATTTCCTATTTGTTGTATCATTTGGAATAGATGTTCACACTTATGATTTGAAGGTTTATTCTTTTGTATAATAGTCAATATCCTCTATCATGGTGTTTTGTTATAACCTTATGTACCCCCTCCTGATTTGTTCACATTAAATTTGCTTATAGTTTGAAAAATACATTCCCGTGTTGTGAAACTGCTTATTATAGATTTTCATATTCCAAATAAATGCATTGATGCCCAGATTATCTAATAGTCAGCCACCATTTGGGGCTCGACCAACAAGTAATAGACTGGAATAACTCAACTGAGTACATTGAACTAAATCCCTTGTAGGCATATTTACCTATTATGAGATGTGAAAGGTAGCACGCACCACAGCTAAGCAGAGGCATTATTTAGCAGCCGGTGCCAGCAAGCACGCACAAAAAGAAAGTGCTAATAATTAAGTGCCCATGTGCGCACCGGCAGACACCGGCTCAAATTAAACCCCCAGCAAGGGCCTGCGTTACACCTCTGGATCGAGCGAGCACCAAAAGCAATGTGGGGAAAGGAAACACGCACCACAGCTGTGCACTATGCAGAGATGTCAAGGTAGCACGCACCACAGCTGCGCAGAGGTGTGAAAGGAAGCGCGCACCACAGTGATGAAAAAACGCTAATGTTAAAAGGTGCGGTCAATTTTTAAGATGGTACCGAAAAAGAGGCGACTATAGAGGCCAACTACAGAGTACAGCAAATGTCTTGAGAATAACATACTAATACAAAGATAACGGTGCAGGAAGAGAGTGCTGACATAGATGAAATGCGAGTGCTGGAAAAAGAAGCGCGCACTCTTGTGGCGGTGAGGTCTGTCTCTTGGCTGGGGTGGAGGGGACGCGCCTTGTTAGTATCTTATTGTCATGAATGCGAATGCTGGAAAAGAAGCGCGCACTCTTGTGGCGGTGGGGTCTGTCCCTTGGCCGGGGTGGAGGGGACGCGCCTTGTAAGGAAAGCTGCAAGGTCTTGAAATGAAACATGATCCACAACAGATGGCACGCTGCGCGCCGCTGCTCGCTCCCGACAGCTAAACGCTGTGGGAGTAAACATTTTCAGAAAAGGTGGGACATGCACCCGCCTTTGGCCAATTGCGTGCTTTCATTTTTGAAAGCCACACGCAAAGGCCAATGGCATGTGTGGAAAATCGAACACCACACGCACGATTTTGCAGAAAGTCTGAAGTGATTCCAAGAGGCCTTCTCTTAGAGTAGCGAATGCGCTCTGCGTTAGGCTCGACCTAAAAAGGGTCTAAAGAGCCCTGTGAGCTAATGCCAGGTGGTGCGAGGTAATGCAGGGGGAGGGCGAAATGCCGAGTAGCTCTCTTACTGCTCCTACCACCGCCACTGCCGTTAATGTCGGTCCCTGAAAGCCTCCGAAAGGACTGCAGCCTCATGTGCTGCTGCAGGCCCCTCTGTGTTGAAGCTGAAAATGGCCCCGGGGGAGGGGGGGCACAACTTACACAGACTTACACTGTTGTGCACGAAGCCTGGCCGCCTCACTTCCTGCTTCCTTACTCCTGGCACAATCTACTGGCGTCTGACGTCAACTATTCAATTGTATTTGTTTTTAAAACATAGTATATGAAGACTTTACGGTGATCAGAATACAGCAATCTTTATTGGGGCTCTTCAATTATTCCCACACTATCACCCTCCAACAGTGCCTCTCATTTCTCCATACCCCCTCTCTCACATGTATTTCATTTGTTTGATAGCACCTCGCATACCCGCTATAGGGTGTTGGAGCATTTTTCATCACACACACACAGACAACGAATCATAGGTATGTAGATCAGTGTATAGAAAATGTTAATTGAGACAAAGGGGACTACAATGTGTAGGATTCACGTCATCTATACTGGTATGAATTTTTTAAGAGTGCTTGGTCTGGGGAAGCATAAACTCGGGATTCAGAACGTAAGTGGTTAGGTTTGATTTTACCAATAAGAATTTATTTCTACCCAAGCAAACCATTTTTAGCAAAATTAGGATAATGAAAGACTGGAAAAAACATAACTTTACCCTAGATTATGATTGTAACTTACGAACTGCATAGTAACAAAAGGATCTCTGTGGCAAAAGCAGTAAGCCACTGAGCTATGCACATAAAACACTGTTCTGTGATCTGCATAGTACACGCTCTTTGAAGCAGGCATATTAGCTGATCGGAGTTTTGTCTAGTGGCAGTTTTGACACATCTAAGGAAGAGCAGAGGGTTCTCTGCTCCACCTTAGATGAGTTAAACTGCCACTATACAAAACTGCGATCATCAGGTACAATAATCACCAGAGTTATCTTGGCACTTTTATTGTTGCCTGAAAACTGTTGGATATGAAAGGAAGCGGTCCAGGGAAGACCTGGCTTGGCAGTTCGGGCTGGACTGTTCCCAGGAACAGGGTCAAGACTGATTTGCATATGGCAGGGTCTGTACTGGGGTGGTGAAGTGAGCTAAAGAGCGATAATGGATTCAACCCAGATCTGAGACTGGGGGTAGGTGTCTGAAACGTTTCAGCGCTCCGTCTATCATCTCCTTGTGTTTGCTTTGTTCGCCCTAAGTTGGCAGGGTATGCCCAGACGTGGGTCCCTTACTCACTTTGCCATTGGATTCAAGCTAGTCTGGTTCATTAGGGGTGTTAGCCTGAAACCGGTTCCAGGATGCTTGTTTCCAGTCCAGGGAAGATCTGGCTGGGCAGTTCGAGCTGGGCTGTTCCCATGAGGAACAGGGACAAGACTGATTTGCATATGACAGAGTCTGAACTGGGGTGGCGAAATGAGCTAAAGAACGATGATGGATTCAACCTAGATCTGCATCTGGGCGTGAGTATCTGAAAGGTTTCAGCACTCCGTCCATCATCTCCTTGTGTTTGCTTTGTTTGCCCTAAGTTGGCAGGGTATGTCCAGGCGTGAGTCCCTTGCTCACTTTGCCACTGGATTCAAGCTAGCCTGGCTAATGAGGGGTGTTACCCTGAAATCAGTCCCAGGATGCATGTTTCCGGTCCAGGGAAGACCTAGCTTGGCAGTTCGGGCTGGAGGGTTCCCATGAATAACAGGGTCAAGACTGATTTGCATATGGCACTGGCGAAGTGAGCCAAAGAACGGTGATGGATTCAACCCAGATCTGTGACTGGGGGTGAGTGTTTGAAAAGTTTCAGCTTCTGTCCATCATTTCCTTGTGTTTGCTATACAAGGAACTACGCAGTGCACTGCTACAAAAGCGATCCCTCCACACTTCCAGCCTCCCGGTGAAGCGTCTGATGCCTGGTACAGTCAGTCTAGCCTTGAACCACAGCTGCTGTCTGCTTCCCCCAGGTGAGAATCTGCAAGAGTGGCTGGTAACTGGTGGCCTAAAGGCAGCATGCAGTGATATGGCTGTTGACTCCTGCCCACAGGGTAGCTACCACGACCGTGGCTGGTAACTGCTTTTTCCAGGGCCTTCTGCCCTCGAGGCAGCAACACCGACCTCGGCTGCTGGCTGCTGACTGCTTCCCCCATGGCAGATACTACAACCATGCTGCTGACTGCTGTCCCCAGGGCGGACATGCAACAATGTCTGGCAACTGTTGCTCCCAAGGCAGCATGCAGCGTTATGTCTGTTGACTTCTGCCCCCAGGGCAGCTACCTCAACCATGGCTGGTGACTGCTGCCCTCAGTCAGAATGCATTGCTATGGCTGGTGACTGCTGCCCCCAGGCAGCAACCTCAACATCAGCTGCTAACTGCTGCCCCACAGGGCAGAACCTCCAACAGTGGCTGGTAACTGCTGCCCCAGAGGCAGGATGCAGTGTTATGGCTGTTGACTCCTGCCCCCAGGGCAATTACCACACCCATGGCTGGTGACCGCTGCCCCCAGGGCAGGTACCACATTAATGATTGATGACTGTTGCCCCCAAGGCAGCATGGAGTGTTATGGATGTTGAATCCTGCCCCCAGGGCAGCTACTATGGCTGATAAGTGCTTCCCCCACTGCAGCATGCAGAGCCATGACAGGTAACTGCTGCCCCCAGGGCAGCAAACACAACTATGGCTGCTGACTTCTTCCCCGAAGAGCAGTTACCAACACCATGACTGGAGACTGCTGCCCCCAAGGGGAGAACCTGCAAAGGTAGCAGGTAACTACTACCCCAGGGCAGCATGCAGTAGTATGCCTCGTCACTGCTGACCCCCGAGCAGCTAACAACCGGGGCTGGTAAGTGCTGCCCTGGGACAGAACCTGCAACCTTGAGCTAGTGACTGCTGTCCCTAATCCAGCATGAAGTGCTGTGGCTGATGACTGCTGCCCCTAGTGCAGCTAACATAACCAGGGCTGGTGAGTGTTGCCTCCAGGGCAAGGCAGTTAGCATAGCCATGGCGAAATACTGCTGCCCTGGGACAAAAGCGGCTGGTGAATGCTTCCATCCAGGCAGCATGCAGTGCTGTGGCTGTTGTCAATTGCCTGAGGGTAGTCACCACAACAATGACTGGTGACTGCTAACCACTAGTACATGCATTGCTATGCCTGGTGACTGTTGCCTACAGGACAACTACCATAACCACAGCAGGTAACTGCTGTTTCCAGGGCAGAAACTGCAACAAGGTTTAGTGACTGGTGTCCCAAACGCAGCATGCAGTGGTATGACTATTGGCAGCTTAGATAACCATGGCTGGTGACTGCTGCCCCAGGGCAGCACCTGCAGCAGTGCCTAGTGACTGCAGCCCCAAGGGCAGCATGACATGACTGGTAACTGTTGCTCCAAGGGTAGCATGGTATGGTTGGTGACTACTGCCAGTGAATAAACATATAGTACTGTAACTGCCAACTCCTGCCCCCAGGGCAGCACTTGCAACAATGGCTTGTGACTGCTTCCCAAGGGCAGCATGCAGTGTTGTGCAGTGTGACTGCTTCCCAGAGGTCAGTGACCACAATGGTTGGTGACTTCTGCCTCTGAGGCAGCATGCAGCGGTATGGGTGGTATTGATGCCCTCAAGGCAGAATTTGTGACAGTCACTAGTGACTGCTGCCCCATGGTACCGTATAGTACTATGGTTGTTAAGGTCTGCCTCCAGGGCAACAGCTACAACAATGGCTGGTGCCTGCTGCGCACAAAGCAGCATGCCCTGGTGTTGCTGGTAAATGCATCCTCCAGGGCAGAAAGCAGTTGAATGGCTTAGAGATCCTGCCCTCAAGGCTGTGCAAAACAATATAATAGTTTACTCCGTCACCCTGTACTCCGAACTGTAATCAGGCCCATGGTCACTTCTTAGGTTCTTGACATATTCCAGTGGGCCAAAGCTGAATTGATATCAAATGTCTCTAGCATATATTCTGGTTCGTTTCCATGCTTTCTTTTGTGGTGGGATGTCAACGTTTGTGCCTGTGCTTTTCTAGTTCATTAAAATATGTGTCCATGTCCATGCCATTCTGTAACTTGATAGTATATAAATGTAATGCAACAAGTCTCTATTTTATAGGCATTTAGCACCTTTTTCAAGTTTTTTTGTTGGCAGTTGTTTTCTGCAGGATTTTTTTCATCTTCTCTGACCTCTAAATAAACATATTGATTTGGATCTTGTTTCTGTGTATGTTCTTCTTTTGTTCTTTTGAATTGCATTGTCCAAACGGTTTGTAGGGTAGATTTTTCAGGTACCACACTTAATTCAGACCACACTTAATTCAGCCCATATTAACTAGTAAATCCTTTCACCCACATTCATTGTGTGAAACATCTGAGTATGAAAACGGACCATAAACTGAACTTTTACTCTCAATTTATTTTTTTTACTTTTATTTATGTTTTCAAAATAATCAACAGCACAGCAGTTAGGGTAATGGAGAGTACTACATTTCTGCATAGGTGATCCAGAATAACATGCCAAATCAATAATACACATCTACTCCCAATATCCTGAATCCTGTTTTTGGTACTGCCCTTCCCCCCGTGTTTCTCTACATAATAGATAAGGACCCAGCCCCTTCTACTGACGTTTACCCACTCTCAGATCCGTAGGAGCTGTCCTTGTCCTCCGCGTCAGTGTCAGCTTCTGGGTCTAGGAACCCAGAGCAAAGGTCTCCCCACATAGTAATAGCCTCCTAAACCTTCTAGTCACAAAATTTTACTCTCAAATTAACTTAGATATTACATCTTGTATTTTTCATCCATGGACATTTAAAATAGGTGCTGCATTATTTTAGCTTTCCTTAAAAAGTAACTCCTATGAATACCTTTACATCCGCCATATTGGATTATTGAAATGGTTCATTTTGGGTATCTCAAAAGAGGAGGAATACAGACTTTAACTAGTTCAAAATGTGGTAGCTAGGCTCATATTGCATCTACCTTGCTGTGAACACGTTACAGCAGCTTTAAGATCACTACATTGGTTACGTGTGAATTAGCAAATTAAATTCAAGGCACTATGCCTGGCCCACAAACTGGCAAGGCTTGAGGGTATAGTGTTTTCCATATTTCCTGCTCAGCCTGAGCAATGCAAAATTTCCTAGCTATCGTAATGGAAAGTTTCAATTCTATTAAGGACACGGAGGCAAGGATTATGCTGTACTTTCTTCACTCTTTATTTTTACAGCAGCCATTTTAAACACATAACAAGACTTTCTTTTCCATGAACCCTTGAGAAAAAAGAATCAAACAAAACTTTCCAATCCATATCCAAGGACCCTTTCATAGTCCTTTGTCCCTCTTGCTGCCATCTCTTTCTTTCTGTGATAGAGGTGCAGTAGTGACATCATCACTCTTGCTTAGACGAATCTGATCTTAAGAAAAACATACGAGATATTGGGTAAAACACTCAGATTATTGGGGTGTTCCCAATGTAACAGTAAATTGCTGGGGCCTCACAGGTGTGGAAGATGGTGGTTAGATTATTGGGGCCTCCGAATGTAATCATTCATAGCCCACAGGCCAAATCAGAGTAGGTAATCCCCAGGACACCACTCATCCACGTATTTATCAGGGGTAGAAAGCACGGGCCGATGTCCACAATGCAGCTGAAATGGCAAGCGTGAGCTCGTGAATGCCAAATTGAACTTGTGCTGAGCGCTGGGCACAACCATTGCCTACCGACCCCTTCGAGGTGTTACTGCTCCAGGCAAATAGGGGCAGAGCGATGTAAACTCCTCAGGGTTCCCGGCCGGCTGCACTGCTCCTTAGAAGTCCGGTGGTTGGAATGAGCGTGCCAGTCGGGAGCATAGACACACAGCATGTGAGGTAGTCAAGGTAAGCAGCGCCTTCTTGTGGTCGGAGGACCAAGCCGTATATGGTCAAACACGCCGAAGCGTGCACCAAATGACAGAGTTGCAGTGCATTCCCGCAGCCATGCTAAGGAAAAAAACATTAGTCAAACGTGTATTCAATACCTCAACAACAGTAGCATTTGAAATAACATCTAAAAGAGGAAGTAATAAATATAAAAAAACATGGCCCAGAGGCCAGAGGCATTTATCTCGGCTTCTGGAGCAGTGAAGAAACAGGAGGCAGCAAAAGGGACAAAGGACTATGAAAGGGTCCCTGGATCTGGTTTGGACAGTTTTGTACAATTGATTTTTTCCCAAGGGTTCATGGGTAATGAAGTCTTGTTATGTGTTTAAAATAGCTGCTGTAAAAAATAAAAGTGTGAAGAAAGTACAGCATAATCCTTGCCTCCGATCTCATGGAAAAACTCCTTTCTTGCACCCCCATATTTTTTCTCAACATGGAAAATGTTTTAGTCCTGCCTTTGTCAGGAGTAAATTTTGACGTTCTCTTGTGTGGGAAGAGATTGTAGAGAAACGTAATACTCTTAAACATGCACACTTATGGGTGTGTGCACAAACTCAAGGGCATTCTAGATTTGGAACTAATGCTTCCCGCCTACATCCAGGTTCTGCATGTAGATTTGCAGAACAGTTGCAAAATCAGAGTCTCACTAGAATCCAATCCCTGATATAATAAGAGTCCTGACATAATAAGAGAGGCTATTATGCGAACTCTAATATAATGAGAACGCAGCAATAATATCTCACCTCACTGCATAGCACCCGAAGGGACAAGAAGATTTTTTTGTACAGGATAAGGTGATTTCTAAGCATCTTGTCCCTTGGACAAGTAGATATTTTATAAAAATTCCACACCTCTATTTGCATTGTTCGGGAACATACTTTCTCTCTCCCAGTTGGGTGTGTTAAAACTTGAAATTCAGGGAAGTGTGCGAGATCAAATCAAAACAATTCTTTCTTTCGGTTTCAAAAACCATAAAAAATACAACACATCAAAAAACAATATAATCATCTAAAATATCCCCAATGGACATAAGCAAATACTTAAAGCAGAAAATAAGGTGCCTTATAAAACTTTAAATAAATGAAGAGTCAACCTAACCGAGCTGCTGTCACACAGGCAGCTTGGACCCTCCCTTCACCAAGCACCCGTGCTTGGAAAGGCCATCCAAAACATATGCTATGTCAAGACAAAAGCGCGCCAACCAAAATGGTTGATGGTCTTAGAATGTAAATAAAATGTCAACCCCTCCTTTGATGAAACTTGAGAGTGTGCAGTGACTGTTGTTTTAGACATCTCATGCGCAGGCCTAGACTCAGCACGGTAAGTTAAAAACAAGCTTCTAACCTCACTTTTTGACAAAGTACAAAGTGAGTCCGGGCTGTTAAACATATTCAATCTGCCCAGATTCTAACACATGGTCTTGATTATATTTTACCCATTGAATGTAGGTAGCATGATGTAAAGTTACAATCTCGTAAAACCAGCCTTTTAAAAGATGTCTCAGGTTCAGTCCACACTGCACGCCATAAAAGGAGGGGACTATGGGCCTGATTATGAGTTTAGTGATGTGGGTGCGGCCTGCTCCCACACCGCCAAACCTCACTGCCGGCTGCCTGCCAGGTTACGAGTATTCTTGTGGTCTAGAGGGCGGTCCTTTGTCATTCCCACAGCGGTGCCTATTAAAAGAGAATCGCAATGGGAGCGCCAAAGCCTGTTCCTGCATGGCATGGACTGTAAAATCCATGCCTTGCAGGAAAGGGGGTGCATGCAGACAGGGGGGCACATCATGTACCCCCCCCCCCTCCCCCGCATGCATCCCATGGCCCTGAGGGAAACAGGAAGCCCTGTAGGGCCCCCTAAGTTTCTTCACAGCCACCATTTTCATGGTGGGCTCACCGCCATGAAAAGGGTGGATGTGAGGAAACTTACAATGTGCCTGGCGGTGCCGCAGCTGCACTGCCAGCATATTGTGACCCTCAGACCGCCCACCACCACCAGGAATCGCAGACCCTTGGCGGCTGTGGCGGTCCTATTGCGGTCCGAACTTCGTACTCATAATACGGCGGTCGGACCACTGGTGCGGCGGTCCATGACCGCCACCGCACCTCCACAGCGGGTTTGGCGGTTGTTAGAAATGGGGGTCTCTGGTTGGCAGAGGTAGGTACCTTTGACCAAGTAGGGGCCCTTGCTTCTAGTCAGGGAAAGGGGGGTACACTCCTGGATAACCCCTGCTCACCCCCTTGGTAGCTTGGCATGAGCAGACAGGCTTATCTCAGAGGCAGTGTGTAAAGCATTTGTAAACACATACAGTAATACAGTGAAAACACTACAAATGGACACTACACCAGTTTAGAAAAATAGGTAATCTTTACTAGACTTAACACGACCAAACGACAAAAATCCACAATACTGTAATCAAAAATAGACTTTGAAATGGTAGAAAATAGCTTAGTTCAATGTAGATGGTAAATGCGACACTTTACTCTCAAAGTACCTGGGATGCGTCATGCAAAATAAACAAAAGGGTCGCAGGGAAGTTGATGCGCCGTTCCTTACACTCAGGGGAGTGGATGCGTCGGTTCCTTACTGCAGTGCAGGGGAGGTGATGCGTCGCTTCCTTACTGTGTGGGGAGTTGATGCGTCGTTTCTTACTGCGGCCCGGTTACGATGTGACAAGATGGCGCCTCGATGCGATGATCCGGTGCGATGCGACAAAATGGCGTCTTTGATGCGATGCGACAACGTGGATGCGATGCATGCACGTCCGACGGTCGTGCAGCGAACTCGGTAACTTCTGAGCCGCGACAGGCCCTGCGACACGCTTCTCCGGTGATGCGACGGCGACCTCTGCGGCGGCGACACGCTTCTCCGGTGATGCGGCACGCTTCGCCGGTGATGCGACGGCGAACAGCTGCGGCACGCTTCTTCGGTGATGCGACGGCAACTACTGCGGCGGCGACACGCTTCTCCTCTTTGCGTCGCGCTTCCAGCTCCCAGCGACACGCAGTCTTTTCAGAGGGCCCAAACCACAGTAGGCACCTCTCTGCAGGTAGAATTCCCAGCAAGGGAATTCAGGGGAGCTGGTGGTGAAGTCTTGTATCCCTGAGACTTCAGGCAGGAGGCAAGCACACTTCAAGCCATTGGAGATTCTTCTTCAAGATAATGAAAAGTTCACAAAAGTCCTCTTCTCCTTTCCTTGGCAAATAAAGTAACCACTGCAGGCCAACCCCAGAAATAGCACAGCACAGGGGCAGTCTCCTCCTTCAGCTTTCTTGGTTCTTCTCCTTGGCAAAGATTTGTCTTGATTCCCAGAAGTGATCTAAAGTTCTGGGGTCTGGGCCCCAATATTTATACCAGTAAATCCTTTGTTCTCTGAAGGCAGAGAGTGTCTGTGCCTAGTCAAAACCCGTTCTGTCCTCCTGGGTGCAGCTTCCTGGCAGGAGGTGGAGACAGCATTGTTAGAGAGCAGACCTGGCCCAGGTAGCTGAAAGGAAATCTCCTCCCCCTACTCTCTATTTTATGAGGGCTCAGGTCAGTGAAAGGAAATCTCCGCCCCCTACTCTCTATTCAATGCAGGTCCTATTCAGCCCAGCCCTGACCCATCAGACTGCTGGAGCCAAAGCCCTCTCCAGCCCCCTGTCACTCACAAACCAGACATGGAATACACAAGCCTAGCAGAGGCATGCTGGATGGTTAGGCAAGAAAATACCTACTTTCTTAAAGTGGTATTTTCAAACACAGAATGTAAAAATCACCCACACTAAAAGATGTATTTTAACATTCTGAGTTCAGACATACTAAACTTTATTTTCCTATCTTGTTCCCTGGGTCAGTTATGATTATAAGATGTTATAATCAAACTGCCCATTCTGGCCTATGGGAACAGATAGCCTTGCAATAGTGAAAAACGAAATTGGCTGTAGTTCACTATCAGGACATGCCACACACATCAGGGCATGTCCTACCTTTTACATACAATGCACCCTGCCCTTGGGCCTACCTTAGGGGTGACTAATATGTAGAAAAGGGAAGGTTTAGGGACTGGCAAGTGGGTGCACTTGCCAAGTCGACATGGCAGTCCCAGACTGCACACAGGCTCTGCAATGGCAGGCCTGAGTCACATTTTACAGGCTGCTTCTGTGGGTGGCACAACCAGTGCTGCAAGCCCACCAGCAGCATTTGATTTACAGGCCCTGGGCACACATGGTGCACTGTACTAGGGTCTGACAAGTAAATCAAATAAGCCAATCATGGAGTCACTATTCCAATACATCAATTTACCATAGGGAGCACTTGCACTTTGGCACAGAATAGCAGTGGCAAAGTGCCCAAAGCATCTAGACCAACAAAAACATAGCAAAACATAGGAGGCAACAGTGAAAAAAATGGAAGGGAGACCCACGCCAATAGTGCCAGGTCTAACACGTGTCCCCTCCAACTGAAATGTGGGGAGAACTACCCACCCCTTGGGAGTTCTCTTCACTAAGGCGGAAAAATCTGGACAGACCATTAGCATTGGCATGTTATGTACCAGGGCGGTGTTCCACCGTGAATTCCATCCCCTGTAGGGAAATGGACCACCTCAACAGCTTTGGATTCTCACCCCTCATCTGCATCAACCATCTGAGGGGCCTGTGGTCTGTCTGAACCCGGAAGTGAGTCCCAAACAAGGATGGTCTCAACTTCTTCAGTGCCCAGACCACAGCAAATGCCTCACGCTCAATTGCACTCCACCTCTGTTCCAGTGGAAGTAACCTTCTACTAATAAAGGCTACGGGTTGGTCTAGGCCCTCCTCATTCATCTGTGAAAGAATAGCCCCCACACCATGCTCTGAAGCGTCTGTCTGTACAATGAACTCTTTAGAGAAGTTGGGTGCCAGCAGCACGGGCGCTGTGCACATGGCAGTCTTCAGGGCATCAAAAGCTTTCTGACAGGTGTCAGTCCAGTTCACTTTCTTGGGCTGCTTCCTGGAAGTCACCTCAGTCAAGGGTGCAACAATGCTGCCATACCCCTTGACAAACCTCCTGTAGTACCCAGTGAGTCCTAAAAAGGCTCTCACTTCTGTCTGGGTCTTGGGGGGTTCCCAAGCCAGGATGGTATCAATCTTGAGCTGTAGGGGCGCCACCTGGCTGCTCCCAACCTGGTGTCCCAAATACACCACAGAACCCTGCCCGATCTGGCATTTACTCGCCTTGATCATGAGGCCTGCCTTCCGCAGTGCCATCAACACTTCCCAGAGGTGGCGCAGATGTTCTTCCCAACTGGCGCTGAACACTGCAATGTCATCCAGGTAGGCGGCACTGAAATCTTCCAGTCCACCCAACACCTGGTTGACCAACCTCTGAAAGGTGGCAGGGGCATTCTTCATCCCAAAGGGCATAACCCGGAATTGGTAGTGCCCATCTGGTGTGGAGAATGCTGACCTCTCTTTTGCCCCATCATTTAAGGCGATCTGCCAGTACCCAGACGTCAAATCAAACTTACTGAGGTACCGGGCAGCCCCTAACCGATCAATGAGCTCATCAGCTCTGGGGATGGGGTGCGCGTCAGTCCTGGTGACTGAATTGAGCCCTCGGTAGTCCACACGGAACCGGAGTTCTGGCGTGGCACCCGGTGCGGCAGCCTTTGGGAGCAAGACCATTGGGCTGGCCCAAGAACTGTTAGAGGACTCAATCACCCCTAACGCAAGCATCTTGGAGACTTCCTCCTTGATGCAAGCTCTCACCCTGTCAGTCACTCTGTAAGTTTTGTGCTTAACAGGAGGACTGTCCCCAGTGTCTACATCATGGACACACCAATCAGTGACACTGGGAGTCGGGGAGAACAGATCAGAAACTGTCCCGTACAACTGGCGACAGTCATTCTGCTGCTCAGGGGTCAGGGTGGAAGAGAGGTTTACACCATCCACTGACCCATCTTGCTCTGTTGCAGACAGGAGGTCAGGAAGAGGCTCAGTCTCCTCCTCCATTCCATCATCTGTTGCTAGGAGCATGCCCACTTCGGACCTCTCTAAGTGGGGCTTCAGGCGGTTGACATGCAGGACCCGCAAAGGGTTCCTGGGAGACCGCAAGTCCACCAAATAGGTGACATCAATCTTGCGCTCCACCGCCTCAAATGGCCCGGTCCACTTATCCTGGAGCACACAGGGCTCCACGGGGGCCATGACCCAAACTTTCTGACCAGGCTGAAGCTCAATCAGAGTGGCATTCTGATCGTACCCCCACTTCATCTCCTCCTGGCTGGCTTCCAGATTCGCCTGAGCGAGTTGCCTGAAACGCCGGGTTTGGTTTCTGTAGGCCAGCATGTAGCTATATACATCTTGGGGAGGTTTCCTGGGAGCTTTCTCCCAGCCTTCCTTTACCAAACTCAGAGGTCCTCTTACAGGGTGACCATACAGCAGTTCAAAGGGGCTGAACCCTAAGGACTTCTGTGGCACCTCCCTGTAAGCAAAGAGAAGGCATGGCAAGATGACGTCCCACTTACGCCTCATAGGTTCCTCAAGACCCATAATCATGCCTTTGAGGGTCCGGTTGAATCTCTCAACCAGCCCATTACCTTGGGGGTGGTAAGGAGTGGTGAACTTATAGGTCACACTACACTCCTGCCACAGGGACTTCATATACTTAGATATGAAGTTGGTACCACGGTCTGACACCACCTCTCTGGGGAACCCCACGCAGGAGAAAATCCCCATCAATGCACGACCCACCACGGGGGCCGTCACCGACCGGAGAGGGATGGCTTCCGGGTACCGGGTGGCATGGTCCACCAAGACCAGGATGAACCTGTTGCCCATGGCTGTCTTGGGATCCAGAGGCCCCACAATGTCAATGCCCACCCTTTCAAAGGGGGTGCTGACCACAGGGAATGGCTGGAGAGGAGCCTTGTGCTTCCTCCCACTCTTACCACTTGCCTGGCAAGTCTGACAGCTCCTGCAATGAGTATCTGAACTCTTGCGCATTTGGGGCCAATAAAAGTGGGTGACAAGCCTTTCAAAGGTCTTGTCCTGCCCCAAATGTCCTGCTAAAGGTACATCATGAGCCAAACCCAGTAGGAAGGCTCTGAAGCGCTGGGGTACCACCAGCACACGGGCTGACCCAGGCTCAGCAACCTTAGGCTCGCTATACAGGAGACCATTCTCCCAGTAGATCCAATGTGATCCAGACTGATCACCTGCTGCCTGGTTTGCAGCCTGTTGCCGCAAACCCACAAGAGAAGGGCACTTTTTCTGCTCTTCACAGAACTCTTCCCTGGAGGGTCCTCCTTCCTGCTGCCAATGGGTCAGCTCAGGCAGGTCCCCCAGTTCAGCTACTTGCTCCCCTGTGGGTTCCAGGGCATCCCCCTCAAGGTCTGCCTCCTCCTGGACCGTGGGAACGGTGGGGGCGGGTTTCCCGCGCCCCGGCCTCTTCTCTTTAAGGCGGGTACCTGGGCCACTCTTTCAGGCTCCAGGTCCTCTTGAACACCCTTACTGGCTGCCATGGACCGAGTGGTCACACACGCCTATTCAGGCAGACCCAACATCTCCAAATGAGTAGTTCGCTCCACCTTAGCCCAAGGGGAGCTCTCCAAATCGTTACCCAACAGACAGTCAACAGGCATGGCTGGCCTCACAGCTACTTGAAGGGTACCTGAGACCCCCCCCCCCCCACTCAAAGGGAACCTGGGCCACCTTGCAGTGGCTCTCTGTGTTGTCAGCGGCAACAACAGGGTAAAATGCATTGGGGACCACCTGCTCTTCAGACACCAGCCGACAACTGACAGTTGTCACACTGGCTCCGGTGTCTCTAAGAGCCTCCACTCTATGGCCACCCACTGCCTGTACTTTTTAGTGTTATCAGGCAGCTGGGTCCTGTGGACCACCTCACAGTCTCCGAAAGAGACTAGGGACATCTCTGCGGGACCCCACCCACCTTGGGCACCCATCTCCTCACCCAGGGCTACACTAGCCATCTGTCGGGGCGGCGCACCAGTGGGTGCTGCATTCGTTTTCAGGAGGGGGCACTGGGGATCATAGAAACGGTGGCCCCCCTCCCCACACTTAAAACTTTTCGGGGGTCCCCTCTGAACAGGTTTACCTGTCGGGCCCCTGACTTCTTCTCAGGGGGAGACTGGGAACCCTTCCCTTGGGGATTACTTTGGGGCCCTTTCTGGAACTCCCTCTGTTTACCCTTGTCCCCCCCACTCTTCTGCTGGGGACCCTGCCCACCTTTGGCGAGGTCTCCCACATGACCCTGGTGGACCCGGGTACTAACCCAGCGGTCCGCCTCCTCAGCAAGCTTCCTAGGGTTAGTCAGCTTGCTATCAATAAGGTGCTGGCGTAGCTCTGGAAAACAATTACTAGACAAGTGCTCCCATGCAATCAAATTGTAGAGCCCTTCAAAATCATTCACTTGGCTACCCTTCACTCAACCATCCAAGGCTCTGCCAAAGAAAGAAACATATTCTACCCAAGTGCTAGACTCCAGTTTTTTACAATTCCTAAACCTTTGTCTATAAAGCTCAGGGGTCAACCCATACCTGGTCATTAAGGCTTCCTTCATGTGCACATAAGAATTCCGATCCTCAGAAGGCAATTCCAATAAGGTATCCCGCCCATCACTGAGGAACCGCCCCCACAACCCTGCTCCCCAATCCTTCTCAGGGACCCGGTGGGAGGTCATAGCTACCTCATAGGCCTTAAACCATTGCCCAATATCTTCATTCTTATGAAACTCCTTAATGACATCCTTGGGAATAAACACTCTTGTTTCTACAAGCACGGATGGTGCGCTGCCACCAGAGGGAGAAATTTCTAAACTTTTAGCTTTCAATTCCAAGTCCCTCAACATCCTCTCATGCTCCAAATGCATTCTTTTTTCCTCCAAGGCCACCTTCTTATTCTCCAACTCCATCTGACCACCTAGTTGGAGCTTGGCCAGCTCCATCTTATGCACTCTATCTCTCTCCCTGTCCTCCAACTCTCTTGGGGACAGGTCCTTTGAAGAAACACTGATGCCTGCTCTGGAAGGCACTTTCCTCCCATCCAGGCCCACTGGCCCCTCTAGCTGCCCATCTAAATTCTCTGCCTCCTCCCTAGGCTCTTCAGGATGCTCACTGGCTTTCCTAGATTCTACCCAGGCCTTCAGCGCCTTTTGGTATTCCTCTTTCCTGGTGAGGCCTTTCATAGAGATTTTAAATTTCCTGCAAGCAGCTTTGAGGTAAGACACAGTGTAGGTGTCAATCCTATCTTCTTCAAAATCAATGTCAACAGATGCAATGGATGCTGCTTTGCTCATGGTGAAAAACAGTTGTCAGTTCTCAAAAAGCAAAAAGAAGTTCCAAGGAAAATTCTACCAAAAATGTATGTGGTTGCGTTATGGTCTGCACTCACTAGTAGTGTACACCAATCACTGTATATGAGTCACAAATGCAAGTCCAAATCCTCACCGCTGACCACCAATGTTAGAAATGGGGGTCTCTAGTTGGCAGAGGTAGGTACCTTTGACCAAGTAGGGGCCCTTGCTTCTAGTCAGTGAAAGGGGGGTACACTCCTGGATAACCCCTGCTCACCCCCTTGGTAGCTTGGCACGAGCAGACAGGCTTATCTCAGAGGCAGTGTGTAAAGCATTTGTGAACACATACAGTAATACAGTGAAAACACTACAAATGGACACTACACCAGTTTAGAAAAATAGGTAATCTTTACTAGACTTAACACAAGACCAAACGACAAAAATCCACAATACTGTAATCAAAAATAGACTTTGAAATGGTAGAAAATAGCTTAGTTCAATGTAGATGGTAAATTCGACACTTTACTCTCAAAGTACCTGGGATGCGTCACGCAATACAAACAAAAGGGTCGCAGGGAAGTTGATGCGCCATTCCTTACACTCAGGGGAGTGGATGCGTCGGTTCCTTACTGCAGCGCAGGGGAGGTGATGCATCGCTTCCTTACTGTGTGGGGAGTTGATGCGTCGTTTCCTACTGCGGCCCGGTTACGATGCGACAAGATGGCGTCTCGATGCGATGTGACGATCCGGTGCGATGCGACAAAATGGCGTCTTAGATGCGATGCTACAACGTGGATGTGATGCGTGAATGCCCGACGGTCGTGCGGCGAACTCAGTAACTTCTGAGCCACGACAGGCCCTGCGACACGCTTCTCCGGTGATGCGACGGCGACCTCTGCGGCGGCGACACGCTTCTCCGGTGATGCGACACGCTTCGTCGGTGATACGACGGCGAACAGTTGCGGCGGCGGCACGCTTCTTCGGTGATGCGACGGCAACTGCTGCGGCGGCGACACGCTTCTCCTCGTTGCGTCGCGCTTCCAGCGACACGCAGTCTTTTCAGAGGGCCCAAACCACAGTAGGCACCTCTCTGCAGGTAGAATTCCCAGCAAGGGGATTCAGGGGAGCTGTTGGTGAAGTCTTGTATCCCTGAGACTTCAGGCAGGAGGCAAGCACACTTCAAGCCCTTGGAGATTCTTCTTCAAGATGAAGAAAAGTTCACAAAAGTCCTCTTCTCCTTTCCTTGGCACATAAAGTAACCACTGCAGGCCAACCTCAGAATTAGCACAGCACAGGGGCAGTCTCCTCCTTCAGCTTTCTTGGTTCTTCTCCTTGGCAAAGATTCGTCTTGATTCCCAGAGGTGATCTAAAGTTCTGGGGTCTGGGCCCCAATATTTATACCAGTAAATCATTTGTTCTCTGAAGGCAGAGAGTGTCTGTGCCTAGTCAAAACCAGTTCTGTCCTCCTGGGTGCAGCTTCCTGGCAGGAGGTGGAGACCGCATTGTTTGAGAGCAGACCTGGCCCAGGTAGCTGAAAGGAAATCTCCTCCCCCTACTCTCTATTCTATGAGGGCTCAGGTCAGTGAAAGGAAATCTCCGCCCCCTACTCTCTATTCAATGCAGGTCCTATTCAGCCCAGCCCTGACCCATCAGACTGCTGGAGCCAAAGCCCTCTCCAGCCCCCTGTCACTCACAAACCAGACATGGAATACACAAACCTAGCAGAGGCATGCTGGATGGTTAGGCAAGAAAATACCTACTTTCTAAAAGTGGTATTTTCAAACACAGAATGTAAAAATCACCCACACTAAAAGATGTATTTTAACATTCTGAGTTCAGACATTCTAAACTTTATTTTCCTATCTTGTTCCCTGGGTCAGTTATGATAATAAGATGTTATAATCAAACTGCCCATTCTGGCCTATGGGAACAGATAGCCTTGCAATAGTGAAAAACGAAATTGGCTGTAGTTCACTATCAGGACATGCCACACACATCAGGGCATGTCCTACCTTTACATACAATGCACCCTGCCCTTGGGCCTACCTTAGGGGTGACTAATATGTAGAAAAGGGAAGGTTTAGGGACTGGCAAGTGGGTGCACTTGCCAAGTCAACATGGCAGTCCCAGACTGCACACAGGCTCTGCAATGGCAGGCCTGAGTCACATTTTACAGGCTGCTTCTGTGGGTGGCACAACCAGTGCTGCAAGCCCACCAGCAGCATTTGATTTACAGGCCCTGGGCACACATGGTGCACTGTACTAGGGTCTGACAGGTAAATCAAATAAGCCAATCAGGGAGTCACTAATCCAATACATCAATTTACCATAGGGAGCACTTGCACTTTGGCACTGAATAGCAGTGGCAAAGTGCCCAAAGCATCTAGACCAGCAAAAACATAGCAAAACATAGGAGGCAACAGTGAAAAAAATGGAAGGGAGACCCACGCCAATGGTGCCAGATCTAACAGCGGTCTTATGGAGTCACCAACAGACCATTGTGAAGGTCTTAGACAAATTAGTGTTGATGCATAAAAAGGAGGTGCCCAGCATGCTCTCAGGTTAATTATATAAGGTTAAGAAGGTATTCAACTACTTCTAATTGAAATAAGACTTAAATTCTTTTAACTGTAAAAGTGTAATAACATGGAAATGAAGCACACAATATTTTAATGCTGTATGCAGTGCACATGAGCAGTGAACAACAACACCTCTTGCCTTAAACTGTCTCTCTGCTTAATCTCTGGACTCTGTGAGTCTTACAGAAGTCATGCACAGGGACTGTATTACCAGGATCATACTAGCATTCAGTGTCAGCCTTAAAGTCTTTTGAGTGCAGTAACAAGGTGGAGAGCAAAGAAGATGGATACAGCTCATGAGTGCCTGCAGTTTTTAGCTGTCTTAAGTGTGCGCTATAAGCGGGGGCACATGGACTAGTCTAGGGAGTCAGGAACGCTAATGGTAATTATGGATGCCAAATGAACAGGCCTATTTAAGAAAGCTGGGTGTATGGGGACTGGTAGGGTGGGTGGTGGTTGGTAGTCAGTCATGTCATAAACCAGGAAGCCAATGTAGTCAGGCCACATGCAAGAAACAACACATTGCCACAATAAGAATTGTCCTGATGAAGACCTGCATGCGAGGTTTTAAACTACCCTCAACACTTAAGATGGGTCGAAACGTCGACACCCCTCATTCCGTGGCTTGGAATACATTATGTTGGTCCTTTCGGAAATTGGATGATGCATTTTAAAACACGCAGCATCTTTCTGTAAAATGGACATACAATAATATACCACAACAGTGTTGTAAACAGGCCTAAGAACATTGGTTTAGTTATCTTAGAATAATTTCAACCAGTGTTGTTTATGTATAAATTATGGTATTTTGATTTTCAATTGTTTCCTGTCTGATGTTCTCTTTTTTTCTTCATTCACTTTGCACATGAGTACTTTTTCTGCACCTTCTGTTAGGACAATCCTCTATTGTCAAATGCTTTATTGATTATGCTCATTCTACAATTACTATATAAAAAGATTTTGTCTTCAGAATTCAGTTGTTTTTGTCTTTCTCTGTGGTGTATTGCTGAAGAGTGTTTTAATCCACTGTTCAGTGATTATATAAAAAACCTTTTCGATGACTCATTGAATGGATTTCTAGAGTCTTTTGCCTCTTTGGATGTTTAAAGAGGTAGGTCAGGACCAATTGTTGTTCTTACCATCTGGCATAGCTCAGCAGGATGCAGCAGGCGAAGATGTCAAGACGTCTCATAGCTGCTCTCACCGTGACCCAGAATGGAGTCTGAAGCCTCAGGATCATAGCCCAAATGTCCTGGACTCATTGCATCAGGGGAAGGCCAAAAACTGTGGCAAGCATGCCTTTAGCAGCCAAACATTTGAGGTGGGAAAGACTGATATCCTTGACCTCCGAAGATGGGTAGCGTTTACCACCATCACCTTCATAAACATCTATGGGTCACTGGGGAGGTCAAAAGGGAGCAAAGCAAATTGAAATGCTCCTGGCTTATCTTGAACCACTGGTAACATTTGTGAGATTGCAGGACAGGTACATGAAAATACACATTCTGCAGGTCCAAGGACACCAGCAAGTTGCCATGGTCCAGGCCAGATAGGATCTGGGCCAGCTTGAGGATATTGAATTTGTTCTTACGCAGGAAGATTCAGAGGTCGAAGGTCCAAATAGGTTGGAGACACCATGCTTTTTCAGCACAGGGAAAAAAATATATAGCAACAACCCTCTCCTCTTTCCAAGTCTGGCATCCTCTCCATAGCACCTTTGGAGAGAAACACTCACACCTCCTGCAGAAGAATGGACTCGTGCTATTCTGAATTCTCACTGATGTGTGAGGGAAAGTTTGTTGGGGCAAAAAGAAAAAGGTAGGCAACAGCCATGCTGAACTATTCTTGGCATTCTTCTTATCCTATTACTCTTTCGGGCCTCCACCCAATCATCATCCTCCTCTTTCTGGCCCAAATCCTCCTCTTCCTCGCCCAAATCCTCCTGGTCTTTCATCTGGATCAATCCCTATGGATTCTGGTCCTCAGAAACATGGTCCTCCTGGGCCGTACCATCATCCTCTAGTTCTCAGCCTCCTGCTGCTGGCCCTTCTTTTCCGCCTTTTGGTTTTCCAGCTGGCCTGGTTTTCTATCACTCCCGACACCTCAGCATGCCACCTGGAGGTCAGCCACTCACAATATCTCTATTAAAGAGAGGTATCAAGAACAGGAAAAGAGGGTCCAGTAGAGACCAGTCTTGACATTGCTCTTTTGGCTTTGCTGGTGCTACACCCAGCACACTCAAAACACTGAGCTCACCTTTCATGGTTGATGTACACCTCTATTGAGAGGCTTTAGTAAGCCCCTTTGTGACTTCATCTTTCTTTCACTTGGAGCCTTTATCTCACCTTTCTCCCGAAGCCCTCATTTTCTTACTTGTGAGCAGCCTCCTGCCTGCACTTGTGAACCACCTGCCAAATGGTTGCCTCATGACTCTCTTGGGGTCTTTCACAGACCAGTGCTTATGTCCTTATCCATTCCCATGTGTGATCCTGGTAACTGCACTTTTGCGCCCCAGAGCCAATTCTTTTGTGGTCCTCAAAAATGCTTTTTTGTACAGGGGCCCATTAGCACCATGTTGCCCAGAAAAACAGCTATGGTGCAATAGTTTGCTGCCCCTTTATGCTCTGATTGTCCTTATATCCCCAGAGAGAGTTCAAAAAGCTTTTGTCCAAGGGGACATCATTCTGTCCCTTTGTTCCCTCGGTCCTCCTGATAGGAGTGGGGGAATTTCTCAACAAACTATACACCATATTCCCTGTGTACTGATGGGGGTCTCAGAACACCATTTCCCAATATGACATCCTGAGTTTTAAAGATTTCCAAGTCTACGCTTTAAAGCTCATCCAGTCTAGGCATTTTCTTTTAATCTAATACTTGAAGTACTATATTTATAATATTATTACAAGGACTGGAAATCCCAGAATGAAAAGAAAAACCTGGACTGCATCAGATACTGAGTGTTAGACCTGGCACCATTGGCGTGGGTCTCCCTTCCATTTTTCGCTGTTGTCTCCTCTGTTTTACTGGTGTTAGATGCTCTGGGCGCTGTGCCACTGCCATTCAGTGTCACAGCGCGAATGCTCCCTGTGTAAATATGTCTATGTGAATTGGTATATCCCTGATTGGCTTATTTGGTTTACCTGTTAGTCCCTAGTAGTGTGGCCTATGTGTGCCCAGGGCTGGTAAACCAAATGCTGCTGGTGGGCCTGCAGCACTGATGTGTGCCACCCACAGAAGCAGCTTGTAAAGTGTGTCTCAGACCTGCCACTGCAGTGTCTGTGTGCAGTCCAGAACTGCCATCTTGGCTGTGAAGTGCACTCACTTCCCAGCCCCTGAACCTTCCCTTGGCAGCCTGTAAGTCACCCCTATGGTAGGGTGCATTGTATGTGTAAGGTAGGACATGCCTTGGTGTATGTAGCATGTCCTGGTAGTGAATTACACCCCATTTCGTTTTTCACTACTGTAAGGCTACCTGTTCCTCATAGGCTAGAATGGGCAGTTTGACTATTACATTCTATAGTCCTAACTGACCCCAGGGACATGGTAGAAAAACGAATTTAGTATGCCTGAGCTCAGAATATTAAAATACATCTTTTAGTGAAGTTTATTTTTATATTCTGTGTTTGAAAATACCACTTTTAGAAAGTAGGTATTTTCTTGCCTAAGCCTTCCAGTGTGCTCTGCCGTTATGTGTATTGGCTGTCTGGTTTTAGAGGGGCAGGACAGGCTGAGTCAGACCTGGGTTGACTAGAAAGATCTGCATTTAGAGTGTGGGGAGGGGTGGCTCCTTGACCTGAATAGGGCTGTGCCTGGCAAGGTGAATGCTTGCTCCACCTCCCACTGTGTGTCTGCTAGCAGACCCCCTCTTTCTGAAAGGAAGGATGCAGCCTGGTAAACAAAGTGCTCCAGGCCTGAGCAGAACTGGTTCTGGCTAGGTTCAGTGACTGGTAGCTTCTAAGAACAAAGGCTTTTGGGGTATAAATATCTGTGCTCAAACCCCTACATTTTGTATTGCTTTTGGATCTGGAGAGGAAACTCTGTCCGTGCCACTGGAGGAATCTGCAGGAAGTGACTGTCCCTGTGCTGTGTGTTGTTTCTTGCACTGGCCTGCAGCAGTGACCACTGGACCTTGAAGAAGAGGAAAAGGAACTCTTGAGAGAACTTTTATTTTTGTTACAGCAATTACCCAAGGGCTAGGAAAAGAGCTAGCCTCCTGCTGGAGTCTCAGGCACATCAGACTCCACCACCAACCTCCTGCTTCCTCCCTGCGAGGACTGCTATCTGCTGATGAGGCTCCTGTGAGTTCCAGGGCCTCTAGTTTGCATCAGAGAAAAGAGTGTGAGAAATCGACGCTAACGCATCTTTGCGGGCCGCTGCAATCGAGAGCGCTGGGAAAATCATCGCGCTACTGCCGCCGAGGGCCCGCAACACGAAACCATCGCTGACGCCCCTTTGCGAGCCGCTGCAGCCGAGACGCGCTGGAAAGATCATCGCGCTGCTGTCGCCGCGCACTCGCAACCCTTAAAGAAATCATCGCTTCGAGACATCGCAGTGCGGACGCCGTGCGTCCGCCACTTTGATCGCATCGCACCGAATTTCGTCGCTCCCTCGCGGAGCGTCTTGTCTTCGCATCGCAACACGATCGCACAGCGCAACAGGATCACCGCATCGACTTCTCCCACGCGGCAAGAAAGTCATCGCATCGGCGGTCCAGCGTGCAGAAGTTTGTCGCATCGTCTCCGCACGCATCCCGCAGATCGGCGCATCATCCTCCCTTGCGGCAAGGATTTCAACGCATCGCCGGCCTCGCGTGCCGAGAATCATCGCTACAGCTTATTTGCGACACTTTGTTGGTTTTGCTACTAAACCCAGGTACTTTGTGAAAGAAAGGGTCGCAGAGACCACTGCTTTGAACTTGAACCTTATTTTTGCAACCTTTGAACTATTTTTGACAGCCCTTCAACAGCTATCCTATTTTTGACAGTATTGTGGCTTTTACAGTTATTGGTCTTGTGATAAATCTGCCTTTATATAAAGATACTTATTTTTTATAATAACTACTTGTGTGGTGTCCCTTTGTAGTGTTCCTCACTGTGTTACTGTGTATGATCATAAATGCTTCACACCCTGCCTCTGAGATAAGCCTACCTGCTCGTGCTACGTTACCACAGGGTTGAGCAGGGGTATTAAAGAGGGTAGACCTCTCACTCTGACTTAGGAAGAAGGGTCCCTACTTGGACAGTGGCCAGCCATTGCCAACTAGAGACCCCCATTTCTAACATTGGTGGTCAGCGGTGAGGATCTGGACTTGCATTTATGATCGCATACAGTAATTATAGTGTACACTACTAGTGAGTGCAGACCATAACGTACCGCATACATTTTTTGAGAGTTTTTTGGATCCTATATTGTAATTGGTATTGCTGGTGATTTTTCACCCGCGCACATTTTCTGAGAGTTTTTGGGATCCTATATTGTGATTGATATTGCCGGTGATTCTTCACCCGTGCCCATTTGTTGAAAGTTTTTGATCCCCTATTGTAATTGATATTGCCGGTGATTTTTCACCCGCGCACATTTCTGAGAGTTTTTGGGATCCTATATTGTGATTGATATTGCCGGTGATTTTTCACCCGCGCCCATTTATTGAAAGTTTTTGATCCCCTATTGTGATTGATATTGCCGGTGATTTTTCACCCGCGCACATTTCTGAGAGTTTTAGGATCCTATATTGTGATTGATATTGCCAGTGATTTTTCACCCGCTTACATTTTTTTGAGAAGTTTTCTTCTGTCCTTTATTGATATTGCCAGTTATTTCTACAATGGGCAAGCCCAGATCCAATGCCTCAGAGGATCTCTCCTGGGAAGAAGAGAAAATAGAAACCTACAATGCCAAGCAGCTCAAATATTTTTGCAAGCAATTCACAGTCCCTATCACAGGTCTCACTAGAAGGGAGGAGTATTACAAGGCGCTGAAGGCCTGGCTAGAAGCCAGGGATGCCCCTAAGGATATAGGAGAGCTTGTGGAGGTAGGAGAGCAGCAGGGCGATGTAGTAGACTTAGTAGGAGATCCAGCCCTTTCCAACCCGGGCTCTAGTGTGTCCGCTTAAGGGTCTGTCCCCAGAAGAGCTGGAGGACAGGGAGAGAGATAGGCGGCATAATATGGAGATGGCTAAGCTTAAAATGGATGGTCACCGGGACCTAGAGAACAAGAAGTTAGAAATTGAGATTATGAGGATGAAGCTTGAGCATGAGAGAGTATTGAGGGAGTTGGAGATTAAAGCTAAGAGCATGGTAATCTCCCCTCTGGTGGCAGCGTACCTGTAGTGCACCCTGAGAGTAGGGTGTATATACCCAAGGAGGTTATTAAGGATTTCCACAAAAGTGAAGATATTGGGCAATGGTTTGCCGCTTATGAATTAGCCATGGTGTCCCACCGGGTCCCTGAGAAGGATTGGGGAGCGGGGTTGTGGGGACGCTTTGTGAGTGAGGGGAGGGATACCTTGTTGGACCTGCCCCCAGAAAGTAGGATGGTTTATGCCCACATGAAGGAAGCGTTGATGACCCGCTATGGTTTGACCCCTGAGATGTATAGGCAGAGGTTTAGGGTCTGCAAGAAGCTAGAGGGTACCACGTGGGTTGAATATGTGTCTTTTTTTTGCAGAGCCATGGAACGCTGGGTAAAAGGTAGCAAAGTAGAAACATTTGCACAGTTTTATGATTTGATTGCATGGGAGCATTTATCTAGTAATTGTTTTCCTGAGCTACGCCAGCACCTAATTGATTGCAAGCTGACTAACCCTAGAAAGCTTGCTGAGGAGGCGGACCGCTGGGTGAGCACCCGGGTCCGCAAGGGTCCAGTGGGAGACGTTGCCAAAGGTGGGCAGGGTCCCCAGCAGAGGAGTGGGGGGACAAGGGTCAACAGAGGGAGTTCCACCGAGGGCCCCAAAGTAATCCCCCAGGGAACCAAGCAGTGGTGTCCCAGCCCCCCAAGAAAGGAGGACAGGGCCCCCAACAGGTAGGCCTGTTCCCAGGGGGCCCCCATGTGTTACAACTGTGGTCAAGTGGGCCACAGATATTTTGATCCCCAGTGCCCCCAAAGGGGGCCAGTGCACCCCCATGCACCACCCCGCCAGATTGCTAGTGTAGCCCTGGGAGAGGAGGAGATGGGTGCCCAAGAGGGGTGGGATCCCGTAGAGTTGACCCTTGTCTCATTAGGGGACTTTGAGATGGTCCCCAAGCCTGCACTGCCTGCTAACACTAAAAAATACAGGCAGTGGGTGACCATCAATGGCCATAGGGTGGAGGCTCTAAGAGACACAGGGGCCAGTGTAACTGCTGTCAGCTCCCGGTTGGTGTCCAAAGAGCAGGTTGTCCCCCATGCATTCTACCCAGTAGTGTCCGCAGACAACTCAGAGAGCCAATGTGAGGTGGCTCAGGTTCCCTTTGAGTGGGGGGGGGTCTCAGGAACTCTTCAGGTAGCTGTGAGGCCCGCCATGCCTGTAGACTGTCTGCTGGGCAATGATTTAGAGGACTCCCCGTGGGCTACGGTGGAGAGGAAGGCTCACTTAGAGATGTTGGGTCTGCCTGAGTGGGCGTGTGCTACCACTCGGTCCATGGCAGCCAAGGAGGGTGTTGAAAAGGATCTGGAGCCTGAGAGTAGGGCCCAGATCCCTGCCTTCGAGAGAAGGGGCAGGGGGCGCGGAAGCCGGCCCCCTTGGTTCCCACGGCCCAGGAAGGAGCAGACCCTGAAGGGGATGCCCTGGAGCCTACCGGGGAGCAGATCACCGAACTGGGGGACCTGCCTGAGCTGACCCATTGGCAGCAGGAAGGGGGACCCACCAGGGAGGAATTTTGTGAGCAGCAGAGAGTTTGCCCCTCTCTTGAGGGTATGCGGCGACAGGCTGCAGCCCAGGCAGAAGGTGACATGTCTGGTTCACATCTGATTTATTGGGAGAACAGTCTCCTGTATAGTGAGCCTAAGGTTGCTGAGCCAGGGTCAGCCCGTGTGCTGGTGGTACCCGAGTGCTTCAGAACCTTCCTACTGGGGTTGGCTCATGACATTCCATTGGCAGGACATCTGGGGCAGACCAAGACCTTTGAGAGGCTGGCCGCCCACTTTTATTGGCCCCAGATGCACAAGAGTTCAGACACTCATTGCAGGACCTGTGAGACTTGCCAGGCAAGTGGGAAGAGTGGGGGAAGATCAAGGCCCCACTCCAGCCCTTTCCAGTTGTGAGTACCCGCATTCGAGCGAGTGGGCATTGACATTGTGGGGCCTCTGGACCCCAAGACAGCCATGGGCAACAGGTTCATCCTGGTCTTGGTGGACCATGCCACCCGGTACCCTGAAGCCATCCTGCTCAGGACAGTGACGGCCCCCGTGGTGGGACGTGCACTGATGGGGATTTTCTCCCGTGTGGGATTCCCCAGAGAGGTGGTGTCTGACAGGGGGACCAACTTCATCTCCCAGTACATGAAGTCTCTGTGGAAGGAGTGTGGGGTAACGTATAAGTTCACCACTCCTTACCAACCCCAAGGTAATGGTCTGGTTGAAAGGTTCAACCGGACCTTGAAGGGCATGATCATGGGCCTAGAAGAGCCCCTGAGGCGTAAGTGGGACGTCCTCTTGCCATGCCTGTTGTTTGCCTACCGTGAGGTGCCACAGAAGTCCTTAGGGTTCAGTCCCTTTGAACTCCTCTATGGCCACCCGGTTAGAGGACCTCTGAGTCTGGTCAAGGAAGGCTGGGAGCAATCTCCCAGGAAACCTCCCCAAGATGTATTTAGCTACATGTTGGCCTTCAGGAACCAGACTAGGCGTTTCAGAAAGATTGCTGAGGCAAATCTGGAAGCCAGCCAGGAAGAAATGAAACGTTGGCACGACCAGAATGCCACTCTGGTCGAATTTCAACCTGGTCAGAAGGTTTGGGTACTGGCCCCAGTGGAGCCTTGTGCGCTCCAAGATAAGTGGACCGGTCCATTTGAGGTGGTGGAGCGCAAAAGTCCAGTTACCTACTTGGTGGACTTTCAGTCTCCCAGGAACCCCTTGCGGGTCCTGCATGTGAACCGCCTAAAGCCCCACTTTGAGAGGTCTGAAGTGGGCATGCTTCTTGCCACAGATGATGGGGTTGAGGAGGAGAGTGAGCCTCTCCCTGACCTCCTGTGTGCAGAAGAGAAGGATGGGTCAGTGGAGGGTGTGATCCTCTCCACCACACTGACCCCTGAGCAGCAGAGAGATTGTCACCACCTGTTGGGGCAATTTTCTGATTGGTTCTCCCTGGTACCTGGTGTCACTGATTGGTGCGTCCATGAGGTGGATACCGGGGACAGTTCTCCTGTCAAGCACAAGGCTTACAGGGTAACTGACAGGGTCAGGGCTTGCATTAAGGAGGAGGTCTCCAAAATGTTCGCCCTAGGGGTGGTTGAGTCCTCTAGCAGCCCCTGGTCCAGCCCCGTGGTCTTGGTACCAAAAGCTGTGACGCCTGGTGCCACTCCTGAACTTAGGTTCTGTGTGGACTACCGAGGTCTCAATTCGGTCACCAAGACCGACGCGCACCCCATCCCCAGAGCTGATGAGCTCATAGACCGGTTAGGGGCTGCCCGGTACCTCAGCACGTTTGATCTGACGTCTGGGAACTGGCAGATCGCCTTAACTGATGGGGCAAAGGAGAGGTCAGCATTCTCCACACCAGATGGGCACTACCAGTTCCGTGTGATGCCCTTTGGGATGAAGAATGCCCCTGCCACCTTCCAGAGATTGGTCAACCAGGTGTTGGTTGGGCTGGAGGCTTTCAGTGCCGCCTACCTGGATGACATTGCAGTGTTTAGTTCCTCCTGGGAGGACCACTTGCGCCACCTCTGGGAAGTGTTGATGGCGCTGCGCAGAGCAGGCCTCACAATCAAGGCCAGTAAGTGCCAGATTGGGCAGGGTTCTGTGGTGTACTTGGGACACCAGGTGGGGAGCGGCCAGGTGGCGCCCCTGCAGCCCAAGATTGAAACCATCCTGGCTTGGGAGCCCCCAAGGACCCAGACCCAGGTGAGGGCCTTCTTAGGACTCACGGGTTATTACAGGAGGTTTGTCAAGGGGTATGGCAACATTGTTGCACCCTTGACTGAGCTGACTTCCAAGAAGCGGCCAAAGATTGTGAACTGGACTGACACCTGTCAGAAAGCCTTTGATGCCCTCAAAACTGCTATGTGTACAGCACCCGTACTCCAGGCGCCCAATTTTGCTAAGGAATTTGTTGTCCAGACAGACGCTTCAGAGCATGGGGTGGGGGCCGTTCTGTCACAGATAAATGAGGAGGGACTAGACCAACCTGTAGCCTTCATCAGTAGGAGGTTACTTCCACGGGAACAGAGGTGGAGTGCAATTGAGCGTGAGGCATTTGCTGTGGTCTGGGCACTGAAGAAGCTGAGACCATACCTGTTTGGGACTCACTTCCGGGTTCAGACAGACCACAGGCCCCTCAGATGGCTGATGCAGATGAGGGGTGAGAATCCCAAGTTGTTGAGGTGGTCCATTTCCCTACAGGGTATGGACTTCACGGTGGAACACCGCCCTGGTACAGAACACGCCAATGCTGATGGTCTGTCCAGATTTTTCCGCCTTAGCGATGAGAACTTCCAAGGGGATGGGTAGTTCTCCCCACATTTCAGCTGGAGGGGACGTGTGTTAGACCTGGCACCATTGGCGTGGGTCTCCCTTCCATTTTTCGCTGTTGTCTCCTCTGTTTTACTGGTGTTAGATGCTCTGGGCGCTGTGCCACTGCCATTCAGTGTCACAGCGCGAATGCTCCCTGTGTAAATATGTCTATGTGAATTGGTATATCCCTGATTGGCTTATTTGGTTTACCTGTTAGTCCCTAGTAGTGTGGCCTATGTGTGCCCAGGGCTGGTAAACCAAATGCTGCTGGTGGGCCTGCAGCACTGATGTGTGCCACCCACAGAAGCAGCTTGTAAAGTGTGTCTCAGACCTGCCACTGCAGTGTCTGTGTGCAGTCCAGAACTGCCATCTTGGCTGTGAAGTGCACTCACTTCCCAGCCCCTGAACCTTCCCTTGGCAGCCTGTAAGTCACCCCTATGGTAGGGTGCATTGTATGTGTAAGGTAGGACATGCCTTGGTGTATGTAGCATGTCCTGGTAGTGAATTACACCCCATTTCGTTTTTCACTACTGTAAGGCTACCTGTTCCTCATAGGCTAGAATGGGCAGTTTGACTATTACATTCTATAGTCCTAACTGACCCCAGGGACATGGTAGAAAAACGAATTTAGTATGCCTGAGCTCAGAATATTAAAATACATCTTTTAGTGAAGTTTATTTTTATATTCTGTGTTTGAAAATACCACTTTTAGAAAGTAGGTATTTTCTTGCCTAAGCCTTCCAGTGTGCTCTGCCGTTATGTGTATTGGCTGTCTGGTTTTAGAGGGGCAGGACAGGCTGAGTCAGACCTGGGTTGAATAGAGAGATCTGCATTTAGAGTGTGGGGAGGGGTGGCTCCTTGACCTGAATAGGGCTGTGCCTGGCAAGGTGAATGCTGGCTCCACCTCCCACTGTGTGTCTGCTAGCAGACCCCCTCTTTCTGAAAGGAAGGATGCAGCCTGGTAAACAAAGTGCTCCAGGCCTGAGCAGAACTGGTTCTGGCTAGGTTCAGTGACTGGTAGCTTCTAAGAACAAAGGCTTTTGGGGTATAAATATCTGTGCTCAAACCCCCTACATTTTGTATTGCTTTTGGATCTGGAGAGGAAACTCTGTCCGTGCCACTGGAGGAATCTGCAGGAAGTGACTGTCCCTGTGCTGTGTGTTGTTTCTTGCACTGGCCTGCAGCAGTGACCACTGGACCTTGAAGAAGAGGAAAAGGAACTCTTGAGAGAACTTTTATTTTTGTTACAGCAATTACCCAAGGGCTAGGAAAAGAGCTAGCCTCCTGCTGGAGTCTCAGGCACATCAGACTCCACCACCAACCTCCTGCTTCCTCCCTGCGAGGACTGCTATCTGCTGATGAGGCTCCTGTGAGTTCCAGGGCCTCTAGTTTGCATCAGAGAAAAGAGTGTGAGAAATCGACGCTAACGCATCTTTGCGGGCCGCTGCAGTCGAGAGCGCTGGGAAAATCATCGCGCTACTGCCGCCGAGGGCCCGCAACACGAAACCATCGCTGACGCCCCTTTGCGAGCCGCTGCAGCCGAGACGCGCTGGAAAGATCATCGCGCTGCTGTCGCCGCGCACTCGCAACCCTTAAAGAAATCATCGCTTCGAGACATCGCAGTGCGGACGCCGTGCGTCCGCCACTTTGATCGCATCGCACCGAATTTCGTCGCTCCCTCGCGGAGCGTCTTGTCTTCGCATCGCAACACGATCGCACAGCGCAACAGGATCACCGCATCGACTTCTCCCACGCGGCAAGAAAGTCATCGCATCGGCGGTCCAGCGTGCAGAAGTTTGTCGCATCGTCTCCGCACGCATCCCGCAGATCGGCGCATCATCCTCCCTTGCGGCAAGGATTTCAACGCATCGCCGGCCTCGCGTGCCGAGAATCATCGCTACAGCTTATTTGCGACACTTTGTTGGTTTTGCTACTAAACCCAGGTACTTTGTGAAAGAAAGGGTCGCAGAGACCACTGCTTTGAACTTGAACCTTATTTTTGCAACCTTTGAACTATTTTTGACAGCCCTTCAACAGCTATCCTATTTTTGACAGTATTGTGGCTTTTACAGTTATTGGTCTTGTGATAAATCTGCCTTTATATAAAGATACTTATCTTTTATAATAACTACTTGTGTGGTGTCCCTTTGTAGTGTTCCTCACTGTGTTACTGTGTATGATCATAAATGCTTCACACCCTGCCTCTGAGATAAGCCTACCTGCTCGTGCTACGTTACCACAGGGTTGAGCAGGGGTATTAAAGAGGGTAGCCCTCTCACTCTGACTTAGGAAGGAGGGTCCCTACTTGGACAGTGGCCAGCTATTGCCAACTAGAGACCCCCATTTCTAACACTGAGCCATTAATCAAGGAATCCTGAAAGCTTTGGGACATCTCCCCACTCTTAATTCCATTGTCTTCCCCCTACCCAAGCCCAGCCTGGCTGTCCTTAGAACTTTCCTTATCTGCCTACCATGAGGACTCTCAGCACCCATACCACACTTTCCTTTGTGCATCACCTAACCACACTTGTTGTCCTAGAGATAGGTGAGCTATTGAAGGCTTGTGCCAGATACTTGGCTGTGGCTTAGCTCATTGTCCTACTGGATCCTCCAACTCAAAACAAGCCAGGCTTTCATGTAACTTCTGCCTGCCATGCATGCTCCAACCCCAAAATTTAAAGATGTGGCATTAATCTTTTATGTAAAGAGGAGAGAGAAAGAAATACTTATCTAGAGCCTGAATTGCACAATGTGAAACCAGAAAACCTGGGCTCAATCCCAGCTTCCCTGCTTTACCAAATTGTGTGATCCTAGACAAATATTTTATTTCTAAGTGCTTCCTTTTTCTTTATTATTGCAAATGAGAGCGTCTTGAAAATCGTGACTTCAGGATGTGTGCTGCACAAAAAAAACCTCTCTTGTGTTTGACATAATAGATTACAATTTTGCTCCTTGCATATTAAGAATCTTGACTAGCTACAGAATGCACATGACAACTGACTTGCCTCTTAGTTCACTAAAGGCATTGTCGCCAGGGCGCTGGGCATGAATGTTTCTACGGCCATGTTTACGAACTATCACTTTTAATAAATGCCTCTCAATGCAGATGTATAACCTGGTGTATTAAGATTCATATCAAAGCAATATCACAGATCTCTTCTTTTCCAAAGATCATTCGCGTAAACAATGTGCCTCAGAGCTGCAAAGGTTTCAGATTGCTATGTGTGAAATTTTCATAATTCCAGTGTAATTACGAGTGATACTTCAACGACTATGAGTGACACTTTGCGAGCAAAATCAAGCAATAAAGATGAGGGAAACATATAAGTATCGAAAATTACATCCATTTGAGCAGCAAGAAACTCTAAGAAGACATACTTCAAACAAATATAAATAGAAAGCACTTTTAAAAGTGTTCTTGAGCTATGTGAATGATTCCTGGTTAATAATTAAAGGAAACAAAGGCAGAAAAGTGATGTTACAAATAAATATATACGATTTTGTTTAAAATCCTAATTAGCATCATACCCAGTCATTTCAGACTCTTAAAACAACAACAACTCGCCAGTATGTTTGTTCGTGGAAAGGGGGCATCCCTAGCTGAAGCAAAGGCACTAAAAACACAGCAGAGTCATAGTGGGCTGTACTCAGGCTTGCGTGGTGGGGAAGGAAAAGCACCAGAGGCTAGCATGTAGCTGTCTTCCTCTGCCACGGGTCCGGAAAGTGAGATGAGGATGGGCCAATTGCGAAATGAAAGAAGAGCACCTTGAGCTGGTGTGAAAAACCGTGGCCTTGTGCACCTGCAGAGCCCAGCGTCCGCCATTTGTCTAGTCATCAAAGAAAAGTGCCTGCCATTGTGTGTACGGGGCTGTAGACAGAGCCAGGCAACACAAGCAAAACAGTATGTGTTGGCATTGCCGAAATGAACCTCTGGATGTTGCTTTTCACCAGACCATGATCATGCAGCGCTGGGAGACCATGTGGTACATATAATTTAGTTTCAAAATAGGTGGATGTAGTGACCTGGGTTAGAGGGCACTAGGACCCTGGACCCGAATGATGGGGAGGGGACAGGAACTGGACACCACTTCCGGTCAGGGAGTGGGGAGGGCATTCTGCAGCCACGAGGATAAGGGACAGACGTGCATGTGGGCACTGCCAGGACAAGAAAGAATAAAGAATTGAATGTCCACCTACCTGTCCCCGCGTGATCATTGGTGAGGACATGACAACTGGCGACGAAGGTGGGACCTGTCTGAAGTCACCACCAGAAGCGCGTGCCCTGCAACATCCAAACGGAGCCAGGAGCCCACCCTGGTCCGCCGACCACCAAGAGGCGAAAACGCGACGTCGGGAGTCCACCCCGGTCGCGAGAAACGGAGCCAGGAACCTACCTTGGTCCGTCAGCCCCCAAAGAAAGAAGACGCAAAGTCGGGAGCCCACCCCGATCGCGATGAAAACGGAGCCAGGAGCCCACCCTGGTCCGCGCACAACAGCCTGCAGCGACATCGGGAGCCCACCCCGGCCGCATCATCAAAGTGAGGTGAGGAGAAAGGAAAAGGGCACCCGACCGTGAAAACCCGACCGCCGACTGCAAAGAGAGCCCCGAGCCTCCCGCATGTAGATTTCAAGCCGAAATCTCACGAGAGCTCGGCGGCCATCTTGAAGTCAGGCGGGAGAGCCAATGAAAGGCTGTAAGAGACCCGGCGGCCATCCTGAAGTCAGGCCATAAGAACAGATAGCAAATCTCGTCCATAGAAATCTCGGCGGCCATTTTGAAGTCAGGCGGGAGGACCAATAGGAGGCTAGAGAAGGCCAGGCAGCCATTTTGAAGTCAGGCAAAGACTAAAACGAATAGGAAAAGAAGGAAAGTGAAATAAAAGGAAATTACAACAAATAAAGTCAAACAAAGGAAGCAAAAGAAAGACATAAAGGAAATTATAACAAATTTAAGGTGAAAGAAAGAACTAAAAGACAGCAAAGAAAGATGCTGCAAACAAAAGAAGAGAAAGGCACTACAACAAAATGACGGAAGACGCAAGCGACAAGAATAGCGCAAATGCAATCTTCATCAGACCACTCCCGTTCAGCCTCTCAGAACCACAAATAGGCATTCGGTGGGAACGGTGGATAAGGCAATTCGAACGATACATGTGGGCCAACTGCAAGGCGTACACGGATGACCAGAACAAACACTTGTTCCTAAACTTTGTAGGTGATGAGGTTGAGGACCTGCTAATTACTTTTCCCCAAGATCAAACGGCAACATACAAGGGAATCATAAAGTGTCTTACAGACAAATTCGACCCGCAACGAAATGTAGATTTCGAGAGGTACACGTTCAACACTGATGAAGCAAGGACTCACAATGAGACTTGCTCGTAAGCAATCTTCTCACAGAATTAATTGTACTAAAACCTTGTAACGTCTTTATTAATAAGTGCATACACAACATTTTTTATCTAGATGTTGCTTACCTATGTGTTTTCCACTAATAAGTAATCCTTGTCTAATCCAAAATGGCCGCTAAAGCGCGGGAATTCTACTGCGCATGTGTCAACCATGTCACGTGGTATGACGTGTTTCTTTGCTTGGAGGGAATCTTTGCTTCTGCGCAGTGTGTGCTAAAATGGCTGCTTGATGTTTTCACATGCTAAAGTTTACGCATTTGCTGCAATTAATAATGTATTCTAACGCTACTAATGCGGGATAGACATTTATAATTAAATGGGAGTAGAAGTAGAAGTAGGGGGTATACAGTGAAACATTTATTTTTGATTTTAAAATGTTTCTTCTTTGATTTTTCTATTAGTTTGTAAAATGGGCCTGGGTTAACTGAACGGCAGCTCGAGAGCCATGTGACCTGCGCATGCGCTCTGAAAACTAACCATGCAAAGCGATGTAGTCAACTTGGAAGATGTCCAAGGACATGACCCGCTGATCACCTTCACTGTACATCTGAGATGTCCTACCAATTGAAACATTTTTGTATTCATTTTGTATTAAAATTTGTCGTGACACGGGTGGGAAATAAAGCAAATGTATTAATTGTGAGGGGCGGTATTTTAAAACAATGAGCTTAAAGAAATTGAACTAAATTGGCATGGTGTGAGGATCAACCCTCTGTCCCTGTCCAATCAGAAGTAGTGGGCCCATAATTTTGAAACATTAATGGGAGGTACCTGGGTATAGAAGGGTATAATAGATATAGAATTAGCTAATTAGTTAGCACAGGGTGCAGAGTGTTGAGGCTGTCAGCTCTGAGAACCACAGAACAAGCTGATCGATTGCAGACTGAACCGCTGTGGAAAGAGGTCCTGAGGTGGGGGCGGCGGATTCCATTAGAAAGAAGACACGGAAGAATCGAGGAGGAACGAAGTGTCAGAGAGGCGTCGTTGGTAGAGAGGTCACCTATCCTGTCCTGAACCTGGTCCGGAGGTCTTGGTCTTCATCCTTCTTGGGACCCACCTTTCCAACTCCTTGGCCAAGGGGTTTGGTTTTCACACCTTTAGGTAAATATAAAGTGTAATCTTTAGTTGTACTGCTGTCTCTATCTTCTCCTTTCTGAGGGACCGTCATTTGATTAAATAGGTGATTATTTAGTATGCTTCCTCCTTGATATGCGATTAAGTATTATGTGGTTTGTAATATTACTCTGCTAAAGAAATTAGATAAACATTTTTTTAAACTTCCTGAGTCAGTGGTTATTTCAGGTGTTTATGATATTATATTTGTATGTTCTCATTTTATCCCCAATTATCAAAGGTCCATTGGTAAGTCATTACTCTTCAATCAGGAAAGGTAATTGGTAGCAGGGATTTTGATAAAGAGTACAACTGATTCCCACCAGCGGTGATTATTAGTTAGCGTGAATGAATGGGCCCAGGTGAGTATTTGTGTATGAATGCTTGTTGTTAGTAACCCGCTGGATCAGTTTTCTGGCTATCAGAGGATGGTTTTGTTTTGTTGATTGGGTAATGAGAATTTTATTTTTATAAACTAACATCCGTTTGTTTTAAAAGTTTTGTTTTATGTTGTCTAGAATCCACGGGGAAATTTGAATAGCGGATGGTAAGTGGAAGCCATACTGCAGTGAGGTTATCTGTCAGGCAGAAATAGTACTGAAAAGTTAAGCAGGGCTATCAGTACTTGTTAGGGACTCTGTTCGTGTGAGTGACAGCAAAGGAATACACTAGTAAAAATGTGATGTTATATCACCTAGAAAGGGTAACATTGAAGAAGTAGCAGGTATTTCCGAAGCTTATGTGAAGAGTAAACTGAAGGGTTTTACTCGTAGTGTATGTTTAGTAAAACAGAAAGGTTTTACTAAGTGTGAGAGAAACTATCTTTTTCAATTTAGAGAAACTGGCACGATAGCGAATGTTTTATGTTGTTACTGAATTTAAATAAGAAGCGTTGAGAAAATAAGTTTTGCGTACGATTTTTTGTAAAGGGAGGGTCAGCTGCCGGAGTAGAAGCTGATGTCACAAACGCCGCGCTGGGATTGGTCGACACAGCGGGCGTGGAGAGAGCTTGTAAAGGAGGGGTCAATAGTCAAGAGTAATACTGACGTCACAGGTGCCGCGCTGGGATTGGTTGAAACAGCGAGAGACAGAGAAGCGCAGATTGTAAAGGAGGGGTCGTCAAACAGACGTCACAGAAAAGCCGCGCTAGGATTGGTCCGAGACAAATGTTAGCTGGAATTTGATTGGTTGTCAGCATAGAAGTCAAAATCTTAGTGGACAGAGTAGATTATATGTGGAAACGCGATCCGACTTGAATAGGAACACGTCCAGACAGAAGATTCCTAGGTTTTGCAGAATATAATTCAATACATAGATATTTACCCAAAATGTACGGAGAAAAGAGAAAAATGTCATTTTTAAAAAAGATTAAGAATTATTTTAAGGAGGATAAGCCAATCAAAACTAGGGAAGGAATTATCATTCCACCAGCAAAAACGCCCGCCTCATTCATGATGATGGAGAGGGGTTATCATACTTGCGTATGGTTAGAAAATTGGATAGAATATACAAAAGATGACGGAATATTAGCTTTCCCAGAGAATGGTACTTTCAATGGGAGAGTTCTTCAAAATTTACGAATAAGAATGAATGAATTAGAACCCAGACCAAGATTAACTCAATACGAAGCCCTAGAAGAATGGGAAACCGAGGCATTTGAACGTGATAGACCCAGAAGCAATAGGGGTTATAGGGGATTTTTCCCTAGACACCAAAGTGAGACACGAGAAAGTCAAATGAAACAGTGGAGACGAGCGATGCTTACCGAGGGTTTGTATCCAGTATTCATGACAGATGAGCCGTTAGGGAGTAAATGCAAAGAAAAGACTAAACATATGACAGGGTTTGGAGAACTTGAAGATGAATTTATGGAAGAAATATTAAAGAACCCTTCACCATATCAGGAAGGGTCAAGTGGATGTTCCTCAAGCGCACCAATTCTGAGAACACCATTGGTACCTCAAGTACTGCATAATCCACCAGTTAATAGGGTACTTCAGGATAAGGAAAGAGAGGCTTTAGACAGAAACAGAGCAGAATTGATACAGAAAATAACACAGTTGAATGTACATCCTGATTCCCTGACAATACCTGTAACCATTGGTCCCGTGATCCCTTTATATGGTGACAAAGTAAATTGCCCAAAGCCTTTAGCTATGCCTACCCCTGTGGCGATTCCAAAACACGAAGCAGTTATAATTGATGATCATATCAGCGATTGTGAATCTATGATTTCACTAATGGATTTGCCTATTCGAGAATCCGCAAATAGCACCCCCAGAAGAGTCACACCTAGTTGCTCCAAAGAGGTAAATATAATAACATCGTCAGGAACTAAAAGTGCAACAGTAGTAACTCCAGAAGACTTAGAAAGATGGGCACAAGGAATAGACAGACAAAGTTCACCCCCAAAGATTTTGGACATTTATAAATTAAAAGTCGAGTTAGAAGAAATGATAGCAGGCAATGTAGGAGTAGATCGTTTAAATACCTACAGTGAAGAAGAACTATTGTTCGTATGTAGAAGCATAACAAGAAATGTAAAGATATTCCATGAAAAGTTAACGGATTTGGCCTCAGAAATGGGAATTGAAATAAGAAAGTCAAAAGTACTACAGAAACCATATAGAGCAGAATTTACTGACAAAGATTTAGAAAATATGAATACATCTGGTAGGAAATTACAAGTGAAAGAATTAATGTCAGTATTACAGAAATGGGGAGAATTGGATAAATGGAAAACTAGATGGACAAAGAAAAAGGAAGAGGCACGTTACAGTCGAACGACTTCTGAGTATTTATTGAAGGAAACAGGAAAAGTAGAACAGATGTACCCGATGCGGGAGGTTCCAGGAGGAGGTTATGTTCATGTCCCATGGAGCAGGCAAGATATTTTGTCATTTACGAATGATTTTCCAAAGTTGAGAGAAAAACCAATTGAATGGTACAAGCAGGTTGAGAGGTTTGTGAAAGTATCAAAGGTATTGTTAAAGGACTTAGATGGTTTGTTTGACATAGTGGTACCTGCCGATTTATGGACAGATTGTAAAATCACAATCGACTGCCCTAGTGAAGAGTATCCTAGAGATTCAAAGACAGGTGCCCCATCAAATGATGTAATGAAAAAGTATCACCAAGTAATAACTTATTTGAAAGGGAAAATACCACCAAAAGAAACAGATTGGGTGAAACTAGACAGGACTACCCAGAGGCAAGTGAATCGGTACATGCCTACTATGAACGTCTATTAAAGGTGTTCAAACAGTATAGCGGTTTTGAGGATATTGGAGACAAAAATATGAGTCAGATTGTCTATCGATTTGTTTATGGTCTAAAACCAGAGATTTGTCAGATGATCAAGCAACACATGTTATGTTGGCAAGGGAAACCTATTGATGAAATTTTGAAATATGCTAAATATTGTGGAGACGACATTGAGGATAGGCACAAGAAACTACAAGAAAAAGTGATGTGGGCTCAAGTGAAAACGGCCGAGCGACCGGGAATTAATTTGGATAATCCAACAGATAGTCAGGGAAAATAATCTGGAATGAATGGTGACACAGGGAATGGTGGAAAAGTGAGAGGACGAATGAGTAGAGAAGAGGCTAAAAAGAAATTTCCTTGTCATGGATGCGGAAAGTTGGGACATTGGAAGAACGAATGTAAAAAGATTCAAAATAATAATGGCCCAAATCATAATTTAAATCCCCAGACGCAGAATGACTCACAGCAGGGTGTAAACCCTCAGAGTCAGTTGCCACCTGCCCCTATACAGGGTAATGTAAGCAGAGCAAAGCACGGTACAGACGTCGGATATCAAGGAGGAAGTGGTAAGAATGAATATGTAACTTCACAGTTTCTTTTACAGGATGAATTTAATCCATATAATTATCAATGACGGTGCCTAGGAGAGGGGGAGAAGGAGTGCGTACTTGGCGCATCCTTGCCGGTAGATCAGTCAGGTCCATATGTTGAAGGGAAAGTAAGAGGTAATGAAATCACTTTTCTTTTGGACACTGGTGCTACCCGTTCTACTGTAAGAACAGCAGACATCCCAGACCTCCCTCTCTCTGGAGAAGCTATCCAAGTTGTAGGTGTAGCAAATCAAAAGATCAGAACACCCCTTACTGAGCCCATGGAAGTAAGAATAGGAAACTTCTGAGAAATGCACCAATTTGTGGTGTGTGATTCCAGTCCAGTAAATTTACTTGGTAGAGATTTACTGTGCAAAATGAATTGCACTATTTTTTGCACACCGGATGGTGTTGCAATACAGACCCCGGATGAAGATCATGTTTATAAGTTCATGATAGCCAAGCAAGGTACGGAAGTAGATGAGATGTTCTCCTTGATAACCAAAGACGAATTACCAGAAGAATTAAGAACTACAGTGAGCTCTAAGGTATGGGATTTTACTGGGAAAGAAGTAGGATTTATGGCAAAAATAGACCCAGTAAAGATCACTGTAAAAGAAGGCGCAATTTTCCCAAATACCAGACAGTACAAAATGAGTGCAGAAGTAAAAGCAGGAGTTACTGAGGAAATTGGCAGAATGGTGAAACAAGGCATACTAAAAGAAGTTCTGAGTAGTCCTTGTAATTCGCCAATTATGGGTTTGAAAAAGCCTAGTGGAAAATATAGGATCGTTCAGGATTTGCGGAAAATTAATAAAATTGTGGTACCTTGTTGTCCTATAGTACCAAATCCTGCAGTGATCCTATACCAGATACCATGGGATGCAGAATGGTTTACCGTGATTGATCTATGCCAAGCATTTTTCTCAATACCCTTGCATCCAGATAGCCAATATCTGTTTTCGTTTAAATTCGAAAACCATGTCTATGTGTGGAATCGTGTTCCTCAAGGGTACACAGAAAGTCCCTCCATTTTTAATCAAATATTGAAAAGGTGTCTAGAAAAATTAGTCCTGCCCAGGAAATCAGTGTTGGTGCAGTATATAGACGACTTGTTGGTCGCATCAAAAACCCATGACGATTGTGTCGCAAATTCAATTACATTACTCAACCATTTGGCTGAGGAAGGACACAAAGTGTCACCTGAGAAGCTGCAGTTCTGTACAACGGCAGTTAAATATTTGGGACACCAAATTGAAAGGGGAAAAAGAAGAATAACGTCTGAAAGAATAAAAATAATCAAGCAAATGAAATTGCCAGTAACACAAAGAGAAGTGAGAATGTTTCTTGGAATAGTAGGATACTGTCGACAATGGATTATAGGGTATTCACTACTAGCGAAGCCTTTAATTCAGCTAACCAAAAAGAAAGCAAAGGATCCAGTTGAATGGGATGATGAAAGTGCTGGTGCATTTGTAAACTTAAGAAATGCTTTGTGTGAGGCACCTGCCTTGGGCATGCCTGACTATACAAAAGAATTCACACTGTTTTGCTATGAAAGAGAAAATTGTGCACTTTCAGTGCTAACACAAAGACATGGACTAGACAGGCGCCCTATAGCATATTTTTCTGCTACAATGGACCCAGTGGCTGCAGCATTGCCAGGCTGTTTAAAAGCAGTTGCTGCTACCTGTATGAGCATTGAACAAAGTGAGTCAATAGTATTGGGATATCCTGTTAAAGTGTTTGTCCCACATGCAGTTGTGATCCTGTTGACAAGAACCAGAACTCAGCATCTCACACCTAGTCGGATGACAAGATATGAGCGAATAATCCTAGGAGCTGAAAATGTGACCATAGCTAGGTGCACAGTTGTAAATCCTGCTACATTATTACCAGATCCATATTGTGAAGAAGTTAAGGACGATCCAGAACATGACTGTTTACAGGTCACAGAGTTGTGTACCAAACCGCGTCCTGATATACAGGAAATGCCCCTAAAGAACCCAGACAGGGAGCTGTTTGTGGATGGCTCATGCCTAAGACATGAGGATGGCAAATTGAGTGCAGCCTATGCTGTATGTGAACTTTCTGGAATAGTCGAAGCATCCTATTTACCAGGAGTCAAATCTGCACAAGTAGCTGAATTAATTGCTTTGATCAAAGCCTCCAAAATTGGGAAAAATTTAAAAGTAACCATATTTACGGACAGTCAATATGGGTATGGGGTTGTGCATGATTTTGGCCAACTGTGGATGCAGAGGGATTTCATGACTTCTTCAGGATCCCCAATCAAAAATGGGCAGTTTGTAAAGGAATTATTGGAGGCAATACAATCACCAAAAGAATTGGCAGTGGTGAAATGTGCCGCACACCAGTCAGGAGATGACTGGGTGGTAGCCGGTAACAGATACGCAGACCTAGTTGCTCAACACTGTGCCAGAAACAGATTGGCAGTAAACAGAAAAGTTGAAAGGATGGGAATCAGCTGCCAACTTATGCTATGTTCAACACCTGAAACATGGAATGATGTGAAAAGATTGCAAGATGATGCTGAGGAGAGTGAAAGAGATGTTTGGATAAAAATAGGGTGTACCCGAAGAACAGATGATGATGTATGGGTATATTCAGATGGCAGACCAGTCATGCCCGACTGCTTGATTTCACAAATGGCCAGAATGTATCACGGAGACACACATGTAGGGAGAGATGCCATGATTAGACTTTTCAGACAAAGTTGGTACGATCCAAGGTTTAGGGCTGCAGCAGAGAGTCTTTGCCAGAGGTGTTTAACTTGCCAAATGAATAATCCAGGAAGGAGAACCGTAATTGGTTTGGGAAAAATTGGAAAGGCTGAGGGTCCCTTTGTGAGATTGCAGTTAGATTTCATTCAGTTACCACCATGTAAAGGACTGAAATATGTACTTGTCATAGTGTGTCTGTTTTCAAGGTGGGTGGAGGCTTACCCTACTAGAAGGAATGACAGCATTACAGTCGCAAAACTGTTGTTACGAGAACTCATTCCTAGGTTCGGTTTCCCAGTAACTTTGGAATCAGATAGAGGGAGTCACTTCAATCATGATGTAATTCGAATAATCTGTGAAGCATTTAAAATTTAACAAAAATTGCACTGTGCGTACCGCCCAGAGGCTTCTGGAGTGGTTGAACAAATGAATGGCACAATAAAATCAAGATTGTCAAAGATGGGTGCATCCACATCATTAGATTGGCCAGATGCATTGCCTCTTGTCTTAATGGGACTCAGAAGCATTCCTGATAGACATACAGGATTGAGTGCACATGAAATCATCATGGGAAGAGCAATGAGACAAGCACATGTACCTGGAAATAAACTGCTGAACATAACTGATGATATGGTTCTAGATTATTGCAAAGCATTGGCTGACCTAGTGCGTTCTGTCTCTCACCAGGTTGGAGAAGACGCAGTTTCCAGGCAGCCTGAACAAGAGCATGATCTGAACCCCGGAGACTGGGTGGTAGTGAAGCATCACACCAGAGAAACGTGTTTATCACCCAGGTGGGGCGAACCTTGTCAGGTTATATTGGTTACAAACACAGCAGTGAAATGTGCAGGATTGCCTAATTGGATTCATATAAGCCACACCAAAAGGGTGCCAGCTCCTGAAGGAAAAGATTCTCAGTCAGCATCAATAGCTGAGGAAGCTGAAGGTTGGCCAGCTGAAAAATCCCAAGTGATAGATTCGGGAGAAGCTGAAGAAGAACAACCGAGCACAAGTCAGGACTGGATACCAGTGGTTGGTATACCAGAAGTTTACAACAAAACAAGAAGTCGAGCTAGATTAGAGGAAATTAGTGAGGACCAGATAGGTGAAGAAGAAGCAGTTCAGGATAGGGAGAAAGAAACAATAAGAGAACCTGAGCAGGCCCAGATAGGGAAAGGAAATTGGGCTCAAATTGACAATGAAACAAAATTTGAGCAGGGACAGACAGATTTAGAAGAACGCGGTCAGGCTGCAGAAGTACAAAGTGCAATAAGCCCTGATCAGAACCAGTTAGAACAAGAAAAACACGTTCAGGGAGAAGAAAACCAAGAAAACATCGAGCAAGAAAGCATCAAGCACGAAGACGTAAATCCTGAACAGGATCAGTTAGTAGAAACTCACACACAGGCAACTGAAGAAACAACAACAAGACCTGAACAAGAGCAGATAGAAGAGAAAACTGAAATCGAGGAAAATCAATTTGTGCTACATCTTGAAAATAAGAGAGTTTTTGGAAAAGACTCAGAAGGTGAAGAGACAGGGCAAACAAAGAAAGTCAGAAAAGGTGATCATTGGCCTAGTGTCATTAAAAGAGTAAAATACCATATAGAAACCCGAAGTGAAGATCCAGAACAAGTAAATGAAGTAACAAGCTTATCTGGACAAACAAGTGGGACTGAAAAACGAAAAAGCAAAAGATTGAAACTTGTGAACAATAAGTTTAAAGGTCCTGATTGGACTTATATAATCCTTGAAGACTACGAAAGTTCAGAGTCAAGTGAAAGTGGTGACGAAGGAACAAGTGCAGAACTGACTTATGAAAAAGAAGTGAAACCACCTTGAAAACATTAAAAGTCTTGAAAGAAAAAGAAAAGAAGAATAATCTTCTTTGTCAAAATGGCTGGCGACAGAGTTTCTGGGAGACCGAAACGGAAATGTTGTAAAAGATGCTGTGCTATATGCATATGTAGTCTGGTAGTGGTGCTTATAGTGTGGTTAGTTGTGATTGTAGCAATTCCTTACCTTATGATAATGGACAAAAAGATTAACAACGAAACAAAGGGAAGGATAGATAACTTGAAAGGTGATAGAGTAAAAATAGAGGCAGAAGATGAACCAGAGTTTCATCACGTGGTAACAGATAATGATACTAGTTTAAATGTTTTTACTAAATTATTGTTTCAGTATGTAGATACAATGGAAGTTAGTGACTGTTATGTCTGTATGAAGTTACCTGAATCAGTAGCAGAAGGTTTAACATATCATCATTTGCCTTTAACTTATGGCATATCATGTAGTGTATTAACTAGTTTATTTTATAGAACAGGGAAACTTCAGTATTATTATTCAAATATAGATGTGATATTTTCAGAGGTTCCTATTCGAAAGAATCTGAACCCAGTGCTTAGTAGTCAAGATGCACAATTTATGGGAGAATTTTTCTTAACAATGAAGTCGATAGACATAACACATGCACATAGAAGCAATCTAACATGTTCATTACATGAAGAAGAAAAGATATTTTTGAACTTAGTTGAGAATAGAAGACAAAATTTCCAAGAGAAAGCGTCTGAGCATAAAGCTCATCTTCCACCTTGGGCTGAGAAAGAGGGTATTTACACACCTGGCAAAGCTCAAGCTGCTATGGCTCTGGATTTTGTAAAGATAGGGAAAATGTGTCTACATAGACTAAGGACTGATTATAACAATGTTTTCATCGGTACCAGTGAATGTGAACATAATTTCTTAATTCTTGGAGGTTGGGGACTAAAAGGAGGAACAGATTCAGTTTTTCCTGGAATTTATTATGTGTGTGGGAATAAGGCTTACTTTAGGCTTCCTGCACGGTGGTATGGAAGTTGTTATTTTGGAATAGTTTTTCCAAAAGTATACCACGTAAAAAGAAACACTGGGAGCAATGAAAATAATAGTGAATTAACACGTAGTAAAAGAGCTAGTTTTTCTGAAATTGTAGGTGATATATTTGGTGCATTGATACCTTCAGTGGGAATAATTCTGAAGTCAAGGAAAATATGTAAATTATCTACAGTGGTTGATCGTTTATCAACGGATACTGCTGGAGGATTTCTAATGATTAATGCGGAAATGGTTGCGATTAGATCTATGGTTATGCAAAATCGACTTGCTCTTGATATAATATTAGCAAAAGAGGGCGGAGTCTGTAAATTGTTGAAAACGAAACATTGTTGCACGTATATTCCTGACAAAAGTGCAGAAATTGGAACGTATATAAAGAATATAACAAAACTTGAGAATGAACTGAAACCACTGGAAGTTGATAGTGTGTGGGAAAGATTGACAAATAGCATTGCGTCAATTGGTACCTGGTTTACTAATGTAGGAAAAGGACTTATAGATCAAATATTAGTACCATTAATAGGGATAGCAATAATAGTATTGTCAATAATAATATGGTGCAAATGTTGTAGAAAGAATGAAACATATAGGGTGACAGGAAAAGGCACGAAACGGAAATTTGATTAAATTGAATTAGAAGACCTGAAAAGTGAAATATACAAGAAACTGAAAGGAGAGGATAAGAATAGACAATGTAAAAATGAAAATGTGACAAAAATATGTTAAGTTGGCATCTGGTTCTAGGTAGTTTTGATGGCTCAGAAACGCCATCAGAGAGGGGATTGATGGAGCAAGGACTCCCAATGAGACTTGCTCGTAAGCAATCTTCTCAGAATTAATTAATTGTACTAAAACCTTGTAACGTCTTTATTAATAAGTGCATACACAACATTTTTTATCTAGATGATGCTTGCCTATGTGTTTTCCACTAATAAGTAATCCTTGTCTAATCCAAAATGGCCGCTAAAGCGCGGGAATTCTACTGCGCATGTGTCAACCATGTCACGTGGTATGACGTCTTTCTTTGCTTGGAGGGATTCTTTGCTTCTGCGCAGTGTGTGCTAAAATGGCTGCTTGATGTTTTCACATGCTAAAGCTTACACATTTGCTGCAATTAATAATGTGGTATTCTAACGCTACTAATGCGGGATAGACATTTATAATTAAATGGGAGTAGAGCAGAAGTAGGGGGTATACAGTGAAACATTTATTTTTGATTTTAAAATGTTTCTTCTTTGATTTTTCTATTAGTTCGTAAAATGGGCCTGGGTTAACTGAACGGCAGCTCGAGAGCCATGTGACCTGCGCATGCGCTCTGAAAACTAACCATGCAAAGCGATGAAGTCAACTTGGAAGATGTCCAAGGACATGACCCGCTGATCACCTTCACTGTACATTTGAGATGTCCTACCAATTGAAACATTTTTGTATACATTTTGTATTAAAATTTGTCGTGAGACGGGTGGGAAATAAAGCAAATGTATTAATTGTGAGGGGCGGTATTTTAAAACAATGAGCTTAAAGAAATTGAACTAAATTGGCATGGTGTGAGGATCAGTCCCTGTCCAATCAGAAGTAGTGGGCCCATAATTTTGAAACATTAATGGGAGGTACCTGGGTATAGAAGGGTATAATAGATATAGAATTAGCTAATTAGTTAGCACAGGGTGCAGAGCGTTGAGGCTGTCAGCTCTGAGAACCACAGAACAAGCTGATCGATTGCAGACTGAACCGCTGTCCAAAGAGGTCCTGAGGTGGGGGCAGCGGATTCCATTAGAAAGAAGACACGGAAGAATCGAGGAGGAACGAAGTGTCAGAGAGGGGAACGACGCAGGCGTCGTTGGTAGAGAGGTCACCTATCCTGTCCTGAACCTGGTCCGGAGGTCTTGGTCTTCATTCTTCTTGGGACCCACCTTTCCAACTCCTTGGCCAAGGGGTTTGGTTTTCACACCTTTAGGTAAATATAAAGTGTAATCTTTAGTTGTACTGCTGTCTCTATCTTCTCCTTTCTGAGGGACCGTCATTTGATTAAATAGGTGATTATTAGTATGCTTCCTCCTTGATATGCGATTAAGTATTATTTGGTTTGTAATATTACTCTGCTAAAGAATTTAGATAAACATTTTTTAAACTTCCTGAGTCAGTGGTTATTTCAGGTGTTTATGATATTATATTTGTATGTTCTCATTTTATCCCCAATTATCAAAGGTCCATTGGTAAGTCATTACTCTTCAATCAGGAAAGGTAATTGGTAGCAGGGATTTTGATAAAGAGTACAACTGATTCCCACCAGCGGTGATTATTAGTTAGCGTGAATGAATGGGCCCAGGTGAGTATTTGTGTATGAATGCTTGTTGTTAGTAACCCGCTGGATCAACACCACGTGTCAACTAGCAGAGGAGTCACTCAATGATTTCGCAACCAGACTGCGAAAATTAGTAACATATTGCGAGTTCGACAAGTTTGACAATGAACAAGCGATACGACTGCGCATCATTGAAGGCTGTCAGTCAGTGGGATTCCGCGCAAGAATTCTAAAGGAACCGTCCTCGCTCGAGAAGATACTAACCATGGCCCGAGAGGAGGCCAGAGCAACAACACATGCAAGACAGATGGAACTGGGAAAGGCAAGAAGAGTGGAACAAGCAAACAGCACAACTGGAAATGTCAAGAAGAGAGACAATACACCACCAACAAGAAAGAAGCAAGAAAGAACGTGCTATCGATGCGGACTTGAATTTCCACATACCGGCGCATGCCCGGCAATGGGCCACAGATGCAGAAAATGCAACAGAGAGAACCACTTCGCAAGCGCCTGCATGAATTTAAGACTGAGCGAGGAAGGCCGGCAAGATCACGGACAGTGACGAGCAGATAATATCGTACGCTGATGACACTCAACTGCTATTCACCTGCAGGAAGGGTGAGGAGTTCAACGGGGAGAAGATCAACAAGTGTCTGAAAGAAACTTTTGCCTGGTTTAAACATAACCATCTGAAATGTAATTCAGACAAATCCGAAATCATTTTTTTGGCTCCCCCGTTGGACGTCTGGAAACAATGGTGGCCCCAAGATATGTCTCCTCCCCAGGCCGCGGTCAGGATTGTAAAGAACTTGGGAGTTAAAATGGATGACGCCCTCTCTATGGTACCTCAGGTTCAGTCGGGAGTCGGAACCTGTTTTGGTCTCCTGAAGATGCTCCGGAGGTTTTTATTTCTACTACAGACCGAGCATAGAAAAATGGTCATCCAGGCCCTTATTATTTCAAGGTTGGACTATGCCAATGTTCTGTATTTGGGCCTCCCGGAGTTCTTACTTAACAAACTGAAGGTAGTGCAGAATGGGGCAGCTAGGGCTGTTCTGAGTCTAGGGCCGAGAGAGCGGATTTCTCGCCACCTTAAGAATCTGCACTGGTTACCGGTGCGTAGTAGAATCCGCTTCAAAGCTTTGGTCCTAGCCTTTAAAGCCCTGCACGGTATAGGAGCAAAATATATCTCCAGAAGAGTATCTTTCTATATGCCTGGCAGATCTCTTAGATCTGCCCATCAACATCTCTTGGTCATTCCTAAATATCTTAGAGCCCGCAAAGGCGGTCGCTCCTTTCAAGTGCAAGTGGCTGGACTTTGGAATAAGTTGCCTCTTCCACTTAGGCAAGTTACTAACCTGCTCGCCTTCAGGAAACAATTGAAAACTTGGTTGTTCCAACAAGCAATGTAACTATTTTTCCATTCTCTTCGGTTTCTTTTCTTTCCTTTTTCTCTTGGCATTTTGGTTTTCTCTGTCTTTAGCGCCGGGACACTCTTTCGAGTAGCTGTGCGCTTTAGAAATCTGCCCTAACATAACATAACATAACATATGCAAGACACATGGAAACAGAGAATCGCAGTCCCTCAGCTGAATCGGCTGGAGCAGCCATGCCAGAGGCTGCAGAACGACTGTATCTGATGTCAGATGAACCAGCAGGAGAATGCACGCCAGAACACATTCATCTTGTAGAGAAACATCAGATAAAGAAAACAGCGACAGTGAACATTGAAGTAGGAAGACATAACACAAGCTTCGTGTTAGATAGTGGAGCTACATGCAACATCATGTGCATGTCAGAATATGAGAAGATGAGAGTGAAACCGCCACTATCACCATCAACTGTCGATGTATTCACCTGGGGCTCCAGATAACCAGTAGTGAACATGGGAAAGTTCACAGAGATATTAACTTACAAAGAAAGGTCAAGCAGAGAAGAAATACACGTACTACGAGGGGACATTCCCGCACCATGTCTGCTCAGCAACGTCACCGCGCAGGTGATGGTGCTCCTAGCAATGACCTATAACATGTCGGACAGACAGAACATTCTGAGAGAGCATCCAGCCATACTAAAAGGGCTGGGCAAACTAAAAGGAAAACAAATAACGCTGCATGTCAATGAAGCGATAAAACCTGTGGCTCAACATCACCGAAGAGTGCCCATACATTTGCAACCACAGGTGGAGGAAGAAATACAAAGCCTGCTGGCACAGGATATCATAGAGCCAGCCAACGGGCCGACTCCCTGGGTGTCTCCAATAGTAACGGTGCCAAAGAAGAACACCTCAAAGATTCGCATATGCCTGGACATGAGAGTACCAAACACGGCAATTGAGAGGGAAAGGCACGCCGGACCTCATCTCAATGACATGATCAGTTGCCTCACTGGCGCATGCCGATTTTCAAAACTAGACCTGTGCAAAGGATACCATCAGCTGGAGCTTGACCCGCAATCACGGTACATCACTACCTTCTCCACTCACATGGGTCTTTTTCGCTACAAACGACTGAGTTTCGGAATATTGTCAGCAGAAGAGATATTTCAAGAGATCATAAGACAAGTAATAAGGCCGGTAAAAAACAGTTTGAACTACAGTTATGACATCCTGGTGTTTGGCCGTTCAGATGAGGAACATGACAAGGCCCTACGTGAAGTCTGCAACCAGTTGGAACAAGCAGGCCTAACTTTAAATGAAGACAAGTGCGAACTGGGGAGAAATGAGCTAGTATTCTTTGGTCACATTTTCTCAGAAAAAGGCATGAGGCCAGACTGCAGCAAAGTGGAGATAGTGGAAAAAGCAAAGCCTCCATCAGAAGTTGCAGAAGTGAGGTTATTTCTTGGCCTAGCAAGCTACTGTGCTCGCTACATAAAAGACTTTGCCACAGTGAGCACTCCTCTACGAGATCTGACAAAGTAGGGTCAGAAATTCATCTGGACACAGGAATGGAATAAGGCATTTGAGGCCATTAGACACGTCGTAATGGCCATGGATCATTTGGCCTATTTCGACCAATCACTATGCACTGAGCTGACCGTAGGCGCCAGCCCGGTAGGGTTGGGAGCAATCCTAGCGCAACACATGCCTGGGAGAGATTCACCGAGAAAAATTGTCGCATATGCGAGCAAAAGTTTATCTGACGTTGAAAGGGCATACTCCCAGCCAGAGAAGGAAAGCCTCGCAGTGGTATGGGCGTGTGAACACTACCACATGTTCATCTACGGGAAACCGTTTACCATCATAACAGACCATCAGGCACTAGTAACAATATATGGGAATCCGAATGCAAAGATACCACCACGATGGGGAATAAGCTGATGGACTATGATTTCAAGATTGTGCACAAGCCGGGAAAATAACACAACCCAGCTGACTACATGTCGCAACATCCCTTACCACAGGCACCAGAGAACACATCAATGGCAGAGGAATACCTCAATTTTGTGCTGAGACAGAACACTCCTGCACCCATAACAATCACAGAGCTAGAACAAGAGACAGCGAAGGATGCTACAATGCAAGCAGTGAAAATGACAACAAGACAGCAAAGATGGAGACACATTAACAGCAACAGCACCATGGGAGAAGGAGTCAACATGGAAGAAATGCTGGCATTCAAAAATGTACACGAGGAACTCTCGGAGACAGAAAACGGAATCCTACTAAGAGGAACGAGGATAGTCATGCCAAATGCACTACGTCGGCAGACCGTAAATTTGGCACATGAGTCCCACAGAGGCATGGTAGCAACAAAGAAAATGATACGGGAGAAAGTATGGTTCCCATGCCTAGATCGACTGGTGGAAACCACCATCATGAACTGTCACCTGTGCCAAGTAACAGGGCGACCAGCAAAGCCGGAACAATTACAGATGTCGGAGCTTCCAAGGGCAGTGTGGACAACGTTGGCAGCAGACTTCTATGGGCCACTAGATACGGGAAATTACTTGTTAGTAATCATTGATGAGTACTCCAGATTTCCCATAGTGCGACATGTCTCGTCAACATCAGCAAACGCGACGTTGCCAATCCTAGATGACATTTTTGCAGCCTGGGGTTCCCCACAAACAGTAAAGACAGACAACGGTCCTCCTTTCTCAGGAGAGGAGTTTCGCAAGTTCATGGACTACCTAGGCATTAACCACAGGAAAATAACGCCTCTGTGGCCGCAAGCAAATGGCATGGTGGAGAGGTTCATGGGGAACATAAAGAAAGCAGTCCAAAGAGCAAAGCTAGCGCAAATCTCCATAGGACAAGCACTCTGTCAAGTGCTAAGGGACTATTGAAACACCCCCCACAGCTCCACGGGCCGATGTCCAGCAGAACTAGTACTAGGAAGGACAAGCAGGACAAGACTGCCTCAACTAGAAGCAGAGGCGCCACCAGGGCGCGACAGCATTGCAGCAAGAGACCAAGAGGCGAAAAACAAGATGAAGGTCTATGCGGACGCCAGGAGACAGGCCACTCCTTCGCACCTGAAGCAAGGGGACTCAGTGGTGGTGCACCAGTGGCAGTCAAGAAAATCGGACAGTCCATTCTTAGATGAACCACTGACAATTATAAACGTCAAGGGGCCTATGATAACAGCGGCATCGGGCCCCTACCGGATTACCAGAAACAGCTCTCACTTCAAGAGACTAATGACATTGGATGAAGACGGAGGAGACACAGCAGGAAGAGAGGAAGGCATGGACAGCAATAGAAGAGAGGCACACAACGATGATAGACAAGAAGAGGGATCACAGGAGGGAACGGAAGGAGAATGTCCAAAAAGAGTGAGCAGAAGGCCACAAAGACTGATTGAAGAAATATAACGATGGGGATCATCATCTCTCTCTCTCTCCCTCACTCTCTCTCTCTCTTTTCTCTCTCTCGCTCGCTATCGCTTGTCAGCTATTTTCTTTCCACAAAGGGGGAGATGTAGTGACCTGGGTCAGAGGGCACTAGGACCCTGGAACTGTATGATGGGGAGGGGACAGGAACCAGACACCACTTCCGGTCAGGGAGTGGGGAGGGCATTCTGCAGCCACGAGGATAAGGGACAGACGTGCATGTGGGCACTGCCAGGACAAGAAAGAATAAAGAATTGAATGTCCACCTACCTGTCCCCGCGTGATCATTGGTGAGGACACGACAGTGAACATTCTGAAGTGACTGAGAATGCATTTTCGAAATGGATACAACTCCAAATTCCTGGTACTTAATTGTGACAAAAAAAATATTAAAATGTATGAACATATTGGCTAGGGCGAAGAAAATGGAAAAGCATATATGAAAACAAAGGTTCAGACACTGACACAGTCATTTAGACACACGTTCGCACATCCTGGTCAAATATCCATGGTAATAATTACACTTGCGTCGTCGAATTTCTTCGATGTACACATCTTTGCAAACTTAGAGAATAAGTGCAACAAAAAAATAAACAATAATAAGTGAAACTCTGTATTTAATCCCGCTTTAGTTGAAAATTTCTAGTTCGGCAACTTGGGTTTTCAAAAACTTTCGCGCTATATAAAATTGTCCAAATAACTTTTACTTACAAAGAATTTCTGCCTCGATTCCTCTGCACTGGAGTACTGATTAGTGAAGGCTGGCCTGTGCCTGTAAAATCACAGGGCTGTTACTCTGCAGGAGGATTAAAGCGCCGGACCTGATGGCACCTGAGGTATGTGGTGGCTGGGCCCGGAGAAAGCTCTGTGTTATTGTAACGAAAAACACAGCAAACACTTTAGACGGGCCCAGGCCAGTTTCCATAGCAATCGGACCGGCGCCTCTCCATGACCTGGGCCCAGCTCAAATGCTAGCCCTCTCTCATGTGCTTAACAGGAGCAGGCGAATTAGTAACCATACAGTAAAATAACAAGACAGTGTCATAAAATAACAATAAGCAGTTGAATATTTCCCGACTTGCAAGTCCTGTTTTTACAGTCATTATAATCCCTATTTAAGAAATCACATACTATTATATGAGTACTCCCCAGACACTGCTCGGAACTTAAATCTGGTGCCTATGCACTAGTGCCAGGCAGCTGATACCAACCTGCCTTGAGACTGCGAGAGAACAGCACGCCTTGGCCAGCCGGCCTGCACCATCCAGAAGAGACAGCAACGACCTGGTGCAGCAGAAGGTGGGCCCCCAGAGTGCTCAGCCATGGATTGCATTTAAGTGGCAGCTCATAGGCATTTATATCCTGCTGTGCTGCGCCCCGTGCACAGAACCCCACTTTAGTCGCGGTCCACCATGGCTCGTGCAAAGTCAGTGACAGGTTGAGGGATTATAAAAGCCTTGACCAGCCACCATCAAGAGTGGCATAAGCACCCTATTGCCTGTAAAGTAAAAGAAGTCACTTGCGTGCTGAGCTGAGCCGAGCCCCCATGGATCCAGAGGCGCTTTCCTTTGAGATTAAGTTTAGAAAATGCCTGATCACGGCAAGGCACTGCACATCGGTATTAAGAAATTGGCTAACCAAACAACTTCAAGCTTCATGAGAGAGCGCACCTGCACTCACCGTGTTACCAATGGAAAAAAAAAGTAGTCCCAAAATTAGAAACTATAATGGCGTTGTGTATAGAGGCTAAATAATTGGCCGGTGCTCTCAGGAGGGCTCAACACAAGAAGAGGAATGACGTATGCATGCTATGGACAAATGGACTTTAAGAATTGATGAGTGATGATGGTGACAGCCAATGGGAAGCCTATCGGCAGGCTGAATCCCATGTAGTACATACAGCAGGTCTTGGTTCGAGACAGCGCATGCGCGCCGTCTAGAACCGAGACTTCATGCGTGCCGTCTAGAGCCCAGACCTAAACAAGCATTTGCAATGCAATAGGTCTCGCATTTATGAGAGTTTCGTAAATGCAACACCTATTCCATTACAAATGCTAGTTTGTAAAAACGCCCATGTAGCACTTTAACTTTAATGTCAGCCGCGCCCCTTTCTTTAAACGAGCTGTGTCTAAAGAAAGGGGCGTGGCAGCCATTAAAGTGAAAGCGCGATATGGGCGATTTTACAAAAAAAAAGCATTTGTTTGCCAAGTTAACAAACAAATGCTTTTTTTTGTAAAAGCGCCCCATATACCGCGCTTTCACTTTAAAGGCGGCCACGCCCCTTTCTTTAGACACGGCTCATCTAAGGAAAGGGGCGCGGTCGACATTAAAGTGTAAGTGCGGCATGGGGTAATTTAAAAAAATTAAATAGTGTTAGACCTGGCATCATTGGCGCGGGTCTCCCTTCCTCTTTTCGCTTCTGACCTTTTATGTTGGCTGGATTTAGATGCTCTGGGCGCTGTGCCACTGCCAATCAGTGACACAGCGCGAATGCTCCCTGTGTAAAGATAACTGTAAGAATTGGGATAGCCATAATTGGCTCGTTTGGTTTACCTGTCAGCCCTAGTATCAGTGCACTGTGTGTGCCCAGGGCTGGTAGACCAAATACTGCTGGTGGGCCTGCAGCGCTGATTTGAACTACCCCCCGAAGCAGCTTTCAAAGTATGTCTGTGTAGCATGTTCTAATAGCGAGTTACCCTCCATTTCCCTGTCTACTATTGTGAGGCTATCCGTTCTCACAGGCCAGAATGGGCAGGCTGAGCATTACATGCCCTAATCCTACCTGCCCCCAGGAACCTGATAGGAACGTCAAATTTGATATGTTTAAGCTCAGAACATTGAGATACATCTTTTAGTAAGGATTATTAGCGTAGCCCGTGTTCGATAATGCCTCTACTAGAAACAAGGTATTTTCTGGCCTAAGCTCTCCTGTAGGCTTTGCTAGCGTGTGTATTGGCCATCTGGTTTTGGAGCAGCAGGGCCAGCTGGGTCAGACCTGGCTGGAGAGAGAGATCGGCATTTAGAGTAGGGTGAGGGGTGACTCTTTGATCTGAGCAGGGCCGTGCCTGGCAAGGTGAATGATGGCTCCACCTCCCACTGGGCGTCTGATAGCAGACCCCCAGATTCTCAAAGGGCAGGATGTCGCCTCGTAAACCAAGTGCTCCCCGACCCCACCGAACTGGTTCTGGCTGGATGCAGTGATTTGTGACTGCAGAGAACAAAGACTTGTTAAGTATAAAACGCTGGGCTGAAACCCTTTTCAGGTGTGTTCCTTCTGTATGTCAAGACGAAACTCTGTCCGAGCGGACAGAGGAAAGGACTTTGAAACTTTCACCAAGCTTGCTGAAGAAACTACCGAGGGCCTGAATTGAGAGCGCCTCCTGCTGAAGTCTCAGGGACATTAGACTTCACCCCGACAGCCGCCTGAATTCCTGTGCTAGGGATTCTACTTGCAGGTGAGGCCTCCGTCGAGTAATCCGGAACCTCTAGTTCTACTGTGAGGAACGCGGACTGGTAACCCTTGTTAACTCTGTGTGTGGGCCGCCGCAGCTAAGAGAGAGCTGCTGCCGCTGAGTGCCCGCCTTAATTGGAATCTTCTGAACCTTCGCTGAACCTGTGTGGGCCGCCGCAGCTAAGAGAGCGATGCCGCTGGTGAGCGCCCGCCTTAATTTGAATCTTCAGAACCTTCGCTGAATCGGTGTGGGCCGCCGCAGCTAAGAGAGAGCTGTTGCCGCTGAGTGCCCGCACTTGTGCCAGCTGTGCATTATCGTGATTTGTCCTGGGGGCCGCCGCAGCTAAGAGAGAGCTGTGGCCGCTGAGTGCCCGCACTTGTGTCCGCTGTGCATCATCGTGATTTGTCCTGGGGGCCGCCGCAGCTAAGAGAGAGCGGTTGCCGCCGAGTGCCCGCACTTGTGTCCGCTGTGCATCATCGTGATTTGTCCTATGGGCCGCCGCAGCTAAGAGAGAGCTGTTGCCGCCGAGTGCCCGCACCTGTGTCAGCTGTGTATCATCGTGATTTGTCCTGTGGGCCGCCGCAGCTAAGCGAGAGCTGTTACCGCTGAGTGCCCGCACTTGTGTCAGCTGTGTATCATCGTGATTTGTCCTGTGGGCTGCCGCAGCTGGGAGAGAGCTGTTGCCGCTGAGTGCCCGCACTTGTGTCAGCTGTGCATCATCGTGATTTGTCCTGTGAGCCGCCGCAGCTAAGAGAGAGCTGCTGACGCGGAGTACTCGCACCTTTGCTAACTTTGCATCATCGTGATTTGTCCTGTGAGCCGCCGCAGCTAAGAGAGAGCTGCTGCCGCTGAGGGTTTGCACCTTGGCTAACTTTGCTTCATCGTGATTTGTCCTGTGAGCCGCCGCAGATAAGAGAGAGTTGCGGCCGCTGAGGGTTCGCACATTGGCTAACTGTGCATCATTGTGAGTTGTCCTGTGGGCCGCCGCAGCTAAGAGAGAGCTGCTGCCGCCGAGTGCCCGCACCTTTGCCAACTTCGCACCATTGTGATTTGTCCTGTGGGCCGCCGCAGTTAAGAGAAAGCTGCTGCCGCTGAGTGCCCGCATCTTTGCCAACGTTGCATCATCGTGAATCGCCCTGTGGGCCGCCGCAGCTAGGAGAGAGCTGCTGCCACTGTGCGCCCACCACGGAGCTGCACGACGAGCGTCATCGCCACCACCAGCCCGGGCCGCCGCAGCTGCGTGCTGCTGCCGCTGGGAGCCCGCCTGTCCCCGAGTGCCCGAATCATTGGGAGTGCACGTTGCGGACCACTGCAGTCGAGGACTGTGGTCGCTGGGAGTCCGCCTGTCACCGTCTCCGCTTCTTCGAGAAGCTACTTACTGTGTCCCCGTCCAACGGCAGGTATCTGGTGCGCAACGGGCCGCGTAGACCCAGGCCTTGAACTCAGTCAGTGCCACGTTCTGGTGAATACGGTATTGCCTTTTTAAAGTCCCTACTGATTTACGTGCATTGTGACTGGTTAAAACGCTTTTGAGAGTCTCGTACTAAACCTTAGATAAAGATACTATTTTTCTATACCTCCATGAGTTGTGTCCTTTTGTGGTGTCGTTACTGCCTTATTGTGCATGGTCATAAATGCTTCACACACTGCCTCTGAGATAGGCCTAACTGCTCGTGCTACGTTACCACAGGATTGAGCAGGGGTTGTCAAAGGGGGTAGCCCACTTGCCCTGACTTAGGAAGAAGAAGGGTCCCTATTTGGGCATTGGCGCCAGCCATGGCCAACTAGAGACCCCCATTTCTAACATTGGCGGTCAGCGGTGAGGATCAGAACTTGCATTTATGATCCACGTACAATAACTGGTAGACACCACTAGTGAGTACAGACCAAAGCGCAGACACGCACAGATTTTGTTTTTCCTCTTCGAATTTTTTTTTTTTTTTTTTTGGTTGGTTATTTTAGTATTGAATTGTTGATCGCAGCCATGAGTACTGCTAATATGGGAAAGCCAACATCCAATGCTTCGGAGGATCTCGCCTTTGAGGAGGAAAGAGTAGATACCTATACTGCCAAACAGCTGAAGTCGTTTTGTAAGCAATTCACAGTCCCCGTGGTAGGTCTCTCTAAGAAGGAGGAGAACCACAAGGCGCTGAAGGCCTGGTGGGAAGCCAGAGGGTCCGCTGGGAATGAGGAAGAGAATGCGGGAGGGCAGCAGGATGATGCAGTAGAGGGGGGGGAGATAGAACACCCTCCAATCCAGGTACTAGTGTATCCCAAAGGACCCTGACCCCAGAAGAGCTGGAGGACAGGGAGAGAGATAGGAGGCATAGTTTGGAGATGGCGAAATTGGAAGGTCAGAAGGACCTTGAGAGTAAGAAGTTAGACATTGAGAAGAATTGATTGTCAATTGAACTTGAGAAAATGAGAATGGAACATGAGAGAATGTTGAGGGAGATAGAGATCAGGGCGAGGAGTGTCCCGGTCTCCCCCTCTGGTGGCAGCATACCTTTAGTTACTCCTGAGAGTAGAGTTTATATTCCTAAGGATGTCATTAAGGATTTTCACAAGAGTGAGGATATTGGGCAATGGTTTGCCGCATATGAGATAGCAATGGTGTCCCACCGAGTCCCTGAGCAGGATTGGGGAGCGGGATTGTGGGGGCGCTTTGTGAGTGATGTTAGGGATACCCTGTTGGACCTGCCTGAGGAGAGCAGGATGGTGTACGCCCATATGAAAGAAGCTTTGATGACCCGTTATGGTTTGACCCCAGAAATGTACAGGCAGAGGTTTAGGACCTGTAAGAAGTTAGAGGGTACCACGTGGGTTGAATATGTGTCTTTTTTCTGCAGAGCAATGGATCGCTGGGTAAAGGGTAGCAAAGTGGAAACTTTCGAGCAATTGTATGATTTGTTTGCGTGGGAGCATTTTTCTAGTAACTGTTTTCCAGAGCTACGCCAGCACCTGATTGATAGCAAGCTGACTAACCCTAGGAAGCTTGCTGAGGAGGCGGACCGCTGAGTGAACACCCGGGTCCGCAAAGGTTTTGTGGGAGATTTCGCCAGAGGTGGGCAGGGTCCCCAGCAGAGAAGTGGGGGGACAAGGGTAAGCCGAGGGAGTTCCAGAGAGGGCCCCAAAGTAATTCCCAAGGGAACCAAGCAGTGGTGTCCCAGCCTCCCCCTGAGAAGAAGCCAGTGTCCCCGACAGGTAGGCCTGTTCAGAGGGGGCCACTCACCTGTTTCAAGTGTGGTCAAGTGGGCCACCGGTATTATGATCCCCAGTGTCCCCAGAGGGACCCCAATGCATCCCCTTGTGCACCACCCCGTGCACCATCCCGGCAGATTGCCAGTGTAGCCCTGGGGGGGCATTCTGCCCCGTAGTGTCAGCGGACAACTCAGAGAGCCAGTGTGAAGTGGCTCAGGTTCCCTTCGAGTGGGGGGGTCTCAGGAACTCTTCAAGTGGCTGTGAGGCCCGCCATGCCTGTAGACTGTCTGTTGGGCAATGATCTAGAGAACTCCCCGTGGGCTACGGTGGAGAGAAAGTCTGATTTGGAAATGTTGGTTCTGCCTGAGTGGGCGTGTGTGACCACTCGGTCCATGACAGCTCAGAAGGATGTTCAGGAGGGTCTGGAGCCTGAAAGTATGGCCCAGGCCCCTGCCTCAAAGAGAAGGGGTAGGGGGCGCGGGAAACTGGCCCCCGCGGTTCCCACGGTCCCGGAGGGATCAGACCTTGAGGGGGATGCCCTGGAACCTACAGGGGAACAAGTGGCCGAACTGGGGGACCTACCGGAGCTGATCCATTGGCAGCAGGAAGGGGGGCCCTCCAGGGAGGAATTTTGCGAGCAACAGAGAACCTGCCCTTCTCTTGAGGGGGTGCGGCGGCAGGCCGCCGCCCAAGCAGCAGGTGACCAGACACGGTCACATTGGATCTATTGGGAGAATGACCTCCTTTACAGCGAGCCTAAGGTTGCTGAGCCTGGGTCAGCCCGTGTGCTGGTGGTACCCCAGCGCTTCAGGACCTTCCTACTGGGGGTGGCTCATGATGTGCCACTGGCCGGACATCTGGGGCAGACCAAGACCTTTGAGAGGCTGGTCACCCACTTCTATTGGCCCCAGATGCGCAGGAGCTCAGATGCTCACTGCAGGACGTGTGAGACTTGCCAGGCAAGTGGGAAAAGTGGGGGGAGGATTAAGGCCCCACTACAGCCTTTTCCCGTTGTGAGCACCCCATTCGAGAGAGTGGGCATTGATATTGTGGGGCCTCTGGATCCCAAGACAGCCATGGGCAACAGGTTCATCCTGGTCTTGGTGGATCATGCCACCCGGTACCCTGAGGCCATCCCGCTCAGGACAGTGACGGCCCCCGTGGTGGGACGGGCACTGATGGGGATTTTCTCCCGTGTGGGATTCCCCAGAGAGGTGGTGTCCGATAAGGGAACTAACTTCATCTCCAAGTACATGAAGTCTCTGTGGGAGGAGTGTGGGGTAACGTATAAGTTCACCACTCCTTACCACCCCCAGGGGAATGGGCTGGTTGAGAGATTCAACCGGACCCTCAAGGGCATGATTATGGGCCTAGGTGAGCCCATGAGGCGTAAGTGGGATGTCCTCTTGCCATGCCTGTTGTTTGCTTACCGTGAGGTGCCACAGAAGTCCTTAGGGTTCAGTCCCTTTGAGCTGCTCTATGGTCACCCGGTAAGAGGGCCTCTGAGTCTGGTCAAGGAAGGCTGGGAGCAATCTCCCAGGGAACCTCCCCAGGATGTGTTTAGTTACATGCTGGCCTTCAGGAACCAGACTCGGCGTTTCAGGAAACTTGCGGAGGCAAACCTGGAAGCCAGCCAGGAAGAGATGAAACGTTGGCACGATCAGAATGCCACTCTGATCGAGTTTCAGCCTGGACAAAAGGTTTGGGTCATGGCCCCGGTGGAGCCCTGTGCGCTCCAGGATAGGTGGACCGGCCCCTTTGAGGTGGTGGAGCGCAAGAGTCCTGTTACCTACGTGGTGGACTTGCAGTCTCCCAGGAACCCCTTGCGGGTCCTGCATGTTAACCGCCTGAAGCCCCACTTTGAGAGGTCTGAAGTGGGCATGCTTCTGGCCACAGATGCTGGGATGGAGGAGGAGAGCGAGCCCCTTCCTGACCTCCTGTGTGCAGGGGAGCGAGATGGGTCAGTGGAGGGTGTGGTCCTCTCCACCACACTGACCCCTGAGCAGCATGGGTATTGTCGCCAACTGTTGGGGCAATTCAGTGATCTGTTCTCCCTGGTACCTAGTGTCACTGATTGGTGTGTCCATGACGTGGACACCGGGGACAGTCCTCCCATTAAGCACAAGGCTTACCGAGTGACTGACCGAGTAAGGGCCTACATTAAGGATGAGGTTACCAAAATGTTTGCCCTTGGGGTGATTGAGTCCTCTAGCAGCCCTTGGTCCAGCCCAGTGGTCCTGGTACCAAAAGCTGCAGCGCCTGGTACCACCCCAGAACTTCGGTTCTGCGTGGACTATCGGGGCCTCAATTCAGTCACGAAGACTGACGCGCACCCCATCCCCAGAGCTGATGAGCTCATAGATCGGTTAGGGGCTGCAAAATACCTCAGCACATTTGATTTGACGTCTGGGTATTGGCAGATCGCCTTGACCGAGGGAGCAAAGGAGAGGTCAGCCTTCTCCACACCCGATGGGCACTACCAGTTCCGGGTGATGCCCTTTGGAATGAAGAACGCCCCTGCCACCTTTCAGAGTCTGGTCAACAGGGTGTTGGTTGGGCTGGAAGACTTCAGTGCCGCCTACCTGGATGACATTGCGGTGTTTAGCTCCTCTTGGGAGGACCACCTGCGCCACCTCTGGGAGGTATTGATGGCACTGCGGAAGGCAGGCCTCACAATCAAAGCCAGTAAGTGCCAGATTGGGCAGGGTTCTGTAGTGTATTTGGGGCACCAGGTGGGGAGCGGCCAGGTGGCGCCCCTTCAGCCCAAAATTGAAACTATCCTGGCGTGGGAACCCCCAAGACTCAGACGCAGGTGAGAGCCTTCTTAGGACTCACGGGGTACTACAGGAGGTTTGTCAAGGGATATGCCAACATTGTTGCACCCTTGACTGAGCTGACTTCTAAGAAGCAGCCAAAGAAGGTAAACTGGACTGACACCTGTCAGAACGCTTTTGACGCCCTGAAGACTGCCATGTGCACTGCACCCGTGCTTCAGGCGCCCGACTTTTCAAAGGAATTCGTTGTCCAGACAGACGCCTCAGAGCATGGTATAGGGGCTGTTCTGTCACAGATCAATGAGGAGGGACTAGACCAACCGGTAGCCTTCCTAAGCAGGAGGTTACTTCCCGGGAACAGAGGTGGAGTGCAATTGAGCGTGAGGCATTTGCTGTGGTCTGGGCGCTGAAGAAGCTGAGACCATATTTGTTTGGGACTCACTTCCGGGTTCAGACAGACCACAGGCCCCTTAGATGGTTGATGCATATGAGGGTGAGAATCCCAAGTTGTTGAGGTGGTCCATTTCCCTACAGGGTATGGATTTCACGGTGGAACACCGCCCTGGTACAGAGCACGCCAATGCTGACGGTCTGTCCAGGTTTTTCCGCCTTAGTGATGAGAACTCCCAAGGGAATGGTTAGTTCATCAACTTGTGTGTTTTGCTGTTCGCCCTATGTGGGAAGGGTATGCCCAGACGTGGGTCCCGTGCTCACTACGCCACTGGAGTCAAGCTATCCTGGCTGATGACGGCTGATAGCCAGAAACCGGTCCTAGGATGCTTGATTCTGGTCCAGGGAAGACATGGCTTGGCAGTTCGGGCTGGACTGTTCCCATGAGGCACAGGGTCAAGACTGATTTGCATATGGCCATGTCTGAACTGGGGTGGCGTGGTGAGCAAAATAACGATGGATTAAACCCAGATCTGTGACTGGGGGTGAATGTTTTGCCAATGTGCAACATTCCGTCCATCAACTTGTGTGTTTTGCTGTTCGCCCTATGTGGGAAGTGTTGGACTTGGCCCTTTTTGGCCGGTTCACCCCTAAACTTTTTGCCTTGTATGTCAGTAGTTTTAAGTCTCTGGGCACTTTAGCACTGTGGGCCAGTGTAAAGTGCGTGCGCGCTGAGTGCGTGTGGTGAGATTGTCCTGCCCTCCCATAGGAATGCATGGGGGATATGTGTGTCCATGGTAATTCCTGGTGTGAGAGGAGTGCAGGGGCGAGTTTAGTATGTGCGAACTCGTGAGAATAAATGCTGCGCAATGGTGTGCGCAGATTTATTGTGACTAGTGGAGAAGTGCCACTTTTAGAAGTTGGCATTTATGTGTGCTCTGTGTCTGCCTGCCTGATGTGAATTGCATGTCTGGCTTTGTGAGTGACAGGGGCTGGGAGGTGTGTGTGGCTCCTGGAGGGGCAGGGTGAGTCAGCGCAGTGGTGAATAGAGAGATCTACATCTAGATGGGAGGGAGGAGTTGCACCTGGGGCCTGAATAGGGCTGTGCCTTCCCTCCACAATGCTGGCTCCACCCCTGTGGTGCGTCTGATGTCCCTAGCCTGTCCTGTGAAAGGAGAGAGAAGCTGAGCAAAACAAAGTGCTCCAAAGCTCCCCCAAACCAGTTGCATCTGGTTTTTCCCCAGCCCTGTGCTGTAGACAGGGGATTTTGTGTATAAATGTAGGGGCTGTGACCCCATAAAAATGTTCAGTGTGAAGTTCTGTGCTTTGGTGCTGATCTTGCTGGGGCGTGCTGCTGCTGGGGCCCAGGGGGGGGCTGCCAGGAGGGCTTGCCTCCCTGGGCCTTGCCTTGCCCTCTAAGGACTTATTATTTTTGGCTGCAGGACCCCTTTGCCAAGGAGCTGTGGCTCCTAGCGCCTCGTGAGCGCTATATTTTAATTGCTCTGGGGAAGAGACAAGAGGAAGCTTCATAGCGCGGAGCTGCTGCCTATTTTGAGGGAATCCCCGACGTAGGGATTCCCCCGCTTTGTGAAGCGTAATGGGAGCGCTGGTGCCTAGCAGCATGCTGCTGCAGAGATGGATGTAGGGATTCCCCCGAGTTTCCTTAGAAGAGCGGGTGCCCACCCCGCATTTTTGGACGCCTCGTGAATACTGAAAACGGCGGGTGCCCACCCCGCATTTTTGCGTGGTTGGCGGGTGCCCACCCCGCACTTGGTAAAGAAGGAAAACTCACCGCCGCGGCCGGGGCGAAAGAGGAAGCCAGGCAGGCCTTGCCTGGTTGTGGGCGTGGCCTTGCAGGCGGAAGAGCCGAGTAGAAGTCGGCGCCTGCCGAGCAGGGCTCACGTGTACCGGTGGGAGCCCTGCGTGTGCCGAGTAGATGCGGCCAGGAGGGAGGACGGGAGCCTACCCCACCTCCCAGGGCGACCCGGGCCGAAGGGAGAAGCCGGCAAGTCTACACGGGGCTCTCGTGAGCTAAGAGATCCCCGCCCGCCGTCCAGGAGGAGAGCCCCCCGCGTGTTGCTGCAGCGCCCGGAGCCTCGAGAGCAGCCAGCGGGAGCACGGAGGAGTTACAGTGAGCCCGGTGAGTGGGGCTCGAGTTGTGTAGTGCCTGGGAGAGGCACGGAGTCTGAGCGGCCCCGTCTGGCAGCGGGCCGCTCCAACGTTGGGGCACGTTTTGTCCTAAGAGTCCCAGAGTGGGGCTCAGGCTAGTGTCCATGCCAGTTCTGAGCGGCCCGCCTGACGGAGGGCCGCTCCAACGAAGGGGCTTAGTTGTTTCGGAGCCTGCGTGGCTCCTACCATGGCCTAATTATTTTCAGAGCCCCGTGGGGCTCCAACGATTGGCATTTTATTCACAGTTGCCCCGTGTGGCAGTGGGCAACTGCAACGATGGGGGCCAGTATTATTTAATGAGCCCCAGTTGGGCCCCGAGGGCACAGTCGTGCCAGGGCCCATGTTCACAGCTGCCCCGAAGTGAGTGGGCAGCTGCAACGTTTGGGCATAATTGCCCGAGGGCACAGAGGTGCCAGGCCTTCACTTTATTTACAGCTGCGCAGCACTCTGTGCCAGCTGCAGCGTTTAGGCCACAGTGCTTTGGGGGCAGGCTTAGAGGTAGGAGTGGACGCACTCCTTGGCCCCCTATCTTTCCCAGCTGCCCAGCAAGTAGTGGGCAGCTGCTACGTTTAGGCCTGCGCAGATTGCGCACCCTTGACGTTACGCTGCTTAGGCAGCGCGCCCTGAACTTTTGGGACATAGGGCATTTGAGCCCCTCTTTGAGATGGCCAGTTGGCCAGGGGGACAGTTAGGTTTATAGGGCGCCAGGCCCTGATCTGATCTATGTGCTGATGTGATTTTGGGTGCTAGGAAATGTAATCATGTAGTATGATTTACGCACCCTGTATTATACCTCTAATGTACTGTCATGATTATGAGGTTTTGCATAATGTGTTTATGCTTGTGATTTTATTATTACCTAATGCGTTTAGGTTGTGAGTTATTCTCTACTGTGCTTTACGCCCTAATGTGAGTTATACTTAGGAGGTTAGGGTCTAATGTGTTTAGACTTATGAGAGGATTGCATAATGTATTTATGCTGGTGAGGTTGGCGCAGAATGTAATTCGCGCCTTATGTGATACTGTGCATAATGTGGTTTATGTTACAGGCTGATGCTGAGTACAGTGGTTACCAGTGATTACTGGTTGTACGTTCATGATGTGTTCTACATTTATTATAAGTACTACCTATACTAAGTTCAGCTTTGTGCTGGTTCTGACAGTGGGCCAGTTGGCCCTGTCAGGTGTAAATAATTCCCTTGTAAATATGACCCCGTGCCAGGTGGCACGATGTATATTATGTGAGTACTATTCTAATGTGTTTTATGATAATACAAAGGCTATTTTTATATATAACCTTGTGTGGAGTTCCTTTTTGTTGTGTGCCGAGTATGTTGTTGCTGTGGGTGTGTTGCGCAAACGCTTTACACATTGCCTCCGGGATAAGCCTGACTGCTCGTGCCAAGCTACCAAGGGGGTGAGCAGGGGTTGTCTTTGGCGTGTAACTCCCTTGCCCTGACTAGAGTGGTGGTCTCTGCCTGGCTTTGGCGCAAGCCTTAGCCAACCAGAGATCCCATTTCTAACAGGAAGGGTATGCCCAGACGTGGGTCCCGTGCTCACTACGCCACTGGAGTCAAGCTATCCTGGCTGATGACGGCTGATAGCCAGAAACCGGTCCTAGGATGCTTGATTCTGGTCCAGGGAAGACATGGCTTGGCAGTTCGGGCTGGACTGTTCCCATGAGGCACAGGGTCAAGACTGATTTGCATATGGCCATGTCTGAACTGGGGTGGCGTGGTGAGCAAAATAACGATGGATTAAACCCAGATCTGTGACTGGGGGTGAATGTTTTGCCAATGTGCAACATTCCGTCCATCAACTTGTGTGTTTTGCTGTTCGCCCTATGTGGGAAGGGTATGCCCAGACGTGGGTCCTGTGCTCACTACGCCACTGGAGTCAAGCTATCCTGGCTGATGACGGCTGATAGCCAGAAACCGGTCCTAGGATGCTTGATTCTGGTCCAGGAAGACATGGCTTGGCAGTTCGGGCTGGACTGTTCCCATGAGGCACAGGGTCAAGACTGATTTGCATATGGCCATGTCTGAACTGGGGTGGCGTGGTGAGCAAAATAACGATGGATTAAACCCAGATCTGTGACTGGGGGTGAATGTTTTGCCAATGTGCAACATTCCGTCCATCAACTTGTGTGTTTTAATGGTTAGTTCTCCCCACATTTCAGCTGGAGGGGACGTGTGTTAGACCTGGCATCATTGGCGCGGGTCTCCCTTCCTCTTTTCGCTTCTGACCTTTTATGTTGGCTGGATTTAGATGCTCTGGGCGCTGTGCCACTGCCAATCAGTGACACAGCGAATGCTCCTGTGTAAAGATAACTGTATGAATTGGGATAGCCATAATTGGCTCGTTTGGTTTACCTGTCAGCCCTAGTAGCAGTGCACTGTGTGTGCCCAGGGCTGGTGAGACCAAATACTGCTGGTGGGCCTGCAGCGCTGATTTGCGCTACCCACCGAAGCAGCTTTCAAAGTATGTCTGTGTAGCATGTTCTAATAGCGAGTTACCCTCCATTTCCCTGTCTACTATTGTGAGGCTATCCGTTCTCATAGGCCAGAATGGGCAGGCTGAGCATTACATGCCCTAATCCTACCTGCCCCCAGGAACCTGATAGGAACGTCGAATTTGATATGTTTAAGCTCAGAACATTGAGATACATCTTTTAGTAAGGATTATTAGCGTAGCCCGTGTTCGAAAATGCCTCTACTAGAAACGAGGTATTTTCTGGCCTAAGCTTTCCTGTAGGCTTTGCTAGCGTGTGTATTGGCCATCTGGTTTTGGAGCAGCAGGGCCAGCTGGGTCAGACCTGGCTGAGAGAGAGATCGGCATTTAGAGTAGGGTGAGGGGTGACTCTTTGATCTGAGGCAGGGCCGTGCCTGGCAAGGTGAATGATGGCTCCACCTCCCACGGGCGTCTGATAGCAGACCCCCAGATTCTCAAAGGGCAGGATGTCGCCTCGTAAACCAAGTGGTCCCCGACCCCACCGAACTGGTTCTGGCTGGATGCAGTGATTTGTGACTGCAGAGAACAAAGACTTGTTAAGTATAAAATGCTGGTCTGAAACCTTTTTCAGGTGTGTTCCTTCTGGATGTCAAGACGAAACTCTGTCCGAGCGGACAGAGGAAAGGACTTTGAAACTTTCACCAAGCTTGCTGAAGAAACTACCCAAGGGCCTGAATTGAGAGCGCCTCCTGCTGAAGTCTCAGGGACATTAGACTTCACCCCGTCAGCCGCCTGAATTCCTGTGCTAGGGATTCTACTTGCAGGTGAGGCCTCCGTCGAGTAATCCGGAACCTCTAGTTCTACTGTGAGGAACGCGGACTGGTAACCCTTGTTAACTCTGTGTGTGGGCCGCCGCAGTTAAGAGAGAGCTGCCGCCGCTGAGCGCCCGCCTTAATTGGAATCTTCTGAACCTTCGCTGAATCGGTGTGGGCCGCCGCAGCTAAGAGAGAGCTGTTGCCGCTGAGTGCCCGCACTTGTGCCAGCTGTGCATTATTGTGATTTGTCCTGGGGGCCGCCGCAGCTAAGAGAGAGCTGTTGCCGCTGAGTGCCAACACTTGTGTCAGCTGTGCATCATCGTGACTTGCCCTGTGGGCTGCCGCAGCTAAGAGAGAGCTGTTGCCGCCGAGTGCCCGCACTTGTGTCCGCTGTGCATCATCGTGATTTGTCCTGTGGGCCGCCGCAGCTAAGAGAGAGCTGTTGCCGCGGAGTGCCCGCACCTGTGTCAGCTGTGTATCATTGTGATTTGTCCTGTGGGCCGCCGCAGCTAAGCGAGAGCTGTTGCCGCCAAGTGCCCGCACTTGTGTCAGCTGTGGACCATCATGATTTGTCCTGTGGGCCGCCGCAGCTAAGCGAGAGCTGTTGCCGCCAAGTGCCCGCACTTGTGTCAGCTGTGGATCATCATGATTTGTCCTGTGGGCCGCCGCATCTGGGAGAGAGCTGTTGCCGCTGAGTGCCCGCCCTTGTGTCAGCTGTGCATCGTCGTGATTTGTCCTGTGAGCCGCCGCAGCTAAGAGAGAGCTGCTGACGCGGAGTACTCGCACCTTTGCTAACTTTGCATCATCGTGATTTGTCCTGTGAGCCGCCGCAGCTAAGAGAGAGCTGCTGCCGCTGAGGGTTCGCACCTTGGCTAACTTTGCATCATTGTGATTTGTCATGTGAGCCGCCGCAGCTAAGAGAGAGCTGCGGCCGCTGAGGGTTCGCACCTTGGCTAACTGTGCATTATTGTGAGTTGTCCTGTGGGCCGCCGCAGCTAAGAGAGAGCTGCTGCCGCTGAGTGCCCGCACCTTTGCCAACTTCGCACCATTGTGATTTGTCCTGTGGGCCGCCGCAGTTAAGAGAAAGCTGCTGCCGCTGAGTGCCCGTATCTTTGCCAACGTTGCATCATCGTGAATCGCCCTGTGGGCCGCCGCAGCTAGGAGAGAGCTGCTGCCACTGTGCGCCCACCACGGAGCTGCACGACGAGCGTCATCGCCACCACCAGCCCAGGCCGCCGCAGCCGCGTGCTGCTGCCGCTGGGAGCCCGCCTGTCCCCGAGTGCCCGAATCATTGGGAGTGCACGTTGCGGACCACTGCAGTCGAGGACTGTGGTCGCTGGGAGTCCGCTTCTTCGAGAAGCTACGTACTGTGTCCCCGTCCAACGGCAGGTATCTGGTGCGCAACGGGTCGCGTAGACCCAGGCCTTGAACTCAGTCAGTGCCACGTTCTGGTTCTGGTTCGCTTCTCCCTTGCTGCTCAAAAATCATGGAAACCTTGATTAACCGACAACTTTCAGACTATCTGGAACAGCATAATCTGCTCGACCCTTCACAGTCAGGTTTCCGTGCTTGTCACAGCACCGAGTCTGCCTTGACGGAGGTGACAGACTCGATTAGGATGCTGTTGGACGAGGGAACACCTACGATGTTAGTCCTCCTAGATCTGTCGGCAGCCTTTGACACCATCTCTCACAGAATCCTTTTGGATAAGCTGTGAGAGATTGGTGTCAGAGGAATGGCATTAGAGTGGATGCATAGTTTTCTGTCCGACAGATCGCAATGTGTACAATTGGACACATTTGTGTCCCAGACTACAATTGTGGACAAGGGGGTACCACAGGGTTCCATCTTAAGTCCCACCTTGTTCAATATCTATGTGTCCTCCCTGGCCGCCATTATTAGATCTTGCGGGTTCCAAACTATCTCCTATGCAGACGACATTCAGGTGATAGTCCCCATAGAGAAGGACCCCGGGGCGACCAGAGAAAGATTTAAGATCTATATGTTAAAAATAGCCACATGGATGAGCAAGAACTTCCTACAGCTTAACTCCAATAAAACAGAGATCTTACTGTTTGGGAAAGCTGAGGAATTATGGACTGAGGAGTGGTGGCCGGTGGAACTAGCAGAAGCTCCCATACCAAAAAAATGGGCAAAGAACTTGGGCATTGTAATCGATAACAGACTCTCTATGGAGGAGCATGTCAAGTCCCTATCAGGCAAGTGCTTTGGTTTGATGCGCATGCTTAGAAAGATCTTCCCTTGGATTCCTCTCTCTACCAGAAGGGTCCTGATACAGGCGCTTCTAGTCAGTAGACTGGATTATGGAAATTCTCTACTGGTAGGGATCAGGGAAGATTTGTTGTCAAGGCTGCAAGTCGTCCAAAATACAGCGGCACGCCTGGCCTTGAACAAGCCCGCACGAACTCCATCTCTACCTCTGTTGCGAGAGTTGCACTGGCTCCCCATCAGGAAAAGAGCAGTTTTCAAACTTCTATGCCTGGTGTTTAAATCTCTCCATGGGCTAGGCCCAGAATACCTAACAAAGAAACTGGAATGGTATATCCGGGTACGCCAGTTGAGATCTAGCAGCCATAAGCTTCTTTGCACATGGAGAATCAGGAAAGTTAAGATGGGTGGCCGTGCCTTTTCCCATCTAGCTCCCAGTTACTGGAACAGTCTGCCAGAGGATCTTCGGGCATGTTCCAGTTTGGCTCTCTTTAAGAAACATCTTAAAACCTGGCTGTTTTAATGAGCATTTTCCATACTAGGTTGTCTGCTACTCAGGCGCCGAGAGATCCCCTTGGGGATGATTTGTGCGCCCTACAAATAATAATAATAATAATAATACGTTATTGCCTTTTTAAAGTCCCTACTGATTTACGTGCATTGTGACTGGTTAAAACGCTTTTGAGAGTCTCGTACTAAACCTTAGATAAAGATACTATTTTTCTATACCTCCATGAGTTGTGTCCTTTTGTGGTGTCGTTACTGCCTTATTGTGCATGGTCATAAATGCTTCACACACTGCCTCTGAGATAGGCCTAACTGCTCGTGCTACGTTACCACAGGGTTGAGCAGGGGTTGTCAAAGGGGGTAGCCCACTTGCCCTGACTTAGGAAGAAGGGTCCCTATTTGGGCATTGGCGCCAGCCATGGCCAACTAGAGACCCCCATTTCTAACAAATAGTAACAAAAAAAACCATAAGGCCGCGTTGGGCGCAGCAAGTAAAGCAAAGGCACGGCCGCCACTATCAGCATGGCGTGTCGTGCTATGTAAAAAATAATAATAAAGCGTTGAGGGAGACCTTCCTGCCTGCTGCAGGCAGGAGAAAAACATTAAAACTAAATAGTGCTTGAAAGCTGTAATTGAAGCCTACCAAGCAACAACACATGTAAAAGGGGGTGACCTCATGGGAGGTTACAAATGAAAACAAGGCGGGACTAAGGAGGGTCTAACAAGCCTATCAACGAATCAGAAGCCAGCTTTTTACATCTGAGGCTAGACTGCTGACTTTGGAGCTGGGAAACCAAGGTTCGAGTCTCAGGGTCGACTTCACATCCTGTGATTCTGGGCAAATCACTTAATCTCCATGTGCCTAACAAAATAAATAAATAAATAAAATGAATGTGTCCTTGTGTAACCTAACTGGTGCTCATGTAAAGCGCTCCAGTACCTTTGGGTCGAGTTCTGCCAAATAAATCTGCAAGAAAAAAAACAAGCATTTGCAATGCAATAGGTCTCGCATTTGCGAGAGTTTGAGCTATTGGCATTGTAACTGACAATGTGTTTTATTTATGTGTTTTGAAAACCTACAAGTGGTGCGTAAACACGCACTTTGTACTTATAGTACATAGGCACCGCTTGCAGGTTTTTAAAACATAAATAAAAGGCATTGTCATTTACAATAATAGCTCGAACTTTCGCAAATGTGAGACCAATTGCATTACAAATGCTTGTTTTACCATATAGGGCTACTCTGTAACCTCCCATTGCCATTAGTGCCCTGTTGCCTCTCAAGGGTGGTTCAACGGATGGTTTTCAAAATTGCGCTGCACGGTAATCCTAAAGCAACAACACTGTTGGATCGCATTTAAATCGACTACATTTCCCAGCATGCCAAGTGTTATTGGCTAAAATAAAAGACCTGGCTGAAGCTGAACCTCATAACCTCGTTGATGGAAATAGACATAGCTGCAAATTACATTTTTCGTCAGTTTCAGTGTATTCCGTCAGGTTGATTGGTAAATGGTCTCTGTCCTTACGCTCCAATGAATGCTCTAACATCCCCCCTCCCTCCCTCCCGGACAACACTAGAATCCTTCAGAGCCCCTGTAACGTTAACAGCTTACCGTGAAGCGCGTCTGTGCCTTAGGCAAGCTGAACAACGGAGGCGACATCGCGGGGCGCACTCCCTGCCTCCGGTGCAGATGGCGGCGAAACCGGAAGTCAGGCAGCCTTCGTTGGGACGTGGGCGGGGCCTGCCAAAGAAACAGGAAGGAACCGCCGGAGAGGACGTCCGGAACCCTGCAGGCTCCATGCTGAAGTCCCGGCCCCATCAGAGGGACCGGGCGAAGAGCGAGGCAGACTGCATGGCACCAGAGGCAAGACGGGGCTCCCGAGCGGTGAGGAGAGCCCCGCGGCGTGCCGAGGAGACGGCCAGGGAAACTGCAGACCGAGGAGAGACGCCGGAGTCCTGAACCAGCCGGTGAGTGAGGGCTTGGCTGGGTGCATTGCCGGCGCCCATTCTCTTAGCGGACCCCCAGACAGCGGGCCGCTCCATCATGGGGGCAATTTTGTCTACCTGCTGAGCCCCGGTGAGACATGTCTGTAAGGCGCACGCTGAAGGACACGCCATGAGCGTGCACATCGGCTGTCTGAAAGAGACGCCGTGAGCGTGCACATGGCCTGTCCGGGCGCCGTGAGATGTGCACGCGGATGGTGCGAGCAGGAGTTGTGAGAACGCCGCGAGCCGTACGCGTGCACATCTCCTGTCTTGCCATACGCGTGCACATGTCCTGTCCCCCTTCCAAACTAAAGTCGACAACAATAGATCTCGCTAGCGACAGCGCTTCGCGCTGCGTCGCTAGGCGAGACCTAAAAAGGACAATGACACAAGTCAATAAAAAATATGGGCGAAGAGTGGGCGGGGCTTCAAGTCCATACTCTAATACAGCATGCCTCGCAGAGCAGCGCATGCGCTGCCCAGGCTTGACCTAAATAGAATCGGGAGAATATATTTCTCTCATTGACTTCTATTGCAGCAGAGGCAATTAATATCAGCCGCGAGACAGCCAAAATAACGTCCTTTTTTGGGGGTTAGAAATCGGGAGTCTCCCGCCTGACTCGGGTATATTGTCTCGTATGCAATAGTAACGGAGAGACTGTGAGCCACTGCCGCGAGGGCACAAGCGAAGGCAAAATCTAGGAATATTATGAGCAAGTAAAACGAAACAGTACTTGGCTGATAGTGACCCAATCGGGGAGCATAGGTTTGAGAGCCTGCTGAAATAAACAGTAGCCAATGGGTGCAATCAGTGCTCTTAGCCAATTAGAGCCTTCGTTGTCTCGAGGGCTTCATATGATGTCAAAAACAAACCCCGGTTCTAAAAATATCCTTACGCTGGTCTGTTTGAATCTAATGGTGTCTCCGACAGAAAATCCATGAACTCATGGGGTAAAACAGATAATTCAAATGTTACTTTAACATTAAAAGCAATTTTTATTGGTACAGTTCGTTTGCGGATACAATTTTTCCTGTTCTCATGTGGCCGTTTATGATATCGTGAAAACGTGTCTTGCTGTCTTGTAAAGCGTTCTAACAGCCTTGGACCAAGCCCGCTTTTTAAAAAAAATAATGCACGCAAATAAAGTACTTTTAAGGCGGCATCCTATATCCTCGGCATCAGGCTTGTCCTTTCTCTCTGTCCGTTACCTTGCTCCAGCAACGGAAGTTCCTCCCCTTACGCCGGCAGCCCGGCACTGCAAATCCTGCGGTGACACCGGCTGAGGTCGGCTGGTTTGCTTCAAGTCATGCTCAACAAGAGCTCCTTCACAACCCTTATCGTGGGGGTGTTCATCGTATACGTGCTCCACACCTGTTGGGTGATGTACGGCATCGTGTACACAAAGCCATGCGACCAGCAGAGCAGCAACTGCATTCTGCCCTACCTGAGCAGGAGGCCCAAGCTTCAGGTATGAGCCGGGGTCACTCCCCTCGCTGCTGTTGTACCTCGGTACTGCTTATCGCCACGAATAGTTGTAGGTTTCTGATAATTCCATGGTTTGGATTTTTTAGCTCCACCTAACCAAATCATACCAATGCGCATTTTGTTTCCTGCCATATGTTTATTTACGTTATGAGTGGTATATGGTGTTGCGGTAGTGTTCTGTATGTAGTGTGTTAAAGAGTTTGAATTGATAATTGAGGTTCATGCATGATGGGCAGTGAAGTTGGATGCATGTTATTTTTGTTTGAAGAGGTACGTATTGCTTTTTTTGTTTAGTGTCTGTGTGTGATTAGTGTGCGCTTGGTGTGCATAGGGAGGTGTGTGGTATCTGAGGGAACTTTGCATTTCAGAGCTTCTCTGAAGCCCTTAGAATGTTTGATGGAGCAATCCGTGGGTGATTGGGTTACACTCGTACAGTCTACTGCTGAGCACAGAAACTCACAGCAGCTTGTCTAGCGTGCAGAATACCTCAGTAGGTAGGTCAGTGGCTACGCATTAAGAAAGGTACCAGGGTCTCCAAAGGTGAACATGTATTTTTCAGAGCCCAAGAAGGTCGAAGAAGCTTAGTGTAAATCAGATTGAATTACTAAAAGATCTGTTATCAGCTTTTAAGCCACCAGTTCAATGCACACTCTATTGTTAGAAAATACCTGCACAGTTATCATAATTACTTTCTTTCGCAGCAGCACTGTAGTATGTAATGGTCAATTAGAGAAAAGCAAACCCTTATTCTTAAATGACCCAGTGCATACATGTATACCCTTTCTTTGTATTTATGTATATATATATATATATATATCTTCTACTGTAGAAGAAAGAAAAAACACCTTTGACTCTCTCCAATGCACTACTGTCTCAACCTATAGCTCTCTCAATATATCCTCTACCTCCACTCTCTGACTTATCCCAAACCTCATTTTACTTCTATCATCTCCACAATAAACCTTTCTAGACTCTTTCCTTATGCATCCCAATCTCATTTTACCATCACAATTCCCCTAATCCCTTTCTAGACACTCTTGCCTCCTCCATCTCTCCTTTTACTCACCGCAAGCCTAATTTTACTACTATGATCTCCAAAATAACACTTTCTAGACTCTTTCCTCTTCTATCCCGCCATCATTCTATTCAATCCAAGTAACGAACTCACAAGTCTGCTGCTCAAATTAACACATATTTACTCATACTTATCCACCACTAATCCTTTTTAGGTCACGGAATAGCGAGCTACTCGCCGAAAAGCACTTTGACGCCTCTTCGGGGGTAGCAAGCGTTATATACATGCAATTACAATTTTGAAACCTCCTGTGCCTCCTCTTAAGGTATAATCTCTCAGGTCCTATAAATCCACGCTATATCACCCATTTTACGGTTCCATGCCATCTTATCCACACAAACAGACTTCACAGTGTTTCATAAACCTACCCATATTGTTTCTGAAATCAGTTTATATTGTGTTAGCTGGCTTAGGCATTTTTCTAATGCACTATTACCTCATTTCTTCCCTGGTGTTTATCACCTGGCCATTCTCATCATCACCAACGATCACACAACCCTCCCTCTAAGACTCTTGGTTATGATAGTTCTTCAGCCTTAATAACCGAGAGGCTCCCTCTAAGCCTCCTCGTTACTGTAGTTCTTGAGCTGCACGATTTCTTTCTCAAAGTTCAAAAGACGCAGTAGTTATCTGCATAAATTGGAGTACTGCATACATTATAAATTCATCTGAAACATGGCAAATCTAATTGTTCTTTGGAACCTTTTGGAATTTCCATATCAAAAGTGACCTTACACTGTATCTAGTATGTCATAAAGAGGTCATCAGTGAACCTCACATAGATTTTCAAATGCTCTCACCAATTATGTTTCATAACAATGTTTGTTCAAAAATGATTTCATAACTCGGAGCAGCAATACAACCCATTATATGTATCCCAGCGATTTGCAGCTCATATTGATTTCTGCATTGTAAATAGTTGTACAGAATGATGTGCATTTATTGTATGAAAAGTCAAGTCTTGCTTCTTCCCATTGATGTTTTAACATCCATTCCAAGCTCTGTAACCCGTCATTATATGGAACTTATTTATGCTATCCAGTAACATCCATAGTACAAAGCCATCCCTGTTCTTCTGTTATTAGCTTGGTTATCTTGTCAGTCTAGGGCAAAGAAATCTAGTTAGGCCTAGTGTACATATTGATCCGAATTTGGCCTTAGTAGGATGCTGACTGGAATGGAGAGCAAAGTTTAAACAATATAAGATGACGTAAATGTTTTACTTGGCTCTAGGGCAAAACAGTAATAGATGTGGTATTCTATTTTATTATAGTGTAAGGCTATAGGGAAATAAAACATTTAACTGTAGCTTAGAGGTTAGTTAACAGGATGGGTCCCCAAATGACTCCCAGTTATATGAAAGTCTTATGAATAAAATGGAAGCATGGTATCTGTAGTTAAAATACAGAAAAGAAAATCAAAACTTTGACAAAAAGAATCCTCCGGTTAGGAGAACGTTGGCAGTAAGTATATTTTATTTTGAGTTCAGATGTAGGGAGCAAGTAGGTGCACTGGCCGTGTGTATCCACTAGCCAAGCCAACTGCTACACAAACAAAACCACAGCACTATGCACACATTCCACGCACCACGCATGTACATTTTACACAGAGTCCATTTACCCATTATGCCCAGCAATATGCCATACCACGAATTCCCTACTCAACAACACACAAGAAAATAGTAGTCTAAAACTGTACAACTAAAAGCTAACTCAACACATCCGTATACTTAAGTGGCTTACTGCATGTTCTCTCTCATTTTTGAACGGTACACCATTTGGGACACTTCGTGCCTTACCAACATACTGCGCAGCATGCTCTCTGGTCTCAAGACTTTTTCATAGGCACTCTGCATGTCATTGTCCAAACCCAGCTCCTTGTCTCTAACATCCAAAAGTACATCCTTGTGCACACTGTTAACCACTCCATCAGATGCCGCACACACGCCTTTGCCCCCATTAAAGCAGTACTCTTCCTAAATTCAACAAATGCCTATCCTGGACTAAGAGAGCTGTCTTCAAACCTCCATTTTTTGGGGGGGGGGGGGCTGAGACCACTTTGTGCTCCCATTGGCAGTGGTACCCGGCTTATTAATACTCCCACACGCACTGTAGGTAAATCTTTACTCTTGTCTCAATGTTTTCCAAACATTTGCTGCTTCATGATCTCATGGTACCACTTCATTTCCACATCTTCTGGAAATTTCATTTCTTGGTATTGAATAAGGCACCAACTCGGTTGTCAGCTTCTGTCCCTGAAGGAATTAAAATGGTGATTTGCCCATGCCAGGGGGTCACCCTGAATGATAACACTGTCACCTACATTGCTTTTCTTGAACACAACCTTGACTTAAGTGCTAATTGTACTGATTCCTTAACTATCCTATTGAAACACTCAATTTGTCCATTAGCCTCTGGATGGTGTAAAGCCACCCTTGTGTGTTTAATGCCTCTCGGGGGCTGTCCTGCTTTGCACTCCCAAAAGAGCACTCCCACACGGAGGCACAAACACGGCAAAGCAAGAAAACACCTGGAAAGGGGTTTGAGTCTCATAAAATGAGACACATCAAAAGACAGTTTTCAGAATAAAGCGTGGGGTTTTATTTGTGCAACACTCTAACAGAAAGGCTTTCACAGATGTCAAATGAAACAACGTGTGTGTATGTATGTGTAGGTATATATAGTCAAGGGTAGTAAGCGCTATATAAATGCAATTACAATTTTATATATGTGTGTGTATATATATATATATATATATATATATATATATATATATATATATATATATATATATATGCGCTCACTCCCTTTCCCTCTTCGGTTTCGAGAAAGCACTCGCAGGGGTCTTTACTGATTTAGAGTTTCTTTAATTCGTACAGCCAATAGTCAACATGACGCGTTTCGGCTTACGCCTTAATCAAATGTTTTCAAATTGCACGCCGAAAGCGGCAGTTTTTAAAAGAAACATTAAGTCACATGATGCATTTCACGTTAAAACAAACGAAGGACCAACATTTCATTCTCAAGATTCGGCGCCATATTGAAACATGTATTTATACGTTTAAATCCTGATACCAAAAGCATAGTTAATACATATTGCTTTCCTGCCACTACCATACAACGCTCAAACCAATCTAATTATATGGGCAATTTCATTTTTCCATATCAAGAATTTAAATGAAACTTAGCGGTACAAAATTCTAACAGAATAAAACCATTTCATAGATTATTACGCCGTGTATCGGCATAGGAGCTAAACCATCCTAGTTTCCTCCTGAAACCAAAATCATGGCCGCCATATGAATCCTGGGTTGGTTAGAAGTATCCCCTATGGGGAATTCTTAAGATTAAAACGGAATAGTGCCAGAGAAGTGGATTTTGAAGAAGCCGCCCAAGCCAGCCTGGATAGGTTTACCATTGGGGGCTATAATAGGGATTTCCTGGATGTAACCCTTAATAAGGTAAAAAATATACCCAGGGAAACTATTCTTTCTAAGGAAAAAGAGAAAAAAAGGAATAAGGATGAGACGGGAGAGACCAAGTTCAGGATGATAACTACTTTCTCGGATGATGCCAATGAACTAAGGAAATTTATGAAGAAAAATTGGCACATCTTAAAAACAGATAGTGTTATAGGTGCAGATATTCCAGCTGCACCTTTGATAACTTTTAGAAAGGCTAGATCACTAAGGGATAGTCTAGTACAAAGTCAACTACAAACTAGACCCAATACAGGGGGGACCCTCAGGGAGCTTAGAGGCTTTTATCCTTGCGGGAAATGCAAGGCCTGTGCAGGAAGCAAAAGAACTCTTACGTATAAAGTGACAGGTCTCAAGAAGCCCAGAATCATAAAGAAGTTTCTCACTTGCAATACCAACTATGTAGTATATTGCTTAGAATGTCCTTGCGGACTGAGGTATATTGGCAGTACTATTCATCCCATAAAGATACAGGTTCTAGAGCATATGAGAGCGATAGCTAAAAAAGATGCCACTTACCCAGTCGCAAGACACTTTGCTGAGAAACATGGCAGTGACAGGGAGCTGTTACGGTATTATGGATTAGATCAGATCCCGATTAATGTGAGGGGAGGGGACAGGATTAAGAAGCTACGCAGGCTAGAATCTAGAAACATAATTGACTTGGAGACCAAGACCCCTAAAGGTATGAATATAGGGGAAGAATTAGCTATACATCTTGGTGATTGAATCTGAAATAATTGGAGTCAGTTAAAATATGAGTGGAAGTAACACTGTCAGATCTGTGTACAATTTCTTTTTGAATAAGCTTTGGATTAAGTTTTTGCAGGAATTTGAATTTATAATTTGATTATTTATTGTTCCATGGTGCATTGCATAATAGATATCAAATGGGGGGTTAAGCCGATATACGGCGTAATCAAGATTCATATGGCGGCCATGATTTTGGTTTCAGGCGGAAACTAGGATGGTTTAGCTCCTATGCCGATACACGGCGTAATAATCTATGAAATGGTTTTATTCTGTTAGAATTTTGTACCGCTAAGTTTCATTTAAATTCTTGATATGGAAAAATGAAATTGCCCATATAATTAGATTGGTTTGAGCGTTGTATGGTAGCGGCAGGAAAGCAATATGTATTAACTATGCTTTTGGTATCAGAATTTAAACGTATAAATACATGTTTCAATATGGCGCCGAATCTTGAGAATGAAATGTTGGTCCTTCGTTTGTTTTAACGTGAAATGCATCATGTGACTTAATGTTTCTTTTAAAAAACTGCCGCTTTTCGGCGTGCAATTTGAAAACATTTGATTAAGGCGTAAGCCGAAACGCGTCATGTTGACTATTGGCTGTACGAATTAAAGAAACTCTAAATCAGTAAAGACCCCTGCGAGTGCTTTCTCGAAACCGAAGAGGGGAAGGGAGTGAGCGCGTATATTGAACGCGGATGCACCTCCGCGTTACGAGCACCCGTCCATGAGTGCGCTGGTTCTAGGTGCAGTGGAGCAAGTATATGTGTGTGTGTATATATATATATATAAATAACACAAAAGATTCTTACAGTAGGAAGAACCGGAGGGACACAAAGGGGAATCCAGGTAAGTAGCTTTATTTCATCAGAGCTTTGGCATGACGCGTTTCGACTTAAAATGTCTTTTTCAAATGCCTGCTGACAGAAATGTTTCCCGCCAGCTCACTTAAAATACCACCATCCGTTCTGCCATTGGTTGCGCCTCCAGGTGGGCTGAATCTGAGTCCCAAACAACACTGCAGCTGCATCGGCAAACTACAGGTCCCAGCATGCACCTCTCACGGCATGCTGGGTGAGTGTCTCCTCTCGGCTTCCATATATCCCGACCTGGAATCGCGTGACTGCACGGAGGAGTCCAGGGTCATTGCATCCGCGATTCCAGGTCGGCAGGAATTTGGGAATATGCGGTTGAGACGTCTTGGGGACCCAGGATAGAAGCTTTGTCTCTACAGCGGTGTTTGCCAGCATACTTGTCCCACGTTCTTAATTCCTCCAGGACCCAGGAAGGGATATATGGAAGCCGAGAGGAGACACTCACCCAGCATGCCGTGAGAGGTGCATGCTGGGACCTGCAGTTTGCCGATGCAGCTGCAGTGTTGTTTGGGACTCTGATTCAGCCCACCTGGAGGCGCAACCAATGGCAGAACGGATGGTGGTATTTTAAGTGAGCTGGCGGGAAACATTTCTGTCAGCAGGCATTTGAAAAAGACATTTTAAGTCGAAACGCGTCATGCCAAAGCTCTGATTAAATAAAGCTACTTACCTGGATTCCCCTTTGTGTCCCTCCGGTTCTTCCTACTGTAAGAATCTTTTGTGTCATATATATAATGCAATAATAACACACAAGTCAAATGCAACTGTTAAATGCATGGGATAAAAATAAAAGCAGATAATGATAATACTGGCCGTCCACTGCAAGAAATAGGCACTGTTAAATGCAAGTAATCAGACAAAAGGAATAAAAAGAAAGCATGAAAAGATATATACACAGAATACATCAGGTGATTATGACCATTGGAGACTTGAATGTGACACAGACACACACACATCACAATGCCAATAATCAGAGAAAATACATCACCAGCTGCAATTACTTCTTCTTAGCCTACACCAGACTTGGGGAATTACAGCAGGGGTCAAGAGACTCAACAAGTAGGGAACTGCCACACTGAATAAGACATGCCTGTCCCTTCAGGTCAGAACAAAATCCCACTTTCCAAGTCAAGAAACCCCAGTTTTATAATTTTAATGCACTAGAAGTTTCCGAGAAAACCACCTCTGGGCCACGGCAACTTACTAGAATTGGCTGATCTCCCACAAGCATTCCAAAGGCGAAGGAGTTCCCACATATTCTTCGGCGCTCCCACATGTTCCAGCCCCTCATCTTAGTGAAGCTTGAGAAAATAGGAAACATCTAAAACAAGCATTGGCATAGCCAATAGGTCGCGCCTTTGGGGCCTTATAAGTGTTTAGCCTGAGCTATTGACTTTGCCAATGTCTTCAAGCTGTGCTGTAGAGAAGTGTGGCTGCTGTGCAGCATGCTGAAAAGTTATTATAAAAAAGTGTCAGAAGCATTTTTGTTACTTTATATATGACCAAGAAGGCATTATGTAAAACTGAACGACCATATTAAAAAAAGTATTTACAATAAAACATTTCCTCAGTTTTCTTTTGTTCTTGCAATGCTGGCAACTTGTTTCTGCCTATTGCAATGGTTGTTTGTTAAAGCTTTTTTTTTTGAGGGGGCATAAACAATCGGAGGGTGAAGGTTGGGAACTAGTACCTTTATTATAACACTAGCAGCGGCCAGACGCTAGGGGAGAATCAACAGATGCCAGATTCCGAGAGTAGGCTGAGGTGGTGCTGAGTGATGCTGAGGTGGTGGTGGTGGTGGTGGTGGTGACTGTTGCGGAGACAATGCTGAGGTGATGCTGAATGATACTCCGGTCTTGCTGAGTGATACTGATGTGGTGCTGAGTGATGCTGTTGTGGTGCTGAGTGATATTGTCTTGGCGCTGAGCGATGCTGTGGCGGCGCTGAGCGATGCTGTGGCGGCGTCATCCTGTGGTGGCGCTGAGTCATCCTGTGGTGGCGCTGAGTCATCCTGTGGTGGCGCTGAGTCATCCTGTGGTGGCGCTGAGTGATGCTGTTGTGTTGCCGAGTGAGAGAGAGAGTGAAGATATAATGCCCAATTAGAGAGGGTGGTGAGAAAGAGAGAGAAAGGGTGTACATAGAATAAAGAGTGGAGCGGGATAGATAGAGAGAGAGAAAGAAGGGGAGCGAGAGTGAATGAAGGAGTTTGAAAGAGAAACAGATAAAGGGGTGAGAGAGAATGAAAGGCTAAAAAAGATAGAGAGGGGAGAGTTAATTAAGTAGAGAGAGAGTAATCCCGCTTCAGCCCCCGACATCGCCATTGCCATCCCGGACAGCTACAAGATCACCCGCAGGGACCGCACCAACGGAGTCGGAGGAGGCATCGCCATCGTCCACAGGAACACCCTCAGAGTCTCAACCAACACCGACGACACCCTCAGCACCGCCGAACACATGCACTTCCAGATCCACACCGATCCCAGCACCACCCTCAGAGGAACCCTCATCTACAGACCCCCGGACCCCGACCACAGTTCAGCGATTCTATGGCTGACTTCGTCAGCACACACGCCATCGCCTCCACGGACTACATCCTCCTCGGGGACCTGAACTTCCACCTCGAGAACAACAAGGACACCAACTCCACCACCCTGATCGACAACCTCGCCACCCTCGGACTCAGACAGCTCGTGACTACACCCACCCACGCCGCCGGCCACACGCTAGACTCCATCTTTTCCGCAAGCCCACACGTCTCCTTCAACCACACCTCCGAACCCCACTGGACTGACCACCACTGCATCCACTTCACCTACAGGAAGCCCACCACGCACCACCGCACCGAACAAATGCCTCGCCGCTGCTGGAGCAGAGTCACCGAAGACCAGCTAACCACAACCTCGCCCTGAGCCCACCCGCCGAACCCTCCGACCCTGACACCGCCGCCCGCAACCTCAGACAGTGGATCGACGACTGCGCCAACACCTCGCCCGCTCAAGAATCCGCCCAACAGCCACACCAGCAAGAAAGCCACCTGGTTCACCGAAGGCCTCCAAACGAACATGCCGAAAACTGGAGAAGATCTGGCTCCACGAACTGACAGCGGACAGCTACGCCGCCCACAAGAGCGCCACCCGCAGTCACCATCACCTCATCAGATCCGCCAAAAGGGCCTCACTCAAAGACCGCCTAGACAACAACGCACACAACAGCAAAGAGCTCTTCAACATCGTGAAGGAACTCTCCAACACCAACGACATCCCGCCGTCGCGAGACCTGTGCGACTCCATGGCCACCTTCTTCCACCGCAAAATCGCCGACATACACGACAGCTTCAACACCACGACCGCCCCGGCAACCACCGAGACCACTGCCCCCACAACCACCAACCGCCTGCTCTCCTGGACCAACATCAACAACGAAGACACCAGCGAGATCATGAACACCATCCACTCCGGCTCACCGCTAGACCCGTGCCCTCACCATGTCTTCAACAAAGCCAGTACAGCCATCGCGCCCCATCTCCGGAAAATAATCAACATCTCCTTCGAGACAGCAACCTTCCCGGAAAGCTGGAAGCACGCCGAGATCACCGCCTTACTCCAGAAACCCAAGGCAGACCCCAAGGACCTCAAGAACTTCCGACCCATCTCTCTGCTCCCGTTCCCCGCGAAGGTCACCGAGAAAATAGTCAACAAACAACTGACCCGCTACCTCGAGGAGAACAACATCCTGGACCCTTCCCAGTCCGGCTTCCGCAGCAACCACAGCACCGAAACCGCCCTCATCGCCGCCACCGATGACATCAGGACCCTGCTAGACAACGGAGAAACAGCAGCCCTCATCCTCCTGGACCTATCAGCCGCCTTCGACACGGTCTGCCACCACACACTACGAACACGCCTTCACGACGCCGGGATCCAAGAGAAGGCCCTGGACTGGACCACATCCTTCCTCTCCGGCAGAACACAAAGCGTCCGCCTCGCCCCCTTCTGATCCAAAGCCACCAAGATCATCTGCGGCGTACCCCAAGGCTCCTCCCTCAGCCCAACGCTGTTCAACATCTACATGGCACCCCTCGCCCACGTCGCCCGACAGCACAAACTCAACATCATCTCCTACGCCGACACCCAGCTGATCCTCTCCCTCACCAAAGACCCTCACACCGCCAAAGCCCACCTCCACGAAGGAATGAAGGCCGTCGCCGAATGGATGAGGACCAGCCGCCTGAAGCTGAACTCGGACAAGACGGAGGTCCTCATCCTTGGTTCCAACCCTTCAGCATGGGACGACTCCTGGTGGCCGACATCACTGGGAACAGCCCCGACACCCACCGACCACGCACGCAACCTAGGGGTCATCCTCGACCCCACCCTCTCCATGACTAAGCAGGTCAACGCCGTTTCCTCATCCTGCTTCAACACCCTCCGAATGCTCCGCAGGATCTTCAAGTGGATCCCCACCGAAACAAGAAAAACAGTCACCCAGGCCCTCGTCACCAGCAGGCTGGACTACGGAAACGCCCTCTACGCAGGAACGACGGCTAAGCTCCTGAGACGGCTGCAACGCATCCAGAACGCCTCTGCACGTCTTATCCTCGACATCCCCCGACGCAGCCACATCACACCCCACCTGAGAGACCTGCACTGGCTCCCTGTCAACAAGAGGATAACCTTCAAGCTCCTCACCCACGCACACAAAGCACTCCACAACTCCGGACCAGCCTACCTCAACAGACGACTCAGCTTCTACACCCCCGCCAGCTCCGCTCCACCAGCCTCGCCCTCGCCACAGTCCCCCGCATCCGGAAAACGACCGCCGGCGGCAGATCCTTCTCCCACCTCGCCGCCAAGACCTGGAACACCTTCCCCACCAACCTTCGGCAGACCCAAGACCTACTGGCCTTCAGAAGACTCCTCAAGACCTGGCTCTTCGATCAGTAGCAGCACCACCCCCCTCTTCCCCCAGCGCCTTGAGACCCTCGCGGGTATGTAGTGCGCTTTATAAGTGACATGATTGATTGATTGATTGATTGAGAGAGGGGAGAGAGAGAGAAGGAGAGAGAGAATAAGAGTGGGGGGTGTGGAGTTTAAATAGAGTGAAGAAGTGACGCGGAAAAAGTAACCTTAAATATAGCTTTGTGCTTTGCGCGAATAAATATAAAAAAAAACAAAAAAAAACAGAGTGAGACAAAAATACTGGTAATTAGGCTGTGACTCCCAATATAAAACAAATAGCGATATAAGGTGAAATCAACCCACCGAAGCAATATTTCTAACTAGACAAAAAAAAGCTTGCATTTCAATGCTAATCGCTGTTGCTTTTCATGTGACTGTAGTCCAGGACCCTCAGTTGGTAATGTGAGCTGCTGCTGCGATTGAAACATCAGAGTCCAGAGAGTTAATGAGCCATGACGAGGAAATGAGGAAGAGATAGGAAACCCAGATGGCAGCTGCGCGTGTGCACGCTATCGTGAACGCAAGCTGGTCGCCAGCCGAAAGACAGTGGGTTTGCACTTCCAAAACCCGCTTACTAAAACTCTCGGCCAGACCAGCGCAAGCGCTGGTGCAGGCCGAGACCTAAAAAGTACAGAAAACAATCTTGAATGTGAATAACCCAAATAACATGAGTAACCTGGGGGCCTACTTGTCTGTGTAAAGTTCAAGCTAGACAGTCAGAATTCAAGATGGCATGAGGGTATGTCACGGCCAATAGTAAAAACTTCATAAAACATCCCAATGTGCAACATAATACACATTTGTGCACCACTGCCTATAGCATCACACGCTTCATTTCCCAATGTACAACATAAAGCACATTTGAGCACCACTGCATACAACACTAAACTCTGAGACAGAAGTACATTCCATACCTTTCTCTCTCCCATGCTTTCAAACGCACATCCCACACACACTGTTCCTGGCAAGGCTGTAAAAAGCAAACATTGCCACTCTGAAGCTACAAGGAGACATGAAATGCAAGTGCAAAGTGGATTAAAACACATAAAATCAATTAAAACAGTGGTAGTCAAAGGTCACCACGCGACCCCAATACATGGGAGTGCCTTTGGCACTACAGGGACAAACGTTGCGTTTTAGCAGGCTTGAATTGTGTACCTTTATCTATTACTAGTTCTTCTGGTATGCCTTTGCGGCAAAAACATCTTCCAAAAAATGTATGTCCACTTCCATAATTCGACTACCCACAATTTCAATGCCAACCTTTCACACCTCTGGCCATTTTGAAAAGTAATCAGTTAACAGCAATACACATGAATCTTTCTCGGATAAAATGGGAAATGGGCCCATTACTCCAAAGTCCTTCCGAACAACTGGAGCACTATACTCCTGTTCAGATCTCCACTTACCTGTCATTCTCTCACCTACTTTTCAATTGTCCCATCTGTCTCAGGCCACTAAAAGTATTCCCTTGCCTTTCTATTTGTACCTGACATTTTTACAGTGCCTTTCAGATGACAGTGCCACTATTTTTTTTCTCCCTTTAAACTAACAGGCGGTATAGTGTTATCAAATCTAGTTAATATATTCCTCTTCAATGTCATTTCACCCTTAACCTTTCCGTAAGCATCACAATCCCTATGATAATTGTTCTCTGATGGATAACCTTCCACCAAAATCCCAAAATCTCTTCACAAATTACATACTGTCATCGCGTCACATTGCGCCCTAAAATTCTCTCTCCGCACCCCCTTGGGGTTTGAAACTCTCCTCAGCATTCCCGTATCAGGGCTCTAAAAATCAAAAAATTGTTACTAGACCTGCAGGTCTATTAACTTAAAAAATCTACTCGACCTAACTGTAATGCACTTGACCTTTGTCTCTGAAAGCGAGCAAATGTGACAAGTTAACAAAATTTAAAGGCATTTTTATTGCTCATTCACTTTGTGAGCAATAAAGATGCCTTTAAATCTTGCTATCTTGTCACATTTGTTCTGCTTTCAGAGACAGAGGTCAAAATTCATTGTGTCTTCCTACTTGCTAGAAAGGGCGAGTATGACTTAAAAATAGCTCGTCCTAATTAAATCTGGCTCGCAAATGCAAGTGAATTTTTCGAGCCCTGCATATGTTACAGTAACCTCACACTCTTCACTACTTATACCTGACCCTTCATCCAACTGCAAGGGTAATCTGGGTGATCAGTTGGCTTGAATGTTCAGGTTCCCTGGTACATACTTAAGATATGCTTGAAGCTTAGACACCAGTTGGGCCAGTCTTGGAGTCATTGACCTAGTACCACTAGGTGCTAACACATTCACCAAAGGCTTGTAGTCCCTCCTCAGCAAAAATTTGGTTCCCCATAAATATGTTTTCGAATTACCCACTGCCCATGTGCACCTCACAGTTCCTGTTCAATTACAGAATATTTTTTATCTCAGCATGACACAAAGCTTAAGGTCCACTCTGCCTTCTCCTGGGCCCATAGCACACCTACTCCATACCCACTCGTGCCCCCGACCACCACACACTTTTTGCATACAATGAATTGTTTTAGGCATGGTGCCTTAACCCCTTCACTGCTGAGGTTTTTCCACCCCAGTGCTGAGCCCATTTTTTTTGTCTGTTTTTTGGGTTTAGGCCTTCATAACTTTTTCCCCCACATAAGGTATCCATGCCAAATTTACGTCCTTTCTTCCCAGCAGCATGCAGATTCTAGAAGTACCCAGGGTTTGTGAATTCTATAAAGGGAACTGAGATAATAAACAATAATGGCTGCATTTTTTGGGGGAGGGGTGGAAATGGTGGGCAAAATAATGCTCCAAAAAAGGCATCTGTTCTGTTTTCCTAAGAGCTGTATCAATGTAAGACTTGCTTTGCTAAAATCGTCATCTTCCCTGCTTTTAGGTACATGCAGAGCTGTATGTAAAAAAAAATAAAAAAAAATAACATACTTCTGATATTTTTCTAAGAGGTAGCCCATTTTCTCTAATTTTTGTGCATTCAACTTACTTCCGCTTGTGGAGGAAACTGGTGTGAAACCCATGGGAGATGCCGGAAGGCTATACATTTCTGAAAAGTAGATACAATTCCGAATTCAGCAATGATCATTTGTGTAGATCTCTCAAGCTTTTTCCAAATAGAAACTGTTGAAACGAAAAACAAGTAGGAAAAAAACTGCCATTTGTGACAATGTTTTCATTTGTAACTTCTTTGATGGCTGATTTACAAAGTAAGGTATACAAAAAGTGATGGAATGCTTGAATTAATCTTAGCTATTGGTAATTACTCTGGCTGCATCCTAATCCATCGTTATTTTGCACACCATGCCACCTCAGTTTGAACCCAGTTATATGCAAATTAGTCTCGACCCTGCTCCGTTGGGAACAGTCAAGCCCAAACTCTCAAGCCATGTCTTCCCTGAACCGGAGCACAAGCAATCCAGGACCGGTTTCACCCTTGTTATGGGCTCATCAGCCAGGTATAAATTGGTTCCAGTGACGGTGTACACAGGACCCACGTCTGGGCATATCCGTCCCACATGGGGTAACATATTAAAGTATACATGCCCTAAGTGTGACGATTGTGCCCAGAAGTGGGTCCTGTGTTCACTGTGCCACTAGATTCAATTATACCTGGCTGATGAGACACATAATAAGGGCAAAACCAGTACTGGGTTGCTCGTTTTTCATTTAAGGGAGGACCTGGCCTGGCAGTTCGGGCTGGACTGTTCCCATGGAGCAGGGTCAAGGCTGATTTTCAGATGACTGGGTCCAAACTGAGGTGGGCATGGTGGGTGAAAAATGATGGATTGGGATCCGGCCCTAAGCGATAGCCAGTGGCTGAAATTAATTCAAGTACTCCATCCATCACTTTGTCTTTTGATGCCCTAAGTGTAATGGGTAAGCCCAGACGTGTGTCCCGTGCTCATTGTGCCAGTGGAAAAAAGCTATACCTGGCTGATGAACCCATAATAAGGGCGAAACCAGTCCTGGATTGCTTGTTTCCCGGTTTAGGGGGGACCTGGACTGGCAGTTCGGTCTGGACTGATCCCATTGGAGCAGGGTCAAAGCTGATTTGCATATGACTGGGACCAACCTGAGGTGTCATGGTGGGCAAAAAATGATGGATTGGGATGCGGCCCAGAGGGATCGCCAGTGGCTGAGATTAATTAAAGCATTTCATCCATCACTTTGTCTTTTGAGCCAGATTTACAAAAGCAATCCATCAGTACGTCTGGAGACCCTACTGTTCTCCGGGATATATAGGGTTTGTATGTTCTCCAAGAACACGAGGTACCCAGAACTAACAACTCAGCCCCACTTGTCTGGCTGGGAATAGTGCCTGCAACAGGAACAGATCAAACCAAGGTCAACGGGAGTCCCAACTCAAGTGGGGTAGCATTTTTATTGGAACAAGTTGGGTAACATTGGGTGGTAGGAATTTTGTATATTCCTGCTGGTTCCAGAAGTTTGCATCACAGAAATGTAAGGAAAATTAGTGATTTTAGGCAAAGTTTGAGGCTTGCAGGGCATTGTGGATAAAGAAACCGTATACAATCCACTCAAGGCACGCCACCCTGGAATCCCCTGGGCGTCTAGTTTTAAAAAATGTCATTGGTTTGTAGGTTTCCATGGGTGGTGGCCGCGCACGGCCCCAAATCCTGCAGCTCACCCTATTGCTGATCTCTCCATGTACCGCTTAAAGACATTTTGTGTCGCCGTGTCGTGGCTCACCCACATAAGTGAGGTACTGTTGTTATCGGGATATGCGGGAACTTTGTCGAGCTCCGCAGACTACGAGAATTTCCTGCACAGAAATGTGAGGAAAATGTGTGTTGCCAAAGTTTGAGATTTGAAAGGGCTTCTGGTTTAGAAAACCTAGTGAGATCCACACAAGCCACTTTACCCTAAACTCCCTGATGGTCTAGTTTTCAGAAATGTGCGGGTTTAGTAGGTTTCCCTGGGTGGTTCCACAGACAAGCCTCAAAATCTACAGCTACCCACATTGTGAATGCATGGTGCTTTTCAGTGGAAAAATTTGATGCGTCCATGTTGTGTTTTGTGCCCTTTCCTATCGCGGGTGTTGGGTCCACTTACAAAAGTTGTGTTCCATTATGTGGAGACGTGGAAATGCTGGGTGGTTGGAAGTTTGTGGATCACAACAGATTTAGAATTTTCCATCACAAAATGTAACTGAGTGATCTTAGCCATTCATTCTGACTTTCAAGTTTTGCAGGACATTATGGTAAAGTGAATGGGATCAATGCATTTTACACCACTGTGGACAACTCCGGGTGTTCAGTTTTCAAAAATGTGAGGGGTTGTTATTGTACCTTTAAAGTGAAACCACCACTTACACAGGTTGGTATTGGCACCTCCAAAAGTGGTAGCTTCAAAGACCAAATACTAATCGCAGTATCAGAATATTGAACTCCGGAATGCTGAAGGTGAGCCATAAAGCCAAGATGAGGCACCAAACACTTTATGGACCATTCACATGCCTTTCACTCTCCACACACAAGACGAAATTTCATACTGCCAGCCAAGGGTCCAATCTAGCATATCAGTACACTCACATCAACATACTTTTGTTTTTACTACCTGTCAAGTATCTGCCTCTGTCAACGTTCTAAGTGTTACCGAACGCGTGACAAGTGAATCTTCACTAACTGCTCCCATGAGAGCCACACGAGCCTCCGGGAGATGTCTTTCATGTGTCTTTAGAGCACTCGTTGTGCTCAATCCACCTCCTTCCAGTTTGTGGATGTGAGTTGGGGAGTGTCAGGATTCCTCTAGGCCTAGATTCTTCAAACTGAGTGAGCATATCTACCTTTGAAACTGAGGTAAACATGTTGGGGAAGATAGTCCTAAGTTGCCTAAAGTGCATGTCCAAAACTACTAAGGACATTATTTTTTTTGCCACACAAGGTACTTGATGACAACGTGACATCCACTGTTAATTGCAGTGAATGAAGTTTATTTGCATGCGTTAATTAAAACCATTGCATTACAAAAAAATAATATTATAAGAAGGAAACCATAGTAGTGAATAAAAAAGTGGACTGGCTAGGATCTTGGGTGCATTAAAATATACCAGTTTTTCTCGGCCAATTAGAGAAAGTAGTTTTTTGTGCCGAGCAATGCACTTGGCCCTTGCGTCGAAGTTTGAAATTGGCAAGATGACTTCTTCTTGCTCATCGGACCGTGCCCAGTAAACTGTCGCCAGCTTTCTGACCTGTCAGTTCTCCATCTCTACAACCCTCTCCCTTTAACAGTGCATATTTTACCTATGGCCCGACTCTCTAGTAAAGTGCAAGTGCTCCGTGCCATTGTGTAGTCCAGAACTTGAGTTTCATGTTTACAACTGCCCATTACTCTACGGAACAGCCCCGCTGAAACCCTTCAGCCTGGGACGACTCCTGTTGGCCAACATCACTGGGAACAGCCCCGCCACCCACCGACCACGTACGCAACCTAGGGGTCATCCTCGACCCCACCCTCTCCATGACTAAGCAGGTCAACGCCGTTTCCTCATCCTGCTTCAACATCCTCCGAATGCTCCGCAGGATCTTCAAGTGGATCCCCACCGAAACAAGAAAAACAGTCACTCAGGCCCTCGTCACCAGCAGGCTGGACTACGGAAACGCCCTCTACGCAGGAACGACGGCTAAGCTCCTGAGACGGCTGCAACGCATCCAGAACGCCTCTGCACGTCTTATCCTCGACATCCCCCGACGCAGCCACATCACACCCCACCTGAGAGACCTGCACTGGCTCCCTGTCAACAAGAGGATAACCTTCAAGCTCCTCACCCACGCACACAAAGCACTCCACAACTCCGGACCAGCCTACCTCAACAGACGACTCAGCTTCTACACCCCCACCCGCCAGCTCCGCTCGACCAGCCTCGCCCTCGCCACAGTCCCCCGCATCCGGAAAACGACCGCCGGCGGCAGATCCTTCTCCCACCTCGCCGCCAAGACCTGGAACACCCTCCCCACCAACCTCCGACAGACCCAAGACCTACTGGCCTTCAGAAGACTCCTCAAGACCTGGCTCTTCGATCAGTAGCAGCACCACCCCCTCTTCCCCCAGCGCCTTGAGACCCTCGCGGGTATGTAGTGCGCTTTATAAGTGACTTGATTGATTGATCTGTGACTCATCAGTTTTCCGGTTCTTCCTCCCTTTCCCTTTCGCGCCACGTGCTCTGTCCTTAATCCTAATTCTCTTGTAAAGTGCTTGTGCTTTGCGCTTTTGTAAAGTATAAAACAGGCTTTTGTTGGTTGAGGTAGTTGGAAATCCCCTGTCACTGATGTACTTGATTCGGAGGTGGTTCTAAATCCTGTCTAAATGGTATGGGCTCCGTCCACGAACGTATCTTAAATGATATGTGAAAGTCACCTCATGATTTAATTTCTGTTCGGCAAGATGTCCATATACTGGCTTCGGTTTAAAGTAATCCAGAATCAGCTTTTGGCTTATATGTGGGAATGATAGGGGACCAGAACGAGGCTGGAGAGCGTCCCTGAGGGTTTGTATAAATCTTCAGCAACAGGCCAGGATGGAGGGCTCTTTTTGTGAAAAACATATTGCCGAAGCATCTAGGCAGGTGCTTGCTTTTTCCCTCCGATATAGTTCCCTGAGTAAGATTCTCTTTTTGTACGCTATGGCGGGACAACAACACAAAAGGTGCAGCCATGATGCACGTTTAAAGTCGCATAGTCTGCATGCTCCAATTTTTTTGGTTTTCCCAAGCCCGGCTGAAATCCACTATCGGTAGGGCTAGCAGTCGCATGTACATGATCTCTCTTCTGGTTTAGGGTTGAGAGAAGCTGAAAGGTAAGACTGGGGTTTAGTTGCCAAGTATGAGGCATTTAGCGGGGCCAGGAAAGGTGGTGTTTTTAGTGTAGCCTGGTCTTGCTGGAATGAAGCTAATTGCACTTGTTTGTTGTTGGTCTTTTTCCAGGTTGCATATGAGATAGAAGGCAGGGCGATTGCTGATTGATTTATCTCTGTGGTGACAAGGGCTCTCTTAAGCTGAATGTTCCACGGGGAGCCTGTTTTTTCAAATGTGTCTCCGAAGCAGGTCTTTAAGGATTGTTCTGGAGATTTCAGAATACGAATGTAGTATTTGAGGAAGTCGGCCTCAAGGGTTAATGCTTGTTTAACCAGTCCAAGTTCCAGCCTCAGTCTTGCCCTAAAGAGGTGTTTTGGTAGTGGGATCTTTTTGTAGCCCACACACTGAGCCCGCTCCAGGATTTCCAAGCAGGCACCAGGGAACGCTTGGTGACATATGAAAGTGCTGGAAGGAGGGATGCTTGAATGACTTTCCTTATTCCCTCTGCTGACAGACTTTTTAGATTGTTATTGAGTTTGATTAAACCGTAAGTAATGGCCGTCGATTTCTTCGTCGGATCGTTTTTATGAGCGGATGATTGGGCAGATTCTATGAACCAGACCCCCAGGCACTTATATTTTGGAGCTGACATGATGGTCATTGAACCTATGGTGCATGCGATTTGTTTTTTGTTCTTTTGCCGTCCGAGTACAAGGATTTTCGTCTTGTCTGGATTGATGGTAAGGTGGTTCATTGCACTGTATTTATGTAAGCTGGTCAAGGCGCATTGGAGCTCCTACCTTAGTATGATCCATGATGACTATATCGTCCGCGTATTGAAGGATGTGAAGGGGACGATGGCCTAGGCGGGGCGGAACCAGACAGGCGTTGGACAGGGCTTTTCCCAGGTCTACTGTGTACAGATTGAACAATAAGGGTGCCAGCACACAGCCTTGTTTCAGACCTCTGGTGGCACAGATTTTGGCTGATAGAGATGTTGGGCCTGTTCTCACTTGTACCCAGGTTTCTGAGTAGAGGGACATTATGGCTGTTAGGATTGGGGATGGGATGCCCCAATTTGCTAGTTTCTTCCAGAGGGTCTGTCTATCGACCTTATCAATTGCTGCGGACAGGTCAATAAAGCCGCAGAAAAGTGGGGGTGGGTTCTGCTGGGTGGCTTGATGGCAAAGAGTAGATAACGCTATAATGTTGTCGGTGGTGGCAGCTCCTCAGCGGAAAGCCTGTTTGAAAAAAGGGGAGCTACGCGTTTTCTTCTACCCAGGTTTCTAGTTTTTTCAGGAGAATTTCAGGCGTATGCTTTTGCTTCCAGGTCTAGCAGAGCTATTAGGCGGTAGTTGTTTGGTTTTAGGCAGTCGCCTTTTTTAAAGATCTGGAATAGTATTGAGCCTCGTCAAGATTCAGGAGTTTTGCCCAATGTATAAATGGTGTTGAATAACTAAGTTGGTAGCGCTGCCCAGTTCTCTGGAGCAGATTGGAAGATCCCAGCTGGAAGTGGTTTGGGCCAGGCGCTCCGCTGGCCTTCATGGCTTTTATTAATTTTGCAATTTCCGAAGGTGAGGTTCAGTCTTGATGTTCTTCTATTTTTGGCCAGTAAGGCCCATGGTGTTTGTATGGTTATGTGCAAAAAACTGGCCCCTAACGTGGTTCTCCCAGTCTAATGATGAAACTGCGTTTACCCTTGGTGGCCCAAGGGATTTTAGGTTGTTCACATGCTTCCAGAATCGGGCTAGGGATTTTTCCTTAAGCATTTCAAAAAAGTTTCCTCTCCTCCTCTTGTTGTGCTAGTTTCAGGGCCCAGATGTTTTTTTGTGGGCTTTTCATGCATCTTTTGCGGCCTCTAGATTTCTGGATGTTGGATTGTTTGCACTAGCGCGAGTACTCTTCCTCAGGTTCTTCCGCGTAAGATTGATGTTCCGTTGCAGCAGGAATTTATTTGGTTGAATGGGTAGCTGCTTTGTTGGCGTTGGGGGACCCCTGCGTCCCTGAAGTGATACTGCCAGAGCTTTGGTCATGAGGTCCCAGTTTATTAAAAGTAGTTCCCCTGGTTGGTCCTTGTACCGAGTTCTCCCGTCGTCAAGCCATTTAGCCACCTGGGGCGAGTGGAAAGGTTGCCACCTGATTCTCCTTACTAAAGTCTTTGTTTTATCTCCTGTGGAAAAGCCGAGCTCCTGGCTGTTGTCTGCTGACTGATGGTTTAAGTCCAAGCTTATGACCAGAGGATTGTGGTTGCTCTCGCCACGATTTATTATGTCAAAACTCTGGAGATAATTAAACGATTTGACATAAAGATATAGTAAATTGTTGGGATTCCCTTGAATGTGGGGTGGATCATGTTCCCAGGGTGCATCTGGTTCTGGTCTGCTGATTTGAGACCAAATGTAGTGAGTAGGTCATTGAATTGATCTCGTTCCTTGCTCATTTGCACAATATTGTGGTGATTACCAAGGGATTTGATGTTAAAGTCCCCTACCAACATAATTTCATGAAACGGATAGGATTCAATTATTTTTTTTTTTATGCTTCAGCTCAAGGAGCCCATAGCGTGAGCTTTTGAGGTTTTGCGAGGGATGAAATAGCAGTTAATGAGGAGCAAGGAGAAGACCTTCTGGCCGAATTTTAAGCCTTCAATGGATAGGACTTGTAAATCCCTATAGGTTTGTGTGGTTGAGGAGATCGAAATTATAGCTGATTGCTTTAGGAAGATCAAGAGGTCCCCTGAGGGACGCATAAATAGACTTTTGTTTGTGTAGCCGGTTGAAAGACAATAGAATCCATGTATTGCCGTGGGATTCAGTGACCACGTTTCCTGAAGGCATTGGATGGCACTGCTTATGAGGAATTTGTGACCCGGCTTAGATCGGAGCATTGAAGCCAGCCCCGCCACATTCCAGGAGATAATGAAGAGCTGATCTTTTGATGCCTGTTTTCTGGTCTGGGGGCACAAAGATGTTGGAGAAGAGAATTCCATTTTGCTAAGTAGCAGTATAAAAATTGCTGCCCCTAGCTGTTGGGTACTCCCCTTGTGATACAAGACTGCAGTTTGCCAACTGATGGTCCTATCCTTAGTTCCGCAGTGAACTATCAGAGGGTTAGATGCCATCGTGGACCTTACTAGCCAGTCGTGGCTGGCACCCCAAGCTCCCTTCAGTATACTTCCTCTAGGGGGTGTTCTGATATCTTCGAGTAGGATGTGTGGGTATTTGAGTGGATTGTAGCTCTATGCCCCATTCCTCGAAAGTAGGGGCCTCTTTCAGGATGGCATCTCTGGTTGCTATTGAGTTCCAGTTGGTAATTGTCGATTCAGATGTCTTTGTGCCAGGGATGTAGACAAATTTAACCGAAGTGAGTTCGACTGTAGTAAGGTGTTTCAGAGATGGTATGTGTTGGAATGATCATAGAAGGTTCCTTCTGTTTAAAATGTCCGAAGGACCGTCTGAAGCATAATGGGGGATGAATGCTAAGCCCACATCGAGGTTGTCTGCCCCCTTCCGTCCGGCTCCGTTTAGGCAGGGTTTTGTTGGTTCTCCTGGTTGCTGGGTAGGGAATTCTGGACTTTCTCTTTCTGACAGACCTGTTCATTTGATGTCCTCGGTGCCATGGCCCTGAGCACTTGATTGTAACTGACCCTCCCGTGTTTGTATTGCGGGGATCTACTGCTGCTCCCCCTTGTTTCATTATCCTCCTTTGGAAATTTGCTGCATAGGGGTGGACTGATTGTTCGTTCATTCTCAGGGGTTGGACCTGTGGGATGACTCTAGTGGGTTCCCAGGTGTTCGTGCTCCCCCTTGTCAGGTTATCCTGCACCTGTACATCATACCTCCCAGGGTGGTCAATGCTGTTCTTTGGTTTTCCCTGTTGAAGTTCAGTTTGAGTAAGTGTCGCCGATCTACAGGAGGTGGGGAACTGGCGGGTACTGGTGATGTGGACTCCGTTTGATGGAGCCGGACCTTTTGCATTAGAGAAAAGGCCGGGAACCGTGGTTGAGGCGATGCTCTGGTGCAAAATGTTACAGCAAACAAATGATGGACGGAATGCTGACAATGCAAACATTCTCCCCCAGTCAAAAGATCTGGGTTAAATCCATCGTTCTTTTGCCCACTACGCCACCCCAGTTTGGACCCAGCCATATGCAAATCAGTCTTGACCCTGTGCCCCATGGGAACAGTCCAGACCGAACTGCCAGGCCAGGTCCTCCCTGGACCGGAAACAAGCGTCCTGGGACCGGTTTCAGGGTATGTCACCCTTCTTCAGCCAGGCTAGCTTGAATCCAGTGGCACAGTGAGCAAGGGACCCACGTCTGGGCATACCCATCCCACTTAGGGCGAAAAGTGTTACAGCAAACAAATGATGGACGGAATGCTGACAATGCAAACATTCTCCCCCAGTCAAAAGATCTGGGTTAAATCCATCATTCTTTTGCCCACTACGCCACCCCAGTTTGGACCCAGCCATATGCAAATCAGTCTTGACCCTGTGCCCCATGGGAACAGTCCAGACCGAACTGCCAGGCCAGGTCCTCCCTAGACCGGAAACAAGCATTTGTCACCCCGAGTGGGACGGGTATGCCCAGACGTGGGTCCCGTGCTCTCCATGCCACTGGAGTCAAGCTATCCTGGTTGATGAGGGCTGAAAGCCCGAAACCGGTCCTAGGATGCTTGTTTCCAGTCCAGGGAGGACCTGGCCTGGCAGTTCGGGCTGGACTGTTCCCATTGGGCGCAGGGTCAAGACTGATTTGCATATGGCTGGGTCCAAACTGGAATGGCATGGTGAGCAAAAAAACGATGGATTTAGGCCCAGATCTCTGTACTGGGGTGAATGTACGACATTGTTCTGCATTCTGTCCATCAATTGTTGTTTTTGCAAAATGATGTCATGTTCCCTCTGTCAGATTTCCAGTACAGGACTGAAGCACAGTTGTCTTTTCTGTAGTAGGCCACGGGGTGCCCATTATTTGAGGGGGAGTCTGCGACGGAGCGCATAAGTTACCGTGATCTGAATTATTTGTGTTTGGCATCATTTGGGCGCCCCTTTTGTCTCCTGGCACAGAAGTCTGTTGCATGATCAGCTTGCAGACCCCTGTATAATTTACTTCTATGTTATTTACATTAAGCTTACTGCCTTGTTTGAAACTCTTGTTAAAGATTGGGAAAAATTTGACTGTCTTTTCTTGTTTTTTAGGAGTGCCTGCTTTAGAGCATAAACCTATTGTCTCCGGGTGCGTTTTTGTAGACGCTGCTTTTTGAGAGTTTTTTTCAATTTCTTTTTTACTCTTCTAGCAAGGGTAGGTTCTTCCGAGATAGGGGTGTTGGGGGCGTGCTGAATGGAGCTTGTGTATAACTGGGGATTTATGTGAGCTGTTGGGGTTGTGTTGGCTTCTAAGTTAGCAACTGAGTTTTCACTGGGGCTAAGAGTTGCTGTGTTGAGTGCTGGTTCCCTTGTTGATATGGGGATACCAGTTAACACTACTGAATTGTCTGATTGTGTATTCGTAGGTGTGAAATTCTTTTTTGTATTGTCTAGTAATGCCCACAGGATTTCTGGTAAAGAGGTCAGTTTGTTAATTAGTTGGGTGCAAGAGCAGAATTGGCCCACTTCTATCTGGCCGACTTTGTTCTAACAGAGTTTGCCTGTTTCTTAGGTCCACTAGGCTTGTTGCCATTGACTGAATTAAGTCAATCTGGAGCTCCATTTTTTGTGATTGTCAGAGTAGAGCTTTAGCTATTGTGTCCTGTTTAAAGGATGAATACTGATTTGAAATTACTGGGCTTGCCAGGCTAGCTGGACCACTGCCATCTTCATGGGAGTGATGTAGGGAGTTGTGGTTAATACTTGTTGCTCTCTTAATTAGTGGCGTTTGTGCCAGAGAAGCTTCCATTTGTGCGTCTATTTGAGCTTCTAATGACGTTAAAAATTCTTCTGATAGTGTCCCCTGCTCAAGTTCTAATGTGCTACGTTGCATTTGCTCCTTGTGTGGAGATTGTGTCTCCAGAATAGTTATAGGACTTGGTTGAGTCGCAATTCCCTGTGGTGAATGACCTGTGTGGATTTGCACTGTTGTAAAGCAATTATTTTGTGGAACTATTGACTTCTATAATGTATATGCGAGAGGCCTTAGCGGGGGTGGAAATCTAACACCATTCACGCCTTAGGCGAGCTCTTAGAAACCCTTTCAGGGGAAGCCTCAGCAGTTCTAGTTGGGGATCTAAATACAACATTTGAACTTCTTGGCAACGAGGATAATGACGTGGCGAGGGAGGAGGACGAGCAGTGGGGTGTTCCATTTTTGGAACTCATACCAATTAAACGATGGACCGGGGCTGCCATACAATTGAAAGCCCTTTGTTTAGAATATGTTCTAAGGGCGGCCAATGGTAAAACCACTTCCGATAGACATGGGGTACATACATTCAATAGTGGATATCACTCAAGTCGCATGGATTACCTTTTAGTTAGCTTGAACCTATGGCATACTCTGGAGGACATGGTTGTGCAGGCACGTGTGGAGCGTGACCATGACCCATTGTGCTCCAGGTTCGTATTTAGGGATCTAAGGGCACAAACACAAATGTATGCTATACCCATTACCAGTGATCTCCAGCTCTCAAATAACATGCGGCTAGTTAAATGGCCCATGATCCTAGAACGCACAGAAATCCTAACCTCCATAACTATTGAGATGGAAAATACAGTAAAAGCGATGGAGATATCCCTCCTTAACCACCAGTCGCTAAATGAACTTACACAATTGCACAACTTATTATTCTCAAAAACTCTTACTTATTTCCAAAGAGCGAGCAAAGCTAGGACGAGAGGCACAGAATCAAAGCATCACTGGTACAGTACTGACTGTAGATACACCTGTGGTGCCCTTAGCGAGGCAATCAAGTCGGGCGATGTGGCTATAGTGCGATCTGCCAGGTCCACTTATAAGAAGGCTATCTTTTGTACCAAAAAAGTCTGGGATGAGGATAGGTGGTTGGAATTAAAACGTGCCTGTGGTAGTAATAATTCACAACGGTTCTGGTATTTGGTAAAATGGGGCAGGGGAGGAGTGGCACCACCCCCAGAAAATCAGGTTGACCCGGGTGTGTGGTGTAGGAAAGTAGTATCTGCTTCTTATGGTTACCCCCACTTTTTGCTGATGTCAAACTGTTTTTGGCCTAGTCTGACTGGGATCCTGCTATTCAGGGCCCCAGTCTATCTGCTTTCTCCTGTAAATTGATATGCATGTACTTTAGGTACACTCCAGATTGGATTCTGGAGTACCCTTATCAGTCCCTAGTATATGGTACACCATGTACCCAGGGCATAGGTACCCCAGAGGCCTCCCATGGGCTGAAGCATGTATTGTGCCACCCCTGAGAGGCCATCCAAATTGACACGACCAGCCTGCTACTGCAGACTGTGTAAGCTGGTGCTTGCACCACTTACTTAAGATATAGGTTCACTATATCTATTTAAATCACTACACTTAAATACCTATCAGTCACCCCTATGGCAGGCCTTAACAATCCTGAAGGCAGGGTGCTGGGTTTTACGTGAGAGGGTGCCCCTTCATGAGCAGAGCCCCTCTGCAGCCTTCGGAGACCATTCTCCGGGGTTGTCTGTGATGCAGCCAGACATATATGTTTAAGTGCATTATAACCTCGCGGTAAATACTAACTTTAAAACGGCTGCTTAGAAACATGTCGTGTTTGGTGTTAAAACCTTGGAATCATACCTCCACGCCAGTAACTGGCGTGGGAGGTATGATTCCACCCTTCCAAAGGGACATATGTGTGTCACCGGTATACCCGGTACCAGCTTTCTGGACCTGGGCAGCACAAAATGGATGCTGCCAGGCACAGACACGATTCTGCTCTCCTGCTGCTGAGCCAAGCCAAGACAATAGACATCTTGTCACAGGGAGGTGTAACCACCTCCCAGACAGGATTTAGTGTATTGGGGCTGGGTGGGCGCACTCTTAGAGTGCCAGAAAGTCTGCACTGGGGGCACATTTGGTGTCCCTGTGCATAGTCCAGCTCAAACCAGTTCTGGGAGCCATTTGCTCCTGATCTGGCGCGAAACTGGACAAAGGACATGGGTGTAGCCACCCCTCTGTCCTGCCCCTCCCCTAGGAGGGTCCACAGAATCTTTCCAACCCCTTCCCATGGGTATAAAGTGGGTTACCTGACTACAGGACTTTAGATTTTACCTGGACAAGATTCTGCTAAGAAGAAACAAAGTACTTTGACTGCCTGCACGACGCTGGACGACTGAAGAATCTCCCTTGGAGTAAAGGAGTTACTCCCCTGCAAAAGCAGGCACCTAAACGCATCTGACCGGTTTGCTTCTCCCGAGCTCCTGAGGACTCTGAAGATTTCAGCAACACAGGAGGTGGGTTCCCGAAGGTCCCTGAGGTCGATCTGCCCTCTCAGCGATTCTGAGACCAGTATCCTTCGTGGGGACCGTGCAACCCGAACCCCTGTGCACTGCGTACATTTGCAGTTGCATATGCTTAGTGACGATTCCCGAGCTTGTGCATTGGACTCCGTGTAGTCCTGACCCCGAGCAGTATTTGCACCGAAGATTGCCGGCCTCCACTCCACGAGTGTCCTGTGGGCTGGTACTTTGCAAACTTGCTTGAGGTCTCCTCGCGATCCCTGGTCCGTTGGCCTGTGGGTCCTGGCGAGGGTCACCTTGTTAATTCTTGGGCTTACCTGGTTGCTCCAGACGTGCCCTGACTCCCCGTTACTTGGAGAGTCCCCTGGACCTTGCTGGTCAACACCGTAACCGGTTTCCTCTGACTGCGTGGGGTGCATTTGCCAAGGCTTGTTGGTGCTCCAGCCGGACACCGACCCCTCAGCTCTCGACATCCTTTGTGGGACAGCTCACCTCCGGACTCTGGTCGTCCTCGACATCTCCTGGTCCCCTTGGCTGCAGAGTCAAGCAACCCTTCTTCACTCCTGAAGCACTCGACATCGGTGGGCATTCGACTACCGAGCCCCTGGTCACCTGAAGTGACCCAGACTCTGTCCCCTCTGCTTTCAGGTTCTTCTCAACTCGAATCCAGGCTTGGATTCCACCGGACATTCTTCGCCCTCCTGGCAGCAGGACTTCTTTGCAGCTCTCCATTGAAAACGACGAAGGTTTCCGACACCACTTGACCCCTATGCACCCGGCTCCTCTGGGATGGGTACTTCGGTGCTCACTGGTGGGTTCGCCTTAGAACCTCCTAAGTTCCAAAGGGTTTGCTCGAAGTCCTCTTAGAAGTGTCCTTAACTTGTAAATTTCCATCCGCGACTTTCCCATAGAGTTGTACGGAGCACGCGTCTGTGTTTCCTCACTGCACCCGTCCTCCGTGGGCTCCCTGTGTCACTTCCCTGGGTGGTTCCTTGGGGTCCCAGCGATTCTACGTGCTCTAGGCACGGTCTATTGAAGTCGTTGTTATACCATTTTTTTAGTATATGGTTCGGTCTCCCCCTGGAGCCCGCTGTGTATTTTGCTATTTACGAATGTTCTATTGATTCAGTATTGTGTGCTTGGTGCCCTAGTCTCGTATAGAGACTAGTAGAGAGTTATATTAATAAATACATATTTTTATATAAACACTGTGTGGTTCTCCTTTCATTTAATCATTTAGGAAGTGATATTCTGGTAAAACAAGCTGCTTTACATTCCTTCAAGATTAAGCCTGAAGGCTGCTCTCCATAGCTACCACTAGGATAGCTTTCAATAAGGTTATCTTTGACCTCATACATCATAAGGGTCGTGTGGCCTGGTACACGGTGCCCACTTTAACTAGTGGACAGCATATACCAACCCGCCTTCTCACATGTGGGTTAGCCACTTTTCCTCTCAATATGCCAGTGATGAAGTAGAGGACTGTGTATCTGTATAGATACACCTATACTCTACTGATATGGTATTTGACTAGGCAGACGTTAGCGCTGCTCTTAATGCACTTAAAGGAGGTTGGGCACCAGGGATAGACTGTGTCCCCGCTGACATTTTTCTGCAGGACAGACCCAAATGGACCCAATATATACTTTTATTAGCAAACGCTATTGCCCATGGCGCCTCAATTCCGGATACTTGGTGGGGGGCAGAGATGATCCCTATATACAAACAAGCATTGGCAAAGCCAATAGGTCTCGCCAATGGGCGAGCTATTGGTTTTGGCATTTGGGTGGGGGTGGCTAACGGGGAGGGGGCGGAAACAGGATGAATTTAAAAAGCGCTTTGAAACAGCCAGCTCTGGCCACTTCATATTGCTTTTTAGGTCTAGATTGAAGAGAGGGGCTGGAAGAAGCGGGATAAGAGCGAGGGACGGGATGAAAAGAAAGTGGGAGTGGGTGGGGATGAGCTAAATAATAATAAAAGAGGAAGGTGTCCAGCAACAAAGTGCAAGTGGCTAGAAACCACATCGCTAAGAGCGGAATAGCTAAAATAGCGTCCACAAGTCCTGCATAGGCATGTGTGGACTCTATAGCCAATGAATACCTCTGAAATAAGTGCAGCACACTAGGACTGCCTGAGGGACAAGTTAAACAAGGGCATTTGTTTAAAAGCCAAAATGTGAACTGTAATAATTTTATTTACATGGTATGATGCCCACTCACCATAAAAACTGCAGTTCCTCAGAAACCATTACACTAAAGCCTAGAACGAAATTAAAATAAAAGCGGCGCCCTACATAAAGAATTAAAGGCACGCTTACAGTCAATGTGGCGACCGGAGCTCAGGAGACGGCAACAAGGGAACTGGTTAATGGAGGAGGGGTGGGGAGAAGAGAGGCTCGGACAGGACAGCAATTTCCATCTACAGTGAACAGCGGGAGGGGGGCGATTGGGGGATGGGTGAAAAAGCAGCTGCTGAGCACGTTCGGAAAGGCAATAAATTGCTTTGCCAGTCTGAAAGAAATGAAAATAAAAGTGGCGCCGTTCATAAATAATTAAAGGTGCGCTTAAAGTGAATAGCGTGTTCCGTTTGTTCTTTATACTACAGTTAACATTATGTGCTCAAAGTAAACTTAAAACAATCCGTTGTAATCCTGTTTGGCGGCGTAATTAAAGGATCTTCTGCTGAACATACTTCCAAAATAGAAAGATTTTTCTTCCGCAGCATCGCATATCTTCATCACACCCACACTCCATTACCAGGCCCAGGGATGAGATCACCCCCACAGCCCCGTATCCCCCACTCCTGTGTGGGGCAAGCTGCCATGGTCACAACGAAGCGCCTAATAATGAGCCTCAGTCCGGAGCAGCGGGAGAACCGCCATTAGCCGGAAGTGCAGTGCCTCGCCAGGTGGCATAGCTCAGCCAGCGAGTGGAATTTAGAGCTAAATGACCAAGGGCCAACTCTGTGACCTTTCATCAGGTCTCGGCAGAGGAAGTTCAGCTGAGGGCGAGAGAGACAGGGAGAGGGAGCACGAGGGAGACGGAAGATTGGGGGAGGGAGTGAGACACCGGAAGCACGTTTGCATTATGTAATTACTCTGCACATATTATTATAGTCTAAAATCAAAGCAGCATGTATTGTCTTTCCTGATTGCACTTTTGTATTTCTATGCATGAAATAATTAAAATAACGGGAACTTTGTTGTTTCTCATAAAATCACAGTTTGGTTCAACTGCTCTGCTTTTTTTAAATATGAACAGTTACGCTGTATATGTGTGTACATTGAAATGAAATGAAACGCGCATATAAAATGCTGTGTATGCCGAAGCCTCTCTAAGTGCTTTACTAAGCAGGGTATGTATGGCAGGGATGACAGGCACCCTCTGGATTTAGGAAACCATGCATGGTATTAGCATGAACAGTCACGCTGTATATGTGTGCGCATTGAAATGAAATGAAACGCATATATAAAATGCTGTGTATGCCGAAACCTCTCTAAGTGCTTTACTAAGCAGGGCATGTATGGCAGGGATGACAGGCACCCTCTGAATTTAGGAAACCATGGATCATGTCAGATGGTGCAAATCACGGCAGACCTGCTATATTGTAACAAGCGCGGCCGCGAAAGTGAAAGCGACCGCGCTAATTAGAAAAACAGTTGGCACCCTCCGCGCCGCTGCTCGCTCCCGACAGCTGCAGGCCGTGGGAGTGAACATTTTCAGAAAAGGTGGGACATGCACCCGCCTTTGGCCAATTGCATGCTTTCATTTTTGAAAGCCACACGCAAAGGCCAATAGAATGTCACAACTACACTCACGAGCTTTCAGAAAGCTTTCTGAATGCTCGGAGTGTTTCCAAGAGGCCCTCTCCTAGAGCAGCGCATGCGCGCTGCGCTAGGCTCGACCTAAAAAGGAGATAAATACATGCCTGGCAACTACAGGCCAATAAGCCTTATAGATTCCATACAAAAGGTGGTGACCTTGCTTGTCCTGGCCAAGACTCGTGTATGGATGGATGAAAATTCCATCATTAGCCATCTTCAAGCAGGATTCCAGGCCCATATAAGCACGATTGACCAGGTCTTTCACTTTGTTACAATACATTGGCGGACAATAGTCCTCGGCAAGGGCAGTATGTATGCTGCCTTGGCTGATTTTGAAATCAATCAGAAAAAGGGGGAGGAGGAGGATTGGGCTAGGTTCACCCTCCTGTGTGATCAGAATACATCAAAAAGAATCCGTAGGTGACGGATCAAAAGAACCTAGCCAAGAAACAAGGGCGGGTTCACCAATTGGGGTGAAGGCCACCTCTACTGGTAGAAAAGAAAAATTTCTTTTCTTGTGTCCCCTCACTCACCCAGGGTTGCCCCTAGGTGACATGCTTCATCATTGGGGCCATCCCAAACATCTACTGATTGGGGCGTGCTGCGACTTGCGGATTTACGTAGGAGCACTTACCTTGTGAGGCTATGTGTCGTGCAGTGTAGGGGGGAGTGGTGTAAGTGATGTTTTAAAAAATGACCTAACTAGTGAGCTATTGTTTTATTCCTGCTCCTAGTTGGTAGGGATAAAAAGGGGGTTAATAAAAGGGAAATGTAACTGTTATGTAATTATAATCCCTTGTATTATGTCAACATGTTTCAAGGTATCCCCTAAACCTTTTCTTCAGGACAACAAAGGGACCAGCCCTTTGTGTACCACTCCGTGCCGGACCTATAATAAAGTGAAGTGAAAAATTATTAATGCACACCTATTGTGTGAGCATTGGGAAAAATATATACATACGGTTGCTTCTGAACACGTAGTAACTGTCATTGGGAAGAAAAAGCAAAATGCTAATTAATACATACTGCCTGCCCACCGTTCTTGTGGGCAGGTAAAGCGTTACGCTGCGCGTAAAAGAAGGTACTTCATACTATGGTGTAAGTGCCCTTGAAAGCAAACTTAGTTAGTGCTCAGATCTTGTGTGGGTAATACTACACATGATACCTTAATTGTGAGCAGGCAAGGTTGAAAAGACATAATTTAAAAACACTTGTAGTCAAGGACAAAAAACAGGACACACACAACTTGTAACATAAAATCAATTTCTTTTTGAAACATACTTATTTTTTGGCAAAAGTGCGCCTCATGGTCTGTCTGGGTGGAGGGGTCCTGTAGAAACCCTATATTATAATAATAGACAAAGGAATGAGATAATGAGGATTTGTTATAAGCCACTCATTGCTTGTGCCTTCCTATGACTGGCTTAGAAAGAGCAAATGGAATTTAGTGAAAAGGCAAGTAAAGTTATATAAATTCCTGTAGAGAAAAAAAAATTTGATGGTGTCCTGTAGGGAGAAAAAAGTCTTACTGTGCTCAGCAACCCTCCGTCAATACGACCTATTCAGTCCCAAGGCAGACCGCATCTTAGCGTGTCTTTGCCTTAGTGCCGGTATAAGTAGTCTGAAAAACAGCCGAGTCATTCCCTCGTGCTGTTAGAGACTAGAGCGTGTAAAGCGTAGTCTCGTATTGTGGTGTAAACGGTCCACCATGTTGTTGGTATTTTATGAAATGGGGGTGTGATTTTTGAAAGTCTAAATTACTAATTAGAGTGCAGGAGTACCTTATACGAAAAAAGAAGGACGCCCGGTATTTTGTCAAAATAGGTTGGGGTCAGTATCGAACCCTGGTCACAGGGACACCGTGAGTTTCTTAAATAGCGGCCATATTGGAATGGTCAAAAAAACAATAAACAGAAAAAGAAAAGGAAAAAGGCTAGGTATGTTTTGTCATACTGCCTTCAATTTTATCAAAAAACGAGGTAGAGGATTTCATTGCCTTTGTTCTTGATTTAGATTTTCATAAAATGCCGTTAAGAAACATGCCAGGCGAGGTTTTTTTATTTATTTATTCTCAGATATCGGGGTTAATTTATCTAGTGAAATGGCCCGATAGTATATTCACGTTCGAACCTCTAATTTTATGAAAAAGGTGTTGTGATTTTAGAAAGTCTAAATTAATAATTTGAGTGCAAGAGTACCTCGTACTAGAATAAGAGGACGCCCGGTATTTTGTCAAAAATAGGTTGGGTCAGTATCGAACCCTGTTCAAAGGGACACCATGAGTTTCTTAAATGGCGGCCATATTGGAATGGTCAAAAAAACCAATAAACAGAAAAGGAAAAAGGGAAAAGGCTAAGGATGTTTCTTGTCATACTGCCTTCAATTTTATCAAAAAAACACGGGGTAGAGGATTTCAGTGCCTTTGTTCTTGATTTTGATTTTCATAACATGCCGTTAAAAAACATGCCAGGTGGGGTTTCCAGATATCGGGGTTAATTTATCTAGTGAATTGTCCCCATGGTATATTCTCGTTCAAACCTCTAATATCCGTGCGTAATTTGAAAACCCATCTTTGCTCTTTCTCTAGTAGTATCTGTTCTAAATTTTCACAGGGTTTTATATGTTCCAACACTACCCACCGCATGTCATTTGGGGTGTGTTGTTTCTCGTTGAAGTGTGCCGTCATTCTGGTACTTGCTCTGTGGCATCGGATGTTGCTCCGATATTCGCAGATTCTTGTGCTCACCTTGCTGGTGGTCCTACCCACATAATGTAGGTCACAGTGGCACGCAATTAGATACACAACTCCTATAGTGTTGCAAGTGGTGAATTTTCGCAAATCCCATGATTTTCCTGTATTGAAAATGACCCTTTTGGTGGTTGTTGTGAGATGGCACACACTGCAGTTACCACACGGGTGGTGGCCCGTTGGTAAAGTACTGAGTATTTGTTGGCTACTTTTGTCTTGGGGCTTCGGGCGGGTGTGTACCAGTATATCCTTCAAATTTTACCCCTCTTATGTGAGAACATCGGTGTTGGTATGTTCAAGGTACCACTGTTTAAAATCCGCCAATGTTTCTTCACTACCTTTGCGACTTTGTCTGATGCTACACTGAAAGTTGTAATACAGATGGGTCTTTTCTCTTTCTCATTCTCCTGTCTTTCATACGTTTCTAGAAGGGCATCTCTATGATTATTTCGTGCTCTTTTCTTTGCCTTTGCAATGATTTTAGAAGGGTATTTCCGTTTTTCAGTTTCTCTGCTAGGTCTTTTGCCTGCTTGTCATAATCCGATGTTTCCGTGCAGTTTCTCCTAAGTCTAAGGAACTGTCCAAATGGTAAATTTTCTTTCAGATGTCGTGGGTGGAAACTATCGTACAGTAAGAGGCAGTTTTTAGGTCTCGCGCCTAGCGTTGCAGTGCGCAGCACTGCTCGCGCAGCGAAACCTTTAGAAAGGGCTTCTGAAAACGACCTACACGCTCGTGCGTGTGGTTTTGTTTTCAGAAGCCCACATTGGCTGGTGCGTCCGTTTTTTGTACGGGGACGGCACGCTATTGGACAAAGGCGGGCGCATGTCCTGCCTTTGCCGCGCCCATTCCCGACGGTGGCCAGAACGCGCAGCAGCTCGCGTTCGTATCGCTTTGCTGCCGCGCTCTCTAGCCCCCGCTCCTCTGTGGTGCGCGCGCACCACTGGTTCTTCTTCCCGTTGTTATTTAATGTATTGGAAGCATCGGGGTACAGCTCTTCGGCCGGCAGCGATAAAACTTGATAGATGCGTTCCGCTTTCATCGATCAACTTGTCCCAGTGAATAATCGAATCCAGCTTTGGCTAAGCAACGCCGGCTACGCACAAACTGGTTTACAAATTCGCAGGGACTAACCAGTGATTCGTCAGCGTCTCAGCGACCAAAGAAAGAGGATCATTTTTCAGGTTGATTTAGGAGCTGGCGGAGCAATGATCTACCTTTTCTGTAACCCTTTTTCGATTAGGGAAATTACTGTGCAGAGTGCAGCAACAACGCCACAATCTGAGGTGATTGCAAACGTGACGTGTGCGGCGCTCTGCTATACACCTAAAACACAAACTTGAACTCAGACAGAGCGCTGGTCAGGTGCAACACATGATGAAACAAGGAGGCACAATTTACTAAGGAAACAGTGGCGCCCCTAGGTGTAAGGAAGTATGAGAGCTTAAGTGCTGTCTCCCGCTCGCACTATAGAAGTCTCAAAGCAGTGGCGTTACCCCCCCCTCCTCATCACTAAGGGTAGGCATAAGATCGAATGGGGACACCCTGGAAGCATCTACAACCCGTCTCAAAAAGTCAGGAATTATAAAAGAAAACAATGGAGTGTAAATATTCAATTTGTGAACCGCGAGCCGGGAAGGTTGAAGTTAATTCCCGCTGTAGCCACGTAGGAATAAACTGAAACTGACCAGAAACAAAGGTGGGTAAACATTACAAGTTATTGGCAGGGGTAGGAAATAAGGATAAGTTGGTTGTGCGGCGCTCGTACAGCGCACGTAAAGGGAGGTGCGGGAGACAAGAGGCACCTGCCCGGAGTCCCGCTCCCTGCTCCTCAGGATTTTAGCGCTCACCCCTAAGACTTATCCCGAGGCGGGTGCACCGACTCCCTAGCGCTCTGCGGCTCTTTGTCCTCGCAGGTGAACTGGCTGAAAACGCAGCAGCCGGCGTTAGTGGCACCAGAGGAAGTTTTGAAAGAGGAGAGTCGGTCGCGGAAACGAGTCCTTCTCTCCTTCTCCTCCCCAGTGAATACTATTGGCAGAAGGGAAACCGACTAGCTTTGAAATTTGTGAATGGAGCACGCGGCCAGCGAGTGGTCGAGTATGACCAGAGGCTCACCCACCAACTGCTGACCCCCTGGCCCCAGGGTCATCTCGTGACAGCTGCAGGACGCGGCTTTTCTCTTTCAAATCATTGCTCAAGCTTTTATGAAATTTAGTTAGGTGATCAATTAAAGATCGCCTTCTGTATATTTTATTATTCACAAGGTTATGTTTGGTATGCCTAGCACTTTAGATTCTAAAAATTAAACGCAAGGTGGCCTTTGTGGACACCAGAGAGACTGGAGAAAATAAATAGAGCGTACGCAAGGGAGAACGAATTAAACCCTTGAAGGGTGCCGAGTGTGAATTGCTTACCGTTTGCAACATACCGGTAAAAATCCCCAATATGAAAATAACTCCTTCATTTAGCATATAGAGCATCGTAGGCAAAACTATATAGAAAACAGTTCTTGCATTTAGCATAATTTATTTTACAAACAGGTACACGAAAAAAATCTATGTGCACATATCGATTCAGCGTATCAAAAGGTAAAAACAGTAATCCTTGAGGTAAGCTTTAGAAAAACCAATGCTCAGTGTTAGAGGTGATTCTTTCTATGTAGCGCTAAGTGTCCACTTCAGCAAGAGAGTAGCCAGAAAGTTAAAATACCCCCATTTTGAGCCAAAGCTCTAATGGCACCAAGCAAGCAAAGCAAGTAATTGCGACCCTCTCCAGAAGATCTCTCTTGTTTGTCTCTTCTATCCAAGCATATGTCCATTCATCCTTCCATCCACGCACTGTATCCACCATTTCACATTTACATTCTGTAATCCACTCATTCTTTCATCCATATTTCAGTCTTTCACCATTCCGTCCCCCTGTCCATTCGTCTGCCCATTCATATCCAAATGCATCCATCCATCTCCAAACCTATCCATCACCTCCATTCACCATCTTTTGCTATCCTTTCCCAACTTTCTCTATCCTTTTTGCTCTTGCTTTTCCCCCTACTTCCTTCCTCGCCCTCACCATCTTTTGCTATTGCTTCCCACCAAACAGATGTGCACTCCCGGCTGCTCGGGCGAATCTATGGGCATCTCATCCAGACCACATCTGGCAAAATAGCAAGGAGAAATAGGGGATGGACAGACACTTTTGTTTTTTAGTGGCTAGCATTCATCCCTCATTTTTGATTAATATTCACACAAAAGGATGTTTGCACTCATCTGTGGGCAAACCAAAGCGTAATCCCAAGTAGTAATTGTAATGATTCATTATCAATATTTAGTCCGGTCTAAATAATAATAATGAATTAATACAATTACTACTTGCGATGCGTTTTGAGCCACAGATCATCCATCACTTGCTGTTGTTGATGGGAATCTTACAGTTCCTAAAACCTTGGTACAACAGTGAAACAAAGCAGACAGGCTACCTAACCAGGCTCAGGCCCTCACAAGTTAAAGGTGGGAGTTACCTCTCAACCCCCACCAACAGCCCCCATCTTTATTGTGCTTTAAAAAAACGGAACATTCCAAAACCTGAATTTAGGAAACATATTGTAGGTTTGTATATCTGTGAATGCCTGTAAGACCATCTGGCATGGCATGATTGTTGTTTTCCACAAAGAGTGGTTCTACTACGCAATAAGAAAACGAGCTTTTGCTATGCAATAGGTGTCGCATTTGCGAGAGTTTGAGCTATTGGCATTGTAAATACCAATGCCTTTTATTTCTGTATTTTAAAAACCTGCAAGCGGTGCGTAAACAGGCACTTTGTACTTGCAGTCGTTGCTTACGAGAAGCAACGCTGGCATTAACTATGCCTTTTTACTGCCAGCCTTCCTTTTCGTAAGCAAGGACTATAAGTACAAAGGGCGTGTTTATGCACCGCATACAGCTTTTCGAAACACATAAATAAAAGGCATTGTCGTTTACAATGCCAATAGCTCAAACTTTAGTAATGCGAGACCTATTGCATTGTAAATGCTTGTTTGCAGTTGGTTTAAAATGTGTTGTGGTTTTGAGTGTGCCATCTACTGCATAGATGTTGAGGTCCAGGAAGACTAACTCAGACCTGCTCATTGTGTGGGTGAATTTAAGGAAAGGGTCCTGTTGGTTGAGCCATTCCAAGAAGATGTTAGCCTCTGTTTCGTCACCTTTCCATATCACCAAGATATCGTCGATGTATCTCTTCCATATCACAATCTTTTGGCGATGTGGGTTTTGGTCTGATAGGATCTTTTGTTCCTCTAAATGATGAACGTACAAACCTGCCACACTCGGCGCGAAAGTACTGCCCATGCTGGTACCGTGTTGTTGTTGGAAAAGGGATTCTTCAAAACGGAAGTAGTTCTCTGTTAGAGCCCATTTACAACATTCTAGGACCACATGTTGTGGTGTGTGGTATGGCCATGCTGATCCATATAGAACTTCCTCTAGAATGTCCATAGTTGCTTTGTGTGGTAAGCTTGTATAAAGGCTTTCCACATCTAGGCCAATCAGGATGTTGCATGTAGGATCAAAATGAAGATCTCTCAGTAGGCAGAGTACTGCCTTGGTGTCCTTCAGGTAGGTGTTAGTGTTCTGTATCAGTGGACGTAGGAAGGCATCTGCAAATTTAGAAAGTAGTTCCAGGATGGATCCGATCCCGGAAACAATGGGTCGTCCTGGTGGTTTTACTACTGACATGAATCTTCGGGATTGTGTAGAAGTAGGGTACTGTCGGGTGGGTGTTGATCATAAATTCCCCTTCCTTCTTGGTTACCCAATCATGGGCGAGTGCTTCCTCTATCATGCTTGTAATTCCAATCCTGATCCGTTCTGTAGGATCCTCTCTGATGCGTCTGTAGTTTCTTTCATCCGACAGGAGTCTGAGGCATTCTTGGCGGTATGCTCCTGTACTCTGTAAGACAATCCCTCCGCCCTTGTCTGCCGGTTTTATGGTTATGTCCTTATTGTTGGCCAGAATTTTAATGGCTTCCTGTTCCTCTTTCGTCGTATTATGGAATGTTCTCATGGTGGTTGGGTCCATCTCTCCAACTTCCCTCAAGACCGCCTTCTCAAAAGCCAGTAATGCCACTGGTAGGGTGGCCGAAGGTGGTGTGAATGTTGACTTTCGGTATAGGCCAGTGTCTCCTTTTTGTATATCACTTGTTTCTTTATTTTAGAAAAAAAAACGCAATTTTATTTTCCTGATGAATTCGTTCAGCTCACAGTTTAGTAGGAATTTGTCCAATGTTGGGGTAGGCACGAAACCCAATCCTTTCTCCAAAACAGCTAGTTGTATTGTAGATAGAGTGGTTCCTGATAAGTTTACAACTATACTCGGTTGTTGCTGGTGCTCGGTAGAGTCGGTGGGCCCATACTCCTCGTGTGACTCCGTGCTGACTCCAAAGGTTGTGCCCATTGTACCTGCTGCCCTCTTTTCGTCTTGCTTCTTTGAGCCCCTCTGCCTCGCTCTAAAAAAGGAACCGGTGAATATTCTGCTTGGGGGGGCTGTCTCCCAGTAGGAATACGGTTGTGGTTGGTATTGTGGAGGGCCGTAGAAGTAAGGTGGTGCTGGGAAAGGTGGTGGTTGGTAGGGGGGCCAACCGTAGCCTCCTTGTCCTCCTCTATTTCTCAACCTCCCTCTGAAATTTCGGCGGCCTCTTGTTTCTATGCCCATAACTACTGTCAGAGTCGTTTGAGCTAGTGTCCGACCCATCTGTGTCTGTGTTATATTCAGGGTTCCTCCCTGACAGGTGATAGTCATCCCAGATGTAAGGGTAGGCCTTCTCGTGGCTGAAGTTTTTACCATCTTTCTTAAACTTTTCATATTTGGTCTCTTTCAGTGTCATCTCAAATTCTGTCATGGTCTTGTTAAGCTCATCTAATCGTTTTTTTAATTCTGCTGGTGTCTGGAAAGTCTTAAGTTTGACCTCTAAGGTGTGTATTTCTTCCTTCATGTCTTGTGCCAGGCGTGTTGCGGTTTTTATAATGAGAACCCTACACTGCACGACACATAGCCTCACAAGGTAAGTGCTCCTACGTAAATCCGCAAGTCGCAGCACGCCCCAATCAGTAGATGTTTGGGATGGCCCCAATGATGAAGCATGTCACCTAGGGGCAACCCTGGGTGAGTGAGGGGACACAAGAAAAGAAATTTTTCTTTTCTACCAGTAGAGGTGGCCTTCACCCCAATTGGTGAACCTGCCCTTGTTTCTTGATTTTGAAATCAGCCTTTGACCTGGTCTCACGACACAAACTATGGGAGGTATTGAAAGCGATGGGGATGCCACCAGATTTACTCTCCCTCTTTGTTCGCCTCCACGAGGGAAATTTCGCACAAATCCGATGGGGGGTGCAGGGAAACAAGACTGTTCCCTTTCCGGTACGTAAGGGCATCCGCCAAGGATGTGTGTTAGCTCCTACACTGTTCTCCCTCTTTATTAACGGAGTGGCAAATTTTCTCTCCGCTACCCACACTGATCCTTCTTTTCTAGCTGGCAGAAAGATCCCGATTTTAATGTTCGCAGATGACGGGGGCGCTAGAGGGCGCACGGCAAGAAGGCTGTGCCTTAGTGCAGCTCCCCCAGCGGAACCCTCTATCCGAACATTATTCTGCTCACATCACGCCATCCTTCGCCCTACACCTTGGGGGCGAAGCTGTCATAACACCCCAAACGCAGCGGAGGTAAATTTGGAAAGTTGCTGGGCACAGAACTTAGAAATCGTACAGACCTGTCTGCTCGGGCCTGTGTACATCATGGCGGTCGGTGGCTGCCTTGAGGCCCGTGTACATCGATTCTGTGAGGCATGAGTGAGGCGACAGAGCGGATCGCCGTAGTCCCTGTGGCGCTCTCTACGATTGCGGAATTTCCAGATTTGCGGATGGAGTGCTGAGCTACTTGCCTTGATCTAAAGCGGAGCCCTCTGGACTGCGCGTAGGCCCTGGGCGAGAGCGGTGCTCGCTGCTGCGCGAGATCGAGGGCAGGCGCCAACGGCTGCAGGCGGCGCGCGGCCCTTTGAAGACATCGGAGCTGAGGCGGTGTATGCGACCGGGACTCGCTGCCCCTGGCAACAACGGCGGTGAGTGACCACACCTGGGGGCTGCAGAATAGACATTGGGACTGGACTCCCTGGCTAAACGCTGCTCCGCCGTAGGGAATTTGGAGAGCGCGCGAGACGCTGGGGGGCCTTGGGCCGAGTCCCTGCTGGGCCGCACTTGGGGAAACTCATTGTTGTGGACGACATTGCCGGTGATCTAGCGAGCCGACCCCTCATCAGCATATAACCTGACCACGCCGCACATTACATTGCGTGTCTACGGCGCAAGGACCTCTTCAGTAGCCCATGCGCACACGCTTTGGTACTTCCCCATATAGGTGATCCTGGCAGGTGGGGGTGCGGATTCAGTGGCGAAGCTGACTCCCCGGCCTGCACTCTCTCCTCTGAGATATGTAGGGATATATGGTGCAAGTGGTGGCTGAGCACTGATTTTAACATTGGAGCGGCACGTTTGGAGGGGCGCGGGGCCTGGACTGCGTTCCCGCCCCTGCGCCACTCTGGGAACACTGCGCTGGAAAGCAAAAAGGTGAATTGGGGCACAGGTTAAGTCTGAAATTCGTACGGTGCTCTCAATACAATCATTGGAGGGTGGCTTGACTAACTGCGGCGCGCTGCGCATTGGAGCTGAGCATACCACTTTGCGGGTGGATTACATTTGGATTGCTGTGGTGGGACCGACGGTCTGCTGCTGCTGGGTCTGCGCGCCCATCCTGCTGCGGGGGCGGCATTGTGCGGTCGGCTTGCGGTGTATGACCGACTGGGGCTTCCTACTGCACTTACCTGGACGCATAATGGGTAAACCTGACAAAACTCAACCACGCCTCAATTTTGAGGCTCGGAAATCGAGTAAGGCGCAGCGGGGGGGGGGGGGGGCCCACATCTGATTCTGAACTGGATGCCCCATTGGAGTCCACGCTGTTGGCCATGCAGAGCAGCCTACAATCTATCGACGGTAAAATAGAAGCTCTCGATCTCAGAATTGATCATATGTCTGCTAAGCTGGACAAACAGGGCGCCAGACTGGGAGAAGCGGAACAACGAATATCAAACGCTGAGGACGGTCTGAGCCCTGTTACCACCAAGACACTCGACATGGAGAAGGCGCTCGCAGTGAACCCAGCGAAGAACTAGGATTTAGAGGGCAGGTCCCGCCGCAATAACATCAGGATCACGGGCCTGCCGGAATCCACCAACACAGGCAGGATGGAGACGTACATCGAGGGCTTGATTCGTGAAATCTTTGGATCTGAGCACCTGTCTACAATGCTGGTGGTTGAGAGGGCTCACCGGGCCTTGGCCACCCGTCCTCCGCCTGGGGCCCCTCCGAGGCCTACTATTGCCCGTCTTCTGAATTACTGGGATCGGGACGCGATCCTGCGACTATCCCGAGAGAAGGGAGCAATATCTCATCAAGGTAACAATTTGTCCTTTTTCCCGGATTTCACGTCGATGGTCCAGGCTGCCAGGCAGGAATTTCAGTCTGTCAAGAAGCTGCTGATCGCGGAGAAAGTGCCGTATGCCATGCTGTATCCTGCCAGATTGCGCATAGGTGCGGAGGAGAAAGCCAGAATCTACACCAATCCCAAAGCAGCCATGGAATACGCACAGACGCTCAAGCGCTCCAGGCGAGAGCAATCCAACGCTCCAGAGGATGAGGAGGACTAACTATGTGACTGTCTGCTCATCAGTTCGACATGTTCGGAGTGGGCCGGCCTACTGACGGACGCATTTTCACATTGAGGCCTGTGTATGTACTTATTTGTTTGAAATTCGATATTTGCTCACCACCACACTACTGTTTATTTTCATGTATTTGAAGATGAGAGAGCCTGTAACTAGGTGGTTTCTGCGGCATGACCAAGAGCTGCAATGACCTGCAAGGGCAGTGATTGTCGGGTCTATTGAGGAACACTCCTATGCACTAAGGCCTGCACACGCACCTATATGTATGCGCCTGACTATCTGAATGATGCTATAATGTTGGTTGCCTTTGTGAATACTGGAGTACACAGGCTGGATATCTATTTTGATTGCCAACACATTGTTTATTGTAATATTGCTCTGCTGCGTACAGACTATAATGGATGAACTTGAATGATGTTGTTCAGCCACCTCCCCTCACACCGGGAGGCTGATGGCGCTCTAGTGACCCCCTATGGGTGTACCCCGCATATATCTCTTGTGCCTGTTCTTGCAATGGGTTGTTTTGCTATTCTTAGGGGATGGCTTTGGCATGTTGGGGCTGCTGAAGTGGGAGGGGGGGTAGGGTTTTATGTGGGGAACTGTTACAACTGCAATATGTGAAGTATGTACTAGATGATACCAACCTATGCAGGGCTATTGGGATGTTTTGTTGTTGGGGAGGGTGGTTAACGGGACTGGAGTATGACTTTAGCGTGTTTGGGTTGCTGAAGTGGGAGGGTAGGGGAGTGTTCACAGCAAGTATGGTATTCTGCTTACACGATGAATATGGTCTACTATCTGGACTTGTCGGGTGGGTGGACATGTGCTATTAGAATGAAAATGTGCTGTTGGCATGGGTAGTATAACAAAGTTTTTAACATGAAACGTCCGCTGGCTCAACAATCCCAAAAAGATTAGGTCTGTTTTTGCCTATTTGGACAGGATTAATATACACATTTCCTTCCTGCAGGAAACTCATCTTACCAAATGGACTGATAAGAATGTGGGGGCAAAATGGGCTGTGGGGAGGGTTGCAGCATTGTATTCCTTGTATGCCCGCGGGGTGTTGATATTAGTCAAAAAAGGAACCCCATTCACTTTGATCTGATCAGAAATAGATGAGCAAGGTAGAGTGGCGATGGCTTTGGGTAGACTGGGGGGACGTTAGTGTTGCTGGTAAACATCTATGGGCCCAATGCAGATGACCCGTTTTTTTTTTTTAGCGATGTGTGGAGAAGGATTTCCTTGTTACCTCCTGCGGCGCTGGTTTGGGGCGGAGATTTTAATTTGTGCATTGACGCAGCAATGGATAGGTCGCAGTCTGTGGGTGGGAGGGGGACACGAGCCTCACAGGTACTTTGAGAAGTTATGCATGCTGAAGGGCTTTGGGACATCTGGAGACTCCGTAACCCCACTGCCCAGGAGAGCACTTTTATCTCTGCAGTGCATGGCTCATGGTCCAGATTGGACTACTGGATAACGTCAGAGGAGGTATGTCCCTGGGTTGTCAAGATTGCTCACCTGTCAAAAACACTCTCGGACCATTCCCCTGTATCCATGGACCTACAGGTCCCAGACTGCGCGAGACCCCCTTTTCAATGGAGACTGTAGCAGTCTTCTCGCACAGACCCTGTATTTCGAGCCACCATGGGGGCCGCTTTCAAGAACTTTTTTGTTGAGATTGAGGGATCTGTTGAGAGTGCGGGGACCTTATTTATTTATATAGCGCTACATTCATCCCAACGGGATATCACGGCGCTGAGGAGGCGAAATCTGGTGCTGAAAAGATGGGCCGGAGGAAGTAGGGAACTGCTTAGGCGGGAAACAAATGTGTTTTTAATTTTTTTCTGAAGGTTTTGTAATCATTGATAAGTCGAAGTTCGACTGGCAGCCCATTCCAGTGTAAGGCCGCAAGGTGCGAGAAAGTGCGTCCCCCGGTTTTCGCCTTTTTGATCCTTTTTGATTCTGCAAGTGCAAGATGCTGTGACCGTAGGCATCTGGGAGGGGTGTAAAATCGGATTTTATCTTGGAGAGTTTTGGGACCAATGCGGTGTAGTGCCTTAAAAGTGTGCCCCAGGAGCTTAAATCGTGCTCTTTGGCGCACCGGCAGCCAATGGAGTTGTTTCAGGCATTCAGTAGCTGAGCTTAGTCTGCCCTTATTGCAGACCAATTTGGCTGCAGCATTTTGTACTACCTGGAGACGTTTAAACAGGTAGTCTGGCATGCCCACAAACAGGGCATTGCCATAGTCCATTCTGCTAACAAGCAATGCTTGGGTGACTGTCCTCCTATTTTCCAAAGGGATCCAGGGAAAAAGTCTTTTTAGAAGTTTTAGTAAGGCAAAGCTTTTCCCGCAGAGGGGGTCCGTATGTGATCCTGCATGGAAAGTTTGTCGTCCATGAGGACGCCCAAGTTCTTGGCACACCTCTTGGGATCTGGAGCGTGTCCTAAAGAGTAGGGCCACCATGAGGCGTCCCAAATGTGGTGGGCTCCACCAAAAAGCAGGATCTCAGATTTGTCCGCATTAAGTTTGAGACAGTGATCGGACATCCATACTGCCATTTCAGTAAGGCAGTCGTTAAGCTTGGTCCTTGTGCTCTCGTGGTCATTACCAATGGCTATTGTTAATTGCGTATCATCCGCATATGAGCAAATATCAAAGCCCCATTTAGAGCCAATTTTTGCCAGTGGTGAGACATAAGCATTAAAAAGGGTGGGGCTAAGAGAAGCTCCCTGGGGGACACCACAACTCAGAAATTTTGGTTTGGAAGAAAAAGCGCCCAGTTGCACTGTTTGTTTCCTGTTGCTGAGGAAGGAGTTGAGCCATTGGAGTGCTTTGGCATGTATTCCTTTTCCGTGGAGATTGCGAAGTAAGAGCTGATGAGAGACCGTGTCGAATGCTGCAGACAGGTCCAATAGGATCAGGGCAACTGCCTTGCCCTGATCCAGAAGTGCTCTTATATTGTCAAACACGGCCAGCAGGGTCGTCTCCGTGCTATTTGTGGCCCTGAAGCCTGTCTGAGATGGGTCCAAAAGGCCATTAGATTCCAGATAGGCAGACAGTTGTCTGTTGACTACTTTCTCCATTACTTTGGAGAGAAATGGAAGTAGGGATATTGGCCTACAATTTGCTGGATTTGTCACATCTACACCTGCTTTTTTAAGCAGGGGAGTGACTATTGCATGTTTCCAGGCCTCCGGAAATATTGCTGTCTCAAGTGATCTATTAAAGAGCTCCGTGACATAGGGGCAAAGGGTGGGGATAATTTGGGAAAAGATGAAGTGAGGACAAGGGTCGAGGGGAGAGCCAGACTTGACTTCCCCCATAGTTTTGGCTACTTCATCTTGGGAAAAAGTGACGAAACTGCCCAACTGTACTGTGGTATTAGGAAGAGGATCCATGTTTACCCAGCTGTTGGAATCAGTTGGGGCATTTACGTTAAAAGATAAGTAAATAGAGTTTATTTTGTCTATAGAAAAGTCACTGATCATTTCACAGCAGTCTGGGGGGGGATGTAAAGTTTGCGACATGCATGCGGGTTTGCATAAGTCATGTATAATTTTATACAATTCTTTCGCTGAATTCTTGCTTTCGGTTATTCTGTGTGCGAAGTAGGTGCGTTTCGTTCCTTTGATGGCATTGTGGTAGTTCTTGAGCATGGATTTGAATAAAAGTTTGTCCGTCTCAGATCTGGACATTCTCCAGTTATGTTCCAGTATTTTACATTGCTTTTTAAATGCTTTAAGTTCAGTTGAGTACCATTTTTCTGATACACGTCTGCCCGTAGGCTTAGACCTACGTTTAGGGGCGCAGTGATCTAAGGAATTGTAGATTTATTTTTCAAGACATGCTACTCCCGCATCCATGGGGAGTGAGTCTAACTCCTCCAGACTGTTAGGGGAGAAATGCAGTCGGAAAAGGTCAGGCGTGATAGATTTCCAAACGCTGTAGAATTCATGTGTTGGTACATAAGTGGTGGCAGTAACTGCCGGTTGAGTAAAAGAAAAGGTGATGAGAGAGTGATCAGTCCAAGTGACAGCTTTAATCTCCTCAATGGTGATAGATACTATATTGGAGAATAGGAGATCCAGAGTGTGGCCTGCAGAATGAGTGGGTCCCTCAATCCATTGTCTAAGTTGGAGGATCTGCATATCATTGTATAGGTGGTTGACCTCCGTGTGATCTAATTTTTCAAAGTGCACGTTAAAATCTCCCACCATTAAAAAGTGTCTATATTTTAGACAGGCGGGGAAGAGTTGTGTGAGTAAATTCGCACTTAATTCAACATGTTTGCTCGGGGGATTGTAGATTACAGCTCCTCCCAATATGATGTGGTTTCCTCTGGATACTTGGAAAGGGAGTATTTCATGCTCCCCTAGCTGTGCTACAGAGAACTGTGAGCAGGTTAAGTAGTCTTTGAATAGGATAGCAAGTCCCCCACCCTTTCTCCCCTGCCTGTCTTGTCTCAAGATTTTATACTCTGGGGGTAGGGAGTGGGCAATGTCGGGGCCATTGTTATCTCCCAGCCAGGTTTCAGTAATAAAAACCATGTCGGGATGAGACTCATTAATAGTGTCCCAAATTTCAAAAGAATGTTTGGGCACTGATCTAGCATTCATGTATAAACATTTAAGTTTAGCATGGTCCCCCGTATCAACATGTGGCACCTCAGCCTTAGGTAAGCTGCACCACTTGCAGTTGAGGCAAGAGAATGGCCCTTCTGCAAGTTCTGGAGACATCTTTGCACCTTATGGGAAGCTTTCAAAGTGACGATAAGGGGGGAGTGTATAGGAGCACAGGCTGGAGTCTTGAAAGATCTCCGTCAGCGAATGCAAATGTTGGCTGCACAAATCACAACCTTGGAGAGGGAATACGAGAGTAGGCCTGCATCGGAAACACTTGCCAAAATAAGAGACCTAGTAACCGAGTACAATCAAACAGCAGATCAGGAGCTCCAGCACTGCTCCAGACGCTGCAAGGCACGATAATATGGGGAAGGTGGTAGGCCGAGTCGTTCCCTTGCCACAAAAATTGCCATGCCCAGAGGACAAGCATTGAGATCACTGGATAGTGAGGGAGAGGCGCGATATTGCAACTCTGATATTAGCAGGATCTTTCAAGATTTTTACTCAGATCTCTATGGGGACAGGCCAGACGTCAGGGAGTAAGAGATTGCTGGATATCTGGACGATATAGCGCTTGGGAGGCTGTCGGCGGGCCAGAGGGAGTATCTTACACAGCCTTTTGACGTCGAAGACGTGAAGGAGGCTATAATGTCATTACCCACTTGCAAAGCATCTGGCCTTGACGGGCTCCCAAGTGAGTTTTATAAAGCTTATATTGACGAGATTGCGCCAAGACTCTTGAATGTGTATGCGGAAGCATGTGACACTGGGATACTGCCCCCCACGCTGAAAGAGGCTCTAATAGTCACCCTGCTGAAGCCTGAAAAGGAAGCTAATAAATGCGAGTCATATCGGACTCTATCTTTAATCAATATTGATGCCAAAATGTTAGCTAAGGTAATTGCTAACCGGCTGCAACCATTAGTCCCAAAACTGGTCCTACCGGATCAGTCAGGTTTCGTTCCCAAGCGATCCACAGCTCATAACCTGCGAACGCTCTTTGCTGTGCTTCATTATTTTGAGTCGGATTTTCAGGCAGTTGCAGTGTTACTCGACGCGGCAAAGGCTTTCGACTCATTGCGGTGGGGATATATGTTCAAAGGGCTGGGAAGGATGGGCATGCTGCCCTTTTTTCTAAAATGGATAAGCCTGCTATACACCGAGCCTATGGCCAGACTCCGGGTCAATGGGTGGATCTCGGAGGCCTTTCCAATTAAGAGGGGCACTCGACAGGGCTGCCCCTTGTCACCGATGCTATTTTCCCTGGCGCTTGAGCCGTTGGCCTGTAAAATTCGCCAAAAGCATGCGCATGCCGCACTAAGGTTTAGTCAGCGGCCGCTCGCTGTTTCCCTTTATGCGGACGACATGATGCTGTACGTTCGAGAACCAGAAACATATCTCCATGCCCTGCTTCGCGGATACGTGGTATTTGAGCGCTACTCTGGCCTTGGTATTAACTGGGGCAAATCCACGGTGTTTCCATTGACGGCCGGCACCAGGGAAGTGGCGTTAGAATTTCCATTGTCATGGTCCGCAGACCCTGTGAAATATCTAGGCATATGGGTTCACAGGGATCCTGATGTAGTATTGACTATGAACTACTGGTGGGCTATCACTAAAATCTCAGATCAGGTCGCGAGGTGGACTCGACTCCCCCTCTCACTTGTAGACAGAATTGCGATAGTAAAAATGACCATTTTACCTAAGCTGCTATACCTCTTTGTTAATATCCCGATTCGGCTCAACATGGCACTCTTTCAGTCCCTCCAATCTTGTTTGCTGTCCTTGGTGTGGGCAGGAAAACAACCACGATGCAGCTGGAACGTGCTCACGCAACCGTTCGAGAGAGGTGGTTTCGAAGCACCTGACCTTCGCCTCTATAATCTATGTGCGCAAGCGCAATATGCGCACTACTGGTTCTTTCCCCAAAAGTTTCTCCCACAAACTGCTGTAGAGGCTGACACCGCACTTCCCATGCCATTGATCGCGATGACTTTGCAGGGTGGGAAAGGGGCTGCTAGCAAAGAAATAAATACTGTGAAATGCACTGCGTGGGCGTGAAAAAATCTCGCTAAGCGAGCTAGGCGAGAGCATATTTATACCCCAGAACTGCCACTAGCGACGCACCCAGGCATATCGGCTGCACAGGACAAGGGAGCACTGAAAGTATTGCAGAAAGCGAAGGTCACAAGGGTAGGAGACCTGTACCATAATGGAGTGTTTAAGTCCTTAGCTGAATTTCAGGCAGGCAAGGAATATAGCACTATGTTGGGTTTCACATTTGTGAGAGTGCGCTAGGCGATAAGATCCATTTATCCAGGGTTTCCTGCAGAACTATCAGCTCTTAAAGCACTACACGTCGTGCTGGCTGGAGGGGAAAATAGGGGGCTGATTACTAGGCTCTATAATGTATCTCAGAAAGAGAATGAGTTCATAGACCCTCCCTCGCTAATGAAATGGACTGCTGTGCTTTCATCACCAGTGACGTTGGATGATTGGGAGTCTTGTTGTGGACTGACTGGTCGATTGACAGCAAATTGCAATCTCCATATTATTCACTTCAAGTATCTACATCCGTTGTATTATACCCCCAGCCAGCTTAAGAAATTTGTCTTAAGAACAGAGGCGAGCTGTATACGATGTGGGCAGGAAGAAGCGGATTTCTTGCATCTGGCATGGGCTTGCCCCGCCATCAATGTGTTCTGGAGTAAGGTAGTCACGGTGTTATCAGATATAACTGTGGAACAAATCACATGTACTCCTGAAGTGTGCCTGCTTGGCTTGCTGAAACAGTTCAGACCTTGCAATAGACACTTGGTTGCAGTGGCGATGCATTGGAGCGCTAGGTCAGCTCCAACACTCCGGAAGTGGGTACGGAACTTAATATATTTCAAAGAACAAATGAGCGTATATGCAGAAGAGTTACCCATAGCCTCCAGACCAAAAGATTTTTGGGCGCCGCTGTCTGTGTTTCTGCTACACAACCCTGACCTGCAGACGACATAAAATGTACATTTTGGGCATGCATATAAATCTGGTATGGTCCACTTCTCCACATAGCTGAAGGCATAATGTAGATTGTGTATTTATGTGATAGGCTGTACTTGCTGATTTTGGGGAGTTGGATGGGTGGGGGAAGGGGGGGGGGGTTGGTTTAATTACATGCAGAAAAATTGTTTGCATCATTGCTGATCAATGTATAATGACAGAGATGTTCTCTGACTTGCTGTATACTATGTCTGCAACTTCTCTAAAAAAAAAAAAAAAAAAATGTTCGCAGATGACACCCTGATCATCTCTAAAACCCCAAGTGGTTTACAGCATGCACTGCGACGATATGAAGAATTTTGTCTTCTACGAGGCTTAAAAATTAACGCTGATAAGACCAAGTTCATGTCCTTCAATCAACATAGATCCTTTAAGGGCAGAATAACAATGGATGGGCTTCCCCTCGAGCAGGTTGATGCATTTGTCTATCTGGGCATCAAACTGCAGAAGTATATGAGATGGAAGCCGCATATTGATGCCATGGCATTAAAACATCAGCAGTTAGCGGGTGTCCTAAGAAAGGAATTCAAAACCTCCCTGACAAAGCCACTCAGCCTGGCACTCCAAATTTATAATACCAAAGTGGTGAGCTTGGCCCTTTATGGTGCTGAGCTGTGGGGCCTAGAGAATCTGTCACAGCTAACTATCGCTGAGAACACGTTCCTGTGGGCGATAGCCAGTCTCCCACATAGTAAACCTACTCTTCCCTTAAGGAGCGTTCTGGGCAGGAAAGCTATGGCGGGTCATGCCAGGTTATGGCCTATCCTATATTGGCGCAGAATGTGGTGCACGCCGGAACTGGCCGTATATGCTGGGGGTTTAAGGGACATCATTGATACGGACCAATTCTATAAAATCAGCTGGCTGTGAAATCTGAGGGGCCTTTTTAAGAGAATGGGCCTTTCATATCTGTGGGACAGTCCCTCTAGCTCTTTGTTCTCGACAAAAGGCTTATTCAAGGATCATATATTGGGAGATGATTGCACACGAAGAGATTAGGCGCCATGACTCTACCTCACTCTTAGGGCTCTATCTACAGATTAAACCACGCCCGAACCTTGAGCTCTATTGGGATGCTATCACAAAGCCCTTTGATCAGAAACTGTATTTCCAATTTAGAACAGGAACTTTACCCCTAAAGTGTTTTACATCGAAATGGTCCACTACTAAGAATAACAAATGTAAAACATGTATTGATCACGTAGAAACATTAACTCGTGCTGTTCGCCTGCCCTGCTTATTCTATTCCGCGTAAAGCTTGGTTGGCGCAAATATGTAGGAATATGGGCACTAGATCATGTAGTACATGTAGGAAAGTAGTATCTGCTTCTTATGGTTACCCCCACTTTTTGCTTGATGTCTCACTGTTTTTGACTAGTCTGACTGGGATCCTGCTAATCAGAACCCCAGTCTATCTGCTTTCTCCCTTAAATTGACATACATGTACTTTGGTACACTCCAGATTGGATACTGGTGTACCATTATCAGTCCCTAGTATATGGTACACCATGTACCCAGGGCATAGGTACCCCAGAGGCCTCCCATGGGCAGAAGCATGTATTATGCCACCCATGAGAGGCCATGCAAAATGAAACTCTAGGTCTGCTACTGCAGCCTGTGTAAGATGGTGCATGCACCACTTACATTAGATATAGGTTCACTATATCTATAGTCACTACAATTAAAACTTATAAGTCATCCCTATAGCAGGACTTAACAATCCTCAAGGCAGGGAGCTGGGTTTTATATGAGAGGGTGCCCCTGCATGAGCTGAGCCTCTCTGCAGCCTTCGGAGCCATTCTCCCGGGTTGTCTGTGACTCAGCCGGACATATAGGTAGAGGTACATTATAACCTCGCAGTAAATGCTATCTTGAAAACGGCTGCATAGAAACATATGTTTGGTATCAAACACCTTGGAATCATACCGCCGCACCAGTAACTGGTGTGGGAGGTATGATCCCACCCTTCTGAAGCGAGCTTCGTGGGGTCACTGGTCTTACCGGTGCCAGCCTTCTCGACCCGGACAGCACAAAATGGATGCTGCCGACCAGAGACACCTTTCTGCCCTCCTGCTGCTGAGCCAAGCTCGAGCAGAGGAAGGCAGCACAGTAGGCATCCTGTCACAGGGAGGTGTAACCACCTCCCAGACAGGATTTAGTGTATTGGGGCTGGGTGGGTGCACTCCGAGAGTGCCTGAAAGTCTGCACTGGCGGCACATTTGGTGTCCCTGTACATAGTCCAGCTCAAACCAGTTCTGGGAGCCATTGGCTCCTGCTCTGGCGCGAAACTGGACAAAGGACATGGGTGTAGCCACCCCTCTGTCCTGCCCCTCCCCTAGGAGGGTCCCCTGAATCTGTCCAACCCTCTCCCGTGGGTATAAAATGGGTTACCTGGCTACAGGACATTGGATTTTACGTGGACAAGATTCTACAAAGAAGAAACCACTGACCTTCGACCGTCTGGACACTTGGACTTCGCTGTACCTCGACTGGGCTCGACTTCGTTCCCCTTCCCGTCCGAAGCTTAGTTTGTGCCTTGGCTCCATACAGGCTCCGTGCAGGACCTGTGGTGCACTTAAGACAACCGAAGAATCTCCCTTGGAGTGAAGGAGTCACTCCCCTGCTTCGCAGGCACCTAAAGCGCAACTGACCGGTCCGCTGCTCCTGCGGACTCCGAAGATTGCAGCAACACAGGAGTTGGGTTCCTGAAGGTCCCTGAGGTCGATCTGCCCTCTCACCGAGTTTGAGGCCGGTATCCCTCATGGGGGCTGCGTAACCCGAACCCCTGTGCACCGCGTTCATTTGCAAGTGCATATGCTTGTTGACGATTCCTGAGCTTGTGCATTCGACTCTGTGTAGTCCTGACCCTGAGCAGTATTTGCACCAAAGAACTCCGGCCTCCTTGCACCGTGTGCTCTGTGGGCTGCTGCTTTGCAATCTTGCTCGAGGTCCCCTCGGGACTCCTGGTCCTTCGGCCTGTGGGTCCCCCTGAGGGTCATCTTGATTGTTCTTGGGCTTTCCTGGTTGCTCCAGACGTGCCCTGACTCCCCATTGCTTGGTGAGTCCCCTGCACCTTGCTGGGCCACACAGTCACCTGCTTGACCTTCCTGCGTGGGTTTCTGTTGCCAAGGCTTGTTGGTGCTCCTGCCGAACACTGACCCCTCAGCACTCGACATCCTTCGTGGGACAGCTCACCTCCGGCTCCTGGTGGTCCTCGACATCTCCTGGTCCTCGTGGCTGCAGAGTCGAGCATCCCTTCTTCGCACCTGAAGCACCCGACAACGGTGGGCACTCGTCTCCCGAGCCCCTGGTCACACTGAAGTGACTCAGACTCTGTCCCCTCTGCTTTCAGGTTCCTTCCATCCATAATCCAGGCTTGGATTCCACCGGACCCTTTTCTCCTTCACGGCAGCAGTGCTTCTTCACAGCCTTCCATTGAGAACGACGAGAGTTTCCGACGCCACTTTAGACCTATGCACCCGGCTCCCTGGGATGGGTAACTCGGGTACTATGGTATCCACGGGTGGGGTGGCTCGGCTCTTCAAACTCTTAAGTTCCAAAGGGTTCGCTCGAAGTCCTCCTAGAAGGGTCCTTAAACTTTAAATTTGCAGCCGCAACTTTCCCATAGAGTTGTACGGAGCACGCGGTCGTGTTTCCTCACTGCACCCGTCTTCCGTGGGTCTCCTGTGTCATCACCTTGGGTGGTTCCTTGGGGTCCCAGCGATTCTACGTGCTCTAGGCACTGTGTCTAGTCAAGTCGTGATTGTTATACCACTATTTTAGTATATGGTTCGGTCTCCCCCTGGAGCCCGCTGTGCATTGTGCTACTTACAACTGTTCTATTGATCCAGTATTGTGTGTTTTATGTTCTATCCTCGTGTAGAGGATAGTAGAGAGTGTTATATTAATAAATACATATTTTTATATAACTACTGTGTGATTCAACTTCATTTAGTCATTCAGGAGGTGATATTCTGGTAAAACAAGCTGCTTTACATTCCTTCAAGATTAAGCCTGAAGGCTGCTCTCCATAGCTACCACTAGGATAGCTTTCAATAAAGGTTATCTTTGACCTCATACATCATAAGGGTCGTGTGGATTGGTAAAAGGTGCCCACTTTAGCTAGTGGACAGCATATACCAAGCCACCGTCTCACATTGGTGTGCAGCGGTTTGGATTCAAGCTTGCTATTGTTTTACCAGATAAATCTCATTGAGTGATTAACTGAAAACCACTAAAGTATTAGGCACATATAATACTTCAAGATTAGAGTAAGTAAGTTCTACTGGAGTTGGATAAGTCAAGGGTCTAGCACACTCTTTCTCCAACTCAAGAGAGTTTAGTCTCCACTTGGTTAGGTAGGTGCCTACACCACATAACACTAGTATGTCTTCTAGAGGAGAAGCCAGTGGCTCTCTGCCAACTAGGTACAATGGCCTCTCATTCCAGGAATTGAAAGCCATGTGTGTGTCTAGGAAGTTGAGGACCGGGAGAAATGCAAACACCCAACGTCTCATTGAGGTGTTACTCTTAGATGATCTTAGAAAGACCCCAGGGTCTGATGAGGTATAAAGAGTGGGTGGTGCAGGGAATGAGGAAAGGCCAGGAAGTGAAACCTTCTTTGACCTGGAATCAAACCCTGACCAGGGGGATCAAGATGATTCCAACCTGGACAACATAGATCTTCCATTAGGTGGGGGAGAAGGCCCCAGTGGCCCTCTCTTTACTCCACCAGGAAGAGTACAGAGTTTACCGAAGAGATCCAGATCTCCCTCTGTAGAATATCGATACTCAGGAACTTCTGTACGGACTTCCATATCCAATAAGAGGGAATCCTCTTATGATAGACAGTGCAAATTTCTAGAGCTTGAGAAAGTCAAGCTCTGGCTCATGAAAGAGCAATTGGCCCTAGACCGGGAATGCCTAGAGCTCCAGAGGGCTACAAAGAGATTGGGACTAGAGTCCCATGGTGGCAGCAACAGTGTCCCTAGGGTTAAGGATTATACTTATGACCATAGGAACCTGAGCAAGATAGTCCCTCCCTACCATAGTGGGGATGACATCCACAAATGGATAACTGCCTTGGAGAGGGCCTGTAAGGTACAGAAGGTCCCCCAAGAGCAATGGGAAGCTATCTTGTGGCTCTCCTTTGCTGACAAAGGTAGAGACAAGCTCCTCACTGTTAGAGAAGAGGATGCTGATAATTATTCAGTTCTGAAGAGTGCTCTCATTGATGGGTTTGGCTTAACCACTGTGAAATACAGGATTAAGTTCAGAGGCACACAGAAAGCACAGACTCAGGACTGGGTTGACTTTGTAGATTGTGCTACTAAGGCTCTGGAAGGCTGGTTACTTGGCAGTAAAGTGAATGATTTCAAGGGATTGTACAATTTAATTATGAGGGAGCAGATCCTTAATAATTGCCAAAATCAGTTGTTGCATCAGTACCTGGTTGACTCTGATCTGACTTCTCCCCAAGAATTGGGAAAGAAGGCAGATTGATGGGTCAGAACCAGGGTGAAGCAGAAAAATCAGAACCAAGGTGGTGATCAAAAGAAGCCTGATGCTAAACCAGCAGATAAGGGTGGGGAGAAGGGTAAAGACCAGAAGTCTCCTTCAGGGCCCCAAAAACCTGCATCTGAGGGTGGGTCACAATCCAACAAGGGTAAAGGCAGAAAGAAGCCTTGGTGTTTCCTGTGTAAGGAAAAGACGCATTGGCCTAGGGATGCCAATTGCGCCAAAGCCAAGGATCCTCCTACCAACACCACTGCCCCTAAGGCAACTGTTCCCCCTAGTTCAGCTCAAAGTGGTGGTGCAGGGAACAAGGGTATAGTAGGGTTAACCCTGGGATCTGAGATGGGTTCTGGCCTAGTCAGAACTCCAGCTCAGGCTGTTCTAGTCTGTGATGGAGGCATGGATGTTGACTCCCCATTTGTCAGTCCCAGTAATCTGGGCAAATACAGACAACAGCCTTTGATCAATGGTAAGGAGGCCATGGCATATAGGGACACAGGAGCCAGTGTCACAATGGTGACTAAGGATCTTGTGAGCCCTGATCAGATCATATTTGGTGAGATGTACCAAGTGACCAATGCTAGCAATGTCAGGGCAGACCATTCCTTGGCAGTTGTTAATTTCAGCTGGGGAGGGGTAACTGGCCCCAAGAAGGTTGTGGTTAGTTCAGACCTCCCTGTAGAATGCTTGTTGGGCAATGATTTGGAGACTTCAGCCTGGGCTGAAGTGGAACTCAGGACACATGCAGCAATGTTGGGCATCTCTGCAGATGTGTTTGCTGTGACCAGGTCACAGGCAAAAACGTCTTCCACTGAACAGGCCCTGGATCCTGGAAAAATGGACCAGGTGCCTTCCAAGAGAAGGAGCAGTAGGGGTAAGGCAGTGTCTTCCCCCCCAGACTCAGAGAGAGGGTCAGTCTCCTGAAAAAGATGATCCAAGTTCCTGTGAAGGAACTGTCTCAGATGAACTTGAACCTGATGAGGTTGAGTTCTTGGGGACAGGGGGTCCTTCCAGGGCAGAGCTGAGTCAGGAGCAGCACAGCTGCCCCTCTCTTGAACCCCCTCAGACAGCAAGCTGCTGCCGAGGCTGCTGGGAGTGCCAGTGGGTCCCACAGGATCTACTGGGGTGATGGACTCCTTTACTCAGAGGGTAGAGACCCCAAGCCTGGTGCTACCAGGAGGTTGGTTATACCTCTGAAGTTTAGGGGCTTCCTATTGACACTGGCACATGACATCCCATAGCAGGACACTTAGGCCAAAGTAAAACCTGGGACAGGCTTGTCCCTCACTTTTACTGGCCTCACATGTCAGAAGACACCAAGGAGTTTTGTCGCTCCCGTACCAACTGTCAAGCCAGTGGTAAAGCAGGTGGTACTACAAAGGCCCCCCTGATACCACTACCTGTGGTGGGGGTTCCCTTTGAGAGGGTTGGGATTGACATTGTTGGTCCCATGGATCCTCCAACTGCATCTGGGCACAGATTTATACTAGTGGTGGTGGACCATGCCACTAGGTATCCAGAGGCAATACCCCTTAGACCCACCACAGCTCCTGTGGTGGCCAGGGCCCTCCTGGGGATTTTTTCCAGAGTGGGTTTCCCTAAGGAGGTTTTAACTGACAGAGGTGCAAACTTTGTCAAGGTACATAACTGCTATGTGGAAGGAGTGTGGAGTGAATTACAAATTCACCACACCCGATCACCCACAATGCATTGAGTTAGTTTAGAGATTCAACAAAACCCAGAAGGGCATGATCATGGGCCTCCCAGAAAAGCTTAGGCGAAAATGGGATGTCCTGTTGCCCTGCCTTCTCTTTGCCTACAGAGAGGTTTCTCAGAAGGGGGTTGGTTGCAGCCCTTTTGAACTTCTGTTTGGACATCCAGTTAGGGGTCCCTTGTGTCTAGTGGAGGGATAGGAGTTACCTCTCAAACCACCTAAACAAGACACAGTGGACTAGGTACTTGGTCTCCGCTCCAGGATGGCTGAGTACATGAAGAAGGCATCCAAAAACCTTGAGGCTAGCCAAGAATTACAGAAAGCTTGGCATGACCAAAAGGCTGTTTTGACTGTGTACCAGCCAGGACAGAAGGTATGGGTGTAGGAGCCTGTGGCACCAGCAGCTCTCCAAGACAAGTGGAGTGGGTCCCATACCATACTTGAGCAGAAGGGAGAGGTTACCTACCTGATGGACCTTGGAACTCCCAGGAGCCCCCACAGGGTGCTCCATGTGAACAGTCTCAAGCCATATTTTGACAGGGCAGACATGGGCTTGCTCATGGCTACTGATGAGGGACAGGAGGAAGAAAGTGACCCACTCCCTGACCTCCTCTCACAGAACTCTGATGATGGTTCAGTTGATGGTGTAGCCTTGGCAGGCAGCCTCACTGAGCAGCAACAGACTGATTGCAGGAAAGTCCTCAATCAGTACAGACACATGTCCTCACTGACTCCCAGTCAGACCACCTGGTGTGCCCATGAAGTGGACACAGGGGAGAGCTTACCTGTAAAGAACAAAATTTACAGACAACCTGACCATGTCAGGGACTGCATCAGGACTGAGGTCCAAAAGATGTTGGAATTGGGAGTAATTGAACCCTTGGATAGCCCTTGGGCTAGTCCAGTTGTCCTGGTACCCAAACCTCACACCCAGGGTGGTAAAAGAGATGAGGTTTTGTGTAGACTACAGGGGGCTCAATGCAGTCACTAGGACTGATGCTCATCCTATTCCAAGGGCAGATGAACTAATAGATACTTTGGCCTCAGCCAAGTTTCTGAGTACATTTGACCTCACAGCTGGCTACTGGCAAATCAGACTAGCTGAGGATGCTAAGCCCAAAACAGCATTTTCAACCCCTAGTGGGCACTATCAATTTGTTGTAATGCCCTTTGGTTTGAAGAATGCACCTGCCACTTTTCAAAGGTTGGTGAATAAAGTTCTCACAGGCCTGGAAGCCTATAGTGCAGCTTATCTTGATGATATTGCTGTCTTTAGCTCCACCTGGGAGGATCACCTGGTCCACCTGAGAAATGTTTTGGAGGCCCTGCAAAAAGCAGGCCTCTATATCAAGGCCACTAAGTGCCAGATAGGGCAGAGTAAGGTTGTGTACCTAGGCCACCTTGTGGGTGGAGGACCGGTTCAACCATTACAGAGCAAAATCCAGACCATAATGGACTGGGTTGCTCCAACTACCCAGACTCAGGTCAGAGCTTTCTCAGGCCTGGCTGGGTACTACAGGAGGTTTGTCAAAGGATATGGATCCATAGTGACCCCTTTGAATGATCTGACCTCTAAAAGAATGCCTAAGAAAGTTAGCTGTCAAAGGCATTTGATGACCTGAAGCAGGCCATGTGCGCTGCTCCCATTCTGCAAAGTCCTGACTATTCCAAACAATTCATTGTTCAAACTGATGCATCGGAGTTGGGGGTAGGGGCTGTGTTATCACAACTGAATGCAGAGGGTCAGGATCAGCCAGTAGCTTTTATAAGCAGAAGGCTGACCCCCAGAGAGAAACGTTGGTCAGCTATTGAGAGGGAAGCCTTTGCTGTGGTTTGGGCTCTGAAGAAGTTGAGGCCATACTTGTTTGGCACTCACTTCATTGTTCAGACAGACCATAAGCCACTCTTATGGCCTAAACAGATGAAGGGTGAAAACCCCAAACTTTTGAGGTGGTCCATTTCCCTGCAGGGGATGGACTATAAGTGGAACATAGACCTGGGAGTAACCATGCCAATGCAGATGGACTCTCCAGATATTTCCACTTAGAAAATGAAGACTCAACTGGTCTAGGTTAGTCTCATGTCCTTGCGTTTGGGCGGGGGGGTTGTTTAGGAAAGTAGTATCTGCTTCTTATGGTTACCCCCACTTTTTGCTTGATGTCTCACTGTTTTTGACTAGTCTGACTGGGATCCTGCTAATCAGGACCTCAGTCTATCTGCTTTCTCCCTTAAATTGACATACATGTACTTTGGTACACTCCAGATTGGATTCTGGGGTACCCTTATCAGTCCCTAGTATATGGTACACCATGTACCCAGGGCATAGGTACCCCAGAGGCCTCCCATGGGCTGAAGCATGTATTATGCCACCCATGAGAGGCCATGCAAAATGGAACTCGAGGTCTGCTACTGCAACCTGTGTAAGATGGTGCTTGCACCACTTACATTCGATATAGGTTCACTATATCTATAGTCACTACACTTAAAACTTATAAGTCACCCCTATAGCAGGCCTTAACAATCCGGAAGGCAGAGTGCTGGGTTTTATGTGAGAGGGTGCCCCTGCATGAGCAGAACCTCTCTGCAGCCTTCGGAGACCATTCTCCCGAGTTGTCTGTGACTCAGCCGGACATATAGGTAGAGGTGTGCATGCTATCTCGAAAACGGCTGCATAGAAACATATCGAGTTTGGTATCAAACACCTTGGAATCATACCTCCACACCAGTAACTGGTGTGGGAGGTATGATTCCACCCTTCTGAAGCGTGCTTTGTGGGGTCACTGGTCTTACCGGTGCCAGCCTTCTCGACCCGAACAGCACAAAATGGATGCTGCCGACTAGAGACACCTTTTTGCCAAGCTCGAGCGAGGAAGGCAGCACAATAGGCATCCTGTCACAGGGAGGTGTGACCACCTCCCAGACAGGATTTAGTGTATTGGGGCTGGGTGGGTGCACTCCTAGAGTGCCTGAAAGTCTGCACTGGGGGCACATTTGGTGTCCCTGTGCATAGTCCAGCTCAAACCAGTTCTGGGAGCTAGTGGCTCCTGCTCTGGCGCGAAACTGGACAAAGGAGATGGGTGTAGCTACCCCTCTGTCCTGCCCCTCCCCTAGGAGGGTCCCCTGAATCTGTCCAAACCTCTCCCGTGGGTATAAAATGGTTACCTGGCTACAGGACATTGGATTTTACGTGGACAAGATTCTACAAAGAAGAAACCACTGACCTTCGACCGTCTGGACACTTGGACTTCGCTGGACCTCGACTGGGCTCGACTTCGTCCCCCTTTCCGTCCGAAGCTTAATTTGTGCCTTGGCTCCATACAGGCTCCGTGCAGGACTTGTGGTGCACTTAAGACAACCGAAGAATCTCCCTTGGGGTGAAGGAGTCACTCCCCTGCTTCGCAGGCACCTAAAGCGCACTGACGGGTCTGCTGCTCCTGAGCTCCTGCGGACTCTGAAGATTTCAGCAACACAGGAGGTGGGTTCCTGAAGGTCCATGAGGTCGATCTGCCCTCTCACCGAGTTTGAGGCCAGTATCCCTCGTGGGGGTTGCGTAACCCGAACCCCTGTGCACAGCGTCCATTTGCAAGTGCATTTGCTTGTTGACGATTCCTGAGTGTAGTCCTGACCCTGAGCAGTATTTGCACCAAAGAACTCCGGCTTCCTCGCACTGTGTGCTCCGTGGGCTGGTGCTTTGCAATCTTGCTCGAGGTCCCCTCCCGCCTCCTGGTCCTTCGGCCTGTGGGTCCCCCTGAGGGTCATCTTGATTGTTCTTGGGCTTTCCTGGTTGCTCCAGACGTGCCCCGACTCCCCATTGCTTGGTGAGTCCACTGTACCTTGCTGGTCCACACCGTCACCTGCTTGACCTTCCTGCTTGTGTTGCTGTTGCCAAGGCTTGTTGGTGCTCCCGCAGGACACTGACACCTCAGCACTCGACATCCTTCGTGGGACAGCTCATCTCCGGCTCCTGGTGGTCCTCAACGTCTCCTGGTCCTCGTGGCTGCAGAGTCAAGCATCCCTTCTTCACACCTGAAGCACCCGACATCAGTGGGCATTCGTCTCCTGAGCCCCTGGTCACTCTGAAGTGACCCAGACTCGGTCCCCTCTGCTTTCAGGTTCCTTCCATCCAGAATCCAGGCTTGGATTCCATCGGACCCTTTTCACCTTCACGGCAGCAGTGCTTCTTCACAGCCTTCCATTGAGAACGACAAGAGTTTCTGACGCCACTTCAGACCTAAGCACCCGGCTCCCCTGGGATAAGTAACTCGGGTACTACGGTATCCACGGGTGGGGTGGCTCTTCAAACTCTTAAGTTCCAAAGGGTTCGCTCGAAGTTCTCCTAGAAGGGTCCTTAAACTTTAACTTTGCAACTGCGACTTTCGCATAGTTATACGGAGCACGCGGTCGTGTTTTCTCACTGCACCCGTCGCCCGTGGGTCTCCTGTGTCCTCACCTTGCGTCCCAGCTATTCTACGTGCACTAGGCACTGTGTCTAGTCAAGTCGTGATTGTTATACCACTATTTTAGTATATGGTTCGGTGTCCCCCTGGAGCCCGCTGTGTATTGTGCTACTTACAACTGTTCTATTGATCCAGTATTGTGTGCTTTGTGTTCTAACCTCGTGTAGAGGATAGTAGAGAGTGTTATATTAATAAATACATATTTTCATATAACTACTGTGTGGTTCTCCTTCATTTAGTCATTCAGGAGGTGAGACTCTGGTAAAACAAGCTGCTTTACATTCCTTCAAGATTAAGCCTGCTCTCCATAGCTACCACTAGGATAGCTTTCATAAAGACTATCTTTGTCCTCCTACATCGTAAGGGTCGTGTGGATTGGTACAAGGTGCCCACTTTAACCAGTGGACAGCATATACCAAGCCACCTTCTCACACAGTACAGCCCTCCGAATTCTCTGTACAGATCCATCACTTAGGTATGCTGTTCCGATGGCAAAATTCTTAAGGTGGATGTGGTTTATTCAATGACAGCAGATCACGGCTGAAAAATTAACGGGAACTTCCTCCCAATCATGTATGCACCTGGGCTAAAGTGATGTGTGGGATCTAATAAGCTTTTAAACGTTCTTTGAGATTAATTGAGACCATTTGTAATTTATATTTTTATTTCTGTCTTACCATGAACTAATGTCCTGGTATTATACCGGGAAATCTGATGCCTATTTTACCATTTTGCACAAAAGTTTTTATCCAAGTTTTTTACTTTATCTATTGTTTTAACTTTTTACCTGTAACACTTTTATGACATGTATTGTCGAATAAAGCATTCTTTGACTTGACTTGATTATTTTGTGAGACCAGCCCGTGTGAATCACAGACTTGATGTAGTGTGAGATGGGAGTTTTCTCTCCCGAGTTTGCCCCCGTATGCTCGGGGAGCTCCGAGCTCATAGAGGCCAACCTGTTTAGGGATAGAGAGCGTCTTGTTGTTTCCTTTGGGCTTTTTGTGAGATAAGGACAGGGACAGTGTGTGAGTTTTCAGAAGTAGCCCCGCGGATGGTGAAGTGGGAGCATGATGAGAGGTCTTCCTTTGTTAGACTCCTACTCTGATGGCTTCCGATTTCCATTGCAGAATAAGTTGGTGGCTGCGATTGAATGACACCCAGGGACTCGGGTTGCTTGCTGTCCCGCCTCCCTTCGCACGTGCCTTCAGGTTCTGGGCTCAGCTGCAGGCTCTCTTGATGTGAGCACAGGCCCTTGTTAGATTGGTCTATTTGCCTCTTTCTGGTCGTACTTCTGGCCAGATTTCTCTTTTTGACCATGCTTTTTAACCGTGCTGCAATTCCAAGAACGTGATGCCACACTGCTGTTTTCCACTGGAGTCTGATGATGCCTTTCTCAGGTCCTTTAGGTCTGTCTGGACTATCTGGGGTGTCTGGGCTGTTTGCTCAGGGACCAGATAATCCTGGCGGTGACGAGATGGAGGGTGAAAAGAGGATGGAGGCGAGGCGATGGAGAAGGGGGGTTGGGGGGGGGGGGAGTCAGAATGGGGCTCTTACTCGTGCTTCCTCTCCCCCTGCTGGAAGACTCACTGGGCGCTTGGTTTAAAGCTCAGGTGCGCTATGATCAGGCCCCCCCCCATTGTCCTCCTACCTCCTGTTGCCTTGCTGCCAGCGCTTGTCCCGGGTCTTGGGGTCCTAAAATCGATGTCCTGGACCTCCCAGGCGTTGCTTTGGCCCCCTTGGGTGGATCACCCAGGCCAGGCGGGGGGGCCCAAGCAGAGGGGCAGAGTACCTCTATACCCCTCCTAGCTCCTGGCCTGGTAAAGCTTCCGCGGGCCCTGCGGTGGTCTCCTGTCACAGGTTGACAGTTGCGGTTGGAGAGGTTATATCCGGCAGGAACAGCAGGAATTGGCGAAATGGCAGCAAAGAGTTTGGGGCCAACGCGAGTGGGGCCTAACGGGCGGACGCAGGCTGCACCCGGAACTAACCGAGCCGTCCCCGCGAATGTCTGCGGCACACTCTGTGGCCGCAGTCTGACGGCAGTCGCACTTGCTGGATGGTATGCCCAGAATACCGCTCCAGCGCGCTGAATTCCGCAGGCACTGACCGGCTCGCCGCAGAAGCAAGGTAACCAGCCGCCCACCTGCCTGTTGTCGGAGCACCAGACCCGCCCCGGAGCTCGTTGCTCACAGACGCCGGGGTAGGATGCGAGGGTGGAAAGCCTCCGCAAAACGGAGCATAAACAAGAGCAGCTCTTCCGTGGCCTCTCCTCCTTGCGTCACGCCACTGCTAGCCTGCCGGGATTTGTCGCAACAGGTAGTGGGTGAGCAAAGTTCTGTTTATTGCATCCTCCTGAAGGTCTGCGGAACGCTTCGCAGTGCTATGATTGTAATGTACTTGACATACGGCAAATTCAACATCTACCACTCTGACGGAGGATGAACATGGCAAGCAGCCCAAAATTATGACCCCTATGTGTAGGGTTAGATGCAGAGATCTGTGTAATTTTATGTGTATTTGTAAAGCATGCGATCACTCGGGAGGGTATGCTGACGCAGGAGCAGTCTGCGCTGATCCATGGATTCGCCTAGTTGAAAAGCCAAGTCTTCAACTTCTTGCGAAATTCAGCACAGATGTGTAGAGGAAGGTCGTTCCAGACTTTCCAAGCAAGGTACGAGAAGGCACTGCTGCCTTTTCAGGGTAGATTGTTTCAGAGTGGAGTGATGCACTGTAAAGAGTGCAGGGGTTCAGACTAGATTAGAGTGGATTGGCATAGTGTGCAGTGTTGTGGAGTGGTGCAGAGTGGAGTAGTGTGGGGTAGAGTGCAGTGACATTGTGTGGAGTCACATTGTGTGGAGTCACATTGTGTGGAGTGGTGCATAGTGGATTAGGGTGAAGTGGAGCGTGCATGGTTAAATTGAAATTACCATTACATAAGCACAGTTTTACTGAAAAAAGTATACAGCACCCAAGCGATAATGTGTGGTAATGTCATCACCTATTGTATTGATTTGCTTTGATCTTATTAAAATATGTTTTCACCACACTTCGGAATTGCAAGAAAATGTGCTTCATTTATGCTGTGCTAATTCTGATATATTCTGAAATATCTGCACAGTTCATTTACAGACATTTGTGTGCTAGAAAAAAAAATCGTACAGCCGTCCTCAGGTGCACCCTTAGTAGCCAGCACGATCGTCACATAAATCCTTTCACTTTAAAGTCAGAGAAAGAAGAGTAAACACCAAGCTCCTTGTTTAGACAGAACTTTACATTGGACCTCTGTTTTGAATGCACAGCAGATGTGACAAGATGATAACAAGATTTAAAGGCCTGTTTACAGAAATCTAGAACTGTTGGAAGAATACAGTAAATAAGGTTTGGACAAGGGAAGGGGCAAACTCGAGCTGGACAGCCTAAAACAAAGCCAGCAAATAGCAAGCAAATGTGAATTAGAAGCCACAAAGCCAATGGTAAGCAATGGGCGTAATGCATTCCCGGGGAAGCTTTCCGAATGTCCTCAAGATCTCGTTAGCAAACCAGACAGCTGTGCTGTCTTCGACCTAATGAAAAAAGATGGCCCACCTTTCAGGGCAGTTTTGAACTTGTCAAAACATACTGTTGTAGAAGTGTTTTACAAGGTATGGAAAAATGTATGCATTTAATTTATGCTGCAGGCAATGCTTATAGTAATATTGGAGAAAAAATTAAAAACTGTCCCCCAAAAAAGAAAAAAACGCCTCACATACTGACCCGTCCGACCAGCCCTTCAGGCACTGCCAGGTTGTCCTATAGGCCAGTCTGAACCTGGTGCTCACACATTCTGGGGGTCGACCATTCTGAGACACAGGCCGTCCACCTGGGGTCAACTGTTTTCCCCCAAAAATGGCCCTAATCCACTGCACCACGAGGGAGTGTGTACGCCCATCTAATGAGCATGTTGTTAGTGTTGATTTCCCTATTACCACAAACATTGCCTGCAGCAAGCTCAGATGCATGAAGTCTTTCTATACTGTACAAAACACCTATACAGCTTGTCTATTCAAATTCAAAACTGCCCCAGTGTTGAAATGTGGGCTACCTTCTAGATGTGGCTTTTCATTTCACTAAAATAAATAAGGGTAAGACTTTTTGAAGACTTTGCGTCATGTTTGCGTGACGTTTTTCACGCAGACCCGACTAAATATCTTTGTTGTATTCTACAAAGAAGCAAAGGGCTATTTGCGTTACTTTGCGTCAGGGAGGCAATCCATGGGTGGTCCGTGGGCTGTTTTTGTGCATCCACTCTTTTTTAGGTCGAGCCTAGCGCAGCGCGCATGCGTAGCTCTAGGAGAGGGCCTCTTGGAATCACTCCAGACTTCCCAGAGACTTATCCGTGTGGGTCGGACACCTCCCACACATTCCATTGGCCCTTGCGTGTGGCTTTCAATAATGAAAGCACACAAATGGCCAAAGACTGGTGCATGTCCCGCCTTTCCTCTAAATGTTCACTCCCATGGCCTTTGGGTCTCGGGAGCGAGCAGCGGCGCGCAGGCTGGCAGCTGGTCGTGGATCAGGTTACTAATTTAACATAGGGCGGTCGCTTTCACTTTCGAGGCCGCGCTTGTTATGGAAAGGGATGTCCTGGTCTCCGCTCTCAGCTCCTGCTTCGGGCCTCCCCCCGGGCACTAGTTACCACATGCTGTTACACTTAACACTTTCTTCACAAATCCCAGACACTGGTCTACATTCTTTGTGTGCTTCCTCGACCGCATTTTAAATGCCGTAATTTGTACTTATTGTTGCAGGCACAACAGCTACGGACTTCCCTTGCCGCATTTCCCCAACCCTAATGGCATTATTTTTTTTTCATTTTAACTTCTATGTGTGCAGCTACAGACTTCCCCGAACGCATTTACACGATTATTTTTTCTAGCTAGTGTTGCAGGCATCACAGCTACGTAACTCCCTCATTGTATCTTTGTGGGAATTTTTTTAAGAAACAGTGGTCTACGATACCGTATTTACAGGATCCTAATTTCTATTCAGTGTTGCAGGCACTAAGGCTATGGAATTTACCGACTGAATATCCCCCACCTTAATGGAAATATTATTTTGTTTGCATACTACGGACATCCACTACCATTTGCAGTGCGTTTTAATTACTGACCGGATGTCATTACACTGTGATAGGCGCACGCCATATAACATTCTTCTTAAATAAGTTGCAATGCGTTCCTGGTTTTTAATGTTTTCAATGTTGCACCAAACGTTACTTTGTGTTTTTTATCGGCACAGTGTTCTACAATACTTTTAAATTGCACAGTTTATGCCCAGGTTTTAGATGTAAAAAAAAAAAATATATATATATAATATAATATAAGCTTGAGGCCGCACACAGCTGCAGGTGAGTTACAAACTCCATTTGAACCAAGCAGGCAGCTTAACATCCCTTTGAAGTCCATGACCTGACGCGTTTCGATGCCGCTGTTTGCATCTCCTCAGAGGCCGTGTCAGCGGAGGTGATTTATGGCTGCCGCATTTCCCCTGCGTGTTTGGGGTTAGTGAGCTATCAGTGCTCCTCCCTTGGTGGAAGTTCATTTTCAAATGCACGCTGGGATATGAGGTCTCATTTTGCCAAATAACGCCCTCTGGTGGGTTACCTCCGCTGCAGCTAATTATGGACGATTATTCTCGGCCCTCCATTGAGCCTTGGATGATACTCTGCCGGCTTCATTAAAGGTACCCTGCAGCTTCGGAAAGAGGAATCTTCCTCTCCCCTAGTCCCGTTGGTTGCGGGCAGTGCGATCCCTCTGCGGCCTGGAACCGCCGCTTAATATGTAACCAAAAACGCCCAGAAGCTTGAGGCCGCACACAGCTGCAGGTGAGTTACCTTTAATGCGTGGATGGAGCAGTTTCCCAGTACACGGCGGCATCTGAGGAAGGCAATTTCTGCCGAAATGCATTATGCCCGATTTGTCTATTAAAGTGCTTCTAAGGATTTCCCCGAGTGCCCTCTAACTTCTTCCTGTCGGAGGGGTGTTTGGTGGATGTTTGCGCGCCAGCCAGAGGCGTGAATAGAGGCCCCGTTCTTCAAGTGGCTGGAACGTTACTGGCAGCAGCTTTGCTGAAAACTTTCGTTTGTCCAAGGTATTGGAGCAGTCCCAGCCCGCCTCGAATGCAAGTTAAGCCAGGGTTGCTGCCAGGTGCAGCTCGTTACTTCACGAGGAGCCAGATGCATTGTCACTCTGACTCACAAGGCTGAAACACGCATGAAAGACTGAACGTTAAGGGGACCCGAGGGAGCACAAAGACATCAAAACAAACTGGGACTTTTTATTCGGACACATCGCGCCTTTTGATTTTAACATCCAAAGACCATTGTGGTTTGTTACAACTTCGTGTCTTCCCCTCGCATTACCTACCCAGGTATGGTGTTTTCTGGGATCTGCAGTTCTTATAGGGCTATGGATGGTAGGCGATCAGGTGAGCCTGGGCTATCTGCACTCCCATCAATGGGTGTGCAGCAAGACATTCAAAATGCGTGGATGGAGCAGTTTCCCAGTACACGGCGGCATCTGAGGAAGGCAATTTCTGCCGAAATGCATTATGCCCGATTTGTCTATTAAAGTGCTTCTAAGGATTTCCCCGAGTGGCCTCTAACTTCTTCCTGTCGGAGGGGTGTTTGGTGGATGTTTGCGCGCCAGCCAGAGGCGTGAATAGAGGCCCCGTTCTTCAAGTGGCTTGAACGTTACTGGCAGCAGCTTTGCTGAAAACTTTCGTTTGTCCAAGGTATTGGAGCAGTCCCAGCCCGCCTCGAATGCAAGTTAAGCCAGGGTTGCTGCCAGGTGCAGCTCGTTACTTCACGAGGAGCCAGATGCATTGTCACTCTGACTCACAAGGCTGAAACACGCATGAAAGACTGAACGTTAAGGGGACCCGAGGGAGCACAAAGACATCAAAACAAACTGGGACTTTTTATTCGGACACATCGCGCCTTTTGATTTTAACATCCAAAGACCATTGTGGTTTGTTACAACTTCGTGTCTTCCCCTCGCATTACCTACCCAGGTATGGTGTTTTCTGGGATCTGCAGTTCTTACAGGGCTATGGATGGTAGGCGATCAGGTGAGCCTGGGCTATCTGCACTCCCATCAATGGGTGTGCAGCAAGACATTCAAAATGCGTGGATGGAGCAGTTTCCCAGTACACGGCGGCATCTGAGGAAGGCAATTTCTGCCGAAATGCATTATGCCCGATTTGTCTATTAAAGTGCTTCTAAGGATTTCCCCGAGTGGCCTCTAACTTCTTCCTGTCGGAGGGGTGTTTGGTGGATATATATATATATACAATAAATTGTCAATGTAGGTTAGAACATTTTTCCGTATTCGAGTGCTCCCATTCTATTTTATTATGGTGCTAGAAGCACAACACAAATGCACGGTGACTTTTTATTACACAAAATACCACTCAGTGCCACATAATTATATGCTACATAATTACACTGCACTCAATGCAACATGCACTCCACATAATATCAATCAGTGCCACATAATTACACGCCACATAATTACTCTACTCAATGCAACATAAATACACTCCACATACCACTCAGTGCCACATAATTACACGCCACATAATTACTCTACTCAATGCAACATAAATACACTCCAGATAATACCACTCAGTGCCACATAATTACACGCCACATAATTACTCTACTCAATGCAACATAAATACACTCCAGATAATACCACTCAGTGCCACATAATTACACGCCACATAGTTACACTCTACTCAATGCAACATAAGTACACTCCAGATAATACCACTCAGTGCCACATAATTACTTGTCACATAATTACACTCTACTGAATGCAGCATAAAAACACTCCACATAATACCACTCAGTGCCACATAATTACACACCACGTAATTACACTCTACTCAATGCAACATAAATACACTCCACATATTACCACTCAGTACTGTAGGAAGGTGGAATCTGACGGCATGGTTGCCCCCACTTTTTTCCTGGTGTTTTGCTGGTTTTCGACTTAGTTTGGCTGGGATCCTGCTATTCAGGACCCCAGCCTATCTGCTTTCCCCTTAAATTGATTGCATGTACTTTAGGTACACCCCAGATTAGATTCTGGGGTACCCTTATAAGTCCCTAGTAAATAGTATACTATGTACCCAGGGCATAGGTACCCCAGAGGCCTCCCAGGGGCTGCAGCATGTATTATGCCACCCCTGAGAGACCATTTAAAATGACACAACAGGTCTGCTACAGCAGCCTGTGTAAGGTGGTGCATGCACCCCTTACTGAGATATAGGTTCCCTATATCTCTCCATATCACTGCACATGTAAACCTATCAGTCACCCCTATGGCAGGCCTTAACAATTCTGAAGGCAGGGTGCTGGGTTTCATGTGAGAAGGTGCCCATGCATGAGCGTGGCCCCTCTGCAGCTTTCGGAATCTTCATTCCGGGGTTGTTTGTGATGCAGCCAGACCATATACTCTTAAGTGCATTATAACCTCGCGGTAAATGCTAACTTGAGAATGGCTGCATGGAAACATGTCGTGTTTGGTGTCAAACACCTTGGAATCATACCTCCACACCAGTACTGGTGTGGGAGGTATGATTCCTCCCTTCTAGAGGGAGAAACATGGCACCACCGGTACACCCGGTACCAGCTTAACAGAACCCTGGCATCACAAAATGGATGCTGCAGCCACAGACACGAGTCTGCCCTCCTGCTGCTGGACGAAACTCCGGCAGGGGAGGCCTGAACAATAGGTTTCCTGTCACAGGGAGGTGTGACCACCTCCCAGACAGGCTCTAGTGTATTGGGGCTGGGTGGGTGCACTCCAAGAGTGCTTTGAAGTCTGCACTGGGGGCACATTTGGTGTCCCTGTGCATAGTCCAGCTCAAACCGGTTGCAGGGGCTACCAGCCCCTGCTCTGGTGCGAAACTGGACAAAGGAAATGGGTGTAGCCACCCCTCTTTCCTGACCCTCCCATAGGTGGGTCCCCAGAGTTTGTCCCACCCCTTCCTTGGGTATAAAGTAGGAACCCTGACTACAGGACTTTGGATTACACCTGGACTAAACTCTGCTACAGAAACCAAGTACTTCGACGATCTGCACAACGCTGATGACTGAAGAATCTCCCTTGGAGTAAAGGAGTTACTCCCCTGCAAGGCAGGCACCTTTAACGCAACTGACCGGTTGGCATCTCCGCAGCTCCTAAGGACTCCGAAGAATATTGCCACACAGGAGGTGGGTTCCCGAGGTCTTAGAGGTCGATCTGTGCCCACAGCAAGTCTGAGGCCCGTATCCCTCGTGGTGACCGTGCAACCCGAACCCCTGGACACTGCGTCCATTTGCAGAAGCATCAGCTCTCCGGCGACCCCTGAGGCTGAGCTTTGGGTTACTTGTAGCCCTGACCCTGAGCAGTAATTACCCCGAAGATTGCTGGCCTACACTCACGGAGTGTTCCGTGGGCCGCCCTTTTGTGATTCCTCTCGAGGTCCCTATGCGATCCCTGGTCCGTTGACCTGTGGGTCCCTAAGAAGGCAACTCTAACTTTGAACGGGCTTCCCTGGTTGCTCCAGACGTGCCCTGACTCTCCATCGCTTGGGGAGTCCCCCGGACCTTGCTGGTCCGCACCAAAGCATCTTTACTCTTCCTGCTTGGGTTGCCATTGCCAAGGCTTGTTGTGATCAATCCGATCACCGACACCCCAGCACTCGACATCCTTCGTGGGACAGCTCGAATCCGGCTCCTGGCCGTCCTCGACGTCTCCTGGTCCCCGTGGCTGCAGAGTCAAGCATCACCTCTTCGCACCTGAAGCACCCGACATCGGTGGGCATTTGATTGCTCCGCTCCTGGTCACGTGAAGTGACCCAGACTCTGTCCCCTCTGCTTTCAGGTTCTTCACATCTTCGATCCAGGCTTGGATCCTCCCGGACACTTTTCTTCTTCACGGCAGCAGCACTTTGCAGCAGATCGCCATTGAAATCAACGACGATTCCCGACAACATTTGCCACCTATGCACCCGGCTTCCCTGGGTGAGGTAATTCGAGTACTCCGGTGCTCCCGTGGGTGTTGGCCCTAGAAACCCTTAAGTCTAAAGGGGTTTGCTCAAAGTCCTCTCCTAAGTGTCCTTTAACATTAACATTCCAACTGCGACTTTCCTCATAGAATCCTACGGCGCTCGCGGCTATGTTCTCACACTGCACACGTCCCCCGTGGGTCTCCTGTGTCACTACCTTGGGTGGTTCCTTGGGGTCCCAGCGATTCTACGTGCTCTAGGCACTGTCTAGTCAAGTCGTGGTTCTTATACCACTTTAATATATGGTTTGGTCTCCCCCTGGAGCCCACTGTGTATTGTGCTATTTACTGTCGTTTTAATACTGTGATACTGTGTATCTTGATCTCTAATCTCATAAAGAGGTTAGTAGAGAGTGTTTAGTAATAAATACATATATTTTATATATACCTTGTGTGGTTCTCCTTTCATTTGGTCATTCAGGAGGTTATAATCTGGTAAACCAAGCTGCTTTACACTCCTTCAAGACTTAGCCTGAAGGCTGCTCTCCACAGCTACCACTAGGATAGCTTTCTATAAGGTTGTCTTTAAACCTACCATCAATAAGGGTAGTTTTGACTGGTGCAAGGTGCCCACTATAACTAGTGGACAGCATATGCCATGCCAACTTCTCACATGTACCACATAATCACACGTCACAATTACTCTATTCAATGCAACATAAATACACTCCACATAATGCCACTCAGTGCCACATAATTACACACCACATAATTACACCCTACTCAATGCAACATAAATACACTCCACATAATGCCACTCAGTGCCACATAATTACACACCACATAATTACACCCTACTCAATGCAACATAAATACACTCTACATAATACCACTCAGTGTGACAGTTACACGCCACATAATTACACTCTATTCAATGCAACATAAATACACCCCACATACCACTCAGTACCACATAATTACAAGCCACTTAATTACACTCTACTCAATGCAACATAAATGCACTCCACATAATACCACTCAGTGCCACATAATTACACGCCACATAATTACTCTACTCATTGCAACATAAATACACAACATAATACCACTCAGTACCACATAATTCCCTTATTTACAGGATCCTAATTTCTATTCAGTGTTGCAGGCACTAAGGCTATGGAATTTACCGACTGAATATCCCCTACCATAATCGAATTATTATTTTGTTTGCATACTAAGGACATCCACTACCATTTGCAGTGCATTTTAATTACTGACAGGATGTAATTACACTGTGATAGGCGCACGCCATATAACATTCTTCTTAAATAAGTTGCAATGCGTTCCTGGTTTTTAATGTTTTCAATGTTGCACCAAATGTTACTTTGTGTTTTTTATCGGCACAGTGTTCTACAATACTTTTAAATTGCACAGTTTATGCCCAGGTTTTAGATGTAAAAAAAAAAAATATATATATATATATATATATACAATAAATTGGCAATGTAGGTTAGAAAATGTTTCCGTATTCGAGCGCTCCCATTCTATTTTATTATGGTGCTAGAAGCACAACACAAATGCACGATGACTTTTTATTACACATAATACCACTCAGTGCCACATAATTACACGCCACATAATTACACTCTAATCAATGCAACATAAAAACACTCCACATAATACCACTCAGTGCCACATAATCATACGTCACATAATTACACTCTAATCAATGCAACATAAATACACTCCACATAATACCACTCAGTGCCACATAATTACACGCCACATTATTACACTCTAATCAATGCAACATAAATACACTCCACATAATACCACTCAGTACCACATAACACTGTGCCACATAATTACTCTACTCAATGCAACAGAAATACACTCCACATAATACCACTCAGTGTGACATAGTTACACGCCACATAATTACTCTACTCAATGCAACATAAATACACCCCACATACCACTCAATACCACATAATTACAAGCCACATAATTACACTCTACTTAATGCAACATAAATATACTCCACATAATACCACTCAGTGCCACATAATTACACGCCACATAATTACACTCTACTCAATGCAACATAAATACACTCCACAAAATACCACTCAGTGCGACAGTTACACGCCACATAATTACACTCTACTCAATGCAACATAAATATACTCCACATAATACCACTCAGTGCCACATAATTACACGCCACATAATTACACTCTACTCAATGCAACATAAATACACTCCACATAAATGCACTCTATGCCACATACCACGAATCAACATAAATGCACTCCACACCATGACACAATTTCACTAAGCATAATTTCACTCAATACCACAGTACCAGGCCTCACCATTCAACTCCACACATTTCCAATACACACCACATAATTACACGCCACATAATTACACTCTACTCATTGCAACATAAATACACTCCATATACCACTCAGTGCCACATAATTACACGCCACATAATTACATTCTACTCAATGCAACATAAATACACTCCACAAAATACCACTCAGTGCGACATAGTTACACGCCACATAATTACACTACTCAATGCAACATAAATACACTCCACATAATACCACTCAGTGCCACATAATTACACGCCACATAATTACACTCTACTCAATGCAACATAAATACACTCCACATACCATTCAGTGCCACATAATTACACGCCACATAATTGCACTCTACTCAATGCAACATAAATACACTCCACATAAATGCACTCTATGCCACATACCACCAATCAACATAAATGCACTCCACACCATGACACAATTTCACTAAGCATAATTTCACTCAATACCACAGTACCAGGCCTCACCATTCAACTCCACACATTTCCAATACACACCACATAATTACACACCAAACAACATATTTCAGTTCCACAACTCCACAATCCACAACGTACCTCCAATACACACCATATAGTGGCACCACCTGAGCACCAAACATCACTCACCACCACCATTTTGCATCAGCGCACCACCTAAGCATCACCTAAGCATCACCTAAACATCACCTAAGCATCACGTCAGTCTGCCCTCGGAATCTGGCATCTGTTGATTCTCCCCTAGTGTCTGTCCGCTGCTCGTGTTCTAATTAAATTACTGTTTTACAACCTCCACTCCCCCCGTTATTTTTGTCCCGCTCCCCATAACAATTTTTTATAACAAACAAGCATGACAACAGGCAGGAAGAAGTTGCCAGCAGTGCAAGTACAAAAAAACTAGAAGACATTTTTATGTTAAAATCTTTTTAATCAGATTGTTCAGTTGTATATAATGTCGTCTTGGTTTGTATAAAGGTAACAAAAATGCTTAATACTTTTTATTATAACTTTTCAACATGATGCACAGCAGCCACAATGCTCTACAACATAGCCAAAAGTTCTGGCTAAACACATAAGGTCCCAAAGGCGAGACCTATTGGCTATGCCAATGCTTGTTTTTAATGCAAATCCAGATCTACAAAGACTTGTAGAAATGGACCTGTGCCAAAACCCAGTGCCTGCCCAAGGCTGGTATAACAAGCTAAATCACTCTACACTACTGTGCAACATTGCACTGTCAACCACTCTATTCTGCACCCTTGCACTCTACTCTGCACCACTCTACGCCACTCTACTGCACTCCAAAGCATTGCACTGTATGCCACTACACTCTATGCCGCTCTACCCTTCTCCACTCTCCATTACTGTACTCTACCCCAATCCATTCTAAGCACTCTAATATCTGCACCCTACTACACTACACTACACTCTACAACACACTACTCTATGCCACCGCACTCTACACCTCCCTGTTCCACTCTGCGCTGTTCCACTCTGGCACTGCAATCTGACCTACGCTCTCCACGCCAATCTATTAAATGCTGCTGCACTGTAAGCCATTGCACTGTACGCTAATGCACTCTACACCACTTTACTCAAAACGAATGCACTCTAGACAATCATCTATGCACCACTGCCCTGTACGCTACTATACTCTACACCACTCTACGCCACAGCACTTTACATAACTGCACTCTGCTCTGCAACACTGCACACTCTGCCACTGAACTCTACGCCATCCTACTCTGTGCCACTGCACTCCACACCACTTCATGCTATGCCTTTCTACTCTGCACCACTTTGCTCTATGCCAGTGCACTCTACCCCACTCTACTATGCATCACAGCACTCTTTGCCACTGCATTCTTCACCACTTCAGTCTAGGCTACTCCACTGTACTCTGCACAACTCTGCTCTGCGCCACTCCACTCCACTCTACTGAACTCTCTGCCACTGCACTCTACGCCATTTCACTCCCTACTCTGAAACAATCTACTGTACGCCACTGCACTCTACTCTGAGCCACACTACTGTACAGCACTGCACTCTATGCCAATGTACTCTACACCACTTTACTCAAACCCAGTGCACCCTACTCCAACTACTCTGCAACTCTGCACTCTATGCCACTATACTCTGTGCCACTGCGCACTAGGCCATTCTTACCATTGTGCTCTGTCACTGCACACTATGCCACTCTGTTTAACTCTGCACTACCGTACTCTGCGCCAATGCAATCTATGCTAGTGCACTCTACGACACTGCACTCTGTGAGACTGCACTCTCCGCCACGGATTTCAACGATACTCTGCTCTGCACCACTGCACTCTACTCTGCGCCACTCAATTCTATGCCACTCTACGCCAAATCACTATATGCCACTAGACTGCATCATTCCACTCTAATCTATTCTCAACCACTGCACTTTACAGCACTCTACCCTGCACCCCTCCACTCTATGCTTCTGGACTCTATGCCAATGCAATTTACTCTGCATCACTTTATGCTACTCTGTGGCGCTGCACTCTACTTTTCACCACTGTACTTTATGCCACTTCGCTTTAGACCACTCCACTCTGACACTCCACAAAAATCTTCTCCATTCTGTGCCACTCTACGATGCTCTACGCAACTCCCTCTATGCCACTCCACACCACTTTATTCCACTCTATTGTATGACACACTGTTCCACTCTGCTCCACTCCACTACTCCATGCCACTCCACTCTGACACTCTACGCCACTGATTCTACAATACTCTACTGTTCTCTGCCATTCCACTCTCCTACACTACTCCACGTTATGCGACTCCACTCTTTGACAGTCTACTCCGCTCTATGCCACTCTACAGCACTCTTCTCCACTCTAGGCAACCCCCTGTACGCCACTGCACTCTGTTCTACACCACTCCACGACACTCTATGCCTCTCCACTCCACTCTGACACTCTACTCTACTCTACGCTACTTAACTCTACTCTACTCTACGCCCTTGCACTATGACATTTACTCCCTCCACAGCATTCTAGTCCCTCCACAACAAACTATGCTGCTCCATGGTACTCCACTCACATCTACCCTACACCACTCTGCGCAACGCTAGTCACTCCACGACTCTCTACACCACTCCATAACACTCCACTCTACTCCACTTTACGACACTCCGCTCCACGCCACTTTCCTCTACCTCACTCTCCTCTACACCACTAACGTTTAGCCATGCTGAACAGCAGTCACGCTAGTGTACAACATGGCTAAACATACTGGCAAAGTCAATAGCTCTTGCATGAGCAAGACCTATTGGCTTTGCCAATGCTTTTTTTTTATATATATTTTTTTTTATACTATTTATATATAAATAGTTGCCCCCAATGGGGCCGTCCTGTGTCTGGGGAGAGTCGACCCCTAGAATGTTTGAGCTCCATTTTATTTCCCCCTTGGGGACGCGATTGCACCCAACAGGGTAAAATATAGATAAAAAAATTAAATACTGTTCCGGGGGGGGGGGTGGTGTGTGTATGTTGACCCATACACTAGGGTGGCCAGCCTCCCCACACGCCAAAACACTATCTCTGGTGTTCCAGTGGTTTTCCCTGATCTCTAGTGGTTCCATGCTCCTGGACCGTAGTGTGTTTCTGATCAACTAGCAGAAAACTGTTTGAGGGAGGCATCGCTGGGAAGGGTAGACTCTCCCCTTTCCAACAATGCCTTCCTCAAATACGAGAAGGCCATTTTCGGTGAGAAATAATCACTGGGCGTGGTGGAGAGAATTCGCCATCTTTTGTCCTCCACAGCCGGTGGATATTTGTGACATCCGTGCACCTCAGGGCGCGCTTATATCGCAGATGGGCAGGGGCTGGAGCAGAAACAATTCTGCTTTATCCCCACCCTGGGGTTTTGAAAAAGGAAACCTCCAGTGCAAGCACCAGCGTTGACCGTTGGTCAACGGCAGCACTGGGGAGGTAGTGAGGGTGTTGGCCAGCAACCGACACCCGTACAAAATGGGTTAATGATACACTCAAAACATTGGCTTTTTCTGTGTAGCAGTGTTAAAAAATGCTTATTAAGATCATAGTCTTTTAAACATCATTGTAAAATTCCAATACATAATTATATTCACCAATGTTATATCTTTAAAATCAAGTAAAATATTACAAAAAGGTTGAAAATCCTTAAAAATCTGCCCACCGCACATAATACAATTACAAAGTGCTTTGCATATAAGAGCCTAATTACATCAGTGCAAGAATCCAAGCAATGTACCCACCACATACATTACAACTACGGAATACATTGCATACAAAAGACTTATTACATCCATGCATGCAACACAATCTTACAAATGGTTAAAATCCTTAAAAATCTATCTACTGCACTAATTGCATGTAAAAATGCATTGGATCACCCCGGAAACAGATGTTGCCACCATTGTCGTCATTCCTAAAACACAGCCGCCTTCGTCTAATTGTGCCGACTACCGCCCAATCTCTTATAAACACAGAGGTTAAAATATTTGCCTCGGTTCTAGCCCATCGGCTGAGGCCCTACCTTACCAAATTGATCCACCCCCGATCCATGTGGGTTTATGCCATCACGGGGGACTAGACACTGCATCCGATGCCTCCATTTGGCTCTAGCAAACCGCCAATCGCTAACGCCCTATTTAGCTTTACTCCTAATTGACATCGACAATGCCTAAGACTCCGTGGATTGGCAATACTTGGATGACGTACTGGTCGAGATGGGTCTAGGTCTATATTTTCGCAATCTGGTTAAGGTCTTGTACTCCCGCCCTCAAGCACGGGTGCTGGTCAGTGGGGCGCTGTCGGAGGCGTTTCCCATTGGAAGAGGAACGAGACAAGGATGCTCCCTCTCACCCCTCCTTTTCGCCTTAGCGATGGAGCTTCTGGCGTGCCTCATTCGGTCTGACGACCGAATTCAGGGATGGAGGAGGCCAGGCTCGGAAGAAGACAAAATCCCTTTGTATGCGGATGACGTCTTGCTCTTCCTTGCGGAACCGGCCCAATCTGGTCCCCACTGTCTCCGGGCATTACACTCCTTTGGACGGGTCTCCGGCCTGCGCCTAAATCCAAGTAAATCGGTTCTGGTCCCTCTACACTTAACAAGAGATTGCTTCGACTGACAATCCACAATACCCATCAGGCGACAATCGTTTAAATAACTGGGAATCTGGATCACATTGCTCCCTGACCTCGCCTGGTCACTTAACATAACCCCACTAGTGAAGAGAGCTAGAGAAGACCTCCGCAAATGGCAGACGCTACCGCTTAACTCCTTAGGGAGAGTCACCCTTTTTAAAATGATGATCCTCCTTAGATTCCTCTATGTAATCTAAAATACCCCATTTTACTTTCCACGGACTTGGTTCAGGGAGCTAGATAGCCTAGCCACTAAATTCCTTTGGGGTGGTCGGAGACCTCGTATAGCTTTAGCCCAATGCTGAATTCCACCCTTTGACTGAGGCATGGGCATGACCAATCTATATTTATACTACCTGGCAACCCGCCTACTCACACTACATGACTGGTTTAATGGGGGCTGGTCCGACCCGGCGTACAGACTCGAACTGAACAAACTAGGTCTACCTAAGATCCAAGCGATGATGTACGGGGGACCCATACCCAGAACTCTACCTGTGGTGACGCAGGCTGTTCTCCTGGCCTGGCGGGCTACTTTGCGCCACACCCACTGGACGAACAAACTGACCCAGTGCACACCACTCTGGCAGGGCACTTGGCTTAGGGAAGTTAGCCAATTAAAAGGATTCCGAACATGGGACCTCATTGGGGTATCTCAGCTTAAGGATGTGTGGGCCGGCGACCACATACGCACCTTCCACGGCCTACAGACCTGACACTCCCTACACCCATCACAATTCTACAGATACTTCCAGCTGCGCCATGCCCTCCATATTCAAATACCGGAAGGCCCGACACAGCTGGAATACAGTCCTCCGGAGGCACAAACCATGAAGGGAAACTTGGGGTAGGGGGGAATTTCACGTATTTACTGCTCCCTAACCAACACTCCAACTAAACTAGATCGGCTCAGGAGTCAATGGGAGAGCTGGGTGGGACCCCTTGAGGAGGAAGATTGGAGGGACGCACTGATGGCACCCAAAACAGTCACCACATCAGCCAGGCTCCAATTGGTCCAACTGTACTACTTGCATGAAGCCTACTCAACCCCCAAGCGCCTTCACAGTGCTGGTTTGAACCCGACTGCATCCTGCACTCTCTGTGACCAAGAACAGGCATACTTCTTTCACATGGTATGGGCCTGCCACCTCCTAGCGCAATATTGGGAATCTATAGAAAGAGAGCTCACATAGATCTTAGGGTGGGAGGTCCCACATAATCCACTAAATACGCTCCTGGGAATCACGGATGGGCTGGATGGGTCCAGGAATGACAAACTATTCCTCAATACGGCCATGATTGTGGCAAAAAGAGACATTGCTGCTAACTGGAAGAATCCCAGCCCACCTAGCATCACGGAGTGGCGCAGGTGGGTGGATTGGTGTGCGGCACAAGAGAAACCCCTGTATGAAGCCCGGGGCTGTCCGGCTAAACACCTCAGGGTCTGGGGGAAATGGCTGGGTCAGATAGAATGAGTATGTCTCACCTCACAGACTGTATATTGTATGGGGCCTCACGGGGTCATGGTCTGCCAAATGCATAACATCCAAAGACAATGTGTTGACTTCTTATGATAGCTGCAATGCATTATACTATGATTATCACTGGTGTATTTTTGTTCAAAAACCAATAAAATTATCCCAAAAAATGTATTGGATATAAAAACCGAATTGCATACGGGCGAAAAGTAATACAATTTGATGAATACAGGCTTTTTTAAATCTGATGCCTTTGTACTTATAAATGTTGACAATCCAACAATGTATGTTAACTTGTACAACGCATGCTAAGGCCACAGCTACAGTTTCCCTCATTGCCGAAGAACTGGTTTATTCTTTTTGATCATGCATATAATTAATTTAATCCTATTCTGAATTTTAATAGAGCACTTCTCATGGTAGGCTTAGGCAATTCAGTGAGATACGGATAGACTGACTGGTCCTATCAGGAGTCTCTCAAAAATTAAGTAGATAACTTTGAGGCCAAGTAACAAAGGTCACTGGCCCAACCTTTTTTGAGCCTCAGATGGGTAGGTAATTCCTTCTTACTCCAGTATTGGAACTTTCATAGATTCCCATAGCTTGTATCATTCCCCGTCGTCGGAATGGGAGTCCCCGGTAAATAAAAAATACCATAGCAGTAGGTACAAAAAAAGAAAAAAGGCCTAGGCCTCATCTCATTTTCTAGCATATCCACCTCTTTTTGTAAAAGAGACCAAAAACACTGAACAGCCAATCAGAACAGCCTCACCCCATAGAACCCTCCTGAGAGAGCCTCAGATTTTCTACCGCACGTTGTGCAAGGGAGTCTCCACTGAGCTCTGCTCAGTTTTTCTTCATTCTTCAACTACTTTGTCATCTCAACTCTTCAAATCTACATTATGTCTGATAAGGAAAAGAAGGCTCTGTTCAAGGCTTGTGCCACCTGCTCCAAAAAGAGGCTTTATGTGGAGGACAAACATAAAGACTGTATTTATTGTTTGTATCCGGACCACAAGGCTACTGACTGCAAGATTTGTAGGACCTTCTCTACAAAAACCTTGCGGACGTCTTGGGTGGGATCCGTGTATTTTCTATTTAAAAGTTTTCCAGTTTGAAAACACTTGCAACCTGTCCCAATCAAGCCCTTACCACCCTGGCCAACCTTTAGTCACTGTTTAGTATTTCATTCCCACAGTATTTTGACACTTTTTATGAGGGGCATTTAATAATTTCTACCAAAAACAAAGTGTAAGGGCTATTGCAATGTAATTCCATGAATTAAGATTGGCTCCCACCCTTATTGCTTTGACCATTACACACTTGGGGAGGTCTAATAGATTTTTCAAACAGATCTCTGGCAACTATTGCCCCTAAAGTCACAACTCTGCCCGGTATAACAATTGAGGAGGGACCATCGCTTTGTATGCAGTCAAAACTGCGTCAAGCGAAGGACCCCTAAAATCCATCTTACATTTCTTAAGCCCTCGTATAGTTGAAGCTGCATGGATTTTTAGGCTTTCAAAATGTACACTCGTATTCAATTTATTATTGAAAATCATACCCAGGTATCTCAGTGGTCACCTCAACTGCCTTCATGCCAGTTGACCACGAAAAAGTCTTACATTTACACCCCAATACTAATATTTTTGGTTTTTCCATGATTATGGTCAAATCATTGGGAACACAATGCTTGTTGAAGGCCTCCAGTTTTCATTGAAGCCCCACTTATGTCATATCAAGTAGGACTAAATAGTCAGCATATAGTATACCGGGGCTATGATTACCCCCCCCCCTGCAATTGGGGAAAAGGGGTGTAAATTAAGTAAAGTTCCGGGCAGGACTGATAAATACAAGGGAAACCGAGTGGGGGCTAATACACACCCTTGACAAAGCCAATTCGGTATAGTGATTTTTATCAGATAAAGATCCTGATTTGTCAAGTCCTTCATTGCCCAATTGCTTCTGTAGAGTTCTTTTAAAACCATCAAAAGATCCCTTCAAATTTCCATACCCTTTAACGTCTGCCAAAGAACATCCAGACAAAGTCAAAAGCAGAGCACAAGTCCAATAAGCAGCAGCATAAATTGCTCTTGATCTCAATTGCTTTTTGTCACATTGACCAATGGCTAAAACAGTGGTCTATGGTCAAGTGGTCTTGCTTAAAGCCACCCTGTTCGACTGGAATAAGATTATTTGCTTCTATCCAGTATTTCATATATAGGAATATGGATTTCGCATAAACGTTCTCTCCTGTACGTATTTGGCTAATAAGCTGATAGTTTTTTGGATTTGATGGGTCATTTTACTTCAGGATAGGTTTTAAAATAGAGCCCCTCCAACTATTGGGAAAGTGTCCTGATCTTGTGCAAGACTAGAATGCTGGCGCAAATAATCTCGACCAACACTCTGTTGCTTTAAAGAAATCTAGCAGGCTAATCATCTGGCCCTGCCACTCTTGATAACTTAAGAGTACTGACTAGTCTTTTTTTAATAATTCTTAGATAAACATGCAAGGATTTGGGGGGTGTGGCCTAGCAAGATGGCCGGAGGGATGTCGTTTTTCATGCTCCTGGCCCAACCGCAAACAAATCCTGAAACATCCTGCTGCCACCCTCCTGCACGAAGGCACTAGACCACTCCCCAACCTGTGCGTTATTCGCGTTCCTGTACTTGATCAGTTGGAAGTGGGGTTCTGTGCCGTTGCTCATAGGGGTGCGGATGGAGCTGCGAGAGCTTGAGGGCCGGATGGGATGTACTGGCGGTGTTTGCGGGGTGCTGTGGTCCACATAAGGAGCTTTCCCAGTGCTCCGGTCCAGTTCCGCCGGAGGGGCCCTCTGCCCCGCAACACGGAGAAAGAGGCAAGAAGGCCTGAGCTACAAACCATCTTGTGCGGCGCGCCTCAAAAAGACAGAGGCAGGGCACGGGGACGTTGACTATTGTGCCTTGCTGCCGGCAGGCGCCAATGAATGTTGTGGAGTGCGGCGAGGTTCCGGGCACAGAAACTGAGGTGGAAACCCCCGGGGGGGGGGGGTTTTAACAGGAGCAGCGGAGCCCTCCATGGCTCATCCTTTTTCGGCCCCCACAGTCAATGAGACTGGGCAGTGGCTGTGAAACTCTACTCAAGCAGCAGCCAAAAATTTTGTTAAGGAGACATCACAAGCAAACCCCAAATTAACCTGTGCTTAACCCTCTGGTAGCTTAGCATAAAAGCAGTCCGGCTTAATTTAGAGGCGATGTGTAAACATTTTTTGCAGCACTTCAAACATCAATAAAGTGAAAATACAACACAAGAAAAATCCCACACCAATGTAGAAAAATAGAGTAAAATTTAATAAATTTGACCCAAAACGACAAAAATCCAATCCGTAGAACTGGATATTTGCAAGTTCAAAGATTTAAGATATGGATAGTGCCTAAAAGCACAGAGCACCACTTGCGGTTATCTGGTCGTGAGAGACCGGGTGAAAGTCAGAAGTTCAGGCCGACCACGATGGAGCGTGGGCTGGGTACACGTACCAGGTTAGTCCTGCTGAAAGAGTGACCTTCTAGAGTCCACTGTGAAAAGTTCAGTTTGCGGTGGAGGAGCAGGGAGAGCGTCGCAAATGATCATCGCTGTAGCGAAGAGCAGGCAGAGCATCACGGATGGTCATCTCTGTAGCGTGAAGAGCAGGCCGAGCATCTCAGATAGTGGTTGATGGAACGCAAAGTTCCTGTCGAACGTAGCAGGCGATTGTTGCTGGAGATTCACTTTGGCTGTCACCGTGGGCTGTCGATGTTGTAACCCGAAGTGCAGATCTCATGTTGCCAGGCATCGCTGCCTGCCGCCGTGGCACAGAGTATCCCGTTGGCAGATGGCAAGATCTTGGCGTGAACAGCCCCGTTCGTGATGGCGAACAGTCCAGAGCGTCGGGGTTTCTCCTTTTCTTGGAGAGGGAGCTAAAGAGATGCCACACCAAGGGTCCAGGACCTGAGAAGTCCATCATCATCATTGTTGGACTTGGCCCTTTTTGGCAGGTTCACCCCTGAACTTTTTGCCTTAAGCTCTGACATGGTGGTAGTGGTTTTAGGCCTCTGGGCACTTTAGCACTGTGGCCCAGTGTAAAGTGCGTGCGCTCTCTGAGTGCGTGTGGTGAGATTGGCCTGCCCTCCCATAGGAATGCATGGGGGATGTGTGTCCATGGTAATTCCTGGTATGAGAGGAGTGCAGGGGCGAGTTTAGTATGTATGAACTCGTGAGAATAAATTCTGCGCAATGGTGTGCGCAGATTTATGGTGACTGGTGGAGAAATGCCACGTTTAGAAGTTGACATTTCTGTGTACTGTGTGTCTGCCTGCCTGATGTGAATTGCATGTCTGGCTTGTGATTGACAGGAGCTGAGAGGTGTGGGTGGCTCCAGGAGCAGGGTGAGTCAGCGCAGGGCTGAATGGAGAGATCTCCATGTAGATGGGTGGGAGGAGTTGCACCTGGGACCTGAATAGGGCTGTGCCTTCCCTCTACAATGCTGGCTCCACCTCCTGTGGTGCGTCTGATGTCCCTAGCCTACACTCTGAAAGGGAAGAGGAGCTTGCCAAAACAAAGTGCTCCAAATCCCCCCTATGCCAGTTCTGACTGGTATCCCCAAGCCCTGTGCTGTGACACAAAGGGATTTTGTGTATAAAAGAGGGGCTGTGACCCCATGAAAATCTTCTTGTGCTGTTTTTGTTCCTGAACCTGCAGGGCGTGCTGCTGCTGGGGCCCAGGGGGAGGCTGCCAGGAGGGCTTGCCTCCCTGGGCCCTGCATTGCCCCTTCATCCCTACAGGAAATGTTTGCTGGGACCTTCTTTTTACCTACAGGACTATTGCTACTAGCGCCTGGGGAGCGCTATATTTTAAATGCCCCAAGGAGGAAAAGGAGCACGAGGGCTCCGCAGCGCGGAGCTGCAATCTTCCTGAGGGAATCCTGACGTGGGGATTCCCCCTGCTGGAGGAGAGAGCGGGGGCTGTTGCAGCGCAGCGCTGCACATGGAGATCGAGGGAATCCCGGCGTGAGGGATTCCCCCGTAATGCGGCTGAGGCGGGAGCCCACCCCGCATTCTTTTTGTATCGAGCGGGAGCCCACCCCGCATTCTGAAGGAGCCTTGCGGGTGCCCACCCCGCATGTGCCTGCTTAAGGGAGCCTACCCCTCATTTCGCCGAAGAGAAGATCTCGGCCGCCGCGATCCGCGGCCCGCCTGGTTGTGGGCGGGGCCTGCGGACGGAAGCGGAAGAGGCCGGGAGCGTGAGTGGCAGTGGCAGTCAGAGACCCGGGCGGGAGCCTACCCCGCGCCGGGACGTGCTGAGGAGGACGGGAGCCTACCCCGCCTCCACGCGCTCCAGTGAGAAGTCCCGGGTCCCAGGAGGGGGCCCGGGTGAAGAGGAAAAGGTGGCAGAGGCCGCCGATGGCAGCACAGGGCTCCCCGGAGGGAAGGGAAGCCCCGCGCCGCGAGAGAAGTGCTGCCTGTCCCGCCGGCTGAGGAGCAGAGTCGTCTGCAGCAAAGAGAGCCGGTGAGTTAAGATGGCATGGGGGGGAGGCGAGATCGAGGCACAAGTGCAGTGCCTACCTCCTGAGCGGTCCCACATGACAGAGGGCCGCTCCAACGGTGGGGCATCTTTTGGTTTTAGAGCCCGTGCCGCTCCCAACGATGGGGGCATGTGTTTAGTGCCACGTGGGGGGTCCAGAGGGCACAGAGGTGCCGGGCCCCTTTTGAGGAAAAATGCCACAGCTGCGCCGCACCAGCGCGGGCAGCTGCAACAAGATGGGCATGAGGTTGAGAAGTCCCCGAGGGGGACACCGGAGGCACAGTGGTGCCAGGGCCTTCACGTGATTCCCAGCTGCAGCGTTTAGGCCACAGTTCTTTGGGGGCAGGTTTGGAGAGAAAGGAGTGAGATGCACTCCTTGGCCCCAGCGCAATTGCGCACATGGATTCCGCTGCATAGGCAGCAGCCCTGACATTCTGGACACAGGGCGTTTGAGCCCCTTGAGAAGGCCAGTTGGCCAGGGGGTCCCTGTTTATGTGATATTAGGAAATGTGATGCTCTACAATGATTTATGCCTCTAATGTGTTTATGCTAATGAGTTTATTGCATACTGCGTGTATGCTGGTGAGGACTAATGCGTAATATGTTTATGCTAATGAGATTATTGCATACTGCGTGTATGCTGGTGAGGACTAATGCGTAATATGTTTATGCTAATGAGATTATTGCATACTGCGTGTATGCTGGTGAGGACTAATGCGTAATATGTTTATGCTGGTGAGGTTATGGTCTAATGCGTTTAGGCTTATGAGGTTGGCGCAGAATGTATTTCGCGCCTAATGTGATACTGTGCATAATGTGGTTTATGTTACAGGATGATGCGGAGTACAGTGGTTACCAGTGAGTACTGGTTGTACGTTTATATGTGCTACATTTACTAAGTTCGATTTGTGCTGGTCCTGACAGTGGTCCAGTTGGCCCTGTCAGGGGTAAATAATCCCTTGTAAATATGACCTAGTGCCAGGTGGCACGATGTATATTATGTGAGTACTATTCTAATGTGTTTTATGATAATACAAAGGCTATTTTTATATATAACCTTGTGTGGAGTTCCTTTTTGTAGTGTGCCTGGAATGTTGTTGCTGTGTGCGTGCGCAAACGCTTTACACATTGCCTCCGGGATAAGCCTGACTGCTCGTGCCAAGCTACCAAGGGGGTGAGCAGGGGTTATCTTTGGCGGGTAACTCCCTCGCCCTGACTAGAGTGGTGGTCTCTGCCTGGCTTTGGCGCAAGCCTTAGCCAACCAGAGATCCCATTTCTAACAATCATCATCTTCATAATCGCTTTATTTTCGGCAATTGCCATAAAAGCAAACACAATGACTTAAAACTATAAAATCTTTCAATAATTAAAGGCTTAAAAACATGAGACCTAAGATAGTTAAAATATCCACAGTTAGAACTAGCAGCATAGAAAGGGAACATCACAGTGGTTTTAGAATGTGAAGTTAAATTTCATCCAACAACTCCTATACTTATTATCTACTATTGCACATGCTTTAGGAAATTTAAAAAAAAAGCTAAATGTAACTTCAACACACAAGAATCACAGGTGCCAAGTAACAGACAACAGGGCAGTCTTGTCTCTCTGTGTCTCCACACACATACAAAAAAAGGTAGACAGCAAAGACAATTGGTTGAGCTGTGTCTGCCCTGAATACCCTAGTTGCAGTTTTGTAGTCCCTAATGCCCAGATTGCGACACAACAGCAGGATCCATTTTCTCCTATGTACATAATACTGCGGACAAAAGTACAGGATATGATCTACAATTTCCTTGCCCTCTAGTCAAAACTGACAACAAGGTCAAGTTCATCGCAGTAAATGATCTGAGCGGCAAGGTCCCAACTCGGAACTTATTGTAGAGTGTCTTAGCAGCTGTAGGCTCAATTGTGTCCATACACATTTCCAAATGATAAGTGTCTTTAAATTCCAGAAAGTGAGAGTGCTTTAACCCCCCCCCCCCCCACCTGTGCAATCTACCATCCACATATTTCATATTTCGAATACCTCTCCTTGAGCATAAACTTGGAAATGCCATAAGACATTTCTGGGTGAGCCCACATGTTACCGCACCCAATCTCCTCAAGTGAATGCTTAATATGTCCCAACTATGGAATCCTGGTGGCCCGAGGAGTTTCATGATGTGACCTGAGAAACACCTCTTGGGCATCAGGAGAGCAGTCCAGGAGAGGCCAGCAGGTGTAGTTGCAGGTCCAGGCAGCAGGTCAGCTAGGTGGATACAGGGAAGCATGTGAAGCTTGTTATGTCCCTGTAGTTTGTAACAGGAGGTCGGTCAGCTGACACTTGGAGTCACTTAAGCCTGGGATAAAGGATTCAGGTTCAGTCTTCCTTCTCAGCAAGCTGGGCAGCAGGGTAGCAGTCTTTCTGGCAGCAAAGCAGCAGTACAGTCTGTAGTATCCACAGGTCCAGAGATGTACTGAAGTGTTGGGTCTGAGGGTCCATTATTTATACCTAGTGTCCACTTTGCAGTACGAGAAGTTTCTAAAGGCTTCCACCCCCAGAGGTGGTAGGAATTTCCTGCCACTTGTCTGAGGTCACAAAAGATTAGTGTCAAACCCTTTGTGAGCGTGCTCCATCCTGCCAACACCTGTTCCCCCTTTGTCTCACTGTTAGAAATGGGGGTCTCTAGTTGGCCATGGCTGGCGCCAATGCCCAAATAGGGACCCTTCTTCCTAAGTCAGGGCAAGTGGGCTACCCCCTTTGACAACCCCTGCTCAACTCTGTGGTAACGTAGCACGAGCAGTTAGGCCTATCTCAGAGGCAGTGTGTGAAGCATTTATGACCATGCACAATAAGGCAGTAACGACACCACAAAAGGACACAACTCATGGAGGTATAGAAAAATAGTATCTTTATCTAAGGTTTAGTACGAGACTCTCAAAAGCGTTTTAACCAGTCACAATGCACGTAAATCAGTAGGGACTTTAAAAAGGCAATACCGTATTCACCAGAACGTGGCACTGACTGAGTTCAAGGCCTGGGTCTACGCGACCCGTTGCGCACCAGATACCTGCCGTAGGACGGGGACACAGTAAGTAGCTTCTCGAAGAAGCGGAGACGGTAACAGGCGGACTCCCAGCGACCACAGTCCTCGACTGCAGTGGGCCGCAACGTGCACTCCCAATGATTCGGGCACTCTGGGACAGGCGGGCTCCCAGCGGCAGCAGCACGCGGCTGCGGCGGCCCGGGCTGGTGGTGGCGATGACTCTCGTCATGCAGCTCCGTGGTGGGCGCACAGCGGCAGCAGCTCTCTCCTGGCTGCGGCGGCCTACAGGGCGATTCACGATGATGCAACGTTGGCAAAGATGTGGGCACTCAGCAGCAGCAGCTTTCTCTTAACTGCGGCGGCCCACAGGACAAATCACAATGGTGCGAAGTTGGCAAAGGTGCGGGCACTCGGCGGCAGCAGCTCTCTCTTAGCTGCGGCGGCCCACAGGACAACTCACAATGATGCACAGTTAGCAAAGGTGCGAGTACTCAGCGGCAGCAGCTCTCTCCCAGCTGCGGCGGCCCACAGGACAAATCACGATGATACACAGCTGACACAAGTGCGGGCACTCGGCGGCAACAGCTCTCGCTTAGCTGCGGCGGCCCACAGGACAAATCACGATGATACACATCTGACACAAGTGCGGGCACTCGGCGGCAACAGCTCTCTTAGCTGCGGCGGCCCACAGGACAAATCACGATGATGCACAGCGGACACAAGTGCAGGCACTCGGCGGCAACAGCTCTTAGCTGCGGCGGCCCACAGGGCAAGTCACGATGATGCACAGCTGACACAAGTGCGGGCACTCAGCGGCAACAGCTCTCTTTTAGCTGCGGCGGCCCCCAGGACCAATCACGATGATGCACAGCGGACACAAGTGCGGGCACTCAGCGGCCACAGCTCTCTTAGCTGGGGCAGCCCCCAGGACAAATCACGATAATGCACAGCTGGCACAAGTGCGGGCACTCAGCGGCAACAGCTCTCTTAGCTGCGGCGGCCCACACCGATTCAGCGAAGGTTCTGAAGATTCAAATTAAGGCGGGCGCTCAGCGGCGGCAGCTCTCTTAGCTGCGGTGGCCCACACAGGTTCAGCGAAGGTTCAGAAGATTCAAATTAAGGCGGGCGCTCAGCGGCGGCAGCTCTCTTAGCTGCGGCGGCCCACACAGAGTTAACAAGGGTTACCAGTCCGCGTTCCTCACAGTAGAACTAGAGGTTCCGGATTACTCGACGGAGGCCTCACCTGCAAGTAGAATCCCTAGCACAGGAATTCAGGCGGCTGACTGGGTGAAGTCTAATGTCCCTGAGACTTCAGCAGGAGGCGCTCTCAATTCAGGCCCTCGGGTAGTTTCTTCAGCAAGCTTGGTGAAAGTTTCAAAGTCCTTTCCTCTGTCCGCTCGGACAGAGTTTCGTCTTGACATCCAGAAGGCACACACCTGAAAGGTATCAGCCCAGCGTTTTATACTTAACAAGTCTTTGTTCTCTGCAGTCACAAATCACTGCATCCAGCCAGAACCAGTTCGGTGGGGTCGGGGAGCACTTGGTTTACGAGGCGACATCCTGCCCTTTGAGAATCTGGGGGTCTGCTATCAGACGCCCAGTGGGAGGTGGAGCCATCATTCACCTTGCCAGGCACGGCCCTGCTCAGATCAAAGAGTCACCCCTCACCCTACTCTAAATGCCGATCTCTCTCTCCAGCCAGGTCTGACCCAGCTGGCCCTGCTGCTCCAAAACCAGATGGCCAATACACACGCTAGCAAAGCCTACATGAAAGCTTAGGCCAGAAAATACCTAGTTTCTAGTAGAGGCATTTTCGAACACGGGCTACGCTAATAATCCTTTCTAAAAGATGTATCTCAATGTTCTGAGCTTAAACATATCAAATTCGACGTTCCTATCAGGTTCCTGGGGGCAGGTAGGATTAGGGCACGTAATGCTCAGCCTGCCCATTCTGGCCTATGAGAACGGATAGCCTCACAATAGTAGACCGGGAAATGGAGGGTAACTCGCTATTAGAACATGCTACACAGACATACTTTGAAAGCTGCTTCGGTGGGTAGCGCAAATCAGCGCTGCAGGCCCACCAGCAGTATTTGGTCTACCAGCCCTGGGCACACACAGTGCACTGATACTAGGGCTGACAGGTAAACCAAACGAGCCAATTATGGCTATCCCAATTCATACAGTTATCTTTACACAGGGAGCATTCGCGCTGTGTCACTGATTGGCAGTGGCACAGCGCCCAGAGCATCTAAATCCAGCCAACATAAAAGGTCAGAAGCGAAAAGAGGAAGGGAGACCCGCGCCAATGATGCCAGGTCTAACACTCACTATCTGGTAGGAATACACAAAGGTAACCACCAGCTGCACATAGTCGTGACCCTGGATACAGGCTGCAGGCACCAAATGGTTAGGACAAGAAAATGCCAGCTTTCTAAAAGTGCAAAAAGAACAATTGGACAGAAAGCAGAACACTGTCATACATTCACCCCTGTGCAGAGATCTGGGCCTAAATCCATCGTTTTTTTTGCTCCGCATGCCATTCCAGTTTGAACCCAGCCATATGCAAATCAGTCTTGACCCTGCTCCCAGTGGGAACAGTCCAGCCTGAACTCCCAGGCCAGGTCCTCCCTGGACTGGAAACAGGCATCCGAGGACCGGTTTTGGGGTTTCACCCCTCATCAGCCAGGATAGCTTGACTCCAGTGGCATGGAGAGCACGGGACCCACATCGGGCATACCCGTCCCACTCTGGGTGACAAATGCAACAAGCATTTGCAATGCAATAGGTCTCGCATTTACGAGAGTTTAAGCTATTGGCATTGTAAATGGCAATGCCTTTTATTTAGGTTTTAAAAACAAAAACAAAAAAAAGGCATTGTTATTTACAATGCCAATAGCTCAAACTTGTGTAAATGCGAGACCTATTGCATTGCAAATGCTTGTTCTGTGAGGAGTGCGAGTGCTGTCAGTATTGGGAAGGTATTGCTTTTCCAACGAAAGTGTTTTAAACAGTTTAAAACACGCTGTGTACTTATTTAAATATGGACGAGTCTTACTCTTGGAAGAACGCTGCAGCAATTGTTGCTAGGCAAAGTCCTCTTCCGCCATTCCATAATGAAGATGTCCAAGGATTGGAGGCATGGGGCATTAAGAACTCAGGCTGGTAATTTCTTTACTTTCAAGAACCCTTGCCCATGACTGCTGGCAGTCCACCACCACCCATCGACCACACATAGAACACTTGACCACCACATCAAGTACACACCCGATTGAGTTTACTGGTGTCACCAAGTACTTGCTACAGTAGCAGGGCGCCTAACTGCTCACAGCCATTCACCCCCTTTGCTCAGGAATGGCCTCCAGCCTCATGCAAACAGCTCTGAGCAGGTTATAGCAGCTGCTCTACCCAGGTTTTACCAACCCTAAAGCGCTCCACCTGCCCTTGTGAGAACATAGTGGGCTAGTGCAGGCAGTGAACTTGATAGCATGATTTGCCAACACAAAGGATTACTATACTGCACATGTGCTGAAGAGCATGTTTTTTTAAGAGTGGCATATTACATAAACAAGCATAGGTGGGGAATCCAGTGTGTCATGCCACACAGGCCTTGCTCCTGCTGGCAGAAACGACCCGACATGTTATGGCTATTTTCCACCGAATACTGTCATAGCAGCTGTTGGAATTTGTGGTCTCAGAGCAGGTGGCACTCGGGGAGACGGGCAGTAGAGGGCTGGTTTCTTCCGAGGCAGTAACAATGCACCTCCATAGCACTTCATGTGAGAATTGGTTTAACAGTGTGAGAGGAACCAAGGTAATCAGCAGTTACTGGGTTTCACTTGGGACACTTAGCATCTTTTAATTCTTTTGTTATGGCGGCAACTACTGGAAGCAAAGTGAGCACCAAGTACACACATTTAGCACTCAGGATACCAAGGCGAGCAATCAGAGTCTTACTCAAGGAGGTGTTGTGAGATAGATACTTATAACTCCACAAAACACAGAGTAATGCAATAAATCGATGTCCAGCAGTGCTTTTATTTTTGAAAAAATAAAATGTACTTTATTTAATTCACAGATCACTTAATACTACAAAGAAAAATTACATGTGTACACAATCAAAACGTGACATCTCGAATACCTCATAAACTACAAATCTTTGTAAAAGGTCTGTTAGTGTTAATGTAAAAACTCCTTCCTCTGCGATTGTCATAGAATTAAAGCAAAATCCCTTCCTAATGTAGTTGGCACTGGGTCAGTGTCAACACAATCTTAAACAGTTATAAGCAATTAAATCACTCCATAGATGAGCTAACAACTGTTGCCGACTCAAATGCCTATAAAAAAACGAGCTGTAACTGGACTACGGAAAAGATTACGCTTAAATCTACACTTCTTGGTGACAATCCTAATCACGTGTTTAGTGCTACCACGAGGAAGAGGATCGAGATGTTAATACCCGGTATGACGTCGTCTGCTGCCCTGCCAAAAGCTGGCGTGACGGTGTACCTGCGCTTTTTGATGGCGATTACAGGCTAGCCTTTACCCTGCTGGGCAGGCGAAGGGTGAGGACATTGCCAGCTGAACGCGTGCATATCTCCTGTCCTGCGTGCGCGCAGAGAGGGAGGGAGCGGCGAGCCGTACGCACGTGCACATCTCCTGTCCTCGCACGCCTGCTGTCTTTTATGCTAACGTCTTCAGCCGTACACGTGCACATGTCCTGTCTTCTGGCTGAGAGGCAGCATGGAGGAAGCAAGTGTGGACGACGAGACCATGGAGGACCCGAACCACAACAGCTGGGAGCGGCAGGGGCAGTCTTGCGAAGCAGACACCACCGACCGTGCCCGCCAACGGTGAGCCCCCGGGGAGCAGGGCAGCTAAAAGCGGAACTGCCCTGAACATCAGCACCACCGCCAGCAAGTTCGTGAGTGTTGGGGAAGTGACGGGAGATTTGGGGTGGGGGAGAAGGTTGCCTGGAGGAGTACCTAAAAGGCTGTGAAGCAGGGCAGCACGCGCTTCCCTGGGCAGAGGCAGAGCTGAGGCATCGCTAGGCGAGATCTAACGAGGACGGAAGGGGGACAGGAGATGTGCACATCGCGTGTCTGTACGTGCGTGTTCGGCGCGTTCACAATTGCAGTCCGTCCTGCGCGTGCACATCTCCTGTCTCCCTTCCGAAGCAAGTCGACGACAATAAGTCTCGCTAGCGACAGCGCTTCGCGCTGCGTCGCTAGGTCGAGACCTAAAAAGAATAATTGATGGACAGAATGCAGAACAATGTCATACATTCTCCTCCAGTACAGAGATCTGGGCCTAAATTTATCGTTTTTTCACTTCCAATGCCAAAAGAACGATTGATTTAACCCAGATCTATTGACTGGGGGTGAATGTTTGATTTGCTCTGCATTCCGTCCGTCATCTGTGTCTCTTCAGCTTTCTAAAAGTGGCATTTTTAGAATTGTGACTTGCAGATAAGTTCACCATCAGACTGCAGATTAAGAAGTGTAAACATCTGAAAAACAAAGCAGCAAGCTTTTGCCATCTAGGCATCCAGGATCTGTAACAACTTCCCTGTATCCATTAGGACCACCCCAGCGCTGCTCCAACTTAGGAAAGAGAGGAAGATGTACCTCTTTAAATAACAATACAACACAATGCATTAACCATCCACAAACTAGTTGCATCTCCTATCGCTCGTTGACCTTATGCTCAATTTTGACCACGTGTAGTGTTCTGCTGCCTTTTAGCTAGGTTTCGTTCACGCTATAGAAATAGATACATGTATAAACACTTTACTTGCCCAAATTTACACTTTTCACGTTCGAACGTGAAGCCTAACAACGGACAATATGTTCCTCAAGGTTTATATTCTGTTCCACAATATTCTGCCCACAGACCAAAATGTTGCCTGTACTACTCTAGCCCATTTCACATCCTTCAGATAATGTTAGACATGAGTCTTCGGGACACGGCTTAGGCACTGGCCAGGCTGAATGTTTTTTACTGGAATTCTCTCTCTGGTTTGAGGAAAGCTGTACAGACCTGGATTCTTTAGCTCAGCTTTTCAAGTCTATCGTGGAAAAAAGAATGGATCATGAGGTCTGAGTGAATGAGACGGTCTATAACTTGAGCATTCTTTCGCCACAAAGTTTTACTATTTTCTTTTATTCTTGATTTAAAAACTGGCTAACACGTGTTTCACGACACTAAGGTCACTTCATCAGGGCCTTACAAATACTAATCAGTAATGATGCAAATTATTATACTTGTGAAAATGAATAACCAAAAGCAGATGGTGAACATAACCAGATTACAGAAAGGGGAGGATAATGAGGAAAAAGCATATTGACACTAAGAATCACAGATGAATATCTCTGAAAAATAAAAATTATTATTGTCTGTTAGTTTTATAGCGGTAAAGTGCCTGGAATGGATCTTTTTGAGAGCAATAATACCTTGAAATCAAAAGTGGAAAAATGTAAAAAAATATAACTCAAAGAGTGCAAAACAAAAGGAAGATGAAAAGAGAAGACTATATCCGCTCACTGGAGTCCCAATGTGATCAAACTTAACTCTAAAAACATTTTTGAAAAGTGAAGTGACGTCAAGAAGCACATAGAAAGCATGCTAAGAAAATTATATCCCAAAATGAATATCCAGAAAAGGCCAGTACTCGTGTTTAAAAGGAATTTTGTCATGACCGTGCAAAAAAATAAAAAAGCATATGATGCAAGTGCTCATTCTCCCACGTGCTCAATTGTAAGAAAAATGTTATTGAAAATGACATCCTCAAAAAAATGTTTAAAAAAACTAAAGTATTTACACAACATGATTCTTATATTAATGACCTATTAATTACAGATAATTTCACAGTAATGAGGTGCTTCACAGGATAACGATATACTTTAATCTCTGCAAAATGAATTTGATGAAAGTGGTACTCAATCAGTAAAATTTATCAACTAATCACTTAATTTCATAATAACAAGAGTTGTCTGGCATGTCTATACTCAATCGTATCTCAAATGCCCAAATTGTGGATTATAGAGCAGTGGCCAATTAAGTAACTGTTTCTTTTAAGTCAGAACTGAAGCATAAGTAAAAAAATAAATTTAAAAAAAGTACATTAAACCGAGGCTCCAAGCTATATGGAGAACGTAGTGTTGATTTATTAATGAACAATTTAGAAGGTCCTTCCAATCCCATGCAGAAATAGCAATTAAGTGGCCAATCCACTCAGATTAAATTCTTAAAAAGCCAAATGACCGAATACAGCAAAAACGAAATACTAATTAATACAATCTAACTTTAGAAAAGAGCAGGGGGCACCATTTCAGATTAAAAAGCTACCCTAGTGTATGATTTACAGCCATATTTGGCTTCTAAAGCTCACTCTGCTGCTATTTTCAATGTACAACGAGAACATGCCCTCATAATCTCACAGAACTCATCGACAAAGGACGCATATGTGAAACAACTAAATGTTGCATCAAATCGGACGTTCGAGGCTCCAGCTGCCGTAATTTTAAAAGGGGAATGGTGTAGTTTGTCTAATATTTAATGTGAAAAGCTGCAAAAAATTGGTCGGTATATAAGTGAAATTCTCACTCTACAGTGCAAGACTATTCCTTACCGGCATGATAACCGACTGTGATCCAGCTTGGTTCCTTACGTCCTTTAAAACGGAGTTCACCAGACAATGATACCAACGCCATTTTAAAGGTTTCCCCTAATGCGAATCAGTCAGTTATCATGCCGGCAAGGAACTTAATTTAATTGATACTGTTTTTTTAGGTCGATCCTAATGACTTTGAGGCATGCTTTGTTGCAGTATGTACTTGTAGCCCTAACCACTCTCCGCCCATATTTGTCATTGGCTTGTGTCATTGTCCTTCATAAATGTTGGCTTCTGATTGGTTAATAGGCTTGTTAGTCCCTCCTTAGTACCGCCTTGTCTTCATTTGTAACCTCCCATGAGGACTGGCCCTTTTACTTTGGTTGTTACACGTATGCTTTAATTAGAGCCTCAGGGAACTATTTTCTTAATTGGCTTTCTTCTGCCTGCTGTTGCAGGCAGGACACGCTCTCTCTCTTACAACTCTTTTTTCAAATGTAAGCAGCACGGCCGCCTCAGATGGGATAATGGCGGACGTGCTTTTCTTTTACCTGAACATGGGCGTGCTTGTTTTGTTATAGTGGATCGTCAGCTGTCCATTGATATCACCATGGCCCTACGACTTAAAACATGATTGCTCATATTTCAAGCAGCTGGGTACTGTTTCGCTTAGGTAGTTTGATGCTCACTAGGGACCTCTAGGAGCAGCTTGCGGTACTGCACCTAGACATGCAGTGCTGGTGCCTTGCTCACTAGGGACCATTTTCTGTGGCAGACGTGGAGTTTACAATTCAACTTTGCATTGCTTTCCTGTCCCGGACAGTTGCTAGAGGCCGCTCTGCTCCTCCGTTGCCTTTCAGGCTTTGCGGGCGAGGCCATTGGAGGAGTGGGCTGGGTAGAGCCGGGGCCGCTGTATCTCCTTGGCTCTCGGAGATCCCAAACGGGTACATGCAGCTCCTTTCTGCTAATCCCTTCCCTAACTTTCCAAAACGGTCAGAGGCAGACCAGCTCGCTGAGTCATTCTTTGTTACTCACCTAGTCTGATAAATTTTTGCAACATTTCTTCCGTCAGCCTGAATTATTCTTAAATGCATGGTGACAAGAGGCTCGGATAAGATTCTTCCTGTTTCTCATGCTAAGCCATAGCATGGCCATTAGAGGAGGGGGAGGGTTAGGGGTAGAGCCGGGCGCCCTTCAAGATGCTCACACCCTGCATAGCTCAAGAAGCTCACAAAATAATGCCATGGCTTAACAAGAGAAACAGCAAGAATGTTATCTGAGCCTATTACAATTAGCTTATAGATGCAGACATGTGAGCCATTTTTTTAATTTAATTCACTAATAGGGAGCATTTTTATTTTGGTGCCCGTGCATATTCTCTATCTCAGTGTGACCCTGATAGTTGGCAACCCACTAGCAATTCCTTTGATATTTACTAAATACCAGGCAGTTGGGGTATACCTGCTACTTGCTACCAAATGGGTTTTTGGACACAATGAATGAACTGGAAAAAGAAAATGCGATGTGTTTTCACAAGCATAATTAAGCTGATTGTTGGTGTCTCATCAGTTCCATTTGTTTCAGTTGGCGATTTTTAATATGAACATTTTCAATTTTTTTTGTTTACTAGAATTTCATACTAGTGTGCAGCAGGAAGGTTTTGGTACGTGAAGTAACAGTAGATGGTGTAGCACCCAGGATAATGTGCTGCATTGCTAAATACTTATAACATCCCAATAGCGAGACCTATTGGCTATGCCAATGCTTGTTTTTTTTTAATAGCTACTAACAGAATAGGATACACTAAAATAGTCTCGACCTTTTTGTTTATAACCTGCACAATAGGAACAAGGGATATTGTTGGGCTCCTGCACCTTACACGCAATTACATTTTTATCCCATTTACTGCATTGAACTTTTTCACTTTGTAATTTAAACAGTTGGCCTCTGTTTTCGTCAAAAAAAAAAAAAAATTAAGTTGTGATACTTGTGCAGACAGCAGTATGCTTCAGTTGATACCAGAATTATGACACGTGACCCCTCAGCACAGTCATGTTCAGGGGTCTCATCAGAATCATCAGAATCATGTTGCCAAATTAACAGGTGGGCCTCTTTCAGTGGTGATATTAGTGCTAGACAACAAGTTGACCTCATAACCTGAGCGCCTGGCTGCCCAAAAATGTTGTGTTGCTGCGGATGACTACAACTGTACCGAATGTGGCACATAAACAATACAAGGGTAGTCCACAATGGGGACTGTGCTCTCTACCATCACAACCGCTGCGGCAACCGCTCCCAAACAAGATGGATGCCCAGTCACTGCTGAAGGCAAAGTCAACTAGTAGTATGCCACATGTCTTTTTCCAGTGCCATTTTGCTGTGTCAGCACATCATTTGCAATTCTATTTTGTTCTGACGCAGATGGAAGGGCAGTTTGATATCTAGTATCCCCAATGCAGCCCAGTGCACAATGTCTCTTTCATTTTCTTGAAACAGTCTACAAGTTCATTAGTCTATTCAATATTGTTGGGTGCATCTTTTAGTGTACATTGTCTCAAGATGGCAGCATAGAATCTGTACTCTGGTATCCACTGGTGGCTGTGGTTCATCATTACTGGGAAAGACATAATTTCTGTCTTGGTGGACGGGAGCTGCATGCTCTGAATCCATTTTATTCTGTCAGGTAATGTGCAGCGTGTACCTTTGGACACCACATAACCCACGCAAGTCACCTTTTTTAGTAGCATTAACACTTTTACACTTTTACACTGAGACTTTGTGTTCTCTCTCCTGGAGGTAGTTTAGCAGAGCTACAGTATCTGTATTACAGGCCTCAAGTAATGGATATGTATCAAGGAGGTCATCAGCGTACTGCAAGATGACGCTACCACCTTCCAGGTGTAGGCTGTCCAAGTCTATCTTTACTGCCAGCTCATAGACCGTGGGATCTCAGTGTAGCCTTGGGCCAGTCGTGTAAAAGTGTACTGGGCATCTTTTATGGTAAAGACAAAGCTGACCTCATTCTCTGAATGGACTTTTATTGAAACAAACGCAGATGACAAGTCTACGACAGTGAAGTACTCTGTCTCTACGGGTATAGAAGATAATATAGCATTGGTATCGGGCACAACAGGTGCTAAGGGAACCACAAGTTATGTATCTGGCGTAAATCCTGTATGAATTTATAGTGTCCTGTATTGCCCTTGGGCAGTAATGATGATAATAATAATACTATTAAGGGGCTAGTGGTCTTTTTTTATGATGCCCTGTTGTAAGAGACTCAATCACAGGTCTTATTCCCTTCTCTGCCTGAGGTGACAGTCTTTTCTGACGCACATAAGATAATTCTGCATTCTCTAAGTGTCACTTTATGAGGAGGGCACTTTTCAGCAATCCTTCCTCATTTTTGCCTTTTGTCCAAACCTCTGAGTTCACCTGCTCAAGAACCTTGTGTTTAGTAATCTGTCAAGCCATATTCCTTTCAATCTTTTCAAAAACTGCACTCCTGTAATTTCTGAGCATGCACAAAGTCCAACACCATCCTTCACCATATCCCAACACAGACACAATTCACAGTGGAAATATAAACTCTGTAGTTCTTTTTTTATTTTATATATAATTTTATGTTCGAGGCATGTGAGCTGCAGAGCTCACACTGTGCATTAGATCGCCATCTGGTGTTGGGCTCGGATGCTTGCACTTTGTTGTTGTCTTCGAAGAAGTCTTTGTAGTCATGTGATAGGTGACTCCTCCTTAGGACAATAGTGCGCATGGGCATCGACTCCATCCTCAGATTGTTTTTTTCCGCCATCGGGTTCGGATGCATTTCGACACTCCGGTTCGAAACTCGTTTTTTGCAGCGTTTTCCACTTTTCAACGCCTACTACCGACATCGACATCTCGACGTCCCTTCCTCGATCTCCTTTCCAGCCGTCGACGCGGGCCGTTGGGCCCATCGACGCCGTAAGGCCTACTGCCCATGGAAAGGACGCCATTCCGAAAATGCCCCCAATGTGGAGCAAAGTTTCCACATAGTGACCACCACCAGGTCTGTAATCGGTGCCTCTCACCAGACCATAACGAGGCCACTTGTCCGGCCTGCGCCTCCTTCCGCTCCAAGAAGACAATCCGAGATCGTCGAGCCCGAAGGCACATCATGGCGCACAGGTCCGCTCCGGAACCCGTCAACATCTTCGACGAGGGTCCCGATGTTCCGGAAGAAGACTCCGAAGACCTCGCTATCATCTCCGAGGCAGAGGACTCCGACAGTTCCATCCCTTCAGGGCAGCGTGTGAGTACTACTGCCCCTGCCCCAACCCTCCCTGCAAAATCGAAGGCACCGGTCAGTACTTCGCCTACGGGCCCCAGTCGAGACCGTAAACGTGTTTCGGACGCCCCGCCTTCGGGCTCGGCACCGAACAAGAAAACAAAGCCTTCTAGTTCCTCGGCACCGACCAAACCTCATGTGCCCGTTACACCGGCACCTTCGGCGCCGAAACACAAAGACCACCCGGCGCCGAAATCCAGCTCGGTCCCCAAATCCGCCTCCAAGCACGCGGATCCCTCGGCACCGAAACCGAAGCTACTAGACACACCCCCTAAACTAAAGCCGGTCGAGCCTGTAGCTAAACCGAAGGACGCCTCGACGCCTTCTAAAGCAAAGGAACATTTAAAGAAGCCATCACCACGTTCGGAACCGAAAAGTCGGCGCCGAAAACTAATATTCAAGGAGAGGAACTGTTTACACCGGATCCCATCGATCCTAATCAACACAAACTTTATATCAATCCTAAAACAGGACATATTTCCTCTGTGCCACGTCACAAGCCTGTCCCTCCGAAGAAGAAAGACTCTTCCACTTCCCCTATGCCTCCTTCTTCCCCTATACCTCTCTCTAACACCCCTCCTCTCCACATCCCTATCACACCTCCTCAACCTGCGGATTCTCCCCCACATGAGTATGAGGACAACATGGGGTACGGGGATGACCCTCATAATTTATATCTGGATCCAGATAATCCACCACAGGATGACTGGGGTTATAATGACCCCCAGACCCTACAGACCTCCCCAGCCCTCCACCTTATCCCACAAAACCATCTCCACCAGATGATCACATAGGTTTTGGGCAACTCATACATAGGGCGGCCGTTTTTCATGGGGTGCATATTCACACCGACCAACCAGAGGAAGATTTTCTTCTAGACACTTTTGAACGGTCTCAAAAAACGGTTCAAACTTTGCCCATGATCAAGGGTGTCATTAAACATGCACCTGAAATTTTTAACGACCCGGTCAGAGCCAGGATCCTTAATCCTAGAGTGGATAAAAAGTATAGACCTGCCCCCGATGACCCCACCTACATCAAAGGTCAGCTCCCCCTTGACTCACTGTTCGTTTCTAATGCCAGAAAACGCGCCAATTCCCAAACTTCAGGGGATGCTCCGCCCCCTGATAAAGAATCCAAATTGTTAGATTCCTCTGGCAAACGCGTAGCTGCGCAAGCCACCAACATCTGGCGCATCGCTAACACCCAAGCTCTACTAGCTAGGTACGACAGGGCACACTACGATCAGCTAGAAACCCTCCTTCAACATCTACCTGATCAATACAAAACACAAGCCACTGACCTCATTCAAGAAGGCAAACTTATTTCCAATGCCTCCATTAAGTGCGCCTTAGACGCAGCCGACACCGCCGCTAGGTCAGTTAACACTAGCGTGCTTATCAGACGACACGCCTGGCTTCGCATTTCAGGTTTTAAGCCAGAGGTTCAGACTACTATACTAAACCAGCCCTTTAACCAAAACCAACTATTTGGTCCTGCTGTCGACACAGCACTAGAAAAGATGAAGAAGGATACTGACACTGCCAAATCAATGGGAGCATTGCAGTCCCCGCAGCAACGTGGCTCCTTTCGCCGCTCCTTTTACAGAGGGGGCTCCAGGAATACCACCGCAGACAGTTCCTCTTCCTATCGAACAAACACCCAAACCTCCCCTAATAGAGGATACTTTAGGGGTGGTTACAGAGGCAACAACTCTAAGGGCAGAGGTCGAGGTAATAATAACAACACCCGTACCTCCACCACTCCCAAACAGTGACTTTCCTCCACTTCCCCGACCACAACACCCCTGTCGGGGAAGGCTATCACAGTTCCTGCCTGTCTGGAACTCCATTACAACAGACAGGTGGGTGAGACAGATTATCCAACATGGCTACTGCCTGGAGCTAACAGCTACCCCCCACCATACCACCCAGGCAGCGTCCAATGTCCACAGACCATCTTACACTTTTACAACAAGAGGTACTTTCCCTGCTTCAAAAGCACGCCATAGAGCCAGTGCCTCTGCTACAGCGGGGCACAGGGGTTTACTCCCTGTACTTCCTCATTCCCAAAAAGGACGGCACTCTCAGGCCTATTTTAGACCTCAGACCTCTCAATCAATACATACACTCAGATCATTTTCACATGATCACTCTCCAACAAGTGCTTCCCTTACTACAACAACAAGACTTCCTTGCCACATTAGACCTCAAGGACGCCTACTTCCACATTCCCATACATCCTGCTCACAGGAAGTATCTAAGGTTCGTTCTCAATGGGCAGCACTACCAGTTCAAAGTACTGCCATTCGGAGTCACCACTGCTCCAAGAGTGTTTACCAAATGCCTTGCAGTAGTAGCAGCGCATCTACGAAGACAACAAATACATGTCTTCCCATACCTGGACGACTGGCTTATCAAAGCCAAATCATTCAACCAGTGTGTCCAACACACTCACCAAACGATACAAACATTACACGACTTGGGCTTCACAATAAACTATACCAAGTCCCACCTTCAGCCCTCCCATGTCCTTCAATATCTGGAAGCTACGATAAACACTTCCACTGCTCTAACTTACCCCAGCCCAGCCAGGATAGCCAGTATACAAACCCTTGTCCCCAGGTTTCAAATGCAACACTCTCTTCCAGCCAGAGTGTTTATGCAGCTCATCGGCATGATGGCATCCTGCATTTTTCTCGTCCCTCATGCAAAACTTCAAATGCGTCCTCTACAAGAGTGCCTAGCGCGCCAATGGAACCAGGCTCAGGGACATCTTACAGATCTGGTGTTGGTAGACAGCCGCACACATCGCTCTCTGCAGTGGTGGAACACCAACAATTTGTCCAAGGGGCGGCCGTTCCTAGAGCCGGTTCCACAAGTAGTACTAACCACGGTCGCATCCCTTACAGGATGGGGAGCACACCTGTTACACCATACAACACAGGGCAAGTGGACCACTCAGCAGAAACGGTTCCACATCAACCACCTAGAGTTACTAGCCATATTCCTAGCTCTCAAGTCCTTTCAACTCCACGTACAAAACAAAGCTGTCCTGATCCGAACAGACAACATCACAGCTATGTACTATATACAAAAACAGGGGGACACACTCTCCACAACTGTCCCAACTAGCACAGGACATTTGGAGGTGGGCCATTCCACAAAACATTTACCTTCTAGCAGAACACCTACCAGGGGTTCACAATCCGATTGCAGATCTGTTAAGTCGACAGGCACAACAGATTCACGAGTGGGAACTACATCCACAAGTTCTTCTACCTTTCTTCCAGATGTGGGGCCAGCCAGACTTAGATCTGTTCGCCACACACCAAAACGCCAAATGCCCAACCTTCGCCGCCAGGCTTCCACACCCGCAGTCCAAGGGCAATGCGATATGGATGAACTGGTCCGGCAGATTTGTGTACGCTTTTCCACCGCTCCCACTCATCCCACTTGTAGTACGCAAGCTTCGACAACAGTCTCTCAAAATGATACTAGTAGCCCCTACATGGGCACGCCAACCGTGGTTCACCACACTACTGGAGCTATCAGTAGTCCCATACCAAAGACTACACCTCTCCCCAAAAATGCTAACCCAGAGCCATGGAGAGATAATGCACCCAGATCCATCTCAGCTGAACCTTGCAATTTGGCTCCTGAAGTCCTAGAATTCGGTTACCTTAACCTACCCCCAGACTGCATGGACGTTATAAAAGAAGCTAGACGCCCAACTACCAGAGCCTGCTATGCAGCTAGATGGAAAAGATTCGCTATTTACTGCACTAATAATAACATCCAACCATTACAAGCCTCTACGCAAAACATCATTTGTTATTTGCTACATTTGCAAAGATGTAGTCTTGCATACTCATCCATACGTCTGCACCTCGCAGCCCTTGCTGCTTACTTGCAAAACAGGCAACACTTATCATTATTCAAAGTTCCCGCCATCAAAGCCTTCATGGAAGGCCTTAAGCGGATCATACCTCCCAGATTACCACCTTCCCCAGTGTGGAATCTTAATATAGTACTTACCAGGCTCATGGGTCCACCTTTCGAACCCTTACATAAATGTGAACTTCAATTCCTTACATGGAAAGTTGCGTTTCTAATTGCAATCACTTCTCTAAGGAGAGTCAGTGAACTACAAGCTCTAACTATACAAGAGCCTTTCTTACAAATACATCATAAAAAGGTAGTTCTCAGAACAAACCCAAAATTCCTTCCCAAAGTCATTTCGCCTTTCCACCTTAACCAATCAGTAGAACTACCTGTGTTCTTCCAAAACCCAGATTCTGTGGCAGAAAGAGCTCTCCACACCCTAGATGTCAAAAGAGCCCTTATGTATTACATTGACAGAACCAAATCCTTTCGCAAAACCAAACAATTGTTTGTGGCTTTCTCTCCACCACACAAAGGTAATCCCATCTCAAAAGCCGGGGTTGCAAGGTGGATTGTTAAATGTATCCAAATCTGCTACCAAAAGCCAAACGCACATTATCAGTTCCCCCTAGAGCGCACTCAACACGCAAACTAGGGGCATCCATGGCATTCTTAGGGAACATTCCCCTAGAAGACATATGTAAGGCAGCCACATGGTCTACAACACACACCTTCACTAAACACTATTGTGTTGATGTGCAAGCCAAGCAACAAGCTTCCGTGGGCCAAGCTGTCCTTAAAACCCTTTTTCAAACTACTGCAACACATACAGGTGACCACCGCTAGGGGAGATACTGCTGTACAGTCTATGCACAGTGTGAGCTCTGCAGCTCACATGCCTCGAACGGAAAATGCTACTTACCAGTATGCGTCTGTTCTTGGCATGTAGAGCTGCAGATCCTCACACGCCCACCCACCTCCCGGGACCTGTATGTGCTCCAGTCCTATCTTAATTAGATACACACACATGGACATCTCTTTTCTTTTCTACTAACTCCATCACTCCCCAATATGGCGAAAAACAATCTGAGGATGGAGTCGATGCCCATGCGCACTATTGTCCTAAGGAGGAGTCACCTATCACATGACTACAAAGACTTCTTCGAAGACAACAACAAAGTGCAAGCATCCGAGCCCAACACCAGATGGCGATCTAATGCACAGTGTGAGGATCTGCAGCTCTACATGCCAAGAACAGATGCATACTGGTAAGTAGCATTTTCCTTATCAGTTTTTGTTTAACCACAGAAAACATACAGTAAAACAACCAATGTAATGGGGGAGACAATCAGCAAATCAATGAACCAGCATATCAATTTTGCAGAAGGGCCACCTTGAAACAAAAAGTACATAACATCAACATGAACAGTTATTGCAAAGTGAAAGGGGAATTTTTAGCGAGCTCATCGTGGCACATGACGACGGGTAATGCCCACTCATGGATAGAGCGGTGGGTAGATCGCAATACCCATAAAAAAAACTAAACATAGCAAATCAGTCCTGGTTAGTAGGCTCTAGTGACAACAGGTACTCCCTAAGTGATTGCCAAATGTCTTTAGGCTGAGTCATAAGGGGCTGCAACATGGCATAGATGTTACTGGTGTTGTCCCAATATGTCAAAGTTTTCAACCGTGCGGTAACAGTCAGCCAACGTCCACTGCCCCAATGCAAAATCCCGCTTTGCCAGCAACCATGCTATTGTAGTAAACCTGCGGACCCCTTCTAGTACGTCATTAACATAGCCCCGCAGAGCCAAGAAGCGGTTCGGCGCATGCATATTCCCTATCATTAAAGACAACTGGGAGAACACCTTGCTTCAATACTCTCCTATATGTGCAAAGTTCGCCCCATCAAAATGGCATTTGGGGAAAAAGAGGATCTCGTGGGGTCTATTTTAGTCCAAGCACTAGGCGTGGTGTATGCCATATGCAAAACATTTATAGTGTATGAGTTTGTGCCTATGGTTGGGAGAGACCAGTTTGGTCTGTTTGGAACAACAGTACCATATTTTGTTGGGTAATGGGCATCCCAGTTCGCATTCCCAGGTCGTTCTGACCTTCCCATCTCATGCCACTCCCCCAATGTTAAAGGGGGGAAACTCCTCTAGAGCCAATGGATAAGATGGAACCAGTGCACGCAGAGTGTTATGTAGGCGCCGTAATACAAAGTGGTCCGTGTGTGGCATTCGTGAATCGGGCATTTTCGGCATGCAAGATAATGTGACCATTTGGATAAAGGTTTCCAAACGTGTGCAGGTTATGTTGTATAAATGTGTGCAGGTTATGTTGTTATAGAGCACGTTGAACCATTTTCTCCTTGGTAATGGGGAGCCATTGATTATCAGCTACAGGCAGAGCTGGGTAGTATAGGAGACCTCCCCCGAGTAACTGGCTGAGCTGTCTCAATGCCCAACTGGTAGTCGAAAGTGTTTGGATGTCAGTGGCATCTAGCTGGATACCCTTCAGGAGTATGGAGTGCAATGGCACGTGCCCCACCTGGTCCCTCTCAGGCTATGCATAGGGGAGACTCCCGCCTGCGTGGTACCAATGAAATGCAAATTGACACTGTGCAGCCAGATAATATCGGTGGAAATCTGGTATTCTAAGCCCCCCTCGGTAGTAGGGAAGCACCAATGTGCTTCACTTTATCCGGGGTCTACAGCTGGCCCAAATCAGCCTTAACAAGCGACTCCTCAGGGTAGTGAAGAAGTTGTTGGTGAGAACGATGGGTATATTCAGAAAGAAATGCAGAAACGAAGGTAGCACTACCATGTTAATAATAGCAATACGGCCCTCTATTGAAAGAGGGAGAAGCATCCAAACCTGTATTTGAGTGGTCAACTTGTCTATGGCTGGGCCGCAGTTCAGATGGATCACCTGCTCCTTCTCGCAGTGCAATATAATGCCCAGATACTTAGTTGGTCTGTCACACCAGGTCAGGGTATTCTCAAGCTACAGGCGTAGTGGTGTCAGTGTGAGGGGACAGCCCAGGCTTGGCCCAGTTTATATTAAGGCATGAGAACCCGCCAAACCGAACAATCTCCCGCACAATGTGGACTGAATTGTCTGCTGGGTGACAGACGAAGAACAAGATGTCCACATAGAGTGAAAGGAGCAAGGAGCCGGGTTAGAAATGCAGGCCGCGATGCAGGTGTTTTTCCTGTAAATGACGTACCAGCGGGTCCATGGCTATAATAAAGAAGAGTGACGACAGAGTGCAACCCTGCCTAATTCCCCTAGCTATGGCGAATGGCTCTGAAAGGGAGCCGTTGAGGGTTGGAATACAATAGCATGATTAGTGCGATGAACCCACACTGCAATCCCAGTTTATGTAGCGTCGCGTACAGAAAGGGCCATTCTAAAGAGTCTGATGCCTTCTTTGCATCCAATAGGGCCACAGCAGCCGGTACACTTGGAGAGATCCTGTTTAATACCGAAAACACCGTGCACAGATTCAATGAGGTGGTTCGATGGGGGACAAAACCCGATGGAAGGATCTCTGACTAGAGGTCTTCAGCATACATTTCCAAAAGATACGGTGCAGGTAAATATTTGTACGTCTTGTTAAAGATTCCCGTAAGTCTGTCCAGGCCGGGGGCCTTGGACCCATCCAGGGAGTCATTTGCCTGTATTATCTCCTCGCTAGAAATGGGCTTGCTTAGCGATTGTTTCATGTTATCAGTTATCCAGACCATTGTAATTTCTGACAGTCTGCTTGAGTAGTATTGTCACCCCTTGCTTCTGAGGTGTACAAATGCTTGTAATAACGAAGATCATTAAGAATACCACGATTATCAGTTGCTCTGCCCCTGTCGGACAGGTGCAGCTCGGCTATATAACCACCGCCATGGGATAGGCGTAGTATTCTCGCCAGTGTATGTCCCGGGTGCTCACCCTTCCCATACCGGCAGGCCAGTGCATATTTTCCCAGATAGGCTGCTTCTCGCTCAGCCAGATCTTGATATTTGTCCAACAGTGTCGCACAGCGGTGTAAGTGGGGCCTGTGCCGTTGTTTAGTGTCTACGTGATCAATATTGCTCAGTTCGAATTCAGTAAGGGCTAAACTGTTACATATATCCCGCAGGACCCCAGCGTGTTAGAATATGCATTCCCCTTGTATGTATACCTTAAAAGCATCCCATAGCATAGCCTGGTGGGTAACCGAGCCTGCATTTAACTTGAAATACTCCATGATGAAGTCTCAAAGTTCAGAGTGGAGCACCTAGTCATGAAGGGTGGTGCTCGGAGAGCGCCACTGGTGTTCTAGGTCCCCCCCACCCCCTAAAAGGAACCTTCGGGACCATCTGTACCAGAGTTATCTGTGCACGCTGTCAGAAGATGTTTCACATCCTCCAGCCATGGAGTGGCATTCGCTGATATGAACCAGTAGTCTATGCAAGTCTATACATTATGTGGCATGGAATAGAATGTGTATCTAGGACTAGAAGTGTGTTTCAGGCACCATGCGTCCCTCAGAATATGTTTTGCTAATATCTCTGAGGACCAGTAATGACCACGGCTTGCTACTTACTGCTGTGCCAGTAGAGTCTAGCAGGGGGTCCATAATCATGTTAACGTCACCTCCCAGTATAATAAGATCAGCATGCCCGTGCCTCATCAAGGATGACAGGTCTTGGAAGAAATCTGAGGAGTCCTCATTCGTGGAGTATACGTTAATCAGAAGCAGGCGTTGGCCTGCTGTGGTTCCTGCAACAATAACGTACCTCCCACTGTCATTGATAATGCTGGCAGAGGTGTTGCAGGGAAGACTTTTGTGTATTAGGGTGCACACTCTCCTCGAGTATGTACTATAGCTCAAGAAGTATCTGTGGAGGCCCCAAGAGGATGCGATTGTGGGGGAATTCCCTGAAGAGAGATGTCTACTTAAAGAATTCCATTTTTATGTCATGTCGGGCGAGATAGGAAAGGACTTGCTTGCCTCTGCGGGGGTTGTTGAGGCCTCTAATGTTTCAGGATAGGAATGTGAGCTCAGCTATGTGATCCCGTACTTTTCGTGTCGCTGTCATTTAACAATGTGCATGTGTGAGTGTATGTGAACAACGGTGGCATTGGCTCCTTCCAGGTAAGCAATATCAGTAAACAAACACCACAACAACATCCAGCCCCCTCCCCACCCACACTAGGCACCAATCAACCTAGTGATTCAAATAACAAACGGAAAAGAACATATACCCCAACAATCTCCAACTTGGTATACACCTCGGGGAGGGGGGGGGGGGGTCGAGGAGGGGGGGGTGCAGCGCTGCGGCACTTGGGCTGTAGTTGCAAATTGAAACCTGAGAAATGGAGCATAGGAATAGGTTGCAAAAGATTAGGCAGTCAAGGCCAGTTCAGGAAGTGGCGATACTCGTGGTACTGCCGGCAATATGAGGAGTGGCCAGGCAATGGCAGAGTGCAGTTTCAGGGCTTGTGACACTGAGCACAGTTCAGTCAGATGGAAAAAGGTCCCTGCTCACTAACTTGTGCGGATCCGGGGGAGAGTGGTCAGGTGTGTTGCAGAAAGAGAGTGACCTCTCTTTACCATACTGTTTGCAGAAGGCTAGTACATCAGCAGCAGAGCGTCGAGAAGCTTTCCCATTAAGCTCAACTCTGAGGCATGCGGGGTAAAGCATGCCATACTTCAGTCCCTGCTTGTGCAGCATGGTTTTGGCTTCCACGTACTTGTGCTGTACCTCCTGCACCGCTATTGTGAAGTCAGAGAAGAAGGAGATGGTAGAGCCCTGGTAAAGCATCAGGCCTTTTTCATGTGCCAGACGAAGCGCTGTGTCCCTAAAATTAAGGAGGTGTGCGATAATAGGACGCCGCGGGGTGCCAGGTGGCATGCGTGGGCCAGGGGATTGGTGGGCCCTCTCCACCATGAAGGTGGATGTGAAGTTTTGTTGGTCAAAAAGTTCTGCAAGAAGATGCTCCACAAACCGGTCTGGGCAGCCCATATCCATGGTTTCCGCTATGCCATAATGCGGATATTATTTCCGTGGGATCTCGCTTCCAAGTCTTCGTTAACTGCCACTGCTTTGAGGAGTCATTCCACCTTCTCCAGTTGTTTAGCAACAGTCATAGCGCCATCTTTCAGGCCTGATATACGTTCTTCGGCACCATCATATCTGTAAGTCCAGATGTTCCGCCATGCGGTCAAGCCTGCTTGTAAGATAGTCAAACCGGGTGCTGTTAGAGTAAAAGTCAGTGCGAAGCTCCGCCATGATGGCTGCCGCACTAGTCAGCTGCTCAAAGTCCACGGGCCCAGCAGCTCCCCCCTCCATTTCTGAAGGAGTTTCTGGCTTTCTGACCTCCTTAGGCTGCTCAAAAGGGAGCTTTCATTGTTTGAGTTCCCCATGCGCCATGTTTATCAAACCACATGAAGGTTGGTGATCACACATGGGTAAGGATATGTTGTAAGCCGTGGCCAGGGAAACTGCGGTGCTGAAAGGCTCGGGGTCCTCTCCAAGGGCCCGCACGGAGCTAAGTGTCAGATAAATCGCACCCCAAGGATGCTTGACGAACAGGCTGCTCTACCAAGTTATATGACAGGCCGGAGGGCCAGCACAACCACCACAGGCCACTCTTGCAGTGATGACTGTCAGGCAGGTATCAGGTAAGCATGATCTTCCTAGCGGGCTCAGCTAGCAGCGATGGACAGAGAACAATGGAGAGGGCCCCCCAGCTGCCTTGTGAGCACGGCGAAGCAGCCTGTGAGCTCCAGAATGTTTGTCACTGTGGTAGTACCCTGCCCAGCTCTATGAGGACTCTCACCCATGTGTATTACCGGGACCAAGTAGATGGCAGAGTGTGGGAACAGGCCGGTCGCTGTAAAAATAATGTTGGCGGTACGAGTGGTCCTCGTCCGGGCTCCGCTCGAAGTAAGTTTGGCGCTCCCAACCAATCGATTAGACCCAACTGCCCCGCCTGGGTGTTCTCCTGTAGGCGGGTCTCTCAAGCGCCACCCAGTCCGATCTACCAGTGCCGGCAGGCCATCCCAGTATTGAGAGAGGTGTGGGTGGCTCAGCAAGGCTCAATAGCCTCAAACCTCATGATCACCCATGGCCCCTGTCAATGCAGGGTCTCCGAAGTACATGCTGAGCCACCGCCTGCATGCTCAAGATTGCCGTGCCGCAGACAGCCAAACACCCTCAAATGGTATCATCACATGCCGCCTCCAACAGCGTGCGGAATCCCGTTCTCCCGATGGCTTCAGATGGTGATTTCAGCCCGATTTCTGCAAAATGAGGGCTGTATGAGCCGGAGCTTCACTGCCAGACAGCCATCTTGGTCGATTGGGTGGCTACGCCCCCAAAAATCTTTAGTTCTTGGTAAGCCCTGAAGAGGTTTGACCATATTGCCCAAATCTTTAGGGTAGAAACCTGATGCTACAGCTACAGACACGTGTGGTTCTGAAGCTGGCACTTTAAAATAACCACTCTGCCTGTGGTCCTAGCTCAATGCTCTCTGCACGCCCTTCCTTGCCTACAAACAATGTGTCCTCTAGCAACTGCATTGTCCAGTACAGGTGTTTATCTGCCATGTAGGCGTACCACTCGAGCACTGGCCCAGTGTAAAATGCTGCAGTGCAGTGTAGGGGCCCTGGTACTAATGCCAACTTCAATAAGTGTGTGACCAAATCCGTCTCTAATTCTTGAAACAAATCATTATAGAAATCTCCCTGTAACGGAGTCCATTGGTTTCATGGAGAGAAAAGAGATGGGGTGCACATAACACTGAAGCCTCACTTAATTTGCAAAGCGATACATGGTATCGCTTTGTTTGCCCTAAGTTGGCAGGGTATGCCCAGACGTGGGTCCCTTGCTCACTTTGCCACTGGATTCAAGCTAGCCTGGCTGATGACGGCTGAATAGCCAGAAACCGGTCCCAGGATGCTTGTTTCCGGTTCAGGGAAGACATGGCTTCGCAGTTCGGGCTGGACTGTTCCCATGAGGCACAGGGTCAGACTGATTTGCATATGGCCATGTCTGAACTGGGGTGGTGGAGTGAGCTAAAGAATGATGATGGATTAAACCCAGATCAGTTGACTGGGGGTGAGTGTTTGATTTGCTCAAACGCTCCGTCCATCATCCCCTTTGGTATCACTTAATTTGCAAGCAGTAAGCGCTCTATCAGCCACTTCTAATCTGTCCTCAGGTACTTGTAAGTAAATCCAATTTTGTGAAAAATATAATGTTGCATGCAATTTGCATAGGTCTCTCCCTAGCAAATTGATGGGCGCATCTCGTGACAAAAGATACTGATGGGTCATTTTATAATCGTCAACAGATATTGGTAGGAGTTCAGTAAATGCTTCATGCATCAGCATTCCATTCACTTTCTGGCCACTGCTAGGACCTAACTTGTCCCTCACTGCTGATATTGTCGCGCCGCTGCCAATTAAGAAATCTATCTCTTTACCTCCTACATCGAATAAAAACATGTGATTCTCCTCTGGCGTGTCTGATACCATCATCATAAAACACTGGGCTTGGATTTCCGTGGTTTGGGTCAACATCTCTTTACACATTGTCCTATGCTGATCATTGTTGCCCTCGGAAAGGGCTCCTCATGGAGAGCTGTGTCTCTTGGATGTCTTTGGGCATGGGTGGTGCTGATGGCTGGACCTCATTCCTGTCATTTCTCGCATTTCTGTCTATTCCACTTCTTTCTCGCCTATTCTCTCTCCTTCTATTATTTCTACGATCTCTCCCCAGTGTCTGTACTTTCAGCAAACATAACACTGATCTCTACTCTTGTCTCTTCTCTGGTATCCTTGTCCTCCATCCTGTCTACGCGGCGCCCCCTGGTAATACATTCTCTCTGGGCTCTTCTCTTTGCACCTACTGCAGCATCATCCCTTTGTCACTTTTAGCTTGGCCTTCTTTATTTTGAAAATACCACCAATGGCATTGCAGGTTTTCAACTGCTCTCATATGTTAATTGACGAAGAAAGTAAAGGGATTATTACAGGAAAGGGGCCAAAACAGACATTTGTTAAATCATGATGGGTTGGGCCGATAGCGAGTTTTGGAAAGTTAGAAACAAGAATGAGATCAAAAGGTTTTCAGTGGCAATCTGCTGGTGAGATGTGAATTCATTAAGTGATGACAAAGTTGAGGAAAGAATGTGATGCAGTTGATTATTAAACTTAAAGTAAAAATGTGCAAGTAGTATGGTTGGAGTACAATGTACAAAATAACCAAGAATATTACCACGTTCGTCAAAGAATCGTGCCGGGGATGGAGAGTCATTGTGTATGTATAAAAACAGACTAGAACTGATGTACGGTGGTGTTCAAAAGACAAATAATGGTAGTTGGGGAAGCAAAATCTAATCTCACCTTAACAAATCTGGAGGTGTGCATGAAAAAGGGACACGTTCATTGTGGAGGGTTGTGGGAGGTTGTGATTATTAATTACATAGTATGGGAGTGAAAGATGGAATTACGAAATGATGGGGGGGGGGGAGGGTGTTTGGATAATGTAGATATAAAAAAGGACCACACTTTTAAAGGAAACACTACAGTAACCGGTTTATATCCCCTCTGACGGCTAGTGGTAGTCCAGAAATTGTGATCTAACTAATTAGAAATACAATTACACACCACGTTTTCACAACACGTGTAAGTGTTTTAGGAGCGTGGACACATAAATAGAACAAGCGAGAGACAATCACTAACAAGTCTTTGCTGAGCCATACAGCAAATTCGTCTGGTGGGCTCCCTATGCGTTGACAGGCTTACAAGACACGACCTTAAGTCTAGTAAAAAGACACCAGAAACCGATCAAGAAACATGTTCAGCAGGAAAGAGGGCGTGATGGAGTAGAAATTGACTTTATTGCTCATCCGGATCCTAACTGCAACACGTTTAAAATACAATGAATCCTGATGGGCAACAGGCGACAAATTCTAAACCCCGGGGCCCACCTTTCTACAACCCAATACCTGCGAGACACCAAAATACTACCACCCCTACCATCTATAGGAACTCTGATTATCTCCCTCAAATTTTACATGTGAGCAGTTTACAAATGTAGCCGTTTTCAGCTAAATTACTCAAATTAGCGGAGCACCGTCTCGCACCGCGTTACCTGGAAGATGGCGAATCCGGCGGAAAGAGCCGTGTTTGTGCTCGTGAAGCCCCAAAACGCGTAAAATACTTAAACTGTGCATGCTGCATGAATAAGAAGAGGGGAAAAACGTCCCTTTAGTTTACGATGCATACCTTCAAATACAAACATCAAAGAATTTCGTATACCAAAAAGAAAGGCGCATGTCCGCCCAAAGTGGCTGCAATGATGAAACAAGCCAAAGCGAAAGCACGGCGCGTTGTGTGTAACCTGACCCACGAGGAATGCAGCTGCCACCCTGCGCGCGGCTGCTCGCTCCCGAGAGCAAAACGCCGTGGGAGTGAACAATACAAAAGAGGGTGGGACATGCACCCGCCTTTAGCCATTTGCATACTTTCATTATTGAAAGACACACGCAAAAGCCAATCCTATGTGTGGGAGGAGTCAGACCCACACGGAGTAGTTTAGAGTACTTACAAGAAGCCTCGCAGAGCAGCGCATGCGCGCTGCGCTAGGCTCGACCTAAAAACTGCTCAGCATCCAATAGAGTAATACACCACTTCACTTATCGTTCAAAGTAATCCCGTACTACTGTGTGAAAATGCAATGAAAACGCATCTGAACATCACCATCAGTCAACATATAATTCAAATGTAATCTCAGTTTCAACAGTTTCCCTTTGTTCACATTTCAAAATCATTTCGCTGTGTTCCGGTGCAACCTGTTAATAGGATGGTGCCCCTGCCCCACTCCAGGAGGGTGCCCGTGAGGTCTCCCAAATCCCCTCCAGCACAGGCTCCTATGCGTGGAAGTTACGATTCACCGTAGAAATCTGCCACTGCTGGCTAATCTTACCGGCACGGAGCAACTCACAGTTAACTCCTCAGTACCCTGTTTCACTGCCAGAGAGGAGGGGGAGACCCAGCTCTATTCCAAGTGTTGAAGGGCCACGGGGCAAAGCACTTACCTCACCGGTGTCACTCTCCACACCACCCCGTACGGGCCACCATTTGTCAGGGGATAGCTCTTGCACCCTCAGCAGGGGATCAGAAAAAGATAAAATGTACTTGTAGGTACCAGCCAAGGAAGAAGAGCAGACGGACATGTAACCCGTGCACGCAGTACAGCTCCCCCCCGGAGTGACCAGTGTATGGGCCTTATATAAAATATTAGACCAAGAAAGCACAGTGCCAAATATGAGCAAACAAAAAAATGCAGCACAAGCATAAAATGAACAGAAATATCCGTACCATATGTTAGTGTTGGCAGCTGTCAGGGGCCCTGCCTGAGAAGGAAACTATGTCTATGCATTCAGAATGTCCTAATGAGCTTAGCTAATGTGGGAGATAGGAAGCCAATATAGGAGTTTCTGTGAGGTAATTGGTGTACCATATGTGCATGGTATAATAGAGAGCGAGAAAGGCCTCTAAGTGGGGGGGTCTGTGGCTGGCGGGACAGGCTGTCTGGGTCAGTGAGAGCCTTGGTCCAGGGCTGGAATACGATCTGTAAAGGGTGGGGGGGGGAGCTTGTGTATGTGCAGGGGAGGACCTGGCTGGCAGTCTGTAGGAAGAAGCGGGATGGCTCAGTAGGTTGAAACAGTGCGGGTGAGAATTGGAACTAATTATGTAAACTATGTAGTACATACATATGGATATATATTTTTCCCCAACATGCACCACTGCACTCTACTCTAAGCCACTCTACTGCACTCTATTTCAATGCGCTCTACGTCACTACACTACTTCACACTGTGCGACTGCACTACGCCAATCCACTCTATGGCACTCTAATCTACTGTGCACACTGTACTCCAAGCCACTGCATGCTCACTGTACACCATTTTGCTCTAAGACACTGCTCTCTATGCCACACTGCTCTCTATGCCACTGCTCTCTACACCGCTCTACTCTGCTCCTATGTACTCTGCACCTCTATACGCTAATGCACTCAATGCCACTACACTCTGCCACTGCACTCTATGACTCTCTGAAAGACTACACTCTCCTTCATTGAACTCTACACTACTCTACGCCACTGCACTCTGCACCACTCTACGCCAATGCACTTTATGCCACTGCACTCTTCGCCACTCTACTCTTCATCTCTCCACTTTACGCCACTGCATTCTACTCCAATCCACTCTAAGCCACTCTAATCTACTCTGCACTACTGCACTCTACGACACTGCACTCCACTACACTCTACTTTATGCCACTGCACTCTACGCTACTTCACTCTACTCTAGTCTGAAACACTTACTCTATGCCACTGCAGTCTATTCCACTCTGCGTCATTCCACTCTACGCCACTGCAATCTACCTTGCGTCACTCCACTCTGCACTACTCTACTCTGTACCACTCTATACTATGCCACTGCACTCTACACCACTTAACACAAAACCAATACACACTACACCAATCTGCTCTGCACCACTGCACTGTATGCCACTATACTCTACTTTGCAGCACTCCACGCCACTCTATACCATCGCACTCTACATCACAGAACTCTGCGCCTCTCTATTCTACTCTGCACCGTTGTACTTTACTCCACTGCTCTCTACACCACTTTACTCTACGACACTGCCCTCTACTCTGCACCACTCTACTGTATGCCACACTCTACTGTATGCCATTCTATTGCGCACACTACACAACTTCCCTTTATGCCCCTCTACTCTGCACCAATCTACTGTATGCCAATGCACTCTACCCCACTAGGCCACTCCACTTTACTCTGCACTACTCCATTCTACGCCACTCCTTTCTATGCCACTGTACTTTGTAACACTGCACTCTATGCCACTGCAATCTACGATGCACCACTCTATGCCACTCTACTCTGCCACTGCGCTATACGCCACTCTACTGTAAACCACTGCACTCTACGCCATTTAACTCTGTTAACTACTCTGCACCACTGCACACTGCCACTATACTATACTATTCTCTGCAACATTGTACGCCTCTGCACGCTATGTCACTCTACACCATTGTGTCACTGCACTCTGTCAGTCAGTCAAAACTTTTATTTCGGTCATTACGACCATAAAAGTGCAAGTGCATACAGTACAGAAGTTCGATGTAACATGCATAACGATAATTAGTTGTATACATAGAAACAGCTGCCAAATACATTTGCGCCGGCTAGTTGAAGAAGTTTAAGACAACAATTAAAAGGATTAGACAACCCCGGTGTCAATGGGTTAAGCCCCAGTTGTTTTACACAGAAAGACCCGCTTTACATTCACAATGTTAAAAGTTCAGCAGAATACTAAAATATGCGACATAAAATTGTTGGTTAAAAACCGATTTAAAAGATGATAAACATTCAAGGGGTGCGCCTTGTCACTTCCTTGGTTGCATACCTTTCTAATGATCCACATTTTCCCAAGAAACTTAGCAACTGCGCAAACTACTAGGGGCCTAGAATCTGATTTTAGAATGCGCAGCGCTTCTTGGTGGTATCGAGTTCCCAACAGCCTACAGACAGGGCCATTTGTTTCTCGGGGATTTGTACATTGGACATGCAAAGAGAATATGGCCAATTGACTCAACAGAACTGGGGTAACCTAGGCAATGCTGTGTTGTATGGGAAGGCCGATGCCATGCTGCTGTGAAGGAATTCACGGGGAGGGAGACAAATCTAAATTGGATGTAAAGCTTCCTATCTTGTGGAATCGTGATAACCTCCATATATTGTTCGTATGGACTCTACGCCACTCTATTCTACTCTGCACCACTCTATGCTATTGCACTCTATTCCACTGCACTCTAACACTCTACTCTGCAAGGCTGCACTTTCCGACACTCAACTCTGCTACTCTACTCTGCACCACTGCACACTGTGCCACTCTGCTCTACACTTCTGCACTCTACTTTGCACCACTCTATGCCACTTCACTCTACTCTGCAACAATCTACTCTACGCCACTGCATGCCACCCTGCGCCACTCCACTCTACGCCATTGCACTCTATGCTTCACCACTGCCCTCTACGCTTCACCACTGCCCTCTACGCCACTCTGCTCTAAGCCACTGCGCGCTAAGCCACTGCACTCTACACCAATGCACTCTGCGCCACTTTACTCAAAACCACTGCATTCCACACCAATGCACTCTGCGCCAATCTACTCTGCACCTCTGTGCTTTACGCCACTTCACTCTAGGCCACTCTCCTAAACTCTATGATGCTCTGCTCCAATAAACTCTACTCCACTCTATGCCCCTCCACTCCACAACACTCCGCTCTATGCTACTCTAAGACACTACTCCACTCTTTGATGCTCTACTCAACTCCCTCTAAGACACTTTACTCAACTCTAAAGTACAACACACAACTCCACTCTGCAACACTAATCCACTCCGCGTCTCACCCCATGCCACTCCACTTTATAGCACTCTACCCCTCTCTACCCCTCTCTACGCCACTCAACTCTATGATGCAAATTTGGTTAGATGAGTGGTGTTAGAGCTTTATGTATGTCTTATGGCTGCGGCAACAGAATGCACTTAATCGTAATAGAGATACACTTTACGGTCTTTTGGTGCAGTTGTATTTTCTTCACCTAGCTATTTAGGCTGTGTCCCACTATTTATTTAACAGCCCATTAGAGGTAGTGCTTGCTGCACTGTTTACTAATCACTAGTGGGCCTTCGGGCCTACAACGCCCCCTCCGGAATCTTCTGCTAAAGGCCGAGGCAAAGCTGTTGGTCCCACTTCAGCATAGGTGAATGGAGCCTGGCTATAGTGCCTGCCCTGCCTCAGACGTCATATTTTATTGTCTTGTGACAGTTTGCAGTGATGGTAGTTTACTGCTGACCATAGTCATCCTGTCAAAAGGTGGGAAAAAGTGGAGTCTGAGGAGAAGGCTTAAACTTATTACCCTTTCCTCACCTGACTTATTTGGAGCACGCTCAGAAGTGCCTGACTCCAGGGTAGTGTTAAGGGGTTCCCAGGGGCATGGACATTTCCAGCCCCACATAAGGTAAAAAACACCAAAGTCAGTGCATGAGTCTTTAGTAACAAAATACTTTAGAGTCACATAAGTGGTCGTTTTAGGGGCTACAATCTGCTGCTGTTTTGTGGTTGACTCTTAGATCACTTTTGACTCAACTTTAACAAGTGTCTGACCACAAGCAAAAATCAAGCTCTTGCGCCCACTCTCTTCCGTGCATGCCCGAAGGAGTCTGGGGTATGATCTAGGCTGGGGATTGGGTGCAAGGCTCCTACACCCAACACCCACAGCGCAAAACGCAGGGGGACTACCTGACGGCGGTGCATAGGCCAGAGGGCCTGATCACTGGTAAAGCCCTGCACTGAACTCCCGCTGTGCTGTTATGGTTGTTTGACAGAAGGGGGTAGGGCACAGGGACGACTGCATGCCAAGCCCAGGGCCAAACCCTCTCTGCGCAGAAGGGTTGGCTGAAGGCAGGGTGTTGGGCTCTGCCCAACTCTTGCTGTGTAGGGCCAAATGCGATGCACTACAGTATTAGCGTATGGCAGTGGGTTGGGTCGAAGGCCTGGCCCTGGGTTAAGTCTCCTGCTACTCACAGCCGTTTTAGGCAGGTTGGATGGAGAGCCTTGCACAGGCCATGCAGTGGTTGTTGGAAATTAATTCAGTCTTAAAAAAATGAAATTCCTTGAAAAACACTGGTATAAAGAGAGCTCTTTTTGTTCAAACATGACAAACAACTAAAATTCGCTAGTTATGATTACCAGCCCACGCCATGATTTGAGTTGAATGCCATGCTCAAAACACCAATTTGCCAGCGTTCCAGGAGCAAATAAAAGAACAATATGACAGGTTGAGTTTGTAATCATAACTGTGAAATTTCAGTGGTTTGTTGTTTCAGCCAGGAACAGCAAAGTTTTAACTGTTTTTGCTTTTACTGAAACCTAATTATATCAATTGTGTTGCAGATTTTTTCACCATTGGTCAATTGCTGACTACTACTCTTGTTACTTGGGACTGATGGGAAAACTCAGCCTAATTTATCTCTAATTCTTAGTGGCAATCGAGGAGCAGTGGTCTGTGTAATTAATAAATCTATATATTACCTACTGGTGGTCGCCAGTAGGTAGCTATAGTTAGGACCTTGTTTCTATTCAAAAAGCGTTTTTTTTTTTTTTTTTTTGCCAATATTGTTTGCGCCGTTTAACGAATCATCCCGAAATTTTCAAAACTAATGGCCGACTCACTTTAGCTGCTGTCTTGTTAAAATTTTTGGGTGATCCGTCAAGCGGGGCCCGAGAAAAAGGGGGGGGTGGTGCCAAAACGCGTTTTCTCCATGTTAATTTCCATAGGAAGCTGTTGACGCAGCTACAGCCCGTACTGCTGAACGGAATTACACCAAATTTGGCAGAACGGTAGCTCTTGGTCCAGAGTGCACTCTTTTTGTTAAATGGTGTAAATCTGTTCAAAAGTTCCTGAGAAATGTAAACATTTTTCAGATATACAAATATGGCCGCGGAGGATCCGCGAACCCTCCCGATCTCGTCCCTGGAATCTGATTGGCTGCCAACACTTCAAACCAGGAAGTGTTGGCAGCCATCTTGTGACTCGGAAAAAAGGTCAAAAAAGGTTAAAAATCAAGAAAAGGGAGCAGGGTAGAAACACCCTGACCCCCTAGGCCTGCTCAGGGCGAGATTCGCGTTGGATATGCGAATCTGGCTGGAAAAAAAAAACAAAGCGCGGGCCCCTGCAGTCCCGGTGACCGCCACCTCCCCGGGGCTTATCTATACAATGCAGGGGGGGCTGGGGGGGGGCTGCGCGGCCCCCCACAGCCCCTGGGACAGCACCTCCCCAGGGCTTTGCTCATATAAAAAATGCAGGGGGGGGCTCCTGCCTCCCTCCCCCCCCCCACGCAGCCCCGGGGCCGCCACCTCCCCGGGGCTAATTATTTTAAATGCCGGGGGGCCCCGGGGACCGCCACCTCCCCGGGGCTAATTTAATGTATTGCGGGGGGTCACGCAGCCCCCCCCCCGCAGTCCGGGGACCGCCACCTCCCTGGGGCACAAATTAAGTAAAGGTGGGGGTCCGTTGCCGGGCCCCGGGGACCACCACCTCCCCGGGGCTACAGTGTAGATGGGAGGAGGGCTGTGTGGCCCCTCTCCAGAAGCCCTCCATGGCCCTGGGGACCGCCACTCCCCAGGGCCGGCATGTTTGCAGCTCCCTCTACCAAAAGGCAATGCTGGCTCCTGCAGGAGGCGGGGAGCCGGCAGGGACCGCGGGGGCCTTGAGTCTCCCCCTGTGGTCTCCAACGGAGTGGCCATGCCCCGGGGGATGGGGTCCCGGGGCCAAAAATGGCCGGGGTAGGGTGGGCCAAGCAGGCCACCCCTACCCATTTTTTTTTTGTTTTTTTTGTTTTTTAAAGAAACGATGTGGCCATGCCCCAGTGGATGAGGTCCCCGGGGCCAAAACTGGTCCATGGGAGTGGGGGCTACGTGGCCCTCCTTCCTTAAAATTTTATTTATTTTTTAAAATGTTTAAATGGCCCAGCCTTGGGGTCCCCGCGCTGCCCCCCCTCCCATTTTATTTTTATTAAAAAACAGGCCAGGCCCCGGGGGATGGGGTCCCCGGGCACAAAAGGGTAAAGAGGGCCACACAGCCCCCTTCCTAAAATTAAAAAAAAATACCGGAAGCCGGCAACTTGCCGGAGGCCCTGCCCCCTTTCAGCACAATTTTGCAAACACGCTTCCTGGAGTGCTGTTGGTTGGGGGAGGAAGTTCCTTTAACTAGTGAGGTTCCTTAGGGGCCAACTAGCCCACCTGTTACCTCCAGTAAGCCCCACACAGACTGCTGAGAGGTGGTTGGAGGCCACGCCCCTTTTTACACCACTCTGCAAACGCCCCTCTTGGCCCACTGATGGTAGGGCGATGAGGTCCCCTTGTGTCCTGAGGACCTCGGGACTAAAGTGGACTTTATCCCCCCAAGCAGAAGTGCGCCAGAAGGCGTGTTTGCAGATTGGTGTAGAAAGGGGGCTTGGCCTCTGACCACCTCTCAGCAGTCCACAGTGTGTGGGGCTTACTGGAGGTAACAGGAGGGCTAGTTGGCCCCCAGGGACCCTCAAGAGGCAAGGGGATTTCATGCCCCAACTAAGAGCGCACCGGGAGGTGCGTTTGCAGAGTGGTGGAGAAAGGGGGCGTGGCCTACAACCACCTCTCAGCAATCCACAGTGTGTGGGCTTAATGGAGGTAACCAGAGGGCTAGTTGGCCCCTAAGGACCCCCAGCAGCGAAGGGGACTTCGTCCCCCAACCAAGAGCACGCCAGGAAGCGCGTTTGCCGAGTGGTGGACAAAGAAGGTGTGGCCTGCTATCAGAACTCCGCAATTCTGCTGTGTGGGACTTACTGAAGTTAATAGGAGGGGTAGTTGGGCCCCCAAGGACATCCTTTGGGCCAACTACTCCTCCTGTTACCTCCAGTAAGTCCCACACAGTGTGATTGCTGAGAGGTCTTCGGAGGCCACGCCGCCTTTGTCCATCACTCTGCAAACGCGCCTCCTGGCGCACCACTGGTTGGGTGATGAAGTCCACTTTACTCCATAGGGACCTTGAGGGCCAAGAAGCCCTCCTGGTACCTCCTGTAAGTCCTATGCATTGGAATTCCTGAGAGCTGGTCGGAGGCCCAGACCCCTTTCTCCACCACTCTGAAAACGTGACTGGTAGTTAAAAAACCCTTAGAAATTCACAAAAAACAACCACAGGTTTCAGAGACGTTATAGTTAGAAATAGGCATTTAAAAAAACCTTAGGAATCCACGGAAGAAAACACAGCGGTCCGGGACGTTGTAGTTGGAAATTAGCAATTTAAAAACTGAAAAATTCATGGAAAAAAACCAAAGGTTAGAGGGACGTTATATTTAGTCTGACATTTCACTGTACAAAACCAGAGAAATTCAGCTGTTATGGTTAGCTGAGCTGAGCTAACTATAACTCATGCCCCGGCAATGCACTGCTTATGACCTCACATTTACATCACTCATGACATGGTCAGTAACATCACTGATGACATCAGTGATGTCATCTGAGATGTCATCAGTGATGTCATCTGAGATGTCATCACTGATGAGATCTCAGATGACATCATCCACAGCATCTCTGACGCACCCACTCACACCCCTATAGAATCTTTTATACACCCACTGCCACACAACCATTCACAAACCCGTTCACAGACACATACAAGTACTTACATACCCACTCGCTGATTCGTTGATCTATACACCCATCCACTTGCTCACCCATACTGCCACTCATAGACCCACTCACTCTCTAATACAGCCATTGACATATCCACTCATACAGGCATACAGACACTCGCACACTGATTGAGTCACCCATAGAACTACTCACACACCTAGACACTCACCCATACAGTCAATCATACAGCCACATACTCACCCAAACAGTTAAACAACCACCCACTTACTTACTCATACAAATAGTAACACATCCACTCATCTATATAGCCACTCCCACATTCACTCATGCATACAGTCACTCATATACCCCATCACTCACGTATACTGACTTTCACATACTCAGTTACTCACCCATACTGACTCATGCACTCAATCATCGACCGAGCCATACAGACACTCACTCACCCATACAACTTCTCACACACACAATAGTACCCTATACCGCCACTGACTCACTCACCCACTCACTGATCCATACAGGCAGTCACACACCTCACCCACAAACACAGGCACCCAGACAACCATGGACTTAGTCAGACAATCAATCATTCACCCTTATAGACATTCACGTACCCGCTAACACACTCATACACCCACTTAGACATCAACTAACAGACAGATACACCCATTGACACAACCAGTCAATTCAATCAGCTTTATTCGATTATAAACATGATAATCATAAAAGCACAATAAAAAGCATAGCACCGAATATACATACACTTTAAAATTTGATTACATCATGATCGAATTTCTACATTTTAAAACATTCTTTAAAAAACTTAAAACTGATACAATCATTTGTTCTTCTCCCAATGTTTGTATAAGCAAAAAAGCCGGACGGCATTGTCTTAAGCCATTATGCCTTAGGATCGGCAGGATCCACCTTTTCCTATTACAAGAATAAAATTTACAAAAGAATAATACATGTATAGTCGATTGGACAGACACATCGTCACATGGACATTTACACAACTCTCTTGTCCAATCATTCTGTACCGGGAAAGTAACCAACCTATGAAAAATACACAGTCTGAATCGCGTCAACAAAAATATATCGTAATCTTTTGTTAGCACCTCTAAATAAAGCTGGACTCTGACACAAGAGACTATTAGCTGGTGAGCTTGAACGGTTATTTTTTGTAATTCATCGTTTCTTCTCTTAACTTCCAAATAACTTAAACAGCAAATTTTAAGGTCTTTCCTCTGGACCTCTCTTAAACTAGAAGGCTCCAAGTAGTACTCAGGGTGGCCAAGATTACCCACAACATTTTTAATATACTCCAGCCATCGTATGTTCAGAGCCCCATCCAGACTACAACAGTCCCTTAATATCGGTCTGTTAAGGTCCAGCTGTTCCAAGGTCCAGATCCTATGCCACAGAAGTATCGGTTGAATTTTGCATATATCAGCTATATATGTCATGCCTAATTCAGAGTGGCAGATAAAAGTGGCAGTACTATCAGGGACCATAAGTAAGAATCTTAAAAATTTATTCTCGATAATTTGTAGTTGGTTAACATCATCGTAGCCCCAGATGCCTGCCCCATAGGTGGCTATAGAAATACATTTAGCCTTATAAATCTTTATTAAGACCTCTGGATCCCGTTTTCCAAGCTTTCTGCTAAAATTTGAAAGTGCTGCAACAGCTTTTAAGAACAACAACTTCCTAGTCTTAATAGCCTGGGTCCACTCACCCATACATTCACTGAGACACCTAATCACTCACTTATACAGTCAGTCACGCCCAACTGAGACATCCATACAGTCACTCGTACGCCCAACTGATTCACCAATACACCTTGGTATATATATTTAACACTCCTATAATTTTAAAAAACAGTCACTGGATGATGTTATCACTGTCATCTGTGATGTCATTTGAGATGTCATCAGTGGTCACTGACCATGTCATGAGTGATGTAATATGTGAGGTCATAAGCAGTGTGTTGCGGGGGCGCGAGTTATGGTTAGCTCAGCTGGCGTGCCCTATAGCATGCTCCCTCCCACTCTTTGCTGCTTAAGTCGTGGCCAAGGTCCCTCTCCCACCGTGCACAGCCTGCGTGATATGTGTGCGTGTAGCGAGATAGGAGCATTTTATATAGGTCCGACGTCAGTTTTTTGTCTGAGGACCGCGTGATTAGCCATCGTTCGTACGAGGTGAGACATCTGCGCGCTTGTGATTGTCGGGGTACATGGCCCAATGCCGCACTTGTAAATAATGCAGTCGTTCAGATTCTGGGCGACCGTAGTCGGCTCGAAGCTGGGAGAAGGGAATGATGCCCTCTGCATCGAATAGGAGGCCCAATGCACGACACCCGGCAGCTCTCCATAGCGGAAAGGATGTCGCTCCCATCCCAGGGCTAAAGTCAGTGTTGTCGAAGAGGGGTGTAAGCGGAGAGGGGAAGGTCGTCGACCCGTGGCGTTTGCTGGTCTGGTCCCAGACCAAAAGAGTAGTGCGTGTCACTTGTGAGGCGTAGAGATTGGGCGGGCGCTGGGGTTTCCTAAGGAAGGGGATCTTCATAAGAGATGTACCTGCAACCGCACAGTCCTGGAAGAGCCAATGCTTCTCTGATTCGGCACGGCTCCACTCGACCAGGTGCCGGAGCTGTGTGGCTTTTTAATAGAGCGTGAGATCTGGGATCCCGAGTCCCCCTTCATTAGGTGGCAGGAAGCTAACCGTCCTTTTCATCCTCTGCTTGCGCCCTTGCCAGATGAAGAGAGAGAGCTCCGACTGTACCCGATGCAGCCAGCCAGTGGGAGGCTGCAAGGGGAGCGTCTGAAAGAGGTACAGTATTTTGGGGAGGATCGTCATTTTAATAGCCGCAATACGCCCCAGCCACGAGATCGGATAGTGCTTCCATCGCTGCAGATCTTTGCAGATTTGCGCATGTAGCTGGGAATAGTTGACTGGTCTCATAGCCTGTAGGGTAGGGGCCAGCTGGATGCCCGAGTATGGGACTGTCTCGTCAGACCATTGCAAGGGATGCCGGTTCTGAAGATCTACCCGCATCTGTGACTGCGGTGAAAAGTTAAGTGCCGTGGATTTTGAGATGTTAACCTTGAACCCGGAAGCCCTCGCGAAGGAGTCCAGCTCCCCCAAGAAGACTCCCAGAGCGGTGGTCGGATCCGCCAGGGTGACTAGGACATCATCCGCGTACAGGCTAATGGTGTGCGTATCCCCCCCCCGAAGCGGATGCCTGTGATTTGGGGGTGGTCCCTGACTCTCTGCGCCATTGGTTCCATGTAGAGGGCAAAGAGCAGGGGCGACAGAGGGCATCCTTGCCTCGTACCTCTGCTGATAGGGAATGGAGTGGAAGTGTGCCCATTAACCCTCACTGTTGCTGTTTGAAAGCGGTAACAATTGAGTATGTGTGTCCACATCTTTCCCCCCAGGCCAATGCGGATCATAGCGTGCTCTAGGTAGGGCCAGTGAACCCGATCAAAGGCCTTTTCGGCATCTATAGTGAGGAGCATATAATCCCCTGGGACACGGGATGCCTTCTCTATGAGATGCATGACTCTCTTCGTGTTGTCGCTCGTCTGCCTTTGAGGGATAAACCCGGCTTGGTCAGGGTCTATGATTCCCGGCATATAAGGTGCTAACCGTGCCGCCAGAATTCCGATGTAAATCTTCAGGTTGACATTCAGAAGGGAAATAGGCCTATAAGCCCCGCAGCTTGTCTTATCTTTCCCTGGTTTAGGAATAACTGCAATTGCAGCCTCTAACATAGAGGGAGGAATCGCCCCAGGGGACGCGAATGAGTTAAAAAGCCGGGTGAGCAGGGAGGTAAGCGTGGAGCAAAATTGTTTGTAAAAGGGTGCCGTGTAGCCATCGGGGCCGGGGGATTTTGCTAGTTTCAAACGGGTGATGGCTGCTATGACTTCTTCTGGTCGTATCTCCCTCTGTGTTCCGCCTGCTCTGGGGTCAGCGTAGGGAGACGGGCCTGCGTCAGGTATGCGTCTGTCTGCCATTTCCAAGGGTTGTTCATCGTAAAGCTGAGCATAAAAGGTGTGAAAAGTCTCGGCAATAGCTGCATCGTCCGTGAGCACTGTTCCCGTCTGGTCCTTAATTTCCTGGATTCCCTCGCGCTGTCTAACCTCCCTGAGTTTGTGTGCTAACAGTCGCCCGCACTTGTCTCCCCCCACATAAAAGGAGTGTCGCAAACGTAGTGCGGCGAATTCCGCATTGTCGCGGTCGATGGCAGCCAGCTGCGACCGAACCGCGGTCAGTTGACGCCAAATGCGTGGGGCTCCTGTGCGTCGATGCATCTGTTCCAGTTTGCGCACTTTCTGTGTAAAGTCCTCTCTTTTCCTTTTGCGCTCCGCATTATCTGCGGAGGAGATGGCGATTATTTCGTCTCTGACGACCGCCTTTAAAGCCTCCCACCTAGTGGACATGGGTGTGTCAGGGTTATCATTGTGTAACAAGTAGTCGTCCAGTGTACGTTGTATCTGAGCGACCGTGTCCGCCCGGTGAAGGCGTGTCGCACAGGCGCCAGTGCCGAGTTGGCCGTTGGGTCTGTGGGAGTGCCAGTGTGGCCACTACTGGGGCATGATCAGACAAAGCTGCTACTAGGATGTCTGTGGACGATGTGATGTCCTGGAGTGGCTTAGAGCCTAGGAAATAATCCAGCCGGGCATAGGTTTTATGGGCATTAGAGTAATATGAGAAATCCCGGAGCTGAGGATGGTGGTGTCTCCATAAGTCCACCAGGCCTAGGTAGTTTAATCTAGAGAGCCCTGCGCGCGAGAGAGCGCCCACTTGCCCTGTGCGCTGCGCCGATCTATCTAGCTCATTGTCGAATACTAAGTTGAGGTCACCCCGAGCAATATTTTGCACTCTGGAGTCGCCGTGGCTTCGCTGAGGGCTTCGTGTAGGAAGCGTTCCTGGCCCTCGTTAGGTGCATAGATGGACCCTATAATTATTGTGTGACCCTGTTGGACTTAGCCCTGCTTGCAGGGTCATCCCTAAACTTTTTGGCCTTCCCCCTAGCCTTTTTCCTGACATAAGGTCGGTGGTTTCAGGACTCTGGGCACTTTAGCGCTGGTTAGCAGTGCAAAATGCTTGTGCTTTCTGCCTTCCATAGGCTTACACTAGGAACCCCCCCCCTTATGGGATATCGCCATAAGTATGTCATGTTTGGTGTGTATGGAATGAATATGACAAATGCTGTGCAATGCTGTGCACAGATTTATTTTCACCATTGTGGAAATGCCACTTTTAAACCTTGGCATTTCTGTGTGCTGTGTGCCTGCCTTGTGTAAGGCTGGCTCCGCCCCCTGGGGTGTGTCTGTCTCCCAGGCCCCAGCTCAGGAAGGAAGGAGGGAAGTCTGGCAGACAGGGTGCTCTACACCTCCCCCAAAACCAGTTGGGACTGGTTTCCCCAGAGACCCTTCCAGAAGCTTCTGGCCCTTTCTAGTAGGTGGGGTGAGGGGTGTATATATAGAGGAGCTGTGACTCCATGTGGGTGCTTGGACTTTGACTTGGAGGGGACACTCTGCCAGGAGGTACCGCCGCAAGGGCCTGTGTGCTGGCCCCTGTGCCCATCTGTACCCTTCTGCTTTCCACAGGACCAGGGAGAGACTTTTGCTGGAGTGAAGACTGCTGTGCCAGGAGGAGGGCCACGTTATGGGTGTTGACTGTTCCAAGGAACTGCTGTCCTGTTCTGATGAGCTGCCCACTGCCTGCTGATCTTGCCCAACATTGCCTGTCTGCTCTCCTGGCCCCTAGCGCCTCGTGGGCGCTATTGTTTTTGGTGGGGGACCCTGGAGCTGGAAGGAGTCTAGCGCTTCGTGAGCGCTACACCTAGAAACTGCCCAGGAGAAGAACAGCGCTCTCTCTCTACTGCCCAAGAACCTTGATTCCGCCTACCAGGGGAGAGAGGAGCTGGCGCCTGCAGCACTGCGATGCCAAAGCACTACGAAGCACTCCCGGCGTGTGGGATTCCCCCTGGCATGCTTACTTGAAAGCGGGAGCCCACCCCGCAGTGTGGTGCCGGAGGATCGGGCGCCATCTCGCCTTTAGAGCTTATTAATTCGCGGGTGCCCACCCCGCATGTTCAGCACCTTCGCGAGGGTGCCACCCCGCCTTATACTTCATTTAAAACGGGAGCCTACCCCGTATTGCCTGCTGAGGAATCCTCAAGAATTCACTGCCGTCGCCCGGGACTGGAGCGCACTGTGTAGCGCTGCGAGGGAGGTGAAGCGTTGGGTAAGTCGGACTCACCGCCACCGCCCGGGACCTGGTTGCGCTGAGAGGCAGGAGCGCTGTGGCTGGGAAGCGCTGTGTGCCCAAGAATCACCACCGCAACAGAGAGGAGCATTTCCGGCAGGGCAGAGAGGACGTCCAGTGACGCGGGGCTCCCGTGGGGAAGGGAAGCCCCGCGCCCACGAAGGGGGAAGTCCGGAGCCTTGCAGGCTCACCCTCGAAGTCCCGGGGCCCAGGAGGGGGCCCGGGTGAAGTGCTGGAAGGAGCGGGACGAGCCGCCGGAGACCGCGCTCCGTGTCCGCCTCTCGCTCCAGCCGCCCGGAGCCTCACGGCCGTCCCACGCAAGTCCCGGTCCCAGGAAGGGGGACCGGGCGAAAGGAGACAAGCGGCCCGCATCAAAGACACGGCGGGGCCCAGGGGGTGAGGAGAGCCCCGCGTGTAGCACAAGCGGCACCCAGAGGAAGAGAGCCCGGTGAGTGGGGCTTATTGGGGAACTGGGTGTGGGGGGGGCATCGGGGCACATTGTCGGTGCCCGCCTCCCCTTTGGTCCCTCTGAGAGGACCATAGTGGTTGTGCTGGCCTTGTTTTTCCAGCTGCCCCGCCTGGCAGTGGGCAGCTGCAACGTGCAGCCACCTTTGTTTTGAAGCCCCCGTGGGGCTCCTCCACGGATCGGGCCACAGTGCCCCGGGGGCTGCACAGCGACGCCGCAGTTGCGGGTCGCTGCAACATTTGAGGCATTTTTGTATTCTAGAGTCCCGGAGGGGGCTCCAATGGGCCAGAACCTTGAGGGCCACATCATCTCCGAATTTAGAGTCCCAGGGAGGGGCTCCAACTTGGACAGGGACTTGTGTGCGCCTCTGGTGCCTGTGCCCACAGCTGCACCTCGACAGCGCGGGCAGCTCCAACGAGGGGCATAATTGTTTTGAGTACCAGGTTGGGCCTCCGCCATGTGGGTGTTACCGCGCCCTCAGGGGTGCACCTCTAATGTTATGGGCGGTGTATTTAGCCTGAATGATTGTGGTATAATGTATAATGCCCCCATGCGGGTAGTTAATGCCTAATATATTTCAATGCCTGAGGTCTTCACGCTCCTGATGATGCCTCTAGACTAGTGTATTTAGGCTGATGCTTGCCCAATGTGGGTGATGCCCCACATTTGTTATATAATGTGTTCTCTGCCTGCTGAGGAAGCCTTCATTCATATTTTATGCCCCCTCCTGATATGGCAATGCCCCATGTACTTTCATGCCTAATGAGGGTGCCTTTACGCTCCTGATTTATGCCTAATCTAAGGTGGTCTAGGCCTAATGCTAAGGTTGTTTTGTATAGGCCTGATCTAATGGGTTTATGCCTAATGGGCTAATGCTAATGGAATTTACGCCTAATGTTGCCTTCATGCTTCTAATATGGTTATGCAGAATGTATTTTTAGGCTCATGGTTATGCCCACTGCTAATGAGGTTTATGCCAATGCTCTGACCCTAATGTTGGGACCTCTAAACTCACATTTTGATGTGTAATGCTAATGTGCTATATGCTAATGGGCTAATGCTATGGAAATGTATGCCTACTGAGATGCCCCGTGCTATGCCTACTATCATTATTTGGTTATGCCTAAGGCAGTGATGGAGGGTACATGGGGTTACCGTGCTTTTCATAAATGTCATGCTATGACGCTTGCATTTCATGCCTAATGCGGTTTATGCTAATGTGTTTAGGCCGTATGCCAAGGTGACTTACGACTATTGTGATGTTGCCAAGTTTATGATCTTGCCAGTAGGTACTGGCTGTTATACCCTTATTGCTGGGGTTTTGCATTTATTACCTGTACTTCTGTGATGGTGCTGGCAGCGACCCGATTGGCGCTGCCCTGTATATAATCCCCTGTAAATGGTGACCTGGCGCCAGTTGGTGCAGTGTATAGATTTCTGTGATTATACTGTGTTTTACACAATACAAAAGTTATTTTTACATAACCTTGTGTAGAGTCTCTTTGTAGTGTGCCTAGTGTGTCGCCTGTGAGTGTGTGCTGCGCAGATGCTTTACACATTGCCTCCGGAGTTTAGCCTACCCGCTCCGCGCCAAGCTACCCCGTTTCTAACAGACCCCCTATCTTGAATTGGTAGGTAAGCAGTCTGCCTTTTATCTCGGCCTCCTTCTGTATCACCTTTCCCTTGAAGGCCCTAGAGACAAGAATAGCCACCCTTGCGGTTTTGAAGGGTCCAGAGGAGAAAAATTGTGTCGGAAAGGCGCGGGACCTAAGCCGATGACAGTCTCTCGGGAGCAGGTGCGTTTCCTGTAGGAGGCAGATATCAGCACCCGTGCTATCCAAGTAGGAAAGGATTGCCCTGCGCTTGATAGGGTTATTAAGCCCTCTCACATTAAGCGTGAGGACTTTAAGTGTGGTTGGTGACATCTAGCTCAAGGGACTGGGTGTGCTAGGAAGTGCGCAAACCTGTAGGCTATGTACGATGGTCAGGGCCAACAACAGAGGATGCCCAGCGCTGCAGAGATGTAGGTAGCTGGATTCAGTGAGCAGAGGGCCCTGAAAAGAAAAAAAAAAAGGGGGAAAAGAGAAGAGGGTGAAAGGGAAGCAAAGAACCCGCAAGAAATGAAAACCAGCATTGGCATAGCCAATAGGTCTCGCCTTTGGGACATTATAAGTATTTAGTTATGCAGCACAATATCCTTGGTGCAACAAAATCAACTGTTGCATGGCTAAACACTTATAATGTCCCAAAGGCGCCTATTGGCTATGCCAATGCTTGTTTATAACGCAAGCTTCCTTGAGCTTGAAGAGATTTCCATATTGTGTTGGTCTCCCTAAAGTGGATGTTAATAAGAGGCTACATTGTGACAACAAAATATGGAACAGTGGCCTTCTGGCACAAGGGGTAGCAGAAAAGTGTGCCCTCTTGGGTTCTTCTATAGGTTGCAGTTTAGATGGCTAAGCCAGAGCACTCACATTTCCAATTCCGTGGCTAAGTAGCTCATTCACTCCAGGTTTTCACTTTGCACTGTGGGATATGCAGTCCTGCTGCTCCAATTCTAAAATGAGGTCTATATTTATCAGAATGCGACAAAAGAACCTGGAACGGTCAAGCTACTCGAGGGCTTTAAGACCATCTCTGGTGGGTGTGACACATTCGCAAAAAACTTTAAGTGAATGTTATCTGGACTATACAAGTTCCAAGCAACAATAACATGCATTACATACATAACACATTTTACAGAGTGGAATCGTTGTCGCAAAACGGCTGTTCCCCATTTGAGATGAAAGTTCATTTCTAGCGTTTCCTCCATGGACGTTGCTGTTTCCAAGCATGGCGATATTACTAGCCGGTGGAATGGGGTTGGATTGACTTCAGAAGGATGAAAGGGTGAGCCGGTCCCGCAGACATTGAGACCCGTACCCAAAGGTTACTCTCCACATCTCAGCAGCGAGCACTGGCTGAAGCTACTTCCCCGACCCGGGTCAGGAGGGCAGATTTCTGGTATAGAGGACACATTTCTGGTACACAGGAGGGCAGGATTCTGGCTCCAATCTTGCCACTTCCGGGTCAACAAACTACAAGGACAACCGGGTCAGCCTTGTGACGAGAAGCCGCTCTCTGAAACTTTCATTTCTAACTATTCATCCAAAAACGTGTGGCTGTTTTCTAAGAATATATAGGATTACTTACACACGTGCAGCTTTCAGTAAGGGGGTTGTCAATCTGCCATAATGGTATGGACATGGAGAGGGCTCCTAGACGGGAAGCAGCTCAGTGCATCATCCTGCGCCTACTCTGGTAACTGAACACCTGTCCTGTGAGGTAAAGCTTTGCCGAAATTCAGGGGTTCAGTCAGAGTGATGATGGCAAGTGAGCACTGCGAGGCGGCGGCGGAAGAAGATGCACTCAGAGGATGGTGAGTGCTGACTAGGTGGTGCAAGAAGAAGGTGCACTCAAGAGAATGGTGAGTGAGGACTGCGAGTCGTAGGAAGACTGCACTCAGAGGTTAGTGAGTGATGACTGGGTGGCGCTAGAAGAAGGTGCACTCAGAGAGAGTATGGCGAGTGCTGACTGGGTGGCGTTGGAAGAAGGTGCACTTAGAGAGGTTAGTGAGTGAGGACTTGGTGGCGTAGGAGGAAGGTGCTCTGAGAGGATGGTGAGTGATGACTGGGTGGCGTAGGAAGAAGGTGCATTGAGAGAGAGGATGGTGAGTGATGAATGGGTGGGGTTAGCAGAATGTGACCTCGGAGTGAGTTGATTGTGAGTGATGGCTGGGTGGCATTAGAAGGAGGACAGACACGGACTACAAGGAGGACAGACACGGACTACAAGGAGGACAGACACGGACTACAAGGAGGACAGACACGGACTACAAGGAGGACAGACACGGACTATAAGGAGAGTGCGTAGTATCAAAAGGGTGGCACACAAGAGGGAGACCTGAGGGCTACACATACTAACTGCTGATGTTGGTATCTGACAAAGATTTTTATGGAGGCAGCGAGAAGCTGAGTGAGGAAGCCCCAGGAGGACGGGATAGAGAGCTATAGTGGAGAGTAGAGAGCGTGGACTGTGTAGCCTGTGAGTTCAGGACATAGCAGAACAAGCATTGGCCGCGCGGCCGTGTGAGACGCGCTCTGTGGTGGGGGGAGGGGAGGAGCGGGAGAGCAAGTGACGCGCGGCCAATGCTTGTTCTGCTATGTCCTGAACTCACAGGCTACACAGTCCACGTCTCTACTCTCCACTATAGCTCTCTATCTCGTCCTCCTGGGGCTTCCTCACTCAGCTTCTCGCTGCCTCCATAAAAATCTTTGTCCGATACCAACATCAGCAGTTAGTATGGCTCCATACCTCCTTCGGGCTCAGCGAGCACCAGAAAAGAGCGACACCTTCCCCACCTTTATAGCCTTTGATAGGTGGGCGGGGCTACTCTGCACTAAAAGCCGGACCGAGGACAAGTTATTTTATCGTGGAAGAGGCGGGGTTCTGGATGCTAATAACGTGGTGATTTCCTCAGGGCAATTAGACGTCTCTGGAGCACGTCTATTGGCCATGGGGACGGGTGACAAGAAAAACCGGAGCCCCCAGGCTCTTACCTTTAGAGATCCGACTGCCCGGGAGACATCGAATTTGAAAAGCATCCACCTGAAGATAGGCAATGGAAACAGTGAAAGGACTTAGCGGTCGACACCCAGAGAAACAAGCACTGACACGCGCAGCGGCCGCGAAAGTGAAACAGTACTCCGGGACCCGGGTTAAAGAAGTGGGAGGGGAGGGGAGGGGTGGGGGGAGTGCGATTCCCTTGCGGGAGCGAGCGGCGCCAGGAGCATAATTGCTACCATATGGCGCCAGCTGCTCGCTCCCGCAAGTGAATCGCCAAACGTGCACGCGTTGCCATTGAAGGCAATGGAACGCGTGCACGTTTTTGGCTGAAAAGCCGAATCAATTGCAAAAGGTCTTTTTGCCTATGCAGCGCATGCGCGCTGCGTAGGCGAGACCTAAAAAGAGGGCACAACGGGTGCCTAAAAAAAGTCTGAAGTTCAGTCATCAGTCCGTCATCCATAGATGATCAGGGTAAGAGTCTACAGGGGCATAGTGTGGCCAAGTGCACCCCTCCGTCCCCCCTCCCCAGACCGCCCAAGGCATCGGGTAAATGAAAAGATACTTGGTCCAGGCTCTCTCATGGAGTCGATGTCTTAGCTAGTACTTCTGGTAGGGCATCTAGAGCTGCCTGTTGCTCCCTCTTGTTTGCAGCGGGATCCTGTCGATTAGTGCGGCGTCTCCGCCTCTGCTGTCTCCATCGTGGTCGTCTGTCACCCGACCCACGGTCTGAGTTGTCGCCATCTCCGTCGTCCTCCGGGATGTCGATCCCTAGTAGTCTCCTTGCTTCCGAAAGAGAGCAGAGCTGATAGAGCTTGCCATCGTGCCGAAAGATGAGGCGGAATGGGTGCCCCCAGGAGTACGTGATGTTGCGTTGGCGTAAGGCCTCTGTGATAGGCCGGAAAATCTTGCGCTTCTGAAGCGTGAGGGCAGCTAGATCTTGGTAAAGGACTGGCGTCTGGTTTCGGAATGTGATCGGGTGAAGTGTTCTGGCCTTACGCAGGATCTCTTCCTTGGTGCGGAAGTCTTGAACACAGACTAAAATGTCCGCCGGTGGAGCGGTGGCTGAGCGGGGGGGCCTACCCTGTGCGCTCTGTCCAATTTAAGATCAGTGTCCAGTGGGTTGCCCAATACATGATTAAAGAGCTCTTTCACATAGGTGAAGATGTCGCCAGACTCTTCATTGGTTCTCACCCCTCGAATTCTAATGTTCTGGCGACGTGAGCGATTCTCGAGGTCCTCCAGATGAGATTGTACGTCCACCTGCTGATCGTGTATACGAATCACTTCTTGTTGCAGGGCTGCCACTTCAGTGTCTCGTGCATCGCTCTTGTCCTCTAGTGCTGCCACGCGCTCCCCTATACAGTCCATATCTTTGCGGACATCCTTGATCTCTGCAGTCAATTCGCGCTTTACTGTTTGGAAATCATCACGCAGGGCAGAGAACAAAGACTCCAGAAAGGCCTGTGTCACTGGCTCCTCCTTGGGGGCACCCATCTGTGCCAGGGTGTCAGGCAATGTAGGGTCCGCCGTCTCTCCGCCCTGGGCACGCGCGAAGAGCTCCTTAAGTGTTTTGTCCTTTTTGCCCCGAGTGGAGGTCATGATCGTTGTCTGCCCGAGAGGGTGGGGAATGTGAGATTGAGGCTGTGTGTCTCTTTGCAGCGTCTCGCCGTGCACACTGTGAGCGTGGTCAGGCTTCGTGAGGGCCACCTGGCATAAATGCGGCAAGAAGATGGCCGATCCCTCTAGGCCGATGCGTGGGTAAGTGAATAAAGACCCCGGTCCAGCACCGGACCCTCTGTGTGCTGTGGGGAGGGGAACCCTCCAACCAGGGGGCCACGCACGCCTCTCACCTCAACACCCCGGAGGTAGGCTCTGCGATGCTACATCCTTCGAGCAGCCTGCCAAGTAGACTTCATGTATGTCTCCGTCGCCGCGGGGAGCAGGAGGGTACACCCTCGCCTTTAGTACTGGTCCGTTAGCGCAGGTCCACTCAGTTGCTGGGGGAATGCGGATCCCGACTCATCCCCCCAGTGCGAAGCTGGCCCACTGTATGTGTCACGAGGCGATCCGTTTTGGCCCCTCTTCCTGCCGAGTGCGTTTCTCCTGGCGACCAAATGGGGCCGAGGTCGAGCGGGGGGCTCCCAGGTGTGCCACAAACCGCACCCGGACCTAGCCGGGCCACTTCCGTGGACCACCGGGCCCCGCCCTCGGCGGCTGCCTCTAACGGCGACCGCGCTCGAATGGCCCCAGTGTCGTGTTTGGCAGGGATCACTCACCCCTTCGCTGCAGGCGGGGAGGACCGACCGGCTGGCCGCCAGAAGGGCCACTCGAGGTATGCTGCGCCGTGTGGGGGCTGTCAGTGAATACGGCCTTCCTTTGGACCCCTCGCTAGGGAGATGTTCCGGGGTCGCGTCGTAGGCCCCACCGGTGCGAAGGCCCGGCACCTCGTGCGCTTGCCGCCGGCCTGGCCAGGCTCTGCCGACCCAGCTTCCTCCAGGGGTGGGCACAGCGTGCAGCCCTCGCCCCCGGTAAAGCACCCGGCCGAAGCTACCCTCTCCTACTGGGTTCCGGTCGATGGACAAAATGGCGGTGGCTAACCCGCGGCCTCTCCCGGCCGCGTCTCAAGGTCTGTAGCGCGGGGTGCTACGGGCCGAGGCTCCGCTCTCCAACTCGCCTTGGCGCCGTCAAGTGGGTTGCAGTGTTGCTCCCAGGGGCCAGTGCCACTCACCCCGGTGCTGGCGAGGAACAGGCCCGGCAGGCCTCGGCTCAGTCTCTGGCCGCGGGACCCAGCCGCGTCACGTTGTTCTGCCCGCTCCGGCGTCCGCTGCCATCCAGTGGGGAATCTCAGGGTGCTCCCAGCAGGTGCTCCGTTTAGGCATCGACTGTTGTTCAAATCAAGGCTGTAGGCGGCCCGGGACCGGTGCTTCCTCGAGCGGTCGGCGGGAGAGGCAGGGAGATGCGTCCTACCTCGCCGCCATCTTGGCCACGCCCCCCACTCCAGGATTTTACTGAGAAAAGGTATTTAATGACTGACGCGTTTCAACCAGAACGGTCTTTGTCAAAGTCACTTCGCACACCCGGAAGTGCTCCATTTTCTAACAAAAATTAATTTCAGTGATAATAAACATGGTAAACAGACTCCACTGAACATGATGCATTCTCAGTTCATGGGAAAACAGAGTGCCACGTATGTCGAGGTTTTTAAGGCATATATTATTCTAAAAAGTGCAATGCATATGTGCTTGATCAATATCCATTCATGAGCGTTGCAAAAGCAGTGTTACGCATATTCCGGACACATTTGTAAATAAAGTCTTTGCATATTAGAGGCGTCACATTAACATGGGCACATGTCACTTTGCATTGGGAAACAAGCCACTTGGCTGGTATCTGTACGTAACACAAGGTTTTATCTTCTAGGCATCAAAGTAACATAATGTTAGTGACTAGGAATTTGCCACTTGACATGTAACTGTTAATGTGACTGTCATTTGAGATGCCATCAGTAATGTCACTGACCATGTCATGAATGATGTAATATGTGACGTCATCAGCAGTGCATTGTGGGGGCGCGAGTTATAGTTAGCTCAACTAACTATAATGGTCAAATTTCTCTGGTTTTGTACGAGTGAAATGTCCAACTAACTATAACGTCCCTGAAACCTGTGGTTTTTGCAGTGAATTTTTAAGGTTTTTTAAATGTTAATTTCTAACTATAACGTCCCTGAAACCTATGGTTTTTTCAGTGAATTTCAAAGGTTTTTTAAATGCTAATTTCTAACTATAACATAGCAGTCGCGTTTGCAGAGTGGTGGAAAAAGGTGAGCGTGGCCTCCGAACACCTCTTAGCAATCCCACTGTGTGAGATTTACTGGAGGTAACAGGAGGGGTAGTTAGCCCCCAACGTCAACCTTGGGGGCCAACTACCCTCCTATTACCTCCAGTAAGTCCCACACAGCAGGATTGCTAACTTCTCATACTAGGCCACGCCCCCTTTCTCCACCACTCTGCAAACGCGCCCCCCTGACGCGTTCTAAGTTGGGGGATTAATTCCCCTTGAATACTGAGGGTCCCTAGGGGCCAACTTGCCCGCCAGGTACCTCCAGTAAGTGCCACAGAGCTGGATTGCAGAGAGGTGGACACAGGCCACACCCCTTTCTCCACCACTCTGCAAACGCGCCCCTGGCGCGTTATAGGTTGGGGATTAAGTCCCTTGAATACTAAGGGTCCCTGGGGGCCAACTAGCCCACCAGGTACCTCCAGTAAGCGCCACACAGCTGGATTGCAGAGAGGTGGTCCGAGGCCACGCCCCCTTTTTACACCACTGTGCAAACGCGCCTCTTGGCGCACTGCTGCTCTGGGGATGAAGTCCACTTGTGTCCTGAGGTGCTCAGGACACAAGAGGACCTCATCGCCCCACCACCAGTGCGCCAAGAGGCGTGTTTGCAGAGTGGTGTAAAAAGGGTCGTGGCCTCGGACCACCTCTCTGCAATCCAGCTGTGTGGCGCTTATTGGAGGTACCTGGTGGGCTAGTTGGCCCCCAGGGACCCTCAGTATTCAAGGGGACTAAATTCCCCCACTTAGAACGCGCCAGGGGGCGCGTTTGCAGAGTGCTGCAGGGAGGGGGCGGGGCCTCCGGCGAGTTGCCGTTTTTTTTCTTCTTTTTTTAAATTTTATGTGAGGGGGGCTGCGTGGCCCCCCTTCCCTGGGCCACTTTTGGCCCCGGGGACCCCATCCCCCAGGGCCTGGCAGCCTTGGTTTTTTTTTTCAAAAAAAGTTTTGGGGACGGGGGCCGCGTGGCCCCCCTTCCCTTGGCCACTTCTGGCCCCGGAGACCCCATCCCCCGGGGCCGGCCTTTCTGTGTTTTTCTTTTTTTTAAATGATTTAAATTATTGGGGAGGGGGGCCGCGTGGCCCCCCTCCCAGGCCACTTCTGGCCCCGGGGACCCCATCCCCCGGGGCCTGGCCTTACCGTTGGGGGCCGTGGGGGGAGCCCAATGCCCCCACGGTCCCGCCAGCTCCCCGCCTCCTGCGGGAGCCGGCATTGCTTTTGAGCAAGGGGCTGCTGAAATGCAGCTCCCCTTGCTCAAAGCAATTCTGCTGCTTCATTGAAGCGAGAGCAGGTTTTCCTGCTCTCGCTTCAATGAAGCAAAGCAGAGTTTGCTATGACACGGCGGGAGCCGTGCTCCCGCCCTGCCATAGCAAACAGCAATATCCCGGGGGTGGGCACCCCGGGACATTGCAGGAGCCTTGATGGCCCCACCCCCCAGGGCCATCAAGGGCTCCTGGAGGGGGGCCGCGCGGCCCCCTCCCTTAATTTACATAGCCCCGGGGAGGTGGTGGTCCCCAGGGCCGGGGGTCCGCTACGGGCCCCCGCATTTCAAAGAGTATGTGCCCCGGGGAGGTGGTGGTCCCTGGGGCGTGTGGGGGGCTCTTGCCCCCCCCCCCCACATCTTTTAAAAAATTAATAAACAGAGCCCCGGGGAGGTGGCAGTCCCCGGGGCTGCGGGGGGGCCGCGTGCCCCGGGGAGGTGGCGGTCCCCGGAGCAACGTGGGGGGGGGGGTTGGGACCCCCCCACGCATTCACTATAGAAGAAGCCCCGGGGAGGTGGCGGTCCCCAGGGCTGCGGGGGGCCGCGTGCCCCCCGCACACTATTATCATAGCCCCGGGGAGGTGGCGGTCCCCGGGGCTGCGGGGGCCCCGTGGGCCCCCGCTATATAATTGTGGCATTGCCCCCGGGACCTGGCCCACCCGGGGGCTCATTTAAATTAATGGTTTTGTACGAGTGAAATCTGAGTCTAACTATAACGTCCCTGTAATCTTTGTTTTTTCAGCGAATTTCTAGTTTTTTTTTAACGTTAAGTCAGATGCCTATCACAATGGATGGTCGGGTGTTGGAAGCAGGCCTGGCATTGTGCTGCCCCCACCCAAGCTTGCTGCTCCTGCCTCCCCTCCTCCTTGCCATCCATTGTCCAAGTCCATGCCCCTGCTCCCTTGTCGTGTAGTTCCTATATTACCCATGCAGGACCTGCGCGTTTGGATAACATAACCTGTGGGTTTGGTGGTAGACTAACTCTGTACACCCCCACCGAGAAATGTTAGCCTGGTTTGCATTAGCTAGCTCGCAGTGCCACTAGTGTCTCCTCTTATCGGGAAGAGATTAGTTTCTGGCAACCTTAGAACATGACAACCCTGATTCCCTCAGAATCTTGGAAACTATGTACTACCTTTCGCTCAGTCACTCGTGCTTACTTATTCGGTTTGTCTCAGAGAGTTACACAGAATAAACAGTCGGGCGTTTCAATAAGTATTTATTGAACAGTTATTCTAGTGTAAAATGTATGTGCTGCAGCAATCAGCAGACCATAGCAGAAATATATTATCAGCAGTACGATCAAAGTGAAAGGATAGAACAGTTCTACCATATTTCAATAATCATGAATACATACATGAGTATAAAAAGCATTATGAAAGTGCGCGTACTCCTACGATGCCCAACTAGATGTACCTAGCATATGTGTAGGTCTAAAGCCTAAGAGCCAAAAATCCTTCTAGGATTTAGTCAAACCCCCATACCTGAATAGAGAGAGTGTGGGACCCCGTCCTGGTCTCGAGTTGGACACCCCGTCAGGGCTGTGTCAGACCGCTGTCAGCTGGAGCGACTGCATGCAGGAGCCTCAGCGTCTCTGGTCAGTGTGTCAGCATGGAAGTCTCGGTTCCCTCTGTCTTACCGGGGCAAGATGTGGTGTATTTATACCCTAAAGAGTCTCAGTCCTCAGTATGGTTTGTATTGGACATGAGGAAGACGTCAGGGATGAACTTTGTACATACATATTATGCAGGTGGTGTTTTCCTAGAGAGCCATGCATAATTGATGAGTACAGTGTGGGCCTGTGTTTGGGAAAAACCCTGCTGTATTCAAAACCACAGGATAGATAACGTTCAGCCCTCAGAGCTCGTTGTGTACTAGCTGGGACCAATGTAGGTGAAAGATCATGCCTATATAAGGAATCATGACTATAATAGGACATGTAAGGTTATGACCGTAATAGGGCATATGTGACTATGACCATAATAGGGCAAGTACGAATATGACCATATTAGGGCAAATACGAGTATGTCTATTTTAGGGCATGTATGAACTGGTCTACATTAGGGCCTCTATGCGGGATATAACACCCACTCCTCTTCCGAATTGGATAACAATGACCATACTTAAAATCTGGACAATTTAAAAAATATTTTTAAAAGAAAGTAAACACATGGTTTTAAAAAATCGCTAAAGGTGTTTAAAAAAATGTTAAAATTCAGCTATTTCCAGTCGCCACTTGAAAAAGTCAATATTGTCTCTCTATAAAAGTTGCATTACAATAAGCAGGAGAAGGCCATGCTTTTCTCAAGCTAAAGTGTCAATTTAAGAAAAAGTTCCAAATTTAGATCGTTTGTTTTGAAACGAGCAAAGAAGCCGAATTCTTTCCCAGGACGCGATGAGCCAATTCGAGATTAAACGTCCTGGCTGGGAAGCACAGTATTATCGGTGTTAGCTGCTGCAGACGACAAATCCAAAGCCTCACAAAGAACGTCAATCGCACATAGATGTAATGTAGCATTGCCAACAGTTGGAGCTGCCGCGGCTTGTGTGGCAGTTGTTACCTGGGTGCCTGTGTAGGAGTCACCTAACCCAGCAGGAGCAAACGGCACCTGTGGAGTCTCCAGGAATGCATTCATCAGAATTGGAAGCCGCTGGGGACCACGCAGAGTGTGGGCCTGTATGGGGTCCAGCATTGTATCCGTGTCCGGAGGCGCATCCGATGGAAACGTTAGACAGAGATCCAACTTGCATTCTTCGCCGCAGAACAGGCATCGAAGAACAGGTAAGATGCAGTCTACCCAGACTGGTCTAAAGGTTCTCGTAGGCAAGAAATGCCCAGAAGTTGTACCATGCGTTCACGGTATGTCCGCTCCAGGAGCGTGTTCGCCATTCCCTCGGGAATTGGGCCGTCCATTGCGTAGCAGTAATATTTTAATCAGGATTCCTGCAATTAGGAACAGGATGAGCGGGAATCCTCCAAATACGCTTCCCAATACGGAGTGTATAAAATTTGGGATTACTCCGAGGACTGTCTGAAAGGTGCTTAACAGTCCTGACCCTATGGTCTTAAATAGGTGTACAATACAGCTCGTATCAGACATGTTGAAGATATCGACTAACCATTTCTGCGAAATGAATGGGGCAGTTTGTACGTATGAGTGCCTGTATCTCGGTCGTGGTCCTTGCAACTTGAAGTTCATAGGTTTCTCGAGCGGAGGTTAAGGACCACGGGTTGCTGTAAAAGCATGGCTTTCAATCTGCTCAGAGTATCAAATTGTATGAAAGAAACATTCAGCGAAGGCCATAGCGGCGCCTCCCTGACTGTGTTCAGTGGCGGAAACAATACTTGCATACAGCAAGGAACCCTGGAGTTAACAGTGACCAGATAGGCGACGCCCCGGAAGCATCCCACAGCAACCTTGATCATTTAGCATTAAGTAACTCCCATTCGAGAGCAGCTGGAAAACCGGCGTGATCATGGCACGCTGGGGTGCCTGACATGTGACAAGATAGGTTCGTTACCGAACCACTGCATGCTCCGTGTAGAGAAATATCCTGACACATGAGAGAACCGCTTAAAGCGTTCTTGCAGTTTGTACCGCTCAGATACACTTCTCGATCCCTATTCCGGCATCGATATCTATATGGTAACTCCCAAGATTCCTTAATGTAACCCTTACCCATTTTTTCATATCTGCCTGCCTGCCTTTGCTCAAGGCAATATTGAAACTGAAACGTAGTGACCGGTAGAGGGATTTGGCCATGGATTAACCATTCAGTTGATGGTGATTCGGCTACAGTGAATGGTAACCTTTCCAGTTTCTCAATACGCAGCATTGTGTATTTGGCTCCCCTTTGTGCCATTTCTGTCTGTTTATCACTTAGATTGTATTCTGAAAACAGAGACGCGGTGTTTATAAAACGCCAGGGCACATAGCCTGCACCCAAAGATTGTAGCGTCCAGCTCAACATCATAACAGAACGTAGTTGAGATTGCCTGTGCTGTAACAAGGCCAAATCTTGTTCTAGTATGTCGATCGCCGAAGACACAATGTTGCCTAAGGAGTAAATCCTGGAGGTCAAAGTTGTTAACCCATTATCCACTACAGCTAATGCCTTCTCTAAGTTAATACAGTCTTGTTGGGATATTTTGCAGTTTTCATTATAGTAGGCATAAAGGCCAGCGTATATGAAACGTTTCTGAAGTTGTTTCCTGGGTCCCAGTAGAAAATCTCTAAGATCCATGTCAGGTGTGAGTAAGGTCAAGTGGTGCTTCACTTCTGTGAGTGTTGAGGTCTCTAGCCAATCAAGGCACAACTTCCCAACACTATAGGATGTCACTACCCCCGGGTGATGTCTCTGTACATAGCGTGGATCTGGCCTATGGATACTAAACCCTTCGGTTGTATTCATAAATCTCTGCTGACATTTGTTTGTGTCACCGGGCCAAACCAACCATTCTGTCCAATCAGGATCATATGTTGTACTGGAAAATGTCTAATAAGAAGGGGGACCCCTGACTCGATGGGGACAGGTATGCAGGGGAAATAAGGAACACCAAATAAACAAGAAATGACCTGCCCCGTCTGATCAACACCTGGCCCTATAACAGGATCCTACTGTACATACTCTATCCCTGGAGCAAATGAAGGACAATTGGATAATAATATCAATTTATACAAAAAAACAGTAGAAAAACTTTTTTATTATTAAATCCATAATCATTTCGACAATTGATAAATACACATCACAGTAATAACAATGATTGATAATTAATAAGACAGTTCAAACAAAAGCATATATATACATGACGTCCCACACACCTGCTTACAACAAAGCATTCATATCATCATACATTCCCAAACTTCATCGACTAACTCAACATAACACACATCATAATAACAAAGCATACGAAAGCTAAAAATAGAACATAAAAGCCACACGATGATCAGATGACAAAGAGAAATACAAGTCATCAAGGGGTAGGGATGAGAATAATCCAGCTGCCCCGCAAGAAAAACGCCAACGCGTTTCGGTGAGATTGCCCAGCCGGAGCTACACCTTCATCAGGGCGTAAAATAGACAAAAGAGGGTGGGACAGGACACCTGTCAGATATTAACAGAAAAACATATATAAGTATATATATAGGATTATGTTCCCCGGAATAAACTATATATGTTTTTCTGTTTATATCTGACAGGTGTCCTGTCCCACCCCTCTTTGTCTATTTTACGCCCTGATGAAGGTGTAGCCCCGGCTGAGGCAACTCACCGCAACGGCGTGGCGTTGTCATGCGGGAGCAGCTGGATTATCTCATCCTACCCCTTGATGACTTGTATTCTCTTTGTCATCTGATCATCGTGTGGCTTTTATGTTCTATTTTTAGCTTTTGTATGCTTTGTTATTATAATGTGTGTTATGTTGAGTTAGTCGAGTTTGGGAATGTATGATGATATGAATGCTTTGTTGTAAGCAGGTGTGGGGCGTCATGCATATATATATGCTTGTTTGAACTGTCTTATTAATTATCAATCATTGTTATTACTGTGATGTGTATTTATCAATTGTCGAAATGATTATGGATTTAATAATAATAAAAAGTTGTTCTACTGTTTTTGTATAAATTGATATTATTATCCAATTGTCCTTCATTTGCTCCAGGGATAGAGTATGTACAGTAGGATCCTGTTATTGGGCCAGGTGTTGATCAGACGAGGCAGGTTATTTCTTGTTTATTTGGTGTTCCTTATTTCCCTGCATACCTGTCCCCATCGAGTCAGGGTCCCCTTCTTATTAGTCGTTAGCGTCACAGCCTTGTGCTGTGGGGGTGTGTTGTGTGCCTGTTCTGGAATAGTTGTGCCCTTTGTTTTGTTTATTCGTTATAGGGCTTGTGGTAGGGTTAGGTGCCCTTGGTGTAATTTGTTCATTGGTTTGTCTTTATTGTTTTGTGAAATATATTTTTGGTTTGTCGTTCTGGATTAATTCATTTTCTTTATACATTCTGTTTCTTAGGTTAAGTGAGGTATTAGTTTTCTTTCTATTTTTTCTTTTGGCTGCTTTGGTTATGGAGGTTTTTGGATTCTCTGATGAAGATTTTGCCAAAATGATTGGCCATGCTGGAGGTAGTGACAAACATTTTACCCTCTCTAAGGGATTGGAGGGTGAGTGGATCAAACTCCTCGGTCTAAAGAAAAAATCTAAGCGTACTGAACTTCATGCTCAGTTTGTTAGATTATTTAAAGGCTGGTACCATACCCATAGGACTGAGGGTCCGCAATATTCCCGGTTTATTTGTTGAGATCCGCCAGTTTCTGGAGAGATGGGCGTTGATCTCCTACCGTTGCTCCAGAGACTGGATGATGCTCATTATCGAAACGGCCAGGGAGGTCCTGGCCATTTTGAATAAGGAAATTGAGTCTCTTGAGGAAAAACTTAAGTTAGATAATTCGGTTGATATGGGTAAAAAGAAATTGGAAGAAATAGTCATAGAACTTGATTCTTTTTCGGATTATTTGTTGAAACGGAAGACTGATAAATTTAAAAAGGATATCCGTTTATTCAGTCAGGAACGGGCTTATCCATCTAAGGACTTTTATACTAGCTCGGATGATTCTAATGCCCGTGGCGGTGCCCCTAGATGGGGGAATCGTCGGATTACCACTTTTTCCGATACCACTGACTCGGATGGTGAGGGACCTATTAACTACTGAACCAATTACGATCCCAACTACAATTCCAATTTTCAGTCCCGACAAGAACCATTTGTAAGAGCACCTGTACCGAATCGTTTTTTAGGCAATCGCAGAGGGAATTTTCGTCCAAGGACCCGTGTCCCCCAACAGAGGAATTACCGTCAGGGTCAACCTCAAATGTATGTCCAAACAAGACAGCATCAATATTGGAGAACGTAAAGAGCATTCCAGTATTCAATCTCTCTGACACGGAGATTGACCCTGGAACGGTCTGTTTGTTATCAAGGGGTTTATCGTTTGTCCCTTCTACTAATTTTAGTAAATTTGAGTTTTTGAAGGATTTGCATTTGTTCTTCCGTAAAATTAGACTAAAAATTTTTTTTTGTAGCAGGCCAATTCCTAATACAATGGACAATATCTCAGGCCTTAAGCCTCCGTCCGACTTTACTCCCACGCTGGACACTGTTGGACCTGAGGTGGGCATTTTTGAAAAAGCTGTTCTCTCGAAAATTGAAAAAAGTATCAAATATGTGCCAAAACCCCTTGATAATTTATCTAGAGATGAAGCTACTACCCTACGTGTCTTGAAAGATAATAAAGATCTTACCATTAAGCCTTGTGACAAAGGAGGGGGCATTGTCATTTTTGATACCCCTGTCTATGTGGAGAAAATGAATCTCCTTTTATCGTCAACTGACTTTTACAAGAGGATTATGAGAAATCCCGAACCTGCTCTAAAACGCCGTATCCTTACCATGGTCGAACGGGCGGTTGATGCGGGGTATATTTGTCCTAAGGAGGCGGAATTTTTGACTCCTAGTTATACTCGAATGCCCATTATTTATGGGATTCCAAAGACTCATAAAAACACGTATGACCCTCCTTTAAGACCCATAGTATCCACCATTGGATCTGCGACGGAGCCCCTTTGTAAATATATTGATCGTTTTCTGAAACCATTGGTCAACAAATTAGAATCTTTTGTGAAGGATACTTTATATGGAAGGGGGACCAGGACTCATTAGATGAGTTCATACTATGGATTAATGCGGCTGATTGTAATTTAAAATTTACTGCCCATTCCAGCAACTGTAAGGTGGAGTTTCTTGACATCTGGGTGGAACACAGACAGAATAGGATACATGTCTCTCTTTCACCAAACCCACGGCAAGGAACACCTTGCTACAGTATGGCAGCTATCACCTCGCTGCCAGAAGGATAGTATCCTCAGTCAGTTCCTTCGGATTCGAAGGAACTGCTCGACATGAAAGATTTTCTCACTCAATCTGACATACTGAAAGATAAACTGTTACAGCGTGGGTATCCTAAAAAATTGATTAAGGATTCATTCAAGCGTGCTAGATACTTTAATCGTGAGACTATGTTTGAGTCTAGGGAGAAGGAACCTCGTAAAGAATTGGTTTGTATAACTAAACACTCCAATTTTAATCATAAACTAAGACAGGCTATTAATTCATGTTGGCACCTCCTAAACCTTGGCAATGATGAAGAACATCTTCCTAAACCTATTTTTGCCTTTAAGAGAAACAAAAATTTGAGGAACTATCTTGTGAAAGGGAAACTTCAGGATCCTCCAGCGTTGGTACAGAAAGCGATTGTTGATTCTGTCCCGATTAAGGGCAATCATCGATGTGGCAGATGCCAGGCTTGCCCCAATGCTTTAGTTGGCGATACTATACAAACTCTTGAGCGAACTATCACGCTCACCAGAATGACTAATTGCCGTACTTCCAATATTGTTTATATCATCTTTTGCCCATGTGGCTTATTGTATGTTGGGGAAACTGGTCGTGAGTGTCGAACCAGAATAGGAGAACATAAATCCAACATACGCATCAAGAAGATTTCAGCCCCTCTTGTTAGCCATTGGCTTGGTAAAAATCACCTAGAAAGTGGTCAATTTTGGAAAGGATTCAAACTTACCCTGGACAAGATCCTGTGGCTGTACGTAAGAAAAGAGAGGTCTTTTGGATTTACCTTCTTAATGCTGTGAAAAAGGGATTGAATGATCACTGCCCATGGGAGAATGCTTTTATCTGAATGACCCCTTGGGTTGGATTCTGGGAGTTAGTGGGTGGTTCTTTGACCATTTGTTCGCTGAAATTGTTTTTTGATTTATTTTTTGATTTATTTTTTATTGATTTTTCGGCTTTTTTTAATGTTGAATTTTCATCACAATTTGTTTGTATACAGTTTCTCGGTTGTTTAATCTTGGATGAGGTGCCTCTAGGTCCATATTGATCATTGAGACCTGGATATGTGCAGCCCTCTCAATGAATCTAGTCCTTGTGCTGTAGTTGTAGTATCTATAAGATGGCCGCCGTTTTATTGGTCTTTCTCTGAAGACGTGCGTTAGTCCGTTTTTCATTTTTTTGTTTTGTTTTCACGCACCTGTGTTCTCTTGTTCTAACACTCTAGCGCGCTATATAGCTGGCCGGTTTCTCTCCCCGAGGACCTTGCACGCTCATTTGACATGCTGTGAGAACGAGGAGGTGTGCCGTTGGGTCCCCTCGTTTCTCTCCATATTTCTTCCCCCCCCCCCCCTTGTCTTTCGTTATAAATACGGAGTTACCGGTGAGTGGGTTATCGCTTGGAGATATATGGGGGCGTTTGCCTGTTTGTCAGCTTGTCGTCCTGTTGAGTCATTTGTGACGATAGAAACAGACTTAGTGAGAGCTTTAAGTATCTGCTCCACTACGTACGGGCATACTTACTTATTTTTACCCTAAATTCGCTAATATGGTGTGATCTGTTTATCGTGTAGAGTCATGACTGGGGATAATTATCTCTAGTTCAATGCTCGCGGATCCTTTTTGTGATATTTTCGGGGTTGCTCATTTTAGACATTTTTGCTTTTGGGATTTGGTTGTATTAGTTGATTAATGTATCCCTTCTTTTATGCTTCCCCGATCCGTGTCAGATGACATTGCGTTCTATATTGACCTAAATATCCATATGAAATTTGTGAGTTCGTGACTATGGGTGGGGGCTACCCTGATGCATGAGATCATCCTGGTTGTGACCTACTTATAAGGAATTTTATCATCCCGATGGAAGAAGAAGCCCATTGCGATCCTTGGTTCATTTAGAATTCGGTAGGCCTTTGGAGTTTTTTATTTCTGACCCTTGCCCTAGATTACATTCTATAGTTTGTTCCCTGTGGGCACTCTTATCAGGGTTTCTTATGTATATGCGATATTTTCTTTGTAGAACGGTCCAGAGAAGTCATGTCTGCAGGCTTTTTGTCCATGCCCTCGGCTATGGGAAATTAATTGTGATACATCTGGAGGGCTTAACCACTGGTAGGCATTATTGTAACTTACTAAATTCCCTCTTTATCACTTGGTGGTTGGTCTTGACATTTTACTTTTGGGGTGTTGTGTCTCGGGTGGTTGTCTCTTTCTATTGCTGATATCCTCACGTTTGTTCCTTATTCTTGTTTGTTTTTGTTGTTGTAGGTGGTTATCATGATGAGTGTGTGTGTGTATATATGAGGATTTTCCTTATGTATGGCAATATTATAAGTATCTGTTGGCGTATGTCTATGTTCGTTATGTGTGCCTTCTATTCCAGTTGCTTTACTCATTAGTTAACTTTATTGTAGTCTCCCTGGAGCTTATCAAGGACTTGTGTTTTGGATTGTTTGAATAATATAAGTATATATATAGGATTATGTTCCCCGGAATAAACTATATATGTTTTTCTGTTTATATCTGACAGGTGTCCTGTCCCACCCCTCTTTTGTCTATTTTACGTCCCTGATGAAGGTGTAGCCCCGGCTGGGGAAATCTCACCAAACGAGCGTTGGCGTTTTTCTTGCGGGGGCAGCTGGATTATTCTCATCCCTACCCCTTGATGACTTGTATTTCTCTTTGTCATCTGATCATCGTGTGGCTTTTATGTTCTATTTTTAGCTTTTGGTATGCTTTGTTATTATGATGTGTGTTATGTTGAGTTAGTCGATGAAGTTTGGGTGTATGATGATATGAATGCTTTGTTGTAAGCAGGTGTGTGGGACGTCATGTATATATATGCTTTTGTTTGAACTGTCTTATTAATTATCAATCATTGTTATTACTGTGATGTGTATTTATCAATTGTCGAAATGATTATGGATTTAATAATAATAAAAAAGTTTTTCTACTGTTTTTTTGTCTAAATTGAAATTATTATCTAATTGTCCTTCATTTGCTCCAGGGATAGAGTATGTACAGTAGGATCCTGTTATAGGGCCAGGTGTTGATCAGACGGGGCAGGTTATTTCTTGTTTATTTGGTGTACTGGAAAATGTCATCTAATCTTACCCCATGTGTAAATGAATTCTGCCCCCCGCCCATCTGTGATGGTGTTGGAAACCCCGGTGTGTTCATTTCCTTGCCGTTGGCTAATCCAAGACAGGTAGGTTGTTGCACAGTTTCATTCAGAAATATCTGCTGCGGAATGAGGCATGCTCTAAAAAGTGCTTCTATTCCCTGGACTTGCCAGTCCCTAGAACCCCAGATCGATTTTGAATCTATTGTGTCCTTCCATAGGTCGAAACCCTGTGTAGACAACTGGTTGAGAAAGGATGCAGAGTAAATATGTTTGGTGTTTGTTAACATAATTTTCTGAGCTGAACTTTTTGCCACTTTATAATAAAATGACTTCAGGTCGGATGTGTTAAACCCTGAGAAGTATGTGAATTTCTGTGCAAATGCTTGCGAACTACCTTTCGGTGGTGTTGGGCAGTGTTCCCACTGGTGGTACTCAAATACATTTCTAGGTGTTATAGACTTGTGTAAGAAATGATGACCATATTGCTGATAACAGTACAATGTATCATAGTCTGAAGTACCTTCTAACATTTCATTATTCGGAAATGCTGCTGTTTTTTCTAAATCACACATTAAATTATACACCGTTTCAGTGTCCCAATCATCAGAAAATGTACTGGAGTTAACCATATCACTTAAAGAAATTTTAAATACATGTTTAAGCTTTAAAAGTTCAGTCGGACCAAATACATCATAATCAATCTTGTCCCATACTATACCGTCTGGTATAGGAACTGTTGTGATGTTCACTGAAGACAAGTCTCTTGTTTCACGATGTGAAGACAAATGTGGTTTTAAAATCAAATGATCCTATCGGGCTTGAGAGCTCTGTTGAAGAAATCGTCCATTAATAAGCATACTAAAAGTTATAATTAAACCTAGCCGGAAAATGAAAAATAAAATCCCAGTGATAGACCATAGTTCTATCCAAGGTGACACCAGGTAAGTCTTTCTAAAAAAGTCAGTGAGTTTCTGTTTGAGTGAGTTTTTGGCTGGCGTCGATTTCCTGCTCACTTGGGTCCAGTGAAAACGTATCAAAGTTCATGAAATAGCCAGAAGCAGTTCGATCAATTGTTGGAATTGCATCGGGATTTGTTGAAATCGGATTTTGCTCTTGACGAGGCATGTTGACGTAGACGTCTGTATTAGGTCTGATTGCAACTTGGTTGTTAAGTTGATTTTCATTTTGAAGATGAATTTCTTGTTGAAGTGGAACGAGTTCCATAGCATTGTTGCTTAGTCCGTCATTCCGTACAGGTGGCTCTTCAAACGTGATGAGTCTTTCTGTTTGAACTTCTTGGATTGTAGCAAGAGGAGGCGTCTGCTACTTTGGAGTCCACGAGGCCTACTGTTTAGTATCGGCCACATAGTGTGGTTTGATTAAGTCAATTGAGACAAATCTTTTCTCCTTTTTCCCGGCAAGAGGCGGCAACAGTACAGTTCTTGTGCCTTGGATTGCTAGGACCGGTACAGGCGTTCTGTAGGATGGCCCAAATTCTTTCTTGTCAGTAATCTTCTCTCTGACCAGATCCCCGATTTTTGGGATCCAGATAGGTCTTGCCGTAACTGCCTTGACTTCCTCAGTGGCGGTCTGTTTCTGGAGTACGTTACTTTGTTGTGTTCTGGATTCATTTAGATCCTGTATAACAGCCAAACGATCATGGATATCAAATGGTTTTTGATCCGCCACTGCGCCTTCACAATCAAGATCAGGTACCCACATTCTTGTCCCAAATAGGACCTCGTAAGGAGTGACACCCCCTAGAGAGCTTCTTGGCTGGTTATTGATCGCTCGCTGTACCCCATAAAGGTGATCGACACATCTACCGCCCTTGCCTAATACCCTAGCTGTTAAAGATTGCTTTAAGTCTCGGTTTTTCCTCTCCACAACAGAATTTCCCTCGGGATGGTACGGAGAGGAGTACCGCAATGCTACGCCCATTCCTTCCATGGCCTCTTTGTAAGCTCGAGAGCTAAACGGCGGGCCGCGGTCAGAATGTAACGTGCCAACTGCGTATGTGCCGATAGACTCGCAAATCTTTTATAACAGTTTGAGCGTCAGCCGAGCGCTGAGGCCAAACCCATAGGAATCTAGAGCAGGAATCCACTGCAACCATGATATATTTCTTGGACCCATCAGATTGTAGGGGTCCGCAGTGGTCCAAATATACACATGCGAGAGGTTTGTCTGATTTTAGTAATGGTGTCTGCGCTGGGCGTGTTACGGTGGAGTCTTTCATCTGCTGGCAGATGTCGCATTTCAAGACATAGTCTTTGGTCTGCTTTGTTAACCCTGGCCACCAGTAGCGCTGTTTCAGTAAAGAAATAGTCGCTGTAACGCCTGTATGCGCCGAAGCCAAACCCTTGTGTGCTGCTAGAATTAAGCCTAACCTACGATCCATATTTGGTATTACTCTATCCCCCACTCCAGGAATCTGAGCATATGGAATGTTGTGTGCATCTAACTTGTAGGAGTACTTCAGTGGAAATGTCTTTGGTACTGCTGTGCTGCCTTTGCGTGAAGCAATGACAGCTACCATAATTTCGCCGTCTATTCTCGTTTTTGAACGAGTGATTGCAGCTACGGAAGCCGTGCGTACTCCCCCCTTTGCGGCTTCATCAGCCAATGAATTCCCTTCAACGTGAACGCCATCACGCTGATGACTCAGTGTATGTATCACGTGAGCCCTTGGTAGTTCGTTTCTCAACTCTACTACCTGTTCCCATAGCATTTTATGCTTAATTGTGCCACCTTTTGCATCTTTGAACCCGTTTTGTTCCCAATGATGTAGATATTCATTGTACGACTGTACACAGTGAAAGGAATCACACACAATTAGTGTGGGGAATTCGTGATCCGTATTTACAAGTGCCAGTATCAGTGCTTTGAGTTCTGCCAACTGAGCCGTGCAGTCTCCTAGAGATTGCGTTTTGGTACAGCTTGGATGGAACTTGCCATCACGCTTGCGACTTTTAACAATTGCACATGCTGCGCTGTAAGCTTGCTTGCTTCCTGTGGCTGGTTGAGCAGATCCGTCAGTGTAAATAATGTATTCATACTGATCGAGAGGCAAAATTTCATTTGGTAGAGGATATTCTTGTTCGTATTGCAGGAATGCTTGTATTTTTAAACTTGGATCAAATCTGTATTCAACATCTGTTGCAGTAAGAGAATTAGCCCATTGTATCCATCTTGGATGTAAGGCTTTAGCATTTGAAATGCTAGCTTTTGTAACCGCTTCTAAAGCTGCTACTGGGGTCACGACAATTATGCGCTTTCCCTGAGCCAGAGCTCTTTCTCTTGCTACAGCGGTCTGCACTGCTGTCAGGATTTTTTCTGTTGAAGTGAAACGCATTTCTACGTTTGTGTACAGGTGTGATTTGTATGCGATTGGTACCGTTTCGCCTTCATTGAAAGTCAAATAAGTGTACCCACATTGAACCGCTATTACTCGGATCACCAAATTGTGTGCGTTTACGCATGTCTGTAAATGTTTTGAAGCTATCATGTCTTCCTGTAGGGAACGCAGGATATTTGTATGTTCCTGTGTCCATTGTCTGACTGAAAAATCAGGTTTTATTAAATCGTAGAAAGGTTTTACCCTTTCTGCGTAATCCAAAATGTATGTTTGACCAAAATTTAGGAATCCCAGAATTGATTGTAAATTCTTTAATGATTTTGGAGGCTGGAGCAGCGCATACTTTTCTAAAAAAAAATTAGCTGCTAGGCTTTTTCCCTCACTTGACAGCTCGTATCCTAAAAATAGGACACGGAGGTGGGCAATCTTTGATTTTTTTTTTTTAAAGTTAAATTTGTAGCCCTCTGAGGCGAATCCCATAATAATGGTGCTCACTCTGGTCAAGTGCCTTGGTAAGTCATCGTACGTCAGATAAATATAATCTACGTAGGACAATGCTTCTTCATCCAAATTTTGGAGTAACTCTGTTACCCTTGCTGAAAACAACCCCGGGCTATTCTTATACCCTTGGGGGAGTCGGCAAAATTGCCGGTGGGACCCTAACTCACTGAATGCGGTCAGATACCTGCTTTCAGGCGCTATATTTTGGCAGAAAAATCCATTTGAGATATCAAGTGTTTTGTATTTTTGTCGCACAATGTTATTCATTAATGCGGCACTGTGTGCATTTTGAACTGCAAATGTCTTTGTGCAAGTGTTTAAATGTCTGTAATCTAAAACTAGACGATATGTATTGTCGGGTTTAGCTACGGGGAACAAAGGATTGTTCATAGGTGAAGTGCAATTTTCTATCACCCCCTGGTATTCAAGTTGATCTAGGATCTCCCTGACTTGTCTTTTAGCTTCCTGCTTTATAGGGTATTGCCTTTGAGCATTTGGGGAAACTTTTAACGGGATCACGTGGTGGGTTGAATCCTCATCCCAACCAGCATGATTTTTGTACAATGCCGGAGCTAGGGCAACCGCCCACTCCTGCGCATATGCATGTTTAAGATGTATGGGAACGAGGTCGGAAAATGATGGAAAAATTACCTTTTCTCCCCTAGGACACTCCATGACGAATGCTGGCGGCCAGTCTTGTTCTGCTAATAGAATGTCATAACCAGATGACAAATTCTTCCAAAAGAGACCTTTTAATTTTTCTGGGCTTGTCCCCTTCCATCCGGAGTGTTATCTCATGTAACATGTGGGTCACTTACCCGAGTATCCGGTGTTTCCATTGTGATATACTCACTCAACTCCGCTGTCACCAGAAATTGCTTCAGGTTCTGGCGAGCTATCGTTACTTCTGCCGCGCTGTCTAGCATCGTCAGAGCCCATTCCCCGTTCAGGAGCTGAGTCCTCAGAATTCTGGGCATGTCTGATCTTGAGACCTGCTACCTTCTTTTTGAACTGAGGTTTTTGTTTTTGTTTATCTTCTTTTTTAGGTGCGTAGTCCGCAGCGCGTTGCGTGTCTCTGGACTTTGTACGCTCTTCTTGTCTGTGTTCTGACCGTCCTTCCCTCTCGGAGTTTTTTGATGAACCCTGAAAGGAACGAGAGGAACGTGCATCAGTATCCTGATACCTGTCAGGTTTTTTAATATTATCCCTATTCCTGAGGTTATACCTCCTTTCAGAGGGCTCCTGTTGAGGAGACCTACCTCTGGATTGAGATCTGTTGTCTTTAGACTTTTGTTGTTTTTTATTATCCCACTTCTTTTTAGAAGAAGTAGGTGTCTGCTTTGTAGTGTCCTTTTCAGGACTGCCCACCAGTTGTGGTTTTAATGCTTTCCCACCTAAGACTGTCTCTGCCTAATTCTGCATATGCAGTTTCAATTATTTTGGGTAGTTCGTGTTGTTGATCTACTGGACTGAACTCCCTTAGGCATTGGCGGATCGCCACTGAGGCTGCTTCCCCCTTAATGTTAGCTAGTATTATGGCTGAGACCTGTTCAAAGTTGTTTAGCAACTTCATCCCAAAGTTAAGGGCAGGCTCTGCTCCGTACTCATTTTGTATCTGTCTCAATACGTCTGGTACTACAGCTAATGACGGGATACCATGTGTTCTGGCATATATGGCAGCGAAGACTGAACCCCAAGAGGTGCAATCCTCTAGTTGTGGTGTTATCCCCATGGGCAAGCAGATTGTTCGAATTCTGTGTTTATCACTGGTGGTAGTATTCGGGAATACTGCTTCAAGCTGAGTTATTTTCTGAGCTATCCAGAATGGTATTTGTTCGCCTTTTGCTGGCATTTTGCCCATTACCGCGTGTAATGTTTGTGGAGGAATTTTCTTAACTGTATCCTGGACTGGAGTACTATTTACTGTACCTGGTGCAGGTTGGACTGTTAAAGTCCTCGTGACGAATTGTGTCAGGTTTCTGTAGATTTTAATTAAATCTCTGTGTTGTACGAGTAATTCTGGCTGTGGCAATGTGCCAATGTCAGGATGTGGTGTGTATTCCGCTAATATGGGCCATGTGGCTCCTGCTCCTCCGAGCGGGCCTAATCTTGCTCTTCCTCGTACGTGGGGTAGGGCACCATTAAACCAGTAATTGTGTTCCTGGTACGTTAGCGGAACCTCTATCTCCTCAAAAGGAGTATAGTCCGCTGGTGTTTCACCTTCTAGGTAGTAGTGAATTACATCTGTGATTGGATTTGCTGCTGGGAATGTAACCCATGAATAGAACACCTCTGTTTTATTGGATTCGTGTGCCTCAATCACGAAAATTACTTTACCACCCCTGGCTCTTAAGCCATGTTCTAGAAGTTTTATGGTGACTGCCCTTCTGTAATTTGGTGCAATTTGTATTGCATCTTCAGGGTATTCTTCACCGAAGAGGGCTGTTTCAACTCTCCTTGTTTCTTCCGCTTGATTCAGTCCATTTTTAAGTGGAAGAAGAGTGCTTCAAGGAAACTTTAAGATGAGGTGTTGATGCACAATTGTAGGAACTAAATGTCCTTCAAGCTTGAATAACCAACAGCCAATAAATAGTATTCTCGTACTACTCAGCTGTGGCGGAGTTTGTGCCCACCCACTCCAGACGTCTCTGGGGTTTTGTGAGTAGGTTCTCGGAGGATAGCACGACTGAACTACTCAGATTCTACTGTTCAATAAGTACCCAACCAATGTTGGCGGTGCCATGTCGTGTAGTTCCTATATTACCCATGCAGGACCTGCGCGTTTGGATAACATAACCTGTGGGTTTGGTGGCAGACTAACTCTGTGCACCCCCACCGAGATATGTTAGCCTGGTTTGCATTAGCTAGCTCGCAGTGACACTAGTGTCTCCTCTTATCGGGGAGAGATTAGTTTCTCGCAACCTTAGAACATGACAACCCTGATTCCCTCAGAATCGTGGAAACAATGTACTACCTTTCGCTCAGTCACTCGTGCTCACTTATTCGGTTTGTCTCAGAGAGTTACACAGAATAAACAGTCGGGCGTTTCAATAAGTATTTATTGAACAGTTGTTATTCTAGTGTAAAATATATGTGCTGCAGCAACCAGCAGACAATAGCAGAAATATATTATCAGCAGTACGATCAAAGTGAAAGGATAGAACAGTTCTACCATACTGCAATAATCATGAATACATACATGAGTATAAAAAGCATTATGAAAAGTGCGCGTACTCCTACGATGCCTAACTAGATGTACCTGAGTGTACCTAGCATATGTGTAGGTCTAAAGCCTAAGAGCCAAGAATCCTTCTAGGATTTAGTCAAACCCCCATACCTGAATAGAGAGAGTGTGGGACCCCGTCCTGGTCTCGAGTTGGACACCCCGTCAGGGCTGTGTCAGACCGCTGTCAGCTGGAGCGACTGCATGCAGGAGCCTCAGCGTCTCTGGTCAGTGTGTCAGCATGGAAGTCTCGGTTCCCTCTGTCTTACCGGGGCAAGATGTGGTGTATTTATACCCTAAAGAGTCTCGGTCCTCAGTATGGTTTGTATTGGACATGAGGAAGACATCAGGGATGAACTTTGTACATTCATATTATGCAGGTGGTGTTTTCCTAGAGAGCCATGCATAATTGATGAGTACAGTGTGGGCCTGTGTTTGGGGAAAAACCCTGCTGTATTCAGAACCACAGGATAGATAATGTTCAGCCCTCAGAGCTCGTTGTGTACTAGCGAGGACCAATGTAGGTGAAAGATCATGCCTATATAAGGAATCATGACTATAATAGGACATGTACGGTTATGACCGTAATAGGGCATATGCGGCTATGACCATAATAGGGCAAGTACAAAGTACGAATATGACCATATTAGGGCAAATACGAGTATGTCTATTTTAGGCAATGTATGAACTGGTCTACATTAGGGCCTCTATGTGGGATATAACATCCTCATTACAGCCCTGTGTGGCCGTTGTTCTGCCACTGGCCTTCCTGCCTTCTCTGAACAGTTAGCTTGCTGCCCCATCCACCTCCTCCCTATCCTCTGTTGTCTGAATCCATGCACTAGCCTTCTCCCTCCTGCCATGCATGGTCTGATGTGCTGCCACTGCCCTCCATTTAGCATGATGTCCCAGTCCACTCCTCCTGCCCTCCATTGCCCAATACTATGCCCCATCATTGACCTCCTGCTTAGCCTCTGTGCTTAGCTTGCTGCCCCTACTCTCCTTCCCCCTGCCTTCCGATGTCTGTGTGCATGCCCCTGCTCCATCCTTTTTGCCCACCATGTTCCATGGACCTGCCCCTCCTATCTACTCTGAGTGTTCTGTTGAGCTGCCACTCCCCTCCCACCTGCCAAGCATTGTCAGATGACTGTAACCTGTCCCTGCCACCTACACCCTGCCTGTCCACATTCCATGCCCCTATCCCCTTCCTCCTGTCCTCCATGGTCCATTTTACTGCCACATCCTTCTGTCCTCCCTGGTCTGTTGTGCTGCAACTGCTCCTCCTGCCTGACCTGCGTGGTCTGTTGAGGCCCCTTCCCTTCAACTCTCTTGTCTGTGCCCAGCTCCTACCCCTCCCTTCTATCCTCCATGGTCCTTTCTGCATGTACCTGCCTCCTCCTTCTCGCCCATCATGGCCATTGTGCTGCCACTAACCCTCCCGCTTGCCATGCATGGTCTTCTGTGCTGCCACGGCTCCTCCCACCTTCCCTGTGTGGTCAGCTAGCTGCCCCTGACCCCCTCCCACCTTCCCTCCATGGTCTGTGTGTATGCCATTATAGTCTCACTGTTTCTCGCCTGACCTCCATTGTCAGCTTGCTGCTCCTGCCCTGCCCCTTTGCCCCCTGCCCACTGTTTTCCATGTGCAGACCCCTATTCCCTCCCTCCTGGCTTGTCTGTTCCATTGTAATGCCCCTGATCCCTCCCTCCTGCCCTTTATGGTCCGTTATGCTGCAGCTTTCTCTCCTGTCTGTCCATTATGGTCAGCTAGCTGCCATTGCCTCTTTCCCCTCTGTTCTCTGTTGTCCATGTGCATGGTCCTGTCCCCTTCTTATTGCTTTCCATGGATTTTTGTGCTGCACTCCCGTCCCGCATGCCCTGTGTGGTGTATTGTGCTGCTGCAAACCCTGATGCCTGCCCTGTAAGGTCAGTTTGGTGCACCTGTCCATGTCCCTCCTGTCCTCTGTTATCCGAGTCCATGTCCCTACCCCATTTCCTCCTGCCTTCCATGATCCAATGTACCATACTTGCTAACATTTTGAACTTGGTAAGAGGGAGATTTTGAAAAAAAACTGGGGTATTGATTTTCCCCATTGACTTGCATTGAAAAAGAGGAGATTGTAGACAGGAGACAGATCAAATAAAGCCCATTTGGGCTTAAAAACATTGGGCGTTTCCTGGCTGAATCGGGTCTGTTGGCATGTATGGTTGTACTGCCACTGCCTCTTCCTTCTGCCCACAATGGTCTATTATATTGCCCCAGCCTCTCTTGCCTGTCCTGCATTGTTGGTTTGTTGCCCCTACCCCCCTTTCAACTGCCCTCCGTAGTCTGTTGTGCTGCCACTGCCCTTCCTGCCTGCCCAGTGTGGTCAAATTGTTGCCTCTGCACCCTCCTACCTGCCTTCAATTTTCTGAGTCCGTGCCCCTGGCCTCTGCCTCTCAACAGTATCCTAATGAACAACTAGATTGCTAACATTCTATATTTATGACAAAAGTGTGGCACGCCTGACGTCATCTTGATGTAATCAAAACTGTAATACCTAGAGCATTTCCTTTAGAAATTACAGAAATGAGAGGGTCTTATTTGCATCGAAATTATGGTTAGTGCTCTAAAAAACTAAAATGAGGACATATTTTCGGAGTTTTCAAATAGCGACAAAGTACTTTTAAATTATTTGTTAACTTTGTTTTTTTATCCAGTTGACCACTTGGGGGAGAGGATGCACTTAGGGGAGAGGATGTGGTATTACTTCCAGAGCTGCAGACTTTGCAACTGGGGAACCAGGTTGGAGTTTCTGCTTCAGCTCGACATTCTGTGATTCTGGTCAAATCACTTAATCTCCCCATGTCTACGACCAACATGAATTTGTCCTTGTGTGATGTAACCAATGCTCATGTAAAGCACTCCAATACCTGACCAGTCTGCACTATATAAAACTGCAAAAAACCCAAAAATAAAGGGGGATATTCTCAAGAACGTGTGATAATCATCGCAAAATTAGCTTAACGCAACTTTGCACATCGCAGCCCATCGCGGGAAAATAACACTGTGTCAACGTTGTATTCTCAACCCGGCGGCACCATGCGATAGTCTCACGATAATGCGCCAAATGACCGCGTTAAAATTAACGTGACGCCGAAAAAATGCGAAACACGAACGTGAAAAAAGTTGCGATGCCCAAAATCGCGATACAAAAATCAGCGATAACCATCGACAGGCCTGCAATTCCCAAATGTCATGCGGGAAAATGCACTATAAAAGCACCGAAAAACACAAATAAAATAATTCAAACTGCGTAGCACCATGGATGCACCCGGACGGACTGCAGAGGACAACGCGAACCCCACAAGCCCCACAGACGACCAGCGAGGAACCTCTGGGTCGGGGAAGGCCAAGGAGAAGAGGAAGAGGAAGACGCGGTTCAGTCCGCAGGAAAACAGGATCATCGTTACGGAGGTGACAGAACACTACCAACAACTGTTCGTCACCTCCAACGTGTCATTGGCAACAAAGACGCAAACATGGCAGACTATCTTGGACCATGTGAATGCAGTTGCAGAGTTGAGGAGGACAATCCTCAAGAGGCGCTGGAATGATGTGAAGGGCAAAACCAAGAAGAAACACTATGCCAACATGAAAGCAGCAATGCAGATTGGAGGTGGGGGGTCCAGCGGCACACCAGGAGCTGGATGACCTGGAGAAAATGGTGGCCACAGTCATCAGTCGGGATACGGTGCCAGGAGTAGTGGATCCGGACACTGCTCAACATGACCTGACACAACATCAACAGGGTGAGTACCGACCGGGGACAGGGGGGAGATGGGCACAATGGCACACATGCACAATTAAGTAGAGTACACTGCACACCCACAATGACTCTGGATCATGTCCCTGATCTCCTTGGCATTCTGCAGCACACATAGCAACAGCAAGTAGGCCCCCGTCGACAATGTGCCCAGAGGGGGCCCTCCCCACACATCACCAATCTCACAACAAACCCATGCACAAGTGCTGAACCCAGCAAAGCTGCGGGTCCGTGAGCCACACTGACAATGCAAGTGACACTGCATGACGATTAGCATGGCTGCAGTCCAATTACCATGACATGGTGCACGCCACGACACTGAGGTGACTGAGTGTAGACCACATCCGGAAAGGAGCAGGTCACACTCTGACACAACCACGTGCACAAACAACCCCTGACGTCAACAACACATCTGCGGACAAACCATGCCCAAGAGTCACAACTCGACCAAGAGCCCAATTTACCCAAGCCCGCAACATCTCAGCACTGTAGAAGCACAGAGGTCAAAGGCACACCGCCTGAAAGGGAGAAGGGGCAGCCAAATAAGAGCTGCAGGGGCGACTCACCCACAATGCAGCACACACACAAGAATAAGAGCACCTCAACACTGATAACAATGTGGTACAAACTGCAACACTTTCACAACAGAACACAGGACACAACTGGTGCCGCATGTGTGAACAAAATGGCCAATCACACCTGGCATAGCAGGAAACTGTGAGATGACAATGTACGAATACAACCTCACATCCGTGATGTAGTACAAATGTCCACTGTCCCGCATCAAATAGGCATCTCCTCACAAACAGTTACAATGTACATTGTCATGCAGTCTGTATGTAAAGTCCGCCAATGCGTCAACATACATGGAACACACTGTGAAACTGCATCTCCCCTTCACATTGCAGAGGGACAATCCACACCTCCTGCAGAGCAGACCCTACATCACGTCGGTGATGATGGAGACGACCCCCAGGACATCGACTACGACGAACTCCAACGGTTCATGGACAACCTCCGCACCGCACCTCCAGTAGCAGGGCAGCCCAGCACCATCGAGGTGATCCCACCCCCTGCACAGACCACACAGCAGGAAGCACCCACCACCACGTCTGGCTCCCAGCACCTCACCGAAGAACACATGGCGTTCCAACACCGTGTGTTAGACTGCCAGAAGGAGCTGGCTGAACAGGTGCGGGTGGGGTTCGATCTCATGGCAGCCAAACTAGATGCCATACGTGGGTGTCTAAGTCCCATCAGGGACCACTTACAGTCCCTAACGGACACCCACAGTCCGCCCCATGCCCTCCAACAATCCATGGCTGGCGTCGCCGGAGTCATGACTCTGAGACAACAACAACTGTCTAGTCAGAGTGGCTACATCGATGTCATCCGTGATTTGGGAAACATAAGGAGGGTCATGAAGAACATGGAGCGGATGCAGGTGCAAAGAATGGCTACCACGGCTGCACACGAGAAAGCTGTAGATGGGATCTTCCATGCCCTGCAGATCCTCATCATGGGAGTGATGCCACAAGACATTGCGCAGATGAATGCTGCTGCTACTCCTACATACACATCTCCGGCCCCTGATGTGTCAGTGTCACACAGTGCTGCAAACCAAACACCACCACCCACATGTGAGGCACATGAAACGTCAGAGGACGAAGATGAGGATGAATCTGCCTTAGTGGTAAGCAGGAAGCAGTAGCATTCATCTCCGCCATATGGCTTGTTACTGCTTGGGTCTGCCCTCTGCATCATGCCCTGGAATAACACCTTCCACTGTCCCCCGACACACTCTGCGACACTAACCTTGGACCTCGACATGGACTGCCATATCTTGTATGCTCAACAATGACACAGCAATCAGCCTGCGGACTGGACTCTTCCCCTTCCGAGTAACTTGTCAATCCCTAAAGGACTCAGGCTGGCCCTCCACGGGGCAACATTGTAAAGTGTTGTCTGCATGGCCCAGTACTGAGACAGCCTCAACACTCCACTGAACGTGAATAATACATTCTGATACACACAGATGTGTCATGCCTATGATTAATCAAGTATGAAAGCATGGACGAATGTAGGGGCAGTGATTCCCCCTTACGTCCATGTAGCTCATGTTGCGGGACTTGAGTCACAGGGTGCATCCCTGCATCATGGTGGTACATATTTGACCCCAAAAGTAGCCCTGTTGTCAATTGTAGGTCACAAATGACAGCCTATATGTAATGATTTGGGACATGTGAAACGCTAATGAGTGGGATTCCGTACTATCTTTGACACACAGAAATGGCATTCCGAATACGTGACACCCAAACAGCCTCTCTGTACAGAGGTGACGCACCCACCATCTATTTCCAATTAGTGAGATTGTTAGCACTACATGTTGCACTTACACTTGTCAGAGTGATGTGCTTGTACAGAGGAGTAACCTGCACACAGGGAATGTGTGTTGTAATGAGTTTATTTGCACATGCTGTGCCTGTGGTCATTTTGTACTGTCCCATGATTGCTAAGGACTGTGACAATGTGACGTGCTCATGTGAAGAAATTGTCAATGATGGTGTTCCTACGGGCTAGTCCTGCTGCTGTGGGGTGTGGTCCACCTGCCTCATCTTCCTCATCATCGTCCGGTGCATCTGGCACTTGTAGCCATGGGGCATTGGTGCGCACACATGTTGTGCAACACACAACATGCAACGATCATCTTGCACACGATGCCTGGGCTGTACAGGAGCCTTCCACCTGTGATGTCCAGGCACCTGAAACGTGACTTCAACACGCCAAATGTGCGTTCCACGATGCCCCTGGTGCGTTTGTGGGCCGCATTGTACTGCCTCTGGGCCTGTGTGTTCGGGGCTCGGAGGGGTGTCATCATCCATGGGCAGAGTGCATATCCTTGATCACCTGTGACAGTGCATAGAGACATGAGTCAAAAGTTGGTTCTGCATGATGTGTTGGCAGGCTCACTAGTTCATTGGTGTGTGATGTGTGACTTAGTGGTTCCTGTTTGACAGGTACTGCTTGTAGCAAATAAGCGGCATCAATGTGTATTACGTAGCCTCACTGCTGCTCCTCCCTCCGAGCCTATTTACTAGTGTGCGCAGCGCGGTTGCATCACTTGCACTTCTACGGCACACCATTGTCATGCCTGTCTGCGCATGTCCACAAGCCTGACAACGACACTGTGATGTTGTGCGTTGAAGGTGGGCGGCCACGTGTGTGTAGGCCTATGGTAAGGATAGGGCGGACACAGATGTAGAGTTCATGGCTGGCTGAACTCGCGATGCGGTTGAGGGTAGACCTTTGGCCTATGCTGCGGTAATAGCGACACACACAACAGTTGGCATGTATGATCCCGGACCCCGAGCGGGCTTGCGCTCCTTCATTTATCCCTTCGGCCGAGCCCGCACTCCAGGGGCATGCTACATCGCAACATTGTCCATTGCGGGACGGGTGGCGCCGACACTACAACAGAGACACATTCATTAGTCACTTTCTTGGCAAGGCCAACACTTAGCAACGCCCAGAGCCCAGGGCTGATTATCCACACCCCTACTCTGGACTGTCGTACGCCAGCCCACTACGCTTACAGGGGGGTACGACACAGCTACATGTCCCAGGTCTCCCCCACTGCCTGAGGTGACATGGTTGCGTCCGCTGTACACAACACAATGTCATGTGGTAGGGCCCGGGGCCCTCATGCATACATGATGACCACACGGACACACTTAGATAGTTTGTGGAACTGGCTACGGGCACGTGCGCCCGGCCCCTTTTATTGCCAGGGCCACATGTCCAGTGACGCCTGTGCTGGATGGGTGTGGGGTGAGTGTAAGCCAGCCCTCAGGGAGTGGTTGGTGCTGGCAACAACTACAACAGTGATCAGACAATCAGAACTTCAAAGTTCAAACAGCAAGGGTCCATGACTTGAGCTGCACAGAGTTAGTGGCCACAGATGCACTGCGGCCGGCACAGGCACACCGCCACGGGACGGTGACTTGCGGTGCACTGAGGTAGGGCCACGGGAGCTGAGCGGGTCCTTGTCGGTGTCGAAGGTGAATGTCGCGCAATGTTTCAGGGGACAGTGGAAGGTGGTCTTCCAGGGCATGATGCAGAGGGCAGAACCAAGCAGAAACAGGCAATATGGAGGAGATGAATGCTACAGACTTCTTTTTTTACACCAAGTCAGTATCCGCTACATGATGATGAAGACAACCCCCAGGACATAGACTCAGACGCCACCAAAGTTCAACCAGAGAGTGTCCATGAATTTCGGGGCACAGAGTTAGTGGCACCAGAGCTGAAAGGGGATGCAGTCTGCGATGAGGCCTGTACAATGGTATAAACTCTGCCATAATAATATCAAGACTCAGTTCCAAATGTGTGACCTACTTGACCGCAGTGTAGGCCGAAGGCAGTAGTCGGAAAGGGCCCACAGACACGTGTCGTTGGCTTGCGATGCACAGAGTTGGTGGCACCAGATCGAAGGGTGTACAGTGATATAAACGCTGCCATAAACATATGAACTCGGCCATAATGAAATCCTCAGTTCCAAATGTGTGACCTACTGGACCGCAGTGTAGGCCGGAGGCAGCGGTTGAGTACGTCAAAAAGAAAGGAGTGCTAGGGGCCTGTGTCGCGGAGGCCGTGATGGTCTGAGGAGGCTGCCATGGTCGCGGGCCTCGGGCTTGGAGCTTGCACCGGCACGTGGTGGGCCCTCTTTGACACACGCCGGTGTCAGCAGGTGAGCAGTGAGGCCTGGTTGCACAGGGGCGGCCAAGGCGGGTCTGGGGACCAGCGGCCTGGGGTGCAGCAGGCGCACAGGATCGCAGGCACAGCCGCTCACGGCGTCGGCCTCGTGGCGGGCTGAGAGGCGCCGCCCTGGCAGACACGTTGGTCATTCCGGAAGAGACCCACGCCCAGAGCAACGGGCTTTTTATTCACACCCCTACGCTGGCCTGGCGTACGCCGGGCCAGCCCACTCCGCTCACGCTTACAGAGGGGGACATAACCAGCTACATTTCCGCGATCTTCCCCACTGCCTGGGGTGACATGGTTGCGTCCACTGTCCACTACACTGCAAACACCAGCAGTATGTGTCGACATGGCCATGTCTGTGGTCTGCATTCTGCAGTCTGGCCAGCATATCAATGCCACACTTGGCATTGTGTACATTCTCATTCATGGGTTACTTGCCTCCTTCGCACATGCCTGGTTCCCACCTCTCCCCACATTCTGCTATTGTGTGGCTGAGGTGCCATGCCGTTGATGGCTTGTGTACATGGCTAGCCCAGGTTACCACAGTAAGTTGTGCTGTCGTGTCTGGTAGGTGGGCATGTTGTTTGGCATGTTGTATGTGAGTTTGTGACGTGGGCATTCCCAGAGTCGTGACTTGCATGACTGTGGAGTTGAGGTGTGTGGTGTGTTCATTTGGTACTTACCAACGAGCAATGCATTCCCATAGGTGCCAGCCTCAAAGCGCTGGTGGATGATGGACTGTCGGAAGATGAAGGAATCATGCACACTGCCTGGGTAGTTGGCGACGACATTGGTGAATTGTCCCCGGTGGTGCACTATTGCCTGCACATTGATGGAATGCGTGTGCTTCCTGATGCGGTAATTGTGTGCTGTGTCGGCAGGGGGCACGAGGAGTACATGTGTGCAGTCGATTGCCCCCAACACGTGCGGGAAGCCAGCTATGGCGTAGAAGCCTTGCTTGGTCTCCAGCTGTTCATGCGCACTGTGGGGGAAGTGAAGGTACTGGGGTACCAAGCTGATGATGGCATCCAAGACAGGTGTGACGAACTTGGATAGGGCTGGCTGTGAGACTCCTCCGACTCTGGCAGTTGTTGGTTGGAATGTACCAGAGGCCAACAGGTGCAGCACAGCCAGCAGCTTTGTCTGCGGAGGGATGTTGGTTGTCCGCTATGTTGGTACCGTCAGCCTGTGGGCAATGTGGGTCAGGATGCGGAGGATGGTTGTCCTTTTGAGCCTGTAGTGGGCAATGACTTCCTCTGGCTTTAAGTCTGTGAGGCTGGTGCGTTTTCTGTAGGTCCGCTGTCTTTGTCTGCGCTGCCTCTGTGGTAGTCCGGGTGGGGGGGGTGGCGGTGGGTGTTGTGGCTCCGAGCTGCATGATCAGTAGCTCCATGGCTTCTGTTGTTCTTCAGGTGTGGCTCTGGTCTGGGCTCCCTTTTGTGGTGCAGGTTGTCATCCGACTTAACACCAGGTAAGAGCAGGTGTTAAATCCCTGCTGCTAACGCGCCTTATCGCCTGTTTTGGGTTCTTATCGCCGATCTGGCTGGTCGTTGAGAATATTGCGAAGTGGTGTTTTCGCTGCTTTTTGCACAGGAACGCCTACTCTGCATCTCATTAGCGTTAGTTGCCGGTGTCATCCGTGGCGATGTTTTTTGCGGCTGCTATCGCAGGATAACTGGCGGTATCGGCTGTTAGCACCAGCTTGTGAATGGGGCGATAACTCTATCGCCACTTTGGCTGCTATAAAGTGCCGCTAACTCGGCGATAAGTCCTTGAGAATATGCCCCAAAAAGTGTTTTGCACACTTCTGTCATTGGGCTATACGTGGGCTACATCTGGGTGATATTTGTGCTACATTTGGGCTCTTTTGTCTCTGGTGGCCATCTTGAGAGACATATTTGTTATGAAGTTTCCTAATTTCCTCATTTACTACAGTCTCCTCAGTAGGAAATACTTTCAGTTTTTTACTTTGATTCCATCAAGAAGGCATTCATATGTGTCACACATTTGCCATAAATTCAGAATGTTAGCACTCTAGTTGCTCATTAGATCACTGTAGTAAAGCTACTGCTCACTAGGGAAGTCTGCTGCTGGTATTGAAAGTGCATGTTTCAGTCTGCATGTCAGAATTTTTTTATGAAATAGAAGAGGATTTGAGAAGTCACTCAAAATGTGCCCTAATTTTTCTTTCTGCAGCACTAATCATAATTTCTATGGCAAAATGAACCCCCTCATTTTGTTCCTTTTTAAATTAAATGTGTTAAGTGTTACCACTTTATTCCAATCAAGATGGCTTCAGGTGTGCCATACTTTTGTCATAACTAAGACTGTTAGCGCTCTAGTTGTTCTTTAGAAGACTCTGGGAAGCTGCAGTAGAACACAAAGGAATCAACTGACAGTCTCTGCCCTTGTTGGATGTACATGTTTTACTGAGAATGTCAGACTTCGTTCTCACATGACTGAGAAAGATAATGTGAATTTACAGAAAATATGCTCATTTTAGCTTCTAAATCACCTTCCAAAACTCTATGGGAAAAGTATGAGAAAATAGTTTTCTCTCAAACATGATTCATGATATCCCAGCAGAAGGCTTTTTCACAGGGTAAAATCACCTTAGAACACACCACAATTCCTAAAATTAGTATGGTACCATAAACAAATGATTTATAATGTAACTAAAGTCTTATCACCCTTTATACGTTCTCCTTTTGGTGATCCTCAAAACCTTCCATTCACTACAATGCATTTTAATGGGGTGCTATCATGTATATTGGTCCCCAGATGGCTGCCAGCTCTTCTTGGATGAAGTGCTGACAGCCAATCAGATCCCACGATGAGATGTGGTTAGGCTCCGCCCAGAAATATAAATGTCTTTTTCCTTTAATATTTAAAAAACTACTGAACGGATTTACACCATTTAAAAAAAAAAAAAAAGGGCGCTTTCTGAACCAAGAGCTACCTTTTTGCCAAATTTGGTGTAATTCCGTTCAGCAGTTAGGGCTGTAGCCTTGTCTAAAGTTTCCTATGGAAATTAACATGTGGAAAATGTGTTTTGGGACCCCCCTTTTTTCTCGGCCCCTGCTTGACGAATCACCCCAAAACGTTCAAGACAGGAGCTGACCGGAGCGCCCCGTTAGTTTTGAAAATTTCGCGAAGATTCGTCAAACGGCACCAAAGATCTTGGCAAAAGAAAAAACGCTTTTTGAATAGAAACAAGGTCCTAACTATAACTACCTACTGGCGACCGCCAGTAGGATATATATATATATATATATATATATATATATATATATATATATATATATATTCACTGAAAAAACCATAGGTTTCAGGCACGTTATAGTTGGAAATTAGCATTTAAAAACCTTAGAAATTCACTGAAAAAACCATAGGTTTTAGGGAAAGTTATAGTTAGTTGGACATTTCACTCGTACAAAACCAGAGAAATTCCCCCGTTATAGTTAGTTCAGCTAACTATAACTCGCGCCCCCACAATGCACTGCTGATGACGTCACATATTACATCACTCATGACATGGTCAGTGCATCACTCATGACATCACTGATGACATCTCAAATGACATCACTCATGACATCATCCAGTGACTGTGTGTTTCTGTAAAGTTTAAATAGGTTTAATATATATAGGGAAAGGCGTATTGAAGAATGAGTGGGTGTATAAGTGTCTGAATGGATGATTTAGTAGGTGCGTGACTGACTCTACAAGTGAGTGATTAAACGTATCTTACTGAATGCATGGGTTAGTGACTAAACTGTGTGAATGTCTGTATCCGTCTGTCTGTTGGTGTGTAAGCGGCTGCATGGGTTTGCGAATAGCTACATGAGTGTCTATATGGGTTATTGATTGGTTGTCTGAGTATCTGTATGGGTGCCTGAATGTTTGTGTGGGTGGGATGTGTGTGACTGTGCATAGATGTGTGAGTGGGTGATTCACTGGGTGCATGGTTTCAAGAGTGCATCTGTGATGGACTGTATGGGTGGGTGAGTGTGTGTGTGTATGGGTGTGTTAGTGAGTGAATGTATATCTCAGTTGTACATGTGTGAGTAACTACATATGTGAAAAGCAGTATATATGTTTGTTGGAGTATTTAAATGGCTATAAGTGAGAGTGTGTGATTGTGAGAGTGGCTGTATGGATGAGTGTGTGCTTGTATCAGTGATTGTATAAGAGCGTAAGAATGTGCTAGTATTTGTATGAGTAATTGAGCTGGTGTGTGTATAACTGTATTGGTGAGTAAATGGCAGTGTGATTAATTATTTGCATGACTGACTAGGTGTGTGAGTACCTCTATGGATGAGTGGCGGTGTGTGAGTTTCTATATAGGTGTATGAGTGCATATGATAGTCCTGTACTGAGTGACCATAAGTATGAGTGACTGTACGGGTGAGTGAGTGGATGTGTGTGTGTAAACCTAAGAATCAGTGAGTGTGTATGTAGTTATTGGTGTTGGAGTGTCTATGGTTTTGAGAATGGCAGTCTGTAATTTAGAGTGGGTGTATCAAAGGTTATATTAGGGTGTAAGAAGATGCATCAAATTATCACATGGATGATGTCATCAGTGATGTCATCAGTGATGTCACTGACCATGTCATGAGTGATGTAATATGTGACGTCATCAGCAGTGCATTGCGGGGGCGCGAGTTATAGTTAGCTGAACTAACTATAACGGGGGAATTTCTCTGGTTTTGTACGAGTGAAATATCCAACTAACTATAACTGTCCCTAAAACCTATGGTTCTTTCAGTGAATTTCAAAGGTTTTTTAAATGCTAGTTTCTAACTATGCCTACAGAGGTAGGACATGTGAAGAAAGAAGAAAAAACGCACAGAAAGAAGCTAAAGAAATGCAGAAAGAAGCAACAGAAGTCCACAAAGATGAAGAAAAGTGCAGGAAGAAGCAAGACATGTGCAGAAAGAACCAACAGAGGAGAAGAAAGAGGCCTTGTTGCAAAATCATCCTGTGCCCACAACTTTTTCAGACGGGTACTGGTGGTAACTGACTCTGAGTAACTAGGCCTAGAGCCAGTGCTGTGCTAAAAGACACTTAGAATACAGTGAAAACACCTACATACACTAGGGAACGCTATGCGTTGGGGTACCCCTGTGATTAGCATGACCTCCTCTGTAAGGCCCTAGTACATAATAGGGCAGGGGGATTAAAACTACCTCTTAAAACGCGCCACGGGGCGCGTTTGCACAGTGGTGAAGGGAGGGGGGGGCCTGAGGTGACGTGTGCAAACACGCCCTGTGGGCGTTTTAAGTTGGGGGATAAAGTCCCCTTGAATCCTGAGGGTCCCTGGGGTCCAACTAGCCCACCAGGTATCTCCAGTAAGCGCCACAGAGCTGCGTTGCAGAGAGGTGTAAAAGGGGCGTGGCCTGGACCACCTCTCTGCAACGCAGGCCTGTGGCGCTTACTGGAGATACCTGGTGGGCTAGCTAGCCCCAGGGGCCCTCAGGATTGAAGGGGACTTAATTCCCCAACTTAAAACGCGCCACAGGGCGTGTTTGCACACGTCACCTCGGACCCCGCCCCCTCCCTTCACCACTGTGCAAACCCGCCCGTGGCGCGTTTTAAGTTGGGGGATGAAGTCCCCATGAATCCTGAGGGTCCCTGGGGTCCAACTAGCCCACCAGGTACCTCCAGTAAGCGCCACCGAGCTGCGTTGCAGAGAGGTGTAAAAAGGGGCGTGGCCTGGACCACCTCTCTGCAACCAGCCCTGTGGCGCTTACTGGCTAGTTGGCCCCCAGGGACCCCCAGTATTGAAGGGGAATTAATTCCCCAACTTAAAACGCGCCACAGGGCGCGTTTGCAGAGTGTTGCTGGGAGGGGGCGGGGCCTCCGGCACGATCGTGTCTTTTTTTTTTTTTTAAGAAGGGGGGCTGTGGCCCCCCTTTCTTTCCTATTTTATGGGCCCTGGGGACCCATCCCCCAGGGCCTGACCCCTATTTTTTTTTTTTTTTAAATGGAAGGGGGCCGCGTGGCCCCCCTCCCGAGGCCATATTTGGCCCCGGGGACCCCATCCCCCGGGGCATGGCCAGTGTTTTTTTTTAAATTTGATTTATTTGGAGGGGGGCTGCGTGCCCCTCTCCTCAGGCCATTTATGGCCCCAGGGACCCCATCCCCCGGGGCCGGCCTATGCGTTTTTTTTTTTTTTAAATTAATTTTATTATGGGGGAGGGGGGACGCGTGGCCCCCCCTTCCTTGCCCTCTTTTGGCCCCGGGGACCTCATCCCCCGGGGCCTGGCCTCTCGTTGGGGACCGTGGGGGGAGCCGCAATGCCCCCACGGTCCCTGCCGGCTCGCCGCGTCCTGCGGGAGCCGGCATTGTTTTTCCACATGGGGAGCTGCTGACGTGCAGCTCCCCGTGTGGAAAAGCAATCTGGTTTGAATTTTGGAAGAGAGAGCAGGTTTCCTGCTCTCTCTTCCAAAATCCAAACCAGTGTTTGCAATGACAGGGCGGGAGCCGCGAGGCTCCCGCCCTGCCATAGCAAACTGCAGTGTCCCGGGGGTGGGCACCCGGGACACTGCAGGAGCCGGCCCTGGGGGGTGGCGGTCCCCAGGGCCATCACAGGCTCCAGGAGGGGGGCCGCGCGGCCCCCTCCCATCACATGCACAGCCCCGGGGAGGTGGTGGTCCCCGGGGCTTGGGGGTCTGTAACGGACCCCCAAATTAGCATTTTAGTGCCCCGGGGAGGTGGCGGTCCCCGGGACGAGCCCCTCCCCCACGCAGGTATATATATATTTTTTTTTAAAAGAAGCCCCGGGGGGTGGCGGTCCCCGGGGCTGCGGGGGGGCAGTGTGCCCCCCGCAAATAATTAATGAAAGCCCCGGGGGTTGGCGGTCCCCGGGGCTGCGGGGGTCCCCGGGGCTGCGGGGGTCCCCCTGGGCCCCCGCAATTCTATTTCTGCATGCCACCGGGACCTGGCCCACCCAGGGGCTTAATTAAACGAAGTGCGGGAGTCCGCGCTTCGTTTTTGTTTTTTTTCCGGCAGGATTCGCGCACCCAGCGCGAATTCGGCCGATTTAAAAAAAAAAAAAAAAAAAAAAATTTAAAAAAAAAATGCTTTTTTGGGCCTTGGGGGTCCTTGTGGGACCCCCTGAGCAGGCCTAGGGGGTCAGGGTGTTTCTACCCTGCCCCCTTTTCTTGTTTTTTGCGTTTGTATTCCTGTTTTCTTGTGCCTTGGTTACCGAGGCACAAGATGGCTGCCAACACTTCCTGGTTTGGAGTGTTGACAGCCAATTAGAATAAAGCTTGTGATCGGGAGGGTGCGCAGATCCACTGCGGCCATAGATATCGAAACTTTTATTTTTTGATTTTCTCAGCAACTACTGAACGGATTTACACCATTTAAAAAAAAAAAAAAGGTCTCTTTCTGAACCAAGAGCTACCTTTTTGCCAAATTTGGTGTAATTCCGTTCAGCAGTTTCGGCTGTAACCGTGTCTAAAGTTTCCTATGGGAAATTGATTTTCCGACCTATTTTTTTAATTTCTCAGGAACTACTGAACGGATTTACACCATTTAAAAAAAAAAAGGTCTCTTTCTGAACCAAGGGCTACCTTTTTGCCAAATTTGGTGAAATTCCGTTCAGCAGTTCGGGCTGTAGCCGTGTCTAAAGTTTCCTATGGGAATTAACATGGAGAAAACACGTTTTGGGACTGCCTTTTTTTCTCGGCCCCCGCTTGCCGAATCACCCCGAAACTTTCAAGATAGGAGCTGACCAGAGCGGGCCATAAGTTTTGAAAATTTCGCGAACATTCGTCAACCGGCGCCAAAGTTATTGGGAAAACAAAAAATGAGTTTCCTATGGAAACTAGGTCCTAACTATAACTATCTACTGGCGACCGCCAGTAGATAATATATATCTCTAGTTCCAAACGCAGTGCGATATTCAGGACGCCACGCATGTCGGGGCCTGTCTGGGAACATCACTCCCAAAACATTGCCCTGAGACGCGTACTCCTTGTTCAAAGAGACGCAAAACAGGCCCACCAACCAATCGGTAGTGACAATCCTTTAATAATGGCAGCAGTACCAGCATAACGCGTTTCACACGCCTTAATCATATGCATCAACAGGGATTGACATTCATTTGGTCTTTAAATAATGAGGTACATAAACAGTGAGGAAGGACCAACGGTGAACCAAGTACCTGAAAGTGAAGAAGGACTTCCGATGGAAATAGTCACAGAATAACTGATCAGATACAATCTCCGAAATCAGTGAGTATTTTACAAAAGTTTTCCTGATAAGTTGTCAGATCAGTTCAAATTCAATTCTTTGCATCTTCACAGCATTGTCACTGATATTAGTTCGTCATTACATGTTTAAGGACTACAAGATCCATAATGCTTTGTTATAAATGATCAAAACCATGGTCCTTACCATCATTCAGCCTTCCGACTGCAGACTATGACGTCTGGAGTACCGACGGAGAGAGCAGTGCCCCCTCCCTGAGCTGCATGCCTGGTTAAGGTGTGGCCCTACCCCCGCAGTATACGGGTATCACCAGTGAATCGCCAACAAAGATTACAGATCACTGGATTTGTGTCCCAATGTACCTTTTACAATATTTTTTCACTTTACACATTGTTACCCACAATTGGGTAAATTATTTAATAGCAAGCAGTAACACGCACTGGTCCTGACAAAAGCCGCAACACCTCTAGTGAGGGTCAACTGGCTAAACATGTAGACCTATTAGTTTGTCACTAACTCGCAGGTATATTATTTGTCTGCTAGTGCCATGTTTTTTAATCCTGGCCCCAGGACATATTAATAAATGTAGATTGCGTAACTGGTAGCTAGTTTTGATCCACTCCTTTCACGTACAATCCCCCTTTTTTGCGCTGCGTACTTCACCCAACCCAGTTTATTACTTGTCATAGTTGGAAATCTATTCCCGTTGTAGATATTTAGGAATACGTGTGTGAACAATTTTCCACCAGGTCTAAAGTCCTGCATGCATAAAGACTGCAATTTTGTACATCAAACTTCCTCAAAGGGAAAATATTATTTTTCTTGGTGAATTCCTTCTGCTAAACACTTACTAAATATGGAGCTGTGCAGTCCATATTCCCACAGGGGAAATAGGCTTCTTCAGAGGACTGCATTAGTGTATTTCCTGCATGGGAAACACTCTGTAAGGAAGGGTGCATATACCTACAAATATGCAAATTTGGTGGTGGCCACCTTCTTGTGTAGGGAGGCCCATAAAGCAACTCCCAAAAACTGAATCGGTCCTTAATTCGTGATCATGAAATTTTCATTAAGGTGACTGTTTCATAAACACACTTTGTGATGATTCCGTTCTGCCAATTCTAATTTATTTAGATCTGTGTTGAGAATTTACCATTGCAAATTATTATTTTTCTTTTGTACAACCTTGAGTTCAACAAAGGTGCTCAAAATACTTTGAGAGTCTTACTGTGTGGTGCTCTTACAGCCTTTATTCTACTGTGTTTGTCTACAGGGCTCTTTCTTTCTACGGAGTTCTATTTTACTCTCTTTCTCTGTGGCCTATTTTCTCGGTGATGTTTTATCACCCTAGTCAGTTTTTCTTCTTTTCAACACTTAAACAATTTTTAGGTCTGGCTACTGTCCACTGTCTGTCAAGATCTATTGTCACCACACACCACCTTCACCAACTGTTATTCACTATGGTTAAGTCCATGCAGGCACTATGCCCCTCCCCTTCACTGCCGGAGGTACCTCTTAGGCGGACCTGCTACTATATGCACTATACCCCACCCCCCCTTTGTTTACTTCCTGCCTGGTGTTAGCAGTAAGCCCCACCCATTCCACACAGCCCTCAAACTTCTATGACCACAACTGTACTCTACCAAAATGCTGCATTTTGATTGACACCTAACCTGTCGGTCTGTGCCCAAGAGATTGGTAGCTCGGGACAGTATCAACCCCGTTATCAGTAGGTCACATTCCCCTTACAGATTACTGAAAACGCTCACACAGTTATTATTGAGTGTTCACATAGCTCACAGAATGTGCCTGCACTGGAGGACATGCTGCTGGAGAAGACCGCTTTAGAATCGGGTATTTTCCTATGAGAAGGCTGACTATGTACGTGAAGACAACCAGGTTCTCTCTGCTGTTATAAGTTTCTGAAACAAATAAGTCCCCGAAAACTTTACTCTGTAATACATAAGAAAAGACGATGCAGAGGTCCCAATCTGTGGCGTTTGTTTCCTTATCTCTTTTGCCTCACAGCACAGTTTGTACTGGTTGATATGGGGTTTACTATTGCATTTTGGGTTAAGATGTACAAGCTTTGAAATTATGTGATTATAACCACACTAAGACGTGTAATTATTATACAGTCTGTAGTTTATGCTCATTGCAGTGCTCTACGGACCACTCGTGATGGTAATGGACATGTTTGTCAAAGTGACATGACTTTATGTATTATTCCTATATTTTTTTGTTTAAGTTTGTTTTAATGATTTTTAAACAAGCATCATAGGTAATCATGTGCATACACGTATTTCAGGAGATAAATACACATGGGGTGTTATACAGTCATAACATTTTTGGTAAATATTCCGTACGCATCATGGCGGATGCAAGGTGGGATAAGAGGTTAGTAGGAGGGAATAAGGGGTTAGAGTGAGGGTAATGATGAACAGGTAAGTGGGATAATAACATCTGCATGTATTATTCCTATATATAAGAAAATATGGTGTGGTGTTGATGGTGCATCTGGTTGCTACAATAAAATGTTAAAGGAAAGAAGAAAAAAAAGAGTTCCCACTCTGTGAAAATTGTGTAGTCCGTGGAAGTTTCTATTGTGGTATAAAATAGTTGCCTCATTGTTCTGTCTATTTTACAATGTTTTTCATTTTAACATTTGTGAATGATTTACCTTTGAATTGTCTTTTTATAAAAGAAATGGGCGTTTTTATAGATAATATAATTTTTTAAACAATTTATCATATCCTTTTATATTAAACACATTAATAATGATTTCAAAAGTCAGTGCACGTTCATACCAGGAGATGCAACTACTGATTAAACGAAATGGGGCAAAAGTGAAAAGAAAAATGTAATGTCCAAACTGCAACTCATTTAGAGGATGTCTCTCTCTACCCACAGGAATACAAATATTTTCATTTCACATATGAAATGTCTCTGTACACAGCTACTTCCGTTACTAAAATAAAATATAGACCCATGCATTTAAATGGAAATAAAAGAAATAAGTCTGCCAAAATGTTAGTTTTAAAATTAAGGAGGTGTTAAGCAACAGAGAGGATAGATAGTCTGAGGAAACAGATGCAGAAAGGGGATGCTGGCCTTAACTGTCCCAAAGTTCTTACATTTGTCATTTCAGTTTGAGATCCACTATTACTGTGGCCCAAGAACACCAGTGGTAAATGACTCACATTTTCACAATTTGAGCCTAATAACCCATAAGTGCCCTGGGACCCCCAGGGACCAGGCCTACCTAGCAAAATGCACTTGAGAGAAATCTTCAGCATCTCTCGCCGCTAATCAAATTAGAGCGATCTTCCATATCTATGAGGCACTGGCTACTCCACGTCTTCAAGAATCCCCCACAATGCATCTTGACAGCACTGCTACTGCTTCTTTAAATTTGTTTCATGTATAAAATAAGCAACATTTAGAACATAATAGCCAATAACCTTTCACCATCTAATTATCCACATACAGCCTCCCTCATATGCCTAAATGTGCTGTTACATCTTTTAGTCGGCTGGAGACTGGGGAATTGCTGTAACTGGCATCCAGAACTAAAGCATCTAACTTAGCCACTACCCTTTCCCTGCTGCACACATCAAACAATTCCCCCTTCGCTTATTGGAGGTATAACTAATATGGTAAATGCCTCTTTTTCTAAGGGAAATGTTCCTGGTCTACTAAAACATGCCATTATCACCCCACTCCTGGAAATGAAAGCATCAGCAGACACAGATATCCTGGCAAACTATCAGTCTTCTGGAATGTAACATAGTCCAACAAAATCATGAAAAGGGAAGCTACGAGATCTATCCAAGAATACGTGGAACAGAGCCTGCTTCTTGATAAAGACACAACACACTTCCATAATTCTCTCAACCTCTCTGCAGCATGCGACCGTGGTGAACCATGAATAATCCTGGAGAGATTGAAGAAGTCGGTTTACCTGTCTAGGAGTCTATTAGGATGGATCCAATCCTTCCTTTCTAATCACTCTCCGAAATTAAGAACTGGATCAGTAAAATCATTCTCAAGATTGGTGTCCTGCAGTTTTCTTCAGGGGGTCTCCTCTCTCTTGATTGCTTTTCAGTGTCTGTTTGCTGACACAGCTTCTTAAATACATGGATTTTCAAATGCACACCGAAGACATCCATTCCGCTTCAACCTAGTGATCAACTGAGAAAATCAGACTAATATTAAAGTTTTGCTTGGAGCACATCTTTTATTGGTTGAAAAAGAGTTTGCCCAGTATGAATGGAGCCAAAACAGAAATCCTGGTAATGGAAGTGACAGACTTTCTGCCCTTCATGCCGTCCTCTGGCCGTTGACAACCCCTATTTCTTGACCACGGGGAAGGAAACTAGGAAGGATCAAGCCGAGTTCTTCTGTACCACAAGTCAGTGCTGTGATCTAAAGGCTTAATATGTCGCTCTCTTGCCTTCACGAAATTCGTTCTTCTCCAGACAAACTATGCTCTGGAGCTCATGAAACTGCTGGTCATAGGACACATTTATTACAGTTGCATTTTTTCAGGTCTCTCAAACAAAATCATTGAAAGTTTCAAAATCTGCAAACCCATGCTGGGAGAATGGATTTGAAACTGATTCCGGAATGTTAGGGGGTGGTTAGTACATACAGGCCTCTGATGGGTTGTTAGGGACATGAGTCGTTAGTAGCTACCACACCGGACCACATTCATACGCATAAGTGCAATCATTGACTCGCCTGGAGAGGGTTGGGGAGGGGGTGGAGAGAGGGTTTCTGGTCCCTTAATTATGGACCTGTTAATCTTCCTTTTATGTGGTTTTTACTTTCTTTAAAAAGCTGACCTTAACGCCCCGGGCTTGCTATAGCTAGTCTTTGGCTCACCAGGCACTTGCATGCTCTGCATGCTGCAGACCATCTCTAATTTTCAAATTACATGAGATTTGGATCATTTGATGTTTCTTCCTGTTGAACGCGGCCGGCCCATGATGGGTTGTAGGCGGCATGCTGTGTAATCTACCTATACAGATCGCTTGTAATCCATTGGCTCTTCTCTGCCTTCATGACTTCTACGCAGCCGGCCCGTTGGGTTGTAGGCAACGATGCATTGTTTTGTCATGCTGTGTGTTCTGCTAATAAAAATTGATTTAATTCTAAAACAGAGGTGCTGGATAAACACCTGGTCACTATGAGCCCTGGAAGGAAACTGAATCTTACACATTAGCCGTGGAGTGAGCTGCCTAAGAGAGTCAGCAGAAAAATCTAAATCGGTGGGAAGCACTCAACTGAAAGTGTGAAAACCTAGAGAATTGGTCCCAGCGCTCCAATCTGCAGATAGTTAATGTTCCGGAAGTGACCACAAAAAAACTGAATTCCCCAGATCTCCAGTTAGTTAAAATAAAGCCTAATGTCACACGGACCCTGCTAAAGAAATTACTAACCTGTCTGTCGCTCGAGCAAACCTGATCCCATCTGTTCCACTAAAGGCAGGATTGAGGCCCTGCACTATAGTGTGTTTTTTCAGGATTAAAACAAAAATGTTCTTATACTAGCCAGAGAGAATGGTATTTCCTCTAAAAAGGGCTGTGCATTTTTAGTGTACCCAGACTTAGCTTGGGAATGTATTCCCACCAATGAGAAATGCATGCTATGATCCTTGAGCTAAGGGATGTCTGTTCCATCGATGAATCTGGCTGACCCCTCAGTTAAGATTAATTGGTAAGACTTTTTGCTTATTTTTTTTGCTGACCTGATCAATTATGTCTTTTTGTTCTCCATATAAATCTTGAATGTTTATTAATGGGCAACATGTGGAGTGGGTAGGGGTGGGGTCAGCTGTGGGCATCACCATCTTCTAAGGATTCACTAGAGTACATCCATATTGTAAAGCGTTGGGGGGGGCCCGCTCACTGGAGGTGTAGGCTCTCTGGAATGGAGCTCTGGGGGTATGGGGTAAGGAAGCATGTGGAAAACGGTGGGGATTTCTGTGGGGGGAAAAATAGGGAAATGTGGGAAACCCTTGATAGCAGAAGATGTTGCCTCGGTATGTCACTAGGACCATATAGTAATGTCTAGCCCTTCAGTATAGCTACCTTCAGTGTTAAGGAACTAAATGCTCGGGCAAATAACCTAAAGTTAAGACCAAGCTTGCACATTTAACATTGCTTGCCTACAACAATCCAGAGTTGCATATAAAGGTCATGCTCTTTTCTCATGCTTGGGAGCTAAATCTTTCTGTGCCAGCTCTCGTGCCATTTTCCTCAAGGGACTGTCAATTTTGGCATTTCGTCAGTCTCTCGGAGTTGCTTATAATCCATCTGATCCTGGTGACAGATGGGTAATTTGATCTCAGGATAGGTTCAAAGGAGCTACATATCTGCTTAGTCTGTACCCCCACTGAGGATTGCCCAGCGGTATACTATGTGCTCCAAAATAAATGTTAGTCCTTTTCTGTTAGTTTTGCTATGGATAGTGATTTCATGTGTATTATTTGCCCACCAAAGGTACCACTAATACACAGTGGTACGTACACATGTCACACACCCAGATGGCAGTTGTTTCTTTAATGGAAAGACTAGATGTCATAGACCCAAGGAGATGGAGATATCCTCATTAAAGGGCATAAACTTATTATTCGAGAGCTTTTGCAAGATAACACATATATCACACACATTAGGAATTCTGTTACAAATGTTTTACAAATGAATGCGCTCTCTACATGCAGTTCTATAGTGTGGGATGCAATGAAAGACAATTTTTGGGTCTTTACCTTTTTGTATACTGTACAGTTCAGGCAAACTCTCCTAGAAAGGAAATTCTTCTATGAACTATATTAGAAGAGATGGAAAAAATATCAGGAAGCAGTGAATGGTGAGTGCAGAAAGATTGTGTAGACTGGAGCTCCACGACCTGTGGAAGCCACCCACTGTGGCATGCACATACATATGCAGAGGTAGCAAAGTATGGAAATGATTCACAAGAACAGAGTACCACTGTACATTATCTAGTTTCGAAATTATATTCATTCCTTTGCGCCACCATTGCTTTTTTCCAACAGGTAAGTGGATCCAAACCATATATCATGCCCCAAGCACAATAGTTACTAACAATGGCCACTCCACTGTCACATTTAATATGTGGCACTGGATAAGGTTGTCCCCGATCACTTATTCTTTGTGCTTTATATATGATGCCCTTTTTTGCATATCTAATTAGCACACCAGATATTCCTATGTTGTTTTTTTCCCTAGAGCCAATTGTAAATTGTTGGTAAAATCCCAAATTAAATGTTCATTGTTACTCCCAGTCCAAGCCTTGCAATGATTAAGATTAAAGCTGCTGCTGCTGCTTTCCCAATGGGAGATGGAGGGATTGGGGGGGGGAGGGGGTGATCTGACAGTGTTTAGACAGGGAACATTTAGTACAGCCCTGATGAAAGCCCTTTGACTCATATGGGCAAGTTCAAGCCTGAAACATGTTGGCAATTTGTATATAGAAATGAGCAGATGGATAATACATTGTATAACCCTATATATCATTTTATCTATTCTTTTAATCATACCTGGGTTACTCAATAAAGTAGAAAATTCCATGATTACCTAAGATATTTTTATAACTGGATCCATGTTTATGTCCAAAAGCGCAACTCCTGAGACACGGTTGAGTCGGGTATTATTCCTACCACGGTGTGGTTAGGTCACATATGATAAAGCATGCCACAATTCTGTGGGTGAGATGACCTATCCATTTATCTTGGATACCTGAAAAGAGGTTTGTAGAGGGACAAATAAAAAGGAAGAGCTGTCCCTTTTCCCTAGCATCCTTTGTGTTTGTTAATCACCGAATACTTCCTCATTAGTAATAAATGGTACGTGTAGGAAGCTTGCACCGTATGCAGATGACATCTTCATATTTACTTCCCATTCCTCCGACGTTCCTGCTGTTGAAAGTGAAGCCTTGTGATTTGGCACTCTTTCTGGGTGTCTCTCAAAAACACAGGAGCTATACAATCAAAAATGTCCCATTAAAGATCCTTTTTATGTTTCCTCTGTTACCTATCTTGAAGCTAAAATCTCTCTGCATCTTGACGAAACGTTTCAACTTAACTATGAAGCATTATAGAGACCTACTACTTCAAGTTTGATCAAACGGAATAGACTTCCCCCTCAGGACTCAAGGTAGAAGCAGTGTTATCAAAATGATCATATCACCAAAGTTTTTATTCTTACCTACCTCGTGCCTTCCTCTTTTGGTCCCATCTGTATTTATATAAAAATTGGATCTTCATCAGTCTCGTTTTGTATGACAACAGAAGAGGTCTCAAAGGGCAATTACACAGCTTGAGCTCCAACTCTTAAAAGGTGGCTGGGCCCTCCCCTCTCGCAGATTGTGTTACTGGGCGACATTCGCTTCAGGGTTTGCACAAGTTATTGGAATGTCAAAAATTACATCGCCCCTTCGGGACTTGTACTCTGACTTCTCATCAGCTAGCGTTTTTAAAATATTTTTTTTATCCATTCTTCTTTAAGAGAATGCAATCTAAAACACTTTAAATATATGGACCTATCTGGTCACACATTTCATGTAAATTTGGCATATTTAAATATACGCTCTATTCCTGTTTGTGGCATAGCCTATCCTTACAGAGCTCGCTACCGTGACTCATTTTTAGGTCTCGCCTGAGCCAGCGCATGCGCTGCTCTGGCGAGAGTTTTAGTAAGCGGGTTTTGGAAGTGCAAACAGCAGTGGCTTTTGCTGGCGACCAGCTTGCGTTCACGCACGATCAGGCGCCATATGGCTTCCCTCGCCATCTGGCTTCCCTCGCGATTACTTTCGCGGCCGTGTCAGTTTCACGGCCGCGCGGCCAATGCTTGTTTTTCAAATGCTTGTGCGCTAACACTCGTTTCACTGCTCTTCACTGCTCTAATTTGCTATCTAACTTAAGGGTAAATTTAAAACCCGGACATTTGTAGAATTTACGGGACTTTAAAGTTTTTACGTTCAAAATCAATTAGGTTACAAAAAAAACAAATGTTAAACTCAGTAGCGGCTCAGTGTACCAATGAAACTAATTTCATTGCGCACGCTGAAACGACATTTCCGTTGCAGTGCTCATAATGTAAATTTTTATTTTTACATTAATTATGTACTTTCCTTCGGTCACCCGTATACCTTGGTTTACTACACCCCACCCTACCTCTCCCAGAACTCGCAACCACGCCACGCAGCTCTCACACTACAAACCGCTACTACATTGCACAACTGTTTTACGCGCACTTTCTCTTTAGTTTAGAAAAAACAAACGGTAACAATCACAGTTACATAACGTGTAAAATGCGCAACCACCCCTACCCCCCCCCACCACCACCCCCAGGCATTTTGGGAATGGTACTTTGTTTCATTTATCATTTTGCGGTGTTAACGTAATATAAGCCCTCCCCCCATGCAAAATGTAACCCCCTCCCTCCTACCCCTATGCGGTGTAAAAATGCGTGCTGGTTTTATACAAGTTACCGATTTGCATTTTATATATGCTGTTACCGACTGCATAATTTGTACAATACGTTCACATAATGCGGCTTGTTTTCTAAAGTTACCGAATTGCATTTGATATTTGCTGTTACCTACTGCATGATTTGTACCATATGTTCTCGTGCTACGGTTGAACGATGTCGAAAAAATAACTTAACGAGAGAAATGCGCAACCCTCCCCCGCCCCCATGCGCTCTAATAAGGGGTGCTTGGTTTAAATGTTTTTGCGAAAACACTTGAATCTTGGATGTGGTGTAAAAATGCTATCTAGCTTTTATTATGGTATTATAATTTGTGTTTACATTTAGAACAATTGACTTAACATTAGAAAAATGCTACCCACCACCCCCATACGTTTAGGAAATATGTGCTTTCTTTCAATGCTTATGGGAAGACAGTCAAAATGCGGTGTTAACATAAAGAAAACGTGCACAGCGATGCAAAGTGTAACCCCCTCCCTCCTCCCTGTATGCGGTCAGAAAATGCGTGCTTGTTTGTTTGTTACCGATTTGATTTTCACACATTCTGTTACCGAATGCACAATGTGTACTATATGTTCTCTTGAAACGCTTGCAAAAAGGTCGAAAACAAAACTTCATGTGATAAAAGGTCAATAAATTCACCCCTAAAGATGCACAGTCTTTTAATAAAACTATTTATTTCTGCACTGTCAATAAAGACTTATGCTTTAACCCACAAAAAATCTGTGTGCCATACTGTTAAATGTTTTCTTTTCCATTGCCATAGCGGCGCAAAATGGTGGGACGCGCTTAAGCATGTTTATACAGACATAGCCAACTCTCACCACAAAATCTGAGCACGGGGAATGTGCACATTATCTTAAAGCTATATAGGATGGAAATTTGGAATGAATCCCTGTTTCTATATTTTATATACCACGAAGTTTCAGTTTTTTATAGGGTTACTACTTATTATCTTTCCCAACTCCATGTTTATCTGCAAACAAACTACAAATTATCACCACCCATGGTTTTAAACATACTGGCACGTTTATAAAATAAATTTTGTCTCGGGTACTCCAGGTCTTGTGAAGGATTTATAAAATTAATTGTGGGTTTTACAATTCTTGTACATGTGTGTAGTGTTTCGTGTTTTTGGGGACATTTTAGTTGTAAACTACAGTTGTTTTCACACGTTTTCCATCTAGCTTTTTTCTCAACTTAAAGATCTGCATCTCACAGATGCTGCAAACGGAAAGATTAGGATCTTTACAACAAGCCTTATTCTCACTCAATTAGCTCGTCCTGGTTTCCTTTCCCAGCACTGAAACATGTTGATGTTTCACACTATAGCAGACTTTCAGGCTCCTTTTTTTTCCCACAGATTTTTAGGTCTCGCCTGAGCCAGCGCATGCGCTGCTCTGGCGAGAGTTTTAGTAAGCGGGTTTTGGAAGTGCAAACAGCAGTTTGCTGGCGACCAGCTTGCGTTCACGCGAGCGTGCACGCGCCATTCCTCGCATCGCTGGCGAGGCCATCTGCCTTTCCTCACCCCTCCTCCCCCTCCCTCACCAGAGAGCGCGTTTCTTGGTCGCGCGTCTTGTTCCTTTGGGTGAGGGCTTGTTAAAGGAGGCATTGCTCTTCTGTGGCAGACGCATTGTTTATATTTTGCTTTAAGGCTTACATACCTCGCGGTTACATTTTAAGGAGTCATTGCTTTCGTGTCTCAGACCCCGCTTTTACATTTTCAACCCCGTATTGCTTAATTATGTTGACTTCACCCACAGCGCACCTCACAGGTTAAATGCATTTATTTTCTGTGGCAGACGTGGAGTTTACAATTCAACTTTGCATTGCTTTCCTGTCCCGGACAGTTGCTAGAGGCCGCTCTGCTCCTCCGTTGCCTCTCAGGCTTTGCGGGCGAGGCCATTGGAGGAGTGGGCTGGGTAGAGCCGGGGCCGCTGTATCTCCTTGGCTCTCGGAGATCCCAAACGGGTACATGCAGCTCCTTTCTGCTAATCCCTTCCCTAACTTTCCAAAACGGTCAGAGGCAGACCAGCTCGCTGAGTCATTCTTTGTTACTCACCTAGTCTGATACATTTTTGCAACATTTCTTCCGTCAGCCTGAATTATTCTTAAATGCATGGTGACAAGAGGCTCGGATAAGATTCTTCCTGTTTCTCATGCTAAGCCATAGCATGGCCATTAGAGGAGGGGGAGGGTTAGGGGTAGAGCCGGGGCGCCCTTCAAGATGCTCACACCTTGCATAGCTCAAGAAGCTCACAAAATAATGCCATGGCTTAACAAGAGAAACAGCAAGAATGTTATCTGAGCCTATTACAATTAGCTTATAGATGCAGACATGTGAGCCATTTTTTTTATTTAATTCACTAATAGGGAGCATTTTTATTTTGGTGCCCGTGCATATTATCTATCTCAGTGTGACCCTGATAGTTGGCAACCCACTAGCAATTCCTTTGATATTTACTAAATACCAGGCAGTTGGGGTATACCTGCTACTTGCTACCAAATGGGTTTTTGGACACATAATGAATGAACTGGAAAAAGAAAATGCGATGCGTTTTCACAAGCATAATTAAGCTGATTGTTGGTGTCTCATCATTTCCATTTGTTTCAGTTGGCGATTTTTAATATGAACATTTTCAATTCTTTTTGTTTACTAGACTTTCATACTAGTGTGCAGCAGGAAGGTTTTGGTACGTGAAGTAACAGTAGATGGTGTAGCACCCAGGATAATGTGCTGCATTGCTGAATACTTATAACATCCCAATAGCGAGACCTATTGGCTATGCCAATGCTTGTTTTTTTTTTTATAGCTACTAACAGAATAGGATACACTAAAATAGTCTCGACCTTTTTGTTTATAACCTGCACAATAGGAACAGGGGATATTGTTGGGCTCCTGCACCTTACACGCAATTACATTTTTATCCCATTTACTGCATTGAACTTTTTCACTTTGTAATTTAAACAGTTGGCCTCTGTTTTCGTCAAAAAAAAAAAAAAATTAAGTTGTGATACTTGTGCAGACAGCAGTATGCTTCAGTTGATACCAGAATTATGACACGTAACCCCCTCGTTGTGGACGTACCTATATCATGACGTTGTGCACAGTTAAAAGCTGTAAAATCGATGGGAAAAAATACAGCAACAAGTACGTTTGGAACTAAAATCCATTGCAATATATTTGCTTTAAAGCATTACAAAAACCAAAAAAAACACGCAACCCACGCTGCACATTTTCTAACCCACATTACGCTCAGCCTGTAATTGTGTTTTTCTCTGTAATTCAAGGAGTTGGCGCATGAGCTGCAGACACTACGCCAGAAACATGGAGCGTTAACTGCCGCGGTATATTTTCCAGCTGTGTTTGGTATTCCTCTCGATTGGACTCCTTTATACCAGAAACCACTGTAAAATCAGCAACATATTATTGTGTCAGTTATATATTGAAGTATTTTTCATCTATGTGTTCATCCATTTAAAATGTGTAAAGCGAAACACTGCAAATTTCAGATGCCTCGGAGTTCTTCGAATAGAGTGAAACAAGTGAGGTGTCTGCGAGCATGCCAGCTACACTGAAGCAATAGGACAATTCTACTCGGAGTCCTGTTGTGTTGGCAGAAGTCAATTCCCTTCGGACATATCGCCACAGACTTTGTGCACCATTATTTGCTTTTTCTTGCTGTACAATTTGGTCAACCTTCCCGCATATTTTGGGGCTCCAAAACCCCAGTTTCCCAATGATCCTATGTATAGTATAATATTACCTGCCTTTATACTTTTTAAAGGGTACCCCAAAACACAAGGAAGTAATGGGAATGTACTTGCGGCAAATAGCATCGTTGGCAGGAGTGCGGGTTTGTGCCTGCACTGCAGGGGCACAGCTCCAAAACTGTCACTCCATGTTTAACAGTCATGGAGCTACGACTGCCGGCCTGGCTACCTATAGATACAAATGGATGTACACAGTACTTAAAATGTAAAACTAAAAATTGCAGGTCTTCTGTACCATAGTACTAGTTTATTTCTGATAAGTGCTGGTCCTTTCCAATTAAAAGTATTATTTTTCTCTTGATAAGTTCAGGTACTCTCCCTTTTAAAAAAAAAAAAAGTGCCACTACTCCGTACTGGACACTCCCGGGCCATTTAAAGCACTAAGTGGCTTATTTACAAGCTCCTTGCGCCGCTGGAGCATTACTTTTAGTATGATAAAAAGTAACTTACCAACAGCGAAAGGGGCTTGTAAATATGCCCTTTTATGTACAACTCCCCTCTGTGTGCACAGCATCAATACGCAGCCCTTCATAACGCAGTGAGTAAGCATTGCACTTTCGCAGATTAAAACTCTGTGAACAAGGACACAACAAATATGCTCGCAAAACCACAAAATGTTAAACAAGCATCTGCAATGCAATAGGTCTCAGCGTTTAAGAACTTTATGCTATTGACATTGAAAATAACAATGCTTTTTATTTTGGTTTAAAAAACTAAAACGAAACAAAAGGCTTTGTTATTTGAACTTGTAATAGCTCAGACTTCCGTAAATGTGAAACCTTTTGCACCCCATCCCAGATGCGTTCTGAAAATGTGTGCTTGGTTTGATCGATTTTGCACTAACTCGCGATCCTTTGATGCGTGTGGGAATGCTATATCGTTTTTATTTATGCTCTCATGATGCGGTGTTAAATTTTTTAAATATTAACTTCGTGTCTCAAAATGCTTCGTAAATAATTCCATTATTATCACTGCACATATAGGTATGAGATCACCATTACTGCATATATAAGTGAAAAGTCAATATCACTGCAGCTATAAGTGTAAGATAACTATTACTTCAAATATAGGTATAAGATCACTATCACTGCAAATATAGGTGTCAAATGACTATTACTGCACATATAGGTGTGAGATCACCATCGCTGCACATATAGGTGTGAAATCGCTATCACTGTACATACAGGTGTGAGATCACTATCCCTGCAGATATAAGTATAAGATCACCATTACTTCAGATATAGGTGTGAAATCAACATCACTGCAGATATAGGTGTGAAATCACCATTACATCAAATATATGTGTGAAATCACGATCAATGCAGATATAGATGTGAGATCACCATCACTGCAGATATAGGTGTGAGATCACAATAAATGCAGATATAGGTGTGAGGTCACAATGAATGCAAATATAGGTGTGAGGCCACTATCACTGCAAATATATAGGTGTAAGATCAACATTACTACAGATATAATTGTGAGATTACTATCACTGCAAATATAGGTGTGAGATCAGTATCACTGCAGATATAAGTGTAAGATCACCACCACAACAAATATAGGTAGGAGATCACGATCACTTAAGATAAATAAAATACCTACCTGTTCGGTATACAAAAATATAAGCTAGTGGCATTGTAAATAACAATGACTTTTCTTTGTTTTACTAATGAAAACAAAAAAGACATTGCCATTTACAATGTCAATAGCTCAACCTGGGGTAAATGCGAGACCTATTGCATTGCAATATTTTTTAATATGTCGTTCAGTTTTACATAATGCCTTCTTGGTCATATATAAAGTAACAAAAATGCTTCTGACACTTTTTATTATAACTTTTCAGCATGCTGCACAGCAGCCACACTTCTCTACAGTACAGCTTGAAGACATTGGCAAAGTCAATAGCTCTGGCTAAACACTTATAAGGCCCCAAAGGCGAGACCTATTGGCTATGCCAATGCTTGTTATTATTAGGTCTCGGCCTGCACCAGCGCTTGCGCTGGTCTGGCCGAGAGTTTTAGTAAGCGGGTTTTGGAAGTGCAAACCCACTGGCTTTCGGCTGGCGACCAGCTTGCGTTCACGTGAGCGTGCACGCGCGCCATCTGCCTTTCCTCCCCCTCCCTCACCCCTCCTCCCCCTCCCTCACCAGAGAGCGCGTTTCCATTCCTCGCATCGCTGGCGAGGCGCCATCTGCCTTTCCTCCCCCTCCTCCCCCTCCCTCACCCCTCCTCCCCCTCCCTCACCAGAGAGCGCGTTTCTTGTCATATTTTCAATTGTGTTGTATCGTCTCGCTACACGTAGTGGCCATCTCTGTTGGAAACGTTTCATTTCTGTGCTACAAACATATGGGCAGGCATCTTACACAACATGAGCGCTTCACAGCCGCCTTTCTTTATTATTTGTTTGCATTGAAAGCCCTCCTTGGAGCTTCAAAGTCGGCTGCTCTCATGCTACGCTTTGCTTTCACCCTCCCGTATCGCTCACCCTCCTAGCTCGCTTTCAGCCTTCTCGCTACTCTCCGAGCGCAAATGCAACATTTCTCTCTCTCTGTATCCCATTCCCTAAGCCTCATTTTACCATACACCCAGTGGTCCCGCTGAGTTTTGCTCGGGAAGAGATTCTCGCTATTCCTGCCCCCTTACTTTTTCGCCTTCAGTACCGTGTCACTTTGTACGCAAAAGCCTTACCCTGATGTCAAGAGAAAACTATCCCTTGTGTTTTGTCTTCATTTTTCCGCACAGCGAATGTGATGAGTGTAATTTCTAATTGAATCGAAGGTCAAGTCTTAACTTTCCACTCGAATTAAATTGTCCAGAATGATGAGAAACGTTTCATAGGAAAATGTGAATGAAATCAGGTTGGACGCTTCTCCGATGTTGACCTATATATTTGTGACCCCGTATACGTGTCCTCTTTCTTTCTGTTGACCCTTTCCGGGTATCCTGCATTCATTTGTTTTCTTTCTTTCTTTTCCCCTATGTGCAGCGTAGAAGCAGTTGATGTGGAGACATTCACTTGTGTGTGAAGAGGCAGAAGAACTTTGTTTGGCTCGTTAGTCTTTAACAACCAGTCTTTCATATGAGGTTAGCTGCAGATCCCTTGCCTCCTGAGACAGGGTGCCACTATTGCCAGTCACGTGGGATGACACTGAGCAGATTTGAGGCCAGAATAGTATCACCTTGATTTCTCTTTGAACCTCCGATATGGTCTATAAATGTGTACGATTGGGCTGTACAAAATAGAAGTCTTGCTAGTCTGTAGCACACACCCAATCCGATTATCTGCAAAATCTGACGAATTTCCAGCATTCTAAATAGTGTTCTTTCACTCACTCACTTGTTTATTTCTTTTGGTGCAATAGAAGATGGGCCTGTATTTCCGTCATACATATTTTTTCACTTCAAACAATAACTCTAGGAGGTGCCTTTTTATTTGTGTGAGAACAAAGTGTTCAGTTGACGGTACTGGAAGAGACCTCTTCCTGGCTCAAAAGCTATTCAGTATTCCTGAACAACAGCAAAGAGCTGAACTCTATGGTTTGTAGCTGCGGCTTCAGGGGTGGGATTCTCCCCTTTCATCAGTATTAAAAGGTCTCCTCACGGTGCATGGCAGTTGTTTGTCCAAGTGCAGGCATCCTGTTGTTCCATTACACTTACAGATGTCACATATCCATGCTTTGGCATAGCCAATAGGTCTCGCTTTTGGGACCTTATAAGTATTTAGTTATGCAGCACAATATCCTTGGTGCAACAACATCAACTGTTGCATGGCTAAACACTTATAAGGTCCCAAAGGCGAGACCTATTGGCTATGCCAATGCTTGTCTACATGGTTACACACTCCTCTACAATGCCTGGGGCAGCAGTACGACAAGGGTATACATTTCTGTCTTTCACTACTATAGCTATAGTTCAATTGTTTCAAAAATATTTTCAAATTCAAGATTTTTTCGATTCATCCCTAAACATGATTTGCAGCTCATACAGATAAGGGTATGAGACGTACTGGCTACTTCAACTCAGAAGGGATTAATAGCCAGAATGTATTAACTTCTTCTGGATTGACATGCCGATAACTTGTAGCAGGTAGATGGACTATAGGATTAGGTTTGCATGTAACTGAAGGTGAGGTTCCAGCAAATATTGCAAACAGTTAACAGAATTTAAATCTCCAGCAACTAAAATACACAATTACAAATGCATTCAGAACATACAGTATACCCCCAAAAGGACTCATAATTGGGTCTGCCAGACAGATTAATTTAGCTTTTGCTGTTCTAGCCTCAAAGCTGGTGCAGCCCATATTTTTTTTTGGGGGAGTTTATAAAAATTCGGGTTTACTGGATTCAAGTACTTAAGGAAATCAGTAAATCGACTGTTAGCCGTCTCGCTTCCAGTGCTAAAAGCATATTAATGGGCTCATCCTCACTGGCACCATCAATTATATAGATATAGTTTTCACTGCTATACTATTAGCCAGATTATGGTTAGATAGTTACCCTCCGAGAACTCTGGAATGGTGGTATCAGTTTATAGATATATGCGGGCTGGTGATAGCAATCTTCAGCATGCAATCATCGAAATCAATAGCGAACACAAACCTTTAAAACAAATCTGGGAACCTGTGATTATCCATGTACGTATATTGCTAACTTGCGATGACTAAAACAGTGGACAATGGGGAAGGAATTAAAGGGGCAGTGGGACCAAAAATACATTTGATTCCCCATGTCATTTGATTAATCTCTCAATGTATATCACTTTAGAGTTGCTGTTTCTCTCTTGTATATTTTGTGCTCTTCTTTTCCTCTTACTTTTATGATTGTTGTCTTTGTGGAATGCATCTTTCAGGAAAAGAAATAATCTTACCCTACTATCCCAAACCATTTTACCGATTACTTTTTTTCGTTTTTTTGTTTAAACACCTCTTATTGAGGGAAACAAGAACGATACATGGTATAAAAACAGTTAACTTCCATGTCAAGAAACAAGATATGACCAAAACAAAGAAACCACAAGCCTTGGCAGAACAAAATAAAGGACACAGGACCGTGGGGCGGGTGATGGGTGGGTTCCGGTCGGCAGGGGGCCTCCACACAGCAAGGAAGGGGACAAGATCTGGTAAAACCTGGGGAGGACCTGCCAGACGTGAAAAATACCAGGAAATAAGGGTGGTCAGTTGTGGAAGGAGGGGGAGAGATGAGGGGGTGGAGGAGACTGGGGGGAAGGGTGGGGCATGAGAAGTGTATCAGTCGACCTGGGAGTGACCACAAAGAGGAAAATGGGGGAATGAGGGCATAGGTTGGCAAGGGATTTCAGTCCCCTGCCCCGCAGTGTGGTCCCAAGAGGGGAGGAGACAGGGCCCGGGGGAGGTTAATGGCAACAGAAGCAATTTCAGTGAAGCTAAGCTGAAGGGCAGGCGTGGGGTTGGGGAGGGGGCAGGTTGGGCCACCCTGAGTATAGGGTATAAACCATGTCAGTGCACCTTGCCGTCTTGGGAAACGATATAGGGAAAACAAAGGGAGAGGGGTGAAAGGAAAAAAGTGGCAAATGTAAGGGGGAACAAGTCAGGACAATAACGCAGGGATGAGATATAGTCGTGAGGAGGGATTAAGCAGGGAGGGGGAGGTGTGGTCAGTGTACTTGAACAAAAGGCGCCCAAGTGTCCAGGAAGCGATCCTAATGTTTGGAAAGTCTGGCGATAATCTGCTCATAAGCAGCCACCTGGAACAACTCACAAAGCCAGTCCTCCGGGGTAGGTCAGGTAGGTGTCCTCCAAAGTTACACATCTTGGCGGTGGCTGGGGCAGCGGACAGCCACCTAGATTGCTGGTTTGCGATGGCGGGGCATTGGGCAAAGTCATAGAACAGGACAGTCTGAGCTTTCAGTCGCCCTATGAGTGGTACCATTCGGCAACGGAGGACCAATAAGCCACCAGAGCAGGGCATTCCCAAAGGAGATGAACGATGTCCCCTGCCATGGATTCACATCTCCAGCACATAGCTGACGGGAGGAAAGAAGAATTCTGGAGCAGGTGTGGCGACCAATGCCAACGGTATAAAACCTTGAAGTAGCTGAATTTAAGGTGGGTTTCCCTGAGGTATCCCTGAGCCCAATTTCGCCAACTGCATAATGTCCTCCTACCTATGGCACAGGACCTGATCAATCTATCCTTGTCTTCAGCGTCTCTTCCTGTGGCATGGAAGCATGCTAAGGTTATTCCCCTTTTAAAGAAACCTTCTCTTGCACCATCTGATCCGGGCAGTTATCGCCCCATCTCCCAGCTCCCTTTTTTAGCCAAAGCCACGAATCTTATGTTAATACCATCCTCACTGAGTTTGTAGAGCGTAACGATATTCTGGATGCCTCCCAAAATGGGTTCAGGTCCTGTCACAGCACTGAGTCGGCACTGATGGCAGTGACCGAAGAGATCCGCGGCAGTCTTGATGAAGGTAGTTCAGCGGCTCTGATTCTCCTTGACCTAAGCGCCGCGTTTGATACGGTGTCTCATGCAATACTTTTGCTCAGGCTGGAGGAAATTGGGATTGGGGGTCTGGCTCTGACCTGGTTTCGCTCCTTTTTGGAGGGAAGAACTTTCCAGGTCACGGTGCCACCTTTTCACTCCCAGGTGCACGCCATTAAACATGGGGTACCTCGGGGCTCGATCCTGAGTCCCCTGTTTAATATTTACGTTCAACCTTTGGCAGTGGTAGCCAGGAGCAGAGGGTTGTCTTTGGTATCTTACGCTGACGACACCCAACTAGTGATCACCTTCTCTAAGAAGTGCAATCTAAATCTTGTGAAATTTAAGGACGATATGCAGGCGGTTGCTAACTGGATGACAGTCAACCGCCTGCAGCTTAACGCTAGCAAGTCTGAAATCCTTCTGTTGGGCAAAGACAGGGATCTGTGGTCCGAGCAGTGGTGGACGGAGGAACTCAAACCAGCCCCGATTCCAAAGGAGGTGGTTAAGAATTTAGGTTTCTGGTTTGACAGTAGCTTGTCCTTTGATTCCCAAGCTAAGTCCGTGGCAAGGACCTGCTTTGGGCGTTTGAGAGGTCTTAAACCCTTGCTGGGTTTCTTTAACCCTTCTGTTCGACAGACCATCCTGCAGGCCACGATCCTGTCAAGATTGGACTACGGAAATGCCCTGTACTTGGGGGCTAATAAATCATGTATCCAGCGACTTCAAAGAGTACAAAATGCAGCTGCTCATACCTTGCTGGCACTTCCGAGATCCTGCTCAGTGTCTAGCTCTCTGTCCAGGCTTCACTGGCTGCCGGTGGAGAGAAGAATTCAGTTTAAGACCTTATGTATTGCTCATAAAATTCTGAATCATTGAGCTCCGAAGGTCCTAGCGAATTTGCTAGTGCCGTATATTCCAACTCGTTCTCTCCGCTCCACAGATAAAAGGCTAGTCTGCATCCCCCGAGTATACAGAGCCAGAGCAGGCGGCCGTTCGTTTAAGGTGTTGGCAGCTAGGCTTTGGAACTCCCTTCCCTTTGAGATCAGAGAACTGCAGAACCATTTAGAGTTCCGGAAAGCCATAAAGACCTGGCTTTTTTCGGGCTAGTTCTTTTGATACCTCCCTTCTGTCTCCTGTCTGTGTTCTTGGGTAGCGCTGGGACGCCCCGTCGCTGGGGCAGCTATGCGCTGTACAAATTAGTAAATAAAAATAAATAAATAAAGTATCGATCATGGTCTGTAAGGAGGTCACCCCAGTCAGTTTCCGAGTATTGAAGCTGCAGTCTCGCCACACACCACTCCTGAAGGTAGCGGACAGTGGTGCGGAGTGAAGATGAACCACTAGAATTCGGTATAGCCCTGACAAAGTCCCCTTGTAGGTGCCCCATTTTCGCAACTAAACGATCAAGGGCCAAGAGGAAGGATCCAAAGGTGGGGGGGGGGGCAGCCGGTGTGCCTTACGCCAGGCCTGAAGCATGGCTGGAGGACAGGGTGGGATGCAAGCAGTATGGGGATGGCCCCTGACTGGAACATTTACAGGCCTTGGTGACGGCCCAAAAGGGTGGATTCGAGGTAGACCCAGCTGGGAGTAGCTAGGCTAGTGTGAAGAACGTATTGAAGAAGGGCCAGCTGAGACGCCAGCCAGTAACAGCGGAGTTTGGGTAGGCGAAGGCCACCATAATCCGTGGCATAGGTTGTCCAGTTTCATCCGCGGATTCCTGCCACCCCATAGAAAGGTGTTCGAGGCAAGTGAGCTGTAGATCACATGCTTTGCATACTCCTGCCATCCAGTGTTGGGTCCGGATGTTTGCAAGTTGTTTTTCTTCGAAGAGGTCTTTCCAGTCACGAGGTAAGGTAACTCCTCCTTCTGGTGATAGTGCGCATGAGCATCGACTCCATTGTTGGATTGTGTTTTTCCGCCATCCGGTTCGGACGTGTATTGCTGCCCTCCATTTCGGAATCGGTCCTCGGGTTCCCCTCTGTGCGCAATCCACTCTACCCTCGACTGTATTGTTTTCAAACGCATTCCCTTTCTCCGCGTTTCGACTCGACATCAAAAAATCTCCAATTTCAATTGGGTTTCGCGGGTGGCCTTTCGGCCTAGCCGCGTCGGTTCGGACCCCTGGTCGATGGAACAGACTCCATTTAAATTTTGCCCCCTGTGCCACGCGAAGTATCCGTGTACGGACCTACATCAGGTGTGTAACTTGTTTGTTCCCCGAACACAAAGAACAAGACTGCGACGCGTGTCGATCCTTCAAATCGAAGAAAACTCTCCGTGATCGTCGGGCTCAATGTCGAAAGATGCAGCGGCAGCAGTTGGAAGACACACCGCATCTCTTCGGCGAAGACTCCGAACAAGAAGTCGTCTCAGCGGCCGAAGAAGAACATTCTTCAGCGCCATCCGACTCCGAGGCAGAGTTGCAGATTGTCCTCGAAGACGACGATGTGCCGCAGGGACAAGGGGACGTGAGTACGGAAGACCCTCCAAACCCCCCCCCCCCCCTCCACCTCCCTTCCATCGTCCCTAGAAAATCTAAGGCTTCGGCACCATCTCTGCCTTCAGGCCAAGGTTGGCACAGAGAAGAGGTTTCTAACTCTCCGCTTTCCGGCTCGGCACCGAAACACTCTGACAAGCCTTTCGGCTCGGGACCAAGTCGGCCAAAACCCACTTCTGAGCTCAAACCTTCGGGCTCTAAACATAAAATGGGCTCGGAACCGAAACCAAGGAAGCATTCCTCGGAGCCGAAATCTTCAGCACCGAAAGGATATTCCGGCTCAGCACCGAAAGCTTCGGTGCCGAAAATTACACAGCTGCGAGTACCGCAATCAGATCCAAGCATGGACATTGTACCACCCAAATCGGATCTGAAACAGAAAAAACTCAATATTAATCCAGATACTGGACATATTCATGTTAAACCGCCATCCAAACACTAGCTTCCGGATGACGACGACTCCAACATTCCATTGAAGAAGAAACATGTGGGGACTAGTCCTTTCCACACAATACCATCTCCTCCTCCCTCTCCACCACAATTTGATCCCTTACACATTACACCTAGGCAGTCTCCTCTACCTCACCCTGATGCAGATGACACTGATGATGAGGACACACAGCCACCAAAAGATCCTTGGACGGATTATACCATTGATCCTCCACAGGATACAGACCCAGATCTTTAGCCTGCCAGACCATCTCCACCGGACGACAATCTGTCATATCAGGAGCTCATTGCTAGAGCTGCACTCTACCATGGGGTAGAGCTCCATAAAGAGTCCTTAGAGGCGGATTTTCTCTTTGATACTCTAGCAACACATAAATCCAGTCAGACACTGCCTATGCTTAAAGGTAAGTTAAGGCACACAGACGACATCTTTAAAGACCCTGTACGTGCTAGGATCCTCACTCTTAGAGTAGATTAAACAAAAATACAAACCTTCCCCAACAGACCCTATTTTTATTAAGGGACAGTTGCCACTAGACTCTGTGGTGGTATCCAATGCTCGAAAGCGAGCTAATTCCCAAGCATCTGGGGATGCTCCTCCCCCAGGTAAGGAGTCGAAACTATTTGATGCTTCTGGCTAAAGTGTAGCTGCGCAAACAGCTAATCATTGGCGTATTGCTAACACCCAAGGTCTCCTTGCGAGATAGGATAGAGCTCACTGGGACGAAATAGAACAACTCATACAGTTTCTCCCAGATGAACATAAAGCCAAAGCACAGGACTTAGTTCAGGAAGGTAAACTAATTTCCAATACTTCCATTAGATGCGCTCTAGATGCGGCCGATACCGTTGCTAGAGGGATAAATAACAGCATCCTACTCCGCAGACATGCCTGGCTACGTGTCTCGTGTTTTAAACCTGAGGTACAGCAATCTATTCTAAACATACCATTCAACAAAAAACATCTTTTTGGCCCCGAAGTTGATCAAGCGCTCGAAAAGATGAAGAAGGATACAGATGTAGCAAAATCCATGGGAGCGCTTCAGTCTCCATCTAATAGGGGTTCCTTTTGGCGCTCTTTTTACAGGAGAGGGTCCAAATCCACAGGGACAGAACAAAACACCTCCTCTTACAAAAACACTTCTCAATCATCCTTTACAAAAGGGTCTTTCAGAGGAAGCTACTGAGGAAACAGTCCAAGGGGCAGAGGTAAAAAAAAAACCACACCTCTCCGTTCCCCCTTCCCCAAATAAGCAGCGACTTTGCCACACTTCCCTCCAACTATTCCACACCTGACAGAGGAAGACTTCAATAATTTCTCCCCATTTGGGAATCAATAACAACTGACAAATGGGTGATTGGAATTATCCGAAATGGTTAATGCCTGGAGCTTCCCAACAACCCTCCAAACATTCCACCTCAATATCACAAATTGTCACCAGACCACCAGCACTTGCTTCAACAAGAGGTGCAATCTCTGGTACTCAAGGGGGCTATAGAACCAGTCCCACTTCAGTACCAAGGGTCAGGGGTTTATTCCCTATACTTGCTAATTACCAAAAAGGACGGCTCATTAAGACTTATTCTAGATCTCAAAGAGCTAAACAAATACATACTGTCAGAGCACTTTCACATGGTGACTCTGCAACATGTACTTCCTCTTTTACAGCAAGGCGACTTTGTCTACTCTGGATCTAAAAGACGCCTACTTTCACATTCCAATTCATCCAGCTCATTGCAAATACCTCAGATTTGTGATAGCAGGCAAACATTACCAGTTTAAGGTACTTCCATTTGGTGTCACCACAGCCCCCAGAAGGCAGGGTATCCATGTCTTTCCTTACCTAGACGACTGGCTTATCAAAGCGAGGACTTACCAGAACTGTATACTACACACTCAGGCAACAGTACACCTACTTCATCGGTTAGGTTTCACAATCAATGTACAGAAATCTCATCTGTGCCCTGCGCAAGTGCAATCTTATCTGGGAGCTTCCCTCAACACTCTCAAAGCTATAGCCTCTCCCAATGTAGCCAGGAGTCCTAATATTCAGGCCACAATACTTCAATTTCAACCCCATCAAACATTACCAGCCAGAACTTTTATGCAACTACTGGGAATGATGGCAACCTGCATTGCAATCGTACCTCATGCAAGGCTTCACATGCGTCCTCTACAAGAATGTCTAGCGTGACAGTGGTATCAGTCACAGGGTCAGTTAACCGATCTAGTGTTGGTAGACGGCCGTACCCATCGCTCTATGCAGTGGTGGAACCCACAAAACCTATCAGTAGGTCGGCCTTTTATCGACCTGTTCCACAGATCGTGCTCACAGCAGACTCATCTCTAACAGGTTGGGGGGCTCATCTAAAAGATTACACAATACAAGGCATGTGGAGCAACAAACACAGACATCTCCACATCAACTACCTGGAGCTTTTAGCTGTTTTTCTAGCACTCAAAGCTTTTCAGCCTCACCTCATACACAAAACTGTCCTAGTCCGAACGGACAATATGACAGCAATGTATTATGTGCAAAAGCAAGGGGGAACACACTTTCTCCAACTGTCAACACTTGGTCAAGCCATTTGGAAATGGGCGATTCATCACAACATTTATCTTCTGGCAGAACATCTCCCAGGAGTAAACCATCAAATTGACAACCTCCTCAGCAGAACAAAACAGCAAATTCACAAGTGGGAACTTCACCCCCAAATTCTCCTTCCCTACTTTCAAAAATTGGGACTTCCGCAAATAGATCTATTTGCCACAGCTAAAAACGCAAAATGCCCAAACTTCGGCTCCAGGTTCCCACACCCGCTCTCAAAGGGCAATGCCCTATGAATGAACTGGTCGGGGATATTTGCCTACGCTTTTCCGCCTCTCCCGCTCATTCCGTGAGTGGTTCGGAAACTCAGACAAACATCCCTCACACTAATTCTGGTAGCTCCCACATGGGCCCTTCAACCATGGTACACCACCCTGTTGGAGCGGTCACTGGTTCCACATCAAAAGCTACATCTTACCGCCAGTCTCCTCACGCAGAACCATGGAGAAATCAGACATCCAAATCCCCAAAAACTGAATTTAGCGATTTGGCTCCTGAAATCATGGAGTTTGGTTATTTACATTTACCACCAGACTGTATGAATATTCTAAAACAAGCAAGAATGCCTACCACCATAGATTGCTATGCAGCCAAATGGAAAAGATTTGTTATATATTGCAATACCAACAAAATCAACTCTTTAGATGGTTCTATACAGAACATTATCTGTTACTTGTTACATTTACAACAAACAGAACTGGCTTACACATCTATTCGTTTGCACCTCGCAGCAGTAGCTGCATACTTACAAAATAGGCAACATATATCACTATTAAGAGTTCCAGTAATCAAAGCATTCATGGAAGGCTTAAAAATGGTAATTCCACCAAGAATTCCTCCTGCTCCAGTGTGGAATCTCAACATTGTTCTCACAAGGCTCATGGGTCCACCCTTTGAACTTTTGCACAAGTGCCCTTTACAATTTCTTTCATGCAAAGTTGCTTTCCTCATTGCTATCACATCATTGAGGAGAGTTGGTAAGCTACAGGCATTAACTTTGGAAGAACCTTTCTTTCAGTTACACAAAGAAAAGATAGTCCTCTGCACTAACCCTAAATTCCTTCCCAAAGTAGTTTCTGCTTTTCATATAAACCAATCAGTTGAATTACCATTTTTTCACCTCAACCTGATTCGGTAGCAGAACGTGCTGTTCACACGCTTGACGTTAAAAGAGCATTACTATACTACATAGATGGAACAAAGGACTTCCGCAAAACAAAATAACTGTTTGTAGCATTTGCTCCACCTCATAAAGGCAATCCAATTTCAAAATCTGGTATTGCAAAATGTATTGTTAAATGCATTCAAACATGCTATGCTAAAGCCCAAAAAACTTTAACCTTACCCCCTAGAGTGCATTCCACTCGCAAAATAGGGGCTTCTGTGGCCTTTTTAGGTAACATTGCTCTACTGACATATGTAAGGCAGCTACATGGTCTACACCGCACACATTTACCAAACACTGTTTGTAGATGTGTTAGCCAGACAAGCTAATGTAGGCTGGCAGTGCTTAAGACACTTTTTCAAACAACTGCAACATCTACAGGTTAGCCACCGCTTTGGTAGTATACTGCTTTATAGTCTATGCAAAGCATGTGATCTACAGCTCACATGCCTCGAACGGATAATGTTACTTACCCAGTAAGCATCTGTTCTTGGCATGTAGCAGTAGATTCACATGCACCTCCCCAGGTACCTATAGTTGCAGTTCTTTATCACTTATACGCATGGATATCTCTTTACTACACTTACTTACTCTATTCTCACCCTCTTGCGGGAAAACAATGGAGTCGATGCTCCGGCGCACTATCACCGAAAGGAGGAGTCACCTTACCTCGTGACTGGAAAGACTTCTTCGAAGAAAAACAACTTGCAAACATCCAGACCCAACACTAGATGGCAGGAGTATGCAAAGCATGTGAATCTACAGCTCTACATGCCCAGAATAGATGCTTACTGGGTAAGTAACGGAGTGCACCGCTCGCTGCGAGAGGAGAGCTTCACTTCACGGCGCTGGCGAGGGGTCCCCGGATACAACGTCCCCCCGCCTTCTCCCGCCGGAGTCAGTGCAGAGGCGGCAGCTAGTCCTTGATGAGAGCTGGGAGCTCGCAGGGTCAACAGAGCCGCGAAGATACCGGAGAGGCAGCAGCAGGGTTGGGCAGGAGCAACAGATCCGGCGAGGGAAACGCAGCGGTCCCAGAGCCAAACAGGTGGACCATTCTTTGCTGTGCCCTGATCCCTGTTGTTGGGAGTGCGCTCCTTGCCGGATTTGCTGCCCTGCTGGTGGCCTGCTGTGTGGGGACGCTCTTGTGCTGCCGGTTGGGTCGTGTGCTGCCTCATCACCCTGGGAGAGGACTACAACCCCCAGGGTGCACCATCAACACTGTAGCTGCCGCGAGTGAGGGGGAGGCGTGGTCATCGCGCATAAAGCGCTGCCTCTCCCCCCGCGGCGAGGGTGATTTTTCCGGACCGTTCTTTGCTGTGCCCAGATCAGCAGGGTTGGGCAGGAGCAACAGATCCGGCGAGGGAAACTCAGCGGTCCCAGAGCCAAACAGGTGGACCATTCTTTGCTGTGCCCTGATCCCTGTTGTTGGGAGTGCGCTCCTTGCCGGATTTGCTGCCCTGCTGGTGGCCTGCTGTGTGGGGACGCTCTTGTGCTGCTGGTTGGGTCGTGTGCTGCCTCATCACCCTGGGAGAGGACTACAACCCCCAGGGTGCACCATCAACACTGTAGCTGCCGCGAGTGAGGGGGAGGCGTGGTCATCGCGCATAAAGCGCTGCCTCTCCCCCCGCGGCGAGGGTGATTTTTCCGGACCGTTCTTTGCTGTGCCCAGATCAGCAGGGTTGGGCAGGAGCAACAGATCCGGCGAGGGAAACGCAGCGGTCCCAGAGCCAAACAGGTGGACCATTCTTTGCTGTGCCCTGATCCCTGTTGTTGGGAGTGCGCTCCTTGCCGGATTTGCTGGTGACCTGCTGTGTGGTGACGCTCTTGTGCTGCCGGTCGGGTCGTGTGCTGCCTCATCACCCTGGGAGAGGACTACAACCCCCAGGGTGCACCATTAACACTGCAGCTGCCGCGAGTGAGGGGGAGGCGTGGTCAACGCGCATAAAGCGCTGCCTCTACACGCGCGGGTCGATGCCCGGACCAAGGCCGGACCAAGGGCCCGAAGGAGGCCGGGCTGGGCCACACCACTTGGTTTGTACTCTGGGCAGAACTGATCTACTACCTCTCACAGGCCCTTGTTGTGGAAGCTAGTACCCCGACCTAGTCCTGTGTTTGGAAGCCTGTGGCTCAAGGTTTAGGAGTATTATCTTATTGTATTGTGTGTAATATAAAAAGATAAAACAAAATTAAATTAATAAATTCTCCACGGTATTATGGCGCAGAGGGAATTAGCCAAGAAGAAATCGCTAGCAGGTCAAGGGATGGTAGGGACTCTTGATGCCTTTCTCCAGAGGGCTGAGACAGTCCTTATCCACGAAATTGCCCTTACCGAGCTTAGGCTCTCTTTTGAACCTCATCCCCCTCCCCTACAACACGATACTTCTGATTGTACAAACACGGGTGACCATCTTATTCCCGGCTCTTCTGCCAAGTCCCCCTTACCGTTAACAATCATCACCTCGCCTGCCCAGGCTCCTGTGCTGCCCCACTTACAAGCGATATGGTCGTTAGATCCAAGGTGCATACTAGGAGCCAAATAAGTAAGTCTACACAAGGGGGCAGTTGTTTACCCCAGTCCAAGAAACGGAAAGGGCCTGGTCCTAGCAAACAATCATACCCATTAACCAAAAAAGGGCGCAGAGGCGCAGTAAGAGAGGCTGTTGAGGAAACGGAGGATATAGCTGGAAATTTAGTGGTTAATACCGCGTCTCCTCCATTACTTTTACCCTCGCTGTTACCCGATGTAAATGAAGGGTTCTGGTCTAAATTGGGTGACATCGTATCAGTTTTATTGAATCCACTGATGCAAAAGTTGTGTAAATTGGAAATGGAAATTGATAAACTAACACGTATCATTTCCCCAGATTTGCAAAAGCAGCTAACAGTCGAGTATACTTACTCTTCTCAGCCAACTCAGCCAATTCAGGCTAAATCCACCTGCTCCAAGTCTATTCAGCATACCGGGTCGAATCGTAGTCCTAATAGTGAATCCACTAACATTGGGTTAGGTCTTGTTGCCGCTCTCCCTGCGATCACTCCTATGAGTAAAGACACCACTTGTGCAGGGGCGTTATTATCGAGGGTCATAGACAAAGACCTGGTCCACATTTCAAGCACACAAGAACAGTGCCAAAATACCTCAAAAACATCTCTCCCTAACAAGCACAACATGTACGCACCGAGGAAATACAGTTCCAAAGGAATATGGGCGCTAATAGTAAATCAGGGAGAGAACAGACAGGAAATGATGTACTCGACCTGCCCCCGGAAGCCTTACCTTATACAATAGTACTAGCTAATGTCCCCAAATTGCCCCCGGGAGCACCGGAACATTGGTTTAGCTTGAAAAACAAATGTCTTTATGAATTAAATAGAAGGACAAGGCTAGGAAACTTTCTTTTCTCCAACTTCAAAATGGCGAGACGGGTTGGTTGGGTGGGGAATTCAATCAAGTCTCGAGAAGGTGACTGCGTCGTAGTCTCCTTCGGATCACCTGACTTAGTCAATGCGATTTTAGAAAGGGCAGGGAATTGGTCATTGGCACATACAGGGATCAGTGTTTTGCCCCTTGGATATTTTTACAAACATTACCGTGCGACACAGGCACCATTCGGGGAGTCCCTAATGGGGGGGCAGAGGTGCGCTAGATATACAATTCCCGTCAACAATCAGTTTGGTGTTTTCAACCCTTTAGACGAAAACGATTGACTGACCCCTCTGATCCTTTTGGATAGTGGAAGACTCGAGAATGTAGGTACGGCAAAGGGTACTTTGAACGAAGTCCAACCCAATTTTAGAGTGGAAGATTTGGGGATTAGTTATTTCAAGGAGGCGATAGGGGTCTTAACTGCGAAACATAACATTGGTAGCCCACATTTGGAGCCTTTGTATACCTTGGACACACCCATCAATGTGTTACCTTTAGATCCCTCGAGCGCCGGTAGTGCTCTAACTTACAAGTCACAGGATGTTCACCCCTATACTGGCCAAGTAGTTGGTAATTTTCTAAATATGGTCACCGAGGAGAGAATTGTTAATATCAAGGAGGGAACTGTTAATACAGTCGATGGTGCTGCAGATGTGTCTGAGGGCGCTCCCGTTGGTGGAAACAGGACCAACGACTGTTTAACCTTACTATCCTGGAACCTAGCAGGGATACACTCCAAACTTCAAGAACCTGAATGGTTTGTTGCTTTGGGAAATATTGATATTTGTGTATTCCAAGAAACGTGGGCCGTAGATAAGGTGTTTATTGATGGTTACACCTCATATTGTGTGGATGCCCTCCCACCTAAAATGTCAGGTAGGGCCAGTGGCGGATTGTTAATACTGGTTAAAAACACCGTAGCCTGTAGGTATAAGCAACTTTCAATAACCTCACCTGATATCATGGGCATCCAGCTTACATTTCCGTCTGGCCTAGTCCTAACCGTGTTAAATGTTTATGCCAGGTCAGAATCTTTTAATAGCGAATCCTTAATAGTTTCATTATTAGATGATCTAGTGGAGGGTTTCCAAGCGAATTCTAAAATTATAGTCGCTGGGGATTTTAATGCCACGTTCGAGCCCTCCACTCTATTAAGTGCTTCACTCGAAGAGGAGGACGAGATTTGGGGTATCCCCAATATGGTAGCTGGTAAACACGGCCAACGCTTTTCAAATGTTTCATTACAGATTGCTTCCCTTACTGCTGGTAGGAGTCTGAGGGCCTGTAATGGAAGAACTCCATCTGACATAGGGCGAAAGGCTACTTTTAAGAGGGGTGCCTACACAAGCTTCATAGATTATATCTTTGCCGATGTCAGAATATGGTCATTAGTGGAAGATATGATCATTGAACCTAGGATAGACAGTGACCATAATTCTTTGCTTCTTAAATTGAAGGGCAAGGACTTGAATAGGGACGTTCATTGTTATATTTCCAAATCAATAGAACCATGCCCAACTAACAACCGTAGAAGAGTCACATGGCCTAAAATTCAAGCAGACCAGGATCTCCACGCTAAAATATACAAGTTCTTAGTGGCCTCATTAACTAATATGTGTAGCCACAAGGGGAGTATGGATTTGCCTGATGTCCCGTATGTTATTACCGCACATGAAGAACTTTTTAAAGCCCTACAATCAGTCTTCTCAAAATATAGTCGTGTAGGAAGGCCTTCCAGCGTAAGGGATCGCAGCTGGTTTAACGACGACTGCAAGAGAGCGAAGAAGAAACTACAATTAGCAGTTAGAGAGCGCTCCAGATTGGATATAATTTCTGCTCGTAATATTTATAGAGTAGCACTCAGCAAAGCCAAGCGTGAATACGCTGACACGAACTGGAATGATTTGGTCCTAGCAGCCCAAGCCAGAGATAGTCGTATGTTTTGGCTTATTGTATCTAAGGGCAATGTGGAGAACCTTACTTCCAATAACCATCATATCCAACAGGAAGTCTGGGTGGATCATTTTTCGAGTTTATATTCTGATAAGGCCATTATGGACCCATACACTGATCTGGCTACTCCAACCATAGTCAATATTGTTTCTGATGAGACTACAAATAATCCTTCGTTAGCTTTTAGCCTAGAGGACACTGTCTGCAATTGGTAAACTAAAAGCAGGCAAAGCCCCCGGTCCCGATATGATACCGGGGGATCTGTATAAATCAGAACCCACGATATGGGGACCATATATAAACCTTCTGTCCAATTGTATACTGGCTGGTGGGGACATTCCTGATTCTTGGAGGGGAGCAGAGGTAATAACTATTTTTAAAAAGGTGATCCAGCTGACCCCTCCAATTACAGACCCATTAGTCTAATAGATAATCTACAGAAGATCTTTGCCAGGCAAGTTCTAGACAAACTCCAAGAATGGATGGACGCTAATATGGTTTTGTCTCCTGCCCAAGCGGGCTTCCGAGCTAAAATTAGCACGTGCGACCAGGCTTTCAGGTTTTCCCTGATAGCATGTAAGTACGTGCTACTTAGGAAACAGCGGCTCTATGTAGCGTTTGTGGACCTGCGAGCCGCGTTTGACTTGGTTCCGCGCAATTTGTTGTGGAAGACCATGCTTGACCAAGGTGCCCCGGAAAATTTGGTGTCTATGATTGCCAGATTGCACAAGGATAATTATGCTCAGATTAGGTGGGGGAAAAATGGGGAATTGACAGAGGATTTCGATTCAACGTGGGGTGCGCCAAGGGTGTGTTCTCGCCCCCACACTGTTTTCCCTATTCATTAATGATGTGGTCAGTTGTTTAATGGGTTGTAAGAATGATGCCCCTTCAATGAACGACGCAAAAGTCCCCATCTTGCTTTTTGCAGACGATTCCTTATTAATATCTACAACGCCCATGGGCCTACAGGTACTATTGGATAAATTCCTGAGTTTTTGCAAAGAGAGGAAATTGGAACTGGATACTTCAAAAACAAAATTTATGGTGTTTGGAAAAGTACAGGGTGGCCTACGAGATGTTAAGATTTTGCAAGAACCCCTGGAGCGGGTAAAAAGTTTTGATTACCTAGGCATAGGTTTGAATGAGACGCTTAGCTGGGAATATCAATTATGGAAGAGCTTTTTAATACTAGGTCAAAGATCTAAATCAGTATTAAGATTTTTAAAACAATCGTATACTCAACCTCTCTCACTGGCCCTTGAAATCTATCGGGCAAAAGCCCAAAGTGGTGCTCTGTATGGAGCAGAGATATGGGGATTTACTAATGTAAGTAAATTAACTATCTGTGAGAATAATTTTGCAAGGGCTCTCATCTCGCTACCTGTTACAACACCTCTCATCCCACTTTTTTGTGACCTTGGGTTAAAAAGAATAGGCGACCTGGCAGCCCTGAGACCACTGACCTATTGGCTACGCCTATGGACTACGCCACAACTAATTGAATATCGCAATTCGCTTCGGGAGGTCTACGGGGCTAAACTATTACCTTGGTTCAGACATATCGCCAGATGGTGTAAACTATTGAACCTGATGGGCCTGTGGGAGCACCCAGAAAGGGCCACTAAACGTGACATCTTGACCCTTAAAGCAAAGTATTGGAGGGTAGTAGGGGAGCATTATATAAGTAATCAAACAAGCGGACAGCTAACATCTAACTTTTTAAACATTAAATCACGCTTTCTGTTTGAATCTTTTCTTGACTTGATTTCACCCCCCTTTGCAAAAGCTTGTATATTAGGTTTAGATATGGTAATCTGCTATTGAAATTTCCGGGGAAAGAGGCGATCGGCCTAGTTTTAGACATTTGTCCTGCTTGCCGTGAAGTTGTTGAAACAGAAGAACACATTCTGATTTTCTGTCCAAAGTATCGGCAGTTACGCAGGAGATGGATCAGACCTTTATGCCTCAATCTGGGTGCTAGGCAGCACCAGTTTGCGTTTAGGATTTTAAAAACTGACACATCAGGGCCAATAGTCTTTGCTCTTAGCCGTTTTTTATTTTCTTTCTGGCTGATCCGATAAAAAATTCTTATTAAAGGAATGATACGATCTTTTAACCCTTTCCCTTCTTATGCTGTACATGTATTTTAAATATGAAGCTTGGTATGCATGGTTTAGCATCTCAAATGTCTGGTGGCTGCTTTAGCACTCCACTTTAGCTGACCAGGTCGTTTGCATTTATGTATTCACGTACCCTTGTCTTTTTAACCTGTTTTGGGATGTCATTTGTACTTGTGTTGAATGGTTTAATACTATTTTTAATTGTACATATATTTGTTTTATTTTTGTACACTTTGATGGTGTTTTGTACAAATGACCGAATAAAGTTATATATGGAATATATGGGTAAGTAACAATATCCTTTCAGGGTTTTCTCCAGCGCGTCCATCAAGCGAGCCAGGATGCGAAGTGGGAGCATATGAAACAAGTAGTTTAGTTTGGTTACCACATTCATTTTCAGGACTTGTGCCGTCCCCCAAAGATAGAGGCCCAGTTGCGACCAGTGAGACATGTCAGCCTGGATGCTCCCGTGTAGTTGATCAAGGTTGCGCTCCACCATGCGTCGGAGACCTTGCGTAACCTCTATGCCAAGATAAAGGATGGAGGAGGGAGACCACTGGAAATGTAGATTGGCCAGAACTGTCGAAAGCGTGTGTAATGTGAGAGGTATGGCTTCACTTTTACCCCAGTTGATCTTGTACCGCGAAAGAAAAGTGAGAGATCAGAGCGATAAAAGCCCGCAAAGATGTGGTGGGATGAGTTGCCGTGACCAGGATGTCATCAGCGTATAAGGTTAATTTGTGTTCCCCACTAGGGAGGGGAATGCCGTGAATATCAGGGGAGGCGCGGATAGATATAGCCAGGATGAAAAGAAGGGATAACAAAGGCCAACCCAGTCTACTACCTGGATGGATGTCAAAGAGGTGTGACCATTGTAGTTGCCACGGCTGAGGGACAATCCTACAGTCTCCGGAGTTGAGATCAGAACACTGGACCCCGTCCACAGTGCTGCAGTACTCTGAAAAGGTAGTCCCACTCAACCCTGTCAAAGCCCTTCTCAGCATCAAGTGACACCGCCACTTCTCGTCCTCATCCAACCATACCGACCAGAGAATGTGGGAGAGGAGCCGAAGGAGGGACGAGGCCATTCATGTTCAGAGAGATCACCGTTGGGTGATGAGGGGAGGACATCCTTTCCATTGAGGAGCGCCAGAAATGGGGGTGCGAAGTGACTAGTCCGAAGGAGATGGGAAGGGAAAAAAGAAAGTGGGGATGGAGAAGGAGAGGGGAGGACACTACAAGCTGGCATGGGGCAGTCTGCCTTTGGTAAGCAGTGAACCTACTTTAAGTGGACGGAGGGGGTGGCCAGAGGGTAGTTGAAGCACAGTTTTCAGGGCCTCCCTCGTGTGGAGCAGATATGACAGGAGAAAGAGAGAAGAAAGAAGGCATGTGTGAGGAAGTGCCGGAAAGAGAAGGATCATCGAACAAAGGGCACCTGGCAGCAGACCGCAGAGGGGCCGTGGCCAGCGAAGTGTGGTAAGCCGATTGGGGTATGGAAAAGTCAACTGACCTCACCAGCATGGGCTCAGTAGCTTGAAGTCTCTTCAGGAGGAGCTGCAGGCTTCAAAGGGAACCCGGATTTGTCCCTGGGGAGCATATCCTTATGGGGGAGGCGTGATTTCAGGCCACCCGACCACTGACGTGTGACCTCCTCCAGATGTTGGCATTCCTTGGAAGGAGACCTCGGGGTGGGGGGTCCCCTTAGCAAAGGAAAGAGGGGGCACCGGAGGGGACTACTGAAGGGCCCTGATCATGTCTGTCGGCGCAAGGGCCTCCATATAACCCTCCAGCTGACCAGGGTAAAGGAATTCCAAAGTCTTATTGTCCTGTGAAATCTTCAGGACTGCAGGGTCCAAGAGGCCATAGCGTATGCCAAGGTGATGGAGACTGGGGCAGAGGTGGAGGAAGCGTCTGCTGGGGAAAGTCCTGAGACGGGAAGATCTAATGTCCGTCCTGTTGAAAAGGGCCATGTTTTTTCACCATCTGTATCACATGGCAGGCTTGCTGATGTCACAGGGAGAGGATGTAGCCTTACGGCTAGAGCGGTCGACCTTGAAGCTGGAGGAACCGGATTCGAGTCTCGGCAACAACGCTCAACATCCTGTGATTCTGGGCAAATCACTTAATCTCTCCGTGCGTAACAAAAATGAATGTGTCCATCTGTAACGAAACTGGTGCTCATGTAAGGCGCTCTGATACCCGATGTCTCGGGTCTAGTTGGCGCTATATAAAACTCTACAAAAAAAAAAACAGGAAGCAGGGGATGATCTGTCTTGGACCATCCTTTGGTGGGGGGCAGCTTTGATGAATGCTGTGGGCCCTCTGGAACTCCAGGGGAGGGCTAAAGGATAGACCTGTCAGGGCAGGGAGGAAGCCAGCCATGAAGCCCATGATGTTGTCACCCTCGAGTTGCTTTGGTACCCTGGAGATCCAAAATTTGTCTCTGAGAGCGGTCCTTCAACTCCATGATCTTCTTCTGGAGGTGCCAGTGATCTTGCGCACAGTCACTGGAGGCAGCTGTCTTTCCCTTGATCCAGTCCAGGCAGGATTCGTCCCTGTTGAGCTTGGCGTTGAAAGAGGTGATGTCCTGTCGAATGCTCTGCATGTCCTCTGAGGTCTTGGAGGTATTGTCTGCCACTTCCGAGAGCATAGTCTTAGGCCTTCCGAGCTCTCTCAGTATAACATCCAATATGGATTCAGAGGGAGGGGTCCTCTTCTGGTCTGGTTTCAACTGCCTCCCCGCTACCGCCTCTTCAAAGAGCAATTGTCTAGTTTGTTTCGACATTAGAGGGGTAGCTGGGGGTGAGCTCCCTAAAGACGGGACTCGCCCGTTGGGGGGGTGGGGAGGTCTGTGGTAGATAGCGGAGACATACCGCCAGACCCAGAAAGGACAGCAACCAGAAGAAGCTGGAACATGGCAGCACAGCTCAGTCAGAGGGTCGTTCCGTAAGGCCCCCGCACCTAAGCACTGAAAATGTACTTTATAGCCCGGAAGGCCAGGGAGAAAGATAGAGATATCAGGTGGGGGGGCTCCCGCATCACCTGCGAGGAAGGCCAGCCGACTGGTGAGGTCCAGTGGAAAGGCCACTGGTTAAGTTCAGGTCGGAGTTGCCCCTGGGGTCTGACCAGACAGTCAGGACTCGAGTGTATCCAGAAGAGGGCTGCCGCACCAGAAACAGGCCTTGGCTCTGAAGGACTTATCCCGCAATGAGCCTAAATGTTAGCATGGAGCCACAGGGCCCCAGAGTCCTCAGAGTGATGGCCGTAGGCCGCAAGAAAAAAGGGGGACGCTAGGTGTCTGGAGCTGCCAAGGGGAAGGCAAAGTGGATCAAGCGGCCCGCAATACAGCATGGTGTGGCTATGCTCAGGTCCAGAGCTTCAATCTCTCAGTGGGCATGGCAGGGGCCCAGTTCCGCATTGTGGGCACCAGACGGTGCAGGCATCGGCAGGCGGGGCTTTTGACTTGGATCGGCGGCTCCCCCATAGAAGGGCGAAGGGAGGCCTGCAAACCCCGTGCCAGCAGGAGCTCTCTTAGAGCGCTGCCATCTTGCCTGGGCTCTTGGCTCTGCCCCCATTTTACCTATTTCAAATGCTTCCAATTAACGTTTATTGACTCTTTTTTAAAAAGTTAGATGTATCCATTTAATTTTATATTGCAGCATAAAAGATCCAGATTAGCCTTTTGGTTTCTCCAAAGCCCTTTGGAGAGAGGAGATTTGGCAGCTCCCAGTCTCCAGCCCTGTTACTGCGTTGCAATAGGCAAATTGGTACACAAAGTACCAATAACTTTCTCATTCATGAAGATGTAGATCGAGTCTCCCCTTTTATTATTTTTACTTAGTTTTTTCTATCCCAAGTGTTCTACAAGGCATGAAGGAAATGCCAGAGACTACATCGTCTGGCAGGATATCTGCAGATGCTTAAAGGTCCCAAAATACCACAGCTATCTACCCCTGTGGAAAACCCCACAACTGCCAGAGAGTTTCAGGATTCATAACCATTCTGCAGAGGCTCACTCAAATGTAACACTGTATTCCGAGGAAGTTCTAAAACCATTCTTGGAATTAACCAGGGAATTCAATGTCATACCAAGCATTTTTACAATATCTAGTAATGAGAGCCTTAATTCGATCAAAACTAAGATAGCACCATACTTTGTCCCAGATATCTGTTCTCTACTATTAGATGCCGCCCAAACAGTTGAATGCTTTTATGAGGTTTTCGTAGCTTCATTTGATGTCGAACTGCTGCTGTGGACTACCTAATTATGTGTTTCGCTAGTTAAGGTGCTCACCCTAGAAATGTCTAAGCAATCCCAGCTATGCTAATGTCATGCTTGCAACTGACCCTGCGTTCTTCCCACCCCGATATCCAAGGCTGGGCTCAGACGTTCTATACATATTTTTCTTTGAGCCATAAATGTGTGAAATAAAATGAAATGACAGAATTGAACAAGATTGGTGAAAATTCAAACTAGAAGGATTATTAAAGAGAGATGAGTCTCAGGAAAGGGTAGCAAACTGAGGCAAGTGCTTCTCTAAATTTGTACTTTAGTCTCGGCTCTCCTATGTGAATGGCTGTATCTTCCTTTCTGCCTGTATATACCTCTTGCTGCCTAATAAAACAAAGAAAACAGACCCTTTCTGCTCTTTGCTTCAGCAGGGGGGAGGAGAGAGGAGAGGGAGCGGGAGAGGGACGGGAGAAGATATATATATATATATATATATATTTATTTATTTTTGTCGCCGTGGCCAAATGGGGGAAGGGTACTGCAGGAGGGAGACCTGGAACAAGACAGCAGACAAATGAAATCCTTCTACGATATTGATGGTAATGACTTGTGCTCTAATTTGTATTCCTACGAATACTCTCAATGTAGCTATTAATCCACTGTAGCTTTCAGTTTTGAGGGTTAAAGTCTGTAAACTCTTTTATTAAATAAAAAGGTTTGTTAACTTAGATAAATGTCTTTGGAGATTATATCTCTCTTCATCAACTTGCAAAAGTACTTATTCGCTGGTTTTTGTAAACAGCTAATTCTCTGTTAAACCTTCAAAGACTGTGAAAATTATCACCTTCGGAATGTGCTTAAAATATTGTATCTCTCGAAATGTATTTAACCTTAATTAAGCACTGTTGAACTAAAACCTTCAAAAACTGTGAAAATTATCACCTTCGGAATGTGCTTAAAACATTGTTTCTCTCTAAATGTCTTTAACCTTAATTAAGCACCGTTGCACTATTGCAGGGAAAATATCTGGAAAACAAGCTGCTTAATTACTTTCACAATCTTCCATGAACCAAAACTTGCTGCTCATTATTTAGGAGTGAGCCATGTCTTTTCCTTAAATAAGCAAATGCTGGAAAAATACATGGAAGGCAAATCGTTTTCAGAGACACCGCAATTAACTCTTCACTTAAGGAAGCCAGCACGAAGGAAAGACCAGCGAGTAGGGAAAACAGCTGCTGTCCCAAATCAATGCACCAGCCTCTGGGAAGTTCCTCAATAACCAGCACATTTTCACAACTGCAGTCTTCTTTTATTGGCTAAGACCACACCCAACAGGGCGGAGATTCTTCAGGACTCCACTGGAACTTTCCAGAATACTCCTCTGGAACTTTCCAGAATATACACATAAAAACGAAGAGATTAATAAGACAAAAATAATACACTATGCTACAAAACTAATTGCATGTGCATGATGGACTTAACCTCTTACATACCAGGAAACAATTTGCAAAGCATAATTTGTTTGAAGAAATAATCATACAATCTTTAACATATCAGTTATGTGTAATGCTTGCCAAGGAATCCATGCACATAGTATAAAGCACGGAGGTGATGAACCTTGACATAACCAAAAGGATACACACAACGCTGTACAAAATATGTGATAAATAAATGATTCAGTTGCCCCACTGTTAATTATTTCTAGCACTTTTTTTCCACTCCCCATCATCTGACTTCACCTGGATCTTGCTTATAAAATCACAAAAAACTGTAAAAGTAAATACATTAGAAAGAACTGCTTGAAGTTTCTCAAAGTGATGACCGCTTATGCTTTATAAGCTTCAGTCAGTTGCGGTAAAATGCAAATATTTGCTTTTCTCAATTTTTTCTGCTTTATTTCAGCTCAGCGTGTATACCACCACAAGGTCAACTATCAGTGCAGAGAACAGCATAGATCTTGTTTTAAATGTCAACAACTTTGATGTCGATTCCAAATTTGAAAGGTACATTTCTGTTAATATTTAATATAGTGTATGTGTGTGTATAAATCTATCTATCTATATTATCGGGGATCTCCAAACTTTTCTGTAGTGAGAGCTACTTCTGATCAGTAAAAATCATTGTGAGCTACTGAATACTAAGCAACTCGCGTATTGTCACCAGATGCCCGCACACCCAGTTTAAATGACTTTAAGCCTATTGTCCATAGAGCCAGATACTATAGTTTGAACAAAATACTTTCACTAGGGGCACTATGACAGGGCTGCCATGTGTGTCACAGAGTGTGGTCTGTGGGGATGCATGAACATGTGTGTGTACGGGTAACAGAGCCTGTGTTGTATCTACTTGTGGCACAGGACATACCTTTTACTATATGTGGCACCATTACATGTATAACACAAATGGGAAAATATTCAGAATATGTAACATTTTTCTGCACTTTAAATTTCTCCCATTTAAAATATTGGTTGTATTTTTCACTTATAAATATGACACTGTCGAAAAAGTGTCACATTTACAAGCAGGAGGCCTGTTGCTCTCAGTGGCCAGTAGACACTGTGCCGTATTTATAACTAATAGTCATTTTTTTTCAAATGAGAGAAATTTAAAGAGAAGAAAACCTTTTCTATGAAACATTAAATATCAATGTCGGGGCGTGGCCAAGATGGCGGCTCGGTAGGACGTGAAACTCCGTCCCTCCGGCTCCGCCGCTTCTTAGCGTTGTATGTGCCCCATCCCCCGGTCTCCAAACAGCCGAACACGGACCGGAACCGACTTGCGCCTCCTCCGGTGCTAGTGTGGAGGTTTCCTACAGCCGCATCTGCGCTCCTGACTGGGTTACTGATCAGACCGCGACAGAGCTCTCACGAGCGTGGCGGCGGATGCGGCGGCGCTACTGGTGAGGCCTGAGAGTGCTCCGCGGCAGCGCTGTGCAGACGAGCCTCGGAGCAAACGCCTGGATTGAGCTCCGACCGGAGAGTCCGCCACAGGTCACAGAGGGTGAGCTGTCCTCGCAACGTTGGAGTGCGGGGGCGGTTCGGAGAGAGGCCTGCTAGCCACCCGCCATTTTGCCTTCTCTGGCCGGGCCTACGCGACTGCTAAGCCTGGAGCCTTGTGCTGCAACTCATGGGGCCTGAGACCGCAACCAGCCTAGCGACCCGCCCTACCTAGTGAAAAGCGTGTCGCCCAACACGACGAGGGAGCAGAGTGACTGCCCGGAGAGAGGCCTGCTTTTCACCCGCCATCTTGCCTTCTTCCCTGCCCTAGACGGGCCTATGGGCTGGAGACTCTAGAGCCTGGGGATTCATGCCCACGGAGCCCAAGTGAGCAACTGCCCTAGCAGCCCACCCCGCCTGGCGCAAGGATTGGCGCCCAGCGAAGCCGTGGCCTGTCTGGAGAGCTCTGGGCCAGCCATCTGATCCCCGGTGAGTGCGGCCTCTGTGCTGATGGCGACCCTGCCTGAGCTTGCCTGACATCTGCACGCCACAGTAGCGGCGGCTCCTGAGGCCTGGCGTCGTCCAGGGGCGAGAGCCCAGCTGACCATCGCTCTGCCCCCCCCCTCCCAGGCTCCGCTGCCGATCAGAGACAAAAGCTGAGGGGTTGTACCCACGCCTTGTGCAGGACTGAATTACGAGCACCCCATTAGGCTGTTGATGGGAGCTACCATAAACGTTTTAGTCGGGCCAAAGATACGCCCAGTCTAGTGCAAGTATTGGCGCCCCACGCGCGGCGGATCGTCTGGTAACCTCCACACCGGACAAAGGCTGAGGGTACACAACTGCTTCCTGTGAAGGTGGGCGCTACTACCTGCAGAGGGGTCACGCGCAGCCAGTACATTCCTTCACGATCGGGTCTCCACCAGTACCTTCGCTGAATACCCCACCTGGCTGAGGGCTTGAGCTGACATAGGACTTTCCACGCGCCATTTGGCACAGTGAGAGCTGAGATCTCTGTGGCCCCGAGAGTTGCTTGGTCAGTGCAGGACCTGGTCGACGTGAGATAGGCGTGGGCGCACTTCCGCTGCATTCCATAGACGCAACTCGGCAGACCGTCAGCCTCCTGGCTTCCGTTACTTTGTCCCAGCCACAACGCCGGAGTTGGTGTATACCTAGGCACGGTGCGCCCACGGAGCTACAGACATACGGACCTCCCCTAGCCACCTTCCTGGCCTCCACGCGGCGATATGGCCTCGGCCCGAGCGAAAAGGGAGAAGTCCCTCAAAGACCTGCTGCTGAAACAGTCCAGCGGCCCGACGCGGCGCACGTGGCGCCCAAGGACCAGGGGCACTCTGAGTCGCTGGAAGGTGCGGACGGCCCGGCCACAAAAGCCTTCATGATGGAGCTGTTCTCCGCCATTAAAGAGGACATCTTCGACCTGAAGGGCCAACTCTGCTGATCTTAAAGAAGTACGGCGGGACATAGACGAAGTGGGCAAAAGGGTGGCCGTCCTTGAAGAGCATGAGCTGACTCGAGAGGAAGATCTTCACCAGCTACAGCAGGAAGTCCTCCGGCTGTGGGATCAAAACCTGGATCTACAGGCCCACGCGGAAGATCTGGAGAACCGCTCACGGAGGAATAACATTCGCATCCGTGCGGTGCCTTGGAGGGCAGAGGGTGATAATCTTCGATCCTATGTCCTGTCCCTCTTCCGGCAGGTGTTTGGGGACGACGGCCAGCAAGAAGTTCAGATGGACCGGGTACATCAGGTGGGCCTGCCCAGAGGAGAGAAAGCCCCCCCGCCTGACATACTTGATTGTGTGCACGACTTCCAGCTCAAAGAGCAGATCCTGCGCAAGGCTCTAGCAGCCCAGCCGATACAGTTCCAAGGGCACTCGCCGGCCCTCTTCCAAGACCTTGCAGCGTCCACTTTAGCCAAAAGGAGAGAATTTCGTGTGGTCACCTCCCTATCTACGCGACAATGGAATTCCTTACTCATGGGGCCATCCCTTTCGCATCATCTTTAAACACCAAGGGAGATTGCGACAGATTTGCTCACTCGCGGAGGCTCTTGATCTGCTGGGGTTGGACAAAGACGCGGACTCAGAACGGAGGGACAGCCCCAAAGACCGGGCTGCACGAAGACCCCCTAGATGGCAGACTGTCGGCAAGACGTCGGCCTCTTCAAAGCCGGACCCGGAAGAGATGGCGAAGGAACGTGAAGCTGTGATCTCCTCTCTCTCTCTCTCTCTCTCTCTCTCTCTCTCTCTCTCTCTCTCTCTCTCTCTCTCTCTCTCTCTCTCTCTCTCTCTCTCTCTCTCTCTCTCTCTCTCTCTCTCTCTCTCTCTCTCTCTCTCTCTCTCTCTCTCTCTCTCTCTCTCTCTCTCTCTCTCTCTCTCTCTCTCAGCCCCAAGACCGTCCGTGTTCCCCTTGAGCACTCCAGTCTAGAACGAGGGGATGGATATCACGGAGCGATGCCAGAGGGGCACACAGGACGGCTACCTTTCCTGATTTAGCGGACTGCCCCTCCGCAGCTCTTGATTCGACAGGCACTTTGTTCTGCGGTCTGCCGCCAGGGTCATGTTCCCTTTTGGCCTTCTTTCCAGACGGACTTATGTCTACTGTTTTTCTCTGGGGTTGGGTTCCTGTGGGTTGTTTTCGTTTATGTACTTGTTGGGGTTCCTTCTAGGGGTTTCCTGTACCAGGCTCTGCACCTTTATCTCCCACTCGTCGGCCCACGCTTCCCCTGGCCCCTCAGTTGCGCTATGCTCCCTCCACCATTTGGCTGTACTTTGCATGCTTATCCCCATCCATTATGGCTAGAAACCTAATAACTGTGAGCCTCAATGTGCGGGGCCTGAACCACCCTACAAAGCGTGCTGCGATCCTCTCCCTACTCGAACAGTCTGAAGGGGATATCTGCCTGCTCTAGGAGACTCATCTGCTTGCTAAGGATACTCCCCGCATGCGCACGCGGCACTTCCCCTGTCAATATTGGTCTTCTGACTTCAAAAAAGAATGGGGTTGCCATCCTTCTAGGGGCTAAATTTGAAGGCAAGGTGCTGTCTACTTTTTATGAATCCAAGGGCAGGGTCCTGGCCCTCCGGATTCAATGGGGGTCTACTATTTTCACCTTAATTCATATTTATGCGCACAATGTTCACCAAGAGCCCTTTCTCCGCCGACATATCGCAGAGGGTCTGGCCTCCCCGGACTCTGCATTAATAGTGGGTGGGGACCTAAACTTGGTCATGGACAACGACTGGGACCGCTCGGGACAGCGATACACTCAGGTAGGAGCCCTCTCTCCAGAGGGTAAACAATGGTTGGCCGATAGCGGCCTCCATGATGTCTGGCGCCTTCAGCATGCGGACTTGCGCGATTACACACACTTTTCGGCAGCGCACAAATCCTACGCCCACCTAGATATGTTTTTGGCCTCTCACACGCTTCTCCCCAGGGTCAGTGACGCCTCTATAGCCACAAGCTCCCTATCGGATCATGCACATATCTCTATTTCCCTACGACCTGAAGGGGTGGGACATATTCCTGCTAGATGCGTGTAGGCCTCTTACACTCCCCTAACATCGTAGAGGGTGTGCGTGCCAAGCTCTTAGAATACCTCCAGCACAATGACACTGGTGAGACGTCCCTGGCTATTGTTTGGGAAACACTGAAGGCGGTGATTCGCGGGGAATTTCTCGCCACCTCTTCCGCTGACAATCGGCGACGTAAGGAAGCTCGCCTGGGCCTTGAAAAAGAAGTGGCAGAATTAGAAGAGATACACAAACGCACGGGGGCCCGAGGGTTTGGCGGTCACTGGAGAAGAAGCGGATGCTTCTTAAACGCTTGGACCTGGATAAGGCGGAATATGCTTTGCTTCGCCTCCGCCACAAATTCTATCTGGGTAGTGACAAGTGTGGGAGGATGTTAGCGCGGAAACTGCGTGCTAGAGCAGTGGCAGGGACTATCTCCTCTCTGAAGCGGCCCACAGGCGAGGAAATCCACCTAGACTCCCAGATTGTAGAGGAATTCCGACGCTTCTACCAATCTCTCTATAGCGTGGATTCCCATGATACTCCTGACTCACGGGACTACCTGGCATCTTGCAACCTTACGCGCCTCCCTCCAACACAGGCAGAACTGCTGGAGGATCCCATTCGGTTAGAAGAGGTGATCTCAGCCATCTCTCGACTGAGGCATGACAAATCGCCGGGCCCCGACGGCTATCCTGCCCTGTTTTATAAAACCTTCTGTCACAAATTGGCCCTCCTCCTAACACGTCTGTTCAACTCCTTAGACAGCGGGGCGGTTACGGACTCTGTCGGAGGCTGCGATCTCCATAATCCTTAAACCTGGTAAAGACCCGGGGCTCTGTAGCTCCTACCGCCCGATCTTGCTGCTTAACTTCGACGCGCTGCTTTTCACGGGCATACTGGTGACTCGGTTGAATCCCCTAATGGCGGGTCTGATCGACCCGCACCAGGCGGGATTCATTCCCACTCGTCAAGGCGGCGACAATACCAAGCGCCTTCTCCACCTTATAGATAGCGTTCACCGCTCCCAAGCTGGAGCTGTACTCTTCGCCGTCGACGCCGAAAAGGCGTTCGATAGAGTATGCTGGACATATCTTTTCGATGTCTTACGAGGCTTCGGGTTTGGCGCTCGCTTCATCCAATGGGTGCAGTGCATCTACCGTACCCCCCGGGCATTTGTTAGTCAATGGGATGTCCTCATCCCCTTTTGAGATCGCCCGGGGCACGAGACAAGGGTGTCCACTCTCACCGCTCTTATTTGCACTTTATATGGAACCCTTCGTGCAGAAAATTCGCGATCACCCGGGCGTCCATGATCTCAAGTTTGGAGGCGACATCCACAAGATAAACCTATATGCGGACGATGTCATCCTTTCCCTCGCGCAGCCTCTCACCTCACTCCCTACGCTGGTAGACGAACTCGAGTCTTTTGGACGGCTCTCTGACTTCAAGGTCAACCTTGGCAAGTCCCAGGTCCTCAATTTGTCCCTACCGCATGCTCCGGCAGAGGCCCTCAGGGCTGACCCTCCCTCTGCACTGATCTAGCGGCCCGTGCCCTATTTGGGCATCCTCCTGACCCCCTCGATCCCACGCACACTGGAACTGAATTACTCGTCCTTGGTGACTCAGACTAGGAAGGACTAAACATAATCTATCTTGGTTTGGGCGCATCGCCGCGGTCAAAATGACAGTCCTACCGCGAATACTCTACCTCTTCCAGACCCTCCCGCTAGTGCCTCCGCCTAAAGCCCTCCGAGACTTGCAGCTTGCCATGAACAAATTCATTTGGGGTAATAAGAAGGCACGCCTCTCGGTAGCGCAGCTGTCACGTCCCAAAAGTGACGGAGGGGTGAAATTGCCGCTAGTCCACAGATATCTTCAGGCCGCGCACCTTCGCTACGTGTTGGAGTGGAATCGTCCACTTTCCGAGAAGCACTGGACCTTCATGGACCAGGCGGTAGCTGGTGCGAATGTCTGGCGTGAAATCTGGCTTCCCCGCCGCTCCCGATCATGGGGCCTTTACTCTTCCCCAGTCCCGGCAGCGACAATGAAAGTATGGGATGCGGTGGCGCTCTCGAGGGGCCTAACTACCTTCCCCTCCCCGATGACTCCGATGGTTGACAACCCGGATTTCCCTCCGGGATGTAAGACTGCGATTGCACGGCGTTGGAGGGAGGCTGGTTGTAAGTGCTTGGGCCATTTGTTTGATCTTGAGGGCATTATCCCGTTCGATCAGGTTCGCCAAGACCTGGACCTCCCCCGAACTGACGAGTTCTATTACCTACAGCTCCGACACTGGGCTACCTCTCCGGCCAATTTCCCACACGTTTCTCGTAAGCTTACCCCCTTCGAGAAATGGATAGCGAACAAGAAAGACGATAAGCACCTTATAGCGGAACTTTATGCCCTCCTTACCCCGTAAGCGATAGTGAAGCGCTCCCGCGGTCAACTCCGATGGGAGACGGAACTAGGACGGGCCCTCACAGACAAGGAATGGGAAAACATCCACTACAGGGCTCACCACACGACATACAACACTGCTGGGACTGAATCCGCGTTCAAGGTCGCATCCTATTGGTATCTCACGCCAGCGAGAATACACCAATGGGACAAGAATCGCACAGAGGAGTGCTGGCGGGGCTGCGGCCTGTCAGGCTCCCTTTCGCATCTTCTTTGGCACTGCCCGAGGCTAGAGAGATTTTGGGAACAGGTGCTTAATGACATCGACACGGCATTTGACACTGAGATCCCCCGATTTCCGGCTTACACTCTGCTGGGGCTATCAAATCCACTCACTTTCCCATTACGGTCACTTCGAGGCAGGCAGATGGCGTTAGCATTGCTCGCAGCGCGGCAGGCGATATTAGTTCTTTGGGGTACTACCACGGTGCCGGACCACACGGCCTGGCTCCATAAGCTCTGGATGACCCTAGCCATGGAACGACTCTCGTTGAGTCAAGATCACATGGGCGAGAAATACGCCGAACTCTGGGCTCCTTTCATAACTCTGCTATCGAAAGATCTCCGTGAGGTCACTTGCCCCAAACTCCTGCAAGTACTACGTCTCATACCTTCCTCTTCGGACTAAATGGGTCCTCCTATGAGCGAGCAGCAGGGTCGGGCTTGATGGGTAGTACGGGTCGCTGTACAACTCTTGAAGTCCTTGGTACGGATCCCCCTCTGTTTTTCCCTTTTCTTTTTGGGGGGTTACTGGGAGGGGGTGTTTTCTTTATCTGTTGTTCTTCCCTCACGGTGGGTTTTTGCTTTCTTACCTGCATGGTTTTGGCAGTCATGTTCTTCCTATTTGGTGGGTCTGACTTTGAGCATTGCCAGCCTCCGGGATGTCGGCCTTAATGCAGTGGTGATATTTATACCTTCAATGCATTTTCTTTTAGCCGCCGGCCCCTGTGGTTGTAGGCGAATGGCTGTGTGCAGGTGTAGAGACACCTACCAACTAAATCAATAAAAAGATTTGTTCCATAAATATCAATGTCTTTCTCCACTTTCAATTTAAGCCAATTACCCATAATGTTTTATGAAGCATGTTTCTTCTCTTAAAATTCCTCCCATTTAAACAAATGTATTTTTCTGTTATAAATATGGCACCTTATCTACCGGACACTGGGAGCAAGATGCTTGGTGTTTGTAAGTGTGACACTTGGAAATGGGTTAAAAGTTAAATGATGAGTTTTATGGCATCCATATAAACAAAGTTAACTCTTCAGATTAATTTTCTCGACACAGTGCCATATTTCTAAGTGAAAAATATAACCATTATTTTAAGTGGGAGACATTTAAAGTGCAGAAAAATGTTCCATATTTTGAACATTTTTGCACAGCATTTTTCTACACTTTAAATTTCTCCCATTGTTCTATACTTGTAATGGTGCATATATGGGGAAAGGTATGTCCTGTGCCACAAGTACTTATGACAGTCTCTCAGTTACCCGTACACATATAGCCCATTCATACACACACATGTTCATACATCCCCACAGACCACGCTCTCAGTGACATGCATTGCAGCCCTGTCATACTGCCCCTAGTGAAAGTATTTTGTTCAAACCATAGTATCTGGCTCTATGGACATTATGCTTAAAGTTAGTTAAGCTGGGTATGGGGACGTCTGGTGACAATACACGAGTTGCTTAGCCTTCAGTAGCTCACAATGATTTTTACTGATTGTAAGTAGCTATCACTACAGAAAAGTTTGGAGATCCCTACTCTATGCTGTATATGACAATAGTATTATCACTGATCCCATCAATAATGTCATTTGAGATGTCAAAGATATGATCAATTTTGTAATTTTATGTTATAAGTGGTGTACATTTTTTATAAACCTATTTTATTGATTTATATGCAAAGCACCATTGTGCGATAAAACATAGCACCCATTGAACGTCCCTTCATTGCAACACGTTTCTAGATTCCTGTCTACCCTCTATACCGCATACCTCAGTTAGTTCATCAGTCCATAGTACTCCCACCATGTACCCCAAAATGAGTGATGTAATATTTGAGGTCATATGTCACGCATGACAGTGGCACGAGTTATAGTTAGCTCACTAAACTCTAACTGGTGGACTTCAGTGTTTTTAAACATTCGTTTTCATATTATTTCAACATCTAACTATAAAGTCGCTTTAACCTTTGTGTTTTTCAGTGAACTTTTCTAAAGCTTTTTTTTTAATTGCAAGGGAAGATCTTATTGGCATACCTAACAATAACGTCACTTTAACTTTTGTTTTTTTTCCTGTGAATTTCAGTTTGTTTTTTTCTTATTCAGCCTACTCCCTTTCAGTGTAGAGCCTCTGGTCAGGCTCTGCTCCCAACACTCCTCTATGCACAATCTTTGGCAGTGCGCAGTGGGGGGTTTCGGTGCTCCTGCGCATAATTCTCTGTGGATTCTCACCCCCTCAGGTACCAAACCACTTGTTTTTCCCAAGGTGTTGGCCACAGGGCCTGGCATGTCCATGTACAGTGTGGTGGGGGGGGGGGCTTGGGTGCTGTGCCCTGCCTGGCTGCCCAGTGGTTGCATTCCTGCTGCATGATTGTGGTGACACCCACGCAGCAGGAATGTATTTAGCGCCTACTTAGCACACAAGAGAGTAAAGCAGGCCTGTGGGATCATGCTTGGAGTATTGCACATGATGTATGGTAGTGTGGGAAGGGTTAGCATTTAAATGTGGCCTCTCACTGATCAGTGTGATTGGCATTTTAAGCCATTGTTTCATGCCCGTATGAAAATCTGCCACTATTACTTATAGATTGTGGTTGAAAAATGTCTTTATATTCCTTGTAATATCTATTCCTAAATATCTAAAGCAGTCATCGCGCACGGAGTCCAGCGTCCATACCCCATTTGCTCTTATAATTTTTTGTAAAACACTGATAGGAGTTCAGGTATCACTCGGAGCGTGTTTTTCTGCATACCAAAGTATTTCATCTGCATGGCTCTCTATTTTCTTGAACCAAAAAAATAGTATGCAGTTCCTGAAAAAGTTAGTGTAAGTAACCGGCAGAGAGAGGCTACGAGAAGTTTAATTTAACCAGAAAGGGGACGGGGAATTCCTCCTTTCGGATAAAGTGCCCTCACACACCCAGCCTGCTGGGTGTCATGCTTCATCATTGGGCATGCTCCTCGTCGGGTCGGCGGTGCAATACCCGACGGGCACCCTCAGTGGGGGCTCTTTGGCGGAGATCTTTTTATCCTTGCCGTATGGTGCGTGTGTGTGAGGGGCTCTAAAGTGTAGAGGTGTAACAAGTGGAAAAGTGCATTAAAACAGGGGACGGTGGTCAGGGCCACTTCTTTAATAATCCTGCCTCCTACCCTGATTAAAAAGATGTATCGCGGCTAGCTACAATAATGTTGCAGCTAGTGGCAATAATCAGGTCGTCAGGTCAACATGTTTCTTGCCTATCAGTCCCGTAATGGGATCAAGCGGCAATTCTTCAGGACCAAGGAATAGATAGAAAAGTTTTAAAACAGTGGTACAAGATCTACACTGATGTTAGGTATGATGGTGTAATAACCTCAAAATTACCATATCACAAGCACCATCGGCTGAAGGTCCGTAGGTGCTGTAGCCAATCTAGAAAAGAAAAACATTTGTGAAAACAACCGGTCACTTATTTAACAAAACATGAGCACAATTGGTGTCAATTCCAGTGCTGTTGATTATGATAGGCTCTGACCACATGCGATCTAGTTAGCCCCAAAGGTCGTGTGAGTCCTACAGTGAACTCGAATCATTCCAGATAAAATAAATGAAAGTTAAAGTAGCAGCAGAGATAAAAAAGGGAGGAATAGCTGTCAAGAAAAATGGCGCATGGACTCCCATACTGGCCACTCACCTAATAAATAAGTAGAAATGGCCACATCGGTCATCGGCAGTAAAATGAGCGCGTTTAATCAACGCGTGGTATCCTAAATGCAGGAATGTAAAGAAGCTCATTGTAATTGAGACATTCTTGAAGGTAAGAAAAAGTGAGGAAAACAGGTATGGTAGACCCTGAGAGACCCAGCGTTAAATAGTCATACAAGCGGTGTATCGCCCCACAAATTATTCATAGTCAAGATGAATTACCTACACGAACTCAATATGCACCCAGTCGGGTATGGTAGCAGGTGCGGAGCTGGCGGTGGGGTATCTTCCACTGTAGGAGGTATCCCGTTTAGCCTAAACTCACCACCGCATCCCTCCCAGAATTGGCAGGTGAAAGCCCAATGGTGCTCGGTAATCACTTATACCTTGACAATATAAACCTGTTAGGGGTGGCGAGAAGACCACAAGTTTGCTTGCTATCTGGCGTTGGTGGGTCTTACCTTCTCTATTTTCTTGCCCATGCAGAACAGTTGAATTGCAGTCTTTGAAGTGACCCAACATGCTAGAGGTTTTAATGTGAACAGGAGTGTAGACAGGACAAGTCCTGGTGCCTTTATCTTGCCCGAACAATCTGGGAAGTAGCTCTTACATTCTCACTGCATCAGAGGGATTTGAATATAGTAGGTCTATCTATGCCTGTAGATTTGAACCAAACCCAAATCATTCTAAGACCATAATCCGATATTGGCAGTTAAATGGAATTGCATGTCTTTATGGCGCCAAGAGATAGGATTGGTAGTAGTTCCCCAATGCTCTTGATTTGTCCAGCCAATTTTATGGTGGTTATTCAGCTTGGTTGGTCCGGATGAATCAGCCTTGTGATAAATGTTGTGCATTTTGTTCGCTACTACCTTAGCCAGTACCTTCACCTCTACATTGAGGGAAGAAATCCTTTCTTATAATGGTTTAACCAGGACATTTGACTGCTCCCCCATCCGAAAGTACTGTGACATCGGCTCTTTCTTCATTCAAGAAAAAACTAAGTTCCACCACTGACCAAAGCCCCCTATTTCGACACTCAGCGTCTTATATTCAAATGCAGAGGGCGCAGCATCCCTCAGGACGTGCGGCGTCTTCTGTCCTGCAAGAAGTCATCTCATCTGCGACAGATAGCGTGGATCCACGGAGACCAATGTCAGGGTGTGATCCGATCAGACCAACCACTAACGATCATCTTCCCTTCGCCCATCATCATAACGAAGGTCAACTTAAAAAGTGCCTAAGCGAATATCGACCGACTAAGCTGGCCCTTATTCCACATTACCCCTCGGAAGGAAGCCATGATGTACTGAATCGATCCAACATATTAAGGTTGTTTCAGGCTACCCCCATTCAGTCAAAGATAACGTCGGAGGACATATTGAGTGTGGAATTTAAAACCACCCCAGAGTGCCGCAATGGGAGGGAAGCCACATTCTTAACATTAAAAACAAACTCATTGGCAGAAGACATATTAGACTGTAAGGCTATCCTTGAGGAATGGGGTATAGGAATTCAAAAAAATCCAAGCGCCTAAATACCCAGCACCACTTAAAAAGTCACTTGATCTATCCAACCCGAATGCTCACCCATACAGTATATTAAGGGGGACGGGGCACTCGTTTCGTCTTCCTCAGATAGATAACTTACATATTGCTTGCACCTACTCATCAAAAAGGAGCCCGACCAGGAAAATAGCAACAGGTCAAATTGGGAGAGAGCATCAACCTGACTGGAACCGGGCACCCTTTATCTTGTCCAGTGAAGCCACAGCTTATTCCTAGCAGTGAGATGCACACAGCAGAGTCGCATCAACTCATAACCCTTCTGTCATGGAACGTAGCTGGGCTATCAAGACTTTTAAGCTCAAACACAGCAAAATCACTGCTAATGGCATCCGACGTTCTCTGCTTTCAAGAAACATGGTCATTAACTCCATTAACAATCGCCGGCTTCCAAGGGGTCCACCAAGTAGCAAAGAAAAAAAACATCTTTGGGAGGCCCTCCGGAGGCTTGTCAATATACCTCAATCTGAACATGAAAATAATAACACATTTAATTCCAACTCAAGACGAGATACTCCAAGCGCTCGTACTGGAGAGCCCCAAGACATCTGCGTCTTGAATTAAGATCCTCCTGATCAATGTCTACTTTAACAGCTTTGGATCATTACGAGCAACAAGACTGAGCCAGATGAGCGATAATTTGGATCAAATCCTTTGTGATCACGTTAATCATGAAATAATAATCTGTGGCGACTTCAATCTGAGACATTTAGGATTATTTAAAAACGTCTGCCCACCTTTAAATTCTTTAAGTACTCAAATAAAACCTTAAGTAAACATGGACTAAAATCCGCACAGAATATAGTAAATAACCTCGAACCATCAACTCAGCCCTTAAAAACTTTCAAAGGGATAAGCACTATTGATTACGTTTTTGCCTCTGAAAAACTCATGAACCATCTTGTGAGTTTCAAAGTGTATCCCTCAAATGATAGTGACCACCTCCCTCTTTGTACAACCTTTAATCTCTACCTACCTAAAGGCAAAGGCCATAAGGTTCTGGGCACTTCCTGCAACGACGAATCAGTACATCTAATTCGGAGAATAAAATAGGGCCACGTCAACCCTCGGAAATTAGCATCATGGAAAGCTGATACTGGACAGTGTCTGCAGGCCCAAAGTGGCGAATACCTACTAACCCACTGGGCATCTATAATCAGGGGCATCCACGAAACAATGAATTCCCGCACAGGCCGTGGGAGACATCAATTAAAATGCTCTAACAAAAATCAATTTATACTGACTAGCTCACGGCTCATCCAAAAGTTGACGAGGGCATGTAAGAAAACCCGGAACGAACAAGCCAACGCCGCGCTGTTATTGGAACTTCAAGGCGCAAGAAAACAACAAAAGCAACTAATATGGCAGGAAAAAAACAAGCACAGGGAAAAGAATTGGCAATATGTTTACTCGATAATGAGCAAGCACAATCAGGCCGATTTATGGAGGCATATCAAAAACAAAACACACCAGGAAGTTACAAGGAGTAACGCCATCAAGCCATGTGGTCCTCGCATGTAAAAAAGCTATACGTAGTCGATCATCCGAGAGTTTTCCCGCTCGAACATTCAGACCCCGCTGATGATACAAAAGACTGTGTCTCCATACATACGATCAACAGCATTCAAAAAGCACTACGTAAAAACAAGAGCTTCAGGTGCACCTGCCCAAATGGTCTCCCGGCCCCACTATTTAAAGGAGATTTAGCACTATGGCCCGCAATACTTTCTCCATTGTTTACCATCTGCGCCAAGCTCCATCAAGTGCCCGACAGCTGGAGAGGTTCAATACTGTACCCAATATTTAAAAAGGGTGATAGACAGAACCCTATTAACTACCGTCTGATAGCATTATTGGATATTGAGGCCAAGATCTACGCAGCTGCACTTTTAAACGAGCTGGAGACTTGGGCAACAACAAACGTAATAATTCCTTTCTGCCAAACAGGCTTTCGACCCAACTCCTCCACACTGGACAACATAATTACCCTATCTTATCTCGCCCACCAGGCAATCAGTCGGAAATCCTCAGTTCTTTACACATGCTTTGTGGACTATTCATCAGCATTCGACCTGGTGGACAGAGGTATTTTATGGAGAAAACTCCAGGTGTGGGGTATCCCAAGTGGTCTGCTTATTGCCATTATATCATTAAATTCATCAACTTGGGTGAGGGTCAAGCTGTCGGACACTGCGTTAACCAGGAAGATCACCACCAACCAAGGGCTAAAGCAAGGGTGTGTCCTTGCTCCAATGTTGTTTAACTTATATACGGCGGACATGTCCCGGACACTCAACAACGCTAATTTAATCCCTCCAAAAATTGGCAAAACTAAGATCACAATACTGCAGTACGCGGATGACATAGTTCTGCTAGACAATTCAAAAATAGGACTCCAGAGAGCATTAAACTCTCTGCACCTATATAACATAGCAAACAAGATGACAGTAAACGCCTCCAAAACAAAGGTGTTATCCTTTGGAAGGACGCTAAAACAATTAAGCAGCAACTGGTCTCTGGGTCCCTTAAAAATCTCAGGAGCCAAATCCTATAACTACTTGGGCACATGGTTCTCTGCAAATGGCGCATCCACAGCACATTTGCGCCACCTAAAGGATAAGGCAGCACTGATAACAACTAGACTCTGCCAATTACACACAGCCCTTGAAAGCCCCACCTCAGCCCCAATCAGAAAAGTGCTCAGGGCCGTGTTACCATCTGCAATCACTTATGGCAGCGAGGCCTTTCCAGGCCAACTCATTAAAACCATTGAAAAACTACACCTAAAAGTCTATAAAAGAGTGTTCAAATTGCCTGATTACATCAGGGGACCTCTGGTGAGACTTGAATTTGGCCTGGAGGGCATCGCATGGTCTAGTATGGGGTCCTTTCTAAAGTACTTTTATAGATGCACCACGGCAACGCCAGGCACCTTGAAATTTATCCTGCAAAATATATTCAAATATAAAAACAACCCGTGGTCCACTTATCTAACGACGGCAGCAGTCACCCTTCACATCGACTTGACCGTCTTAAACACCCCATTACTCACGCACACTGCAGTAAAAAGCCTATTGAAAAACCAGATAAAACTCGTCTCGAAGTAAGTCTGTGGACTTAGAAAATATTATGTCCACACCGCCACTAAGGGCCCTTGCACAATAATACAACAACGACAGCCAAGTTGGCTTCCAGGCTCAATCTTATCTCAATTGCACAATCGGGAAAGCTTGCCTGACCCAAATTTTGGCAGTAAGGATGCTGGCATTACACATTAAAGACTTCAATTCCAACTGGCCTCCATGGTTTCCCTCGAATTGGCAAGAATAGGTAAATTTTTCAAAGCTGTGCAGGACCTTCTTATAAACACACAACAAAGCATAGAGATGTTTGTGGATTGATAACTCTTAGTTCCTGCACCATGGACATCAGGCATTGTAATGTTTGACCTCTTTGCAATTGAGTTTTAACATTTGCTATGTATTTACTCTATTTTGTGGTTGATTTTAAATTATTTTCACTTTCTTTACAAAAAATCCAAACCGGCTCTCTCATAACCGATTTGAAATAGCCATACATCCAAAATTCAATTAAAACTGCCTGCATACCTTGAATATTACCTTTGGGCACTCTGTGCCCACTATAGAGTGGGGCGGCATAAAGTGGGATGGAGAAGCGTAGAATGATATGGCACCGAGTGGGTAGAATGGAGTGGTATGGTGTGGAGTAGAGTAAATTGGAGTGGCATGGATAAGAGTGATGTAGAGTGGTTTGGCAGAGTAGAGTGGCGTAGAGCAGCGCGGCGTGACAGAGTAGAGTGGTGTAGACTAGAGTGGATTGGAATAGCATGGAGTGGTGTTAATAGAGTGGAGAAAATTGGCATAGACAGTGGCGTAGAGTGGAGTGGCATGGAGTAGGGTGGATTTGCATACAGTGGAGTGGCTTGGAGCGGTGTGGCATGGAGTGGCGCAGAGTGAAATGGTGTGGAGCAGAGTGGATTGGAGAGGCATTTTGTGGCGTGGACGGGCAGTGTGTGGCTTCAAGTGAAGTTTCACTACGTGGAGTGGAATGTCATTGTGCGGAGTAGAGTGTCATTGTGCGGCGTGGTGTGGAGTGGCATTGTGCGGTATGGAAACTTGCCCGAGTTGCCAATGAATTGCCCTATAGCACTTCAAAGTCTTGTCAGGTGCAAGTAAGTGCTATATAAATGCAAAAAAAGAGAATCATCTCAACCTACAATCTATGTAAACCTCTGATGCCTTTGATCCGATGCAGGAGCTTGTTAGTACCTACAGTGCTTCTGCGAAAACTGGTTTGTTTACAAACAAATTTGTTTTAGACCGGGAGAGTTTATTATGATGCTATGTGCTCCTGCAGTAGGCGATGCATCAATTCCCAAGGCAATGTGCTGGTTCCTAAGGTAATGCACAACAATGAAGATGTGCTGGTTGCGACTCATGCAAAGATGAAGATGCACCTGTTACGATGAGGATGCGTGGGTTCTGGATGTAGAACCACCTTAGGCCTCACTTCCAAGGGTCAAGGATAGGAGTGGCACCACTTGGCAGGGCAGACTCACAGCTTGTAGAGTTGAGATGCAGATTTAGTTAGGTGAAGTCTTTGATATCCCGAAGACTTAGAACAGGAGGCAAGCCAGCAAACCCTTGGGGTCACTCTGGGTTCATGTGATGCAGGCCCAGTCCTTCTCCCAGGCAGGAGAACAGCAGGCAGTAGGGCAGCTCCACAGGGAAAGAACACAGCAAGGCAAGAGTCCAGCAGAGTGGCAGTCCTTCCAGCAGCACAGCAGTTCTTGGCAGAGTGGTCACAGGTCCAGAAGTGTACTGAAGTCATGGTGTCCGAGGTCCAGAACTTATACCCAGTTGTGGCTTTGAAGTGGGGGAGACTTCAAAGAAAGCTTTGAAGTCGCCAGATGTCCTCCCTTCCTGCCCTGGCTCCACACTCACTACGGGGGAGTATGCAACCCTTTGTGTGGGGACAGGACACTGCCTATTCAGGTGTGTCAGCCCCTCCCTCCCATCCTGCCCAGGATGGCCCATCAGTCACACCTAAGCTCCCTTTGTATGTGGCTGTCTAGAGGGAATGCACTAAGCCCAGCTGTCACTCACCCCAGAAGTGTATTCAAAGACAGGCAGTAGGCACAGAATGGCTAAAGAAAGTAAATGCCAACTTTCTAAAAGTGGCATTAGCTAAACTAACTTAAAATCCAACTTCACCATAAGTTGTGATTTTAAATTGTGAGATCAGTAACACCAAACTTGAAATGTCTATCTCTTCACAATTGGGAATTACACTTCAAAGATGTAATAAGGTAATCCCAATTTTATCCTTTGGGAGAGATGAGCCTTGGAGTAGTGAAAAACGAAATTGGGAGTTTTTCAATACCAAGGCATGTGAAACTTAAAGGTACATGTCATGCCTTTTGAATACATTTTACTCTGCCCTGCTGGTTATACAGGGCCTACCTTAGGGGTGACACATGTAAAACAAAAGGGAAGGTTTAGGCCTGGCAAGAGGTTTATCTTGCCAGGTCGAAATGACAGTGTTGAACTTTACATACAGGCTCTGCAATGGGAGGCCCGAGCCATGGGTAGAGGGCTACTTAGGTGGGTGGCACAATGAGTGTTGCAGGCCAACTAGTAGCATTTAATTTGCAGGCCCTGGGCACATGTAGTGCCCTTTACTAGGGACTTGTAAGTTAATTAAATATGCCAATTGTGGTTAAGCCAATATTACCATGTTTAGGGAAGAGAGCATAAGCACTTTAGCACTGGTCAGCAGTGGTAAAGTGCACAGAGTCCTTAAACCAACAACAAGGTCGGAAATTGGAGGATGGCAGGCAAAATGTTGGGGGAAGATCACCCTAGGGCTGTCAGGTCTAACAGTAACAACTTGAGGATAGTCGGATTTCCAGAGGGAGTGGAAAGCATGTGCCCAGGAAAGCTTCGTGAAAGAACAGTTTTGAAAAATTGTCCCAGGTGCCGACCTCGCCCCATGCATCGTCAGTGAAAGAGCCCACAGGTCCTTGACTCAAACACCACCACCAGGAGCCAATCATCACCCTCTTTAGCCAAATTTCTCAACTCCAGAACAAGAGACAGACACTGTACTGAGGATGGCACGCAAGGCTAGCAAAGTTATGTAAAGCCAATCCATTTCATGTGTTTTCCAGACTATATCAAATTAGAACAGAAACAGAAAATCCTTCCAGGGGGTTAAGAACAAGATGTCTCACTGGCACACTCCGGATTCTCCTATGGCTCATGGGGAGCAGCCATATTAGTTAAAAAGTACCACCCATTTATAGTGCAATAAAGCTGATTTGACCCAAACAGGTGGTATATTGGAGTCCATAGGATGTGTTGCAGAATAAGCTTTATTGTCTTTAATGTATGCACACCATCGTGAAAGTAGGAAGCAACACTGGAAAAGGAAAGCCTACTTTTGCTAGAAAGACCAACTCTATATACTGTGTAGGAGGAGACTATAATGCTACAATGGAAGTAAGCAATAAGAGATCAACAGGGGTAGCAGACACAAATAAATACACACACCTAGCAGCTTACATAATAGCTATGGGACTAGCAGACATCTGTATTCTGAAACAAAGTTCAGATCGCTATTACTCCTTTTTCTGGGGGAAGCACTCATCGTTTTCAAGAATAGTCTATTTCTTCCCCTCAACAATGTAGACGTGCCATGTCACTTATTTCAAATGCCTAGGTAGGGGCATATCTGACTGTCACCTCTACTGAGGACTATGGGCGCCAGGGATAGGATAATGAGGCAATGTTGCAACTTGATATGAGGGAGTGTTTTGGCCAGGAAATTAGAACTGCTTTGAGGGAGGACACCTAAAATTACTTCTTAGACAATGCAGGGTCAGTATCATCTGCCTAAACAATCTGGGAGGCATGCAAAGCGGGTATCAGACAAAGAACTCAGGCTAAGATCCGCTATTAAAAGACTATCCGAAGTGAGATTAGATCCCTGGAGGAGAGAATGCTGGAGAAGGAAAAAATATATACGCGGCTCACTGAAATAGAAATACTTAAATCAACAGTAGCTTGATTACAGTATTGCAATGAGGTACACAGAATGGCGAGGGTTAGGTTTATAGGCAAGCAAACAATTATATGAGATTGGGGACAAAGTGAGACATTTACTGGTCTGGGTAAGCAACAGAGAGGAAGGGCCAAGGTAGATGGGTGAAATAATTAACAAAAGAGGCGAGACCATAACCACTGACAAACTAATACCACTGGCCTTTGCAGAGTATTATATGGATTTGTACCACACAAGAGAGACCTAAGGGGACTCTGGAATCCGCACTTTCCTGGCATATCTACCCCTCCTGAGACTTACAGAAGAAAACACCAGGGAACTAGACTGGAACATAATGGTAGAGAAGGGGATAGACATTTCAGCATATGCAGAGTGGTGAAGTCCCAGAAAACAATGTTTTTTCTGCTGAGTTCTTTAAGCTACTGGTCTCCCATATAGAACATCCATTTATTTAAAATGTTTATAGAGACGTCAACAGCATGAGAACTGCCGAGACGCCTCCAACATGCCACAATTTTAAGCCATTACTCCTGTCAATGCAAAGTTTATTGTGTAGATTACTTAAAACCATGACAATATAAAACATTTAAAAGGCATATTATGCTAAGAAGAGGGGGGGGGGGGGGGAAAAAGAACGGTTCTCTTTGCCGCTCAGCGCCACTGTACTCTGCTCAACTCTACTCTATCCAGCCACAGACCATCTTAATGAGCAAAGGGGCCATTCCCCCCCTCACCTTTTGCCCAACAAGAAGAGCGTCTGTCAGGCTGAGCATAGGTCAGCCTGACACACTTAACTTTTCAGGTCAAGCAGCCAGGAATGCACTAAATGCACAGGCTTCTGGCGCTGAAAAGCACCTTGAGGCCTTCCCCCTTGTGATAAGGGGGAACGTGGCTGATTGCCTCAGACCTGGATTTTTCAGTTTTAAGCCCTGAAGTGCCCAGGGGCAAATGTTCATCTCGGATACCTTCTCAGAGTGGGTGGAGTCAGCAACTCTCACTGACCCCAGCCCACTCTGTGTCAAGTTATGGACTGCTGCCTCCCCTCATTGGCTGACCTCTGAGACATAGCTGCGCAGGTAAGTGTGACATTTTTTGTTGTCCTTTGATTCGTGTGTGTATGTATGAATATTTGGGAGTGAGTGTTTTGAATGGATGTGTGTGCGCGCCCACACACGTGTGAATGCATGGTATGTATATGTGCGTGTGTCCCGCCCGCCCCTACCCTGCTAAAATTGCTGCCCGCTACTCTACCCCACTCTGCTCTACCCCACTCTGCTCTACCCCACACTGCTCTACCCCACACTGCTCTACCCCACACTGCTCTACCCGACCCCCCTCTACTTTAGCTAGGCCTATTCCAGGCCCCAGCCCACTCAATGTGTACACCTCACTCCACTCGCCAGCATGTCTCGGTACACAATGTTTTGCGTAAATATGGCATTCACTGTGTACAATTCCCTGCCCGGGTGTATGGGTGTAATATGGATCCTGTCACTTGTTTTTAGTGACCTTGCACGAATGTTAATCCACAAACACAACCTCACTTTGCTCAGTGGGTGACTGTTTTCCCTGCAGCACACCCCTCCCTATTGTCAGCATTCATACATGTACATGAAAACTGTTTTTATTCTATGTTGTGTTTTATTGTTTCAGATTAGCTTACTGCACAGTGGTAACTGTAAGTACGGTATTGTCACTGTATCATTGCACACCTTAGCGTGTGTGCACACTTGTTCCTGTTTTTGCACTTTGATTTGGTCCTGACAAAAGCCTCAGTACTATTTTGCCGAGGCTGAAATATGTAGACCATGTAATTGGGATAAAGAAGACCAATTTCATCTTCATTCATATCCCGTTTTTCCATTTTTAAACGAGACCCAGGAATAAAAATCAACAATTGGACACCCTGGAGGTACTTTTATCTTGCACCTGTCCCCTTCACTCACAAAAAAACCCGCTCCGCTGTAGTTCAGGCATTGTAGCACAGCTGGGTTGCACTCGGCAGCCCAGCTGGGAAACCTATGATGAAGCATGCCACCAACTAGGTTGGTGGGTGAGGGTTCTTTTAAAAAACCAAATGGTTTCCTAACATTCCTGTGAATTACACTGAGTAATTCTTCTACTTTGGATCCCTTACTGGGTTCGTCTACGTTGTTGTATATCAAGTATTTTTCAGGGAGACGGACGTCCCCGCACTCCTTACTCTCTCTTTGTTGCCATTAGTTGTTTGTTACTCACATTTTCTGGCTTTCTATTTGCTGGCTTTTATTTGCTTTAGGCTGTCCAGTTTGAGTTTGTCCTTCTCGTTGCCAAAACCTTGTTTACTGTATTCTTCCACAAAGTCACTTTCTATAAACAGGCCTTTAAATCTTGTTCTTATCTTGTCACAATTGCTGTGCATTCAGAGACAGAGGTCAAATGTCACGCTCTCTCTTTCTTGCCCTGACTTCAAAGTGAGAGAATTTGTGTGACAATCCTGCTGAGTACCCATGTAAGATGAAAGGGTGTAGAAAGCTTCTTTTTTTTTTGTAGCACACATACAAAAAACAAATTAACTTTGCTGATGTTTCAGAATATATCTGAATTAGTACAAATGAAGCACACATTTTTTGAAAATTCTGATGTGTGGTGGAAACAAATATTTGAATACATTCAAAACACATCAATACACTAGGTGATGACATTTTCACACATTATTTGTGTGCATTAAAGCCTTATTTAAGGGGCAAATATAATGGTCATTTCAATTGAAAATGTGTTGTCTGTAATGGCAGTGCACTACCACACCATGCATACTCCACACTTCGCCACTCCACGCCATGCCACTCCATTCTATGACTCCACTCTTTGCCCCTCCAGTCCAGGACACTCTACGACACGCCACACCCCATTATGCTACAATCTATCCTCCATTTCCTCTACTCCCATCTACCTCACCCTAATTTACCCACCCCCACACTAATCTTTCCCACTCTAATCTAACCCACTCTAGCCCCATCCAGTCTACCCTAATCCACTCCACTATGATACACTCTACCCCACTCTACTCAACTCCACTCTGCCCCAGTCTAACCCAGTCAACCCCATCCCTCTCCAATCTACCCCACTCAAATCTACCCCACTCCTCTCCTATCCACTCCAGTCCAACCTACCCCAAATCCACCCCACTCCAATGTACACCAAACCAACCCACTCTTCTTTAATCTACCCAACTCTACTCCAGTCTACCCCAGTCCAATTTACCCCGCTCCATTGCAGTTTATCACACTCCATACACCACTGCAATCTATCCAACTCCTCTCCACTCTAATCTACACCACTCCACTCGACCCCACTCTAATCTACCACAATCTATCCCACTCCAATCTACTGCAATCTATCCCACTCCAGTCTACCCCACTCCAATCTACCACAGTCTAACCCACTCCAATCTACCACACTCCAGTCCACCCAGTCTACTCCACTCCAATCTACCCCTCTCCACTCTACCACACCCCACTCCAATCAAATCTACCCCACTCCAATCAAATCTACCCCACTCCTATCTACCCCACTCCTATCTAAACCACTCACCCTAATTCACCCACTCCCATCTACCCCACCCTAATCCTACACAATCTTACCCACTCCAATCCACTCCATTTTACTTCACTCAACTCATCCCCACTCCACTCCACACTACCCCACTCATATCTACCGTACTCCACTCCACCCGAATCTACCCCACTCCAGTCTACCCACTCCAATTCACCCAATCTACCCCCACTCCATTTCTCTTCAGTGTACCACAAGCCACCCAAATCTACCCCAATCCGTCCCTCTCTACTCCAATCCACCCTTCCCCGCCCCAACCTACTCCAATCTACCCCATCTAATCCAGCCCCACTGCAATCTACCCCAATATACTGCACTCCAATCTACTCATCTCCAGTCTACCCCACCCTAATCCAATCTACCCAACTCCCATCCACCCCACACCACTCTATCCAACTCCACTCCAATCTACCACACTCCTATCGATCTCAGTCCAATCTACCACACCCCACAATCACAGGATGTTTAGCCAACGCCAAGACTCGAACCTTGTTCCCCAGCGCCGAAGTTGGCAGTTCTGCCCATTGCACCACATCCTCTCCCCACTTTCATGGTTAGTAGTTGGTTCTGTTTTAGGTGGCGCTTACAGGAGAAATGGGCTGGTGAAAGCTGCCTCCTGACAAGCGCCCCGGTACTTATGTTTTTTTTTTTTTCTTTTTTTTTACAAATTAACCACTGCCCACTCCACCCCAATCTACCCCACTCTAATATACCCCAGTCTTCTCAACTCCAGTCTACCCCACTCCAAACCAATCTACCTCAAATCACTCTACCTCACTAAAATCTACCTCACTAAAATCTACCTCACTACAATCTACCCCACCCCAATCTACCCCACCCCAATCTACCCCACCCCAATCTTCTCTAATCCACCCCAACCTACTCCAATCTACCCCATCTAATCCGGCCCCACTCTAATTTACCCTACTCCAATCTACTGCACTACAATCTACTCCAGTCTACCCCACCGACTCCCTCCCAATCTACCTCATCCTAATCTACCCCACACCAATCTACCCCACACTACTCTATACATTTCCACTCCACTCTATCCAACTCCACTCCAATCTAACTCACTCCACCCCAGTTCACCCACTCCCATCTACCCCACCCTACTCCTACCCAATCTACCTCTCCCCAGTCTACCCCACTTCACTGTACCCCTTGTACTCCAAACTACTCCACTCCAATTTACCCACTCTACCCTACCCCACTTCAATCCAACCCACTCTATTTTACTTCACTCAACTCATCCCCACTCCTATCTACCCCCCTCCAATCTACCCCCCTCCAATCTACTCCCCTCCAATCTACTCCCCTCCAATCTACTCCCCTCCAATCTACTCCCCTCCAATCTACTCCCCTCCAATCTACCCCCCTCCAATCTACCCCCCTCCAATCTACCCCCCTCCAATCTACCCCCCTCTAATCTACCCCCTCCAATCTACCCCCTCCAATCTACCCCACTCAAATCTACCCTACTCCTATCTAACCTAATCTACCTCACTCCACTCTTCCCCAATCTATCTCACTCCACTTCAATCTTGACTCCACTCCAATCTATCCAACTCCACTTCACCCAACTCTACCACAATCCAGACTACCCACTCCAATTCACTGTGTACCCCACTGAATTTCACTTCAGTCTACCACATGCTACCCCAATCCATCCCACTCCAATCCACCCCAACCTACTCCAATCTACCCCATCTAATCCAGCCCCACTGCAATCTACCCCAATCTACTGCACTCCAATCTACTCAACTCCAGTGTACCCCACCCTAAACCAATTCCCATCCACCCAACACCACTCTATCCAACTCCACTCCAATCTACCACACTCCTATCAATCTCACTCCAATCTATCCACCCCACAATCACAGGATGTTGAGCCAACCCCGAGACTCGAACCTGGTTCCCCAGGGCCGAAGTCGGCAGCTCTGGCCATTATGCCACATCCTCTCCCCACTTTCATGGTTCGTAGTTGGTTCTGTTTTAGGTGGCGCTAACAGGACAAATGGGCTGGTGAAAGCTGTCTCCTGACCAGAGCCCGGCACTAATGTTTTTTTTACAAATTAACCACTGCCCACTACAACCGAATCTACCCCACTCCAAACTATTCCAATCTACACTACTCCTATCTACCCCACTCTAATCTATCCCACTCTACTCAGCTTCAGTCTACTGTTATATCCCGTATAGAGACCCGAATGTAGGCCCGTTCATACATGCCCTAAAATAGACGTATTCATATTTACCCTAATATGGTCATATTCGTACTTGCCCTATTATGGTCACAGCCGCATATGCCCTATTACGGTTATAACCATACATGTCCTATTATAGTCATGATTCCTTATATAGGCAAGCTCCTTCACCTGCATTGGTCCCATCCAGTACACAACGTGCTCTGAGGGCTGAACGTTATCTGCCTTGTGGTTTTGCAGGCACCAGGGTTTTTCCCAAACACAGGCCCACACTGTACTCATAAATTATGCATGACTCTCTAAGAATATTCCACCTGCATAATATGTATGTACAGAGTTCACACCTGACGTCTTCCTAAAGTCTAATGGAGGACCAATACAAACCTTGCACGAAGATCAGTGTCTTCAGGGTATAAATACACCACATCGTGCCCCGGTAAGTTAGAGGGAACCAAGACTTCCATGCTGACACACTGACCAGAGACGTTGAGGCTCCTGCATGCAGTCGCTCCAGCTGACAGCGGTCTGACACAACCCGGAAGGGGTGTCCAACTCGAGACCAGGACGGGGTCCCACACTCTCTCTATTCAGGTATGGGGGGTTCGACTAAATCCTAGAAGGATTCTTGGCTATTAGGTTTTTAGACCTACACATATGCTAGGTACACTTAGGTACATCTAGGGAGGCATCGTAGGAGTATGCACCTTTCTCTCCAATGCATTTTATATTCATGTATGTATTCATGATTACTGCAATATGGTAGAACTGTTCTATCCCTTTGCTTTTATCGTACTGCTGATAATATATCTCTGCTTTTGTCTGCTGATTTCTGCAGCACATATATTGTACACGAGAAGAACAACTGTGCAATAAATACTTATTGTAACACGCCCGACTGTTTCTTCTGTGTACCTCTCTGAGACGAACAGAATGAGTAAGCACGAATGACTGAGCGAAAGGTAGTACATTGTTTCCACGATTCTGAGGGATCAGGGTTGTCATGACCTAAGGTTGCCAGAAACTAATCTCTCCCGATAAGAATACACGGTGGGGATGCACAGAGCCAGTCTGCCACCAAGCCCGCAGTATATGTTTTCTAAACGCGCAGGTCCTGCATGTGTAATATAGGAACTACACGACACTACCCCACTCCAAACCGATCTACCCTAGTCTAATCCACCCCAATCTACCCCATCTAATCTAGCCCCACTCTAATTTACCCTACTCCAATCTAATCTACCCCACCCTAGCCAAATCTACCCCACCCCATCTTAATCTACCCCACACCACTCTATCCAACTCCACTCCAATCTACCACACTCCAAACTACCAGACTCTTATCAATCTCACTCCAGTTTACCCCACTTCACTCCATTCTACCCTACCATAATCCACCCATTCTAGCCCACTCCAATTTATCCCACTCCACCCTAAATTTCCCCACTCCACTCCAATATACCCCAATATATCCCACTCCACTGTACCCCACTCCACCCCAATCTACTCCACTTCTCCCCAATCTACCCCAGTTTAATCTACCCCACTCCCCCACTCTACCCCAGGCCACTACACTCCAATCTACCCCAGTCTACTACACTCCAATCTACTCCAGTCTACTACTACTCCAATCTACCCCAATCCAGTCTACCCCACTCTACCCCAATCCAGTATACTGCACTCCAAACTACCCCCACTCCACTCAAAACGACCCTAATCTACCCTACTCTCCTATCTACTCCACTAATATACCCCAATATACCCCACTCCCTTTTACTTCACTCAACACACCTCCACTCCAATCTACCCCAGTCTAATCTACCCCACTTCAAACTACCCCACTCTAAACTACCCCACTCTAATCCACCCATTCAACCCCACTCTAATCTATCCAATTCCACGTCATCCTACTCCACTCTACCCTAGTCTTCCCCACTCCATTCTACCCACTCCTGTTCACCCAATCTACCCCACGCCACTTCAGTCTACCACATGCCACCCGAATCTACCCCACTCCAATCTACCCAACTCTGCTCCACCCCAACCTACTCCAGTCTACCCCATCTAATCTGGCCCTACTCCAATTTACCTTATTCCAATCTACCCCAATCTGATGCACTCCAATCTGCTCAACTCTATTCTACCCCACCCGAACCCAATCTTCCCACCCCACACCACTCTATCCAATCTACCACACTTCACTCCATTCTACCCTACCATAATCCACTCACTCTAGCCCACTCCAATCTACCCCACTCCACCCTAATCTACTCCACTCCTGTTTACTCCCTCCACTCCAATCTACCCCAATATATCCCACTACACCCCACCTCCAATCTACCCTATCTCGCATCTACCCCACCTCCAATCTACCCCACCTCCAATCTAGCCCACTCCACCTCAGTCTACTCCACTTCACTCCAATCTACCCCAGTTCAATCTACCCCAGTCTACTACATTCCAATCTACCCCAGTCTACTACATTCCAATCTACCCAAGTCTACTACATTCCAATCTACCCCACGCTATCCCAATCCAATCTACCCCACTCCACCCCAATCCAATCTAATCTTCCCCACTCCAAACTACCCCAATCCACCCTACTCCTATCTACCCCACTCTAATGTACCCCAGTCTACTCAACTACAGTCTACCCCACTCCAACCCAATCTACCCCAATTCAATCTACCCCACTCATATCTGCCACGCTAATCTACCCAGCACCCTACTCTACTCTAATCCAATCTACCCCACCCCAATACAATCTACCCCACTCCACCCCAATCTTCCCCACTCCAAACGACCCCAATCTACCGTACTCCTATCTACCCCACTCTAATGTACCCCAGTCTACTCAACTCCAGTCTACCCCACTCCAACTTAATCTACCCAAATTCAATCTACCCCACTCAAATCTGCCACGCTAATCTACCCAGCACCCTACTCTACTCCAATCTACCCCACTCCACCCCATTCCAATCTACCCCACTCTTCCCCACTCTACCCCACTCCGATCTACCCCACTCTAATGTACCCCACTCTACTCAACTCCAGACTACCCCACTCCAACCCAGTCTACCCCAATTCAATCTACCCTAATCAAATCTGCCATGCTACTCTACCCAGCTCCCCACTCCAATCTACCCCAATCCACCCCACTCTACTCCATGTCACTAACTTTTAGCCATGCTGAACAACAGCCCCACTTGAGTACATAATGCTAAAACACATTGCTAAAGCCAATAGCTGTTGCATAGGCGAGTCCTATTGGCTTTGCCAATACTTGTACTCTCAAGCTGGAATGCTGGGATTTCCAGCCTGTGCTTGTGGCCCGTCACCACTGCTCCACCAGCAATTATTTTTGTTTTAATGGCTGCTTGTTGCCTTTTCGTAACTTCAGAGCTCAAGGGTGTTTTGGAAGGCACAAACAGGGAAGTGGGATGAGTAAGAACATGTTGCACATATTTTTCATGTATGAACCCCTTCTTTGCTCATAGGTAAATCAAATGCTAGAGAGCAACTGTTATTGTTTGAATGGGGAGCAGGAGTTTGCTTAATATGTGCCTGTCAGATAGGTAATCTCTGAGTGAGAAGTAAATGAGTCTAGATTGCAAGGTGTGCATCTCAAGACATTGAATGCATATTTACACCCATTACTAGTTCCTTTTTTTAGCGTCTTCAAGCACACTTTAATTGGATAGAAGAACGGCCTAGATTTGGGTCTCGCCTGAGACACAGCATGCACTGTCGATCGTGAGTCGATTATTTAATAAAAAAAAAAAAAAAAGACTTTGAGCCCACCCATTACATACCATTGGTTGGCTTCCTCGTCACTCTCGCGTCTTATGCTTTCAGCGGCAGCAGGTTTAATTTTGCCTGTCTCCAGAGGGCTTTGGTAGGAATTTAGTTTCACCTACTTAAATTGGATACACACACCACACTTGTTTACTCTACTGAACCATCTCAGTTTCGTTCTTGTTTTTCTCTCTGCCCTCTCATTGCTTAAATATTTCTCCAGACCAGTTTTACACTGAAAATGTAAAAAAATGCGTGTGCGTGATTTTCTTTTTTGATCTACTGATCCATCTCTGATTAGTAAATAAAAAAAATAGACCTGCTGCTACGGCCGCGTATTTTGTAGGTGCCTATGCGTTCTAGCATTGGTAAAGACAGTAGGTCCTTAAGCTGATACCTATTGGCTTTGCCAGTGCTCGTTTTTCATATTGCATGCATCCTGCCCAAGCCCTTCCTCTCTACTTGGTTGTGTGCGAGGAGCTACCACATCCCATTGTCCGGGCAGCTAATAGTCTCTTAAGCAACAATGGCTGAGGTCTCTGGAGCACCATGCCAGCGCGACTCTGCCTGCACTAGGGGACTTCGAGGTAGGAGCATCACTAGCACACACGGGGCTGAAAGGCAGAGCCCTGCCAGTAGCTGCAGTGCTGCAGCCCCTCCGCCAGGTTGCCTGCTCCTCAAGCATTTTCTCCCTTTTTAACTGCTCATGTGCAGAGAAACTGAATTATAAGTGAAAGGAGGGCTACCTATGAATTTAAGGGAGACCAAAGGAAGTGATGAAGCTGCGCCTGCCACTGGTGAAGCATCACATGGAAGGCAGAGACACCCCTGGAACACAGCAAGGTTTGATGCTGACCCGCCTACCCACAAATAGGATTGTGAAAATATTCCAGTGTGGGTACCACTCTACAGGGATATTGAGGAGGAAATATTAATAACAAGTGTTTAGGGAGATCACTTTTGTAAAAAAAAACATCTTACCTTTTTCTTGAAAGACTGCAGGAGCAGGGCGAAGTTTAATTAATGTATTAATTTTTTTATTTATGCACATTTATATAGCGCAGATATTATTCAAAGATGCTAGTTCGTTTTATAGTTGAAATATTTTGCTCTGTCACTATTCCACTCTACGCGACTCCATTCCACTCTAAGCCACTCCACGTCAATCTGCTCTATGCCACTCTATTCAGCTCTATGCCACTTTGCTCCAATCTACGCCACTCCACTCTATGATGACTTTTGTAAAAATGCATCTCTTTTTTCACTTCCTTGAACGACTGCAGGAGCAGGGCAAAGTTTTATTATGTATTTTGTTTATTTATGCACATTTATATAGCGCAGATATTATTCAAAGATGCTAGAGCGTTTTATAGTAGAACTATTTTGCTCTGTCACTCTAATCCACTCTACGCCACTCCACTCTAAGCCACTCCACGCCACTCTGCTATACGCCACTCTATTCAGTTCTATGCCACTCTATTCAACTCTATGCCACTTTACACCAATCTACTACACTGTCTATGATGACTTTTGTAAAAAAAATGCATCTCTTACCATTTAAATTTTCTTGAAAGACTGCAGAAGCAGAGCAACGTTTATTTATGTATCTATTTATGCATATTTATATAGAACAGACATTACCCAAAGGTGCTAGATCGCTTTACAGTGAAAATATTTTGTTATATGGTAATGAGAAATGGTTTAAATAGTTAGGTGTAGAATTTCAAAATGGTAGATCATTACAGAAAAATTGCAGCAGAGAAAAGGTTGTAAGCGACTGATAAGATGGAAGTCGTGTAGTTGCTTAGGACAAGATTAATTGCAATGTCTTAGCTAAAATGACGTTGGAGAAGAAGGGCTTTCAGGTCAGTTTTGAATGTCGCCAGTGAGGTGGTTGTGCGTAGATTTGGAGGTAATGAGTTCCAAATTCTGGTTGCACTACCTGAGAAAGATTGTGCCATGAGTTGTTCCTTTTTAAAGGATGGGGGTTCTAGCAACATTGCCTCGGTATTTCACTGTGGTCTAGAGCCGCCTGATAGGTTGCATTTGTCTGCCAGGTAATGGGGAGTGGATGTGTACAGGGCTTTATGAGTAATGCAGCCAGTCTTGTAGATGGTCCTGGCTTCAGTTGGCAACCAGCAGAGAGTGACCAGCATAGGTTTTAGTGTGGTCATTCTTTTTGGACCTGTAGACAAACTGTGCTTCTGAGTGTAGGATAGATTTCAGTGGTGTGAGATGGGTTTTGAGGAGAACAGTCATGAGAGAGTTACAATAGTCGATTCTGGAGAGCACCAGTGTGTGAGCAAGAGATTTCAGATTTTGCTCTGGAATGTAACGGCAGATTCCCCACAGAAGACATAGTTGATACTGTGTGTATCTGAAAGAGACTGTTAGCTATGTATTCCTTACCTTAGAATTACCCCCAGGCGTCAAACTGGATCCGGAGAATTTTTCTTCAGCAGTACCCCTGCGTGTCGGTAGGTGGGGTCGGTTGACTCAGCGTTCGTTGTTGGCGTCGTGATCGCCGGAATGACGTTGCGGTATCTACTTAGATGCCGCCCCTGTAAGCTGACGTCAGTTCTTTCTTTTTCAGCGCCAGCCAGCGCAGATCCGGAGAGAGTGGTACCTCTAGTCACTTTTTGACTGTCATTTTTCGAGTTTTGTCAACATCTTTTTCGAGTCGTTAGACTCCTGGTGCACAGGGATGTCACATCAACGGACCGGCTTCAAACCTTGTGACTCTTGTCACAAGTTGATGTCGGTTACGGATCTGCACCTTGTGTGCCTGTGGTTCTTGGAGCGCGACACGACCCGAAGTCGTGCTCCGACTGTCAGGCCATGAATCTGAAGTCTTTGCGGGAGCGGTCCCGAAAGCTTCTCGAGGCCCGGCAGTCGGCTCCATGCCGCTCGAGGTCCCGGTCGAGGGGGAGGTCGCGAGACCGGTCGCAGAACCACCACCATCACTCCTCGTTGAAGTCTTCGAGTAAGTCGAAGCACAAAAAAAAGGCGAAGAAGCTCCGTCGCTCTTCGTGTACTCCCCGTACATCGGCCGACGCCATGCAGGATGCGGCCGGTAGTCGTCCTGCGGAGTCTGCTCCGTGTTTCCCTCCCTTCCTGGGAGCAGGAGCAACCGCTGCCCAACTTCGTAGTTTTTACAAAGCCCTCCACTCCATCTTTGGGCAGCCCGATTCCGCCGGCGCGCCTTCGGGCCTCGCGGCCCCGGCGGGATCCAGGCCTGGATTTGGATCGGCGCCAGGCAACCTTACGACACCTCCTCCAGTGCCGAATCGACCCCGACCCTTCCCCTCGACATGGACACAGAGCCGGACCGGCGTCGACCAACGCCGGTAACGGCACCTACCGGTACTTTTGTACTTCTGTTCTCCCCTGGTGTTCCCCATCGCTCTGAGTGGCAACCAGTGGAGGGTGAGGAGGACTGTAGGGGTCTGTGGACCCTCTGGCAGACCAGTTGGAAGAACCAGACTGGAGAGAGGAGTTGGGTGAGGCCAGTGGTCTGGACACTTCTCCAGACCTTGGCATGCTTTCTCCCCCTACCGTGGCTGCAAAGGAGGGAGCCTCTTATGCCGTGGTGTTGCATAGGGCGGCTGAGGCCTTGAACCTTGAGCTTCCTATGGTGGCAGTCAGGACTAACCTCCTGACCGAAGTGCTTCAACCGGCAGCGTCCTTTTCGGAGCCCTGCTGCCGTTTAATGAGGCCCTCATGGACATCCTTCTGGGTACTTGCTCCAAGCCCAGCACAGGGGCCCCTGTGGATAGGATGATTGCCCGACGCCACCGCCCGGCCCTGGGCTACCCCATTTTCCTCTCCCAACAACCTACCCCCAAGAGCTTGGTGGTCCAAGCCTCAACTTCCTAGGGCGCGTTCCCTACTGCTCCACCTGATAGGGAATCCAAGAAGCTGGATCACCTTGGGAAGAAGATGTTTTCTTCCGCCAGCTTGGGACTACGGTCGGTGAACACTGCATGTCTCTTGGGCCGTTACAACCACTCTGTGTGGGACACGGTCACACAGGTGCTGCCACAGAGCCTGGAGAAGGCCCAGGCCGTGCTCTCCCGTGCAGTTGCTGAGGGTAGAGATGCAGCGAAGTTCGTCATATGATGTGGGCTGGACACCGCCCACTCGCTGGGCAGGACTATTTCAACGTCTGTAGCCCTGCAACGCTATGCCTGGCTGAGGTCAACTGGCTTTTCGGGTGATGTCCAGTCGACTCTTTTGGACATGCCCTTTGATGGCCGTCGCTTGTTTGGGGACAAAGCGGACAATGCGCTCGAGCGCTTTAAGGATTCTAAGGCTACGGCCAGATCCTTGGGCCTCGTTACCACCTCTCACCCTGCGCAGTCCACTTTTCGCCCCTTTCGTGACTATGGAAAGGGTGCCCCACCTCGTTCCGCCCAGTGCCACAGACCTGCGCAAGCTGTCCAGCCTCTGCGTGGCCGGGGACGTGGGACCCATCGTCGTGGGTCTGGGGGCCAGCGGGTGGGCCAGTCCACCAGCGCCCCCTCTGCAGCAGCCTCCAAACCCTACTAGTCCGACTTTTCAGGGCCACCAGTTGCCAGTGGGCGGCAGGATTCGCCCTCACCTCCCCCACTGGCTCAATATCACGTCGGACAGGTGGGTTTTGCAGATAGTCCGAAGGGGCTACTCCCTCCCCTTCTAGACTACCCCTCCCTCCATGCCACCTGCTTTCTATCGCATGTCGGAGGATCACTTGGCCCTTCTCTGTCAGGAAGTTGCGGCTCTCTTGGCCAAGGGAGCCATCGAGCGAGTCCCTGTGCCAGAAGTAGGTTGTGGTTGTTATTCCCACTTCCTGGTACCCAAGAAGGACAAAGGCCTGCGTCCTATCTTGGATCTCCGGCACGTCAACCGCTTCCTCTGGAAGGCGAAGTTCAAAATGTTAACACTGGCTCAGGTCCTGTCTGCCCTCGACCCTGGAGACTGGACGGTAGCGCTGGACTTGCAGGACGCTTATTTTCACATCCCCGTCCTGCCTGCCCACCGGCGTAACCTATGGTTCACGGTAGGCCACAAGCATTTTCAGTTCACCGTGCTCGCCTTTGGCCTTACCAGCGCCCCTTGGGTGTTCACGAAAGTGATGGCTGTGGTCGCAGCTCATCTGCGCAGATCAGGGGTTCCAGTCTTTCCCTATCTCGACAACTGGCTGTTGAAGGCGAGTTCGCCCCTGGCTGTCGTCTTCCACCTCCAGACTACGGCGGACCTCCTGCATTCACTGGGGTTCACTATCAACGTGCCGAAGTCACACCTTGATGCCTTCTCAGACGCTCTTTTTCATCGGAGTGGTTCTGGACACAGCACAGTTTCGGGCCTATCCTCCCGAACAGCGAGTCCGGGATATTCGGGCTATGATTCCGATATTTCAGCCTCTATCCCAGGTTTCGGTCAGAATAACCCTGAGGCTGCTGGGCCTTATGGCCTCCTGTATCCTGCTGGTGGACTATGCCAGGTGGCATATGCAGGCTCTGCAGTGGGACCTGAAGTTCCAGTGGGCACCGCATCAGGGGAATCTTTCCGATTGCATCCAGATCTCGGAGGACACTGCACACCAATTGCAGTGGTGACTGACGAACCAGGATTGGGTGAACAGCAGATCCCTCACCCTTCCCCAACCAGAGTTCACAGTCGTGACAGACGCATCACTTCTGGCATGGGGCGGCCACATGAGGGAGGCGGAGATCAGAGGCCTCTGGTCTCCGGCGGAGTCTGGGCTCCACATCAACCTTCTGGAGCTCCGGGCGATTCGTCTTGCACTGAAGGCATTCCTTCCTTCTGTCAAAGGAAGAGTAGTGCAGGAGTTCCCAGAGAACACCACCTCCATGTGGTATTGCAACAAACAGGGCGGGGTGGGGTCCTGGACCCTATGTTAGGAGGCACTTCATCTCTGGAAGTGGCTGGAACATCAGGGCATGTCCCTGGTGGTTCAACACCTGGCGGGTTCCCTGAACGCCAGGGCGGACGAACTCAGCCGCCGGTGCATGATGGATCACGAATGGCATCCTCACTCGGAGGTGGTGCAAGGTCTCTTTCAGCAGTGGGGAGAGCCTTGGTTAGATCTATTTGCCACCGAACAGAACGCGCAATGTCAGCAGTTCTGCGCATTGGAATTTCCAAGGCGGCACTCACTTGGCGCCGCTTATCGTCGCGAGTGGATTTGCGGTCTTCTATACGCCTTTCCGCCTATACCACTTCTGCCCAGAGTGCTGAAGAAGATCAAGTGCGACCGGGCCCAAGTCATCCTTGTGGCTCCGGACTGGGCACGAAGAGTCTGGTATCCTGAGCTCTTGAACATGGCCATCGATCCTCCGATCAGACTGCCTCTTCGGGAGGATCTTCTGTCGCAGCAGCAGGGGACGGTCCTGCACCCGAACCTGTCCAGTCTCCACTCCTTGCGTGGAGATTGAGCGGGGACAGTTGACAGCTTTCGACCTTCCTCCCGAAGTCTGTAACTTTATCTTGGCAGCCAGGCGTCCCTCCACCAAATCGGTATACGCCTGTAGATGGAACAAATTTGTGGCATGGTGCACAGCAAAGGCTGTGGATCCCCTTTCTGCCCCTCTTTCAGAGGTTCTCCTCTTCATTCTTTCTTTGGCCCAGCAGGGCTCTGCTCTGGGCACTCTTAAAGGCTATCTTTCGGCCATTTCGGCCTTTCTTCGCCTTCCTGATCAGCCTTCTCTTTTCAAGTCCCCTATTGTAAATCGCTTCCTTAAGGGCATTACTCACCTGTTTCCTCCTATTCCTTTCGTAATGCCCCAGTGGGACTTGAACCTTGTTCTGACTTAACTTATGTGCGCTCCTTTCGTGCCGCTACATAACTGTCCTCTCAGACTATTGACCCTCAAAACTGCCTTTTTGGTTGCCATCACCTCTGCTCGGAGGGAGAGTGAGCTTCAGGCTCTTTCTTCTAAACCTTCTTTCCTGGCTGTTCCTCCGGACAAGGTTGTCCTTCGCACTAGACCTTCTTTTCTTCCCAAAGTGGTTACCTCTTTTCACATAGGACAGACCATCACTTTGCCCACCTTCTTCCCACCCCTGCATCCTTCTAAAGAGGAGAGGCTCCACCGTGTGGATCCAAAACGTGCGCTTTCATTTTATCTGGATCGCACAAAGCAATTCCGGGTGGATGATCAGCCCTTTGTTGGCTATGTGGGCACCAAGAAAGGTCGGGCCATGCACAAGCGAACCATCTCCTGATGGGTCGTTCTTTGCATTAAAATGTGTTATTCCTTGGTGAAAAAGTAACCTCCAGTAGGGTTGCGCGCCCACTCCACCAGGGCGACTGCAGCCACTACTGCTTTGGGACGTGGAGTCCCCCTTCATGACATCTGCCAGTCAGCTACGTGGGCTTCATTGCACACGTTCACTAAACATTACTGCCTGGACAGCCAAGTCCGGAGAGACAGCTTCTTTGGCCGCTCTGTTCTTCAGGACTTTCTGGTGTGAACTTGGTTCGCAGACCCACCTCGGAGGTTGGTATTGCTGGGGTATCTATTCTAAGGTAAGAAATCCATAACTAATAGTCTCTTTCAGATGAACAAGTTACTTACCTTAAGTAACGATATATCTGTAAGAGACTTATATTAGTTATGGATTTCTTACCGCCCCACCCATCCTCCTGTTCTGCAAACTGACTTCTAGAGTAGAGGACTCCCTTTCAGGGCCCTAGTTTTGTGCGCCAGTGGTTAGTGTCTTGCATGGCTCTGCGCTTCTGGCATGGAATGTCGTGTAAAGAACTGACGTCAGTGCGCAGGGGCGGCGTCAAAGATACCGCGACATCATTCCGGCGATCACGACGCCAATGACTAACGCGGAGTCGACCGACGCCACCTACCGCCGCGCAGGGGTACTGCCGAAGAAAAATTATCCGAATCCAGTCTGACGCCTGGGGGTAATTCTAAGGTAAGGAATCCATAACTACTATAGGTCTCTTACAGATATATCATTACCGAATGTAAGTAACTTGTTCTTCTGGCCATGGTGCTGATTTAAGAATGTAGTTTGAGCTTTTTGTCTAGAATGACTCCTAGAGATTGGCCACTGTCAACATTGGTGGGTTTACTGTTAAGGATGTTGTGTGGTCCAACCAGGATTGCAGCAGAAGTGTTCAATTCGAAGGGGAGATGAGAAGAAATTCAGTTGTGGAAAAGTTTTGTTTTAGGTGATGAGAGGTCATCCAGTCGTAAACCGAGTTTAGGATGATATGGTGTGTGATGTCATTTAGTGAAGACAGCTTTTGGTTCAGTTGTGTGTTGTCTGCATATTGATGCTAGAAGATCCCTGCCTTCTTAAGGAGGTCTCCCAAGTGGCTCAGTGTGTAGGTTTAATGGGGTTGGGGCAAGGCTAGACCCCTGGGGGACCCGTTATTCAACTGCAATCTGAGTAAAGAGATAGCCAGCAATTGTTATCCTCTGCTTCCTGCCTATGAGGGCTTGTGCTCTGCAAATGAGTTTCCTCTGACGACTGTATTCACTTCTGCTGACTGTATTCACTTTTACCATTCTATCAAATTCAATCGTTTGTTACTCTCTCGAAACTGCACAAATTAAGGGTTTCATCATTTTTATTCCCTGCGACCTGCATATGAGGAATGAAGCAAACCATTTAAGAACGACGCCATCAATGACCATTCGATTTTTTGGGGGGGATTTTTTTTATTGGGTCTAGAAGCCTGTGGTGGTTGACCGTGTTTAAGGATGGTGATAGGTTGAGACGAATCAAGAGGCATGAGTTTTCCTGAGTCTAGGATTTGAAGAACATCATCAACAACCTGAGGTAGTGCTGTTTCTGTGCTGTACCCCAATTGAAACTTGATTGAAATTCGTGTAGGAGGTTGTTGTTTTTGATGTGCAGGGTGAGTTGCTCCGCTACACATCTTTCAATGAATTTTGCGAGGAAAGGCAGGTTGGAGATCAGGCCATAGGTGTTGAGGTCCTTGGTATCTACAGAGGGTTTTTTCAGGAGAGGGGTGACTTGACCAGTTTTGAGGCAGTCAGGAAACGTTACTTTGTTGGGAGAGATTTAGCATTTTTATGCAGTAGGGAAGCTTGTGAGTATAAAGGTCTTTGGCAGTGTCACCCGGGATTGTGTCTACAAAGTGGTTTGAAGATTTGGTTTTCATGATGGTTTTGAGTAAGCCTTCCTCTCTTATGCTACTCAATAGTTGCCAAATGTCTTTGGATTTGCACACCAGAGGGGTAGGATGGACTTCATGATGTAGTAGTGATTTAACTTTGGAGTCGAAGAACTGTAGATACTCCTTTGCTTTGGTGGGTCATCAAATTTGATGGATGTTGAGGGGCAGTTGGCGGTTTGGACCAGATCCAAGAGTTGTCTCATTGGTTCTTGGCAGAGTCCAGGAGGGATCTAAAGTGGTTCCATTTCTCCCAAAAGATTTGTTTTTTTGTACAGGGAACTAACATTTCTGAGACAAGTAAGGTTTGTGGTGGAGGGCGACCGTCTCAATTTCTTTTCTAAGATTCTTAAGGCTTTCCTTTCCTCATATAGGGCCTTGTTGAAGCATGGTGCTGATGGCTTAGGTTGTGTCTTTTTGCTTTGGAGTGGAGATACATCATCAAGAAGATTTTAAAGACATTCTAAGCTAAGGGAGGTCAAATCATTCACATCTGTGTTGGGCCAATGGTAGTACCTTCTGAGCAGTGCTGCTTGGTATACTGATGCCCATGTTCCTAGTGTCACAAAACCAGGTAGTTGCTATTTTGGATTGACCTATTATCACTGTATGAAAGAATCGTAAGGTGAAGGGACTATGGGAATGATCCGGCCAGTCTACTGAGTTGGGATCATTCACTGAGAGCATCTCCTCTTTGAAGATTGATAGGCCTAGTATGGAGCCTTTCGCATGTGATGGTTTTAAGTTGTGTTGGATCAGAGCGTTGCTGAAGAGAGTGGAGGCGAAGTAGTTCACTGCAGAGTCTTATGTGGTGCCCCAGTGAAGATTAAAGTATCCCAGAAAGATCAGTTTGTTACTTTGTTTGGTCAGTTATGAGACCCATGAGTTCCTCAACAAAGGTTACATTTATACTGAAAGGGGGAATTGTGCTGAGTATGTAGGTCCAGAGTGAGGCACTGGAGTTTGGAGAAATAGCTATTTGGTATCTCCTTGCACTGCAGTGAATCTCTGTAAATGGCTGCGAAACTTCCCCCGACTCTGCCGATCTGGTCCTTTCTGATGATGGAGTAATTTGGAAGTAGTAGAAGATCAAACGTATGTGGGATGTGCCATTGAACCAGGACTCTGTAACAATCAAAAGGTCAAGGTTGTAGTGAGAGATGGTGTCAGAAATTTCCAGTTTGTGTTTTATAGCAGATCTAGAATTGTGGAACATGTAGCGCAAAGCTGAGGTAACTGATTTGGTGTAGGTGAAGGGAGGTGTATCCAAGGGTATTGGTGTAGAGATCATTTTCCTGTTAGTAGATGTCTGCTTAGGATGGGGTTGGTTTTTGGAACAAATTGAGGAGATAGTTGGAATTGTAATTGTATTGTAATTGCATTTATATAGCGCTTACTACCCCTAACGAGGCGTCGAAGCGCTTTTTCGGCGAGTAGCACACTACTCCGGGACCCATGGAGGATTACTGTTGAATTAGTATAGTGAAATATGAAAGTAATTTTAAGTGGTAGATAGGTTAGTCAGTTATTTGGATTCGGAAGGATAGCAGAAGGATAGAGAGGAAAAAAGGTTTGTATTTATATAGCGCTTGTTACCCCTGATGGGGTGTTGAAGCGCTTTTTTTTGGCGAGTAGCACGCTACTCCGGAAACCCATAAAGGATTAGTGGTGAATTAGTATGGTGAAATATGAAAGTAATTTGAGTGGTGGTTATTAGTCAGTTATTTGGAGTGAGAAGGATAGCGGAGGGATAGAAGGGGAAAGAAAATTTAGCATTCATATAGCACCTGTTGCCCCTGATGGGTGTTGAAGCGCTTTTCTGGCGAGTAGCACGCTACTCCGGAACCCATAAAGAATTAGTGTTGAAAATTAGTATAGTGAAATATGAAGTAATTTGAGTGGTGGATATGTTATTCAGTTATTTGGATGGAGAAGGGTAGGCGGCAGGATAGAAGAGGGAAGGAGGTTTGTATTTATATAGCGCTTGCTACCCCTGATGGGGTTTTGAAGCGCTTTTTTGTCGAGTAGCACGCTACTCTGGAACCCATAAGGATTAGTGTTGAATTAGTATGGTGAAACATGAAAGTAATTTGAGTGGTGGATATGTTAGTGAGTTATTTGTATTGAGAAGGGTTGGGGAGGGGTAGAAAGGGAAAAAGGTTTGCATTTATATAGCGCTTGTAACCCTGATGGGGTGTTGAAACGCTTTGTTGGCGAGTAGCATGCTACTCTGGAACCCATAAAGGATTAGTGGTGAATTAGTATAGTGGAATATGGAATTTGGGAAGTGAACAGGTTAGTCTGTTATTTTGATTATAAAGGACAGTGGAGGGATAGAAGAGTGAAGGATTTGGATTTGGATTTTTTTTTAGAGGTCATAACAGTAGGCTGAGGCTTTTGGATGAGTAAAAAGGGGTTTGGAGGGGAAGAGTCAGAGGGAAGAGTTTAGAAGGGTTTGTTTTTGGGGGATCGGTATAGTAAAAGAGGTATCAGATGATGCAAGGAGGGGTAGAGTAGGGGAGAGTCTAGCAAGGGTTATTTTGGGGATTGTAGTAGTGGTATGGGGTTTGGGATAAATGAGAGAGTGGATGTAGAGGATATATTGATAGATGTATAGGCTGAGAAATAGGGTAGTGCATTGGAAAGAGTAGTAGAAAGAAGTTTGAGATGAGTCAGAAAGTTGGGCTAGAAGATGTATTGAGAGAAGTATAGGCTGAGAAATAGGGTAGTGCATTGGAAATGCTAAATTAGAAGTGATAAATAATTTGATCCATAAGTACATTGAAAGTATATAGATGCATAAAGGAGGTAAGTATATGTAGATTAAAGATATTGATAGAGGTACAGGAGAAATAGGGTAGTGCATTGGATATTCTTTTTCAGGAGAAAAGTAACAAACACACCGATCCAAGTACATGGAAGGTACATAGATGCACAATGGCAGCAAGTACATGTAGACCAAAGATGCACCATATAAACTCCGGTTTTCAAGTGTTATTGTACTTTAATTTTTTTTTTTACAACATAATTATTCTACATGTTTATACAAAGCAATACACAAAGATAGGTACATATCTATAGTGAAAATAAATGCATTGCATATGGTGCTTATGTGGGGAAGAGCCAATTCTTGAGTAGTTTTCTGAAGATACGGTGCCTGTCGGTGGATCTTTTTTATGTTTTTATTTTATTTTTTTTAATTTATTTTTATTAGCATTTTGTTAACCAAAGTAAAATACAAACCAGTGGCATTCAGTACATAGTAGCATAGCACAGCGTTATTTATCAGCAGAATAGTAAAAGAGAAGAACCAGCAGCAATCATGACAGTTTCAGTAGCATTTCCTCATTAAGATAGCCCCACTGGGAATTCGTTGTGAGTATTAGACCACACACTAATGCTTCATGCTCTTGGCCTCATGTCACACACATACAGTTTCATAGGGGATAATCAACCTATGTGACCTTTACCTCTGCTCCCTGTCACAGAAAGTGGCTTCCGTAGCTCGAGCCTCTTCTATGGCTGGATCCTAGGTCCCCCCCCGACCCCATTCCTGTTGGTGGATCTTATGTTGGGGGGTAAAGAGTTCCATAGTTTGGCTGCTTGAACAGAGAAGGATGTGCCACCCATGGTTTTTTTCTTGTATCTTGGGATTTTGAGGCGAGGTGCCCCTTTAGAGCGGAGGTTCCTTTGTTGAATGTGTTTGGTGATTTTATTCCTGATGAAGAGTGGTCCCATTCCATGTATTGCTTTGTGGGTGATACAAAGGAGCTTGAACGTGAATCTTCTGGCAACCGGTAACCAATGCAGGGCTTTCAAGGCAGGTGAGATGTGGTCTCGCGGTTTGATATGCAAGAGTAGTCTGGCAGCCGAGTTCTGAATCCGTTGTAGTCTTTTCATGGTTGTTAAAGGTGATCCGTGGTAGAGGCTATTGGCGTAATCGAGTTTGGACAGAACAAGGGAGATGGTAGCTTGGACCTTGTGTGGAAATCCCAAATGAGGGAAAATTCGTTGCAGCGTTTTTATAGTGACAAAGCTTGATCTTGCTAGTTTGTCCACTTGGGCATTCATCGATAGCTTGGAGTCCATGGTCATTCCGAGGTTTCTTACTTCCTTCGATACGTTAGGCGGTGATCCCAGTTCATCAGGCTTGGCGGCAAGCGGGTCATAATGTTTCCAAACGCCACACGTGAGTATTTCCGTTTTGGAAGCATTCAGTTTGAGGTGGCTCCAAGTCATCCACTGATCCACGGCTCTGAGGCAACTGAAAATTGGGGATTTTCCAATGTCTTTGGGGCATTCCAGCTGAAGGAGTATTTGCGTGTCATCTGCATAGTTATAGCACGTGAGGTGAAATTGATTGATCAGTACCGGTAATGACTTCATGTAGATGTTGAAAAGCATGGGCGAGATGATAGAGCCTTGAGGGACCCCTGCTTTCGTGGAGTATGGTTTGGACGAGAAAGGTGGGGTATGGATGACATTAGTTCTGTTTTGAAGGTAGGACGCGATCCAGTCTAGAGCAGTTCCCTCTATGCCGGCTTCATAGAGTCTTTGTTTCAGAGTGTCATGGTCAACCGTGTCAAAGGCAGCCGAGAGGTCCAAGAGGAGTTGCGCAGCAACCCCTTTGCGGTCTACTGTATTCTTCAGGTCATCCCAGATGGCAAGGAGGGCATATTCAGTGCCTCTTCCCGGACGGAATCCTGTTTGGAAGTCTGAAAGTATGTCATTCTCTTCAATGAATTGTGACATCTGGGCGAACGCTGCTCTTTCTATCAGTTTGCCCAGGAAAGGTCCATTTGAAATGGGTCTGTAGTTGTCAGGGTTCAGCGGGTCCAAGTTTTTTTTCTTCAGTAAAGGGTGAATGTGTGACTTTTTGAGTTCTTCTGGAAATATTCCGGTAGTTAAGGAATCATTGATGATTCTTCTTACTGGAGTGGCAGCAGAGGTTGTTAAAAGAATTGTCTTGAAAGTTTGTGGTGGACACGGGTCAGAAGGGCTGCCGGCAGGCCTGCTTGCTTTGACCAGGTCCATAAATTCATCGTGAGATGTGTTGGAAGGAACGGAGAGGCTGGGTTAGAGTATTCTTGGATTGTTGTTTTGTACAAGGGTTAGTGCTGGTGCTTTGTTTCCGTTTTAAGTATGAGTCCAATGTGTCTGCTTTGTCTGTGTAATGAATTGCCAGTTTGTCTGTGAAATCTTGAGTAACAGGATGAGTTACTTCTAGGCAATTTGGTTTGCGAAATTCATTGAGTATTTTATAGAATTCTTTATTTGCACATTTAGCATTTGGAATTCTGTCTGAATAGTACCTTTTCTTAGCTTTTTTGATAGCTGACTTGTATAATCTGTTAATTTTCTGTAGGTGAAGTTTGTCTTGTTTGGCGTTTGTTTTATGTCTTTTATCTCTGTTTCTCCAAGGCGCTTTTTTTCTTTTGTTCTGTTGTGTGGTTTTGAGTGGTATCAGGATGTCAAAAGCTTCCTGTAGCCACTCATAGTTTTTGAACAGAATTTGTTTCCAGATTTGTACTGGATGTTAGTTGTGTTTCTAAGTGTTCCAAATTGAGTTTGTTCCACGGCCGATAGGTGGATGGATGTAAGGTAGTTTTAGGTGAGTCGCTTAGTGTTGTTTTATGTTGGAAAGCAAGCAAGTGGTGGTCTGACCATGTGACCGGAGTTATAGTTTGAAAGGTAACTAGTTCGGTATTAGCAAAAATGACATCTAGGTTATGTCCAGCGGTGTGTGTGGGTTTGTGGACAATCCGATGCAGGTTCAGTGCGTCTAGGCCAGTGATTATTGTTTTTGGATGGGTCATATTGGGTTTGTCAAACTAAATGTTGAGGTCACCCAGAAGGCATAGGTTGGAGTGTATTGTTATCAGGTTTGAAACTGTGTCCAGAAGTGCGCCTGGGAATGTCGCCTTGCTAGGTGGAAGTTTGTAAAGGAGCAGGAAGTTACAAGAGGAAGACGGTGTAGGATTGCATTTGGTGAGAAGAGCCTCACAATTCTTTATGGTGATGTCGTCAACTTTAGTGATATGTAATGTTTGCCTGAACACAACAGCTAGACCACCTCCTGTTTTGCCTATACGATTTTGGGTGATCGTTTAATAGTCTAGAGGAACGGCTTCATGCAGGACTGGAGCCATATCATCTCCCAACCATGATTCAGTTATGAATAGTATGTCTGGTTTTGCATCTGTGAGAAGGTCGTAGATGTGATGTTTGTTTTTAGAGGGGGATCGAGCATTTATTAGTAGACAGTTTAGAGTATGGGCTTTGGTGATAGTGAGACTTTGTTTTGTAGAAGAGTGATCAGTATTGTGTGGGTTTGTAGCAGGTGTGTTTTTAGTGCCGGCATTAGCTGTATTAGGATAGCAATCGTGTAGCTGTTCTGTATCATGGTCCTCATCCAGCATGCTAAGAAGGCATTTTGATGGGTCTGTGTGTGTATGTGGTGGAGAAGGTGTTTGAGAGTGAGTTGGTGTGCGGTGTTGTTTTCGTGGTGTAACATTGTTGTGCAGTAGACATGGGGAAGCGAAGTTGTGAGGTGTGGCACGTCGCTTATATTGTTTGCGTGCGTTTAGGGCGGAAGGTGTATGAGTCAGGGGTGGTGGTGCAGCATGTGGGTCATGTAGTAAGTTTCTAAATTGTCCAATGGATGAGAGGCGGTTAGAAGAGAGTTGCTGTTGATCCAGCGCTATCAATAACATTTCTTCTCCTATATGTCTTTGGACGTCCAGGTGCAAATATCCCTCTTAAACACAACTATATCCATATGACGGTGGGGCCCATAACACCGCATATACATTCACTCACTTCATTTATTCCCTGGATTTCATCCGTTCTTACCTAGGAGAAAACAGTTAATGATTTGCTGGAAGGAGACGGGATACCTTATTATAAAACCGACATAATACTTCTCAAGCTCTAAGGTATTCCGCTCATTGGTCGATGGACCAACTAGTAGGAATCAGTTGATGGTGATTAAGACCAGCTCAATCACTATAAACCTTTAAACATTTACATTTATCATTGAGCTAAAGAACCACTGACTCATTGTTTTTAAAGATAATAAAGTTTATATAAAGTTTAGAAGCATGAATAAGTTTCAAATTTGTTATTCAGGTTATTACATTTAGCATTATTATAAGAATAAATTGAAATTGCAATGCATACCTATTAGATGGAAAAATAAAGTTCGTCACAGCAAGAACTCCCGAAGGATCTATCTATCTGTCCTGGAAAACACGCCTTCTCGTTCCTTTCCCTTTTAGTATTTTAAGAATAAAAGTCTAATAGTTTAAATGGAAAAATCTATTAGGATTAAAAAGGTTCTCCAATAGCAGCGTCTCATGCTCAATCAAAAATATAAAATAGCAGCCGCAGCATCAGTTCGTAAAAACGGCAGCGTTGAAAACTGCATCAATAGCAGCTAGCAGCAACAGCAGCAGCAACAGCCCCCTCCCCTCCAAGAGTAGGTCTTCTTATACCCTAATACTAGCTTACTAAGTGAAAATGTTACATCTTTATGGCGAGATTCTCTCTAATTGGTCCATTCGGGTCAGTATACATCTCATTATGAATATCCTTGTTTCAACCAGTTCTTTGTGGCAAGTTCATACTTTTGTCGTTTCTCACGGGTTCATGACATTACCCCTTAGTTCATAGATTTCAAACTGTATCCTTTTCTGATACTTTTCAGTCGATTAGTTTATTGTCCATTCATTTATTCACTGCGACTTCTCACGCTTTTCGCTGTCTTGCTTTGGCACACGTTTATGCGATAAGGTCATCACAGCCTTGACCACGCTTCCATCCTAAGCTTTTGGAATGATCACATGATCCCTCTTGTTCACAGCTTTTCTCTCTTTCGTAACCCCTCTCGCGCCTGCGTACTCTAACTCATGGCGGCCATTTTATTTCGCTGCTCAACAGGCCTAAGTGCACTATTATAAAGATAAACAAAACATAGTTAAGAATAAAGAATATAAGCCTTTTCGTTTCCCTCCCGTCATTCTACGTACCCCAATTAGGTATTACCTAGCAAAAGCGACATATAAAGCTATTCCTTACTTACCAAAGCTTCTTTTGCCACTACACAGCTTATTTCCAAGCACAAATCATGCATTTATTATTCTAATTAGTACGCAATTGTCAGACTTATGTTATCCACGTTAACAATTGTAAGTAAATTAGTTTGCACATATATAGCGTGTTACCTTTAACCCTTTACATGTAACATACATGGTTGGTTATTCACTAAGACGAACCTGTGTGTTAATTTATTTAACGTAAATATTAGGAGGTTAAAAAAATTTAATTTACCCTGCTCCATCACTGTGTTGCTGTATCTGTGTTAGGTGTGGTGGAAGAGAGAAAGTTTGGCATTGGAGTTTGTTCCTTTGTGTGGTTTGAAAGGTGGGTGTATGTTTGTATTTTGTGATGGTAAGAATTATGAGGTGTTGCGCTTCGAATATCTTGTTGTGCTGGTGTGTGTGATACGTTTTGTTTTTGAGGAGTAGTGAAAAGGGGTGCTGGTGTATTTGTTTCATGCAATGGATTTGTTTGTATAGTATTGTTTGTGAGAGGAGGTTGTAAGGTAGAGGGGTGGTGATGTGTTTGAGTAGAGTGTATGTTGTGTGTAGGAGGTAATGAAGTAGAGTCAAGAGTGTTTGTCTTAGACTGGTTTGTTGCAATAGTTAAAAAGTATGGTGTCATGCAGTGTATGTGTTGTGTGTTTGTGTTATTATGGTAGAAGGAAGAGGAGGGTGTTGGTTGGAAAAATGATAAAAGGCTGATATATATGTTAGTCATGAAAGGTGGTCTGTTAGGTGTAATTAGAGCAGGGAGCGTGTGTCTGGATGGGATGGGATGTAGTTATGTATTGTGTTGAATGGCATTGTGTTAGTGATGAGTGGATTGGTTAGTGGTCTAGGATAGAGTTGTGTATTGTTTGTAGGTGATGGTGGGGATGTGTGGTAGTTGGGATAGAAGGGTGTATAGATGTGGTTTGGTTGGGTTTGTGGTGTATGCTGGGACATTGATTTGTGCATAGGGTTGTGTGTGGTGTACATTTGGTGTGAGTGTTTTACTATGTTTGTGGATGGTGTGGGCTGGGTATTACTGTATGGGAAAATGGGCAGCATTTCTGGCCCTAGTCCCGACCAGTCTTGAACAGGCTTAAACAGGCAGCTACCCTTGTCCTCTCCGCCCTTAGCCTCTCCGCCCGGGCTGAGACGCCCTAAGCCTTGGCCTTTTATAGCCCTATTAATCAGGCGACCCCTTCAGCCAATGGGAGCCCTAGCCCTATCCAATCACAACACCAGCCCTAATATCCAGAACCAATAGGAAACCAGGACCTTACATCCAATCCGAGCCCTAGTCCAAGCACTCAATCAGGTTCAAAAACCCTAATCTCAATGTCCAATAGAGGCCCTAGCAGTAGTCCCAACCCTAATCCCAGCAACCAATGACACAGGAAGCCCTAGTTCCTACTTCCAATAGAAAGCCTAACCCTACTCTTAGTCCCACACCTAGTCCAGCAATCAATCACACCAGAAGCCCTAATCGCTACTTCCAATTAAAGGCCTAAACCTTCCCCTAGTGCCAACCCTAGTCCCAACAACCAATCGCACAGGAAGCCCTAGTCCCTACTTCCAATAGAAAGCCTAACCCTAGCCCTACATTGATTGAGTCACAGACCCAGAAACCAATGAGAACCCTCAAAATACCCAACCAATCAGGACACTAACCCTAATCCTATAGAAACACCAGATACAACCACCAATCAGTGCACACATGTACCACCCAATAACAGACTATATAAAGTCCCAGCAACTTCAGACAAGGTTTGCTGGCCAGGGAGTTGGAAGCTGCTCCTCTATTCACAAATCTCCTAGGAGACAGACAGGCTCAATCCACACTTTGGACTTCTGCAGGTAAGGGCCTAACAAACTGTCCTCTAACAATACTGTTTGTATCAAAACTTTACTCACTCTCCTAGCCAAAAAACGAAATGCACAGTCCCTATTAAACAAACTTTAAACCGCTCACAGCAGATTACTGCTGTCTCAGAGCAGCATCTGATGTAGAATATCCCTGTTGCTGGGGGAGGGGGGGGGGGCACTGCTTAACATACAGGTCTTAGCACAGAACAAAGGAGTGTTTGGACTGCAAATCCCACAATTCAACAGGTTAAATGGAAGCAGTCACGGGCAGGGAAAACCACAAGTTTAAGCACAAAACAGGTGATAAATTATGCAATCACGGGCAGGTTAAAACTACAATTTTACACTAACAACCACAGGCAAAGACAGTTAAAGAAATTAAAAAAGAAAAAAATAAAGAAAAGATGATGCAATCACGGGTAGGGAAAATCGCTTTTTAACTTTTTAGGAAAGAGACCACTAGTCTGCCTCCTTACCACTTCCTGGACTCTGCAATCTGGGGCACAGGTAGGCTGCAACTCACAAGATGGAGGAAAATGATTTGGGGTGCACCCAGCAAAGCCTTAAGGGGCCTGGGCAGGTGTGAGAGGAGGGCTCAGGGTTCCCTGGGGGCTGGGGAAACCAGTCAGCAGTCCTAGGTTTGCTGGCCTGGTGGTGGGGCTGGGACTGGGGAGCTGCTCCTCTATTCAGAAATCTTCTAGGAGACAGACAGGCTCAATCCACACTTTTGACTTCTGCAGGTAAGGGCCTAACAAACTGTCCTCTAACAATACTGTTTGTATAAAAACATTACTCGCTCTCCTAGCCAAAAAACGAAATGCACAGTCCCTATTAAACACAGTTTAAACAGCTCACAGCAGATTATTGAGCTGGTTGGAGTAATCTAGAATGGAGCTGGTGGTAGGAGTAGAGGAGGTTGGGGGTAACTGGGTTCTGTAACTTGCAAGTAGGTTGACTATCATGTTGGGAGAGAACTGGTGTGAATTTTGTGGAGTGAGGTAAACTACTCCTTGGCATTGAGCACCGGGGATATAGTGTCTTTAGTTGGGGGGGGGGGGGGAAGGGGGAGAGTCTAAGAGAGAAGATAGTCTAAAGCTTAGCTAGATTATCGTCTCATTGAGCTGAGAAAGTTTCGAGTTAAGGAGATCTTGTTTGTGTTGTAGGGGATGGGTTATGTCAGTAAGGGAATAGGGGAGTGGAGTTTAAAGGGTAGGTGGGAGGATGTGTGGTGTGAAGTGTTGGTGTGTGGGAGGAGGTTACGTTGTGTGGGTGAGCGAGGATGAGAGAAGTGTAAGGTGCAGTATAGGGGAGCCACGGGAAGTGAATTGTGTTGTGTGTGGCCTAAGTGTGGTTGCAGAAGGTCTTCTTAATGGTGGTAGTTTAGGGAAGTGGGAATGGTTGGCAGTTGCTGTGTGCCGGTGTTGTGTGATGAGAAGGAGTAAAGTGAGCAACAGAAGGAGATTTGTAGTCCAAGTGAGTGATTTGGATATGTGGGAGGAGAGTTCTTGTGTAACAGTGAGGTGGGGAAGGAAGTACGGTAGTGTGAGCAGGAGTCATCAGATGAGGTGGTGTATAATGTGAAAGATCTTAGGGATTGTAGCCAGGGGGTGATGGTGTTGAAGGGGGTAGAAGGCGCTAACCTGCTCTGGGTCAATGATGTGTGTAGAAGTTCGTAATATGTGAGAGGAGTGGGGTTTTGTCATTGGGGTGGATTCCATGCATGTGTGAGGAAGGTGAGTGGAATTGTGAATTGTCATAATTTTGGGGGGGTGTAGAGGACTGTAGGAAGGTAGGATCATTCTAGCATGGGTACCCCCAGTTTTTGCCTGGTGTTGCTCTGTTTTCTGACTAGTCTGACTGGGATCATGCTAATCGGGACCCCATCACTGTGCTTCCTCCCTAAAATTGACAATGGTAAGTACTTTGGTACCTTCCCAATTGGCTTCTGGTGTACCCAAGTAAGTCCCTAGCATATGGTACTAAGGTACCCAGGGCATAGGTACACTAGGGGGTCTCCCATGGGCTGCAGCATGTATTATGCCACCCATGAGAGACCACTCAAACTGTGACTACAGGCCTGCCATTGCAGCCTGTGTAAGTTGGTGCTAGCACCACTTGCAACAGATATACTTTTCCTTATATCTGAGGACACTGCACTTAAAACCTGTAAGTCACCCCTATGGCAGGCTCTTCAGTCCTGAGGGCAGGGTGCTTGGTTACAAGTGTGAGTGTGCCCCTACATGAGCAGGGCCCCTCTGCAAACCCCAGAGTCGATTCTCCAGGTTTTGTAAGTGCGGTCAGCCATTTAATACATATAGTGGACATCAAGTCCAATACGAGATGTCTAACTATATATGGGCTGCACAGAAACCGGTCATGTTTGGTATCAAACATGTTGGAATCCTACCTCAACACCGATTCTAGTGTTGGATGTAGGATTCCATGTACTGAGGGGCTCCCCTAGGGTACCCCCCTGTATTCCCAGTACCAGCCTTTTAGGGTCTAACAGCAAGCTAGTGCTGCTGCCGGCCACAGACACGATTCTGCCCTCCGGCTGCTGAGCTGAGCTCGAGCAGGGAAAGGTAGAACAATAGGTTTCCTGTCACAGGGAGGTGTGACCACCTTGCAGACAGGACTTAGTGTATTGGGATAGGGTGGGGGCGCTTGCCAGCACCACCAGACTGCTTTGAAGGGCACATTTGGTGCCCTCCTTGCATACTCCAGTTGAAACCAGTTCAGGGAGATGTTGGCTCCCACTCTGGCGCTAAACTGGACATGGGAGTATCCTCCCTCTGTCCAGCCCCTCCTCTGGGAGGGACCCCTGAATTGTCCCAACCCTTTCCTTTGGGTACTTAAGGGCTTACCTGTGGGTGGCTCTTCACATCCGTCATGGGACAAGATTCAGATCCGAAACCACTTCTACTTCTACCGTCTGGGCACTTTGGACTTTGCTTTGGGAACCGAGACTGCATCTGCGAAGACTCCTGCTGCTCCTGGTCTCGTCGTCCTGCCAGTCTTCTGCGTCGTCTGTGCCTGTGCTTCATCCAGGTTCTTCTCCAGGCCTGTGGGTATCGAAGACACCCGAAGGAATATCTCCCTTGGAGTGAAGGAGTCACTCCCCTGCATCTGCAGGCACCGCAACTAAGCTGACCGGTCTGCTGCTCCTGACGTCCTCCGGACTTCAAAAGGCCCAGTAACACAGGTGGTGGTTCTGCAACTCCTTCAAAGCCTGCACTGTCTTCTCACCGAGTTGACTTGCATTGAGTACACCGCTGTGTTTCCACTCTGCACATGGCCTCCGTGGGGTTCCTGGGTACTTACCTTGGGTCCCCAGCTTTTCTAAGTCTTCTGGGTCAAGGCTCGACTTTGGTCGCGGTTCGCATTCCACTTTATTAGTATCTGGTTTGGTCTTCCCCCCTGGAGACCACTGTGTATTTGTGCTACTTAACTGTTCTCCTTTTGAAATATTGTTTGTATTGTGTTTATATCACCGGGGAGGAGCTATACCAATGTGTTAGTGAGTGTGTATAATAAATATAACTATTTTTATAACTACACTCTGTGGTTCTTTTTCGTTTAACCTACACTACATGATTAGTACTGGTAAAACAAGCTGCTTAACACTTCCTCTGGACTAAGCCTGAAGGCTGCTCTCCACAGCTACCACGTGGAGAGCTTTCTATGTTTGTCTAAGACCACTAAAATCACCACAAGGACTGACTGGATTAGTGCAGGGTTCTTCACTTAAATAAATGTGCACCATATACTAAGCCAGCCTCCTACAAGGATGTTAGGTGGTATGTTTGGGAGGGTAAGAGCATCCTGTTAGGAGATGGTATCATGACCCCCGAGTGCGTATCAGTGGGGTTGTTGAAGTGTGGGTTGAGTTAAGCATGTGGGGTCAGCTGTCCTGTTAGGGGGAGAGTCAGAGGAAGCTTGTGATAGGGCATTGTGCAAGAGTGTGAATGTGTGGTCAGATAATCAAAGGTATAAATCTGTGGACTGGTTCAGTATCTTACCATTATTGTAGATGGAGAATAGTGATATTGTCATTGAATAGTGATGATTGTGAAATTTAAAGCATGCAGCAATGAGGAATGTTAGTAGAAGATGTAACATTGAGTTTCTTGTGGAAGAAGTTGAAGTAGGACGTAGAAGAGGTCTGTTTTAAGCTTCCTATTTCGGCCGCTGTGATATTGATTGGCAAAGAGGTTGTCTGAAAGTTCATCCATGGTGTTGTGTGTAAACATTTTAGCTAATGTTTTGAAGAGATTAGGGTGTACATGATCTTAAAGGAGTTGATTTCAGCATTTTCTATCTTGATAGGCACTGTGAGGGATTATGGCGAGGACATGGGTGGCTGAGGTGGGGTTAGTGACTCGGTGTCGTGAAAGGGCAAGGAGCGACAAGAAATTGCTAGTTTGTATCCTGGTGTTCACTTTCAGTATTCTGAACCTCTGGCTATCAAAAGAAATCTTGTGCACCCCTGACAGCAGCCCGCAGCAGGTACGAGTCTGCTGCTAAGTGTTTGGGGGGGCTTCGGGCACGGTCGTAGCACACCCACGGTCTATTGTTTTATTGATTGCTGTTGCCATTGCGAGAGCTGCATGTGTAGTATACACTGAGGTGCCTGGTTGGAGCCCCTCTGTGTTTTAGGTCTGCTGAGACCTTTTTGAAAATTATCCAGTGTGGCGTTTCAGTAGCTCAGGTCTTTGTAGAAGCATTCTACAAGTCGAAGTTCTACCAGTCTTAGTGACAAGGGCATTATAGAGGTCCATAACATCCCTCAGAAGGTGTGCAAGAGAAATGGGAACCATTCATCAAATTTCCCTCCACTGGCAGCTTTATGAGCAGTGTAGCAGCTAACTGGTCCCTTATTAAAACCTTGCACATAGAAAAAGAAAACAAGGCAGGGGATGTCAGAGAGCCTCTGTGGTGTTTAGGGTAGGGTGGAGGAAATGCCTGTGGAAGTAGCCCACGGGCCAGACGTAAATTGTACTTTGTGCTGTTGCAGATACAAATCTCAGGAAGAAAACTGAGCCATCCTTCACTAAGATTTTTGCCTTCAATACTAAGGCTGGAATCCTCTTTCTATTTCCATGACCGCCGCCAGTCCGAGCTCTCCGTGCTCTGTGCAGTATAGCTGGCAGTGTTCTGCAATCTCATAGCTAGCCGTGGCATGTCCAGTGTTCTTAGAAACAGTCAAAAGCCTCCCTCTTGCTGTAAAATGTGACAGAGTAGGGTTTTTAGTATTAAATCAATTTTTATTGGCAGACCACAAGGCAAGGCAAAACAGGACAATGGCGCCCACAACCCAGCGGGCCGGCTAGCGTCTGGTCAGAACATGACAACGAGACAATGAATGGAAGCATTCAGACTGATAGTTAACACAGCATGTCGCCTACAACCCAGAAAGGGCCGGCCACGCACTTGTGGAAAGAAAAGAGGGGGGGGGGAGTCGGCAACCCGCTTCACTACGAATGGGAAGCTACAAGGACCAGTGAGCTGCCAGGCCCGGGAGCAGCAGTGGCCAACAGCCTGTGACAGATCGCAGCTAAATAGTGGTTCTGCTTTTAACAAAGTACAAAGAACAACAGAAGAAAGAAAGCAAACCCCTTCCCACCCCCTCCCACCCTCCCCAGTGAGCAAGAAACCAAACAAAAAAAAGGGAAGAGTCCGGCCTGTGGGCGCTGTTGGATGCGGGACTCTACTAGTCCGAAGGGTTTGGAAGTCCAGCGGGGAGTTACCCTATTAGGCAGCAGCATTGTCCTCAGGGATCAGTTTCAGGATCCGGAGATAACTGGGAAAGGTCAGTTCCCGGAATTCAGTGGAGAGGATGGCTATGAAGGGGGCCCAAATCTTGGCGTATTCTGCGCAGTTCCCCAAAACAGCCATCGGGAGCCGCTCCATACCTAAAAGATACCAGAGTTGATGCAACCATTGCGTGTGATCCGGGGTCCTATCTGATTTCCACCCAGCCAGAATCACCCGGTGAGCGGCATTCAGTGCAAGCGCTATCTGTCTCCCTCTAATAGAGCGCAGGGGAAAGGTCAGCGCATTAGGTAATCCTAGGAGGGTGTAAGCCGGAAGCCTGGGGATGGTGGTGTGGAAGGCCTTATCAATGTCATCCAGTATTCTCTCCCAGTATCGCGTGAGCTTTGGGCAGTGCCACAACAGGTGAAGGAGGGTACCAGGGCTACCGCAACCGCTCCAGCAGAGGCCGTCACAGCGAGAATGCCACTTAGCTAGGCGGGCTGGGGTATAGTACCAGTAGGACGCAATCTTAAAGGCAGTTTCAGCATGACCCATGGAGTGTGCCGTGTGATGAGACCTATAGAAGATATCCTCCCATTCTTTATCGGACAGTGTGCGCCCCAGTTCCGCCTCCCATCGTCTCTGCCCTGCTGTGCGGACTTTCCGGGTACCTTGTGTGAGGAAGGAGTATATTTCAGAAATAAGCCCATGATCGTCCTTTTTACTAGTGAGCCATTTCTCGAACGGCTTCATTGGTCGGTGAGCCAAGGGGCGCGTGGCGGCGCCTGAGATCCAGTGCGTCATTTGAGACTGTAGGAAGAGATCAGAGCCGGGGAGGCCATAGTCCTCCTGCAGGTCCTTAAAGGGTATGAGACCCTGGATGTCGAAGAGATGCCCAAGACGCTTGCAACCACCCTCCAACCAGCGAGTCGCGATCCTCTTATCCATCCCAGACGGGAAGGCAGGGTTTGAGAAAATCGGGGTCATTGGTGAGGGAAACGTAGTGAAGTTAGCTCGTAGAGAGACCCTGTCCCAAACAAGCATTGTGGGACGAGTAACTGGCGAGGAGTAGAGCCCCCAGGCGCGGGCGGATCTCGGAAGCCAGGCATCACGCCAGATGTGATGGCCCGCCACCGTCTGATCCATGAAGACCCAGTATTTCTCGGTCATAGGACGATTCCATTCCACTAGGAACCGTAGGAGTGAAGGTTGGAAGTAGCGGGGGATGTTAGGGAAGGCGAGACCGCCCTCCTTCTTAGGGCGTTGTAGCAAAGTCTTGTGCAGACGAGGAGAAATCGGACCCCACACGAAACGCTCGATCGCGGTCTGAATATGGCGAAGCGAATGTGGCGGAGGCTCCAAGGGGAGCGTTTGAAACAGATACATGGCCCGCGGCAATACGTTCATTTTAACAGCAGACAGCCTTCCAAACCACGTCAAAGGCAGGCGCCGCCAGCGGGCCAAGTCGGCACGGATGCGAGATAGAAGGGTTGCATAATTCACTTCCCCCGTTTTTGCGAGACTTTTGTGGAGGACCAGACCTAGATATGTAAGCCCGTGCGACACCCAGTCAAAGGCGAAGCTGGCCCGTAAGGCATCGACCGTTGGCTGGGCCGCGGTGAGGTTGAGAACTTGAGATTTCTGCATATTAATTTTAAAGCCAGAGACCTGGCTGAAGGTCCGTAGGTCATCCACAATAGCCGGCAGTGATGTCAATGGGTGAGCCACCGAGAAGATGACGTCATCAGCGTAGAGGCTAATGAGATGGCTGTCCAATCCGAACGGAACACCGTGCGCCAGGGGGTTATCCCGAAGCTGTTGAGCGAAGGGCTCCATATAAAGGGCGAAGAGCAAAGGGGAGAGGGGGCATCCCTGCCGAGTCCCCCTCTCCACCGCAAAGCCGTCTGAAAGCAAGCCATTGATCCGAACAGCTGCTGTGGGAGCACTATAAATGCTCGCAATCCACTGTCGGAACCTGTGCCCCAACCCGAAACGCTCAAGAGTAGCAAATAAATAAGGCCAGTGCACACGGTCGAAGGCCTTTTCCGCGTCGACCGCTAGCAGCCGGGCTTCTTCTTTGGACCGTTGCACCTTGTCAATTAAGTGGCAGAGTCGTTTGGTGTTGTCCCACATTGCCGACCCGGGATGAAGCCGGATTGGTCCGGGTCGACCAAACCCGGCATTCGAGAGTTCAACCTGTAAGCCAGGATGCTAGAGAACAGCTTCGCGTCAAGATTCAGTAGGGAGATCGGGCGATAGGAACTACAAAGCTCCTGGTCTTTCGCCGGCTTGGGGATGACCGAGATAGAAGCCTGTAACATTGAGGCTGTAAGGGACCCTGTGTCAGCGAAGGAATTGAACAAACGGGTGAGCAGTGGGGCAAGTTCGACACAGAAAGTTTTATAAAAGATAGCGCTGAAGCCTTCAGGGCCCGGAGCCTTCATGACCTTCAGCCGGGCGATAGCAGAGATCACCTCCTCGATACGGATAGGGGCCGCCAGGGCCTCCGCCTCGCCCGGCGGGAGAGCAGTGGCCGCCGCTTCCCGAAGGAACTCAGTGGGATCCGCCAGTAGAGAAGAGTCCGCAGTATAGAGGGTTTTGTAAAAAAAAAAAGCGGAAGGCCGCCAGTATTCCGGCATCGTCCGTGATCGCCGAACCGTTCTCTCCCCGTATCACTGTGATAGCCTGCGCAGCGCGCTGACTGCGCAGGCAATGAGCCAACATACGGCCCCCTTTATTAGAGCCCACGTAGTATTTGTGCTTCAGTCGGACCACAGCGTGCTCAGCCCGATCAAGGTCGAGACGCCGAAGCTGAAGGCGTTCCTTTTCTAGTTGCCTCCAAATTCTAGGAGCGCCAGTGCGTTTGTGGATAGCCTCCAGTTCCCTAACCTTAGCCTCCAATTCCGCGCGCTTAGTCTGTCTGGTCTTGTTCTCATAAGCCGCTTTGGCAATGAGCGCCGCCCTCGCAACCAATTTAAGTGCCTCTTACACCGAGGATAGCGGCGTAGAGCCCACGTCGTTAATCGCTAAATAGTCGGTCAGGCAGCGCCTAATGTCGTCCACCACAGCCGGGGATCGAAGCAGAGCATCTCGCGCCAGTGTGAAGTGGGGGAAGACCGCGCAACAGGAAAGCGCATGGTCAAAGTAATGTGTGCGTGATCAGACAGGGAGCGGGCCTCAATGGTGGAGTCCGTGATGCAAGCCCAAGCGACAGAGGTAACAAGGAAGTGGTCAAGGCGGGCATAGGTCTTGTGGGCTGCTGAGTAATACGAAAAGTCCCGCTCGTAGGGTGTAAGCAGCGCCAGGCGTCCCGAATCCCAGCATTGTGCAGCCAGTCGCCACCACCCACCGATAGGGCTCCCGCACCCCTGTCCGCGAGCCTGAACGGTCCAGCCCAGCATCCATCACCAAGTTGAGGTCGCCCCCCACCACCACCGTAGAGTCGAGTGTGTGGAGAACATCAGCATAGGCATCCAGTAGGAATTTCTACGGTCTTTCGTTTGGGGAGTAAATAGATGCGACAGTGAAGTGAGAGTGACCCATACAAAAACGCAGCGCTAGTAGTCGCCCCTTGATCACAGCGATGGGACCCACCACCGAACCCCTGAAGCGTTTGGAGAGTAGGATAGCCACACCCCCCCCCCCTGCTTACTATTCCCAGAGGACCAAAATTGCAAGGGAAAGTGGGTATGGCGCATGCGATGTGTGTCACTATGAAGCAAGTGGGTTTCTTGAAGAAGACATACATCACCCCCCCCCCCCCTCCCCCCGAGTGCTCAAGCAGGTAAAGGACCGCTTTCCGTTTGGTGGGGTTATTAAGACCCCGGGCATTAAAGCTAACAATCTTGAGTTCCATCTGTAAGGGACGGACCAACTAGTGCAACCGTTAAAGCCCCGGTTGACATACTGGAGGGCAAAGCTGGAAGAGTGGACTCAGGAAGGAGGAGGACAGACCTCGCCGGACAAGCGTAAGTGCAAAGGAAAAAAAGGTTCACTGGAGAGAGAACACTCCCTATCCCAAAAGGAAAAAGCAGCCCCAAAAACAACCGAATGATAATCATCCCAAACACAGGAAGACCAGCCCAGAAGTGGCCAGCGCGAGAAGAGAGAACATTGATAACCCCAACAAGTAGACATAAAAAAATAACCCAGAAGAACTCAACCCCATAAAGGGACATTAGACATAAGTCCGTCTGCAGAGAAAAACCAAAGGGGTCCGGGCCCCCGGCGGCAGACCATCGAACAGAGTACCTGGAGCACCAAGGACTGTAGAAGGGCATTCCGCAGAGCGAAGAAAGATAATCGTCAAAGGAGCCCCTCCAGCCTCACTCCCTGACATCCATCCCCGGATGCGTAACTGGAGTGCTCTAGGGGAACACGTACGGTCGTGGGGTTGCGAGAGAGAGATCACCGCCTCCCGCTCCTTCGCCATCTCCTCCGGATCTGGTTTCGCAGAGGCCTTCGGTTTCCCAACAGTGTGCCATTGTGAAAGTCTTCGTGCCGCCCGGCCTTTGGGACTCTCCCTCTGCCCGGTGTCCGCTGCGTTGTCCAGTCCCAGCAAATCAAGAGCCTCGGCGAGAGAGCGGATCTGGTGCAATTTCCCTTGATGCTTGAATATGATGCGAAAGGGATGGCCCCACGAATAGGGAATTCCATTATCGCGGAGGTAGGAGGTGACCACTCGGAATTCCCTCAGTTTGGTGAGTGTGGACGCTGCAAGATCCTGGAAGAGGGCCGGAGAGTGCCCCTGGAACTGGATCGGTTGGGCCGCTCGAGCCTTGCGTAGGATCTGCTCCTTGAGCTGAAAGTCATGTACGCAGACGAGCACATCTGGTGAGGGGGCCTTCCCTCCTCTGGGCAGGCCCACGCGATGCACCCTGTCCATCTGAATTTCTTGTGGGCCGTCATCTCCTAAGATCTGCCGAAAGAGAGCCAGGACATAGGATCGCAGGTCATCACCCTACGCTCGCCATGGGATCGCTCGAATGCGGATATTATTCCTTCGTGAGCGATTCTTCAGGTCCTCTGCGTGGGCCTGGAGGTCCAAATTTTGATCCCGCAGCCGGAGTACTTCTTGTTGTAGCTGGTGCAGGTCCTCCTCTCGGCGTAGCTCGTGCTCCTCGAGATCGGCCACTCTCTCTCCTACTTCATCTACGTCTCGCCGGACTTCTTTGAGATCAGCCGAGAGTTGTCCCTTCAAATCCATTATGTCCTCTTTGATGCCGGAGAATAGCTCCATCATGAAGGCTTTCGTGGCCGGTCCATCCGCTCCATCCAAGTGCTCCGGTTGCCCCGAATCCCGGGGTGGTGCGGTTGCTGTGTCAGTGCCAGTTGTCTGCTTTAGTAGCAAGTCCTTGAGGGTCTTCTCCCTCTTCGCTCGGGCTGATGCCATGTTGCAGCGCTGGGTTCGCGGAAGTGGTTACAAAAAGACCGCTAGGATGGCGTCCAGCAACACTCCAGACCCTGGGGTGCAACAATCTCGTGTCACAGGCCTGAGCCCGCGCCGGGGGACCACCGGGCCGTCAATCCGTCGCTGTAGGTCTGGACATGCGGGGGGAATGCTCCCAAGCTCACCAGTCGTCTTCAGTCAGGCTTCGTACTTCCAGGGCGATGCTCCTGATCCACGAGTCCCAGCACCCGCGTGGCAGAGCGGCATGGAGAGGAGCCCAGGAGCCTTTCGGCCGGTAGGCACGTGAGGGCCCAGTGGTGTTGCAGGCGGGAAAGTGGCTTGCGCAGCGCCCAGTCGCCGCTCCCAGCCCCCCTCCGGCAATAGGGCAGCTCTCCCTTCATCCAAGATAGCAGATTCTCAAAGTCCGTCTACCGACAGACGCTAGGGGCCCGGGAGGGGGCTCTCGATGACCCGCTGTGTTGTCCCCCATAAACAATGCCAGGTGCGTGATGTATCCGCTTGGCACCCGGGCCCTCCACCCCGGACAGACTTGAAGATGGCCGACGGGCCCTCCTTCACTGGCAATAGCGAAAGCCAAAGCAACACTCTCTCGGAGCTCAAACACTGTTGCAGATGCCCACTCCTGCTCTGGGCCAAACAATCCCTGGGGCCGGCCTCACCTTCGCGCTCTGTGCAGCTTACTTGGCAGTACCCAGGCTCAGCAGCTCCCGGATCGCGGGTCCAGTCCGCGCCGGAGGGGGGAGAAGATGGCGGGCGCTCCGAACATCCGCCGTGCTCCTCCACCGATCCACGATCTTGGTGGGGGGCAGGCTGCTATGGCGGGTAAATACTCCCCCCGGTATATCCGATATCCAGGCCCCGGTGGGGGGGGGGGGGCCAACAACAGGTCCTGGGCCCGGCGCTCTCCGGAGCGCGATCCCGGGCGGGACCAAGAGAAAGACAAAATGGCGGGTGCCCCACGGAGGTCCAGTCACGAAAGCGCTGCGCCCGCACACCGGGCGGTGTAAGCCAGCTACGGGCCCTCTCATGCCCTCCGGACCTCTCACCGGCTGTGCAAGGGCTCGGGGGCCCGTGTCAGCAGCTCTGTCCCGGGCAGATATCGAGGCCTTCTGGGTGCGCGGCAGCCGTTGTCTCCCTTGCCGCTCAGGGCCCTCGCAGGCCGAGCAGGAACGGGGCAGAGAGCGCTGCTACAGCCGCCAGTCACCCCCACACCGGCACCGGAGGAAGCGCCATAAAATTCCGGTCCCACATATTTGTTTTAGGGATCGGGGATGGTGCAATTGCAAAGATATGGGGTGGCGAGGCCGGAGGGACGAAAACCCACGTCCTACTGTGCCGCCATCTTGGCCACGCCTCCCAGAGTAGGGTTTTTGAGGCGCGCACACACTCTTCCTTCGCCTCAATAGGCCTTGGGGGCTGAGGGGCTGGAAGGAGTCCCCTGGCTATCTCCTTAATACCCCTGGAGCCTGAACATCACCTCTATCAATGCCGACAGGAGAGGCATAGCCTGATGATACAGCGGTGAGTGCTGAGGCCGATTAATGGTGTGCCCCATGCCAAACACCGATCATCCGGAGTGACTCGCTCCACTGTTGCCCGACTCCTTTCTGAGATGTGGCCGACAAGGAAATGGTCTCACCCCACAAGGCAACTGCAAAAAGGGGTCCACACTCCTCTCAAATTACCTCTATGTTCCGGTCGAGGCACGAAATGGAAGGGGGCCTTCCAAAGATTGTCCACACAGCGTAAGTGTAAACCAAGATTTATTCAAGTTGAAACACCAGAGATACAGTGCGGATCCAGGACACAGTCTTCCTTGCTCGGTCCTCCAACGACTCTTCGTCCTGGCTCCAGCAGGAATATAAAACACTAGGAGAGGCCCGTATTAAGAATGCCTCTTCACAAATGATGACAAAGTACCATAACAACATGGTCTGGAGAATACAAAAGAGCATGTGCATGAGAAATGTACTAAACATAACACATCTTTCCCCTTTATTAAAAGATACTACTCTAAATAGATACAACCGATAAATAAGAGCAAAAAAAAAACCCTTACACTTTATGCAAACATATACACCAACAGAGACCAATATCCAAAACATCATCACAGACAAAATCAGACATCCACTTAGGTTTAACACGAGTTCTTCTAATGCTATCTCTATCCTTATAGACAGCCTCTAGTACACACCCTGAACCACCACCTTTTCTACCACCACTCCTCCCTTCAACATCTTCTACATTTACAACATTGTCTTCCATTTGCGCACTTAAGTCCTCCTCACTACTGTCATTTTGTGTTCTAATGTGTTCACTATCCTCTATATAAGTACCTCTGTGGTCTAAACCAGCATTACTCTTATTCACCTGAACTAGCTCCTCATCCGGGTCATATATGGCATTTACACCTTTGTCATATTCTTCAAGTAATTTATAATCTCCTTTTAAAACTGCACTTCTTCTGAGAGTCCACACTTTCCCATCACTTAATTGGACAGCATTATATAAGACCTTAGTCCCCTTTAGCGGATCAGAGACCTGACTTTCACCCTTCATTACTTTGCAAGTTTTTTTAAAACTTTGACCCACATGCCTCCTTTATCGCCACATTCTCTGATCCTCTCTTAAGATCAAACATTTCTTTATATTTTTGGTGTTTTGCAAGAATGTTTTCCCTTCATCAGCTAACAGAGTAGTGTCCGATGTCTGCGACAATCATTCAGTTGATATTTCCAAAGCTTCATGAGTAGTAGACCTATAAATCCACAAGATCTTAAAAATATGAGCCTCCCGGTTTCCTCCATTCTTTGTAGTAGCTAGTTGTATTGCATTCTTCAGCACCCTGTTAAATCTCTTAATCATGCCGTTGCCACTAGGATTGTACAAAGAAGTAGCCCCATGCTTGACTCCTACTTCTGTAAAATATTCCTTTGCTAATTTTGACAAAAACTGTACCCCAATATCACTAATTATCTGCACTGGTAAGCCCTTATCCACAAGCACTTTATGAATAAACACCAGTACTTCCTCGGAATCCACTTTTTCCACCACTTTAATCACAGGCCACCTTGAGAACACGTCAGTAAGTGTAGTAATATACTTAGCAGGTGAGCCAATAGGCCCCATTATGTCTATAGCCACTGTGTGCCAGGGTTTCTTATGGAGAATAGGTTCACACATTTTGGGTCTTAAGGTCCTAAGAGATTTATCGGAGTTAGCACACCACACAACTTCTTACCATTCTCTCAGCACACATGTCCACACCTGGCCACCAGTACCATTTTTTTTATCCTTTGCTTTCACAATACCACCATGACCCTCATGACACAAATTAACAATTCTGGTTCTCAATGAGGTGGGGGGAATAATTCTAACCTCTCTATGAACGCTCCCTTGTATCACAGATAACTCACTTATTTCCCAAAAAACCTTCAAAATCTTTTGGAACAAGGTGTTTCTTGGGCCAACCATGTTCCACAAATTTGATGAGTTGCTCAAAATGTTTATGCAAGGAACATTGCTTTTTCCACTTCTTCTTTAAATGGTGCCATTCCCTGGTCATGGATTAACGCAATCTGAAAGTCATCCCAATCACTCTCCTGACATTCCAGCATGTCAGTAGGCATATGTGATGGGTAATCTTTTTTTACCTGGCACATATTCAACTGTGTAGATAAAATCCTGAAGCCTCATAGACATCCTTGATATTTATCAACAGTTGTCTTATGTTGCATAGTCTATTTGAAAACCCCTTTACAAATTTCAAATAGAATTCAGCTAGGCCAAGGAATGACCTCACTTCATCTTTGGTAGTTGGGTGTAGTGCATATTAGATGGCTTCCACCCATGATGATTTGGTGGTAGCACCTTCTCTGCATAAAGCATGGCCAAGGAATGTCACAGACTGCATCGCAAACTTGCACTTAGAATGCTCAACAGTCAAACCATTTCCTCCTCAAATACCTAGAACCTCCGCCAAAATCTTGTCATGTTCATGCCTGTCCTTACCAAACACTCGAATATCATCCAGGAAGCACTTGACATTCTTGTGTTCTCCAAAAAGTTGATGCATGAGTCTTTGAAAAATGGCAGCAGTTGATGCCAACCTGAAGGGCATCCTTTTGTATTGAAAGCACCCCATCAGGGTTATAAAAGCTGTATATGATGTACTCTCTTCACGCAACTGGATTTGGTGATAAGCTGCCGGGAGGTTGATCGTTGAGAGCCAACCTGCATTTTTCACTAGAGCCAATATTTCTGTGATCTTGCGAAGTGGACATTTATCCACCACAATATTTTTGTTCAAACAATGATTGTCAATGTACAACCTAATCTTTCCATTGCTCCATCTTGCTGCCACAACTGAAGAAAGACACTCGGAGGATTCGATGGGCTCAATGATATCAACATTGATAAGTTTATCTAATTCCTTTTCCACCTCCTCCTTGAGTAAAATTAGTATGTTCCTCACTTTGTGTACTTTGGGACACGCATCTTTTTTAAAAACTATACAATTTTCAAAATTCAACATTTCCACTCCAATGAGCTCACACTCATTCATTATCATGATGGGTTCGGGGTTATTGGAGTTTAACAATATCAAACTCTCCTTCATCCTTCCATCCCAGCACTTAAGGACCCTTCTTTGAAACATACAATTTGCTGCAAGACTTTGTTTTTAAATCTGAACACCAACGGTCTATAGTCAACTAAATCTATCTTTTTGCCTGAAAATCCTTCAGGGTGAATATAAGTTTACAGTAACTTCTCCCCTAAAAGTTTAACAAATCTCATCCTCCATATATCTTCATTTACAATAGTATAAGGGGACCCAGAGTCTGGGTACATTTGAACTTCCACATCTCCAATAGTCATTAGGTTCAAAGGTTTTTTCCTTCCTCACCTAACCCGGTCATTGACATTTAGAATAAACAGTTCTTTAGATTCAAAACTCTGTGCCTCATTTTCAGAATCCTAAATGGGGAGCCTCTTCACTTTACCTTCATCACTTGAACTACCATCATCCACCCACTTCACCTTGTAACCTTTCTTCTTCTTACAAACCTTGGCAATATGACCCATCACGCCGTATGCCAAGTATTACTGTCTAATTGCTGGTCAAAATCTACTAGACGCAAGATGTGAACTACTATCACAGAGATGACACCTAAGGGTCAATTTTTTATTGGTAGATTCATGACTTTTAGTAATCTCCTTAGATTTGCTCAACCCTTTCTCTCTAATTTTAGTTACAATCCCCTCAGAGGTATTTTTGGACTCTGTCTTTAATGCCTTAGCACTGCGACTGGACAGTTCTACCTTTCTTACAATGGCTAGAATGTCTTTGAGATCAGCATTCCCATTCATCCATAACCTTTCCTGGATAGCAGGATCCCTTGTATGCATGACCACTTTGTCTCTCATAAGCTTCTTCTGCAAAGGATCAAATTTGCAATCCCCAGCAAGTTTCCTAAGCACCACAACATACTCATCCACTGTTTCATTAATGATCTGTTTCCTCCCCAAAAAATGTATACCTCACAATTCCCATACATACTTTCAGCGCAAAATGACTATCAAAGTCTTTGAGAGCCTCCTCAAAAACATGTACATCCCTGCTCCCAGGTTTTTTAGTCATTTCCTCGTAAACCTTTAAACACTCTGGCCCCATAGAATGCAAGAAAATCTTGTTTTGTGCAGGAGCCATTTTTCCATTTTAATCAATAGTATCAAGGAAATAAAGAAACTAAACTTTCCACTCAACCCATTTCATAACCGGGCTTCCTGCAGCTGGCCAAAATGCTTGAGGTTGTTGAAGTGAGAAATTTTGTGTAGCCATAGAGTACACTTTTTAAAATTACAGTGTCCCTTTTTCACCCTTGGGTAGGACTAGTTCACTGAAGCCTGTGGAAAATACTTTCCAACCACTAGATAAGTGTCAATTCTTCACGCAGAGGGACTAGTCCACTATCTAGTTAATTGCAACAATAACCATTCTATCCGTTGTGGCCAAAATTACCCAGATAATGCACAAATTTTAAAAGAAAACAATATACTCCCAAGAATGTACTTCACCTAAATCCGGAATATCGTTCTGCTACTGAAGGTCATAAAACGGCTCACTGCTTTAAGGAAGCCTTGCCGTGTACAGAACAAATCGGGCCACTAGCGTGTAATTGCCTCAAAAGCAAAGAATGAAAACAAAGATAGCGTCACGCCCTACGTTGCGTGACCTTGTAACGTGACCTCCAAGTAACACACTGCATCAGAGGCAAGTCAAAAACATTGCGTTCCAGTTGGTGTAGTAGGTCATGTGACAGAGGCAGCAACATACTGGTGCTCTAATGAATAGAAGGTTGCCGCACACCGACACGGCTGTAGCATTCCTGCCCTTTCAAAAGATGCCGGTGCAGCGCTCTATTCCAACGTTAATTCTCCCAACCAGTAACGCTGGTAATAACGTGCCTTTTTTTTTTGCCGAAGTGCCGGTCACAATAAAATGTAGTAGAAATCCTTGCTCAAATAATTCACAGGAGCCATAGAAAACCTTACCCAAATTCCAATTCCTTACACGATGCGTAAATACTTTGAGGGAATATTCACAAGAACGTGCGATAAACATCGCCAAAATAGCTTACCGCAACTTCTCACATCGCAGTCCATTGCGGGAAAATAACGCCGTGTTAACGCGGCATTCACAACACGGCGATACCGTGCGATAACCGCACGATAACGCGGCGAATGTCCGCGAAACAACTAGCGCGACAGCGATAAAAATTAAAACCTTAACACGAAAAAAGTTGCGATGGGCCCAATCGCGAAGAGACAATCCGCGATAAGGCGCGCAAAGCCTGCAATACACACACGTCAGGCGGGAAAAACCACTACAAAAACAGCAAAAAAATATATCAAACAAAAAAACACCAACAACGAAGCATGACGGAGTCAGGCGGAGCAGGCACAGGGGACGATCGGAACCCCACAAGCCTCCCGGAGCCCCAGCCAGGGCCCTCGGGGACCGGGAAGGACAAGAAGAAGAGGAAGTCCGCAGGAGAATCAGATCCTGGTCACGGAGGTGATAGGACACCATCAACAACTGTTCATCACCTCCACCGTGTCATTGGGCACAAGAAATAGAATATGGCAGTCCATCTTGGACAAGGTGAATGCTGTCGGAGTGCAGATGAGGTCAATGGACGAGGTCAAGAGGCGATGGACTGATATCAAGCGCAAAACCAAGAGCAAACTGGCCAACAACCTCAAAGCAGCAATGCAGACTGGAGGTGGGAGTCCTGTGCCGCAGGAGGAGCTGGATGAGATGGAGGAGATGGTGTCGACAGCCATCAGTGTGGGTATGGTGGCAGGAGTTGGGGGCCCGGACACTGCTCTACAGGACCGGACACAACAGCAACCGGGTGAGTAGCGACCAGGGACTGGGGGGGACGGGTGGAGATGGGCACAATGGCACACATGCACAAATAAGCAGACCACACTGCACACCCACAATGACTCTGGATCATGTCCCTGATCCCCCTGGAACACTGCAGCACACACACACAAACACCAAGTAGTCCCACCCCCACCATGTGCCCAAAGGGTCCCCCACCCAACACATCACCAATAACACAACCAACACATGCACACGTGCGGAGCCAGCGAAGATGTGTATCCGTCAGCCACACTGACAATGCAAGAGACACTACATGACTAGTAGCATGGCTGCAGTCCAACTATCATGTCAATGTGCAGGCCACGACACTGATGCGGCTGAGTGTGGGCCAGACCCGCAAAGGTGCAGGTCACACTCGGACACATCCACGTGCACAGAAAAATCCCTGACGTCAACTACACATCCGCCTACCGACCATGACCACGAGTCACAACACGACGAAGGGCACAATTCACACAAGTCCGCAACATCTCAGCACTGTAGACGCACAGAGGTGAAAGGCACACCGCCTGAAAGGGATGAGTGGCAGCCAATTCAGAGCAGCAGGGGCGACTCAGCCACAGTGCAGCATACACACATAAGAATAAGAGCACCCCAACATTGTCAACAATGTGGTACATACTGCAACACTCCCACAACAGAACACAGGACACAACTGGTGCCGCCTGCGTGCACAAAATGGCCAAGCACATCTGGCATCGCAGGGATCTGTGACATGACAATGGACGAGTACAACCTGTATCAGTTTCATTAACACATGCAGTGCCAGTGGACCATTTGTACTGTCCCATTAACGTACAGGACGGACACAAAGTGACGTGCTCAGGTGAAGAAATTGGCAATGAGGGTGTTCCTACGGGCTATTCCTGCTGCAGCTGCAGTGGGGTGTGGGCCACCTGCCCCATCGTCGTCATCGCCCGGTGCATCTGGCACTGGGATCCATGGGGCATTGGAGCGCACACAGATGTTGTGCAAAACACAACATGCAACGATCATCTTGCACACAATGTCTGGCCTGTACATGAGCCTTCCGCCTGTGATGTCCAGGCACCTGAAACATGACTTCAACACGCCAAATGTGCGTTCCACGATGCCCCTGGTGCGTATGTGGGACGCATTGTACTGCCTCTGGGCATGTGTGTTCGGGTCTCGGAGGGGTGTCATCATCCAAGTGCAGAGTGCATATCCCTGATCACCTGTGACAGTGCAGGGAGAGATGAGTCAATAGGTGGTTCGGCATGATGTGTTGGCAGGCGCACTAGTCCAGTGACGCCTGTGCTGGCTGTGCGTGGGGTGAGTGTAAGACAGCCCCCAGGGTGTGTTTGGTGCTGGCAACAACTACAACAGTCATCACTCAAGCAGAAGTTCAAAGTACAAACAGCAAGGGACCATGACTTGAGGTGCACAGAGTTAGTGGCCCCGGATGCACAGCGGCCGGCACGGGCACACCGCCACGGGACGGTGATTTGCGATGCACTGGGTTAGGCCCATGAGAGCTGAGCGGGTCCTCGTAGATGTCCAAGGTGACTGCCGCTGAGTGTATCGTGGGACAGTGGAAGGTGTTCCCCCAGGGCATGATGCAGAGGGCACAACCAAGCAGCAACAGGCAACATGGGTGATATGAATGCCACAGACTCATGCCAAACACCAAGTCCGTACCTGCCAGATGATGACGACAACCCCCATGCCACAGACTCAGACGCCACCAAAGTTCAACCAGAGAGTGACCATGACTCACGGCGCACGGAGTCAGTGGCACCAGGGCTGCAAGGGGATGCAGTCTGCGTTGAGGCGTGTACATTGGTGTAAACTCAGCCATTCAGACATCAAGACCCAGTCACAAATGTGGGACCTACTTGACCGCAGTGTCGGCCGGTGGCAGCGGTGTGCGTGGGCCAACCGCAGTTCATAGTAAACAACAAGGGGGACAATGAGGGCTTGATAAAGGTCCACCGTACTTGCCCTGGGTAGAACTAGAAGACAAAAGAGGTACGGTGTTCCTGGGTGGCAAGTTGGCCACCTGGTTAGTACTCAGAGTGGTGGGGAGGTGGGAAATACCTCCTTTCGGAACTAGGCCCCTCACACACCCAGCAAGCTAGGTGTCATGCTTCATCATATGGGTCTGCTCCTCGTCGAGCGGAGCGGGTAGGTGAGCCGGACTGCTCTGAGCGGGAGCAGCGACACTACGTTGAGTGTCCACATACTCCGCTGCGGTCTGATGAAGCAGCACTTGAATCCTTAAGAGGTTGGCTGCTTTTCTCCGGGGCAACGTCCTACCGAGAGAAGAAGTGGTATGTAGAACCACACCACACACTGTAGATAGTTTTCATTTAGTCACTAGGTCCTGAGGAATCGCCAACTGATCTATTAGAGACATTTTATAGGCGAGAAACATGTTGACCACTAAGGGGTAGAGCGTAATTTTTGTCAGATTAAAACAAAATAGTCGCCCTCCTTCTTCTTACTTTTTAATCAGGTTGTGACCTCTCCAGAATAAAAATAATTATAGAGGATTCCCTTACCTGTTTTAACCCACACACCACATCTACATCTTACCAGGCCCCTCACACCCACGGCACCTAAACGGCAAGGAACAAAAGATCTCCGATAAAGAGCCCCTTTATGGGTGCCCGTCGAGGATTGCAGCGCCGGCTCGACGAGGAGCAGACCCATATGATGAAGCATGACACCTAGCTTGCTGGGTGTGTGAGGGTCCTAGTTCCGAAAGGAGGTATTTCCCACCTCCTCACCACTCTGAGTACTAACCAGGTGGCCAACTTGCCACCCAGGAACACCGTACCTCTTTTGTCTTCCAACCGCAGTTCAGCCAGCTCCTCCTGGAACTCCCACACACGGCGTTGGAATGTCATGTGGCGATGACGTGTGGCTCACGGAGGCTGAGGCACCAGAGCTGAGCATGTGTGCAGCCTGCGACGATGCCGTGCCCTGGCTGGTCCCGCCTTGATGCGATTGGTGTGAGGCCGGATGGCCCGCAGTGCATGCCGGAGCCAGTAGTCTGCAGGGGCCCACAAACACCTGTCGCCGGCTTGCGTTGAACAGGGTTAGTGGCACCACGTGTCGCCGGCTTGCGTTGAACAGGGTTAGTGGCACCACGTGTCGCCGGCTTGCGTTGAACAGGGTTAGTGGCACCAGGTCAGTTGTTGCTAGTGTTCGGTCACCTCCGTAACGAGGATCCGGCTTTCATCCGGACTGAACCGCATCTTCCTCTTACTCCTCTCTGTGCATTCACTGGTATGGACTCTGCCATTCATGAATCACAACTGAGTGCTAGACGTGGGACCTACTGGCCGCAGTGTAGGCCGGGGGCAGCGGTCAGCACGGGCCCACAGACACGTGTCGTGTGCTTGCGATGCAAAGTGATGACTTTGGCTTCACTGATCGGAGGGAGTATAGTGATGTGGACGCTGCCACAGACTTTTGGTCACTGCCATTCAAGACTCAGTACAATATGTGCCAACAACTGGGCCGAAGAGTACGCCGGTGAGGTATGTCAACGAGAAAGGAGTACTGTGGGCCAGCGTCGTGGAGGCCAGCGATGGTCTGCGGAGGCTGCAAAGGTCGCGGGACTGGGGCTTGGAGCTTGCACCGGCACGTGGTGGGCCCTCTTTGACACACGCCAGTGTCGGCAGGTGAGCGGAGCCTCCTTGGTGCGCTGGGGCAGGCAAGACCGGTCTGGGGACCAGCAGCCTGGGGTGCAGCAGGCGCACAGGGTCGCAGGCCCCGCCGCTCACGGCGTCAACCTCGTGGTGGGCTGAGAGGCGCCGCCCTGGCAGACACGTTGGCCATTCCTGAAGAGAACCACGCCCAGTGCGACGGGGTTTTTATTCACACCCCTACGCAGGCCTGGCGTACGCAGGGACAACCCACTCCGCCCACGCCTACAGGGGGGGACGTAACGAGCGACATTTCCGCGTTCTGCCCCACAGCCTGTGGTGACATGGTAGCGTCCACTGGCCACTACACTCCATGCACCAGCAGTTAATGTCCACATGGCCATTTCCGTGGTTTGCACACTGCAGTCTGTCCGGCACATCCACGCCACACTTGGCATTGGGTAGGTTCTCATTCATTAGTCACTTGCCTCTCTCGCACATGCCTGCTCCAAGCCTCTCCTCACATTCTGCTATTGTGTGGCTGTGGTGCCATGCCGTTGCTGGGTTGTGTACATGGCAAGCCCAGGTTCCCAATGGAGTTGTGTTGTCGTGTCTGGTCGGTTGGCATGTTGTGTGGCATGTTGCATGTAGTTCTGCTGCGTGCCCATTGCCAGTGTCGTGAGTTGCATGACTGTGGAGTGGAGGTGTGTTCATTTGGTACTTACCAACGAGCAATGCATTCCCATAGGTGCCAGCCTCGAAGCGCTGGTTGATGATGGACTGTCGGAAGATGAATGAATCATGCACACTGCCTGGGTCGTTGGCCACAACATTGGTGAAGAGTCCCCGGTGGTCCACTATTGCCTGCACATTGATGGAATGCGTGTGCTTTCTGTTGCGGTAGTTGTGTGCAGTGTCGGCAGGGGGCACAAGTAGGACATGTGTGCAGTCAATAGCCCCCAACACGTGAGGGAATCCAGCTATGGCTATTGCTTGGTCTCCAGCTGCTCCTGTGCAGTGTGGGGGAAGTGGAGGTGCTGGGGTACCAGGCTGATGATGGCATCCAGGACAGGTGTGTTGAACTTGGATAGGGCTGGCTGTGAGACTCCTCCGAATCTGGCAGTTGTGGGTTGGAAGGTACCAGAGGCCAACATGTGCAGCACAGCCAGCAGCTTTGTCTGCGGAGGGATGTTGGTTGTCCGCTGTGTTGGTACCGTCAGCCTGTGGGCGATGTGGGTCAGGATGCGGTGGATGGTTGTCCTTTTGAGCCTGTAGTGGGCAATTACCTCCTCTGGCGTTAGGTCTGTGAGACTGGTGCGTTTACGGTAGGTCCGCTGTCTTTGTCTACGCTGCCTCTGTGGTGGTCCGGGGGCGGGCGGGTCCTGGGGGTGGTGGCGGGTCTGGGGGTGGTGGCGGTGGGTGTTGTGGTCCTCTTGGGTCTCCGAGCTGCATCATCAGTAGCTCCATGGCGTCTGTTGGTCTTCAGGCGTGGCTGTGGACTGGGCTCCCTTTCGTCCTGCAGGTAGTCGTCCTGCTTTACATCAGCAAAAGGTAGGTGTTAAATCCCTGCTGCTACCGCGGCTTATCGCCTGTTTTTGGTTCGCATCGCAGATCTTGCAGTTCGTTGTGAAAGTGGTGTAGTGGGGTTTTCGTGAGTTTTTGCACGGGAACGCCTACTCTGCATCTCATTAGGGTTAGTTGGTGGTGTCACCCGTGTAGATAAATTTTGCGGCAGTTATCGCGGGAATACTGGCGATGTCTGCAGTTTGCACCCGCTTGTGAATGGGGCGATAAATCTATCTCCACTTTTGATGCGCTAAAGTGCCGATAACGCGGCGTTAAGTCCTTGTGAATATGCCCCTTTGTGTTTTGAGAAATAAACCAAATAAATCCGTGGGTTCCTTGGTGTTTCAACACCACTCGTCGCTAAACTGTAAAGATAGTCCACACAGTGTAAGTGTAAAACAAGATTTATTCAAGTTGAAACACTGAAGGTACAGAACGGATCCAGGGCACGGCCTTCCTTGCTCAGTTTTCCGACGACTCTTCGTCCTAGCTCCAATAGAATGCCTCTTTATAAATGATAAAGTACCATAACAGCATGGCATGAAGAATACAAAAGAACACATGCATGAGAATTATACTAAACATAACAGGCCTGAACTTCGGCCACAGGATGGGCAATCTGCAAGTAGGCCCTGTGCAGATAGCATGCATCGCTCACTCAGTGCCTCTGTCACTGAGACAGCAATGTCACTCCCTGTGAAGGGCGCCCGTCAGGAAGCTCCAGCATGAACAAGCTGGTCGGTGGTAAGGCAGAATCCCAGTGGCACTGGATAGAGTGCTGTGGCGGCGGCAGGATGGTGATGGTGACCCGGGAGCTCACTGCTGCTCTGCCATGACGCCTTGCGCCCTGGTTCTGTGTAGGGCTGGACTCGACCCAGCTGACCATCGGCAGACATGGTCTCACCCTGGCCGGGAAACTGAAGGTAAAACAGTAAACTTGCATGAACCGGGGCCCAATGGGTCTGTGATATACTCTGGTGAGTGGGTCAAAACCCTACCCATGAGGAAATGTTGCCTTCGGATTAACAGGCACCAGTGACTCATGAGTCAATAGACGTGAGGACCAGCCAATGGAATCATGTTTCTTTAGCAGCTCGGCTAGTGTTCACACTCCATTAATGAGGATAAAATTACAGGTGCATGGAAGAATGTTTTCTATAATTTGTAGAAAAGTGCGGGGCTTCTAAAGCAAATAGGACTCATGGTGCACAACTCTTCCACCATAATACTTTTCTCGTTAAGACTCTCCCCGTAGAGCGTTTGCTCCACCCTCATTCATGTACATGTCTAATCTTTAATAGAGACACATAGTCCAAGAAACATGGTGAGGTTGCTGTCCCTTGCCATAATCTCACAATTACATTGCCAGGGTGACTAAAGTGCATGTTCCTGCAGAGGAGCTAATTCGTAAGCCACTGCATTGCCCAAATTACACTTCATTTCCATTGACTGCAAAAACTTTAAGATATGTCTGAAGGGGCATGTCAAAAACAGGGACCCATATACACGCCAGGCGAGGACACAGCAGGGTACAGATTACATGCTGCAGCTCCTGCCCTTCCACTTTGGTAGCAGCTTTAACAACTAATTCTACTCACCATATTTCCTCCGCTGCGGTCCAAAAATATCCTTCCCACTCTAGTGTCCTTCCTTGCCAGAAAAGAAGACATACAGCGCCTGTTACTTCACAATATTTATTGCTGAGTATTAGCATTGGAACGAAATAAAACATTTGCTTTTCTTTTGTGACATAGCTACACATTATAGAGCACTGTAAAATGGTAATTTCAATAATTCCTACGATTCAACAGTTTTTCCGTGGCACAAGGATGTACAAATCTGCTCATTTTGGATGCTGCTCTCAGAATCCCCTGGCAGCCTGTAAATTGTGTGATCTTGTGGGACTTTTCACTCCTTTCTGTCCTGAATGTCAGTGCAGACTGGGTCATTTCACTGTGTTAGGTGTATAACTAGTGTTGGAATTGGAAAACATTTGCTCTGGAAACCATAAATTGAGGGGGGGGGGTCAAGGTGTGGCAGAGGAAAGGGGGTGGAGCCAAGAGGGTGGAGCTAGAAAAGTCTAGTCTGATAGCTAGTTTATACATTTATTTATCAAAAAAAAAATCTGTTTCAAAGAAATTAGCAACAAGGACAAATGTTAAAGCAAATCTGTTCTACCTTACACAATTGTTAGACCTGTCAGCCTTATGGTGGTCCTCCCCTCAACGTTTTACCTTCTCCCATTTTTTAGGTCTCGCGCCTAGCGTTGCAGTGCGCAGCATTGCTCGCGCAGCGCAAGACCTCTTGTACGGGCTTTAGAAAGCTAACCACACGCTCGTGCGTGTGGTTTTGCCTTCGCCTGCTGCTATTGGCTTTCGCGTGGTTTTTTTTCTCATAAATACAGCACGCGATTAGGCAAAGGCGGGCGCATGTCCCGCCTTTGCTCCTCCCATTCCCACTGGTGGATAGCACGCGCAGCAGCGCGCGTTCGCCTCGCTGCCGCGCTCCCTCCCCCCGCTCCTCTGTGGTGCGCGCGCACCACTAGCTTACTCGGTAATGCTTTTTTTTTACTTGTTCCATATGTTCTGCCTCCAAGTAATGTATTACCGTCTGTGCCGTTTTCGCATACTTTCTGCCTCCTCTGCCCCCTCCACCCAGGGTACATTCTGCCATCCTTATCCGGTGGTCCTCCCCCTCTCAGCCAGCCCCTCCTGGTATAGTCTGCCCCCTCCATACATAGCGCCTCACACAGCCTGCCACCCTTTTCTCCCAGCACTCTGTCGCCCGCCTCCCCACCTCTCTTTCACAGTCTACCCTCCCTCTACATTCCGCTGCGCTTCCCTTGCATTCCTCCTATCCACTTTACGCTCGTCCTTCTCTCCTCGCGCACTCTGCCCGCCAGAACCTTCCACGGCGCCCCGCGCCCGGCGGGCTCCACGCTCATTAGCTGAGACGGGCCCGGTGGCTCTTCACTCTGCGTGCGTTATATTAATACGGCCTCATTATGAGCCCTCCCCGCACCCTCTTCCCTGGTGACTGGGCGAGGAGATCGGATTTCAACTCCCGAGGGGCCCGGAGCGATATGTGAAGGAATAAAGCCCTGTGACTGAATGTTTCCGCGCCGAGCCCGGCAGTCTGCCAAGGCGATTACCTTCCTCCTCCTCCTCCTTGTGCTGTGAGAGTGCGCGTGGGGTTCCTTCCACTTCTGTGCATGGAAGAGCGCGCGGGGTGGGGGGAGGGGGCGGGGTGCTTTCCATTTCTGTGCATTCAGAATTACACTCGCGGAACCCTGCCAACTCTGTGCATGCAGAAGTGCTCTCGGAGAGCCCTACCAAACTCTGTGCATGCAAGCGTGCACGTGGGAGCCCTACGAACATTGCAGCAAAAGTACACCTGCCCCACCCCATCTCTGGGAGCAGTGCGACCTGCATCTGAGTTGCGTTAGTTCACGTGGTATATACCCTACCATCTCAGTGCATGTAAGAGTGCACGCAGGGAGCCGTACCACCTATGTGCATGCAAGAGTGCAGGAAACCCTACCGTCTTTGTGCATGCAACAGTGCACACGGGGAGCCCTTCTATCTATGCATGCTAGGGTGCACGCGGGGAGCCCTGCCATCTTTTGTTTCAAAGTGCACCTGCATTACTTACCTCCATCTGTGGTGGTAGTGAGACCTACATCTGTGATGCCTTCGTGCACGTGGCGAACCATACTTCTCTGTGCACGTGGGAATCCCTACTGTCAGTGCATAAGGTGAGCCCTACCATCTCTGCTGCAAAATTGTACCCAAGGAACCTCCCACTCCAGTCTCTGGGGTCAGTGAGACCTTCATTTCTGTGTTGCTTTTGTGCTCGTGGTGAACCGTACCATCTCTTTGCATTTGAGTGCACACGAGTGAGTCCTCACATCTCAGTAAATGCAAGCATGTATGTACGCAGGAGGTTCTTCCATTCCGGTGCATGCAAAAGTGCACATGAGGGACCCTACCATCTGTGTGCATGCAAGAGTGCCCTACCATCCATACGCATGCAAGAGTGCTGGATTAGTGCAAGTTGTACATACTTGAGTGAGCACTCGCATCTTTGTGCTAAAAATTGCACTCTAGACAGCTCTCCTTTCTCTGGGTAGAGTGCTGTCAAGTGATCGCTCTCTTCTCTGTGGCACCATGCTGCAAGAGAGTGTGCTTTCTCCTTCCTGCAGGCAAAGTGCACTGAAACAAGCACACCCTTCTTTGGGCAAGTAAATCGCATGGGGGTGAGCTTTTTGTTCTCTTCTGGGCGATTGTTCTTAAACAAGTTCCCTCCTGAAACTCCATGCTCTGTTCTCCCTGCTCTGTAGTAGGAGGAGTGCACTCGGGCAAGCTATCCCCCTGTGCTGAAAGAGAGCAAGCTACTGCACGAGTGCACTCCATGCTAGGATGTGGGCCCCTTTCTACAGGCTGAGCGCTCAACTGCTCTCTTTTATCTTACTTTCCTTTTCCCCCAATGCCCCGCGCTGGTAGAGAAAACTCTTCATTCTGTGCTGCTATAAAACTGCTGAAATCGAATATCCGACTTTACAACGCATTGACCTTTACTTACTACGCTATGTTTTACATCGTTGTACCTTTACTATGCATTTCCGAGGCCAGTTACTTGGGCCTGTATTTGAGCTGGGAAAAGGCTGCGAAATGCTAGGACAGCTGCCAAGCAGTGGAGGGAGGGCAATGCAATAGGTCTCGCATTATTAAAGTTTGAGCTATTGGTGTTGCATTATTTAGCAATGCCAATAGCTCAAAACTTTAATAATGCGAGACCTATTGCATTGCAAATGCTTGTTCTGATCTTGGTTATGCTAGTATTAGGACTCTGCACACCTTACCACTGGTAACCAGTGCTAAAGGGCTATTGCTCTCTCCTATAAACATGAGGATATTGGCTTATCACCCATTGGCATATTTAATTTACTTAGAAGTTGCTAGTAATGTAGTACTTACTACATGTGCCCAGGGCCTGTAAATTAAATGGTACTAGTGGGCCTGCAGCACTGGTTGTGCCACCCACTTAAGTAGCTCTTTAAACGTGTCTCAAGCCTGCCATTGCAGAGCCTGTGAGTGCAGTTTTAAACTGCCATTTTGATGTGGCAAAATAAAGCTTTTAATTAGAAGAAATGTTATAATGCACTCAAACATTAACCACTCTATACAAATTGAATCAAGATAGCAATTTAAACACAAACACTTGAAAGGTTATAGTGTGCAGCTTTGGGACGAGCTGTGCCTGCACTCGTGTAATAGACTTTTGATGGCCAGTTCACCAAAAAGTGAACCAGACTCAAAACGTACTACTGTAGGCCCGAGAGCTTCAACAACAAAGTCTTTTTTTCTTTTCGTCAAAGTGCAAAATCTTCTTAAAAAAAAAAAAACAGGTGATGATCTTTAACTGATTTGAACAGTTTATTCGAAGAACAATTATTTCAGACCTTAAGATGCAAAATACAAATGTTGCTCCACGCTTGTAGATGAAGTCCTGATGATGTATCAATACAAAAGATTGTTGATTTACATTTTCAACGATGTAACCCAATGCATTTCAGGTGTAATAATACCCTTCGTCAGGGCTAACTGCAAGTAAAGAAAACTATGTAATAAAAAGAACATCATGGAGGCCAGGTAGCTGAGATATAGAACAAAAACAGTAGGGGTTCAGAAAGAAAATCATTCTAAAGAAAAGGATTAATAGAAATCATGCTGCATGAAAATAGTCCACATCATAGGTGATAAAAGAATCCAAACGGAAAATGATACCCCATGGGACTGATTTCCTAGCCTTTTCATTCTAGCATTGTAATCCTAAGAAGCCAAACAAAGACTCAATGTTGACCCCAAACACAAATCCAAAGTTAGTGACGCGTGTTACTACCGTATGTGAATACGTTAAGGTTCTCATCAGAAAAGTGAACCATGAGAAATTAATGTGAACATAAAGGTGAACAAATACCAAATATTCATCCAAGTTGCCGATAACCAAAGAAACTGCAAAAACCAGCATGCATCATTCTGAGCCAAAAATGTAATTCCAAATGCACTCACAATGGAAACGTCAGTTACTATGTTTATAGATGGAACGCTGGATTAGAGAACCGTCCTTAAACTGAACCAAACCCGATGGTTTATCTTGAGACACTCAACCTGCATTCAACAAATGTATTTATTATTTATTTATGCATTTTTATATAGCGTGAACTTTACCCATAGGTGTCAGAGTGCTTTGCAACAGAACAAAGTAAAACCCATAAGAAATGAGAGTAGCATGGAAGTAGGTAAAACTACTTAAAGGTACTCATGGTGAATGTTACATATCAACAAGTTACTGATGCATTCAAGATTATAAAAATACGAAAAGGTGGCGTGATTAGGGTAATACAAGTAACTTAAAAGTAGTCAACTAAAAATGCATGGAGTTAATTTGTGTGTAGGCAACCCGTGAGTGAATTCCAAAAGTTAAATACCTGAAACACGAGTAACCATGTATAACAGACGTTCCCATATGCATATATGCGAGAACCGTTCACAATGATTGGGCCGAAGCCGCGATCGGCAGTGTGCAATTGAACCAATCTGGCAAATGGAATGGCTAAACTGTAAAATAAGAACGCTCATAAAAAGGAATTAGTGCCATTAGAAGCAAAACTAGCCGAGGCGTAAACGCATGTCATGAGAGAAACATATTACCTAGAATAAGAACCACAAGTGTTTCCTCATGCATAAACAGTTTGCCACAAAGTGCTGAAACCGCAGTCAAAGACTCGATGGTCATTTTAAATCAAGGGATTACGTCGCAGTGTAAATGCTTGATAGTAAAAATGGTGAAAAGACTCGACTATAACTGACAAAAGGCTAGAATTGGTAGAAAAACTGAAATTAAGATGCATGAGAAGAGAAATGAAAAAACAAACAGGAATACAAAGTTTTTAGACTTTTACACAATCGTGTGAATCCTTGCAAAATACTGAGGAATAAATATGGTAATACTAAGTTAACCATCATTCATGTAAACAAGTGGTGCAACGATTGTACATGTGTATACATATAAACACTGACTTAGATTCTGAAATATAAACAGCCAAAAATGCAAACAGGAAATCTGTGCGATCAGATAATACATTGACTGTAATTAAGTTACAAGATGAACACTGACAATAACCCCTATGTAATAGTGTCACCAGAAATGCAGAACCTGTCTGCCTGCATACAGCTGCTGATAGAACCAGTTATATACCCTGCTACTCACGAATGAGTCGCAAACAAAATGTAATCTAAACATAAGAGAATAATACAGAATAGAAAGAGAGAAAGAGAATAGAAATACATGTCAGGTGTCATACAGAAAATATGCGAAAGATTTGCATCATTCATATCTCTTAACCCAAGCAACAAATGCTATTAGAAACAGGCTATCTCAAGTTTGTCATGTATGACACCTGACATGTATTTCTATTCTCTTATTTCTGTTCTCTTATATTTAGATTACATTTTGTTTGCGACTCATTCATGAGTATCAGGTATTTTCAGCAGCTGTATGCAGACAGGTTCTGCATTTCTTGTGACACTCTATTACATTGGGGTAATATCAGTGTTGATCTTGTAAAATAATTAGTCAATGCATTATTTGATCGCACATAGGTTTCCTGTTTGTGTTTTTGGCTGTTTATATTTCAGAATCTGTCAGTGTTTATACATATGTAATCGTTGCACCACTTGTTTACATGCATGATGGTTAACTCAGTATTACCATATTTTTTCCTCAGTATAATGCAATGATTCACACATTGTATAAAAGTCTACAAACTTTGTATTCCTGTTTGTTTTTTCCATTTCTCTTCTTATGCATCTTAATTTCATGCACGTTTTTCTACCATTTCTAGCCTTCTGTGAGTTCTAGTCTGGTCTTTTCACAATTTTTACTATTGTGCACATATACTGTGATGTAACCTGTTGATTCAAAATCATCATTGAGTCTTTGACCGCGGTTTCAGCACTTTGTGGCGTTGTGTTGATGCATGAGGAAACGACCTGGTTCTTACTCTAGGTAATACATTTCACTTATGACGTGCATGTACACCTAGGCTAGTTTTGCTTCTAATGACACTAATTACTTTTCATGTGCGTCATATTTACTTTTACAGATTGGCCATTCCATGTGCCAGATTGGTTCAATTGAACACTGCCGAACCCCTGCTTTGGCCCTATCATTGTGAACATTTCTCACATATATGCCTATGGGAACGTCTGTTATATGTGGTTACTCGTGTTTCAGGTATTTAACTTTTGGAATTTACTCACTGGTTGCACGTGCACATTAACTCCATGCATTCTTAGTTTATTGCTTTTAAGTTACGATTTCTCGATTGCAGGTTCAGTGTTTCAAAATCAACCATTGCATTTGGTTCACCTTTGGGAAGATTATCTAATCCAGCATTACATCTATAAACATTTTATTTGAGGTTTCTTGCCTTAGCCACTTAGTGCCTGTAGCCTGTCTCTGGTCACAGGCCTGGGTATAGCTGAAAGTTGAGCTTTGTGAATTCTTCCTAGACAGCCACACACAATAGGGAGCTTAGGTGTGCCTGGATGAGCCATCACTGGGAGAATGGGAGGGAAGAGCTGGGCACAGCTCCACTTACACCTGAATAGGCTGTTTCTTTCCTCCACATAAAGGGATGTATACCCCAATGTTAGTCCGGAGCCAGGGAAGGCAGGATGCCTGAGGACTTGAAAGGGAAACCTCTAGAAGCTCCCGAATCAGCCCCCCCCCCAAATCTTCAAAGGCCCAACTGGGTATAAATACGGGACCTCCGACACTAACTCTTGAGTACACTTCTGGACCTGTAGACACTCTGCCAGGAAGTAGGACTGCTGTGCTGCTGAAGGACTACCACTCTGCTAGACTGCACTCTGTTGGACTTCTGCTTTACTGACTTGCTGCCTTCTTGCCTGGGTGAGAACGACTGGGTTCTGGGTTCAAGAGATGCAGGTCCAGAGTGACTCCAAGGGCTAGTTGCCTGGCGTCATGATCTGAAGCATCCGGAGCTTAACAGGCTTCCAACAACCTTGCATCAGGTCTCTGTCTGTGAGTCTACCCTGCCAAGTGGTGCCTTTCCAGTCCTCCGCCGACTCTTGGAAGTGGGCTTTAGGTGCTTTGCCAGCCTCTGTGGATCCAGCAGAGCCAACACATCTCCTCTGCTGCACGGTGCAACCTTGAGCTTAACTGACACATCTCTTCTGCTGTGTGGAATGGACCCGTCGCAAAGACGCACAGCCGGCATTGCCTTTGGAACCGCCACTGTGGAAGGCATCCTCGGTGCAGGCCCTCGCATATCGTCGATGGCAGTCTTGACAACAATGCTGAACTCCACATCGCAGCACCTCTAAACCAGCACACCGCCCTGACTGTGCCTCATTGACGGGATCGTCCACGCAACAGGATCCCACACCGCAGCCTTGTCACATCTCGGAACCAATTAATCACTTCAGCTGCGCGATGCTCTTCGTCACGGATCCACGCAACTCTCCGCAAACCAGGACTTAAGGTACTTTGTTCAGCGGGCCTAATGGGGACCCTGTAGCCGGCCCGCGCTCCATCGCAGTCAGCTTGAACTTGTGACTTTGTCCCGGCCCAACATGAACAAATATCCACAGTTGGCACTGTTAGAAATGGGGGTCTCTAGTTGGCAGTGGCTTGCACCCTGTCCAAGTAGGGACCCATATTCTAGTCCGGGTAAGGGAGTTATGCACTCAAGATTACCCCTGCTCACCCACTTGGTAGCTTGGCACGAGCAGTCATGCTTATCTCAGAGGCAATGTGTAAAGCATTTGTACACGCACACACAGTAACGCAGTGAAATCACTACAAAAGGACACCACACCAGTTTAGAAAAATAACCAATATTTATCTGAATAAAACAAGACCAAAACAACAAAAATCCAACATACACAAGTACAGATATCACTTTTAAAAGGTTCAAATTAGTTCAGTCCATAGGAAACTATGGATGCATCACTTTTATCGCAACTTGCCTGGCATGCATCAAAATCAAAGAGGAAAACTGGTGCAGGGGACGTGAGGTGCTGGAAAAGCAAAGCAATGCGTCTATTCCTTACTCCCAGGGGAGGTGATGTATCGATTCCTTACTGCCAGGGGAGGTGATGGGTTGATTCCTTACTGTCGGGGGAGGTGATGCGTCGATTCCTTACTGTAGGGGGAGGTGATGCGTTGATTCCTTACTGCGAGTGGAGTTGATGCGTCGATCCCGGGGCACGCACCCTCGGTTCCTTACTGCTGGGCCACATCCATGAAGAACTTGGTGCACAGGTGCGATGCATCGAAAATCCACACACGCTGGGTCGATTTTCCAGCTGCGAAGCAGGTGATGCATCGACTTCTTCAGTCACACAGTTGGGCCTTCATCGGAGTGGGTGCCTCGGACGTCAGAAACATGGTGCTCAAGATCTTTCAGCCACACGGCAGGTGCTGCGTCAATTATTTGTCTGCACTGCGGTGATGTGTTGGTTTTTCAACCGCATTGGGGTGCTGCGTCGGGAAAAGAAGGCGCTGGAGTTCGATGTGTGGATTTTTGGGCTTCTTTGCAGCAACAGCCACCTCCAAGGGCCCAGAACTGGAATTGGCACCACTTAGCAGGTCAGAAGTCCAAGCAGAGGAGTTCAGGGGCTGCAGATTAAGTCTTTGATGGCCCTGAGACTTCTTAACAGGAGACAAGCACACACAAGCCCGGAGAACTTTGGCAAGCAGGATGTAGAGAGCGAAGTTCAGTCCTTTCACCACCCAAGACCGAAGCGGCAAGCAGCAGGCCAACACAGCAAAGCACACAGCAAACTGGTAGTCCCTCCTGACTGCCTCTCCAGCTCGTCTTCTTGGCAAAATATCCTCTTAGTCCAGAAGTGTTCTGAAGTTATGGAGCCACAGCTCCAGTACTTATACCAGTTTCTGCCTTTGAAATAGGCAAACTTCAAAGGGTCGTCTTTGTAGTGGACAAGACCTTTCCTTGACCTGGCTCCAGACACACTACAGGAGGATGCAGACAACTTTGTGTGAGGACAGGCACAGCCCTGTTCCAGTGTCAGTGACCAGTCCTCCCACCACTCTAGCTTAGGAAGACCCATCAACCTGGTGATGGGCCATCAGGATATGCAGGACACACCTCAGCTTCCTTTGTGTGACTGTCTAGAGTGAGTGCACAAACAACGAACTGTCAGTCTAAACCAGATATGGATTCCACAGGCAGGCAGAGGCACAGAATGGTAAAGCAAGAAAATGCCCACTTGCTAAAAGTATTGTAAAGGAACAAGCGGTCTCTTACTGCAGAATAATACATAGCACATAGAAGTCTAATTAAATCTATACCAAAATGAATCCTGATAAAAATATAAATGTATTTATTCAATCATATAAGCACATAAAATAAAGTGAGAAACTACAAAACAAGGAAAAGGAATGCCTAACAAAAATGAATGTGTCCTTATGTAACGCAACTGGTGCTCATGTAAACTGCTGTAATACCTGATACATTCGGGTCAAGTTCGTGCTATATAAAACTCTGGAAAAAAGAATGTCAGAGCTCAGACATTTTATTATGCGACTGTAGAAATAATAAGCAAATTGTCACATATCGGTTAGAGTACCAGTACTACCATAACTTATTTACATTACAATTTCGGTAGTCAAGGTACTGTTTCAGACGTTTCGATCCCTCCATGAAATATGGGGATCATCAGGACATAATGGATTATGTCTGAGATGAAAAAATGCCTGTAAATGAGATGAAATGGAAAGAAGAGTGAAAGGAGAAAAAACAGTCAGGCGACCAAGAAAAGAAGGGGAATTTCTTTTTATATATGATTGCAATGTGTAGAGCCAAAAGGAAAGACGATCAATCAATCCATGCATATACATGACCAGATGTCAAACAAATGTGCAACACGTTGTAGATCATATTAGTCAATAATTTGAAAAGAGATCATTCGAGTGAGGATGTTGTGAACACAGTTAAGGAATGCGTTCGGCTTTCGTACCAAGGTTGAAAAATTGACTAAGCTATAGAACACCATTAGGGGTAGTCTGGTTTCTAGATAGGGCTGGAGCCCTGTCTAAGACGGCGCGCTACCATTTATTCAAAAATGGAGACAGGGTCACAATGTGATACTACAGAAATTGGGGGTGATTATTCTATGAAATATGGCACAGCGCAGGAAACACACTTGATAGGATGGTGAGTATTGAAGCTGACTTGAATTATGCGGTAAAATGAAAGGAAAATAAAAAATCCCAATCTTAGTAGAAAGAAAGGGAGGGATTTTTTTGTGTTTTTTTGTGTTTTTTTTTTTTTGTGAAGGACATTAAAAATGAAAGTGAAAATGCATGTACAGGCATACTATGTGAAGACAAGGTTCAGCTTATCAATTGTTATGGAGGTACACCGGCAACAATCGCTGGAGAATTGTGACAGATGCCAAGCGTGCAACATCTCAGAACCGGGTATGGTGAATGCTTAGGCTGGTTGATAAAATGCATAACACAGTATGGTAAAAAAGGAAGATGGAATGTATATTAAACCTTTACGTATGGTTCAGGGGTAAGGAAGGACAAAATGGCACATGTTTGCTTCTCAATAAAGAAGAGCCTTAGGACAAACGGCGAGTTCAGTGAAGTCCTTAGAGAAGCGAGGAACATTATAATAGAGCAGTCTAATCCGCCACTCTGTTCATGCCAGTGTGTAAGCTGTTGATACAGAGTATCCACTTGAGTTCCTCCTTGAGTAGTGAGGTCATGTCCGTGCCTCTGGGTGGGGGCTTTACCACAGTGCTCACTTGCCAGCATAGTTCATTCTCCGTATGTCCATTGAGTTCAAAGTGGTCCACCATAGGTGACTTTGCATCGAATACCGCTTCTGTGCTAGCAGATCTGAATGCACATTTTCTGTGTAGTTTGCCCAATATAAATCTGATTGCATGGGCAGGTAATGCCATATATAACAGCCATGGTATTGCAATTGGAAAATTGTAGCAACACAATCTTTACATTATTATGTATGAAATTCTTGGTCTCAACGGTAAAAGTGCAGACGCTGCAGCTACCGCATTTATAGTGTCACAAACGGGGGTTCATACCCCAGATTTCAGTAAGGTTTGGATTGGTTTGTCAACGGGGAGTCTGGTCCTGACCAAATGGTCCTCAATACTTCTACTTTTGCTAAATGCAAATAGTGGTCGTTCAAGTTGAAGTGAGCCAGCATTCAGAACTGGCCAGTGTTTGAGAATACATTTCTTAACTTGATTAGCAACAGGGGAGTATGTACTCACATAAACCATGCGGTCACTGTCTTTTTTGCTTTTAGGTGTCCTGAGAAGCAAACGTGCCAGTTTTTCCTTTCTTACCCCTGAACCATGCATACATAATTAATATATATTCCTTCTTCCTTGTTTACCCTGCCATGTTATGCATTTTATCTATAATTGTTCCTTTAATATGTTGGGAACTTGCCTTACCTTTTAATTCCTCAAATTACCTTCTCTCACGGGGATGTGTGAGCTCATTATTTTTAATAATTCCTTCACATGTATTTTTAATAATTCTTTCATATGTATACTGTGCCATGTGAGATTGAAAATATTTAATTCTTGAATTATGGATTGTTTCTCAGACATCATAATATAACTATTGCCTTAATTCTTGTAATTGTGACCAACTCCAATATGGCCGCCTCATGTTTTCCTTTCTGTGGCACTCTGCGCCTTTCAATCCTTCTTCGCTTTCTGTCAGCCTCCCCGTTACACGTATGATCACTGTATTGCTCATTTGAGACCCTGCATGCATGTCGTCCTCGCACTGTTCCGACGACAGCAGGTTTTCAATACCACACCACACGGTAAGCTCATCCCTTCCTCTGATTGGGTCCACTCATATTTGAGCACTCTTCCCCACTGCCCTTTATATTGCAGCACTGTTTGGTTTCTTTACAGCTTGGCCTGTTGCGACTTCCAACCATCCTAAGCATCCGCCATACCCGGTTCTGAGATGTTGCACGCTTGGCGTCCGTCAATTCTCCGGTGATTGCTGCCGGTTTCCCCTCGCACCAATTGGTAAGCCGAGCTTTGTCTTGGCATAGTATGCCTGTATGTGCATTTTCACATTCATTTTGGATGTCCTTCACACAATAAAATCCTTCCCTTTCTTTCTACTTACATTGGGATTATTGTTTATTTTCCTTTTATTTCACCGCATAATTCAAGTCAGATTCAATATTTACCGTCCTATTAGATGTTTCCTGTGCTGTTCCATCCTTCATAGATTAATCTTTCCCAATTTTCTGTAATATCACATTGTTACTCTGTCTTTATTTTAGAATATATGGTACTGCGCGGTCATAGACAGGGCTCCTGCCCTATCTAGAAACCAGACTACCCCTTATGGCATTTCATAGGTCAGACGATTTTTCATCCTTGGTCCCAATGCCGAACTCATTCCTTAACTGTTTTCACAACATCCTAACCAGCATGATTTCTTTTCACATCATTGACGAATATGATCTACAGCATGTTGCACATTTGTTTGACACCTGGTCACCTATGTGCATGGATTGATTGATCGTCTTTTTTGTTATGGCTCTACACAATCATACAAAAAAAAACTTTCTTTTCTTGGTCACCTGACCATGTTTTTCTTCTTTCTCTTCTCTTTCTATTTCATCTCCTTTACAGGCATCTGTTCGTCTCAGACATAATCCACTATATCCTGATGATGATCCCCATATTTTATGGAGGGATCGAAATGTCGTCGACAAACAGTACTTTGACTACTGAAATTATGTAAATAGGTTATGGCATTGGTACTCTATGTGACACAATTTGCTTATTATTTCTACAGTGACATAAAAAATGTCTGAGCTGTGACATTCCTTTTCCTTGCTTTGTTGTTCCCCACTTTATTTTAGGTGCTACATGGTTGAATAAGTACATGTTCAAGGCATGTGAGCTGTAGATCACATGCTTTGCATACTCCTGCCATCTAGTATTGGGTCCGGATGTTTGCAAGTTGTTTTTCTTCGAAGAAGTCTTTTCCTAGTCACGAGGTAAGGTGACACCTCCTTTCGGGGATAGTTCGCATGGGCATCGACTCCATAGTTGGATTGTTTTTTTCCGCCAATGGGTTCGGACGTATATTGCTGGGCTCTGGTTCGAAACTGTTCTTTGGGTTCTCCTTGACGCGCAATCCAATCTACCCTCGACGGCATTGTTTCCGTACGCGTTCCCACTTCGCGTATTATTTCGACATTGTAATCGACCTTCCATCGAAAAGCTTTGTGGGCGGCCTTCGAGGCCTAACCACGTCGAGTTAGCTCTCCGTTGATGGATCAAACTCTGTTTAAATTCTGCCCAGGGTGCCACGCTAAGTACCCTCGCACCGACTCACATGAAGTGTGCAACCTGTGCTTGTCTCCCGAGCACAAAGAAGAAAACTGTGACGCTTGCAGGTCGCTCCGATAAAAGAAGACTCTTCGCGATCGTCGGGCTCCACGTTGAGAAATGCAGGGTCAAAGCATCAAAGAGACGCCGGACATCTTCAGAGAAGACTCCGGCCAAGAAGACATCGAGGAGTTGGTGGCAGAGAAGGAAGAAGCCTTCTCCGAACAGGACTCTGAACTCGAGATAGACCTCGATGCCGAAGAACTGCCGCAGGGACAAGGTGGCATGAGTACCAAAGACCCCTTGCCCCCACAAACTCCGAAAAAACACAAGGCTTCGGCACCACCTCCGCCTCCTGGCCAAGGTCGGCACCAAGCTGATGTTTCCAACGCCCCGCCTTCTGGCCCGCCTCTGAAACAACCATTCAAGCCTTCCATCTCGGTACCGAGTCGACAAAAACCCTCATCTGGGCCAAAACCCTCTATGCAGAAAACCAAACAAGCTTCGGACTCGAAACCTTCCGTGCCGAAAGGGCAACCTCCTTCGACACCAAAAACACCGGCACCGAAAACTTTGGCTCCGAAACACAAAGAGACCCCTTCAGATCCGAAATTAGACATTATTCCATTAACACCAGATCCGAAGCAAAAGAAGCTACATATTGACCCGGACACCAGCCATATTCAAGCAAAACCACCTCAATAACGTAAACTTCAGCAAGAGGACACTTCTTACAAGAGCCCCTTGAAGAAAAAATGTATAGCTACAAGTCCTTTACAGCTACCATCACTTCCACTTCCATCCCCACCTGAGAATCCTTTGCAGAATACACCTCAAGATGCTCCACAATCTCATCATGACGATGATGATGCAGGTGATGGAGGGATACATCCTCCAATAGATCCATGGAGAGATTACACAATTGTTCCACCAGGGGATACGGATCCAGACCTTTACCCAGCCAAACCATCTCCTCCAGATGACTATGCATCACACCTAGAGTTCATTGCCAGGGCTGCACATTACCATGGGGTAGAACTGCAGAAAGAATCTCTAGAAGAAGATTTTTTGTTTGAGACTTTAACATCCACACTTAGGACATCAGACACTTCCCATGCTTAAAGGCATGATGCGTCATAATGACGAGATTTTTAGAGATCCAGTCGGAGCACGCATCTTGACTCCTAGAGTGGACAAAAAATATAAGTCCTCTCCTACATACCCTATATTTATAAAAGGACAATTACTATTAGTTTCTCTTGTAGTGTCTAACGCGGATAAAAGGGCGAGTTCACAAACATCAGGAGATGCTCCTCCACCTGATAAAGAGTCTAAATTAATTGATGCTTCTGGAAAACGCATAGCAGCTCAAGCGGCAAATCAATGGCGAATTCCAAACATGCAGGGCCTTTTAGCAAGGTATGATAGGGCACGCTTGGACAAAATGGAGCAATTGCTCCAATACCTCCCAGATGAACATAAGGCTAAGGCACAGGACTTAGTGAATAAGGGTAAACTCATTTCGAATTCCTCTATACGATATGCTCTAGATGCTGCAGACATTGCAGCTAGGGAGACAAAAAGACACTCCCATCAACGGCTGACCAAAGGTTCAGCACATCACCCCAGTTTTTGTGAACATTAAGAGTCCTGTGCAAACACTTCCAGAGCTTGCCGCTGTTAAGCTCCACTGGTAACCAGATACAGTCTTTGTAGAGAGTGGAAGGTGCACCAAGAATAGTCTATTTTCTCCAAATATATTCAAATTATCACTTTATTCTAGGTGGTAGTAAAAGATGGACATCAGCCAACGCGTTTCGTTCCACTGGGATAACTTCATCAGGGCTGAAAACATATATACATAACATAAATCACAACAACAACATTTAAAAAACACACCATTTAAAAACAAACATGTAGAATAACACATACATATATATTGCAACACCATACAATAACATTACGAAACGACTCACTCGAACAAATTACATATATAAAAAGACATATACTTCATGCGTATGTTCAATTAAAATATATTAAATCCAAGATTTTCATATAGCAAAAGACACTTCTATGAAACAAACAGCAGAGTGGGACAGATATTATTATTACAGAAATAACCTTAGTTTTCATAAACATAATAAAAGGCGAAGAAAAAGAGAGGAAACCCATAAGGAGCAAGGGACAAAATTACAGAGAGGCTGGAGAAAAAGAAGAGTGCGAAAACACAGTATCAAAGACAAAAAGGACAGCGAGTCCAATTGCCCATCCCAGAGGATCACAATATACAAATTAAGTACATGATAAATTCACAAATAACCACACTCCTCACCTCAATTGTTAGCAAAGGAAACAATTCCGCGCTCAAGGTCAACGGTCTCTCAGTTAGAAGTTAATAAAGTACGTCCAAAATCCTAATATAGGCGATTACATAATATTAGCCATATGTATAGGAGAAGAAAGATGCATATCAGATAAGGGTCTCGTCAACCATACAAACATGATAATTTAAAGCAGTAACCACATCTATGTGTGTGACAAATTACAAAAACGGGGGGAAAGACATCTTACCTTAAGTGTAAGGCACGAAAAGATATCTATTCTGCACGTATCGTCTTTGACGAAGAAACCCCACAATAAGGGTAAACAAGTTACCGTCCAATATCCTAGTAGAAGGACACATAACCCTATTATCCAAATAGCAACGATAATGTAAGTTGCAAAGTTAAAAATAATAAAATAAAAAGCCCGTATGTGCTACATCTGCATAACCAGAACACAAGTTCTATACCACACAGAGAAATGACGTGTAGTCCAAGATGGCAACTAATATGTAAAAGAGACTCATCCAGATATATATACTACTCGCAAAGTGGCATTAATCCATGCAACAGCACAGCTTAACCGGTGCTCAGCACCGAACAACGCTTAAATAGAAACCAGCAATACACCACTGTCCAGCGCTTGTGTTCACGATTAAATGAAATCAAACGGCCCAGTATAGCCCCGTTTCATGTTTGTAGCCAGCTTACTGGCCATGGCGTATTGCCCGTACGAGGATTCCTATGCTGCCCGCAAAGCGCCCAACATTGTCCCAAAGCACAGCGTTTACCAGTGCTTGGTGCCAAATCACGCATAGAGTATACGCCAGCACTACATGAATGCCCAGCGCCAATATCACATAAAAAGAAGCCAATTGCCTAATGTTGCCCAGACCCAGGTGAATCTCCAGCAACCTTACCATGATAAGATGCTTCTAGTCTTGTCCCACACGTAAATTCAAACGGAGCGCCATGTTTGAACGCATTTAAAACGTAAACGGCGTCGTAATACATGACGTCATTACGTGGTTGTGCGAGCAATGCTAAGTCTTTAAGAGACGGCATCGAGTAAACGGTCGCCATCTTAGAACGTATTCAAATCCATTGCTTACATCCCTGGCATGTACATATAGATGAGACCCAGTCATCATAATGGTGATATCTTTTAAATAAAAATAGATTCCATAAGCCACCAAAGTATGTAAGTTATCGAGGCACCAAAACAGTAATCAAACAATCAAACCTAAAATAAAAAGCGCCAGCGTCACAATGAGTAATGTCATCGCTTGATTATTCAAACACGCAATGGGCTAGTGAAATAGCTCAGCCGAGTGGTCACCATCTCTTGGATAAAGGGGAAGGATTACTATCTGGTGCTCTAACCTGTCCAAGTACAAAGACCATTTGCCATAGCAGCGATGGCAATTCATTTTAAACAGTGGATTCATATTGCCACCAAGGATTAAATATAATCATGATACAAACGCATCCCTTTGAGGCATCACTCATCGGACTATCACGCATAGAGGTCGAATACACTCAATCTGAGAAAGTAATGAAGAGAATGAATAAAAATCGAAAAAAACAAATAATAAAGAAGGGTCAAAGAATAAAGAAAAGTAGAAAAATTGCAGCAAATTATGAAACAATTTATAAAAACACAAGGGGGAATTAAAGAACCTAAATTATATAACAGGTATGCCATACAATTGTACTATATTTGGAAGGACAGTTATTACGATAACCAGATTAAATAAGAGGCAGATATATCACTCCCATAATGTACTCAGCTTAAGTATGGCAATACCATATAGACACATCAGTATAGCTAGTTCAACACATGAACAAATTTTACAGAAAATAATGTATCTCCCCATCAGTTGTACTAAATCTGGAAGCACAGTTATTACGATAACCCCTCTTTAATAGAAGACCGATATATCACTCCCATAATGTTCTCAGCTTAAATATGGCAATACCATATAGACACATCAGTATAGCTGGTACAGCACATGAACAAATTTTACAGAAAATAGTGCATCTCCCCATCAGTATTATGTCCCAAAAGGGTAGCCCTAAGGCGACAAATCCATTTGGACTCGGTCTGCCTTAGTAAACGCTCCCTATTGCCTCCTCTTCTGTTTAGAGGGTCGTGATCAATTGCATGAAACCAGAAAGTAAGATCATCCTGATGTTTACTGTAGTAATGATCTGTAACAGGGTATCTCTCATCCCTATTGATCAATGCCCTACGATGTTCTTGTATCCTTAGTTTAAGGCAGCGAACTGTGCTGCCAACATAAATAATACCACACTTACAGCCAATTACATAAACCACATAGGTAGTATTGCAATTTAAAAAATGACCAATTGTGTACAGCTTGGATGAATTATATTGAAAGGTCTTGGTTCTGTTCCTTCCCCATGGGCAGACATTGCACATCCCACAGGTGAAGAAACCTTTCGGCTTCTGTGGCAACCAAGTTTCTCTGTTTCTAGGTGTAACAACATAGCTAGGACATAGAGTTTCTCAGTGACATCCCCCTCCTATATGTGATCGATGGTCTGTCATCAATAACACCCCTGAGCCCAGGAATTTCTGTCAGGAGATGCCAGTTCTTTCGAAAGATATTGAAAATCTTGCTGCTATGTGTAGTATACTGGGTAATGAACCTAGCCTTGTTACTGGTTGTACGGACCCTCTTACTTGCTGGTTTATCCCGAAGTGTGTCATCTCTGTTTATCTGGTAGATTCTAGATTCTGCTCTGTCCTGAATCCTATGGTCATATCCCCTTCCGACAAATCTACTTTTAGATGTGGCAATCTGGGAGTTGAATGTCTCTTCTTTGCTGCAATTGCGCCTAATCCGTGTCATCTCTCCAAAGGGGATATTACTGACAACAGAACTAGGATGGGCGCTAGAAGCATGCAAGATCCAATTGCATGCTGTCTCCTTTTTAAATAGCGTACTTTGTATCCTGCCATGCTTTACATAGAATTGAATATCCAAAAAGTTTATACTTTCCTTGTTCCAGGACATGGTAAGCTTAATATTAAAGACATTATTGTTCAAGAAGGAGAAATATTGTTGCAGTTGTTCCTCTGATCCGGACCACAGACAGATAACATCGTCTATGTACCTCCCCCAGAACACGATGTAATTAGTCCAGGGGAGGCACTTCTGCCCCAGGCATGCTCCCTCTCATACCACCCCATAAAGAGGCAGGCATAAGAGGGAGCAAACCTGGAGCCCATCGCGGTCCCTTGTGTCTGTTGGAACCAGCGATTGTCAAACAAAAAGTAATTATTAGTCAAGATCATATCGATCATTTCCACCACCATTTCGTTATACTCGTATAGTTCTGCATCCTCCCTATCCAGGAAGGACTGCACAGCCATAATCCCATATCTTTTCTCAATGCATGTATAGAGGCTCTCTACATCAAATGTGACAAACATAAGTTCCTCTGACCACTCAAAGTCCTTGAACTTGGTTAAAATGTCCTTACTGTCCCTAACAAAAGAAGGTAAGTTAAGGACATGCTTCTGTAGTCTTAGGTCCACAAATTCTGATAACTTTTCAGTGGGTGAACCCACCCCTGAAATAATCGGTCTACCTGGGGGGGAATTGTCCTCCCTTGTGAATCTTTGGTAAGATATATATATATACAGGGGAAAGTAGGGCAATCCACCCACAAGTACCTGCATTCTTCCTCAGTCAACAGACATATATCCTTCCACTCATTGAGCCTTGCATTGATTATATTGGTAAGGTCAGGGATAGGGTTAGCATTGATTTCCCTATAGCAAAGGTCATTGCTAAGCTGTCTATTGATTTCTTGCATATAGTCGTGATGGTTCATTATAACGACGTTTCCGCCTTTATCGGCTTCCCTGATTACGATGGTAGAATCCTTACTCAATCTATTTAGAGCTTGTCTTTCAGAGGCCGTGATGTTATGGCTAATCCTCGGTACAAATTTATTGGGTGCTTCCAGATTATAAAGATCTTCCGAAACCTTATTACAGAAAGCATCAATATTATGATGATATAAGTTGGCGGGTGTTAAATTTAGACTTAGGACGAAGTCCACTATTCACACTCTGATTCTGAGAGATATCAAAGTCATTAAGTAGAGATGGAATGTCATACACCTCTTCCTCACTAAGTGACAATAGGCATTGTATATCACGAATATCCCGAATCGCATGTGTTCCAGGATGCCTAATAGCCGAGGCTCCCCCCGGTTCCAAGGGCCTGTTTGAAAAATAATCCTTTAATTTGAGTACTCTTATAAATTTGTACAGATCGATGTGTGTATTAGTCAAATCACCACTTTGTGTGGGGCAGAAATTCAAGCCTTTGCTAAGCAGTCTGATTTCATCATCATCAAGAATTTTATTTGACAAGTTAACAATTTTTAAATCTTTATTATCATTTTGCAAATTATTAGAGTCAGTAACATTACATGTCAAATTCATTGGACCTTCTTGGGCCTCGTCCCTGTATTTGCCTTGTCCATAGTCCCACCTCTTGTACCTCCCTTTTGACCTCCTCCCTCCCCTCCTGGTTTTGACTGGTCTCTTTTCTGTTACAATCGATTGCTTATTCGCAATTTGGCCAATTCCTTTTGAAAGGAAGAGGCACCTTCCCCTAAAGGGGCCTCAGGCATAGTTGTATTAGACGCAGTACTACTCAACGATGAAATAGAGATGTTGCTATTCGAGCAGGTATCAACACTTTCATCTCTTTCTTCTCTAGTTCTTTAATTGTCCTCTATTCCCTGCACACCATCAAATTTCTTTGCGAAAGTATAGACCCTATCATCACGGTAGTCCTTGTCGTCCCTTTTAATTTTTCTCAACTTCTTCTCTTTGAGATAAATCTGGTGACCATCCATTACTTGTTTCAAGATCCCATAATTCTTATCAATTAGATCTTTTTGTGTCATTTCATTAATTTCTTTTTCTACCATTTCTATTTCTTCTTGAAGTTTCTCTCCCTTTTCCAAAGCATGTTTCACTAATATCCTCATCATAATTTGAGACGCCCCTTCTAGGTTACTCTCCCACTATTTTAACAGTTCCTCGCTTAAATCCTCAAAGGTGGGAAAGATAAGTATTCGCAACCCCCTGGGAATTTTACCATTTTGCATATACTGTTCGAGGGTCACCCCATCCCGCCATCGACTTAACTCTTGCTTCTTGAGCCGTTCTAATCTTTGAAATAATGTTTTGAGTAGCATTGGTAGCGGTCCCAGGAGTAACAGTCTGTTTAGCAGCACTTACTCCAAACAGATTCTGCGCCATTTCTTCACGACCATCCTTAAATCTAGACATTATTTTACAAATGTAACAGAGGGGTGAGTTCAAAACGGTCCACAATTCAAAGACAAAAAGACACTCCCATCAACGGCTGACCAAAGGTTCAGCACATCACCCCAGTTTTTGTGAACATTAAGAGTCCTGTGCAAACACTTCCAGGGCTCTAAATAGATTGAGTAAGGATTCTACCATCGTAATCAGGGAAGCCGATAAAGGCGGAAACGTCGTTATAATGAACCATCACGACTATATGCAAGAAATCAATAGACAGCTTAGCAATGACCTTTGCTATAGGGAAATCAATGCTAACCCTATCCCTGACCTTACCAATATAATCAATGCAAGGCTCAATGAGTGGAAGGATATATGTCTGTTGACTGAGGAAGAATGCAGGTACTTGTGGGTGGATTGCCCTACTTTCCCCTGTGTATATATATCTTACCAAAGATTCACAAGGGAGGACAATTCCCCCCAGGTAGACCGATTATTTCAGGGGTGGGTTCACCCACTGAAAGGTTATCAGAATTTGTGGACCTAAGACTACAGAAGCATGTCCTTAACTTACCTTCTTTTGTTAGGGACAGTAAGGACATTTTAACCAAGTTCAAGGACTTTGAGTGGTCAGAGGAACTTATGTTTGTCACATTTGATGTAGAGAGCCTCTATACATGCATTGAGAAAAGATATGGGATTATGGCTGTGCAGTCCTTCCTGGATAGGGAGGATGCAGAACTATACGAGTATAACGAAATGGTGGTGGAAATGATCGATATGATCTTGACTAATTACTTTTTGTTTGACAATCGCTGGTTCCAACAGACACAAGGGACGCGATGGGCTCCAGGTTTGCTCCCTCTTATGCCTGTCTCTTTATGGGGTGGTATGAGAGGGAGCATGCCTGTAGCAGAAGTGCCTCCCTCTGGACTAATTACATCGTGTTATGGGGGAGGTACATAGACGATGTTATCGGTCTGTGGTCCGGATCAGAGGAACAACTGCAACAATATTTCTCCTTCTTGAACAATAATGTCTTTAATGTTAAGCTTTCCATGTCCTGGAATAAGGAAAGTATAAACTTTTTGGATATTCAATTCTATGTAAACCATGGCAGGATACAAAGTACGCTATTTAGAAAGGAGACAGCATGCAATGGGATCTTGCATGCTTCTAGCGCCCATCCTAGTTCTGTTGTCCGTAATATCCCCTTTGGAGAGATGACTCGGATTAGGCGCAATTGCAGCGAAGAAGAGACCTTCAATTCCCAGATTGCCACATCTAAAAGTAGATTTGTCAGAAGGGGATATGACCATAGGATTCTAGACAGAGCAGAATCTAGAATCTACCAGATAAACAGAGATGACACACTTCGGGATAAACCAGCAAGTAAGAGGGTCCGTACAACCAGTAACAAGGCTAGGTTTATTACCCAGTATACTACATATAGTAGCAAGATTTTTAATATCTTTCGAAAGAACTGGCATCTCCTGACAGAAATTCCTGTGCTCAGGGGTGTTATTGATGACAGACCATCGATCACATATAGGAGGGGGATGTCACTGAGAAACTCTGTCCTAGCTATTGTTACACCTAGAAACAGAGAAACTTGGTTGCCACAGAAGCCGAAAGGTTTCTTCACCTGTGGGATGTGCAATGTCTGCCCATGGGGAAGGAACAGAACCAAGACCTTTCAATATAATTCATCCAAGCTGTACACAATTGGTCATTTTTTAAATTGCAATACTACCTATGTGGTTTATGTAATTGGCTGTAAGTGTGGTATTATTTATGTTGGCAGCACAATTCGCTGCCTTAAACTAAGGATACAAGAACATCGTAGGGCATTGATCAATAGGGATGAGAGATACCCTGTTACAGATCATTACTACAGTAAACATCAGGATGATCTTACTTTCTGGTTTCATGCAATTGATCACGTCCCTCCTAACAGAAGAGGAGGCAATAGGGAGCGTTTACTAAGGCAGACCGAGTCCAAATGGATTTGTTGCCTTAGGGCTACCCTTTTGGGACATAATACTGATGGGGAGATGCACTATTTTCTGTAAAATTTGTTCATGTGCTGTACCAGCTATACTGATGTGTCTATATGGTATTGCCATATTTAAGCTGAGAACATTATGGGAGTGATATATCGGCCTTCTATTAAAGAGGGGTTATCGTAATAACTGTGCTTCCAGATTTAGTACAACTGATGGGGAGATACATTATTTTCTGTAAAATTTGTTCATGTGTTGAACTAGCTATACTGATGTGTCTATATGGTATTGCCATACTTAAGCTGAGTACATTATGGGAGTGATATATCGGCCTCTTATTTAATCTGGTTATCGTAATAACTGTCCTTCCAAATATAGTACAATTGTATGGCATACCTGTTCTATAATTTAGGTTCTTTAATTCCCCCTTGTGTTTTTATAAATTGTTTCATAATTTGCTGCAATTTTTCGACTTTTCTTTATTCTTTGACCCTTCTTTATTATTTGTTTTTTTCGATTTTTATTCATTCTCTTCATTACTTTCTCAGATTGAGTGTATTCGACCTCTATGCGTGATAGTCCGATGAGTGATGCCTCAAAGGGATGTGTTTGTATCATGATTATATTTAATCCTTGGTGGCAATATGAATCCACTGTTTAAAATGAATTGCCATCGCTGCTATGGCAAATGGTCTTTGTACTTGGATAGGTTAGAGAACCAGATAGTAATCCTTCCCTTTTATCCAAGAGATGGTGACCACTTGGCTGAGCTATTTCCCTAGCCCATTGCGTGTGTGAATAATCAAGCGATTACATTACGTGAAGCTGGCGCTTTTATTTTAGGTTTGATTGTTTGATTACTGTTTTGGTGCCTCGATAACTTACATACTTTGGTGGCTTATGGAATCTATTTTTATTTAAAAGATATCACCATTATGATGACTGGGTCTCATCTATATGTACATGCCAGGGATGTAAGCAATGGATTTGAATACGTTCTAAGATGGCGACCGTTTACTCGATGCCGTCTCTTAAAGACTTAGCATTGCTCGCACAACCACGTAATGACGTCATGTATTACGACGCCGTTTACGTTTTAAATGCGTTCGAACATGGTGCTCCGTTTGAATCTACGTGTGGGACAAGACTAGAAGCATCTTATCATGGTCAGGTTGCTGGCTATACACCTGGGTCTGGGCAACATTAGGCAATTGGCTTCTTTTTATGTGATATTGGCGCTGGGCATTCATGTAGTGCTGGCGTATACTGTATGCGTGATTTGGCACCAAGCACTGGTAAACGCTGTGCTTTGGGACAATGTTGGGCGCTTTGCGGGCAGCATAGGAATCCTCGTACGGGCAATACGCCATGGCCAGTAAGCTGGCTATAAACATGGAACGGGGCTATACTGGGCCGTTTGATTTCATTTTATCGTGAACACAAGCGCTGGACAGTGGTGTATTGCTGGTTTCTATTTAAGCGTTGTTCGGTGCTGAGCACCGGTTAAGCTGTGCTGTTGCATGGATTAATGCCGCTTTGCGAGTAGTATATATATATCTGGATGAGTCTCTTTTACATATTAGTTGCCATCTTGGACTACACGTCATTTCTCTGTGTGGTATAGAACTTGTGTTCTGGTTATGCAGATGTAGCACATACAGGCTTTTTATTTTATTATTTTTAACTTTGCAACTTACATTATTGTTGCTATTTGGATAATTGGGTTATGTGTCCTTCTACTAGGATATTGGACTGTAACTTGTTTACCCTTATTGTGGGGTTTCTTCATCAAAGACGATACTTGCAGAATAGATATCTTTTCGTGCCTTACGCTTAAGGTAAGATGTCTTCCCCCCGTTTTTGTAATTTGTCACACACATAGATGTTGTTACTGCTTTAAATTATCAGGTTTGTATGGTTGACGAGACCCTTATCTGATATGCATCTTTCTTCTCCTATACATATGGCTAATATTATGTAATCTCCTATATTAGGATTTTGGACGTACTTTATTAACTTCTAACTGAGAGACCGTTGACCTTGAGCGTGGAATTATTGTTTCCTTTGCTAACAATTGAGGTGAGAAGTGTGGTTATTTGTAAATTTATCATATACTTAATTTGTATATTGTGATCCTCTGGGATGGGCAATTGGACTCGCTGTCCTTTTTGTCTTTGATACTGTGTTTTCGCACTCTTCTTTTTCTCCAGCCTCTGTGTAATTTTGTCCCTTGCTCCTTATGGGTGTCCTCTCTTTTTTTTCTTCGCCTTTTATTATGTTTATGAAAACTAAGGTTATTTCTGTAATAATATCTGTCCCACTCTGTTGTTTGTTTCATAGAAGTGTCTTTTGCTATATGAAAATCTTGGATGTAATATATTTTAATTGAACATGCGCATGAAGTATATGTCTTTTTATATATGTAATTTGTTCGAGTGAGTCTTTTCGTAATGTTATTGTATGGTGTTGCAATATATATGTATGTGTTATTCTACATGTTTGTTTTTAAATGGTGTGTTTTGTAAATGTTGTTGTGATTTATGTTATGTTTTGTATATATGTTTTCAGCCCTGATGAAGTTCCCCCAGTGGAACGAAGCACGTTGGCGGATGTCCATCTTTTACTTCCAACTACATAAAGTGATAATTTGAATATATTTGAAGAAAATCGACTCTATTCTTGGTGCACCTTCCACTCTCTACAAAGATTGCAGCTAGGGAGGTTAACACCAGCATCCTCCTCAGGAGACATGCTTGGTTAAGGATTTCAGGGTTTAAACCTGAGGTCCAACAATCAATCCTTAACACACCCTTTGATTAGGAACACCTATTTGGTCCTAAAGTAGACGAAGCGTTAGAAAAAATGAAGGACACTAAAGTAGCCAAGTCTATGGAAGCACTCAAGACTACATCTGGCAGAGGCTCCTTTTGTCGCTCCTTCTACAGAGGAGGGTCAAAAACCCCATCCCCAGATCAAAATACCTCTGCTTACAAAGATAATAACCAGTCCTCTCCCTCCAAAGGATTTTTTCGAGGAGGTTATAGAGGCAACGACTTCAAGGGTAGAGGTAAGGGCGACACCCCTCGAAATTCCCCTTCCCCTAGCAAACAGTGACTTACCCACGCTGCTCAACTGCGAGGACAACAAATTCAGGTCTTCCCCTATTTAGACGACTGGCTTATCAAAGCCAGCATTCATCAGAACTGTCTCCAGCACACTCTGGTCACAATAGATCTACTTCATCAACTGGGCTTCACCATCAATGCACAAAAATCGCACCTACATCCGTCCCAGATGCAGTCTTATCTAGGAGCCACTCTAGACCCAGTCAAAGCTCTAACCTTTCCCAATGTAGCCTGAATACTCAATATTCAGGCTAAAATTCTACAGTTTCAACCCAACCAAGCATTACCATCCAGTGTCTTCATGCAACTGCTAGGAATGATGGTCTCTTGCATCGCAATTGTACCCCATGCAAGACTTTGCATGCGTCCCCTACAAGAGTGCTTAGCACTTCAGTGGAATCAGTCACAGGGTTAATTAACCGATCTAGTGTTGGTAGATGGCCGTACCCATCGCTCTCTGTAGTTGTGGAACCCACAAAACTTACCAGCAGGCCGGCCTTTCATCGACCCTGTTCCACAGATCGTGCTCACAGCACACGCATCTCTAACAGGTTGGGGAGCTCATCTGAATGATTACACAATACAAGGCATGTGGAGCAACAAACACAAAACTCTCCACATCAACTATCTAGAGCATTTAGCGGTGTTTCTAGCACTCAAAGCTTTTCAAAATCACCTGATACGCAAAACTATCCGAACAGACAACATGACAGCAATGTATTATGTGCAAAAGCAAGGGGGAACACACTCTCCAACTGTCAACACTCGCTCAAGCCATTTGGAAATGGGCGCTCCATCCCAACATTTATCTTCTGGCAGAGCATCTCCCAGGACTAAACAACTTGCAATAATCCGGACCCAACACTAGATGGCAGGACTATGCAAAGCATGTGAATCTACAGCTCTACATGCCAAGAAGTGGCATTTTCAAGCGCGCCATTTAAAAACCAACTTCACTAAAAGGTGTATTTTTAAAATGTGAGCTGAGGGACCCTAAACTCCAAATCTCTATCTCTTCCCAATTGGAAGCTACACTTGTAAGAGGTTACAAGGCAGCTCCAATGATGACCTATGGGAGAGATAGTCCTTGCAATAGTGAAAAATGAAATTAGCAGTATTTCACTATCAGGACATGTAAAACACACCAGTACATGTCCTACCTTTTAAATACTCTGCACCCTGCCCATGGTGCGACCGTGGGCCTACCTTAGGGGTGCCTTACATGTAGTAAAAGGGAAGGTTTGGGACTAGCAAGTGGGTGCACTTGCCAGGTCGACAAGGCAGTTTAAAACTGCACTCACAATACACTGCAGTGGCAGGCCTGAGATATGTTTGCAGGGCTACTCGTGTGGGTGGCAGAATCAGTACTTCAGGCCCACTTATAGCATTTGATTTCCACTCCCTGGGCGCGCACAGTGCACCTTACTAGGGTTTTACCAGTATATCAAATATGCCAATCAGGTATAACCAATCATAACCACAATTTACACAGGGAGCACTTGCACTTTAGCACTGATCAGCAGTGGTAAAGTGCCAAGAGTTCTAAAACCAGCAAAAGCTAAATGAAGCACACAGTCAAACACAGGAGGTCAGAAGCAACATAGACAGCGGAAATACATGCCAAAGATGCCAGGTCTAATGTGTGTCTGTGTCCGTCCCACCCCCCCCCCCCCCCAGCTGAAAGTGGGGAGAACTACCTAACCTTGTTGTAGTTCTCTTCATTAAGGCAGACACACCTGGACAGACCATTAGAATTGATGTGTTCTTTGCCAGGGTGCTGTTCCACCGTAAAGTCCATCCCCAGTTTTGGGTTCTCACCCCTCATTTGAATTAACCATCTGAAGGGCCTGTGGTCTGTCTGAACCCGGAAGTGAGTCCCAGGCAAGTAGGGTCTTAGCTTCTTCAGCTCCCAGACCACAGCAAAAGCCTCCCTTTTAATTGCACGCTTCCTCTGTTCCTGGGGAAGTAGCCTCCCACTGATGAAAGCTGCAGGTTGATTAAGGCCCTCTTCGTTTAGTTGTGAAAGCACGACTCCCACACCATGCTCTGAGGCATCGGTCTTCACCGCAAACTTTTTGCCTGGGGACATGTTTATGTACGCCAGGTACAGGGATTATGACAGGGTTCCGAGAGCCTGGTGTCGAAGAGGCAGGGGCGAGCTACTAGGTAAAAGGTCACCTATGTAGAACCATTATTGTCGTGTGGATGGGATGGGACAAATGTATGTAATCGGCATGCATATGATGGAACTATCCTAAAGGACATAACACCCACTCCTCATCAAAAGGTCAACAAGGTCAGCTTGGTAATGATGAAGCCAATACTAAATAATGCATAAATTATTCATAATAAAACATGCTAAAAAGCAGTTAAAAAGCCTTAAAAATGTCCATAAGAGTAAAAGTCAGTATAAAAGCATTCTACCGTTAAAAGCATTTGAAAAAAGGTCCTCTATATATGTGTATATATTGTCACTATTCATTGAGCACCTTGAAAGCCATTATGCTCAGACAGAGTGGAGAAGAAAAAAAACCAAAGTCAGTTCGACCTTCAATTTAGTAAATGTTTAATAAGTTGCCAAACGTTTCCCAGCACAGGAGAGGCCAGATTGTTTAAGAATCCTGCGCTGAAGACTCAACATCGCTAAACATGGCATCCGCCGGAGGCACTCCCTCCAACACTTCATGTATGATACCGAGTGAGCATAGGTGGTCATCTCTGGTTCCCACAGCAGCCGTCGGGGAAGAATTAGATGCCTGTGTGCCTGAAACTGATGCCTGCACCTCTGAAGCAGAGTTGATCTCTGTTCCAACAAGAGCTGAAGCATCTTGTGGAGGCTCCAGGAACGCCGTCATAAACATGGGAATACTCTATGGACAACTGTGCACATGGGCCCGCAAGGGCGCCAGGAGCATGTCTGTGTCCGGCGGCGCAACCGACGGAAGTGTCAGACAGAGGTCTAACACGCGTCCGGAGTCGCAAAATAGGCAGCAGAATACAGGCAAGATGCAGTCTATCCAGGCCGGTCCGAAAGACAGGAACCAATGCTCACTCAGCTCTCGAAGCTGAGGTGTACCCAGGAAGAACACCAATCGCTCACGACACCGTCGCTCCAGCAGTGTTCTCTGCATGTCTTGAGTGATGTTGGCATCCATTGGGAAGCAATAGAATTAAAACCAGGATGCCCGCTACTGAAAGCAGGACCAAAGCAAGCCCTCCAAAAATGCTTCCAAAGATGGATTGTATGAAAGATGGAATCACCCCGAAGATGGTCTGAAAGGTGGTTAACAGCCCTGATCCAATGCTCTTAAATAATTGTACTATCCCCCTTGTATCAGACATGTTAAAGATACAATAGACCATTTCTCCAAAATGGAGCATGAAAATTCGTACGGACCAGAGCCTGTATCTCTGCCGAAGACCTTGTAATTTGGTGATAAAGTCTCTCGGGCTGAAGTTAAGGCCACATTTTGCTGAAACAGCATGGCTTTCAGTCTGCTCAGGGAATCAAACCCTATGCTGGAAACATTCAGTGAAGGCCACAGTGGTGCCTCCCTAACTGTGCGAGTCGGGGGAAACAATACTTGCTTACGACAAATAACCCTGGCGTTTACAGTCCCTAGATAAGCGATGCCTGGTGTCATGCCACAACAGCCTTGGTCATTCAGCATCAAGTAACTCCCATTGGAAAGTAACTCAAAAACTGGATGAATTACAGCAGCTGGGGAGCCCTTCACATAGCAAGCCAAGTTCGCTATTGACGCATTACATGCCCCGTGTAACTAGACTTCTTTGCATACCAAAAATCCACTTAAAGCCTTCTCGCAGTCTGAACTGCTAAGAAAAACTTCTTTGTCCTTATTCCTGCAACTGTATCTATACAGTAATTCCCAGGTTTTTTGTATGTACCCTCTGCCCAACGCTTCATACTTACCCACTGGGTGGCGTTTAAGGCAGTACTGGAACTGGAATGTCGTGATTGGCAGTGTGATATAGAAATCAATTAACCATTCTGTAGACAGTGATTCTGCTACAGCAAAAGGTAATTTCTCCAGTTTTTAAATGAGCAGCGTGGTGTGTTTTGCATCTCTGTGCAGTAGTTACTTGTCTGTCGGTCAGATTATAAGCCGAAAACAAATTTGTGCGTTTAATGTATTGCCATGGCACGTGGCCTGAACACAATGATTGCAGCGTCCAGCTTAAAAGCCTAATGGAGCTCAACTGAGATTGCCCATATTGTAGAATAGACAAATCTTGTTCCATTATGTTGATTGCCGAGGACACAATGTTGCCCAGTAAATAAATACGTGAAGAAAGTGTGGTCATACCATTGTCTACCACAGCCAGGGCCTTTTCGAGGTTAATCCTATCAATCTCACGTAATCTCCCAGCAGCATCCTGTTGGTAGACTTTCCATAGTTCATTGTAGATGGCAGGCAAGAAGCGTTCTACGTGGTTTCTTGGGACCTAACAAGAAAATCCCTAAGATCCATGTTGTCTGACAGAAGGGTCAAGTGTTTTCACCTGTGATAGTGTTGAGGTTTTTAGCCAGTCTAGGCACAACTTCCCAACACTATAAGAAGTCACTACCCCAGGGTCGTCTGTGTGTACATAGCGTGGGTCAGGCCTATGGATACTAAACCCTACTGCTACCCCCTTGAATCTTGAATTACACATATTCGTGTCGATAGGCCAAACCAACCAACCCTTCTAATTGGGAGATGATGATTGTATGCTGTACTCTGCATAATTGTACCCAATGTCTCCTCACTTGTTAGTGTGTTATTTGATATACCTTCAATAGGTGTTGGTGAGGGGATGGGTGGTGCTTTTAGGTCTTTAATTTTTGCAAACCCGTAGCAGGTAGTCTGTTGCACAGTTCTGTTCAGGAAAATAATCTGTGAAGGTATGAGGCAAGCTCTAAATAAAGCCTCAGTTCCCTGAACTTGCCACTCTCTTGTCCCCCAGATCGATTTGGTGTCTATGGTGTCCCTCCAATAATCGAAACCCTGTATAGACAGTTGGGAGATAAAAGGTGCTGAGTATATCAGTTTTGTATTTGTCAGCATAATTTTCTTCGTTGTATTAACGTGTGCAAGTTTGTAGTAATACGACGCTGGGTCTGATATATTGTACCCTGAAAAGTATGCGAATTTCTGTGTGAATGTGGCAGAACTACTTTTTGGTGGTGTCTGGCAATGTTCCCATTGATGGGGAAGTGTTAACAGTGCGTGGTACACTTGTTCTATGCAAAAAATTATGACCATAATGCTGATAAAAATACATGGAGTCATAATCAGTTGTATCTTCATACAATTCCCTGTAAGAAAATGCTGCAGACTGATCTAAATCTGAGAGCATAGTATTTACAGTTGCAATGTCCCAATCATCAGAGAATGTACTCTGGGGTAATGAAATCATTCAAAAAGATTTTGAACACGTGTGGAATCTTCAAATGTTCAGTAGGACCAAATACATTATATGAAACTTTATCCCATACTATACCATCCGGTACTGGAATTGCTGTAATGTTCACTAGGGACAAGTCTCTTTGTTCACGGTGTGATGACGTATGTGGTTTCAGGACCAAGTTCACAGATTGCACTGCAGAGCGTTGTGGGAGATAATGTCCATTCAATATCAGGAAAAAGACAGTCACTGTGCCAATCCAAATTAACAGAAACAGGATCCCTATTGCAAACCAAAGATGCAACCAAGGTGGCACTAAGTAGGTTTTTTTGAGCAAAAGATAGAATTGTCGAAATTGTTTTTTCTTTGAAATGGGTGGCGTTTGTTCAGGTTCACTTGGATCCGAAGAAAAGTCATCGAAGTTGATGAAGTAGCCAGACGCAGTTCGATCTATCTTTGGTAGCTCCGCAGGTTTTGTAGAACTGGCAGGTGTGTCTTGTGAAGGCACATTAATATAAACGTCAGTGTTGGGCTGAATTGCAATTTGCATTGCGGTTTCATCTGGAAGTTGTTTATTTTACACTGGTGTGATTTGTACTCTGTCATTTGATACTCCTTCACTTTGCGTAGTTGAGTCTTGAAAGGATATAAGTCTTTCCATCTGAACTTCCTGTATAGTAGCTAGAGGAGATCTGCAACTACTCAGGACCCCACGCGGCCTACTGTTGAGAATCGGCCACATGGTGCGGTTTGATCAGATCAATGGAAACAAATAGTTTGTCTTTTTTGCCAGCAAGAGGCGGAAGAAGTACTGTTCTTGTTCCTACAACTGCAGGACAGGTACAGGTGCTCTGTAAGATGGCCAAACTCCCTTTTGTCCACGATTGTTCCCTGACTAGGTCCCCAATCTGTGGGACCCAGGCAGCTCTTGCGGGAACTGGTTTCACTTCCCCAGTGGCGGTGCGTTTGACTTGCACGTTGCTTTGTAATGCCCGGAATTCATTGAGTTCCTGTAAAACCACCAAACGGTCATTCAATTCAAATGGTTTTGCATCCGCCACAGTGCTGGCACAATCGAGATCATTTACCCACATTCTTGTCCCAAACAGGATTTCATAAGGGGTACGGCCTCCCAAGGATTTTCTTGGCATACTATTTAGTGCCCTTTGAACCCCGTATAAGTTATTGACCTAACTACCACCCGCACCTAATACCCTTGCTGTTAAGGATTGCTTTAAGTCCTGGTTTTTCCTCTCTGTAACTGAATTTCCCTCAGGATGGTAGGGGGAGGAGTACAGCAAGGCCACACCCATACTTCCCATGCTTCCTTGTAAGCCCGAGAGCTAAAGGCAGGGCCACGGTCGGAATGTAACGTGCCAATTGTGTATGTCCCGATGAAGACTCACAAATCCTTTACAACATTTCGGGCATCAGCCGAGCGCTGGGGCCAAACCCATAGAAATCTAGAGCATGAATCCACTGCCACCAGGATGTGCTTGTAAGCCCCGTCAGAATTTAAGGGACCGCAGTGGTCCAAATAGACAAATGCGAGAGGTCTGTCTGAAATCAGTTGTGGTGTTTGTGGTGGCCTTTGAATGGTGCAACCTTTCATCTGCTGGCAAATGTTGCACTTCAGGACAAAGTCCTGTGTTTGTTTTGTCAACCCCGACCACCAGTAACGCTGCTTCAATAATGAAATTGTTGCAGTGACTCCTGCGTGTGCTGAGCCCAGACCCTCGTGTGCAGCTAGAATTAAACCTAATTTGCGATTTTTGTTTGGTATTAATCTATCCCCCACTCTTGGAATTTGAGCATACGGAATGTTTTGCGCATCTAACTTGTAGGAGTACTTGAGTGGAAAGCCTTTTGGCAGCACAGCAGAGCAGTTCCTTGAGGCATTGACAGCTACCATTATATCTCCGTCTATTCTCGTGCTAGAACGAGTGATTGCAGCAACGGCAACAGTTCGCACTGCCCCCTTTGCAGCTTCATCAGCCAGTGAATTCCCTTCAACGTGCACGCCAAGACATTGATGACTCAAGGTGTGAATAACTTGAGCCCGTGGCAGGCGTTCTTTCAGCTTTCCCACTTGTTCCCATAACAATTTGTGTTTTTATCGTGCAACCCTTGACATCTTTAAAACCATTCTGGCCCCATTAATGAAGATATTCATTCATTCAATCAATCAATCAGGGGCTTGTATAGCGCGCTACTCACCCGTGAGGGGCTCAAGGCGCTGGGGGGGGGGCGGCTCCGGAATCAGTTGAAGAGCCAGGTCTTGAGGTCCTTCCTGAACGTGTGCAGGGTCGGGGAGCGTCAATGTTCACAGGGAGCTCGTTCCACGTCTTGGCTGCGATGTAGGAGAAAGCTCTCCCGCCGGTTCTGTGTCTGCGGATGCGGGGGACCTCTGCCCTGGCGAGGTCGGCAGAGCGGAGGTTCCTCTTGGGTACGTGGAAGGATAATCTCTCGTTGAGGTATTTGGGTCCGATGTTGTGTAGGGATTTGTAGGCGTGGGTGAGGAGTTTGAAGGTGACCCTCTTCTCGACGGGGAGCCAGTGGAGGCCTTGTAGGTGTTGGGTCATGTGCTCATGGCGCGGTCTCCCGAGGACGAGTCTGGCTGCGGCGTTCTGGATGGTCTGGAGTCTACGCAGGAGGGTTTTGTTGATTCCGGCGTAGAGGGCGTTGCCATAGTCTAGTCTGCTGGTGATGAGTGTGTGGGTGACGGTCCTTCTGCAGGCGGGGGGGATCCATTTGAAGGTCTTACGCAGGATGCGAAGGCAGTTGAAACTGGTGGAGGCGACGGCGTTGATCTGGCGGTTCATGGAGAGGGAGGAGTCGAGGATGATGCCAAGGTTCCTGGCGTGGTCTGTGGGGGTGGGTGGGCTCCCGAGGGCGGAGGGCCACCAGGTGTTGTCCCAGGCGGAGGTGCAGGGACCGAGGATGAGGACCTCGGTCTTCTCTGAGTTTAGCTTCATTGTAAGAGTGCACACAGTAAAACAAATCGCACACAATCGGTGTGGGGAATTCCCGATCCGTATACTGTAGTGCCAGTATCAGGGCTTTGAGTTAGGAGATTGCGTGGTTGTATTGCTGGGACGGAACTTACCATCCCGCATACGGCCTTTCACTATAGCACATGCAGCACTATATTGCTGTTTACTTCCAATGGCCGGCTGAGCAGAACCATCAGTGTAAATTATGTATTCATACTGATCAAGAGGCAGGATTTCATTCGGCAGAGGGTATTCTTGTTCGTACTGCAGAAATGCTTGTGTTTTCAGTGTAGGATCATATCTGTAGTCTACATCAGTAGCAGTGAGAGAATTAGCCCATTGTATCCATCGTGGATGCAGTGCCTTCGCATTTGGAATGCTGGCAGTGGTAACCGCTTCTAAAGTCTGTGTCAGGGTTACAACGATGATGCTTTTTCCCTGTGCTAGTGCTCTTTCTCTCACTACAGCAGTCTGTACTGCTGTCAGTATTTTTTCTGTGGCCGCAAATTGCATTTCAGGGTTCGTGTAAAAATGTGATTTGTATGCAAATGGGACTGTCTCTCCTTCTTTGAACGTGACGTAAGTATATCCTGATAGACCCGCGACCACATGGATCACCAGGTTGCGGGCATCCACGCGTGTCTGCAAATGTTTCGCTGATATCATGTCTGCCTGAAAGGAACAGAGAGTGTCTGTATGTTCCTGTGTCCACCTGTTTACTGTGAAATCAGGTCTGATTAGGTCGTAGAAAAGTTTAACCCTTTCTTCGTAATCTTGAATGTATGTTCTGCTGGAATTTAGAAATCCTAAAATGGATTGCAAACTCTTCAGAGTCTTCGGAGGCTGGAGCAGCGGGCACTTTTCTAAAAAGTTGGCAGCCAGGCTTCTACCTTCACTTGAAGGCTCATATCCCAAAAATAGGACACTGAGATGGGCAATTTTTGATTTTTCAAAATTAAATTTGTAGCCCAAGTTGATGAATCCCACAATTCTGTTGTTCAATCTGCACAAGTGTTCAATAAATTCATCATCCGTCAGATAAATACCATCTACATAGGACACTGCCTCCTCGTCGCATGATTGTAATAGCTCTGAAATTCTTGCTGAGAATAGCCCAGGGCTGTTCTTATACCACTGGGGCAAACGACAATATTGACACAGAGTGCCAAGGGCAGAAAATCCTGTCAAATATCTGCTTTCAGGAGCTATATTTTGGCAGACAAATCCATTCGAGATGTCTAATGTTGTTTTGTATTTCTTCCGCACAATGTTATTCATTAATGCAGCACTGTGTGCATTTTGAACTGCTAATGTTTTTGTGCATGTGTTTAAATGTCGATAGTCTAAAACCAAACTATATGTGTTGGTGGGTTTCATGACGGGAAACAGAGGATTATTCATAGGGGAGGTGCAAGTTTCAATCACACCTTGGTATTCTAGTTGGTCTAAGATTTCTTTGACCTGTTTCTTCGCCTCATTTTTAATAGGGTACTGTCTCTGCGGATTTGGAGTCGTTTTCAAAGGGATTTCGTGGTGCTTGGACTCCACGTCCCACCCTACATGGTTGCAGTATAGTGCTGGAGCTAGCGCTTGCGCCCACTCCCGCGCATATGAGTGTTTCAAGGAAACTGGAACAAGGTCGGAAAAAGCAGGAAAAATGACGCTTTCTCCACTTGGGCAATCTATTACAAAATCAGGCGGCCAATCTTTTTCAGCTAGCAGAATTTCGTATCCAAATGTCAGGTTCTCCCAAAAGAGACCTTTAAATTTTCTTGAGCTGTCCCCCTCTATCTGGAGTGTAATTTCGTGCAATTGAGGTGGGACACTAACTCTTGTATCCACAGTTTCCACTGTGATGTGTTGATTCAATACTACTGTCGCCAGAAATTCCTTCAGGTTCTGGCGAGCTATTGTTACTTCTGCCGCGCTGTCTAGCATCGTCAGAGCCCATTCCCCATTCAGAAGCTGAGTCCTCAGTAGCCTGGGAAGGTCTGATTTTTAATCCAGCTACTTCATTCTTTTTGAATTGAGGCTTTGCTTTAGGTTGATCTTCCTGTTTGATAATATAATCCGAATTGCAATGTGTTTCCCTTTTCCCTTTTGGTCGACTTCAGTCTTTTGTTTTGACCGTCCTTCTCTCTCCAAGTTTTTTGATGAACCCTGAAAGGAACGAAAGGGACATGTATCAGTATCCTGATACCTGTCAGGTTTTCTAATGTTATCACGATTCCCACGGTTATACCTCTTTTCAGAGGACTCCCGTTGGGGAGACCCACCCCTTGATCGTGAATTTTTCCCTTTATTCTTATTGGTAGATTGATTGTTATCCCATTTTATTTTAGAAGAATTGGGTGCTTTCTTCGAGTTATCCTTATGAGAATTAGTCGCCATTTGTGGCTTCCCCGGTTTGGCCCCCAAACTATCTCTACCCAGTGATGCATAGGTTTCTTCGATAATCTTTGGTAATACACGCTCCTGGTTTGCAGGAGTCGTTTCCTTTAAGCGTTGGCGTATAGCCACAGCTGCTGCTTCGCCCTTTATGCTGCTCAGCATAATAGCTAAGACCTGGTCAAAATTACCCATCAGTTTCATCCCCAAGTCCAGGGCAGGTCCTGCCCCATATTCATTTTGTATGTGTCAATACATCTGGAATCACTGCTATGGAAGGGGTACCATGTATTCTAATGTAAACTGCAGCAAAGATTGTGCCCCAAGTGGAAAATCCTCACTTGAGGAAACCATTCCCATTGGCAAGCAAATTGTTAACATACTGTGTTTCTCATGCAGACCCGTATGGGGGAACACTGCTTCCATCTGTGCAATTTTATGTGCAATCCATAATGGTACTTGTTCCCTCTTTGATGGGAACACACCCATTATTGTTTTTAATGTTTGTGGGCTGAGTGTAGGTGTGGTCTGATGTGGACTAGCTGGAGCAGCTCTCGCAGGTTGTATTGTGAGTGTTCGCATGACGAACTAGACAGTGTCTGTATAGCCTGACTATTTCTTTGTATAGTGTACGCACTTCCCCTACTGCGAGTGTGTCTATCTCAGGATGTGGAGTGGATGTCGCTAAGTCCGGCCATGTTGCTCCTCATGTGCTGAGCGGACCGAGTCTTACGACTGATGTGTGTTTGAGGGCACCTTTAAACCAGTTTCTGTGTTTCTGGTAAGTTAACGGGACTTCAATGTCCTCGTATGGAATGTATTCTTGCGGTGGGTCCACTTCAATGTATTCGTGGAATAACAGTGTCTGTGGATCTGCAGGTGGGAATTTTACCCAAGAATAGAATACCTCTGAACCAAACACCTTGTGTGCCTCAATCACGAAAGCAACATAGCCACCTGTTGCAGGTACGCCATGTTCTATAATTCTCAGAGTTACTGCCTGTCTGCAGTTCTCTGTAATGTTAAGAGCGTTTGCAAATTCATCTTGCAAATTCATCTCCTTCCGAACCTCCACTGCTAGTCGCAGCTTCAGTCATTTTTAAAAAAGAGAAGGAAGAGAGAGTGCGAAAACGTTTAAAAGATAGGGGTTTGCACAATGTGGGAACGTTTTTATTCTTACACGCTTGTCTAAACCTTCAGCCAATACACAGGGTGTACCTGCTCAGCTGAAGCGGATATCCCTTCCCACTTCAGATGTCTCTGAGCAGTGTGAGTAGGGCTTTCTGAGAAAGCCCGACTGAACTACTCAGATTTTACTGCTAATATAAGAACCAAACCAACGTTGGCGGCGCCATGTCGTGTAGTTCCTAGGATCCCCCCAGGACCTGCGCGTTTTGGAGGACCTAAACTGAGGGCTTGGTGTATAGACAGACTCTAAGCACCCCCACAGGATATGTCAGCTATTAGACCAGCTAGCTCTACAGTGCCACTACCACCTCTCTGTATTCTACAGCGGTGTAGGTAGTTTCTGGCAACCACTGAACATGACAACCCTGATTCCTCAGGCTTGGTTGTTCTCCTTTTTAAACTGTATTTTGTGTTTGATTTTTTAACTAATGAATGAATTACATTAGATTAAGAGGAAATAAAATGTTTTTGGCTTATAGTTTGTTTTATATCATTAAATATGTACATATAATTTTTTTTTTTTAAGTTTTGATATTGACAATTGTGGTATTATTATGTTTGATATTGACTAAAAGGAATAAATTGTTAGTCATTACGCTACAAAGGGCTTTTATTATCATTTTATAAAGTTTTATTATGTGGATTGTGATATATATGTAATATATTATAGGAGTGCCGTTATTTTATACCTAATAAACATCTCCATATTTGACTCCTTGATAACAGTGTGATAAATGCAAGAATGCGTAGTGTGATTGTTTGATTGGTTGGTATGCGATAGAAATACGCCAAAGGGTGTTTTATTTTGACCTATTGTGGAAAACAGTACAGTACTTTTTGCTCAGTCACTCGTGCTTACTTTTTCTCAGAATACACATAGAATGACGATTGGGACATTTTCAATAATTATTTATTGGTCAAGCGTCCGTCTGGTGTGGAACATATTTGCTGCAACAATCAGGAGACCCAAACAGACAAAAGTGATTGCTAGTACCAATATCCTAAATAGTAGATACATTCCTACCGTAGTGCTAAAAATATGAACATAAGCTGATTATGCGAAATAGTAGCATTGGTGTGCTCCTACAGTGCGCTGCCTAAAGATACCTAACCTAGAGGTGTAGGTGAAGCATGTATATGTGCGTGCTAAAATGTAGCCAAGAATCCCCCGGGGAATTACCAACCCCTCACCTGATGGTTTAGAACGAAGGACCCCGTCTCTGCTCCGAGGATGGCACCCGGCAAGGGATATCCGATCTCTACCGGTCGAAGGATCAGCATGCAGAACCTTGGTCCAGCCTGGAAGGAATTCTCCTCCGATTTCTAGGGGGGAGTGAGGGTTTTTTATACTAAAGTGGTCACTCCAGGGTTTCTTCTAGAATCGATATGTTTTCAAAACAACCATGGATGCTTTGAAAACAGTCACTAATCCTTTTCTAAACAAAGGGATCATGCACAGCTGGCTGTTGGCTAAAGATGAACATTTTTTGCCTGGGGACATTATGTACCTCAGGTCAGGGTTTATGACAGGGTGCCTAGAGCCTGGTGTCGAATAGGCAGGAGCGAGCTACTTGGTAAAAGGTCACCTATGTAGAACCGTTATTGTCGTGTGGATGGGATGGGACAAATGTATGTAATCGGCATGTACATGATGGGACTATCCTAAAGGACATAACAGTACCTGGTGAGACCTAAGAAGGCTCTCACCTCTGTTTGGTTCTTGGGGGGGTGCCCAAGCCAGAATGGTGTAAATCTTGGGTTGCAGGGGCGCCACCCTGCCGCTACCTGGTGCCCCTAGTACACCACAGACCCCTGCCCTATCTGGCACTTACTGGCCTTGATAGTGAGACCTACCTTCTGCAGGGCCTTCAACAATTCCCAGAGGTGGTGCAAGTGGTCCTCCCAACTGGAGCTGAACACCGCAATGTTATCCAGGGAGGCGGAACTGAAGTCCTTCAGTACAACTAGGACATGATTGACCAACCTCTGAAAGGTGGCAGGGGTGTTCTTCAACCCAAAAGGCTTGACCCGCAAATGGTAGTGCCCTTCTGATGTCGAGAACGCGGACCTCGCCTGTGCCCCCTCTGTCAAGGCACTCTGCCAGTACCCAGATGTTAGATCAAACGTACTGATGAACTTGGCAGTTCCCAGCCAATGAATGAGCTCATCAGCTTGGGGGATGGGATGTGCGTCAGTCTTAGTGACAGTGTTGTGCCCACGGTAGTCCACGCAGAACTGCAGTTCTGGAGTGGCACTGGGCGCAGCAGCTTTGGGAACCAAGACCACTGGGCTGAACCAAAGACTGCTGGAAGGCTCAATCACCCCTAAAGCTGACATCTTCGACAACTCCTCCTTGATGCTATCCTTCACTCTGTCAACCTGTAAATCTTGTGCTTCACAGGTGGTCTGTCCCCAGTGTCGATATCATGAGTGCATCAATGGGTGACTCGTGGGGAGAGTAGGAACAGAGTGGCAAACTGCTCCAGCAACTGGTGACAGTCGCTCTGCTGCTCCAGGGTCTGTGTAGGGGAGAGGATCACACCTTGTACTGACTCACCCTGCTCCTTGGCAGACAGGTGGTTGGGGAGAGTTTGACTGTCCTCTTCCACCCAATCATCAGTAGCAAGGAGCATGGTCAACTCAGACCTCTTGAAGTGGGGTTTGAGGCGGTTCACGTGCAGGACCCTCAAGGGGTTCCTAGGAGTCTGAAAGTCCACCAGGTAGGTGACCTCACTCTTGCACTCCTTCACCTCATATGGGCCAGAACACTTACCTTGTAGACCACGGGGCTCTGCTGGCTCCATCACCCACACCTTCTGACCAGGCTGAAACTCAACCAGAGTGACAACCTGGTTGTAACAACGTTTCATGTCCTCCTGGCTGGCTTCTAGGTTCACCTGAGCGAGTTTCCGGAAGCGAACAGTCTGGTTCTGGAAGGCCATCATGTAGCTCAATACATCCTGGGGGAGGGGGGGTGGGGGGGGGCTTCCTTTGAGCTTTCTCCCAGCCCTCCTTCACCAAACTGAGAGGTCCTCTCACAGGGTACCCATACAGAAGCTCAAAGAGATTAAAACCAATCTTTTTCTGCAGTACCTCCCTGTAAGCAAAGAGAAGGCATGGCAAGAGGACGTCCCACTTATGCCTTATGGGTTCTGACAGACCCCCAAATCATGCCTTTCATGGTACAGTTGAATCTCTCAACCAACCCATTACTTTGGGGGGGTGGTAAGGAGTAGTCAATTTGTACTTCACGCCACACTCCTGCCACATGGCCTTTATGTACAGCGACATGAAGTTGGAACCCTGATCAGATACCACCTCCTTGCATAAACCCACACTGGTAAAGATCCCCATCAGTGCCCAGGCCACTGTCCTCAGAGGGATAGCTTTCGAGTACCGGGTGTCATGGTACACCAAGACCAGGATGAACCTGTTGCCCATGGCTGTCTTGGGATCCAGAGGCTCCACAATGTCAATGCCACCCTTTTGAAAGTGGTGCTCACGGCAGGGAATGGTTGTAGGGGAGCCTTACATCGCCCCCTACTCTTGCCACTTGCCTTGCAAGTTGGACAAGACAGACAAAATGCATCTGATTACCTTTGCATTTGGGGCCAGTAAAAGTGGGTGACAAGCCTGTCAAAGGTCTTGCACTACCCCAAATGTCCTGCCAAAGGCACTTCGTGAGCCAAACTCAGTAGGAAGGTTCTGAAACGCAGGGCTACCACCACCAGCACACGGGCTGCCTCAGCAACCATAGGCTCGCTATAAAGGAGACCATTCTCCCAGTGGATCAGATGTGATCTGGCGTCTTTGCCAGCAGCCTGGTCCTCAACCTGCTGCCTAAGACCCACGAGAGTAGGGCGTGTCTTTATGCTCTGCGCAGAACTCGTCCCTGGTGGGGCCCCCTTCATGTTGCCAATAGATCAGTTCAGGAAAGTCTCCCAGTTCAGCCACCTCTTCCCCTGTACGTTCTGGGGCACCGCCCTCCTGTTCAGCCTCCTCCCGGACCGTGGAAATTTCAGGGGCAGGTTTCCCGTGCCCCCTGCCCTTCCTCCTCTTTGCAGACACCTTACCACTGTTTCAGGCTCCAGGTTCTTCCGATTACCCTGGGCTGCCATGGACCGTCTGGTCAGGCATGCACACTCAGGCAATCCCAACATCGCCAAGTAGGAACTGTATTCTACCTCCCTCCAGGTGGTGTGTTCCAGGTCGTTTCCGAGCAGACAATCCACAGGCATAGATAGGCTCGCAGCTACTCTCAAGGAACCTGTGACACTCCCCCTCCCCCACCCCACTCAAAGGGAACTTGAGACACTTTACAGGAGCGCTCACTGTTGTCTACGGCCACAACTTGATGAAGTACATTAGGCACTGCTTGCTCTTCAGGGGATTCCCGACCGTAGCAACACTGGCTCCTGTGTCTCTCATAGCCTCTACCCTTTGTCCATTGATGGTCACCCAGTGAATGTACTTCTTAGTGTTATCAGGCATTAGGTTTCTCTGGACATCTCTCTGTCCCCTAGTGAGACAAGGGTCATCTCAGCTGGGTCCCCAAACCCTCCTGGTGCCAACTCTTCCCAAGCGCTATACTAGCCATCACCCCTGACTGCCCACTGGTGGGGGGCTGCGCCCGCTTGGGACACTTTAGGTCCCCACTCATGTGACCCTCCTGATCACAAGCATAACATTTCCTGGGACCCCTCTCTGCAGGTTTACCAGAAGAGATCCATGATTTCTTATCACCTGGGGGGAGGGGGCGGGGAGGGAGGGGGATTTTTACCCTGGGAACGAGTTTGGAGTCTCCTACACACAACTTATATTGGACCCTGGTGCTGAGCCAGCGGTCCGCCTCCTTAGCAAGCTTCATGGGGTCAGGAAGCTTGCTGTCAATCAAGTGCTGGTGCAGCTCTGGAAAACCACGACTAGACAAGTGCTCTCATGCAATCAAGTTGTACAGCCCCTGATAGTCTGTTACCTCACTGCCTTTCACCCTACCATCCAGTGCTCCGCAGTAGTACTCGACATACTCAACCCAGGTTTGTGAACCAAGTTTAGTACTCTCCCTAAACTTTACCCAGTAACTCTCTGGGGTGAGACCATACCTCCTGAACAGAGCTTCTTTCATGGCGGGGTACCTCATCTGATCCTCTATTGCTGAGGCCAACAAGGTGTCTCTCCCCTCCACGGTGAAGCGATTCCACAGACGTGCTACCCGATCTCTCTCAGGGACCCTGTGTGCCCTTAAAGCTACCTCCTAGCCCCTAAGCCACTGGTCAGTGTCATCCCTCACAACATAATCTTTCACTACATCTTTGGGTATTTTTCCCTCCCAGTTCCTTGAAGAAACGCTGTGACCATCTGTGCTGGACTGTACTTGGCATTCAAGTCCAGCTCCTTTAAATTCAGTTCCTGACCCAAGACCATCTTTTTCTCCTCTATTTTGAGCCTGGCCAGCTCCAACTGGAGCTTCTCCTGATGCTGCATTTTGAGCTTTTCTATCTCCATCTCATGCCTCCTGGCCTCACGCCTGTCCTCCAGCTTCTGTGGGTACAGATCCTTTGAGACACTGCTACCTGCCCTGAAGGGCACCATCCCCCAGGAAGATCATGAACCATCAGTACCTCCTCAACAATGTTTGCTCCTCAACAGGATCCTCAGAATGCCCACTGGCATTCCTGGCTGCTACCCAGGCCCTCAGCGCCTTTTGTAGCTCCTCCTGTCTGGTGAGGCCTTAAGCCCCTTCACTGCTAGCCCCCCCCCCAAATCTTGTTTTTTTTTAGGTCGAGCCGAGCAGCACGCATGTGCTGCTTTGCTATGCCTGATGTATCTTTTTCAGGTTGTGTAGGCCCCGCCCGCTTCCCATTTGTTCCTTCTTATGCCTTTCTAAATTCCTTGTTCTTATTGGCAAGACGTTGCTCTTTGGCCGACCTTTGGGTGTGTTTTTCACTTTGTGGCGACCACCCATGTTGCATGTCCCCTTACATTCCGATTGTATTTCCCCTGTTTGCCGCACTCTTTTTTTTCACGCAATTTATCTGTGCCGTGAACACCGCAGCTCTTTGTGTCTTCCCTGCCAGCACGATTCAAAAGTCCCTTGTTTATTTATGTTTTCACTCCCCTGCCGCACACGTTTCAGTTCGAAACGTGTGCGGCAGGGGAGCGAAAACATAAATAAACAAGGGACTTCTGAAACTTTCAGAAGTCTCTTGTTTATTTAGGTTTTCCTTGTTTGCATTAGGGCGCATCCTTACTGCAGCACTGCCTCACAAGCATTCCCTGTACCCAGGAAGGGTGTACCTTCGATAATGTAAACACTTATCTTTTATAAAAGGTAAGGATTTAGAGTTGTGACTCGCGCCCGTACACTTCATATTTGGAAAAGGTTGTGTGCGCAGGGGGCCATAAAGACAGCCACAGCTCTCTCTCTCTCCTGCTCCCCTCCCACATTCAAACACGCCCTTGTTCCGAAGCCAGCCGATGGTTACAGCTCAACTCAGAGGCAAACTTCACAGGGGAAACATAAGCGCCCAAAGAAAATGCACTTGGGTTTAAATATTTATGTGGTTTTCAGTGTTTCCTTTTAAGGAGAAGGGCCCGAAAGAAAATGTACAGGGCCTCCCCACTCCCCGTCTCCGGCGTACCCTAGCTCTCTGAATTGATCTGCGCTCCTGGGCTAGCCGTGTGGGGTACACTGCAAACTGCAGGGGGCCGGGACAGTGCCAAGACTGGATATCAATCAATCAATCAGGGGAATTGTAAGCGCGCTACTCACCCGAGAGGGTCTCAAGGTGCTGGGGGGGGAGGGGGGGGTGAGCCGCTCCCCATCAGTCGAAAAGCCAGGTCTTGAGCGTCTTCCTGAAGATGTTCAGGGAGGGGGCTCGTCTGATAATGAGCGGGAGCTCGTTTCGGGTCTTGGCTGCGATGTAGGAGAAGGTTCTTCCACCTGTTCTGGCTCTGCGGATGCACGGGGTTTCGGCGAGGGAGAGGTCGGCGGATCGGAGGTTTCTCTTGGGTATGTGGAAGGAGATTCTCTTGTTGAGGTATTGGGGTCCGGTGTTGTGGAGGCATTTGTAGGCGTGGGTATCTTGAAAGTGACTTTCTTCTCAATGGGGAGCCAGTGTAGGTTCCGTAGGTGTTGGGAGGTGCGTTCGGGTCGAGGAATGCCGAGGACGAGTCTAGCTGCGGTGTTCTGTATGGTCTGGAGCTTGCGGAGCAGAGACTTGTTGATCCCGGCTTAGAGGGCGTTTCCGTAGTCCAGTCTGCTGGTTATGAGTGCGTGGGTGACGGCCTTCCTTGATTCGGGGGGGATCCACTTGAAGGTCTTTCGGAGGATTCGGAGAGTGTTGAAGCAGCTGGAGGCGACGGCGTTGACCTGTCGTGTCATGGAGAGGGAGGAGTCGAGTATGATGCCGAGGTTTCGGGCGTGGTTCGTGGGTGTGGGGGGACTGCCAAGGGCCGTAGGCCACCAGATGTTGTCCCATGCCGAGGGGGAGGGTCCGAGGACAAGGACTACTGTCTTCTCCGAGTTGAGCTTCAGGCAGTTTCTGCTCATCCAGTATGCGACGTCCTTCATTCCTTCCTGGAAGCTGAGTCTGGTGGTGATTGGGTCCTTGGTGAGGGAGAGGATGAGCTGGGTGTCGTCGGTGTAGGATACTATGCTGAGTCTGTGCTGTGTGACAAAGGCGGCGAGGGGGGCCATGTAGATGTTGAAGAGCGTGGGGCTGAGCGATGATCCTTGGGGCACTCCGCAGTTGATTTCCGTGGGTTCGGAGAGGAAAGGTGGTAGTCTGATTCTTTGGGTTCTGCCGGTGACGAATGAGCGGATCCAGTCGAGGGCGGTTCCTTGTATGCCGGCGTTGTGGAGTCTGGTGGTAAGTGTGCGGTGGGAGACGGTGTTGAACGCTGCAGAGAGGTCGAGTAGGATCAGGGCCGCTGTGTGTCCTTGGTCGAAGAGGGTGCGGATGTCGTCTGTGGCAGCGAGTAGAGCGGTTTCGGTACTGTGGTTGCTGCGGAATCCGGATTGGGAGGGGTTGAGGATGGATATGATTGTATAGTGCACTGGCTCGATCAAAGCACTAGACTACATCTGATTGGATATGCTAGGATGGGCCAGACTGTGTATGTTTCACTTACAAAAGACTATATATGAATGTGTAGTACAAGGGCTGGGACAGAGCAAAAGACTCTAATTCTATGGTGCATCGTGTATATCATTGTAGGAAAGTAATATCTGCTTCTTATGGTTACCCCCACTTTTTGCTGATGTCGCACTGTTTTTGGCCTAGTCTGACTGGGATCCTGCTATCCAGGACCCCAGTCTATCTGCTTTCTCCTGTAAATTGTTATGCATGTACTTTAGGTACACTCCAGATTGGATTCTGGGGTACCCTTATCAGTCCCTAGTATATGGTACACCATGTACCGAGGGCATAGGTACCCCAGAGGCCTCCCATGGGCTGAAGCATGTATTATGCCACCCCTGAGAGGCCATCCAAATTGACACGACCAGCCTGCTACAGCAGACTGTGTAAGCTGCTGCTTGCACCACTTACTTAAGATATATGTTCATTATATGTATTTAAATCACTACACTTAAATACCTATCAGTCACCCCTATGGCAGGCCTTAACAATCCTGAAGGCAGGGTGCTGGGTTTTATGTGAGAGGGTACCCCTGCATGAGCAGAGCCCCTCTGCAGCCTTCGGAGACCATTCTCCGGGGTTGTCTGTGATGCAGCCAGGCATATATGTTGAAGTGCATTATAACCTCGCGGTAAATGCTAACTTTAAAACGGCTGCTTAGAAACATGTTGTGTTTGGTGTCAAACACCTTGGAATCATACCTCCACGCCAGTAACTGGCGTGGGAGGTATGATTCCACCCTTCCAAAGGGACATATGTGGGTCACCGGTATACCCGGTACCAGCTTTCTCGACCTGGGCAGCACAAAATGGATGCTGCCAGCCACAGACACGATTCTGCTCTCCTGCTGCTGAGCCAAGCTCGCGCAGAGGAAGGCATGACAATAGGCATCCTGTCGCAGGGAGGTGTAACCACCTCCCAGACAGGATTTAGTGTATTGGGGCTGGGTGGGTGCACTCTTAGAGTGCCAGAAAGTCTGCACTGGGGGCACATTTGGTGTCCCTGTGCATAGTCCAGCTCAAATCAGTTCTAGGAGCCATTTGCTCCTGCTCTGGCGCGAAACTGGACAAAGGACATGGGTGTAGCCACCCCTCTGTCCTGCCCCTGCCCTAGGAGGGTCCACAGAATCTTTCCAACCCCTTCCCATGGGTATAAAGTGGGTTACCTGGCTACAGGAGATTAGATTTTACCTGGACAAGATTCTGCTAAGAAGAAACCAAGTAGTTCGACTGCCTGCACGACGCTGGACGACTGAAGAATCTCCCTTGGAGTAAAGGAGTTACTCCCCTGCAAAAGCAGGCACCTAAACGCATCTGACCGGTTTGCTTCTCCCGAGCTCCTGAGGACACCCACCATCCACAGACACCAGCACCTGCTCCCACAAAGAAACTGGACCAGAATCACTGACGACCAGCTAACCATCACTCAGCAACTCCACCCCAACCATCGCGGAAAACGACGACCCCCAACACCGCAGCCCGAACCCTGCACAGATGGCTCTCCGACAGCGCCAACACCATAGCCCCCCTCAAGAAAAACAACAACACCCGTGCCAAGAAAGCTAGATGGTTTACCACCGAACTTCGAGAGTCCAGATGCACTTGCCGCCGCCTCGAAAAGGCCTGGAGGAACACCAAATCCACAGAAGCCCACAACAACTTCAGAGCCGCCACCAACGCCCACCACCAACTCATCAGAAAAACGAGGAAAAAAGCGATTGAAGACAGAATCTCCACTCACGCACACAACAGCAAAGAACTCTTCAACATCATCAAGGAGTTCGCCCAACCCACCAGCGAGTCCGCCGACATCCCTCCCTCACAAGACCTCTGCGACAAACTCAGCACCTTTTTCCACAACAAAATCAAGAGCATCTACGACAACTTCGACGAAGACAACCAACACACCGAACCCTCACCAACCACCCCCGACACCCTGAAGCCAGCGATCGACAACTGGACAGCCCTCACCACCCAAGACACACTGAAGACGATGAAGTCAATCCACTCCGGGGCCCCCACGGACACCTGCCCCCACCACATTTTCAACAGAGCCGCCGACACCATCGCACCCATGCTCTGCCACACCATCAACCGCTCCCTGGCAACCGCCTCATTCCCCGACGACTGGAAACACGCCGAGATCAACCCCCTCCTGAAGAAACCCTCGGCGGACCCCACCGACCTCAAAAACTACAGACCCATCTCCCTGCTCCCGTTCCCAGCGATAGTCATCGAGAAAGCCATCAACAGCCAACTCGCCACATTCATCGAAGAGCAAAACATCCTCGACTCCTCCCAATCCGGCTTCAGGAAAAACCACAGTACGGAAACCGCCCTCCTCGCCGCAACAGACGACATCCGTACCCTACTGGACAAAGGAGAAACAGCAGCCCTCATCCTCCTCGACCTCTCAGCGGCGTTCGACACAGTCTCTCACCGCACCCTAATACGCAGACTCCACGATGCAGGGATCCAAGACAAGGCCCTCGACTGGATCCGCTCCTTCCTCTCCGGCAGAACGTAGCGGGTCAGACTCCCCCCCCTTTCCTCTCGGACCCTACACCAACCACCTGCAGAGTCTCCCAGGGGTCCTCCCTCAGCCCTACGCTCTTCAACATCTACATGGCCCGCTCGCCCCCATCGTCAGAACCTACGGACTCAACATTGTGTCATACGCAGACGACACCCAACTCATCCTCTCCCTATCCAACGAACCCAACACCGCCAGACAACTTTCGAGAAGGCATGGAAGCCGTCGCCAAATGGATGAAAAACAGCTGCCTACAACTAAACACCAACAAAATGGAAGTACTCATCATGGGCCCAAACCCCGACGCCTGGAACGACAGCTGGTGGCCCCTCGCCCTCGGAAGCCCGCCCACCCCCACGGACCACGCACGCAACCTGGGAATCATCCTGGACTCCGAGCTCAAAATGGACCGCCAGATCAACTCCGTCTCGTCCTCCTGCTTCCACACACTCCGCCTCCTACGTAAGACCTTCAAATGGATCCCCCTCGAACACAGAAAGACCGTCACTCACGCCCTGGTTACCAGCAGACTCGACTACGGCAACGCACTCTACGCCGGAATAAACAAAAACCTCACCCGCAAGCTACAGAACATCCAGAACGCCGCCGCAAGACTGGTCCTCAACCTCCCAAGACACTGCCACATCTCCCAGCACCTGCGCATACTCCACTGGCTCCCCATCGAAGCTAGTCACCTTCAAGATGCTCACCCACGCTCACAAGGCCCTCCACAACACCGGACCAGCGTACCTGAACAGCCGACTCAAATTCCATGCACCCCAAAGGACCCTACGATCAGCCCAGCTCTCCTACGCCGTGGTGCCCCGCACAAGAAAGACCAGATCGGGAGGCCGCTCCTTCTCCTTCCTCGCGGCCAGAGCCTGGAACAACCTTCCGCTCCACCTTAGACGGACATCGCTCCCCATCTTCGCAAGAAACCTCAAAACCTGGCTCTTCGACAGACCCCCTCCTTGATGGACTGGAACCTGCGAACGACCTCCTCCCCCCAGCGCCTTGAGACCCCTACGGGTGAGTAGTCGCGCTTAACAAACACCTGATTGATTGATTGGTCATTTTCCCCAGGCTGTAGTCGTTGACAGGGTTATGCTGCTGAAACTGGTTTTGTGAGACTGGGGCAGCGGCGGTGACAATGTGTCTGCCACAAAATCAGTGGTATTCACATTAAGTGAAATCTAGTACCTCCTCCGATCGTGCAGCCGAATAATAAATTGGCAGGTCCATTTTTTTATTTTTTATTTAAAGTTTGGGCTTTGCCTGTAGTGCACCCGAAGTCTGCTAATGACTGCTCCGCCAACGGGTATCTCTCAATACTTGTGCAGATTGCACAGGCGTGACTAGAGACAAGAAGTACATCTAGACAGGCTGTGACTCAGAACCTTCATGGAGAGTTCTGGAAACACTTGGCAAAGCTAGAGATAATTAGATTACTGCCCCTGCACCAAATCCTGCTCATTTAGAATACTGGACTTACTACAACAAAAAGGCAAAAAGTTACTGTTCTTTACATTCTTGTAGGAAATTTGCAGCTAAAGTCATTCGAGCACGTTCTTCCCAATTCATGGGTAGAAAATCCAAAATTATTCGCAAGACTGTACATCCCAGTGTGGTTGTGCTAATCACTGTACTGGGTGTTAGCACCTATTTCCCTTGTTTATTTATGTTTTCGCTCCCCTGCCGCACACGTTTCAAAAGTCCCATGTTTGTTTTCGCCGCCCCCCCCTGCACACGTTTCAAAAGTCCTCTTGTACAGTGCCTCCGTTCTTGGCCTTGAGAGCGGCCAAGGCACGGAAGTGGTTCCCATGGACGGCAGCCATAGAACGGTGAGGCCTGCGGCCGACATAACGCAGCACAAGCTTCAAGGAGAACGAGTCACCGGGGGGACCCCACTTGGCAGGCAGTTTATTAGCGTTATTGTAAATGGTATGAAAAGTTAGGAAGCTGGGACGCGGAAACTCATTAAGGAAGGCAAAGTCTGGACTAGGGCCCTGAGACCGCTTTACGTGTACAAGTGACTTAAAAAAAGCAAAATCATTCGTAAGATTCCCGTCTGTGTGTGGAAGGCAGTGAGTGAGGGTGCTTCAGAACAACAAACTGTGATGTTTGTTTTTACACCTATATTTTTATATAATACTTTTCTGTTTTTAGTTATTTTTGCTGGAATCTAAATCAACTCGGTGCTATTGGACGAGGCTATGCTTTATACATTGCATAACATCTGAGCTCTCTGTATCGGGTGTGCGTTTACTCCACATGTGTATCAGTAGGTGCCACTGGCGATGCACTGGGCTCTGCTTGGTCAGACCTCATCCGTGTGCTTCATGTGTGTCAGTTTTTGACTGGATTAGTGTATTCTGGGTGTGCCTTAAGTGCACTTGTGTATTTCTGGTGGTCCTGAATCTGTGCTGTGCGTGTTCTCTTTATGCATATGCGTCTCAGTAGCTTTATATGTCTGTGTGCATTTTGCATTTGGACATATGCATCAGCCTGCTTGCTAATTTGTGCATTCCCCGACGCAATGCCCCTTGCACCATCTCTGTAATTAGGCACTCCCATTGCGAGACAGATTGGCTATGCCAATGCTTGTTTGACTAATGGGGTAGTTCATGCTTAGGCCCCTGTAACATTTTGTCCAGATAAGGTATCCACGCCAAACTTGCATCCTTTTCTTCCAACATCTTGAGGATTCTAACGGTAACCAGGGTTTGTGGATCCCCTGGAGGGGATCCAGAATTTAGCCAAAATACAGCAAAAAAAAAAGAAATTTATATATATATATATATATATATATCGCAAAAACCCCTCCATTCTGAAGAATATAACTCCTACTTCTTGCCACAAATGAAGGCGCAAACGGCACTCAACAGGTTTTCAAACGGGCTTTTTATTCCATTTGGTGTAACATCAACGCGTTTCAGCCGTTACCTTACGGCCTTGCTCACGATATATATATTTTAAATGGGAAAGAAGTGTTGCAGAAGAAAGCGTCTGTTTTTACCCATGCAAATAGTATCAACAAAGGGTTTGTGGTGCTGAAATCACCATCTTCCTAGCTTTCAGGGACAGGCAGACTTTTGTCAAAAAACCAACATTTTCTACACCATTTTGGCATTTTACTGGGACATAGCTTTTTTTCTTACTATTTTTTGTGCTTTTAACCACCTTCCAGTTAGTGGTAGAAATGGGTTTGAAAGCAATAATGGATCCCGGAAGGCTATGCATTTCAGAAAAGTAGACAAAATTCTGAATTTAGCAAAGGGTCATTTGTATAGATCCTTCTAGGTTTTCCTATAGAAACTAACAGTTGAAATAAAAAAATATTGAAATTGAGTTGAAAAAAACAGCCGTTTGTGCCAACGTTTTCACCTGTAACCTCTTTTAACTATAGCAGATTTTTTAAAGCAATATACCTTTACGTTCTTTGGACCCTTCTGGTTGTGGTGATATGTAGGACTTGTAGGTTCACCAAGAACCCGAGGTACCCAGAGCCAATAACTGAGCTGCGCCTTGCAATGGGTTTTCACTGTGTACCGGATATATAGCAATTCATTTGGTAAAATTTAAAGAGTGAAAAATAGGTATCAAGGATAACCTAGGTATTTCTGAAATGGGAACAAAATATAGAGTTTAGAAGCAGTAGTTATTTGCACATCTCCAAAATTGTGGGTACCCATACTAGCATGTGAATTAGAAGACATTTTTCAAAGTGACTTCTTTTTTACACATTGTCTTACATTTGGAAGACAGAAATGCATAGAAAGTCAATAGGCAATAACACTTGTTCTACAATCCTGTATTCCCCTAAGTCTCCTGATAAAAATGGTACCTCACTTGCGTGGGTAGGCCTAGTACCTGCAACAGGAAACACCCCTAAACGCAACATGGACGTATCACATTTTTCTAGTGAAAACGGGGACTTTTTTTGCAATGTGCCTAGCTGTGGATTTTGGAACCTAGCTCAGCCGCCACATGGGGAAACCTAGCAAACCTGTACATTTTTTAAAACAAGACATCATGGGGAATCCAGGATGGGCTGACTTATGTAGTTCTCACCAGGTTCTGTTACCCAGAATCTCTTGCAAACCTCAAACTTTGTCAAAAAAACAAATTTTCCTCACATTTCTGTGATGGGAAGTTCTGGAATCTGTTGGGAACCACAATCTTCCACCCAGCCAACATTCCCCTAAGTCTCCCGATAAAAATGGTAAATCACTTGTGTGAGTACGCCTAGTGCCTGCGACAGGAAATGGTCCAAAATGCAACCTGGACACATCACATTTTTCCAGTGAAAACTAACCATTTTTTCGCAATGTGTCTAGCTGTGGATTTTGGACCCTAGCTTAGCCGGCACTTGGGTAAACCCAGCAAACCTGTACATTTATGAAAACTAGACATCCAAGGGAATTCAGGATGGGGTGACTTGTGTGGCTCTCACCAGGTTCTGTTACCCAGAATCTCTTGCAAACCTCAAACTTTGTCAAAAAAACAAATTTTCCTCACATTTCTGTGATGGAAAGTTCTGGAATCTGCAGGGCGCCACAAACTTCAACCCACCCAGCATTCCCCCAAGTCTCCTGATAAAAATGGTACTTCACTTGTATGGGTACGCCTAGTGCCTGCGACAGGAAATGGCCCAAAATGCAACCTGGACACATCACATTTTTCCAGTGAAAACGAACCCTTTTTTCGCAATGTCTAGTCTTGCATTTTGGACCCTAGCTCTGCCAGCACCTGGGGAAACCTAGAAAACATGTACATTTTTGAAACTTAGACATCCAGGGGAATCCAGGATGGGGTGACTTTTGTGGCTCTCGCCAGGCTCTGTTTTCCAGTTTATCTTGCACAACTCAAACTTTGTAAAAAAAAAAAAAAACATATATATATTCATTCATTCATTCATTCATTCATTCATATTCTACTGGCGGTCGCCAGTAGATAGTTAGGACCTATTTTCCATAGGAAATCCGCAACATTCTATTCCCAATAACTTTGGCGCCGGTTGACGAATCTTCGCAAAATTTTCAAAACTTATGGCCCGCTCCGGTCCGCTCCTATCTTGAAAGTTTCGGGGTGATTCGTCAAGTGGGGGCCGAGAAAAAAGGGGGGTCCCAAAACGTGTTTTCCCCATGCAATTTTCCATAGGAACCTTTAGTCGCAGCTACAGCCCGAACTGCTGAACGGAATTACACCAAATTTGGCAAAAAGGTAGCCCTTGGTTCAGAGTCGTGCCTTTTGGTTAAATGGTGCAAATCCGTTCAGTAGTTCCTGAGAAATTTGAAAAAGAAAACACATATATATCTGGGCGGAGCCTAACCACACATGTCATCGTGAGATCTGATTGGCTGTCAGCACTTCATCCTGGAATTGCTGGCAGCCATCTTGGGACCAATATAAATGATAGTACCCCATTGAAATGCATTGTAGTGAATCGAAGATTTTGAGGGTTACCAAAAGGAGAACTATAAAGGGTGATAACAGACTTTAGTTACATTAGAATTCATTTGTTGATGGTACCATACTAATTTCAGGAATTGTGGTGTGTTCTAAGGTGATTTTACCCTGTGAAAAACCTTCTGCTGGGATATCATGAATCATGTTTGAGAGAAAACTATTTTCACATGCTTGTCCCATACAGTTTTGGAAGGTGCTCCAGAAGCTAAACTGAGAGCATATTTTCTGTAAATTCACATTATCTTTCTCAGTCATGTGAGAATGAAGTCTGACATTCTCAGTAAAACATGTACATCCAACAAGGGCAGAGACTGTCAGTTGATTCCTTTGTGTCCTACTGCAGCTTCCCAGAGTGTTCTAAAGAACAACTAGAGCGCTAACAGTCTTACTTATGACAAAATTATGGCACATCTGAAGCCATCTTGATTGGAATAAACTGGTAACTCTTAAAACATTTAATTTAAAAAGGAACAAAATGAGGGGGTTCATTTTGTCATAGAAATTATGGTTAGTGCTGTAGAAAGAAAAATTAGGACATGTTTTAAGTGAGATCTCAAATATCTTCCTGTTATATTTCAACAGGAGCAGCCTGTCAGTTGATGCCTTTGTGTTCTACTGCAGCTTCCCAGAGTGTTCTAAAGAACAACTAGAGCACTAACAGTCTTACTAATGACAAACGTATGGCACACCTGAAGCCATCTTGATTGGAATAAACTGGTAAAACTTAAAACATTTAATTTAAAAAGGAACAAAATGAGGGGGTTCATTTTGCCATAGAAATTATGGTTAGTGCTGCAGAAAGAAAATTTAGGGCATGTTTTAAGTGAGATCTCAAATCCTCTTCTATTTCATTAGAAAATTCTGACATGCAGACTGAAACAATCACTTTCAATACCAGCAGTAGACTTACAGTTAACTCCCTGGTGAGCAGTAGCTTTACTACAGTGATCTAATGAACAACTAGAGTGCTAACATTCTGAATTTATGGCAAATGTGTGACACATCTGAATGCCTTCTTGATGGAATCAAAGTAAAAACTGAAAGCATTTCCTACTGAGGAGACTGCAGTAAGTGACGAAATTAGGAAACTTCATAACAAATAAGTCTCCCAAGATGGCCACCAGAGAAAAAAGAGCCCAAATGTAGCACAAATATCACCCAGATGTAGCCCACATATAGCCCAATGACAGAAGTGTGCAAAACACTTTTTATTTTTAGTTTTTCTGCAGTTTTATATAGTGCAAACTGGTCAGGTATTGGAGCGTTACATCTTACTTGGACCCCTTATTGCGTATTTTGCACGAAGTACATGAGATTGATCTTGCGAAACATTGAACTTTACGATTCTGTTAACCTGAAGTTGCTCTGAACCGGGCTTTGTAACACCCGTTTTTACCTACTGGTTTTAATTAATTCTCACTGTATTGTATTAGGAAAGAGGATTTACTGTTTTTATGTACACTTTTATGATCTATGTTTCTAAATCAGATCAAATAAAGTTTAATGAATTCTATGGCAGGACGGAGGCGAGGATTATGCATATCTTTCCTCACTTTATTTGCATAGCAGTTCAAAGAAAACGTAACACAACAATCATTAAACAAGACTACACAACCCATGAACCATTAGGGGGTAGTCTCCAAGGCAACTATAGTCCAATCATATCACAGTCCATCGTATATAATATCGTGACGTCCCTTCCGCTTCCTTCACTGCTCGTCAGTTAAGTGCATTCCTTACATTCTTGGCTTAATCTGACGTTCTTGCTGTTTGTATAGCGGTTTCTTGTGCACGTTATTAGCATTATTGCCTTGGTATTGTTTCATATTCCCTGCGCAGCAGGCTGTTGCCCGAGCGCGTTCTCCCCCTCGCAGTTTCTCCCGCTGTGTGCTCTGCACGTGGTGAGATCCTGTCAGGCGCGTCTGGTCCGAGCGAGACAGCTCCGTCGAGCGCTCCCGCTGGTCTTTACGCGCGTTTGGGAATCCGGTCACTCCTTTAGTGTCCGCTTGATTCCCGACCAACCCTCGCCTAATTTTGACACCGCTACGCGGTGATTTCCCCACACGGCCACGTTAGTGTCCAGCGCCACCTGGTGGTGGTAATTGGTATTGCGCCTCAGTCTATTCTTATAACAGCTTCGGGGAAAGCCCAGCTGTTGGAGCACCAGCGAGGGGGCTGCCTTAAGGATTTTAAGGGCATTTGTTCTGTGCTCACACCCTCTGCTATCATGTCTTCTCCAGAAGACCATTTGTACTCCTCCTACCAGGAAGTGGAGGAGGAATGGCCCCCAACTTCTCCCTCCAGCAGTGGACCAAGCCCTCTCTCTGGCTATTTCTAGGCGCTGGCTCCTCTTAGGGATCAGGTTGATAAGCTGGCGAAAAGCATCCCTGGGGTGTTCAGTGACCCAGATCTGGTGGTGGCGGGTCCCAGTAGCTCCCAGATGGGGAATAAAAGGGCCGTTAAGCATAACGCTGGGCACTTGGAAGGATTTGATAAACTTACGGAGTCCTTCCTCAAGAGTGCGCGAACGCTAAAACATGCACCCTGCCGGGAGGAGGAGGGGCCCGGAGAAAATTGCGACACTGTCACCACTATTGTAGACCCCGACGGCGGGTTTCCCTTAGAGGGAGAGGGTGTATCGGAGGACAATTTCTCCTCCGATGAGGATAAGGACTCGGGGCGTCCAGAGTGCCACTCCTCTCAGTCCCCGGTTGGGGACGGGGTCCACTCGGACATGTTCGAGCCTACCCAAATTTACCATCCTAGGTCGGCGGAGTGGACACCTGATGCCAAAGTGGCAGAGTATGTGGTGGGGAAAATCCATCAACCCCTTGAAAGGGAGGTCAGGAATAGGATGAGGGGAGAATGCCCCAGGCCCTCACTGAAGGGGAAGGTGGCACACACGCCTGAAATTGATGAGAAACTATGTACCTTTTTCTCCAAGTATATGAGGGATCCCAAGAAAGGAATTGATAGGTCTTGGACGTGGTAGGGCCCTTGACCCAAATTATTCAATTGACGGAGCGTTCCAAAGAGTCAGCATCCCCTTTGTCCACGGATATTGTGGCTGGTTGGGCGCACTACCCTAAACCCTAAAACACTACCCCCTCCACTACCCAAACACCACTGCACTACCCAAAAACACTACCCCCAGCACGACACCCTACGCTACCCAAACATAACTGCACTACCCTAAACCCTAAAACACTACCACCAGCACGACTCCCTACACTACCCAAACACCACTGCACTACCCTAAACCCTAAATCTACCCACAGCACAACCCCCTACACTACACAAACACCACTGCACTACCCTAAACCCTAAAACACTACCCCCAGCACGACCCCTTCACTCGACAAACACCACTGCACTGCCTTAAACCCTAAAACACTACGCCCAGCACATGGCCCCGCTCGCACGCATCGCCAGACAGCACGACCTCAACATAATCTCCTACGCCGACGACACCCAACTGATCCTCTCCCTCACCAAGGACCCCCTCGCCGCCAAATCCAACCTCCATGAAGGGATGAAGGCCGTCGCCGATTGGATGAAGATCAGCTGACTAAAACTGAACACGGAGAAGACAGAGGTCCTCATCCTCGGCTCCAACCCCTCAGCCTGGGACGACTCCTGGTGGCCAACGACGCTGGGAGCAGCCCCGACACCCACCGACCACGCACGCAACCTGGGAGTCATCCTCGACTCAACGCTCTCCATGGCCAAGCAAGTCAATGCAGTCTCATCCTCCTGCTTCAACACCCTCCGCATGCTTCGCAAGATCTACAGGTGGATCCCGACAGACACGAGAAGAACAGTCACCCAGGCCCTCGTCAGCAGCAGACTCGACTATGGGAACGCCCTCTACGCGGGAGCCCCGGCCAAGCTCATCAAGCGACTGCAACGCATACAAAACGCCTCCGCACGCCTGATCCTCGATGTACCACGCCACAGCCACATCACCCCCACCTGAGGAACCTGCACTGGCTCCCCGTCGACTGGAGAATCTCCTTCAAACTCCTCATCCACGCACACAAGGCACTCCACAAGACTGGCCCAGCCTACCTCAACACACGACTCCTCTTCTACGTCCCCAACCGCCAACTCCGCTCCGCCGACCTCTCCCTCGCCACCGTCCCTCGCATTCGAAGAACCACCACCGGCGGCAGATCCTTCTCCCACCTCGCCGCCAAGACCTGGAACACCCTTCCACTAAGCCTACGACAGACCCAAGACCTGCTGACCTTCAGGAGGCTACTCAAGACCTGGTTGTTCGACCAGTAGCAGCACCCCCCCTTTTTTTTTTCTCCCCCAGCGCCTTGAGACCCTCGCGGGTAAGTAGTGCGCTTTACAAATTCTGTGATTGATTGACCCCCTACACTACACAAACACCACTGCACTATCCTAAACCCTAAATCTACCCCCAGCATGACCCCCTACACTACACAAACACCACTGCACTACCCTAAACCCTAAAACACTACCCCCAGCACGACCCCCTACACTACCCAAACACCACTGCACTACCCTAAACCCTAAAACACTACCCCCAGCACGACTCCCTACACTACACAAACACCACTGGACTACCCTAAAACACTACCCCCAGCACGACTCCCTACACTACCCAAACACCACTGCACTACACTAAACCCTAAATCTACCCCCAGCATGACCTCCCACACTACACAAACACCACTGCACTACCCTAAACCCTAAAACACTACCCCCAGCACGACCCCCTACACTACCCAAACACCACTGCACTACCCTAAACCCTAAAACACTAACCCCAGCATGACCCCCTACACTACCCAAACACCACTGCACTACCCTATACCCTAAAACACGACCCCCTACACTACACAAACACGACTGCACTACCCTAAACCCTAAAACACTACCCACAGCATGACCCCCTACACTACCCAAACACCACTGCACTACCCTAAACCCTAAAACACTACCCCCAGCACGACTCCCTACACTACACAAACACCACTGCACTACCCTAAACCCTAAAACACTACCCCCAGCACGACCCCCTACACTACACAAACACCACTGCACTACCCTAAACCCTAAAACACTACCCCCAGCACGACTCCCTACACTACCCAAACACCACTGCACTACCCTAAACCCTAAATCTACCCCCAGCACGACCCCCTACACTACCCAAACACCACTGCACTACCCTAAACCATAAAACACTACCCCCAGCATGACCCATTACACTACACAAACACCACTGCACTACCCTAAACTCTAAAACACTACCACCAGCATGACCCCCTACACTACCCATACACCACTGCACTACCCTAAACCCTAAAATACTACCCCCAGCACGACCCCCTACACTACTGCACTACCCTAAACCCTAAAACACGACCCCCTACACTACCCAAACACCACTGCACTACCCTAAACCCTAAAACACTACCCCCAGCATGACGCCCTACACCACCCAAACACCACTGCACTACCCTAAACCCTAGAAAAGAAACCCCCACCCCATGCCCAATCCCCCTTACCTCTCGCTCCTCGTGGTTCCTCTCTCCTCGTGGTTCCTGCTTCACGTCGTCTCTGAGGGGCGGTGCACGTCGTTGTGAGGAAATGGAACAGCCTCTGTTTCCTTACAACGACATGGATCGTCTACATGTTTTTTAGAACGCATGGTCATTTACCATACATACCTTTACAACAAAATTCGTTGTAAAGGCATGCGTGGTAAATGACCATGCGTTCTAAAAAAATGCGTAGTAATGACTTCGTGATGTACAACGCATGCGTGGTAATGCATGCGTTGTAATGGTATAGCAAAGTAAAAAAGTCGTTGTAACAGCTGTTTACCGATCGAAGCTGGCCCCTGTTCTTCAGTGAGACGTTTATTTGATTAATTAGGAGGAAGGAATGTGTTTTTTTTACCGAAAAGTGCATTCCCGGCTGTTGTATTGTGAAAGTGTCCGCGTGGCCTGGTTTCACTTCCGGTGAGAGAGTGGAAGAGTCTGTTTGGATCTAAAGGAGTTCAGTTGTTGGACGGGGCCGGCGCGACATGTCATCAAAAAACATAGCTAATGGAAAGCGTCCTCCCTGAAGTGTGGAGCAGTGCCATGAGAGGTCAACGAGTGTGCGTCCCACCGCAGTATGACCGTACCGCGTGACCCATGTGCCGCCTCCAGGGTACGGGAGGCAGAAGCGGCATCGCAGGTCCTCTTGAAGACCGTTGTAGCATTAATTCTACATTTTGGTACTAGGGCATTTTAACTTCGTTGTTCCTGCCAGATACAAAGAGAAGATCCTGTGTTATTCAGTGCTCTCGTTACCTTTTTTGTGGGTTGTGGTGCTTGTCACTTCGCTGCCCCGCCGGTGCACACGACTGGGCACCCCACCTCGTGTGCCATCTGCAGGGCCTCTGCCCTCGGATCACTGGTTTCGGTTTCTGGAGTGGCAACATAAACAGTTGCTCCCAAAGGACTAGCCTGAACACTTAGGTGAATATCCCCTGCACCAGCATTCCACGGAAATTCTTTCCTAGCTCTCCCACGTCAACGAAGACGCCATAATAGCACGGCTCCGCTCGCGACACCGTATGACGTCACCAGAGCCATAAGAGGACCTCGTCGGCGTGCTGACGTCGGTTCCACCCATTTTTTTCGTGCCACCGAGGCAAACAGGGGACCGAGACATTTTCACATGTATACATAGTATAATAAATATATATATATATTCACTGAAAAAACCATAGGTTTCAGGCACGTTATAGTTAGAAATTAGCATTTAAAAAACCTTAGAAATTCACTGAAAAAACCATAGGTTTCAGGCACGTTATAGTTAGAAATTAGCATTTAAAAAACCTTAGAAATTCACTGAAAAAACCATAGGTTTCAGGGGCGTTATAGTTAGTTGGACATTTCACTCGTACAAAACCATAGAAATTCCCCCGTTATAGTTAGTTCAGCTAACTATAACTCGCGCTACCCGCAATGCACTGCTGATGACGTCACATATTACATCACTCATGACATGGTCAGTGACATCACTCATGACATCACTGATGACATCTCAAATGACATCACTGATGACATCATCCAGTGAATGTGTGTTTTTCTGAAAATTAAATATGTTTTATATATGTATATCTCAAGGTCGATGGAAGAATAAATGGGTATATAAGTGTCTAAATGGATGATTTTTTTTGTAAAATTGATTGTATAACTGACTAAGTGTATCTTAGTGAATACATGGGTTAGTGAGTAATGTGAAAATATCTGTATCAGTCTCTCACTTTGTGTATAAGTGGCTGCATGGGTTGGTGAGTAGCTACATGAATGTCTATATGGGTTATTAGTTGGTTTTTTGAGTATCAGTATGAGTGTCTGAGTGTCTGTATGGTTCGGTGGGGGGTATTACTTAGTGCATAGATGCATGAATGAGTGACTCACTGTAGGTGTTAAAGACAGCATGTGTGCAGTACTGTATAGGTGGATGAGTATGTGTATGGGTGTGTTAGTGAGTGAATGACTGTCTCAATAGTGTCTTTATGAGTAACTACATATGTTTTAAACTAGTATATGTGAGTATTGGTGTATATAAGTGAGTATATGTGAGAGTGAGAGATTGGAAGAGTTCCTGTACAAATAAGTAGGTGTTTCTATAAGTGATTGTTTAAGAGAGTAAGTGTGTGTAAGTTTCTGTAGAAGTAAGTGTGGTAGTGTGTGTATAACTGTATATGCAAGTAAATGGATGTTTAATACTTTGTTTGCATGTGTGACTATGTGTGTGAGTAACTCTATGGATGAGTGGCGGTGTGTAACAGGATGTATAGGTGTATGAGTACATATGATGAGTGAGTACATGTATGAGTGACTGTATAGGGACTGTTGGTGAATGAGTGGATGTGTGTGTAGATATTGGAATTACTGAATAGGTGTGTTGTAACTGGTATTGGTATGTCCATTGTTTTGAAAATGTTAGTTTGTATTTTTGAGTGTGTATCAAAGGTTATATTAGGGTGAGAGGAGGTCTGCCACTCTATCACAAGGATGATGTCATCAGTGATGTCATCAGTGATGTCACTGACCATGTCATGAGTGATGTAATATGTGACGTCATCAGCAGTGCATTGCGGGCGCGCGAGTTATAGTTAGCTGAACTAACTATAACGGGGGAATTTCTATGGTTTTGTAAGAGTGAAATGTCCAACTAACTATAATGCCCCTGAAACCTATGGTTTTTTCAGTGAATATATATATATATATATATATATATATCTATCTATATATATCTCACGCTCCAACTCCACCTCCATGTGAAGCACTCTCGGGCGGGTGCGTGTGTGCGGCCGTGGACTCTGCAATTTATTTTCGCTCGTCTTTCTTTGATTTCAAAGAAAATCAGCACTCACGGGGGCGCTTGAAGAACTTTATTGTTCAGCAGCAAGCAACAAACGCGTTTCAGCGATCTGCCTTCGGTGTTACTGACACATCGGAAGAGACCATGTTTGTGCATAACAATCAAGAAGGGACAAGCGCAATTGCGCGACCATGAGCGCCATTTTGTAATGTCATATATATATATATATATATCCCATATAGACACTCATGTAGCTATTCGCAAATCCATGCATCCACTTACACACCAACAAACAGACGGATACAGACATTCACACAGTTTAGTCACTAACCCATGCATTCAGTAAGATACGTTTAATCACTCACTTGTAGAGTCAGTCACACACGTACTAAATCATCCATTCAGACACATACACCCACTCATTCTTCAATACGCCTTTCCCTATATATATTAAACATATTTAAACTTTACAGAAACACACAGTCACTGGATGATGTGATCAGTGATGTCATTTGAGATGTCATCAGTGATGTCACTGACCATGTCATGAGTGATGTAATATGTGACGTCATCAGCAGTGCATTGCGGGGGCGCGAGTTATAGTTAGCTGAACTAACTATAACGTGGGAATTTCACGGGTTTTGTACGAGTGCAATGTCCAACTAACTATAACTGTCCCTAAAACCTATGGTTTTTTCAGTGAATTTGTAAGGTTTTTTAAATGCAAATTTCTAACTATACCGTGCCTGAAACCTATGGTTTTTTCAGTGAATATATATATATATATATATATATATATATATATATATATATATATATATATATATATATATATATATATATATATATATTATCTACTGGCGGTCGCCAGTAGATAGTTATAGTTAAAACCTATTATCCATAGGAAATCCGCGACATTCTATTTGAAATAACGTTGGCGCCGGTTAACGAATCTTCGCGAAAGTTTCCAACTTGTTGGGGCGCTCCGGTCCGCTCCTATCCTGAAAGTCTCGGGTGATACGTCAAGCGGGGGCCGAGAAAAAAGGGGGTCCCAAAACGTGTTTTCCCCATTCATTTTTCCATAGGAACCTTTAGTCGCAGCTACAGCCCGAACTGCTGAACGGAATTACACCAAATTTGGCAAAGAGGTAGCCCTTGGTTCAGTGTCGTGCCTTTTGCTTAAATGGTGTAAATCCGTTCAGTAGTTCCTGAGAAAATCAAAAGTAAAGTCACATATATATCTGGGCGGAGCCTAACCACACATGTCATCGTGAGATCTGATTGGCTGTCAGCACTTCATCCTGGAATTTCTGGCAGCCATCTTGGGACCAATATAAATGATAGTACCTCATTGAAATGCATTGTAGTGAATAGAAGATTTTGAGGGTCACCAAAAGGAGAACTATAAAGGGTGATAACAGGCTTTAGTTACAGTAGAATTTATTTGTTGACGGTACCATACTAATTTTAGGAATTGTGGTGTATTCCAAGGTGATTTTACCATGTGAAAAACCTTCTGCTGGGATATCATGAATCATGTTTGAGAGAACACTATTTTCTCATGCTTGTCCCATGGAAGTTTGGAAGGTGCTCCAGAAGCTAAAATGAGAGCATATTTTCTGTAAATTCACATTATCTTTCTCACTCATGTGAGAATGAAGTCTGACATTCTCAGTAAAACATGTACATCCAACAAGGGCAGAGACTGTCAGTTGATTCCTTTGTGTTCTACTGCAGCTTCCCAGAGTGTTCTAAAGAACAACTAGAGTGCTAACAGCCTTACTTATGACAAAAGTATGGCACACCTGAAGCCATCTTGATTGGAATAAACTGGTAACACTTAAAACATTTAATTTAAAAAGGAACAAAATGATGGGGTTCATTTTGTCATAGAAATTATGGTTAGTGCTGTAGAAAGAAAAATTAGGACATATTTCAAGTGTGATCTCAAATATCTTCCTGTTATATTTCAACAGGAGCAGCCTGCCAGTTGATGCCTTTGTGTTCTACTGCAGCTTCCCAGAGTGTTCTAAAGAACAACTAGAGCGCTAACAGCCTTACTTATGACAAAAGTATGGCACACCTGAAGCCATCTTGATTGGAATAAACCGGTAACACTTAAAACATTTAATTTAAAAAGGAACAAAATGAGGGGTTTTTTTTTAAATAGAAATTATGGTTAGTGCTGCAGAAAGAAAAATTAGGGCATGTTTTAAGTGAGATCTCAAATCCTCTTCTATTTCATTAGAAAATTCTGACATGGAGACTGAAACAATCACTTTCAATACCAGCAGCAGACTACCAGTTAACTCCCTGGTGAGCAGTAGCTTTACTCCAGTGATCTAATGAGCAACTAGAGTGCTAACATTCTGAATTTATGGCAGATGTGAGACACATCTGAATGCCTTCTTGATGGAATCAAAGTAAAAAACTGAAAGCATTTCCTACTGAGGAGACTGCAGTAAATGAAGAAATTAGGAAACTTTATAACAAAGAAGTCTTCCAAGATGGCCACCAGTGAAAAAAGAGCCCAAATGTAGCACAAATATTACCCAGATGTAGCCCACATATAGCCCAATGACAAAAGTGTGCAAAACACTTTTTATTTTTAGTTTTTTTGCAGTTTTATGTAGTGCAGACTGGTCAGGTATTGGAGCATTGCATCTTAAAACATGACCCCCTACACTACAAAAACACCACTGCACTACCTTAAACCCTAAAACACTACCCCCAGCACGACCCCCTACACTACACAAGCACCACTGCACTATCCTAAACCCTAAAACACTACCCCCAGCACGACCCCCTACACTACCCAAACACCACTGCACTAACCTAAATCCTAAAACACTACCACCAGCACGACCCCCTACACTACCCAAACACCACTGCACTACCCTAAAACATGACCCCCTACACTACACAAACACCACTGCACTACCCTAAACCCTAAAACACTACCCCCAGCACGACCCCCTACACTACACAAGCACCACTGCACTACCCTAAACCCTAAAACACTATCCCCAGCACGACCCCCTACACTACACAAACACCACTGCACTACCCTAAACCCTAAAACACTACCCCCAGCACGACCCCCTACACTACCCAAACACCACTGCACTAACCTAAATCCTAAAACACTACCCCCAGCATGACCCCCTACACTACCCAAACACCACTGCACTACCCTAAAACATGACCCCTACACTACACAAACTCCACTGCACTACCCTAAACCCTAAAACACTACCCCCAGCACGACCCCCTACACTACACAAGCACCACTGCACTACCCTAAACCCTAAAACACTACCCCCAGCACGACCCCCTACACTACACAAACACCACTGCACTACCCTAAACCCTAAAACACTACCCCCAGCACGACCCTCTACACTACCCAAACACCACTGCACTAACCTAAATCCTAAAGCACTACCCCCAGCATGACCCCCTACACTACCCAAACACCACTGCACTACCCTAAAACATGACCCCCTACACTACACAAACACCACTGCACTACCCTAAACCCTAAAACACTACCCCCAGCACGACCCCCTACACTACACAAGCACCACTGCACTACCCTAAACCCTAAAACACTACCCCCAGCACGACCCCCTACACTGCCCGAACACCACTGCACTGCCCTAAACCCTGAAACACCACCCCTTCACGACCCCCTACACTGCCCGAACACCACTGCACTGCCCTAAACCCTGAAACATCACCCCCAGGACAACCCCCTACACTGCCTGAGCACCATTGCTCTGCCCTAAACCCTGAAACACCAGCCCCAGCACAACCCCCTACACTGCCCGAACACCACTGCACTGCCCTAAACCTTGAAACACCAGCCCCAGCATGACCCCCTACACTGCCCGAACACCACTGCACTGCCCTAAACCCTGAAACACCAGCCCCAGCAAGACCCCCTACACTGCCCGAACACCACTGCATTGCCCTAGACTCTGAAACACCAGCCCCAGCAAGACCCCCTACACTGCCCGAACACCACTGCACTGCCCTAAACCCTGAAACACCAGCCCCAGCACGACCCCCTACACTGCCCGAACACCACTGCCCTAAACCCTGAAACACCAGCCCCAGCACCACCCCCTACACTGCCCGAACACCACTGCACTGCCCTAAACCCTGAAACACCAGCCCCAGCACCACCCCCTACAATGCCCGAACACCACTGTACTGCCCTAAACCCTGAAACACCACCCCCTGCACCGCCCCCTACACTGCCCGAACACCACTGCCCTGCCCTAAACCCTGAAACACCACCCCCTGCACGACCCCCTACACTGCCCGAACACCACTGCACTGCCCTAAACCCTGAAACACCACCCCCTGCACCACCCCCTACACTGCCCGAACACCACTGCACTGCCCTGCCCTAAACCCTGAAACACCACCCCCAGCATGACCCCCTTTACTGCTCGAACACCACTGCACTGCCCCAAACCCTGAAACACCACCCCCAGCATGACCCCCTACACTGCCCGAACACCACTGCCCTAAACCCTAAAACACCACCCCTGCACGACCCCTACACTGCCCGAACACCACTGCACTGCCCTAAACCCTGAAACACCACCCCCTGCACGACCCCCTACACTGCCTGAACACCACTGCACTGCCCTAAACCCTGAAACACCACCCCCAGCACGACCCCCTACACTGCCCGAACACCACTGCACTACCCTAAACCCTAAAACACCACCCCCAGCACGACCCCCTACACTGCCCGAACACCACTGCACTGCCCTAAACCCTAGAACACTACCCCCAGCATGACCCCCTACACTACCCGAACACCACTGCACTACCCTAAACCCTAAAATACTCCCCGCAGCACGACCCCTACACTACCCGAACACGACTGCACTGCCCTAAACCCTAAAACACTCCCCCCAGCACGACCCCCTACACTACCCGAACACCACTGCACTGCCCTAAACCCTAAAACACTCCCCCAGCACGACCCCCTACACTACCCAAACACCACTGCACTACCCTAAACCCTAAAACACTAACCCCAGCACGACCCCTACACTACCCAAACACCACTGTACTACCCTAAACCCTAAAACACTCCCCCAGGACGACTCCCTACACTACACAAACACCACTGCACCACCCTAAACCCTAAATCTACCCCCAGCATGACCCCTACACTACACAAACACCACTGCACTACCCTAAACCCTAAATCTACCCCCAGCATGACCCCCTACACTACACAAACACCACTGCACTACCCTAAACCCTAAATCTAACCCCAGCATGACCCCCTACACTACACAAACACCACTGCACTACCCTAAACCCTAAAACACTACCCCCAGCACGACCCTCTTCACTACCTAAACACAACTGCACAATTTGTTACAGGCGTTGCAACGCAGGCCTGTGGTGCTTACTGGAAGTACCTGGTGGGCTGGTTGGGCCCCAGGGACTCTCAGGATTCAAGGTGACCTAATCCCCCAACTTAAAACGCGCCACGGGGCGCGTTTGCACAGTGGTGAAGGGAGGGCGGGGCCTCAGGTGACATGTGCGCAAACACGCCCTGTGGTGCGTTTTAAGTTGGGGAGTTAATTCCCTTTGAATCCTGGGGGCCAACTAGCCCACCAGGTAACTTCAGTAAGCACAACAGAGTTGCGTTGCAGAGAGGTGAAAAAGGTGCGTGGCCTCGAACGCCTCTCTGCAACTCAGCTCTGTGGTCCTAACTGTAGGTACCTGGGGGGCTAGTTGGGCCCCAGGGACCCTCAGGATTCAAGGGGACTTAATCCCGCAACTTAAAACGCGCCATGGGGCGCGTTTGCACACATGTCACCTCAGGCCCCCTCCCTTCACCACTGTGCAAACGCGCACTGGCTCTGGTTAGTCAGAGTCAGTTACCACCAGTACCCGTCTGAAAAAGTTGTGGGCACAGGATGATTTTGCAACAAGGCCTCTTTCTGCTCCTCTGTTGGTTCTTTCTGCACATCTTTTGCTTCTTTCTGTGCGTTTTTTCTTCTTTCTTCACATGTCCTACCTCTGTTGGCATAGTTAGAAACTAGCATTTAAAAACCTTTGAAATTCACTTAAAAATCATAGGTTTCAGGCACGTTATAGTTAGAAATTAGCATTTAAAAAACCTTTGAAATTCACTGAAAAAACCATAGGTTTCAGGCACGTTATAGTTAGAAATTAGCATTTAAAAACCTTTGAAATTCACTGAAAAAACCATAGGTTTCAGGCACGTTATAGTTAGAAATTAGCATTTAAAAAACCTTTGAAATTCACTGAAAAAACCATAGGTTTCAGACACGTTATAGTTAGAAATTAGCATTTAAAAAACCTTTGAAATTCACTGAAAAAAACCATAGGTTTTAGGGACAGTTATAGTTAGTTGGACATTGCACTCGTACAAAACCCGTGAAATTCCCCTGTTATAGTTAGTTCAGCTAACTATAACTCGTGCCCCCGCAATGCACTGCTGATGACGTCACATATTACATCACTCATGACATGGTCAGTGACATCACTGATGACATCACTGATGACATCTCAAATGACATCACTGATGACATCATCCATGTGATAATTTCATGCATCTTCTCACACCCTAATATAACTTTTGATACACCCACTCTAAATTACAGACTGCCATTCTCAAAACCATAGACACTCCAACACCAAAAACTACATACCCACTCACTGATTCTTAGGTCTACACACACATCCACTCACTCACCTGTACAGTCACTCATACTTACAGTCACTCAGTACAGGACTATCATATGCACTCATACACCTATATAAACACTCACACACCGCCACTCATCCATAGAGGTACTCACACACCTAGTCAGTCATGCAAACAATTAATCACACACCCATTTACTCACCTATACAGTTATACACACACCAGCTCACTTACTCATGCAAATACTAGCACATTCTTACGCTCTTATACAATAACTGATACAAGCACACACGCATCCATACAGCCACTCTCACAATAACACACTCTCACTTATAGCCATTTAAATACTCTAACACACATATATACTGCCTTTTACATATGTAGTTACTTGCACATGTACCACTGAGATATACATTCACTCACTAACACACCCATACACACACTCACCCACCCAAGCAGTCCATCACAGATGCACTCTTGAAATCATGCACCCAGTGAATCACCCACTCACACATCTATGTATAGAGTCACACACACCCCACCCACACAAACACTCAGGCAGCCATACAGATACTCAGAGAACCAATCAATAACCCATATAGACACTCATGTAGCTATTCGCAAATCCATGCATCCACTTACACACCAACAAACAGACGGATACAGACATTCACACAGTTTAGTCACTAACCCATGCATTCAGTAAGATACGTTTAATCACTCACTTGTAGAGTCAGTCACTCACGTACTAAATCATCCATTCAGACACTTATACACCCACTCATTCTTCAATACGCCTTTCCCTATATATATTAAACATATTTAAACTTTACAGAAACACACAGTCACTGGATGATGTCATCAGTGATGTCATTTGAGATGTCATCAGTGATGTCATCAGTGATGTCACTGACCATGTCATGAGTGATGTAATATGTGACGTCATCAGCAGTGCATTGCGGGGCGCGAGTTATAGTTAGCTGAACTAACTATAACAGGGGAATTTCACGGGTTTTGTACGAGTGCAATGTCCAACTAACTATAACTGTCCCTAAAACCTATGGTTTTTTCAGTGAATATATATATATATATATATTTTCACTCGTCTTTCTTTGGTTTCAAAGAAAATCAGCACTCACGGGGGCGCTTGAAGAACTTTATTGTACAGCAGCAAGCAACAAACGCGTTTCGGCGATCTGCCTTCTTCGGTGTTAGACACATCGGAAGAGACCATGTTTAAAAAACATTTCATTTGTGCATAACAATCAAGAAGGGACAAGCGCAATTGCGCGACCATGAGCGCCATTTTGTAATGTCATATATATATATATATATATATATATATATATATATATATATATATATATATATATATATATATATAATTTATACAAAGCTGCTCAATTCATTTTAGATTACATTATATTCCACCACAGTCTTCTTTCTCTTTATCTAAATCACTACATTTCATATAGATTTTTATTGATCAAACGCAAAAACTTTTCATTAATATTCGCAGCCGTTTATCGGCATGGGCAGAAGTATGCACCATGGTATATTGTGATGTTGCCGTGGATCGGCTAATGTCCCTAATTTTCAACCTCTTGTTAATGCACTATTATGGTGATTACCTATAATATTTATACACAATTAAGAAACCAATTACTGAGGCTTCATCTTATCACGCTGTGTATCAGCTCAAAATCACATAAATTGACAGATCATGAACCTAAATGTGAAGCCAATTCTTCCCCACTGTTTAATCCCCTCAGGAATTTGTTGAGCAGGTCTATAATATAGCGGGACTCCAATCTACGCAATTTGCGAGTTCTATCCCCTCCTCTCACACTCATAGGCACAAAATCCAGACCATAGTACTGTAGTTTATTTCTGTCACTTAAATGTTGGTCAGCAAAGTGACGTGCCACAGGATATGCTGCATCTTTTTTGTCTATGGCCATAAGATGTTCTAATATTCTGATCTTGAGTGGATGAATCGTACTGCCGATATAACGTAACCCGCAAGGACATATTAAGCAATACACTGCATGGTTGGTACTGCAGGTTATAAACTTGGTTATTTTTCTGTTTTTCCCTGTGTCTGGTATGTTATACGACAGGACCCTTTTACTATTTGAGCAGGCTTTGCACTTTCTGCATGGAAAAAACCCTTTCATTTCATTCAGGCTACTAGTTTGCTGTGGTACTTTGTCAAGGTGACTTTTTACCAGCATATCTCGCAGTGATCTTGCCTTCTTGAAGGTCGCCAAGGGATAGGCTGGAATGTCATCACGGATAATACTGTCTGTTTTTAGAATATGCCAATTCTTTTTAAGCATACGTTTCAAGAAGTTGGCTTCTGCTGAGTACGGAGTTACCATCCTGAACTTGCCCTCATTTTCATTTTTCAGATGTTTACTCTTTTCCATCAACAATTTGTCTCTAGGGATCCCTGTAACTCTCTTGAGTGTTTTCTCCAATGCTGCTGGTTCATATCCTCTCAAAACAAACCTGGCTATACAGTCTCTAGCAGCCGCTTCAAAGTCATCCTCTCTGGTGCTATTCCTTTTTAATCTAAGAAGCTCACCATAAGGTATGCTATTTATGAGTTTAGGCGGGTGGTTGCTGGTCGCAAATAAGATTGAGTTCCTTGCCGTAATTTACGGTATAGGGCTGTATGTATCCTGCCATCTGCTACAAACACCCTCAAGTCAGGTAGTCCACTGCCACTGGGCTAACTGTACCTGAAAAGTGTAAATTTAGTTTGTTCATGTTCAAGACTTTGATATACTCATGGGCCGAAACAGTTGTCCCCTGCCATACAATAAACAAATCATCGATATATCGATGCCAAACAACCACTTTACCACTTGTGGTCCCACTTTCGTAGGACTTGGGCACCTGCTCCTCCCACCAGCCAACGAACAAGTTCGCATAGCTGGGGGCGAAGCAAGTGCCCATTGCTGTACCAGATGAGATGAAGCCTCAGTAATTGGTTTCTTAATTGTGTATAAATATTATAGGTAATCACCATAATAGTGCATTAACAAGAGGTTGAAAATTAGGGACATTAGCCGATCCACGGCAAGATCACAATATACCACGGTGCATACTTATGCCCATGCCGATAAACGGCCGCGAATATTAATGAAAAGTTTTTGCGTTTGATCAATAAAAATCTATATGAAATGTAGTGATTTAGATAAAGAGAAAGAAGACTGTGGTGGAATATAATGTAATCTAAAATGAATTGAGCAGCTTTGTATAAATTGTGTGTATATATATATATATATATATGACATTACAAAATGGCGCTCATGGTCGCGCAATTGCGCTTGTCCCTTCTTGATTGTTATGCACAAATGAAATGTTTTTTAAACATGGTCTCTTCCGATGTGTCAGTAACACCGAAGAAGGCAGATCGCCGAAACGCGTTTGTTGCTTGCTGCTGTACAATAAAGTTCTTCAAGCGCCCCCGTGAGTGCTGATTTTCTTTGAAACCAAAGAAAGACGAGCGAAAATAAATTGGAGTCCACGGCCGCACACACGCACCCGCCCGAGAGTGCTTCACATGGAGGTGGAGTTGGAGCGTGAAATTAATGAAGAATGCACCGCCGCAATTGCAGAGGATTAAAAACAGCGACCCAAGTGTGGATGACATCGACGACCCGCGGATCGGAGGAAACGCTGGAAATCGAGTGAACATTCACCGGTAAGCCGTGTATGTCTTATATAGACGCGCAAGATTGATTAAGCGGCAGGGCGAGGGGGCAGCTTTGAAGCAACATATACAGCAACGTAGCGACCGAATGGAGGAGACCTGTTTAGTGAGTCTGCTCGCCGAGAGGCAGCTAGAGACATTTTTAAGAAACATGGGGCTGCAGCACCCGAAAGTTCGACAGATCAAAGACAACTGAAGAGCAAATTAAGTGACACCATGTCTAAATTGGAGCGACTCTATGAACTCGAAACACGCAAATGGTGGGAGGCAACTTCCCTCCAAAACTACATTGACGAGAACAGGGTACCGAGAGGACTCCGGGTATATACGGTTCCTTCGTATGAAAATCCGGACCCGCAGTTACTCACCGAGTGGGCAGAACACACTGCACAATATTGTCAAGGAACTCTGGCGATACTTGTAAAATATGCATGGAGTGATCGTGAAAAAGCGCTAAGTGAAATTAAAGATCTAGAAGATGAGTTATTAAAAGAAGATAAGAAGAAAATAGAAGAACTAAGAGGACAAATGAAGACGAGACTATTGAAATATGAACAAAAGATCAAGATGAGAAAACAGGAGAAATTTGAGCGGGATGAAAACTATTATCTACAAGGACGTATTTTACCCTTTGCCCGCAAATTCGATGGTCCAAGGAAAGCAGTAACTCAAAGATCTAAACAAGCGATGACTCAGAGAGTGGAAACTTCTGAATCTGATCTGATCTGACTGAAAATGAATCTGGTGATGACAACGTCGGTACTTCGGCAGAAGGGAGGAGGACAACGACTCCTTTTCACGACGAGTTTCAGATAATTCGTCAATCATGGCTACGAGGGGGGAAGAACAAGCCACCGGAAGGAAACGTCGAAAAACGCGACGAGCAGGTGGGGGCAGGAAGAGGAAAGGGGCCCGCATGGGTAAACCGCAACAGGAAATCGAACAAACGGTAATAGACACTACGAATTTGACTGTTGTCAACCTCTCACCCAAACCCCTAACAGAAACAGAGACCAAAGTATTAAGTCTGGGACTAACATTTTGCCCTAGTAGTCACCTTGAGTACACACAAACAAGGATCGACCTTTTCAGTTTCATACGGAAGTTAAAATTACATAAATATTTTAAAATAAGATCCACTATCAAGGAAACAAAATAAATGCCACAGAGAATAACTGCCACGGACATGCTGACTGGGAAGGATTTGCCAACTATTGAACTTTTAGAGAATCTTCGACTAGAACAAGAGGACAATTTAATAACCAACAGGAATATGGCAGAAAGAGCTAAAGAGGTTGGGATCGAGCAAGAAATGGAAGAAAGTCCATTTAAACCTAAATCCCTTTTCAATCCACAAATGCCGCTTGATGCGATTGATGTTTTTCGGAAGCCATGGTTAATGACCTGTTAAAATTTAGATCTAAGAGAACCAAAGGTCTAATAAAGAGTAACATAACGATGGCAGAGAAGACAGCATTACAAAATCTGATGCAAGACACTTCCATAATAATTAAGCCTTCTGATAAAGGCGGGAATGTGGTTCTCCAAACGAGGGAACAATATTGCAAGGAAGCTCTGCGGCAACTGTTGAATGATAAATATTATGAAAGAACGACGAGTGAAATCTATCAAAAAAGCATACAGAGTTATGACAATTTAATCAAAGTCATGGTATGATAAATTGATGCTGGGCACTGATGAACATTTGTTTCTCCGGAGTACCAATTCAGTTATCCCTACCTTTTACCATATTCCTAAGCTGCACAAAGACAGTCTTCATCCACCAGGGAGGCCGATCGTGTCCTCTCAGAACAGCCTTACTGAGCATTTATCTATGTTCATTGACCATTTTCTGTCTGTATTTGTGGTTCAATTACAATCGTATATGAAGGACACAAAAGATTTTTTGAACAAAATGGCAGATGTGAGATGGGATCCTTCATACCAACTAATGGTGCTGGACATTACCAGCTTATACACTTGTATTAGCCATGAAGACGGTGTAAAAGCTGTACAGTTCTATTTGAATAAGCGACAATTACGTTTTGCAGAACACAATTTAATGTTAATTGAGTTCACAAAGTTTGTCTGATGAATAATATTTTTCTATTCGAAGATAAATACTTCAGGCAAACCTCTGGTACAGCAATGGGCACTTGCTTCGCCCCCAGCTATGCAAACTTGTTCGTTGGCTGGTGGGAGGAGCAGGTGCCCAAGTCCTACGAAAGTGGGACCACAAGTGGTAAAGTGGTTGTTTGGCATCGATATATCGATGATTTGTTTATTGTATGGCAGGGGACAACTGATTCGGCCCATGAGTATATCAAAGTCTTGAACATGAACAAACTAAATTTACACTTTTCAGGTACAGTTAGCCCAGTGGCAGTGGACTACCTGGACTTGAGGGTGTTTGTAGCAGATGGCAGGATACATACAGCCCTATACCGTAAATTACGGCAAGGAACTCAATCTTATTTGTGACCAGCAACCACCCGCCTAAACTCATACATAGCATACCTTATGGTGAGCTTCTTAGATTAAAAAGGAATAGCACCAGAGAGGATGACTTTGAAGCGGCTGCTAGAGACTGTATAGCCAGGTTTGTTTTGAGAGGATATGAACCGGCAGCATTGGAGAAAACACTCAAGAGAGTTACAGGGATCCCTAGAGACAAATTGTTGATGGAAAAGAGTAAACATCTGAAAAATGAAAATGAGGGCAAGTTCAGGATGGTAACTCCGTACTCAGCAGAAGCCAACTTCTTGAAACGTATGCTTAAAAAGAATTGGCATATTCTAAAAACAGACAGTATTATCCGTGATGACATTCCAGCCTATCCCTTGGTGACCTTCAAGAAGGCAAGATCACTGCGAGATATGCTGGTAAAAAGTCACCTTGACAAAGTACCACAGCAAACTAGTAGCCTGAAGGAAATGAAAGGGTTTTTTCCATGCAGAAAGTGCAAAGCCTGCTCAAATAGTAAAAGGGTCCTGTCGTATAACATACCTGACACAGGGAAAAACAGAAAAATAACCAAGTTTATAACCTGCAGTACCACCCATGCAGTGTATTGCTTAATATGTCCTTGCGGGTTACGTTGTATAGGCAGTACGATCCATCCACTCAAGATCAGAATATTAGAACATCTTAGGGCCATAGACAAAAAGATGCAGCATATCCTGTGGCATGTCACTTTGCTGACCAACATTTAAGTGACAGAAATAAACTACAGTACTATGGTCTGGATTTTGTGCCTATGAGTGTGAGAGTAGGGGATAGAACTCGCAAATTGCGTAGATTGGAGTCCCGCTATATTATAGACCTGCTCACCAAATTCCCGAGGGGAGTAAACAGTGGGGAAGAATTGGCTTCACATTTAGGTTCATGATCTGTCAATTTGTGATTTTGAGCTGATACACAGCGTGATGAGATGAAGCCTCAGTAATTGGTTTCCTAATTGTGTATAAATATTATAGGTAATCACCATAATAGTGCATTAACAAGAGGTTGAAAATTAGGGACATTAGCCGATCCACGGCAAGATCACAATATACCACGGTGCATACTTCTGCCCATGCCGATAAACGGCCGCGAATATTAATGAAAAGTTTTCGCGTTTGATCAATAAAAATCTATATGAAATGTAGTGATTTAGATAAAGAGAAAGAAGACTGTGGTGGAATATAATGTAATCTAAAATGAATTGAGCAGCTTTGTATAAATTGTGTATATATATATATATATATATATATATATATATGACATTACAAAATGGCGCTCATGGTCGCGCAATTGCGCTTGTCCCTTCTTGATTGTTATGCACAAATGAAATGTTTTTTAAACATGGTCTCTTCCGATGTGTCTAACAGCGAAGAAGGCAGATCGCCGAAACGCGTTTGTTGCTTGCTGCTGTACAATAAAGTTCTTCAAGCGCCCCCGTGAGTGCTGATTTTCTTTGAAACCAAAGAAAGACGAGCGAAAATATATATATATATTCACTGAAAAAACCATAGGTTTCAGGCACGTTATAGTTAGAAATTTGCATTTAAAAAACCTTACAAATTCACTGAAAAAACCATAGGTTTTAGGGACAGTTATAGTTAGTTGGACATTGCATTCGTACAAAACCCGTGAAATTCCCACGTTATAGTTAGTTCAGCTAACTATAACTCGCGCCCCCGCAATGCACTGCTGATGACGTCACATATTACATCACTCATGACATGGTCATTGACATCACTGATGACATCACTGATGACATCTCAAATGACATCACTGATCACATCATCCAGTGACTGTGTTTCTGTAAAGTTTAAATATGTTTAATATATATAGGGAAAGGCGTATTGAAGAATGAGTGGGTGTATGTCTGAATGGATGATTTAGTACGTGCGTGACTGACTCTACAAGTGAGTGATTAAACGTATCTTACTGAATGCATGGGTTAGTGACTAAACTGTGTGAATGTCTGTATCCGTCTGTTTGTTGGTGTGTAAGTGGATGCATGGATTTGCGAATAGCTACATGAGTGTCTATATGGGTTATTGATTGGTTCTCTGAGTATCTGTATGGCTGCCTGAGTGTTTGTGACTCTGTACATAGATGTGTGAGTGGGGGATTCACTGGGTGCATGATTTCAAGAGTGCATCTGTGATGGACTGCTTGGGTGGGTGAGTGTGTGTATCGGTGTGTTAGCGAGTGAATGTATATCTCAGTGGTACATGTGTGAGTAACTACATATGTAAAAGGCAGTATATATGTGTGTTAGAGTATTTAAATGGCTATAAGTGAGAGTGAAATTGTGAGAGTGGCTGTATGGATGCATGTGTGCTTGTATCAGTGATTGTACAAGAGCGTAAGAATGTGCTAGTATTTGTATGAGTAGTGAGCTGGTGTGTGTATCACTGTATAGATGAGTAAATGGCAGTGTGATTAATTATTTGCATGACTGACTAGGTGTGTGAGTACCTCTATGGATGAGTGGCGGTGTGTGTCTCTATGTAGGCGTATGAGTGCATATGATAGTCCTGTACTGAGTGATTGTAAGTATGAGTGACTGTACGGGTGAGTGAGTGGATGTGTGTGTAGACCTAAGAATCAGTGAGTGGGTGTGTAGTTATTGGTGTTGGAGTGTGTATGGTTTTGAGAATGGCAGTTTGTAATTTAGAGTGGGTGTATCAAAGGTTATATTAGGGTGTGAGAAGATGCATGAAATTATCACATGGATGATGTCATCAATGATGTCATTTGAGATGTCATCAGTGATGTCATTTGAGATGTCATCAGTGATGTCATCAGTGATGTCACTGACCATGTCATGAGTGATGTAATATGTGACATCATCAGCAGTGCATTGCGGGGGCGCGAGTTATAGTTAGCTGAACTAACTATAACGGGGGAATTTTACGGGTTTTGTACGAGTGCAATGTCCAACTAACTATAACTGTCCCTAAAACCTATGGTTTTTTCAGTGAATTTGTAAGGTTTTTTAAATGCTAATTTCTAACTATAACGTGCCTGAAACCTATGGTTTTTTCAGTGAATTTCAAAGGTTTTTAAATGCTAATTTCTAACTATAACGTGCCTGAAACCTATGGTTTTTTCAGTGAATTTCAAAGGTTTTTTAAATGCTAATTCCTAACTATAACATGTCTGAAACCTATGGTTTTTTTCAGTGAATTTCAAAGGTTTTGTAAATGACAATTTTTAAATGTATTAATTGTTATATTTATTTTTTTGATACCGATTTACTACATTTTTTTAAACTATTTATTTTTAGATATTTTATTTTTTAAATTACATTGTAATTACATTATACATTACATTACAAAATATACTTTCTCAGAACGAATAACTTTAGTTTAAATACTTAGCAAATAGGCAATAGACTTTTAAGTACAGAAGTTACAGTTGTTGCAATGGGCAACACAATTTCAAACACAATGCAACATTGAGCTCAATTTGAATTTCTAGTTAAATGCAATTAGTTACTTTATGGATTACTTTTCTAACCACAGGACTGGATCCTAGATTCAGTCCTGGGACATCTCCTGTAAACAGTTGAGTAAAAGCGTTTTGGTTACAGTAGTGATTTTTAAGGAATATTATTGTATTTTAAAAGTTGACACTTAGAAACTTTTTCACATTGAATCACCAATGTTATCCTATGGGATGAAATTCACTTAGCAGGTAAGTAGTGTTATCGTTACTTTTTCTTACTCAGTGGTGGATCCTGGATCCAGCACTGGTGCATCTCCTGTAAACAGTTGAAAGAATGCGTTTAAGTCATACAGGCGATTTTTAAGGAATATTTGTAGTTTGTGAAAATGGACACTTTGAAACTTTTCTGCTGAAAACCAGACAATGGATTCCTATGGAAGGAAATACAAGTTACTGGTAAGTACAGTTAGAATTACTTTTCAGTGCTGGGCTAAAAGATGCAGCACTGGGTTCTCTCCTGATAACAGGTGAGTAAATTGGAATTCGTAGTTCAGCTGATTTTAGAGGAATATTATAAAGTTCCAAAACTCCACACTTAGAAGAATTTCCAAGTGAAACCAGTCAATGTTAGCCTATGGAAGGAAATTCAAGTTTCTGGTAAGTACGGTAAGAATTACTTTTCAGGATCAGTACTGGGCTCAAAGATGGAGCACTGAGGTCTCTCCTGATAACAGGTGAGTAAATCGGAATTCGTAGTTCTGCTGATTTTAGAGGAATATTTGTAAGTTTCAAAAATCGACACTTAGAAACTTTTTCAGCAAAAAGCAGGCAATGATATCCTATGGAAGGAAATTCAAGTTACTGGTAAGTACGGTTAAAATTACTTTTCAGGATCAGTACTGGGCTCAAAGATGCAGCACTGAGGTCTCTCCTGATAACAGGTGAGTAAATCGGAATTCGTAGTTCGGCTGATTTTAGAGGAATATTTGCACAATGGAGAAGGAAGGGGGTGGGGCCTGAGGTGACATGTCTGCAAACATGCCCCGTGGCGCGTTTTAAGTTGGGGGATTAAGTCCCCTTGAATCATGAGGGTCCCTGGGGTCCAACTAGCCCACCCTGTACCTCCAGTATGCGCCAGGGAGCTGCGTTGCAGAGAGGTGTACAGAGGCCATGCTCCTTTTTGCACCTCTCTGCAACGCAGCTCTGTGGCGCTTTCTGGACGTACCTGGTGGGCTAGTTGGCCCCCAGGGACCCTCAGGATTGAAGGGGATTTAATTCCCCATCTTAAAACGCGCCAGGGGCCTGTTTGCACACATGTCACCTGAAGCCCCGCCCCCTCCCTTCACCACTGTGCAAACGCGCCCCGTGGCGCGTTTTAAGTTGGGGGATTAAGTCCCCTTGAATCCTGATGGTCCCTGGAGTCCAACTAGCCCACCATGTACCTCCAAAAAGCGCCACAGATGCTGCGTTGCAGAGAGGTGTAAAAAGGGGCGTGGCCTCTGAACACCTCTCTGCAACGCAGCCCCCTGGCGCATACTGGAGGTTCCTGGTGGGCTAGTTGGCCCCCAGGGACCCCCAGTATTCAAGGGGAATTCGTTCCCCCTCTGCAAACGCGCCAGGGGGCGCGTTTGCAGAGTGCTGCCAAGGAGGGAGCGTGGCCTCCAGCGCGATGCCGGTCTTTTTTTTTTTTTTTTAAAGGGGGCTGTGTGGCCCCCTTTCTTTTTAATTATTTTGGGCCCTGGGGACCCCATCCCCCAGGGCCTAACCCCCTTTTATTTAAAAAAAAAAAAAATAATGGAACGGGAAGGGGACCGCGTGGGCCCCCCTCCCGTGGCCAATTTCGGCCCGGGGACCCCATCCCCCGGGTCATTGCCACATTTTTCTTTTTTGATTTTCATGGAGGAGGGCTGCGTTGCCCCCCTCCTCAGGCCTCCTTAGGCCCCGGGGACCCCACCCCCGGGGCCGGCCTTTTTTAGAATTTTTTTTTTTTTTGTAATTTGGGGGAGGGGGGCCGCGTGGCCCCCCTCCCGGGCCACTACTTGCTCCGGGGACCCCATCCCCCGGGGCTGGCCTTCTCCGTTGGGGACCGTGGGGGCGGTCCGCAATCCCCCCACGGTCCCGCCGGCTCCCCGCGTCCCTCGGGAGCCGGCATTGCTTTTCCACATGGGGAGCTGCTAAGATGCAGCTCCCCGTGTGGAAAAGCAATTGTCTTTGGTTTTGGAAAAGAGAGCAGGTTTCCTGCTCTCTTCCAAAACCAAAGCAGTTTGCTATGGCAGGGCGGGAGCCGCGAGGCTCCCGTCCTGTCATAGCAAACTACAGTGTCCCGGGGGTAGGCACCCCGGGACACTGCAGGAGCTGGCCCTGGGGGTGGTGGTCCCCAGGGCCATCAAGGGCTCCAGGAGGGGGCCGCGCGGCCCCCCTCCCAACTTCTTCAAAGCCCCGGGAGGTGGTGGTCCCCGGGGCTCTAGGGGTCCGTAACGGACCCCCATATTGAAATATTTAGTGCCCCGGGGAGGTGGCGGGCCCCGGGGCGTGTGGGGGGGCACGAGCCCCCCCCCCCACACAGGTTATTTTTTTTTTTTTAAAAAGAAGCCCCGTGGGGTGGCGGTCCCCGGGGCTGCGGGAGGGCCAAGAGCCCTCCCGCACCATTATTTTTTTAAGGCCCCGGGGGGTGGCGGTCCCCGGGGCTTGGGGGGGCCTTAGAGGCCCCCCACATATTATAAATAAACCCCTGCATGCCCCCGGGACTTGGCCCACCCGGGGGCCACTAGCAACGAGCGCGGGAGCCTGCGCTTCGTTTTTTTTCGTTTTTTTTTTTTATCGGCAGGATCCGCGCACCCAGCGTGTTTTTGCTGATTTTTTTTTTTTTTTTGGGCCCTGGGGGTCCTTGTGGGACCCCCTGAGCAGGCCTAGGGGGTCAGGGTGTTTCTACCCTGCCCCCTTTTTGCGTTTTTCGCGATTGTGTTACTGCTTTCTTGTTCCTCGGTTCTACCGAGGAACAAGATGGCTGCCAACACTTCCTGATTTGGAGTGTTGACAGCCAATTACCATACAGCTCGTGATCGGGAGGGTACGCGGACCCTACGCGGCCATAGATATATATGTGATTTTACTTTTGAATTTCTCAGGAACTACTGAACGGATTTACACCATTTAAGCAAAAGGCACGACTCTGAACCAAGGGCTACCTTTTTGCCAAATTTGGTGTAATTTCGTTCAGCAGTTCGGGCTGTAGCTGCGACTAAAGGTTCCTATGGAAAAATGAATGGGGAAAACACGTTTTGGGACCCCCCTTTTTTCTCGGCCCCCGCTTGCCGAATCACCCCGAGACTTTCAGGATAGGAGCGGACCGGAGCGCCCCAACAAGTTTGAAAATTTCGCGAAGATTCGTCAACCGGCGCCAAAGTTATTTCAAATAGAATGTTGCGGATTTCCTATGGAAAATAGGTCCTAACTATAACTATCTACTGGCGACCGCCAGTAGATAGTATATATATATATATAAATATATAAACACATTTTCCTCACTTTTCTATTATGGGAAGTTCTGGAATCTGCGGGGAGCCTCCAACTTCTATCCACACAGCATTCTCCCAAGTCTCCCGATAAAAATGGTACCTTACTTGGGTGGGTAGGCCTAGTGTCCGCGACAGGAAATGACCCAAAAAATAGTCCCTGGTGCCTAGTGGGCTTTCTGCCCCCCCCCCCCCCTGATCCGGGGCTATTACCTCACCTACCCCCTAGGGGAGGCAGAAAGACTTCGGTACCCATTTATGTGGGGTGGGGGAATGGCCAAGCCCATTGTGGGCAGCCCCTACCCCGGGGGGGGGAGGGGGGACGCAGAAAGACTGTGGCAGTTTCTTGGGGTATTGGGGGCATTGGCATGCCCATTCTGGGCAGCCCTCACCCCTATGTATAAAAAAAACATAACCCCTGTTGCCTAGGGGGCTTTCTGACCCCTCCCAGGGGGAAGATCAGGGGCTATTGCTATTGGGGGGGGGGGGGTTGGGGGCATAGGCAGCCCCCACCCCTAAATTTACATTACAAAATCCCTAGTGCCTAGTGTGCTTTCTCCGCCCCCCCCCAGGGGCAAATGGGGGCTATTGCCCCCCATATGTCCTCCGGGGGGCAGAAAGACTGTACTTTGATTTGAGTGGGGGCATGCTCTTGCCCATTGTGGGCAGCTCCCATCCCTCTTTATATATCCCTGGTCTCTAGCGGGCTTTCTGCCCCCCCCCCGGCAGGCAGATCAGGGGTAATATCCCCCATCTGCCCCCCGGGGGGGCAGAAAGACTGTCCAGTGTTTTTAGGGAGGGTGGGGGGGGCATAGCTATGCCCGTTTTGGGCAGCCCCCACCCCTATATTTGCATTTAAAAAAATACCTGGTGCCTAGTGTGCTTGGGGGTTTCCCTTCAGCGTCGATCCCCAAGCAGGGATCTACTGGGGAGGAGTACCATTGGAAAGGGGAGATTCTCCCCTTTCCAATGATACCTCTCACGTCTGCCTAGGTGCTCAGGTAGCTGAGATAGCTTCCTGAGCACCGAGGCAGTGAAACTGAAACGAGCCGATTAGCTCATTTCGGTTTCTCTGAAATTACGTCAGCACGATGTGCGTGCTGATCGTCATTTCAGAGGAACAATCAGGACAGCCTCTGGAGCTGGAGAAGCTCTTCCCCAGCTCCCGATGCTGTTTTGATTGAAAGGAAATCCCTCTGGTACCCGCACCAGAGGGATTTCCTGTGCCATGTGCGCGGACGGCCGGGAGCCGTCCGACGCACATGAGCACTGTAGCGTCGGATGGCTCCCGGCCGTCCGAATCACGCAAAGGGTTAAATTGGACTTTGCGGTCTCTGCAGATTTGTTTAAGTTTATGCACATTGTAGGATTCCAACCTGTCCTCCTCAAAAATTAATCTGCAGGGGCAACTGATGACTCTCTAGATTGAGACATGCTTGAAGCAGAAAGCTCAAAAAGTATCCAAAATCAAGACGGTAAAAAGATCACAAGGAAAACAGTATGTAGTTGCGTAGTGGTCTACGATCTGGTAGTAGTGTACACCAATCACTGTATGTAAAGTACAAACACAAGTCCTACCCTCGCTGCTGACCACCAATGTTAGAAATGGGGGTCTCTAGGTGGCAGTGGCTTGCACCCTATCCAAGTAGGGACCCTTCTGATCACGGTAAGGGAGTTACACACTCAAGATAATCCCTACTCACCCCCTTGATAGCTTGTCACGAGCAGTCCGGCTTATCTCAGAGGAAATGTGTAAAGCATTTGTACAAACACACACAGTAAGACAGTAGAAAGACTACAAAAGGACATCACACCAGTTTAGAAAAATAACCACGTCGATGAAGAACTCGGTGCAGAGCTGCGGTGCGTCAAAATCTGAACGCTCTGGGTCAATGCGGCGGTGAAACAGGAGCTACATCGATTTTCCAGATGCGAAGCAGGTGATGCGTCGATTTCTTCAGTCGCACAGCAGGTCATGCGTCGGAGTTGGAGAGGGTGCCTTGGACGTCAGCGACTTGGTGCTTAGGACTCTGGTTGCGGCAATCTTTCAGCCACATGGCAGGTGCTGCGTCGATTCTTCAGCCACACCACAGCGATGCATTGGTTTTTCAGCCGCATGGCGGTTCTGCGTCAAGAACAGGCGCTGGAGGTCGACGTGTGGATTTTCTGTCTTCTTTGCAGCTACAGCCACCTCGAAGGCCCCAGAACTGGAATTGGTACCACTTGGCAGGTCAGAACTACCAGCAGAGGAGTTCAGGGGCTGCAGATTAAGTCTTTGAGGGCCCTGATACTTCTTAACAGGATGCAAGCACACACAAGCCCTTAGAGGATCTTGACAAGCAGGATGTAGAAAGCAAAGCCCAGTCCTTTCGTCGCCCAAGACAGAAGCACCAAGCAGCAGGCCAAAACAGCAAAGCACACAGCAAAATGGTAGTCCCTCCTGACAGCTTCTCCAGCTCTTCTTCTTGGCAGAATGTCCTCTTAGTCCAGAAGTGTTCTGAAGTTATGGTGTCACAGCTCCAGTACTTATACCAGTTTCTGCCTTTGAAGTAGGCAAACTTCAGAGGAAAGTCTTTGGAGTGCCCAAGACCCTGCCTTTCCCTGACCTGGCTCCAGACACACTACAGGGGGGTGGAGACAACTTTGTGTGAGGACAGGCACAGCCCTATTTGGGTGTCATTGACCACTCCTCCCACCACTCTAGCTTAGGAAGACCCATTAGCTTGGTGATGGGTCATCAGAATATGCAGGGCACACCTCAGCTCCCTTTGTGTGACTGCCTAGAGTGAATGCGCAAACAGCTCAACTGTCGGTCTAAACCAGACATGGATTCCACAGGCAGGCAGAGGCACAGAGTTGTAAAGCAATAAAATGCCCACTGGCATTTTCAAACACGCAATTTAAAAACCAACTTCACTAAAAGGTGTATTTTTAAATTGTGAGTTCAGGGACCCCAAACTCCAAATCTCCATTTCTTCCCAAATTCGAAGTTACACATGTAAGAGGTTACAAGGCAACTCCAGTGATAACCTATGGGAGAGATAGTACTTGCAATAGTGAACAACAAAATTAGCAGTATTTCACTATCAGGACATGTAAAACACACCATTACATATCCTACCTTTTAAATACACTGCATCCTGTCCATAGGGATACTTTGGGCCTACCTTAGGGGTGCCTTTCATGAAGTAAAAGGGACGGTTGGGGCCTGGCATGTCGGTGCACTTCAAAGTCGACATGGCAGTTTAAAACTGCACTTAGACACTCCAGTTGCAGGCCTGAGACCTGTTTGCTGGGCTACTTGTGGGTGGCACAATCAGTGCTGCAGGTCCACTAGTAGAATTTGATTTACTGTCCCTGGGTGCACACAGTGCACTTTACTAGGGTCTTACCAGTAAACCAAATATGCCAATCTGGGATAACCAATTATAACCACAATTTACACAGGGAGCACTTGCACTTTGGCACAGATCAGTAGTGGTAAAGTGCCCAGAGTTCTAAAACCGGCTAAAACGAAATGCAGCATACAGTCAACAAGCATAGCATAGCCAATAGGTCTCGCTTTTGGGACTGTATAAGTATTTAGTAATGCAGCACAATATCCTTGGTGCAACAACATTAACTGTTGCATGCTTAAACACTTATAATGTCCCAAAGGCGAGACCTATTGGCTATGCCAATGCTTGTTATGTGATGCTGTAGCCCATCACTGAGCAAACTTCAAAGCATCAGTGAAGTATTTCAGTGCTAGTGCTTACTTACAATTTGATGATAATAAAGGGTTCCTCATTTGCAAAATATAGACGAGAGCTGCATTCCATCTATACATCCCTCTCCGTAGATAATTACACTCCAGGCACAGATAGATATGCACCATGCTGCCTTCTGCACAGCGACAAGCATGTGCAAGGGTGAGCGAGAAGGGGAAGATGTTTGACAGACCATGCACTTATTGAGATTTTTAAATGAATGCATTTAAGCACAGACAAACATAGCCCATTGCATTGGCCTGCCGACCCTTTAACTATTTGCAGGAAGCGTCCCTGGCGCACTTGGGGCTGACAATAAGCCACCCTGTTATCAGGCCGATAGCAGAGCCAAGAGGCTGCAGACTAAATAGGGGGTAGGCAGGATGTCCCGAACTCCAGAGGCAGATAAGGGCCGGCTTCCGAGGCTGCCCTGATCACAGAGTTAAAGGTTGGTGACAGCAAATCAGCCTCTGCTCCCAAGTCATTATCTTTCTGGGTTATTTACAAGTCTGGCCAGCCTTTGAATGCACTAAATAAAACAAGAAAACAACTTCCTCAGTTTGGAATAGCTAGAAGTGCTCTGGGAGAACATGTTGTTTTGGGCGTCTTGGGGCCAAATGGGCTCTGGTTGTGGATTGCCCTCCTGAAGCCTTTTATAGTGATATTTACTGCACTCTGTGTGGAGTAAATCTAGCTCACTAAAAGCTCCTGGAACCGAGAGCATGGCAGTGGATGAATGGAAGCATCATAAACATAAAAAAGACTAGCGGCTTTTTTTGTCTTTTAGTACAGGGACAAGTAATATGGAAAATAAGCTGCACACCTCCATGACTCGAGAATCACTTGAGAAGCACGGCAGGTTGGGGGAGAGGGAGTCATTACGGCCAGCCGACTGCCTGGCGGCGACAGCTCATAATTAACCTGACGCATTCTGAACAATTGTCTGCCTTTCACAGGAGCTGTTGTCTTGCAGGAAGCTTTTTGGCGGCACTGGAGGCTTGATTGCTTTGGCTGCGATTCACTCATACCAAGTTACAAGTTAACCACCACAGTCACCGGGCTCAAAGAGAAGCAGCGTTGGTTTGGCAACTTACTTGGTTACTTGGGGGCTCTGCCTTTAATAATTGGCCTGTTGTTCTTTACTTCGCACATCGTGTTTAACTGCTGGCGATTCGTGTGGTGTGTAAATGCTTAAGCTAATAATAACAGGGATACAAGAGGCAAATGAAACTGAGGGAGGGGGAGAAGGGAGGAGGAGAAGGGAGGGGGGGGGAGTGCGAGCAGAGGAGCATTCACAGGATAGAAGACACAAATGAAGCTGACGAAGGGGGAGGGGGGAGTGCGAGCAGAGGAGCATTCACAGCGATAGAAGACACAAATGAAGCTGACCAGGAGGGAGGGGGAAAAGGGAGGGGGTAGTGCAAGCAGAGGAGCCTGATTACAGCAATAACAAGCATTGGCCGCGCGGCTGTGCGAGACGCGCTCTGTGGTGGGGGAGGAGCGGGAGAGCAAGTGACGCGCGGCCTTGAAAGTGACACGGCCGCGCGGCCCCGAGAAGCGCTCTGTGGTGGGGGAGGGGAGGAGCAAGTGAGAGGAAAGACATATGGCGCCTGGAGCATGCGAGGAATGCGCGTTACTGTGCGCGTACCCGCATGCTCTAGGCAAGCCCAAAAAAAGTGGTCGCATTTCTAAAAGCCCACTTACAAAATGTCTCGCCCAGACCAGCGCGAGCGCTGGCTTCAGGGCGAGACCTAAAAACAGGAGGCCAGAAGCAAAAAAGACAGGGTAAAAACACACCAAAGATGCCAGGTCTAGCAGGCACTTTATACTTTTTTGGCGCTATTTACTCAAAAAACTTTGAAATTCAACATCTTCAGTTCTACTAATTGGATTTTTGTCATTTAGACCTTGTTTTATTTATTAAAATCACTCTATTTTTCTAATACTGTTGTGGCTCCTTTTGTAGTGTGTTTTCACTGTTACTGTTTGAAGTGCTGCAGAAATACTTTACATGTTGCCTCTAAGTCAAGCCTGACTGCTTTGTGCTAAGCTACCAGAGGGTTGAACACCGGTTAGGGTTTGCGTGTTCCTTACCCTGACCAGGATTGTGGTTGGTGCTTGACCAGAGCTCACACCCCAGTCAACCTACAACCCAGTTTCTTACAATAATTGATCTCAAAGAATTTGTATTTTAAAATATCTCACAGGGTAAAGACTCCTGCTGCGGAGATCTTCGTGTGCCCAGTAATTTTGAGGGAATTGTAATAGTTGTAAGATATCTATGAAGTTGAATGCAGTTCTGCGAGAGTTCTGTGTTTTGTCCAATCATAGTTTTGACTCATAAAGTAGCATAGAGGGTTGCCTGCTGCAAAACACATTGTGTAAAACATAGATCACAGATTTGTACTTTATTTAGATAGGTAATTTAGCTTTTGTTTTGATGCGGAGATCATTTTGTTACTTCCAGTTCATAAGGTGCAATCCTTCTAATGTAGCACAGTGATCTATTTACAGGCCTCAAAGAGCTGTATGCAAACTAAGTCATAGGTTTAGATCCATGTTGTTTATTTTCTCAATGTGTTTTATAATGAGATTTCAAAGTAGGGCCCCTCTGGGAATTATTAAAGTCTTGCTAGCACAGACAACCCCAGTCACTGAGTTACATTTTATATCCTTACTTTGTGTTTATCCCTACCGTTCACTGTTAACATGTAATGTCTACAAATATGGACGATATGTGATTTCCTACACCTTATAACCTCATTATCTTGGGTAACATTTCATGTACATTAATTTACACACATGTATGATTCACTGTGTCTGTGTGTGATGAGAAGCGCCCTGACACCCTTCACTGGGATGAATAGGGCTATAAAAGAACTAAATACAAAATATGTTATAAGGTGCCATTTAAATCATTTTCTTTTTTAACTTTATTTACATTTTGTGAAAGTTAGCAGTTTGGCATCAAAGGAAGTTTACTTTTGACACAGACTAGATGCATGAAACAGGCACAATAAAATTACAAATGTATGGTAGGCATAGTTGAAATACAAAAATGGAATGACATAGCGGCAGTGAATATACAAAAAACAATTATTTCAACGGCAACAGTTACCAATGAACATACATTAGACTTGGACTCCAGTGAGGATATTCTTTTTTTGTTGTACAATCTTCTAGCAATAATCAGGCATGCAGGGGATATTCAATGCTGGAATTCATGGGCTGACAGCCACCGCCACTCAACCCTTGGCATGCCACAGTCTAACCCCTCCACCTCTAACAGGGGGTTTTGTATTACCACCGTTCCAGGACACTCACTCAACACCCCCCAGATCATCCTCCCCCTCTGTGTCATGTTCCATGCGACTCAGATACTCCTATTATGGGCCCCATATATCTCTCGGGTTCGCAGTGTGCTGCATAATGATAAGCATCAGATTGTATATTGCAATATGTCAAATCAGTATGCCATTCTGTCACTGTTGGAAGGGGAGACCCAGCGCCACAAATCGCCGTTGGTTTGTGGAACATCGCAATGGTAACCCAAAAGGGCCACAAGTGGTGTGCAGGCCAGTGCATCCCCCGTGATCTCTCCCCAGACCTTGACTACCTTAAGCCAAAAGTGCTGCACATTGGGGCAGTACCATGCTACGTGTGCAAAGCCAGAGTCAGCAACTCCACATCGAGGGCATTGAGAGTCGTCGCTCAGATGATATTGGAATAATCTGATCGGGGTATAATACACCCGATTGAGATATTTAAAATGCACGAGTTAATGTTGGCCATTCAATGAAACAGTGCGAACTACAGAACAGCAGTAAGCCCACTGCTTTTCAGTGATGGCTATGCCCAGGTCTTCCTGCCAGTAGAAGCAAGCTTTAGGAATATGAGGCCAGCTGACCTCCTGCGAAAAAGCATATATAATGCTGATATTGCCCATTGTGGTGTCGTCTACTGCAATAGATGGGTAAGAGCGGGCACCACCAACCGGTCAGCCAAATTACCCCTCAGTAAGGACCGCAAAGCGGGACGCGCCCAGTAGTAATGGAATTGCGCTAGCACGGTTGGCGCGTCAGTCTGTATACTGACCTGGGCTCAGTCGCGAAGCAACTGGTTGACAAAGTTACCCATATTCTGTATTCTGCATCCACGCAGTGCTGTTATCGCAGCCCGCTCCTGTCCCAGTGTAAACCAACTGCACCACTCCAGGGGAAGTCGCGGGGAGTAAAGCAGGGTCGCCTGTTGCATATCTTCGATTTATTCAGGAGGTACCGAAGGGTGCCCACCGATCTATTATGTGAAAGCGGTGCACCGGCTTGCTAATTAAGAGAAAGGGCAGTGATCGAGGGGATGCTCCATCGCGCTCCAGCCAAAGATGCGGCAAATCCAGCGGCTCATGCTGCCAGTAATGGGCAAACATGATTGGCTCCGCCCTGTAGTATGCCTCAGTCAGGCACATTAAGACTGCCTGCTGAATAAGGAAGAGTGAGTGTATCCCATTGTACACGAGGCTGTTTACCGGCCCACACCAGGCGCACCATCAAGGAGCGCAGAGTCCGAAACATCACACTCAGTAATAGTATGGGAATAGTCGCAAACAGGAACAAAAAGCGGGGAAGTACATCTTCATGATGGCTATGCGACCGCAGAGAGAGTGGAAGGCGAATCCAGCTATCCACTGCCTCAGACGATGTACGTCCCTCCCATAGTTTTCGCGTGTCACTACTGCTGGATGTGTGTGGACCTGGATGCTCAAGTAGCGGACCGGCTCAGTAGACCACGTGAGCGGGATTCCTGTTGGTGTGGGTGTCGTGGCTTCCGTAAGGTGACATATGAGGGACTTGTCCAAATTTATTCGCAGTCCAGAATGGTCACCAAAGCGTACTACCTCTCTAAGGACCGGAGAAGGATTCCGCTCTGGGTCTCGAACATACAAGAGCGTATTATCAGTGTATGAAGAGATTATTAGGTCATAATGTGGAAAGCAATTACCACAATGGGCATGATATTCCCGCAGTGCACAGGCCAAGGGTTCCACGACAAGGCCGTACAGAAGCGGAGACAAGGGTCAGCCCTGGCGTGCGCTCCTGGTGATGGTGATCAGGGCAGACACTAGGCCACTAATACGCACGCCGATGGGGCCTCGTACAGATCCTGGACCAGCTTAAGAAAGATGTCGCCCACTCCTACACGATGTAACACCGACAACATAAATCCCTATTCATGGGAATCAAAAGCTTTCTCCGCGCCCAAATAAATAGCTGCAGCGTGAACATGAGGGTCAATGCTTGAGATTGTTCCGAATAGGGTTTGAAGATTGTAGGTAAGGGATCGGCCGGATATAGAGGTGGATTGCTGTGGACCCACTGTTCTGGGGAGCATAGGAGCCAGCCGATTAGCTAAGACCTTTGCAAACCGCTTCGTATTTGTGTTTAAGAGTGATAGTGATCAGTAGGACGAGCAATGATCAAGTGGTTTGCCTGGTTTAAGCAAGGTGATCAGTAAAGCCTTGCGCATAGTTGGGGACATGGAACCGTTGTGTACCATCTCCTCAAAGATTAACCAAATGGGGAATAAGTTTATCTTCGTAGGCCTTATAGAAGGCGACTGTTAGACCTTTAGAGCCAGGCGCTTTACCGCCAGGCATATCCTTCAGTGCCACAGCAGTCTCCGTGGGACAGATCGGTGCCATGAGCCACTCCCTATGCGTATCCGACAGCCATTTCATGGAGATATGTTCAAGTTAGTTAGCCAAGGCCAGTTCGTCATAAGTGATTCGTTATGTGCACAAGTCAGTGTAATAACGATGGAACCAATCTGCCACCTGTGTGACCTCATGTATAGGTCCCCCTGCTCTTCTAGAATAGATAGCACCTCACTGTCATCACGACTAGGCCGGATGAGGGCTGCTGGAGTAGCGCTCGGTCGCTCGCCCTCACCATAAACACTGGTAGTGGCATACTTGCCTAAGTGTGTGACCTCACTCTGAGTCAGCTCGTTATATTCTTCTAGTTTGGCCCAAATATCCCCCTAATAGCCCCAGCTCAGCTATCTGCCCCTGAGCACGCTCCAGGTCCGATAAATCTGCCTCCAACCTCTGCAGGCGGCCTCGGATGGAGCAGAGTACCCCTGCATGCTTCGAGATGGTAACCCGAAAATATAAACCTTGATGGCTTTCCAAATGGTGGTAGATTTTGCCACTGAGGCCAGGTTAGTCAGCAAATATTCATCAATCGCCTGTGCCAGTTCTTAACGAAACACTGCGTCCAACAGAGAGTATTGCAGGAAGAGCCAGGAGAACATGCGCGGGCACTCTAATTCCAAAACAAGTCATACCCGGGAGTGATCTGAGTATGTGCGAGGTAGATGGTCACATTATTGGACCATGGATAGCAAACTATGTAAGATAAGCCAGTAGTTAATGCGCATATGTATAACGTGAACAGTGGAGTAGTGAGTATACTCCCTACACTGCAGTGAACGGTAATGCAACACATCCACAAGGCTACTGCTTTCTGACACCACTGCTATGGCACAGATGGTTGCAGGGTTGGGCCCTGAGAGCGGTCCAGGTCCAGCGCCTGCACACAATTGAAGTTGCCACCCTAAACATGTGGTAAATTGCCATAAGTAGCTAGTTTGGCATGTAGTGAATGATAAAACTGTGGATCATCTTAGTTAGGTCCCTAGACCCACACCTGGAATATGTCAAAATGTTCCTTGCAGCAATGTGCCACCACAATTCGAGCCCCAGGGTCCACACACACACCTCCTGTAATGTAATCCCTGGGCCATGGCGGGCCCAGATTAAAACTCCACGCACATGCGTGGTGAACCCCGCAGCTCAACACCACTTCCTTCTCATACACCGCAGTGTGAGGAGCCTGGTGTTGGGGGCCAAATGCATCTCTTGCAGTACAGCCACATCTATCTCATACCTCTTTGCGTATTTTACAAAAATCATTCAATCCTCTAACATTCCACATTAAAAAATTCAATCTTGATACATGCCCAGCTAATGTATTAATACCTTCCATCTCACTAATCACTGACAAACCAGACTATGGGCTGCCAGTAGCCGCAACCCGACACATGCATCAGTTTCTGCTCTTGTCTGTGCCATGCAAATAATTGCACACAGCCATCCCTACCTCCCACCCACGCCATGTCCCCCAACAATTGACACAGCCACACATTACCCCCCCAACCCTCCCATACCCCCAAACATTATACCCTCCCAAAAAACAGTGTGGAACACACATGGAGGCAGATACTGCCGGCTGAGGACTCCAGTAACAAAGTCACAGAAGGGCCATTTCAGGGAGGTAAATCGCTCTCATTGCGCAACAGGCAATCTGGAATGCACAATCGTACATCACATCAGCACATAAGTATCTCATCACTCATCAAACTCTGCACCCCACACAGCAAGTGGTAGAAGGATGCCTCATGAAACTGCGCAAGGAGCCCTTCACCCAGTGAACGTCACCATTCCCAACACCGCACACAATCCAGGGCCCATACACAGCCATATATTTTCAACCACAGTATGACAGATATGTTGAAAACCATCATACGCACAGCATATCAAGGAACAGAAAAACATTTAGTCTCAAAAGTGTAAAAGGAGCATGAGGCAACCAATTTTCAGTCTTGTTCATCGAGTTCAAGGAAGGACGCCTGGTTGTCTTCTTTCGGCTTCGGTGATCTCCATCCACCTCCGGATGTCACATAGTGCTTGAGGAACTGCTGTAAACTCTTGGTATCATTGAAAATCTTTAGTCTTCCCATCAACAGTCACTCTGAAGCGTGCTGGGTAGAGCATTGCATATTCAAGTTTCGGTTCCTGCAACTTCCGGTTTACTGGAAGAAATTGTCTCCTCGCCTCTTGCACATGTGGCATAAATAAAATATGGGAAAAAGAAAGTTCTGTGCCTTCATATCGGAGAGACCGTAGTTCCCCAGATCGGCACAACGCTGCATCACAGTCTCTGTAGTTAAGTAGTCTTGCTATAATAGGGCGAGGCTGGTCACCCGGCACAGGGCGCCAATGAACGGTGAGCTCGTTCCACCACAAATATACCTGAGATGGTCTCACACCCTAACAGTTCTGTGAGAAGGTGTTCAACAATGGTCTCCACATTGCCAACATTTGTAGACTCTGCAAGTCCAACAATGTGAAGATAATTCCGCCGGGAGTGGGCCTCCCAAGTCCTCAGTCTTAGCCTGCAACTCCAATAACGCTTTCTCTAACTGTTTCTGTGTACCTTCCGCCATGGCCTGCTCGTCTTCCGCTTCCGATACACGTCTCTTCACCATGTCAAGCCGCTCCACGTTTGTCTGTGTACTCCGACATCCTGTCCATTCTGTAGGAGAGGGCATCTATCTTCCCGTCGATTTTGGTGAGGCTGAGTTGTCAGATTTGAAGTAGTTCACTCCCCATTTCAGGTCCCGAAATGTCAGAGCCAGTCTCTGGTGCTGCCGTCCCATTCTCACGCAGCCTGGTCATTTTGCTTTGTTCAAACTGTAATTTAGATTGTTTATCGTTTTTCCCCAATGTGGTTGGCACTGTGCGGGTTGCAGCTATAGTTAAATCTAGGATATGCTTCACACTGGGTATCGAGCCGATGGGCCAGACAGTCAAGGGCTCTGCAGGACTCCCCTTTCCACAGGCGCCCGCCAGTACGTGGCAGGGTCCGGCCTCTTGCGCTCCTCGTCACAGCCGCAGGACAGGCTGCAGCGGGTCACGGGAATCCTCCCGAAGGCGTCCTTCTTCAGACCCCTGGTACAGTGGGCCCGGTGGTGTTCAGGCAGCAAAACGCGATGTCTTACAAAGCGCTCTGTGGCACGATAAAGCAGGATATTAGAAACGGCAGGAGGAGCTCGCATAACAGGTGGCCATCTTCAGGCCAGGCAAGCTCCGCCCCCCTCCATTTAAATCTTTATTAGTGTAATTACTCATATGCACAGATAAATGCTGCTTTCCTACAATCCATTCACATCTCTTACATAGGGGGTTGAACAAAGTCAAAAACCTGCCACCAAGTCTTAGTTTCCCAAACGTATTTGTGAAGTGATTAAATATGTGCATTTGCTTTCTCACATTGGATTCACATCCAGGTAGGTGTTGGGTTCCAGGTTGCTCCCAGCTAGGATGATACTTGAACTAAAGAAGGGCTGATGGCCTTTTAAATCAGGCCTTTGTTTGTGCCCGGCTGGAAGTGAAAATAAGAAAGCCTCCAGGCTGCCTTCAGGTTGCTGCACTGAACTGAATGCAGACAATGAGCGGGCGCTTCTGAATTGTGTCCCAATGTCAGATCCGTACCAGAAATAGCTGGCAGAACAGTGATCAGACGTGATCTCCCCCCTACTTTGCAGCACTGTGTATGAATGTAAGTGTGTATGCATCCAGCTTCAGTTTCAGCTGTGGCATGTTGCGACACCCACGTTACTGCACAGGCATCTGGGAATTTGTAATGTCCCGTGCCAGACAGCTGATAATCAAACCCTATGCCAGAATGTATGAGCTGTACTTCCATATGCTCCTCAAATGCATGGATGGCATTTATGAACCTTCCTCAGCCCCCTCCCCTATTTTGTTATATCCCGCATAGAGGCCCTAATGTAGACCCGTTCATACATGCCCTAAAATTCACATACTCGTATTTGCCCTAATATGGTCATATTCGTACTTGCCCTATTATGGTCATAGCCGCATGTGCCCTATTACGGTCATAATTGTACATGTCCTATTATAGTCATGATTCCTTATATAGGCATGATCTTTCACCTACATTGGTCCTCGCTAGTATACAACGAGCTCTGAGGGCTGAACGTTATCTATCCTGTGGTTTTGAATACAGCAGGGTTTTTCCCAAACACAGGCCCACACTGTACTCATCAATTATGCATGGCTCTCTAGGAATACACCACCTGCATAATATGTATGTACAAAATTCACCCCTGACGTCTTCCTCATGTCCAATACAAACCATACTGAGGACCGAGACTCTTTAGGGTATAAATACACCACATCTTGCCCCGGTAAGACAGAGGGAACCGAGACTTCCATGCTGACACACTGACCAGAGACGCTGAGGCTCCTGCATGCAGTCGCTCCAGCTGACAGCGGTCTGTTACAGCCCTGACGGGGTGTCCAACTCGAGACCAGGACGGGATCCCACACTCTCTCCATTCAGGTATGGGGGTTTGACTAAATCCTAGAAGGATTCTTGGCTCTTAGGCCTACACATATTCTAGGTACACTCAGGTACATCTAGTTAGGCATCGTAGGAGTACGCGCACTTTTCATAATGCTTTTTATACTCATGTATGTATTCATGATTATTGCAATATGGTTTAAATGTTCTATCCTTTCACTTTGATCGTACTGCTGATAATATATTTCTGCTATTGTCTGCTGGTTACTGCAGCACATATATATTTTACACTAGAATAACAACTGTTCAATAAATACTTATTGAAACGCCCAGACTGTTTATTCTGTGTACCTCTCTGAGACAAACCGAATAAGTAAGCACAAGTGACTGAGCGAAAGGTAGTACATTGTTTCCACGATTCTGAGGGAATCAGGGTTGTCATGTTCTATAGTTGCCAGAAACTAATCTCTCCCCGAGAAGAGGAGACACTAGTGGCACTGCGAGCTAGCTAATGCAAACCAGGCTAACATTTCTCAGTGGGGTCTGCCACCAAACCCACAGGTTATGTTATCCAAACGCGCAGGTCCTGAAGGGGTACTATAGGAACTACACGACATGGCGCCGCCAACGTTGGTTGGGTACTTATTTAACAGTAGAATCTGAGTAGTTCAGTCGTGCTATTCTCAGAGAACCTACTCACAAAACACCAGAGATGTCTGGAGTGGGTGGGCACAAAATTCGCCACAGCTGAGTAGTACGAGAATACTATTTATTGGCTGTTGGTTATTCAAGCTTGAAGGACATTTAGTTCCTAAATTGTGCATAACACCTTATCTTAGTTCCCTTGAACAGACTTCTTCCTTACAAAATGACTGGGTCAGACGATGACAGGGTTATTAATACACAAGTAGAAGAAGAAGATCCTGAAGATGCAATACAGATTGCACCAAAATTTATAAGGACAGTCACCCTAAGACTATTAGAAAATGGCTTACCAGCCACGGGTGGCATGGTAGTTTTCGTGATTGAGGCACACGAATCCAACAAAACAGAGCTGTTCTATTCATGGGTTACATTCCCAGCAGCAAATGCAATAACAAAGACATTTCACTACTATTTGAGAGGAAATGCACCAAGGGAATATGCCCCGTTTGAGGACATTGAAATTCCACTCACTTCCCAGGAATATTTTTTACTGGTTTAATGGCGCCCTACCCCACGTATGAGGAAGAGTAAGATTAGGCCCGCTCGGAGGAGAAGGGGCCACATGGCCAAAACTAGCGGCTTACACACCGCACCCTGACATTGGAACAATACCACAGCCAGACTTACTCGTACAACACAGAGATTTAATTGAAATCTACAGAAACCTGACACAATTCGTCATGAGGACTTTAACAATCCAACCCGCACCAGGTGCAGCAAATAGTACTCCAGTCCAGGGTACAGGAAATAAAATTACTCCACAAACATTACACGCGGTAATGGGCAAAATGCCAGCAAAACGCGAACAAATACCATTCTGGATAGCTCAGAAAATAACTCTGCTTGAAGCAGTATTCCCGAATACTACCACCTATGAGAAACGCAGAATTCTAACAATCTGCTTGCCCATGGGGATCACACCACAAATAGAGGACTGCACCTCTTGGGGTTCAGTCTTTGCTGCCATTTATACCAGAACACATGGTATCCCGTCATTAGCTGTAGTACCTGACGTATTGAGACAGATGCAAAATGAGTACGGAGCAGAACCTGCCCTAAACTTAGGGATGAAGTTACTAAACAACTTTGAACAGGTCTCCGCCATAATACTAGCTAACATTAAGGGGGAAGCAGCTTTAGTGGCGATCCGCCAACGCCTAAGGGAGTTCAGTCCAGCAGATCAACAACACGAACTACCCAAAATAATTTAAACTGCATATGCAGAACTAGGCAGAGACAGTCTAGGTGGGAAAGCATTAAAACCGCAACTGGTGGGCAGTCCTGAAAAGGACACTACAAAGCAGACAACTACTTCTTCTAAAAATAAGTGGGAAAATAAAAAACAACAAAAGTCTAAAGACAACAGATCTCAATCCAGAGGTAGGTCTCCTCAACAAGACCCCTCTAAAAGGAGGTATAACCTCAGGAATAGGGATAATATTAAAAAACCTGACAGCTATCAGGATACTGATACACGTTCCTCTCGTTCCTTTCAGGGTTCATCAAAAAACTCCGAGAGGGAAGGACGGTCAGAACACAGACAAGAGGAGCGTACAAAGTCCAGAGACACGCAACGCGCTGCGGACTACGCACCTAAAAAAGAAGATAAACAAAAATCAAAACCTCAGTTCAAAAAGAAGGTGGTAGCAGGTCTCAAGATCAGACATGCCCAGAATTCTGAGGACACAGCTTCTGAACGGGGAATGGGCTCTGACGATGATAGACGGCGCGGCAGAAGTAACGATAGCTCACCAGAACCTGAAGGAATTTCTGGTGACAGCGGAGTTGAGTGAGTATATCACGGTGGAAACACCTGATACTCGGGTAAGTGTCCCACATAAGTTACATGAGATAACACTCCGGATGGAGGGAGACAAGCCCAGGAAAGTTAAAGGTCTATTTTGGAAAAATGTGTCATCCGGTTATGACATTCTATTAGCAGAACAAGACTGGCCGCCAGCATTCATCATGGAGTGCCCTAGGGGAGAAGAGATAATTTTTCCAGCATTTTCCGACCTCGTTCCCATACATCTTAAACATGCATATGCGCAGGAGTGGGCTGTTGCCCTTGCTCCAGCATTGTACAAAAATCATGCTGGTTGGGATGAGGATTCAACCCACCACGTGATCCCGTTAAGTTTCCCCAAATGCTCAAAGGCAATACCCTATAAAGCAGGAAGCTAAAAAACAAGTCGGGGAGATCTTAGATCAACTAGAATACCAGGGGGTGATAGAAAATTGCACTTCACCTATGAACAATCCTTTGTTCCCCGTAGCCAAACCTGACAACACACATCGTCTAGTTTTAGATTACAGACATTTAAACACTTGCACAAAGACATTTGCAGTTCAAAATGCACACAGTGCCGCATTAATGAATAACATTGTGCGACAAAAATACAGAACGACACTTGATATCTCAAATGGATTTTTCTGCCAAAATATAGCGCCTGAAAGCAGGTATCCGACCGCATTCAGTGCGTTAGGGTCTTAACGGCAATTTTGCCGACTCCCCCAAGGGTATAAGAATAGCCCAGGGTTTTTTTCAGCAAGGGTAACAGAGTTACTCCAAAATTTGGATGAAGAAGCATTTTCCTACGTGGATGATATTTATCTGATGGACGATGACTTACCGAGGCACTTGACCAGGGTGAGCACCATTATAATGGGATTCGCCTCTGAAGGTTACAAATGTAACTTTAAAAAATCAAAGATTGCCCACCTCAGTGTCCTATTTTTAGGATACGAGCTGTCAAGTGAGGGAAAAAACCTAGCAGCTAATTTTTTTAGAAAAATGTGCGCTGCTCCAACCTCCAAAATCATTAAAGAATTTACAATTAATTCTGGGATTCCTTAATTTTGGTCGAACATACATTTTGGATTACGCAGAAAGAGTAAAACCTTTCTACGACTTAATAAAACCTGATTTTTCAGTCAGACAATGGACACAGGAACATACAAATATCCTACGTTCCCTACAGGAAGACATGATCGCTTCAAAACATTTACAGACATGCGTAAACGCACATAATTTGGTGATCCGAGTAATAGCGGGTCAATGCGGGTACACTTATTTAACTTTCAATGAAGGCGAAACGGTACCAATCGCATACAAATCACACCTGTACACAAACGCAGAAATGCGTTTCACTTCAACAGAGAAAATCCTGACAGCAGTGCAGACCGCTGTAGCAAGAGAAAGAGCTCTGGCTAAACGCATAATTGTCGTGACCCCAGTACCAGCTTTAGAAGCTGTTACAAAAGCTAGCATTCCAAATGTAAAAGCCTTACATCCAAGATTGATACAATGGGCTAATTCTCTTACTGCAACGGATGTTGAATACAGATTTGATCCAAGTTTAAAAACACAAGCATTCCTGCAATACGAACAAGAATATCCTCTAGCAAATGAAATTTTGCCTCTCGATCAGTATGAATACATTATTTACACTGACGGATCTGCTCAACCAGCCACAGGAAGCAAGCAGGCTTACAGCGCAGCGTGTGCAATCGTTAAAGGTCGTATGCGTGATGGCAAGTTCCATCCAAGCTGTACTAAAACGCAATCTCTAGGAGTCTGCACGGCTCAGTTGGCAGAACTAAAAGCACTGATACTGGCACTTGTAAATACGGAACACGAATTCCCCACGTTAATTGTGTGTGATTCCTTTTACTGTGTACAGTCGTGCTATGAATATCTACATCATTGGGAACAAAACGGGTTCAAAGATGCAAAAGGTGGCACAATTAAGAATAAAATGCTATGGGAACAGGTAGTAGAATTGAGAAACGAACTACCAAGGGCTCACGTGATCCATACACTGAGTCATAAGCGTGATGGCGTTCACGTTGAAGGGAATTCATTGGCTGATGAAGCCGCAAAGGGGGCTGTATGCACGGCTTCCGTAGCTGCAATCACTCGTTCTAAAACGAGAATAGATGGCGAAATTATGGTAGCTGTCATTGCTTCACGCAAAGGCTGCACAGCAGTACCAAAGAAATTTCCACTCAAGTAGATGCACACAACATTCCATATGCTCAGATTCCTGGAGTGGGGGATAGAGTAATACCAAATATGGATCGTAGGCTAGGCTAGGCTTAATTCTAGCAGCACACGAGGGTTTAGGTTCTGCGTATACAGGCGTTACAGCGACTATTTCTTTACTGAAACAGCGCTACTGGTGGCCAGGGTTAACAAAGCAGACTAAAGTCTGTCTTGAAATGCGACATCTGCCAGCAGATGAAAGACTCCACCGTAACACGCCCAGCGCAGACACCATTACTAAAATCAGACAAAACTCTCGCATGTGTATATTTGGACCACTGCGGACCCCTACAATCTGATGGGTCCAAGAAATATATCATGGTTGCAGTGGATTCCTCCTCTAGATTCCTATGGGTTTGGCCTCAGCGCTCGGCTGACGCTCGAACTGTTATAATAGAGATTGCGAGTCTTTATCGGCACATACGCAGTTGGCACGTTACATTCTGACCGCGGCCCGGCGTTTAGCTCTCGAGCTTACAAAGAGGCCATGGAAGGAATGGGCGTAGCATTGCGGTACTCCTCTCCGTACCATCCTGAGGGACATTCTGTTGTGGAGAGGAAAAACCGGGACTTAAAGCAATCTTTAACAGCTAGGGTATTGGGCAAGGGCGGTAGATGGGTCGATCACCTTTATGGGGTACAACGAGCGATTAATAACCAGCCAAGAAGCTCTCTAGGGCGTGTCACTCCTTACGAGGTCCTATTTGGGACAAGAATGTGGGTACCTGATCTTGATTGTGAAGGCGCAGTGGCGGATCAAAAAACCATTTGATATCCATGATCGTTTGGCTGTTTTACAGGATCTAAATGAATCCAGAACACAACAAAGTAACGTGCTCCAGAAACAGACCGCCACTGAGGAAGTCAAGGCAGTTACGGCAAGACCTGTCTGGATCCCAAAAATCGGGGATCTGGTCAGAGAGAAGATTGCTGACAAGAAAGAATTTGGACCATCCTACAGAAAGCCTGTACCGGTCCTAGCCATCCAAGGCACAAGAACTGTACTGTTGCCGCCTCTTGCCGGGAAAAAGGAGAAAAGATTTGTCTCAATTGACGTAATCAAACCACACTATGTGGTGATACTAAGCAGTAGGCCTCGTGGACTCCAAAGTAGCAGACGCCCTCCTCTTGCTACAATCCAAGAAGTTCAAACCGAAAGACTCATCACGTTTGAAGAGCCACCTGTATGGAATGAAGGACTAAGCAACAATGCTATGGAACTCGTTCCACTTCAACAAGAAATTCCACTTCAAGAAGAAAATCAACTTAACAACCAAGTTGCAATCAGACCTAATACAGACATCGACGTCAACATGCCTCGTCAAGAGCAAAATCCGATTTCAACAAATCCCGATGCAATTCCAACAATTGATCGAACTGCTTCTGGCTATTTCATGAACTTTGATACGTTTTCACTGGACCCAAGTGAGCTGGAAACGACGCCAGCCAAAAACTCACTCAAACAGAAACTCACTGACCTTTTGAACTTTTTTAGAAAGACTTACCTGGTGTCACCTTGGATAGAACTATGGTATATCACTGGGATTTTATTTTTCATTTTCTGGCTAGGTTTAATTATAACTTTTAGTATGCTTATTAATGGACGATTTCTTCAACAGAGCTCTCAAGCCCGAAAGGTTAATTTGATTTTAAAACCACATTTGTCTTCACATCGTGAAACAAGAGACTTGTCTTCAGTGAACATCACATCAGTTCCTATACCAGACGGTATAGTATGGGACAAAATTGATTATGATGTATTCGGTCCGACTGAACTTTTAAAGCTTAAACATGTATTTAAAATTTCTTTAAGTGATATCATTACCTCCAGTACATTTTCTGATGATTGGGACACTGAAACTGTAAACCATTTAATGTCTGATTTAGAAAAAACTGCAGCATTTCCGAATAATGAAATGTTAGAAGGTACTTCAGACTATGATACTTTATACTGTTACCAACAATATGGTCATCATTTCTTAGACCAGTCTATAACACCTAGAAATGTATTTGAGTACCACCAGTGGGAACACTGCCCAACACCACCTAAAGGTAGTTCGCAAGCTTTTGCACAGAAATTCATACTTCTCATCCGACCCGAAATTCAATGACTTCTCATCCGACCCGAAGTCATTTTATAATAAAGTGGCAAAAATTTCAGCTCAGAAAATTATGTTAACAAATACCAAACATATTTACTCTGCATCCTTTCTGAACCAGTTGTCTACACAGGGTTTCGACCTATGGAAGGACACAATAGATTCAAAATCGATCTGGGGTTCTAGGGACTGGCAAGTCCAGGGAATAGAAGCACTTTTTAGAGCATGCCTCATTCCGCAGCAGATATTATTTCTGAATGAAACTGTGCAACAGACATCCTGTCTTGGACTAGCCAAGAACAAGGAAATGAACACACCGGGGTTTCCAACACCATCACAGATGGGTGGGGGGCAGAATTCTACTACACATGGGGTAAGATTTGATGACATTTTCCAGTACAACAGATCAGATCCTGATTGGACAGAATGGCTGGTTTGGCCCATTGACACAAACAAATGTCAGCAGAGATTTATGAATACAACCGAAGGGTTTAGTATCCATAGGCCAGATCCACGCTATGTACAGAGACATCACCCGGGGGTAGTGACATCCTATAGTGTTGGGAAGTTGTGCCTTGATTGGCTAGAGACCTCAACACTCACAGAAGTGAAGCACCACTTGACCTTACTCACACCTGACATGGATCTTAGAGATTTTCTACTAGGACCCAGGAAACAACGTCAGAAACGTTTCATATATGCTGGCCTTTATGCCTACTATAATGAAAACTGGAAAATATCTCAACAAGAGGTTGCAGAGAGGATACGGGAAATAGACTGTATTAACTTAGAGAAGGCATTAGCTGTAGTGGATAATGGGTTAACAACTTTGACCTCCAGGATTTACTCCTTAGGCAACATTGTGTCTTCGGCGATCGACATACTAGAACAAGATTTGGCCTTGTTACAGCACGGGCAATCTCAACTACGTTCTATTATGATGTTGAGCTGGATGCTACAATCTTTGCGTGCAGGCTATGTGCCCTGGCGTTTTATAAACACCACGTCTCTGTTTTCAGAATACAATCTAACTGATAGACAGAAATGGCACAAAGGTGAGCCAAATACACAATGCTGCGTATTGAGAAACTGGAAAGGTTTCCATTCATTGTAGCCGAATCACCATCAACCGAATGGTTAATCCATGGCCAAATCACTCTACCGGTCACAACGTTTCAGTTTCAATATTGCCTTGAGCAAAGGCAAGCAGGCAAATATGAAAAGATGGGTAAGGGATACATTAAGGAGACATGGGAGTTACCATATAGATATCAATGCCGGAATGGGGATTGAGAAGTGTATCTGAGCGGTACAAACTGCAAGAACGCTTTAAGCGGTTCTCTCATGTGTCAGGATATTTCTCTGCACGGAGCATGCAGTGGTTCGGTAGCGAACTTATCTTGTCACATGTCAGGGACCCCAGCGGCCATGATCACACCGATTTTCCAGCTGCTCTCGCATTGGGAGTTTCTTAATGCTAAATGATCAAGGTTTCTGTGGGATGGTTCCGGGCGTCGCCTATCTGGTCACTTAACTCCAGGGTTACTTGCTGTATGCAAGTATTGTTTCCGCCTCTGAACACAGTCAGGGAGGCGCCGCTATGGCCTTCGCTGAATGTTTCTTTCATACAATTTGATACTCTGAGCAGATTGAAAGCCATGCTTTTACAGCAACCCGTGCCCTTAACCTCCGCTCGAGAAACCTATGAACTTCAAGTTGCAAGGACCTCGACCGAGATACAGGCGCTCATTCGTACAAACTGCCCCATTCATTTCGCAGAAATGTTTAGTCGTATCTTCAACATGTCTGATACGAGCGGTATTGTACACCTATTTAAGACCATAGGGTCAGGACTGTTAAGTACCTTTCAGACAGTCCTCTGAGTAATCCCAAATTTTATACACTCCGTATTGGGAAGCGTATTTGGAGGATTCCCGCTCATCCTGTTCCTAATTGCAGGAATCCTGATTATAATATTACTGCTACGCAATGGACGGCCCAATTCCCGAGGGAATGGCGAACACGCTCCTGGAGCGGACATACCGTGATCGCATGGTAACTCAATGCCTCCTGGTTTCTATCGTTTAGACCAGTCTGGGTAGACTGCATCTTACCTGTTCTTCGATGCCTGTTCTGCGGAGAAGAATGCACGTTGGATCTCTGTCTAACGTTTCCATCAGATGCGCCTCCAATGCTGGACCCCATAAAGGCCCACGCTCTGCGTTGTCCCCAGCGGCTTCCAATTCTGATGAACGCATTCCTGGAGAATCCACAGGTGCCGTTTGCTCCTGTTGGGTTAGGTGACTCCTCCACAGGCACCCAGGTAACAACTGCCGCACAAGCTGCCGCAGCACCGACTGTTGGCAATTCTACATTCCATCTATGTGCGATTGACGTTCTCTGTGAGGCGTTGGATTTGTCGTCTGCAGCAGCTAACACCGATAATACTGAACTTCCCAGCCAGGACGTTTAATCTCGAATTGGCTCATCGCGTCCTGGGAAAGAATTCGGCTTCTTTGCTCGTTTGAAAACAAACGATCTAAATTTTGAACTTTTTCCTAAATTGACACTTTCGCGTGAGAAAAGCATGGCCTTCTCCTGCTTATGGTAATGCAACTTTTATAGAGACAATATTGACTTTTTCAAGTGGCAACTGGAAATAGCTGAATTTTAACATTTTTTTAAACACCTTTTTAACGATTTTTTAAAACCATGTTTTTAACTTGCTTTTAAAAAAATATTTTTAAATTGTCCAGATTTTAAGTATGGTCATTATTATCCAATTCGGAAGAGGAGTGGGTGTTCTATCCCGCATAGAGGCCCTAATGTAGACCCGTTCATACATGCCCTAAAATAGACATACTCGTATTTGCCCTAATATGGTCATATTCGTACGTGCCCTATTATGGTCATAGCCGCATGTGCCCTATTACGGTCATAATTGTACATGTCCTATTATAGTCATGATTCCTTATATAGGCATGATCTTTCACCTACATTGGTCCTCGCTAGTACACAATGAGCTCTGAGGGCTGAACGTTATCTATCCTGTGGTCTTGAATACAGCAGGGTTTTTCCCAAACACAGGCCCACACTGTACTCATCAATTATGCATGGCTCTCTAGGAATACATCACCTGCATAATATGTATGTACAAATTTCACCCCTGACGTCTTCCTCATGTCCAATACAAATCATACTGAGGACCGAGACTCTTTAGGGTATAAATACACCACATCTTGCCCCGGTAAGACAGAGGGAACCGAGACTTCCATGCTGACACACTGACCAGAGACGCTGAGGCTCCTGCATGCAGTCGCTCCAGCTGACAGCGGTCTGACACAGCCCTGACGGGGTGTCCAACTCGAGACCAGGACGGGGTCCCACACTCTCTCTATTCAGGTATGGGGGTTTGACTAAATCCTAGAAGGATTCTTGGCTCGTAGGCTTTTAGACCTACACATATGCTAGGTACACTCAGGTACATCTAGTTAGGCATCGTAGGAGTGCGCACACTTTTCATAATGCTTTTTATACTCGTGTATGTATTCATGATTATTGCAATATGGTAGAACTGTTCTATCCTTTCACTTTGATCGTACTGTTGATAATATATTTCTGCCATTGTCTGCTGGTTACTGCAGCACATATATTTTACACTAGAATAACAACGGTTCAATAAATACTTATTGAAACGCCCAGACTGTTTATTCTGTGTACCTCTCTGAGACAAACCGAATAAGTAAGCACGAGTGACTGAGCGAAAGGTAGTACATTGTTTCCACGATTCTGAGGGAATCAGGGTTGTCATGTTCTAAGGTTGCCAGAAACTAATCTCTCCCCGAGAAGAGGAGACACTAGTGGCACTGCGAGCTAGCTAATACAAACCAGGCTAACATTTCTCGGTGGGGGTGCACAGAGTTAGTCTGCCACCAAACCCACAGGTTATGTTATCCAAACGCGCAGGTCCTGCAGGGGTACTATATGAACTACACGACAATCTATTTTCTTTCCCAGCAGTCTTGTACTTAAGGATTTTGGTGAAGACATCCGAGAACTGGAGCAGATGTTCCATCCTCCTTTTTAGGTTTAACTTTCCGGACAGCACAGCTCTTTGGTTGAAAAAGACCTACTGGCAGCGTACAAACAACTAACAGTATGCTTCAAGCCCACCCATTGTCTACAGTTGGTTTGTTTTATTGTCACTCTTATTTACTTGTTTCTTATTCGATGGCTTGACTTGTCCATCTTGTGTTTTCCCTTCCTCTAGAGAATAGCCTCATTACTTGTCTCCTTTCACCGCTCATTTCTAGTGAACTACTTTTTTATGTATTTATTTTTTTAATTTATTTTTGGGCTTAAGCACTCCACTAGAGTGTTTTCCAGTAATCTCCCTCATGTGCTTCTCTCCCTCCAGTTTAGTTCTCTCTCGCCTATGCGCTTCTCTGTTTTCTGTGCTTCATTTTGCCGCGTCTCACTTATCTGCTTCTCCCCATGACCCATGTTGCTGTCCAATGAGTGCTGCTTTTCCCCCTCACCTGCACCCTTGCCGCTGCTCTGTTGCTCTCCACATCTATGCACTCCTCTGCTGCTTCCCACAGTCCTATTTTAAAAAAAATAATTTTAACTTTTATTTCAACTTTTTTGGGGGTGTACCAGGCAGCAAATTTCTGCCGGCCCTTCCGCTTTCTATATAAAAGCACTTTCGTGCTTCTTCATTTGGATTTTTTTTTATTTACCAATCCATGTCAGACCAATAAAAAAAATAATTTTGCATACATCATGTCGCATGGATACACAGCTACAAAATGGCGTGGCTATCAGCAGCCATGTCATCACACATTTAAAAAAAACATTTGTTCATACTGTACAGCCAATGGTATACTGCATGAACAAAACGCATTAGCGCAGCCAATAGGTCTAAAAGGTGAGATCTATTGGCTTTTTCCAATGCTTGTTTTTCAGTTGGAGGATAATGATGGGAAACACGTTAATATGTGTTAAGATCTTGTACCCTTATGAAATGCTGCTAATGTGGCTGGTTAAATCAGTATTAGATCAATGATTTATATGGAGGTGCACTAAGGGCCGTGTGAGGAATGAAAAGCTACAATCAAGTGATTGGGGTCTCCCATCAATCCTTAAGCACAACTGTACAAACCCACACTTAAATCTTATTTCATTGAAGTAAAAGAGCAGATGTGTTGATTTGCTGACTGAGTATAGGTGATGGGAGCAGGCTCCCTTTAAGATCTTAGCATTCATCCCTGTTGAGAAATAGTGCTAATAATCATGAACTTGTATCTATGTAGATCTTGCTACCACATGTTTGAAACTTACGAAACACAAGGAATAACAGTGGAATCTAATGTATGTTGGTATTGGTACTCTAAAGCACAAACCTAGCTTGGTTGCACCTACGCACCGTGCTAATGTAAAGGCTTGGGACATGCAGGGTTAAAATACTTTGAGGAGGGAATTATCTCAACTTAATGTTGCTCATTTTATCAACTTAAGAAAGAATCCCCAAATGAATAGGTAGGTAGGTTTGATGGCGAAGTGGACTAATGCATCCGTTCTAGAAACCTGCGTTTGACCTCAAGGCTATAGGTTCAAATCCTGGCGGGCCACTCAGCCTTTCATCCTTCCATAGTTGATAAAATGAGTACCATTGAGTTGGATAACAATAAACACCTGGTATTCGATACCAGGATACCTCTTGGGATGAACCTGCTATGTTCTATTAATGAAGTGTGGGAAATGACCATCTTTTGTGTGATGTCTCCCCAGATTTTTGCTTTAACTGGTTTGGCTGGCTGTGGAACTGTAAATCTGCTTTAAAACCTTTTTTCACTCTAAACGTGCTCACCAGTGGTAAAGTACCTTTGCTCCTTGTGAGAAATTGCCTCTTTTGACATGGTTAGCCCCCCACTTCTTTCCTGGAAAATGATGTGGTTACGATTGAAAGAGCACAGGGTCCCTGCCAACCAAGTCCCCTGTGCCAGAGCTCCTTCCCTAAAACTGTACCACGATTGGCCACTCCAGACCCCCTGTAAGTCCCTAGTAAATGTTACCCCTGGTACCTAGGGCATTGGGACTGAAGAGGGTCCTCTAGGGACCCCTTGGCAAGGTCATTCTAACTGCCACTGCAGCCTGCATGCCTTGGTGCAGACAAAAACAAAGTCAACATGGCACACTGCCTGTGTGCCATGTTAAAGCAAGCACTACCTAAAGTATGGGTAAGTCACCCCTCTAGCAGGCCTTACAAGCCCTAAGGCATGGTGCACTATATCGCAGGTGTCGGCATGAGCGGATATGCCCCTACAATATTTAAGTCTATTCTTAATATTGTAAGTGCCAGCGAAGCCATAGAGAGTACATTGACTGGAAACTCGACAACTCGAGTTCCCCAGCACCATGATGGCTTCACTGAACCCAAACAACTCCTCTTTATAAACGCACACTGATACCAGTGTTGGATTTATTAAAACATGTACTCGGAGTGCACCTCAGAGGTGCCACCTGAAAACTTAACAACCCTGGTGTGGTCTCTGACTGGCTTTAGGCAGCCTGCCACCACCTGACATGTTTCTGGACCCCTGGGTCGAGAGCCCTTGCTCTCTCAGGCCAGAAACAAAGCCCATCCTGGGCGGAGGTGTCACACCTCCTCCCTCAGGAAGGCACAATGCTTGAGAGGGAAGCTTCAAAGGGCTAGGACTATGCCCCCCTCTCATAGGAGGGTGGCGAAAAAGAGGGTGTAGACACCCAGGTCAGGAACCCGTTGGTCCCTACCTGTCACTCTCCTGTAACACCGCTAAATCTAGTATTTAGGTGGCACCTGCAGGCCCTGAAATCAGACTCCTGGTGAACAACGAGGCCCGGACACCAAAGAGCCACAACAGCAAGAAAGAAGAAGGACCAGTGACTGACTTGGCGTCAGCCTGTCTGCTGCCTTTAGTCCTTGCTACACAAGTTGACTCGTCTTGCAGGCCCAGCGAATTTCAAAGCCCTGGGAAGAATGCCTCCCTTCAATAAAGACCACGATCTCCCATGGACAGGGGACCTGTCCAGAAGAAACCAACTTTAATGAACAAAGAACTTTGCCCTGAGGAACCGCGAAACCGCTCACCTGACCCACCTCTGCACCCTACGCCCACAGCCCCAGTGGGCTACCAGTCCTGCAAAGGTTGCCCAGTGATTCTGAGCAAGAGTCCATCGTGGGTTGACCCCTGCCAGACTACACTTTGACAAAGCGATACCAAAGGGGATGATGGACGGAGCGTTAGAGCAAATCAAACACTCACCCCCAGTCAACTGATCTGGGTTTAATCCATCATCATTCTTTAGCTCACTCCACCACCCCAGTTCAGACATGGCCATATGCAAATCATCCTGACCCTGTGCCTCATGGGAACAGTCCAGCCCGAACTGCCAAGCCATGTCTTCCCTGGACCGGAAACAAGCATCCTGGGACCGGTTTCGGGTTCAAAACCCTCATCAGCCAGGCTATCTTGAATCCAGTGGCAGAGTGAGCAAGGGACCCACGTCTGGGCATACCCTGCCAACTTAGGGCGAACAAAGCGATACCAAAGGGAATGATGGACGGAGCGTTAGAGCAAATCAAACACTCACCCCCAGTCAACTGATCTGGGTTTAATCCATCATCATTCTTTAGCTCACTCCACCACCCCAGTTCTCCATGCCACTGGAATCAAGCTATCCTGGCTGAAGAGGGGTTAAACCCCGAAACCGGTCCTAGGATGCTTGTTTCCAGTCCAGGGAGGACCTGGCTTGGCAGTTCGGGCTGGACTGTTCCCATGAGGCACAGGGTCAAGACTGATTTGCATATGGCTGGGTTCAAACTGGAATGGCATGGTGAGCAAAAAAACGATGGATTTAGGCCCAGATCTCTGTACTGGGGTGAATGTATGACATTGTTCTGCATTCTGTCCATCAATTGTTGTTTTTGCATTGGACTACACTTTGACGCCTGCAGCCTCTACACAACAACCACTACCTGCTCGGTAAGCTGTTCCATCGCAAAAGGACACCCCTGCATCCGAAGCCCCTGGGCCTTGAGGAGCTTGACCAATGGTGTCCCTATGTCCCCTAGCATCAGAACTTACCTGGGCAGCTGTGGGTTTTCTTTATTCAGCCTCCTGGCCAGCTCCTGTAGCCTCTTTTCAAAACCGATCTCCCCCATTGATTTGCATTGGGCACCTGACCGCCCCTGTACTGCTGAGGGTGTAAGTTTGGTCCTGCCTGTGCTTACCTTAACTCCCGTAGATCGACACCTGACATCGCTTTGCTTACCTGTGAGCAGCGCCTCTTTGATCACCACCAGTCTCCTTTGGTTAACATTGGGCGCCCAACTCCAAATTTGACCTCTGCAACCGGCCGCCCCGTACCTCTGGTGGTGCAGTCTTGGTGCTAACATGAACCTTGCCTGGTGTTGACCACAGACCCCAAAGACTGGTTTTGTAAGTAATGTATTTGCCTTCAAAACTGCATTCTTGTTTTCCTCCTGTTGGACTTGGCCCTTTTTGCAGGGTCATCCCTGAACTTTTTGCCTTCCTCCTGTATTTTTTCTGACCTGTTGTTGGTGGTTTTATGACTCTGGGCACTTTACCACTGCTGATCAGTGCTAAAGTGCATATGCTCCCTATTGGAAATTGAGGTATGGATTAGTGACTCCATGATTGGGTTATTTGATTTACTTGTTAGACCCTAGTATAGTGCACCATGAGTGCCCAGGGCCTGTAAATCAAATGCTGCTAGTGGGCTTGCAGCACTGATTGTGCCACCCACAGAAGCAGCTTGTAAAGTGCGTCTCAGGCCTGCCATTGCAGAGCCTGTGTGCAGTCTAGTACTGCCATGTCGACTTGGTAAGCGCACCCACTTGCCAGTCCCTAAACCTTTCCTTTTCTACATGTTAGCCACCCCTAAGGTAGGCCCAAGGGCAGGGTGCATTGTAGGTAAAAGGTAGGACATGCCCTGGTGTGTGTGGCATGTCCTGATAGTGAATTACAGCCAATTTCGTTTTTCACTATTGCAAGGCTACCTGTCCCCATAGTCCAGAATGGGCAGTTTGATTATAACATCTTATAATCCTAAGGCTACCTGTCCCCATAGGCCAGAATGGGCAGTTTGATTATAACATCTTATAATCCTAACTGACCCAGGGAACATGGTAGAAAAACGAATTTAGTATGCCTGAACTCAGAATGATAAAATACATCTTTTAGTGAAGTTGGTTCTAACATTCTGTGTTTGAAAATACCACTTTTAGAAAGTAGGCATTTTGTTGCCTAACCATCCAGCTGCCTCTGCTAGGTTGTGTATTGCTTGTCTGGTTTGTGAGTGACAGGGGGGTCTTGGCTCCAGCAGTCTGGTGGGTCAGGGCTGGGCTGAATAGGACCCACATAGAATAGAGAGTAGGGGGGAGGAGACTTCCCTTCACTGACCTGAGCCCACATAGAATAGAGAGTAGGGCGGGGATTTCCTTTCACTCCCCTGAGACCTCATAGAATAGAGAGTAGGGGAGGAGATTTCCTTTCAGCTACCTGGGCCAGGTCTGCTCTTACACAATGCTGTCTCCACCTCCTGCCAGGAAGCTGCACAGAACTGATTTTGGTCAGGGACAGACACTACTCTCTGCCTTCAGAGAACAAAGACTTTTGGGGTATAAATATTGGGGCCCAGACCCCAAGACTTTAGATCACTTCTGGAACAACAAGACGAACCTTTGCCAAGGAGAAGACCCAAGGAAGCTGCAGGAGTTTGGACTGCCCGTGTGCTGTTTGCTGGGTTGGCTTGCAGTGGTCTTCATTGCCAAGGAAAGGAGAAGGAACTTTCAAAGAACTTTCATCATCTTTCAGAATATTTCTCCAAGGGCTTGAACTAGAGCTTGCCGCCTGCTGAAGTCTCAGGGCTACAAGACTTCACCACCAGCTCCCTCCTGAATTCCCTTGCTGGGGATTTTGTCTGCAGAAGCCTGCGTGTCGCTGGGAGCTGGAAGCGCGACTCAACGAGAAGAAGCGTGTTGCTGTCGCAGCTGTTGCCGTCGCATCGCCGGAGAAGCGTGTCGCCGCCGCAGAGGCCGCCGTCGCATCACTAGAGAAGCGTGTCTTCGTCGCAGCTGCCTGCCGTCGCATCACCGGAGAAGCGTGTCTTCGTCGCATCTGCCTGCTGTCGCATCACCGGAGAGGCGTGTCGCTGGGCCTGTCGCGGCTCCAAAGTACAGAGTTCGTCGCATGGCCGTCTGGTGTGCACGCATCATCTTCACGTCGTCGCATCGCATCAAGGGCGCACTCTCATCGCATCGCACCGGATCGTCGCATCGCATCGAGGCGCCTGCTCGCCGCATTGCCCTCCCTGAGGACCCTTTGTTTTGCGTTATGCATCCAAGGTACTTTTGTGAGAAACGTGTCGCATCTATCATCAACTTGAACTAAGTTACTTCTACCATCTTTAAGTCTATTTTAAGTACAGTATTGTGGATTTTTGTCGTTTGTGGTCTTGTGTTAAGTCTATATAAAGAATACTTATTTTTATAAAACCTGTGTGGTGTCCATCTGTAGTGTTTTCACTGTATTACTGTATGTGTTCACAAATGCTTAACACACTGCCTCTGAGATAAGCCTGTCTGCTCGTGCCAAGCTACCAAGGGGGTGAGCAGGGGTTATCCAGTAGCGTAATCCCCTTTCCCTGACTAGAAACAAGGGTCCCTATTTGGTCAAAGGTGTATACCATTGCCAACTAGAGACCCCCAGTTCTAACACCTCCCATAGGTTAACATTGCTGAACTGAAAAATTGCACTGTGTTCACTTTATAAAGTCAAAAGTATTTTCATTGAAAAATGTACTCCCATTTTAAGGTACATCTTGGTCTCAAAATAAATCTATAAAGAAGCTTATTTTTCTAAAATTGGTGTGGATCTCTTTTTAATGAGTTGTGTATCATTTTATTAGTCACTGTGTGTATAACAAATATCCTCTGTGTTGGGCCTAAGGCTGCTTGGCCACACTACCACAAATGGAGCACTTTGGGTTTACATTGAGCCCTGTACACTTCTGGAGGAATCTCTGGACTCTTTACACAATATCACCACTTATTGGTATATCACGTAAAGATCCAGCTGCTTCCTACACTCCTCCTTTCAACATGATAATATTTGAATACTTCTAATTGACATATTTAGCGTACCTACAAATTCCTTGTTAATGGTACAAGGTGTACCAACACCCTGTAATTCAAATATCACTAGTAATCTGCAGCACCTAGTATTCCATCCACAACAGTGAGAGTGTAGACTATGGCTTCAGGCCACCATTGTAGCCTGTCTGTAGCGGTGTAAAAACTGCAACTCCACCTGTAAAAATAAACCCTTTTAACTGGTCATAACATCCTTTATAAATATTAATAAGTCACCCCTATGTAGGCCTTGTAGCTTACAAGGCAGGTTGCCTGATACTTAAAAGCAGGGCATGTAGAAATGTAATGTTAACATGTCCTTACAGTGGCTAGAACCAAAAAGCTATTTTCCCTGTGGCTGGCAGAGTTGTCCCATGTAGAAAACCAGAGCACAGATTATATAATCCAAATATTGTCAATATCTTGAGAATAGGACTCTCTCAAAAAAAAAAAAAAAAAATTAAACAACAATTTTTAATAATTCTTAAAATACAATTCAGTGGTAAAGCTGAATTTTTTAGCAAATATTAAGGTAAAGTAACCTTTTGAAAGTTATCTTTTCCTTGCCTAAAGTTCCTGGAGGATAATTTGTATTTGCACTCCAACTTCTCCCAGGCAGTAGTTAGCATTTATTAATAGGTGTGGAAAAGGTCTGAAATGCCTCTGGGAAGTGAAGCAAACAATAGGCTGTCCTGATGGGCAGAGATGACTCCTCTGAACCACACAGAATATGGACGATGGGGTCTGTGAGCCTCCTTTGACAGTACAGTGTAAAATCCTGCTTGACGGATCTGCTGAACTACATATAACCCTTGGTGCACACTTGAAAGGATGGGAACAGAATTCCAAGAGAATTCTCAAGTATCCTGCTTTTGTCCTACCAGACTTGGGTCTCTGGGTTTGTTGTGGCTTCTGAGGCTGCTTTTAACTGTATTTTAGTGTTAGATGTAGGAGAATACTAGGATTATCATAGTACACTCCCCATACACAACACCAGCCCTCGGAGCCCAAGTTTAGTGTGGTCTTGAAAATGCCTGAAGTCTGTAAAATTGCCCCGGGAGCTTTTACCCTGTGGTGCGAGCGTGTCCAGGAGTCGTTTCCACGACTAGCTAGTGCCAGGCATAAACGTGGCACCTCCAGGCACCCACTTCGGAACACTGCTGCACCTGAGTAAGAACACAAGAGGACTGCACCGCTGTCTGTGAACTGAGAGCTCTTAAGCATTGGACCTGCTCCTTCTTGTACCCAGGACCAAGAAGTGGACTCTAAATGTCATAAGGCCGCCCTCCTGTTCAAGCTGCAGGGATACAACATGCTACAAGAGGTCTCTCCTGCAACTGTCCCGCTGACCAATGGCAACTGGGCCTGGACTAGACCCTGCTGATACCATGTAAGTCTCGAAGTACCTCCCCATAGTTCCTAGGGGGCTTAGAAATGTACTCCTGTGGTGGGTTGGGACTGAAAGGACTAAGTCAGAAGGTGACATCTTTGACCAGGATGAACCTGGCTGCTGTGTCCGATCTGCGCTCCATCACAGCTTGCCTCAAATTGCTCCTAGGTCTCGTGATCATGGACTGTCACTGGCACTTTGTGCTTCTTGAGGCAATTCCTAATTAAAACTTTAAAAATCCATATTGGGCGTGGCCAAGATGGCGGACGGGTGAGTTTCATCTTCCGCTCCCTCTGCTCCCTGCCGGTAGGCCTCACAGCCAGCATTATCTTCGTGGAGTGGTCGCGTCCCGAATCGGAGAAACGCTGGCTGTTAATGGACAGTGTACTGGTGGGGCTTGCCCTGTGGAGCATTCCCTTTCTACCTTGGCGAACTTGGCCTAAAACCCTATACCTTTCTCCTGTCACTAATGCGTCGTTTGCCGTTTGGGACAGACTGGCGACAAAGGGGGGCCCAACGTCCTTCCACTCCCCGTTGTTACCCATAGTTCAGAACCCAGACTTTAGCCCAACCTTACTCGATCCCACCTTTCAGGTTTGGAATCGGACGGGCTGTAGATCCATTGGCCACTTGTTTGATTCAGAAGGCCATCTTCCCTTTAAGTCCCTGCGCACATCATTCACACTCCCGGAGTCAGAGCGGTGGCACTACGCCCAGATCCGTCAATGGGTAAATGCATTCCGGTGTCCGCTCTGCAGCCGAACACCAACGTACTCCTTTTGAACGATGGCTACTCTCCAAGACGTCACATAAGAGCTTGGTCTCTGAATTATACCGATTAATTGGTCCAACCTTGGACGCTTCTAAGCCTAAAAGCCAGATGAGATGGGAACTGGAGATAGGTAGCGACACACTTCCCATAACATGGCAAGTATTGAAACTGCCACGAAAATTGTCACCTACTGGTATCACATACCTCCCTGACTGCACAAGTATAATTCGTCGAAGTCCCCGGTGTGCTGGTGCAACTGTGGCTCCCAGGGCACCCTCTTGCCTCTCCTCTGGGAATGCCCTAAACTCAAAGCTTACTGGTCCCAAATCCTTACGGACATGGAAACCCACTTCGACACTGATCTGCCCAGATTCCCGACTTGTATTGTTTTGGGTCTCCCCAACCCTCTTACCTTTCCCCTTAAGTCCTGGAGGGGCAGACAGATAGGTATGGAATTAGGGGCGGCCCTACAAAATATTCTATCCCATTTGGGCACTGAGCATGTTTCTACATATCAGGGATGGGTACACCACGTGTGGCACATTATGGGAATGGAATGTATCACCCTCACTCTTTCTAATCAAAGCACAATTTTCCCTAAGCAATGGAGCCCATTTTTTTACGCTACTGACAACAGAATTTCGAGAACTCACATGCCGCAAATACTTACGGCTTCTTCGGTTACCCGAGGCGCACACATCCACCACTTCGGAGCTACACTGCTAGGCAGCTTCCCCTAGGGACTGACAGAGGATTGTTTTTTTGGTCCACCAGGTCCGGGAAGGGGGGAAGTTGGGGGATTAATAAACAGTTCATTGCATAATGCCCCAAACGAAATCGGGCTATGAGACGCTGACATGATATTATGTATCTTATGCTGATTAAACTAATGAAGAAATTTAAATAATAAAAATCCATATCTCTGGATCCACTTATTAGATTTTTGTCATTTTGTTTAGTAAGTGTTAGTCTATTTTTCTGATTAAGTTTGGGATTCTTATCGCTTTGCATTTTGACTTTATTGCTGTCTTGGTACTGCATAAATACTTTACACACTGCCCTTAGTTAAGCCTGTCTGGTCTGTGCCATAGCTACCAGGGGTTTGAACTCTGGTTAGTTTAGTGACTTTGAGGGTTCACCCTGACAAGGGTTGTGATTATTCTTTGAGGTGAATAGTCGCCAACACCAAATAATAATCCAGTTGTTACATTGGTGTTCATCGTTGGGATCCAGGTCCTTTTTGCAGTACCACACAGTGATTTAAGTTGAAATTAAAAATCTTTTTAAATTGACAGAAAATATTGAAATTTTGGATTTGTAGTTGGCTTTTGATTTTTTATTGGTCATTTGTGAATTTTCTTAAGTGTATTCCTGTCAATTTTTACACCTATGATTTTTGCAAGCATGGAGGTAGACCTGAGCAACATGGAGAGCCTGAGTTTGGCAAAGCTGTTAAAAATATTCCAGGACAGAGGGTGAAGGCTGAGCAAGGAATCCAGGAAGGAGGACTACCACCTTGCCTTCAGAGCTTGGGAGGAAGTATGCTTGCTACAATCCACATCACAGGTGAATGAGGAGGATATGGGGGTAGAAAATGAAGATGACATAAAGGAGGCTCCAGAACCAGAGGAGTATGTGTCCCAAAGAGCAGCCTCACCTGCAATGTCTAGAGCAGGAAGCAGTGTATCAGCCCACAGTTTGTCCCAATCAGAGCTGGAGGACAGATAGGGCTTTGAAATTGCAGTTGGCTACTTTTGTCTTGGAGGAGAGAAAGGCAACACCAACCATAGCGGAGAAGTTAGCACTGGAACAAAAGAAAAATATGCTGGCCCATAAGAGGAGCCTGCGAGAGCTGGACCCAAGAGCCAGAATTGCCTCAGAATCCAGTGACGATGGTGACAGTTAAGTGCCTAGGAGGGGTTAAAGAGTCCACATCCCCAAAGACCTGGTTTCTAGCTCTGTGGAAGGGGATATGACATAGATAAGTAGATCACAGCATATGAGGTGACCCTGCATATGCATATAGCCCCGCATATGCATATAGCCCCAGAGGAGGACTGCGGGCCAGTCTGTGGAATCACATGCCTATTGCAGGGAGGATTGCTTTATTGGTAATGGAGGCAGCTGACCAGATGACATATGCTCCCATGAAGGAAGCTAGTGTTACTAAGTTTGTTCCGACCCCTGAGACGTATCGTCTGAAGTTGAGGGATAACCAGAAACAGCCGCACCAGTCAGGGGTGGATTTTGTGGATTCTTCCAGTAAGGCGCTGGATGATTGGTTGAAGGTCAGTAAAGTAAATGATTATAATGTGCTTACAATTTGATTATGAAAGCGCACATTTTAAGTAATTGTATGATTGAATTATGCTGGCACCTGATAAACACCAAGCTCACTGTGCCCAGGGGGCTTTGGAAAGGAGCTAACTTTTGGATCTGCACAAAAGTGTTAAGGAAGGTACCTAAGGGGGGACCTCAAGAAAGGTAGGCTAAGTCCCCACTAGTAAAAGGAAGGGAGGAACAAAGATGACCAGAAGGAATTTTCTTAAGTCTCCCTAAAGAATTTCCAGGGAAGGGAGTCCTCTTTCTCTTCTGAACATTGAAATGGGTTTTTTTTAGTGGTAAGAGTCCCATGGGGCCTTTCCAGCCATGATGCTATGACTGTCTCCAGTCAGGGCACTGAAAGGGATATATAGTATGTCCCAAGAAGCCCATTACTGGTGGGCCCACACCAGATATTGCCAGTGTAGTGTTGGGGAGAAGATTGTCCCAGTTAATTTTATGAACAGTGCAGAGATTAATTACCTTAGTGTCCCGGGGTGATGGAGATGAGACCTAAAGCGTATGTGCCCGATAACACAAAAAAGTACAGTGAGTGGCTTACCATCAATCAGCAAGCAGAGGGTGGAAGTTCTGAGAACCACAAGAGCCAATATGACAAGTGTCATCTAATGATGGCAGAGTAAGTTATCCCTCATGTAGTTCACAACGTTGACAGCTAACAACCAGGTTAGCCACTATCCTCTGGCATTGATTCCCCTGGAGTGTGGAAGAGTCGCTGGTTCTCTGAAGGTACCTGTGAGTCCATCTATGCCTGTAGATCTACTGGAGAATGACCTGGTGCATAACATCTGAAAGGAGATGGAGCTTAGTTCACATCTAGAAATGTTGGTATTGCCCGAGTGGGTGCTCTCAACAACAAGGTCCATGGCAGCTTGTCAGGGGAGTCAGAAAGATCAGGAGCCTCAAACAGTTGCCCAAGCACCCGGCAAAAAGAGACTAGGCTTGGGGCATGGGAAATCAGCCCCAAAAGTTCGCACAGTCCAGGATGAGTCCAATCCTGAGAGGGCGAACCTAATACCTACAGGAGAAGACATTTCTGTCCTGGGAAACCTCTCTGCCCCCAGCCGGAAGAGTTCTGCAAGGCGCAGAGGGAGTGCCCCACTCTTGAGAGCTTCCGGTGAGTGGCTGAGGTCCAGAAAAATTGTGACACCTCTGGTGATCATCTCATCTACTGGGAGAATGGTCTCCTGTGCACTGAGCCTAATTTCCCGGAGCATGTTATGTTATGTTATTAATATTTCTAAAGCGAAACTGTTACCTGAGGGTGTCCTGGCGCTGAACCTGACGTCCTACGGAGGCCTAAACACTGGGTTGGAAAAAGGAAGTAGTTAGACAGTAAACAGCCATGTCTTCAGGGCCTTCCTGAAGTCCAGATGGTTTGTCTTGCACCTGAGATGCATCGGGAGTTCATTCCATGCTTTAGCTGCACCGACAACAAAACGTCTGCCGCCCCAGTTGGACTTCTTTACAAAGGGCACTGATATCCGTTTTGCTTCTGAAGAGCGCAGAGGTCTTTTGGGTACATACCACTAGAACTGCCGTCTTAGGTGGAGGGGACCACTTCCTTTAAGGGATTTGTGGACCACACAAAGAGCTTTAAACAGAACGCGTATTTTGACGGGCAACCAGTGGAGCTTTTTAATCTCAGCCGAGATTGAAGCATATTTGGATATGCCGGTGAGCAGTCTGGCCGCTGCGTTCTGCAGTAGTTGCAATTTTTTCATAAGACCATCCTGGATATTGAAATAAAGACTATTACAATAATCCAGTCTGGACATAGCTAAGGCGGTGATGACAGTTTGTTGGCTTTCTTTGGGTAGGAAAGGCAAAATTTTCTTGCAGGATCTGAGAGTGTACGAGGTAGCTGAGACCACTGCATTCACTTGATCCTTGAAATTGAGTTTGTTGTCAATGTATACTCCTACATTTTTCACCTTCCTAATTGGAGTTGGAAGAGGACCCAGTGTGTCCGGCCACCATGCCGGGGTCCAAAAATTTGGATCATTGCCGAACAAAACCACCTCCGTTTTACTGGAGTTTAGTTTAAGGCAGTTTTGGGCCATCCAGTTCCCCACAGCTGTCATGCAATCATGGAAACGGGACGCCGTTTCCTGTACCCCATCCGGTAGTAGTGACACCACAATTTGGGTGTCATCTGCATATGAGGTCAAATTAAAACCGAAGGATTCAACTAGGGGAGCCAGCTGTGATACATAAATGTTAAAAAGTGTCGGACTAATGGATGACCCCTGCGGGACTCCACAGGGCAATGAAAAAGGTTTTGCAGTGAAATCTCCAAGGGAAACAGTCTGTACTCTATTAGATAGGAAGGATTTGATTAACTTCCAGGCAGTGCCCTTGACTCCAATCTCTTGCAGCCGGTCCATCAATAAGAGATGATGGACCGTATCAAAGGCCGCGGAGAGGTCCAGCATAATCATTACACCTTTTCCTCCGTGGTCCAGAATAGTCCTGATTTCTTCAGTAGACTTAAGAAGCGCAGACTCCGTGCTATGCCCCCCTCGAAAGCCATACTGGGTGGGATCTAGCACCTGGGCTTCTTCCAGGAATAGACTGAGTTGTGTATTCATAATTTTTCTGTAATTTTTGCAGGAGTGGGAGTCTGGAGATAGGTCTAAAATTATTCGAATCTTTAGGATCCAGACTTGGTTTTTTCAGCAGGGGCAGTATGGATGCACTTTTCCATGTTTTAGGGAAATATCCTTTGGCAAACATAGCATTAATGATGGATGTCAGCGTTGGTGTGATTGGCTCGGGTGCTAGTTTTAGTAAAGAGAGTGGGCATGGATCCAATGGTGAGACGGATTTTGTTGTCCTAAGAAGCTTAAAAGTATCTGTGACCGTAACTGGAGCAAAATTCTCAAGCTGTGGCAAGGAGCTTTGTAACGGCTTAGAGTCAACTATGTCGGTCAGGGGTGTCTTCATAGTTGAGCCAGTAAGAGTGGAAAAGATCACCTCAACCTTTTCGAAGAAAAATATTGCTATCTTGTCACACAGTTCTTGGCTGGCTGTAATAGGTGGGGGGGTTGGGTGCGCTAAGGCGGTGACCGTTTGAAAAAGTTCCCTAGTAGAATTTTTTGCTGAGTTAATTTTATTTGTAAAAACTCTTGTTTTGTTTGTTGAAGCAGCTGCTTATACTGAGTTAGGCATAGTTTGTATTTATTCTTGTCTGTCTCATTGTACTCCGTCCTCCAAGTTCTTTCACTATGCTTGCAGGCTAGTTTTTTTTTCTCTAAGCTCTTGAGTGTACCACGGCGCGGAGGGTCGTGCCCTGTTGGGGCGGAGGAATTTTTTAGGAGCTAGCTTGTTGCCTGCTGCTTCCAGCCAGTTAGTATAGGCAGAAGTGGCTCCATCTAGATCACAGGGTAGGGCAAACGAAGTAGAGGTTAACAATTCCTGTAATTCCTCAGCGTTTACCTTATTCCATGCTCTGCTGATCAATTGTTTATTTGCTGATTTTTTTAATACATCGGTCAGGCAGAAGCACTTCAAACAATACCGCCTTGTGGTCTGACCAAACCACTGGGAGAAGGTCAGTGAAAGCCAGCTGCGTGTTGTTAGAGAAAATGCCATCCAATGTATGACCTGCCTTGTGTGTGGCGCCAAGGACCAATTGCTTTAGGTCCACACTATTCATCAGATCAAGCAAGCTAGAAGTATCTGGATCCGTGTGAACTTCCAAATGGAAGTTGAAGTCCCCTAATATCGTGTATGCGCAAGCACTTAACTCATTCTCCAACATACCACCAGCTTGAGTTATAAACCGGTTTCTGGGGCCAGGTGGCCTGTAAATGAGGGTGCCTTTAAAGGTGTGGTGGTGAGAGAGATAAAAGCCAAAATCCAGCGCTTCGCATTCAGTGTTAGATGCGCAGTTGAAAGATGCGTTTAGTGAGTTTCGGTATATCACTGCTAAACCACCTCCTTTCTTAAGAGGCCTATTTAAGGTATGGCAGAGGTAACCCGGTGGTGTGGCTTTGACCAAGTCTGGACCTGATGCATCATCCGTCCATGACTCAGTGATAAAGGCAATGCTGATTTCCTCTTCCTCAATTAGAGAGGCACAGTCTATACTATGTTTAACTAAGGATCTTGCATTAAGAAGAACACACAAGCTTTTTTACCTGTGTGTTTTTTCTGGGCTCTATGCCTGTTATGTGTATCTTTAGACTGCAGGATCAAAAAATCCGGTAATATAGTGTTACAGCCAGGGCAGATTGTCACAATGTGGGAGCTTGATACCGGGTTGAATACATATACCATTAGGGTAACTCTTAATATTATTTAGGCTATGCAGCAGGCTACTAGAGTAGGATTGAAGCCTGGGGTGCCCTGCATCCAGAAGGGCAGGGGGGCTGGCGCTGTGTGCGGGTCGTGCGTGGACGGGCGCAGACGGGCTTGCCTTAGGCGCGCCAGCCTCTCCTTAAGTATAGAGGTGGGAGAACGACTAGCCCGCTAACCCTGCCTCCTCCCAAAATGGCGGTCTCGCACTGCCTATGTGGACCCCGGGAGTGAGGCAATCGGATGATGTGCAAAACACGCAAATTCAATTTTTAAAAAGCAACAGCGTCGAGCTAATAGCACAGGCATCAGTTAAAAATGAGTTAAAACAGAGCAGATAGATTACCCCACGTTGGTCTCTCCCGGCTCAAGCCTCAGGAGGACATCGGTCGTGCGCTTGCGCCAGCCTCTCCTTAAGTATAGAGGTGGGAGAACGACTAGCCCGCTAACCCTGCCTCCTCCCAAAATGGCGGTCTCGCACTGCCTATGTGGACCCCGGGAGTGAGGCAATCGGTTGATGTGCAAAACACGCAAAATTCAATTTTTAAAAAGCAACAGCGTCAAGCTAATAGCACAGGTATCAGTTAAAAATCAGTTAAAACACAGCAGATAGATTACCCCACGTTGGTCTCTCCCGGCTCAAGCCTCAGGAGGACATCGGTCGTGCGCTCGCACCAGCCTCTCCTTAAGTATAGAGGTGGGAGAACGACTAGCCCGCTAACCCTGCCTCCTCCCAAAATGGCGGTCTCGCACTGCCTATGTGGACCCCGGGAGTGAGGCAATCGGATGATGTGCAAAACACGCAAATTCAATTTTTAAAAAGCAACAGCGTCAAGCTAATAGCACAGGTATCAGTTAAAAATGAGTTAAAACAGAGCAGATAGATTACCCCACGATTGTCTCTCCCGGCTCAAGCCTCAGGAGGACATCGGTCGTGCGCTCGCGCCAGCCTCTCCTTAAGTATAGAGGTGGGAGAACGACTCCAGAGTGTTGTTGCTACCCCCCAGTGCTATAGAGCCTTCCTACTGAAGTTGGGTCAGGATAGTCCCTTGACAGGAAATCTGGGGCAGGCAAGAACCTTTGACAATCTATGTCACCCACTTTTATTGGCCACAGAAGAGTCAAGTCAGATACAATCTGCAGATCCTTAGTGACAATCAGGACTGTGGAAAGTCAAGGCTCCCCTCCAGAATTTCCCCGTGTTGGGAGCACCCTTTGAGAGAGTGGGTGTAGATGGTGTTGGGCCCCTGGATCCCAAGACATTCCTGGCGGACAGGTTCATCCTGGTGTCGGTGGGTCATGCCAACCTGGTACCATGAGGCCATAAATCTCAGAGCGATGAGTGCACAAATGGTGGTCATGGAACTGATGGGGAAATTGACCAGAGTGGCGTTCCTCAAGGAGGTAGTGTTCGATAGAACACCTACTACATGTCAGCACACATGAAAGCCATGTGGGATGATTGTGGGTTTATTTATAGGTTCTTCATACCATACCATCCCCAGATGAATGGGCTTGTTGAATTTCTCAACAAGCCCCTGAAGGGCATGATCATGGGCCTTTCTCAGCCCTTGAGACTGAAGTGGTACACCTTGTTGCCATGGCTGTTGCTTGCTTAAGGCAGGTACCAAAAAAGGGTGCGATCTTCAGCCCCTTTGAGCTACTGTTTGGGCACCCTCTGAGAAGATGGTGAGCTACATTAAAGAGGCCACTGAGAATTTAGAGGCCGGCCAGGAGCTGATAAAACAGTAGTCTGACCGGAAGGCCACTCCTGTGGAATACTAACCTGGCAAGAAAGTGGGGATCATGGAGCCTGTGGATCCTTGAGTAGGACGAGTGGACCAGGCTCTATGAAGTAAGATCGAGGAAGATGGAGGTCACATACCTGGTGGACCTGCAGACCCGAAGGAACTATTTATAGGTCCTCCATACAAACGGGTTAAAGACACACTTTGAGAGGTCTAAACGTAAACTTTCAAGAGGTCCACACTTACATGCTCATAGTGACAGATGGTGAGGAGGAGGAAAGTGAACCCCTCCCAGACACCCTGTTATACAAGGAGCAAGATGGGTTGGTAGAGGGAGTTGTTCTCTCCTCCACACTGACAGAAGGTCAGCAGAGGGACTGTCGGCAGTTGATGCACAGTTTGCCTCATTGCTCTCACTGACCCCAGGGCTCACCAATTGGTGCACCCATGAAATTGACACAGGGGACAGCATGCCTGTCAAAAAACAATTTATAAGCTGTCTGACCTGATGGGAGCCAGCATCTTGAGTTGTCCAAGATGTTGTGTTTGGGAGTGATTGAGCCCTCCAGTAGTCCCTGGTCCAGCCCATTGGTATTACTTCCAAAGGCTGCCCCAAGGCATAGCACTCCAGAGCTGCTGTACTGTGCAGAGGCCAGTTTCCTCATCTCAGCCACAAAGGCCATTGCACACTCTATTCCCAGAGCTGATGACTTCATTGACTGGTTAGGGGCTTCTAAGTACGTTGTCTTGGTATTGCCGATTACCCTAACTGAGGGAGCTAAGGAGAGTTCCACATTCTCTACATCAGAAGGGTACTTTCAGTTCCGGGTTGTGCTCCTTGGGTTAAAGAATTGCACTTCCTCCTTCCACAGGGTGGTCAACAGGGTACTGGCTGGTTTTGAGAATTTCAGTGCCCCCTATTTGGATGACATTGCTGTCTTCAGCTGCAGCTGGGGAAACCACCTGTATCACCTGAAGGAAGTGCTTCAGGCCCTGCAGCAGGCAGGCCTGAGTATCCAGGCCAGTAAGTGCCATTTAAAAAAAAAAAAAATGTATTTGCGTTTTATATAGCGCTGGCTAGACCCGGAGGTATCAGAGCGCTTTACATAAGGAAACAGTGTGTTACAAGTTACAGAAATTTCACCATAATTACAGAATGATTACAAATACAATGCAGGAGTTATTGGCTAAGACGAGTATCAAGATACAAAAAGAACAGGGGGAGCTGGGAGTCCACCGGAAGGAGACAGCAGCGGAGAAAAAGACGAGACATATGTCCGAAGTCCGGCTGGGTAGGTGACGGCCAAAGCGGTGTGCCAGAGCCAATCTCCCCTATAGCTGTCGGTGCAGCTCCACCGGGAATCGGCCATGCGGTTCGGGCTCCGCCGGATTAGAGTGAGGATCAGGAGGTGACCGAAAGTCTAGAGTCCAGATACGTGTGAGTGGAGATGGCGAGGATGGCAAGAAAGGAGAGGGTGTGTAGCTTGGCAGCCATCTTATAGTCCGGCAGTAGAGTCTGTTGAACTCCATGTGTCTGCAGCAGGACAATTTAGCCACGAGACTTCTCCCTTAACTAGATGGGATCAGTGGCAGCCATTTTAGGGTCAGGCGCAGAGTGCTACTCATGCCCCTTGTGGAGACAAGCCAGTTCCCAGGATTAGGGTTTTTGGGCAATCCTGAGACTCCCTGGTGGACAAGGAAGAAGGTCATCAGTTGGAGTGGGTCGATACTGTCTCTCCTGTATCTACAGCACCATGGGCGCCATGTTGGAGTCAGGCGCAGCCGGGGAACATTTAATCTCCCGCGATGGAGATAGCCCATTGCTAACAGGAGCAAGCCCTGTCCACCTCCAGAGTTCGCTATGAGCCGTCCAGGTATCTCGTGGTACCCCCACTGGTGGTCAAGGAAGTGGGTCATCAGTTGGGGTGGGCCGACACTGTTTCTCCCGGAGCTACAGTACTATGGGCACCATGTTGGAGTCAGGTGCGGCCGGGGATCATTATTTCTCCCGCAATGGAGATAGTCCTTTCCTTATAGGTGCAAGCCCAGTCCACCTCCAGAGTTCACTATGGGCCGTCCAGGTATCTCGAGGAACCCCACTCACGCCGTTTTACCACTCATCCGTTTCCCAAGATGGCGGGTGAGGTCCTCCCGGAATCCTCCAGTCGGTGTCAGCTGCCAGTATCAGGAGCCCAAGGTGTAAGTTCAGTCTAGGCTCCTGTGTTAAAGGGAGCATTGAGGAATGGCGGTCAGCTGCGACGCGGTACAGCTCTTTCGGCACCGGGTTCGGTCTCACAGCTCCCCGGTAGCCATCATGGTGTATATGATGGTAAGGATGTCGCTGCTCGTATCTCAGTGAGACAAGGTCTGAGAAGGTAGAAATTAGGCTTCTGGGAATCCGCTAGTATTCCGGTAGAGGCAACGTTGGTTTCGGGTGGGATTACAGAGCGACGGGACGTCGATCGGGAAGGTGGAGAGAGGGTTCGCCATGGAGCCTCAGCTCCACGTGGCCATGTTGGGGATAGGCTCCACCCATATAGGGCTGGGCTCTGTGGTGTACTTGGGCCACCAAATTGGCGGATGACACATACATCCTTCTAACCTAAAATTCAGACCACCATGGCCTGGGAGCCTTCCAAGACACAGACCTTGGTGAGTCCCTTTTTAGGCCTCAAATGATGCTGCAAGGGGTTCGTGAAGGGGTATAGCCCAGTTGTCCCCCACCCCTTGACAGAGCTGACCAGTGCAGACAAATGCTTCAGAGCATGGTATTGGGACTTCTCTATCACAGCTGAGTGAGGATGGCCTATACCAGTGGTCTCCCACAGGTCAATTGTGAGCAGCTCTTAGGTGGCCTCTGAGTAGTTCACACATGATAAAATGCCTGTCAGCTTGTTTGTAAAAAAAAAAACTAAAAAAAATCAACTGCTCACTTGCTTAAGTGACACTTTAAACACCGTGGGCCCAGTTCTGTTAGGCCTGGGAAGTTGATAGTGCATTAAAATTCAACCCATCCTCTTGTGCAAACATTATTTTTTCTCTTTTGTTCTTTGTCTCCCTCCCTCCCTTTTCTTCTTTTCTTCCTCTAGTTCTTTCTGTCATGTTTCATTTTTTGTTTCTTTTTACTCTTTCATTCTCTACTTTCTTCATTTGATTTTTCTCCCCTCTTTCTTTTTGTTCTCTCTCCCTTCGTACCTCCTTCCCATCTTCCGGTTTCTTTTCGTATTGCGTTATTCAAGTCCTTTCTTTTTCTTCCCCCTCTTCCTTTGTTTTTTCTTTAGTCTTCTTTCACTATTTATCTTTTTTCACTCTTTTCCTTACTCATTCTCCCTTTTCTCCTTTTTCTGTTTCTTTCTTACTGCTTTAGTTTCTCTCCTTCTTTCTTTTTGTTACTCCTTCCCTCTTTATTTCTTTTTTTCCATCTTTTCTAACTTGCTCTTTCCTTTCTATGTTTTTCACTTTTTTCTTTCTTGCATTGTCTGCTTTCTTTTGTTCCTGTTTTTTTTTGTTCTCTTATTTCTTTTTCTCCCTATTTCCTTTCCTTTTTCTTTCGCTCCATTCTCATTTTTTTTCCCATTTTTTTATTTGGTTATGTCTTTTTCTTCTTTTGTTCTCTCCTGTCTTTTCTCTGTTGCTCTCCCTATCTCTGTGATTGTTTCCCCTTTCCTTTTTTTCTATCCTTTTTTTTCTGTCCACCTTTCATTTTTTGTTTCTCTCCTTTCTTCCTCTTTTCTTTCTTTGGCTTCCTATTTCTGTTTGTCCTCCACTAATTCTTTGTCATTCTCTTTCCCTCTCTTGTGTGCCCTCTGTTTCTAGTTGCCTCCCATGTTTTTCTCCCTCTGTCTCTCCCTTTCTCCTTCTCGCTATTTATTTCTTTTTGTCTGTCCTCCTTACTCTTTTTTTGTTTTTTTCCCTTTCATTTGCTCCTGCCTTTCTCTCCTTTTCTTACTTGCTTTATGTATTTCCTTCCTTTCTTTAAAGGCTTTTAGCTTTTTAAGGCCATCTATTCATGCATTAATTTGTGTATTATGAATCTGATTAGCTGATAGGTATACTGTGTGTGCCTGTGTGTGTGTGTGCGTGTGTGTGTGTGTGTGTGTGTGTGTGTGTGTGTGTGTGTGCAACTGTGTGGTGGGGTGAACTCCAGAGATATGTTTATTTCTATCTTTGCTAATAGTCCTAGTTAAGGATGCAATGCTTGTTTACAAAAAACATAACATTTACTGGTTTGTGGACATCAACCAATGGACTTCAGGGTAATTAGCCAGACCTAGGAAGAAATTTGAGCTCTAGCTTACAGAAGGAGCGCAGTTTTATCTTGTATATTGCATGGCAATGATGCTATAAGCCCCAGTAAGACATTCACCTCTTAGAGGTGATTCATACACAATTAAAATGGAACAAAATTGACTTTTGGGAACCCCACATGTATATCTTTTCACTATATCTCTTGTGCCATTAATGCTGTATGCACACTCGAGCAAAATTGTGGTAATCAAGGTGGCGTTGAAGTTACTTGGCTTTTGTGCACTCTTATCATATCCATGTACTGGACAGTAGATCAGTGTGGTGTTTAATTATTAGACGTAGCGCCCCCTATTAGAAAGGTTGGAAAGCCCTGGCCTACACCAACCAGTAGCATTACTCAACAGGTGGCTACTACCTAGGAATCGGAGGTGGAATACAATTGAGAGGGGGGCATTTACAGTTGTCTGGGCACTATCAAAACTGAGACAATAACTGTTTGGAACTCATTTCTGGGTTCAGAAAGACACAGATCCTGCAGATGGCTGATGCAGACATGGGATGAAAATCCTAAACTATTGAAGTGGTCCATTTCCCTACAGGGTATGGACTTCATGGTAGAAAATCGCCCTTGGACTGACTGCCCCAGTGCGGATGGTCTTACCAGGTTTTTCTGCTTTCTGACTTAGCAGGGTGGGTAGTTCTCTCTCCCTTCTGTTGGTGGAGGGAGTTAAAGGGTGGGGGGGCGCACCTTGTAGGAAATTACCATCTTTTGTGTGATCCCCTGCCCCCCTTAAATTTATGCCTGGACTGTTTTTGCTGACTGTAGAACTAGAACTCTGTGCACTTTATCCCTGCCAACCAGTAGTAAAGTGCTTGTGCTCCTCCGTTCAACATGATGGGATTGGAATATTCCTAACTGGCATATTTAACTTTCCTATAGGTACCTAGTATATGTACTAAGTGTACCCAGGGCCTGTAAATTAAATATCACTAGTGGACTGCAGCACCTAATATGCCATCCACTACAGTGACTTTGTAAAACATGGCTTCAGACCTAGCAGTGTAAAAGCTGCAATTTGACCTGTTACTAGCACCCAAAAGTTATTTTCCACTGTGGCAGGCCTAGCTGTCCTATGTAGACAACCAGAGTACAGATTAAAATCCCAGTTCTGTATCTCGGGCATGGGACTAGCTAGAATAATAACTAAACAACTATTTTCAATAGTAATTAAAATCTAATTCAGTTTTGAATTTGGAGTTTTAATAAATAACGTTTAGAATGTTACCTTTTCCCTGTCTCAAGTTCCCAGATACTATATTGCAACCTCTGCCAGCCAGTGATTAGCATTTTAGTGTAAAAATGGTATAAAATGCCTCCCAGGATCAAACAATAGACTGACCTGAAAGGGCTCCTAAATGACTCATTTGTATCTCAGAATGTACAGAGTGGGGGCTTTGGGGCTTATTGTGACTGCACAGTGTCCAATCCCGCTTGACCGTTCTTTTATATCCACTGTCTGGTTGCTGAAATCCTGGTTTTACCCTACCAGTCTTCTGTCTCTGGCTTTGTTGTGGGTACAGTGGCTGCCGTAAACTAGATTTAAGTGTTAGATGTGGGAGGACACAAGGAGCAATGTTGTGCACTCCGCATAACCCCCAGCCCTCAGACCCCAAGTTTAGTGTGGCCAAAGACTTGCATCATCTTGAAAATGCCCAAAGTGTGTAGGATTGGCCCAGGGAACTTTTACCCCATTGGTTAGGGTGTTTCCAAGAGTCATTCCTACCCACTAGCTGGTGCCAGGCATAGATATGGCACCTTCAGGCACCCACTTCAGGACGCTGCTGAACCTGAGGAAGAACAGGACAGGACTGGACCTGCTGTCTGTGTCCTGAGAGGAGCCCTTAAGTACTGGACCTGCTCCTTCTTGTATCCAGAGCAAAGAAGTGGACTCCAAAGGTCATAAGGCTGCCTTCCTGTTTAAGCTACAGGGGTGCTACAAGAGGCCTCTCCTGCTACTGCCCAGCTGATCAATTGCAACTGGACCTGGGTGGGACCCTGCTGTTCGCCTCTGCCTGATACCCTGTGAGTCTCGAAGTGCCTCCCCTGAGGTTCTGGGGTGCTTCCTTAGCAGTGTACTGCTGTGGTGAATTGGGAATGAAAGGACTAAGTCAGGAGGTAAAATATTTGACCAGGATGAACCTGGTTGGTGTATATGGCCCATGGTCCATCGTGGCCAGCCTTGAATTGCTCCTTGGTCCCGGTTGACTACAACCATTGAATATCATTGGCACTTTTCGCTTCTTGGAGCTGTCCCTACTTAAAACTTAAATTCATATTTCCTGTTCACTTTATTGAATTTTTGTCATTTTGGTGTCCTTTTGTTTATCATACTTTTACTCTAGTTTTCTAATTTGGTTTTGGATTTGTATTGTTGTGCATTTTGATTTTATTACTGATTAGGTACTACATAAATACCTTTCACACAGCCCTAAGTTATACCTGTCTGCTTTGTGCCTTAGTCTCCAGGGGTTTGAGCACAGGTTAAGTTAGTGCCTTTGAGGGTTCACCTTTACAAGGGTTGTGATTATTCCTTGAGGTGGGTAGTCACCCACCCCAAATAATCAAATTTCTTACAGGGAATCACTGTGATTCAAATGTTTGATAATCGCCGCTTTTAAGCTATAACTCTCAGCTGGGCTTTAAGTGGGGGGTCCCTCTAGATTCGAGACCTGGCAGTAGTTACATTTAAAAGGGTCCTATAATTTCTCCCTAACGTTACAGGGAAAAGAATTGATATATTTCTAAACATGGCTTTACAAGCCATTAGGACAAACCATGTCAGCGAGAACTCCTGTTTACATTTCCATTTTTTGGTCTTGGCGTAAGGCGGCGTGCATGCACTGTCTCGAAGAGAGACACGCTGTATCTACTATGTGGACTTCAGCCGGCCCATAGGCTTGCCATTTGCTTGCTCCCACGTCACTCCTTTATTCCTTCTCCCCATTCGTCCGTGGCATGCATGCGTAATATCTCTTCCCAACTTTAGTCCTCCCCGAGAGCAGCGACCAATTGCAGCTCAAAATACGCAGTGGCGATTTTAACACATTGTTGCAGGACTACTTTTTTATTATTTCTTTACAAGCACTTATCTGATAGACTTCTAGCTGCAGATTCCTTACCGTTGAATTTCCCAGGCGTCAGACTGGATCCGGAAACGTTTGCGTGAGCAGTCCCCCTGCGTACCGTTGACTGGCTCCGCGTGGTGTCGTGGCGTCTGATATGACGTCCTGGTCAACAATATAGGCGCCACCCAGGTGCTAGGATGTCAGTTCTTTTCTTTTCGCAACAGCGCTGATACGGAGAAGAGCTACCCCTCCGTCTCTTTTTGACAGACTTTTTTCAATGTTTTGTAGAAGAATTTTTCATTGTGTGTCGAGGATGACCGCTAGAAAGGTAGGGTTTAATCTGTGTGGTGCCTGTCACCGCACCAGGTCGATTACCGACTCCCTCCTTGTATGCTTATGGTGTCTCGATCGCGACCATGACTCAAAGTCGTGCTTAGACTGCCGGGCCATGGCGTTGAAGGCTTTGAGAGAGCGGTCCCTAAAGCTGCTTCCGGCCCAGCAGTCGACGCCGTCGAGCGCGACTCCTCGGAGGTCTTCGTACCGATTGAGGAAGAGAAGGTCACAGACCGTTTCTAGAGCCCCGAGTCCTCTTCTTCGCAGTAGAGGTCCTTGGGACACCCTGAGAAGGCACAAGAAGAAGTCCAAACGGACTCCGACTTCACCTTGTCAGTCGTCCATCGATGAGGCGAGTGGGGAACATCCACATTCCAAGCACGGTTCCATGGAGCCGTTGCTGGGTCCGATTCCACCCCTCCCCCGTTTCTGGGAACCTGAGCGACTCCCATCCGAATAAAAGTTTTATGAGGCCATGTGCCGAGTATTTGATCCCTCCGCTATGCCTTTGGGCCCTGCAGGGTCAGAAGAGGCCCCATCAGGTTCCACACAGACGGCCCTGGCCTCAGCACCGGTGGGGTCTCATAGATCCGATTCTGGATCGGGGACGTTCGCGCCAACGCGACCTTCCCCGGCGTGGGCCCCAAAGTCGATGCTCCTGGCGCCCCCCAGCAGCACCAGCCCCATTCTGATTCCCGACGACTAATGGAGCCCAGGGAAATAGTTGCCCAAGTGCTGCTACAGGTCCCAGAGGAAACCTGGCCGTGCTCTCCCAAGCAGTGAGAGACTGGAGGGATGCAGCAAAGTTTACCATTAAGTGTGGTCGGAATACAACTTGACTCACTGGACAGAGTGGTTTCATTGACAGTGGCCTTGTGGCCCCACGCCTGTCTGAGAACATCTGGCTTTTTGGGGGATGTCCAGGCCAACCTCATGGACATGCCCTTCAATGGGACTAGTCTCTTCGGAAAGAAGGCAGACTCGGCACTGGAGCGCTTCAAGGACTTGCTTGCTATGGCCAGGTCCTTGAGCCTCTCAGTGACACCTTACCCCCAATCTGCCTTTCATGGCAATGGAAGGGGCTTTCAACCACGTCAGCCATACCACAGCCACTGTCCTGCACAGGCTTCCCAAATTGTGAGAGGACAGGAACACAGTGCATTCCGACCTCGTGGAAATGGTAGCCAGAAGTCTTCTGCCTCTAACTCCCCAGCAGCAGCAGGCTCAAAGTCCTCCTACTTTGGTTCTGCAAGACCATGGGTGTCCAGTTGGAGGGAGAATCCAACATCATCTCCTCCACTGGCAGTCTATAACATCAGACAAATGGGTTTTGCAGATCCTTTGAAATGGTTACTCCCTTCCTTTCCAGTCTTTTCCCCCTCCTATACTGCCATCTCAAGAACAGCTGGCGAAGGATCATCTTTTCTTTCTCCGAGAGGAAGTTAAAGCTCTCCTGGCCAAAGGGGCTATAGAAAAGGTTCCAATTTCAGAAGTAGGCAGTTGTTGTTATTCCTGCTACTTTCTGATACTCAAAAAGAGCAAAGGTCTTCATCCTATTCTTGACCTCTGGACCGTCAATATCTTTCTCAAAAAATTGAAATTCAAGATGCTCACGTTAGTTCAGGTCTTGACTGCCCTAGACCAAACAGACTGGCTGGTAGCGTTGGACTTGCAGGATGCGTATTTTCACATCCCCATCCTGCCAGCCCACGGGCGTTACCTGCGGTTCAAGATAGGCCACAAGCACTTTCAGTTCACTGTGCTACCCTTTGGCCTTACCAGGGACCCTCGGGTGTTCACTAAGGTGATTGCGGTGGTTGCAGCTCATCTGCGCAGGTTAGGGCTTCCAGTCTTCTCCTCAACGACTGGCTGCTGAAAGTGTCTTCGCCCCAGACTGTCCTCTCCCACCTACAGACTACGGAAGACCTCCGGCATTTGCTGGGGTTCACTATAAATGTGTCATGGTCACACCTGACTCCTTCTCAGATGCTCCCTTTCATCTGAGCTATTCTGGACATACTGCAGTTTCGGGCTTATCCTCCCGAGCAGCGAATCCAGGATATTGAGGTTACGATACCGATGTTTCAGCTTTTATCCTGGATTTCAGTGACAATGACTCTGAGGTTGCTGTGCCTCATGGCCTCCTGTTGGTAAATCATGCCAGATGGCTTATGCGGGCTCTGCAGTGGGACCTGAAGTTCCAGTGGGTGCAGCATCAGGAGAATCTCTCCAATATGGTTCAGATCTCGAAGGGAACTGTAAATGATCTGCAGTGGTGGCTGACCAACATCACTTGGCTCAGAGTCGGAACCCTCTCCCTTCCCCAACCAGATCACACAGTAGTGACAGATGCGTCACTCCTGGGGTGGGGCAGCCATTTGGGAGAGGTGGATATCAGAGGACTCTGGTCTCTGGTGGAATCAGGGCTCCACATCTACTTGTTGGAGCTCCGGGCGATCCCACTAGAATTGAAAGCATTTCTTCCCTCTGTCAAGGGGAAGTTAGTGCAGGTGTTTGCAGACAGCACCACCACCATGTGGTACTGCAACAAGCAGGGCAGGGTGGTGTGATGGACCCTTTGTTGGGAGGCCCTGCGTCTCTGGACATGGCTGGACTTGCAGGGCATAACCTTGGTGGTTCAACACGTGGCAGCTTCTCTCAATGCCATGACAGTCTTCAGTCGATGCCTAGCGGATCACGAATTGCTTCTCCAGCCAGAGGTGGCGCAAGGTCTCTTTCAGCAGTGGGGAGAGCCTTGGTTAGATATGTTAGCCTTCGAAAAGAACACACAATGTCAGCAGTATTGCACGTTGGAGTTCCCAAGGCGGCTATCGCACAGCGATGCTTTTTGTCACGAGTGAACCTCAAGCCTCCTGTACGCCTTTCCGCCCATACCACTCCTTCCCAAAGTTTTCTAGAAGATCAGGAACAACCGGACCCAAGTCATTCTTGTGGCTCTGGACTGGGCACGGAGACTGTGGTATCCTGAGCTTCTTCCAATGAGCATCGATCCTCTGATCAGGCTTTCCCTTCGGGAGGATCTTCTGTTGCAGCGGAGGGTCCTCCACCTGGACCTGTCAACTCTACGCCTCCTTGCGTGGAGATTGAGCGGCAACAGTTGACAGCTTTTGACCTTCCTCCTGAAGTCTGTAAAGTTATTTTGGCACCCAGGCGTCCCTCCACCAAAACGGTACATGCATGCCATTGGCAAAAGTTCGTAAAACATTGTAAAGAAAAGTCTGTTGACACTCTTTCTGCCTCTCTTGCTGGTATTCTTCTCTTAATTCTTGCCCTTGCCCAGCAGGGTTCTGCTCTGGGCACTCTCAAGGGTTATCTTTCTGCCTGTCCGCTTTAGTAGGTTTCTGAAAGGGCTTGTACATATGGTTCCCCCTACACCCTTCATTATAACTCAGTGGGATCTGATCCTGGTTCTCACTTACCTCGTGTGCGCCCTTTGAGCCACTACGTAATTGTCCCCTCCGGTTGCATGCCATCAAGACAGCATTTCTAGTGGCAATATCTGCTCGGAGGGTGAGTGAGCTGCAGGCTTTATCTTCCAAGCCTCCCTATCTTATGATATTTCTGGATAAGGTGGTTCTTCACACCTGAGCCTCTTTCCTGCCTAAAGTGGTGACCCCATTCCATCTGGGTCAGTCAGTCACACTGCCCACCTTTTATGCTCCTCCACATCCCTCTAAGGAAGAGGAGCGACTCTATCGTCTGGACCCAAAAAGCGCATTGCCGATCTAACTTGACCGCACTAAAGAATACCAGGTGGACGACCAACTCTTTGTGGGATATGGGGGAGCTAAAAAGGGCCGGGAAGTTCAGATACTAACCATTTCGCGCTGGGTTGTTCTCTCTATTAAGATCTAGTACGCCCTGGCTAAAAAGCAGCCTCCTGAGGGCCTACAGGCCCATTCCACCAGGGGAAAAGCTGCAACCACAACTTTGGCTCGTGTTGTTCCAGTCCTGGATATCTGCCAGGCAGCAACGCGGGCATCTCTGCACATGTTTGCCAAGCACTATTGCCTGACAGTCCGGACCGCAAGGACAGGCATTTGGCCCATTCAGTCCTGCTGGACTTTTTAGTCTAGTAACTTTTCCGCAGCCCACCACCAGGATGGTACGGCTTGGATATCTATTCAAAGGTAAGGAATCTGCAGCTAGAAGTCTCTATCAAAAGTTACTTACCTTCTCCGACGACCTCTCCCTCGCCACCGTCCCCCGCATTCGAAGAACAACCACCGGCGGCAGATCCTTCTCCCACCTCGCCGCCAAGACCTGGAACACCCTTCCACTCAGCCTACGACAGACCCAAGACCTGCTGACCTTCAGGAGGCTACTCAAGACCTGGCTGTTCGACCAGTAGCGGCACCCCCCCCTTTTTTCCCCAGCGCCTTGAGACCCTCGCGGGTAAGTAGTGCGCTCTACAAATTCTGTGGTTGATTGATCTGGTAGAGACAAAATATAGCTGCTGATTCCTTACAGACCTACCCATTCCCCGCTCTGCTGACACATTTTCAGAGCTAGAGTTGATTCCCTTTTCAGGGCCCTAATTTGGACACACACTGGTCAGTCTAATTTATGGCTCTGCGCTCCTGCCATGGAAAGTCGTGAAAAGAAACTGATGTCTGCGTGCCTGGGTGGCACCTATATAGATGTCCTATCCAGCGCCGACAATGCCACGTGGAGCCGAACGGAGCCACCTGGTGGCGCGCAGGGGTACTGCTCACGCAAACCTTTCCCGATCCAGTCTGATGCCTGGAACATTCAATGGTAAAGAATCTGCAGCTAGATATTGTCTCTATCAGATAATGCATTACCAAAGGTAAATAAATAACTTGTTCTTCACGCTACTGCTTTTGCTCGCACTGCACTCTTCTTTGTTTCCTGCTGGCCTGCCCCCGGACTTGCTCAGCCCCAGCATGCAGCTTCGTTCCTTTTGGCGCTTTTTCCCGCCCTCTACCCATCCTGCAACACCTTCAAGATACCGCTTCAGGTACTCTGCCATAGAGTGTGCAACGCCTGCAGCTTTCCCACCGGCACCCTCCCTTTCTGATAAAGTTGCCTATTTGTATCTACCTGATGTGATGAATGAGACTTGTTAATGTGTGCAGTCATTTTGTATCACAGAATGTCCATCAACTGAGGCGGAGTAGCACTTTATTATGTCTCGCAGCCCTGCTAAAGGTCTTTGCACACATGGTGTACATGCAGTCGGGAAAAAATACACGTTTGCATTGCAGAAATTTGAGTGCATCTCTATATTTAAAACACTGCTGACTGTATGCTTTGCTGGCAAGAAACCCCCTGGCTATATGTATTTGGGTTGCTTCCAAACCACAGACACAGCCAGGCTCTGTATGCAGAGACCCAGTGTGAGAGGCTGGCCTGGTATATGATGTCCACTAATGTAAGTGGGCACTTTGCACCAGTCCAGACAACCCTTATGATGATTTTAGTGGTCTTAGACAACCTTAGATAGCTCTCTAAGTGGTAGCTGTGGAGAGCAGCCTTCAGGCTTAGTCTTGAAGGAGTGTGAAGCAGCTTGTTTTACCAGAATGCTATCTTATTGTATAGATTAAATGAAGAAGAACGACGCACAGTATTTATAAAAATATGTATTTATTATATAACACTATCTAGTACGTTGCAGTATCTCCCACACGGAGATAGTCACAAAGCACAAAATACTTCAGCAAAGAAATCACAGTAAATAGCACTAATACACAGTGGGCCCCAGGGGGGGACCAAACCATATACTAAAAGTGGTATAAGAACCACGACTCGAGTCAGAACAATGTCGAGAGGACGTAGAATTGCTGGGGACCCAAGGAACCACCCAAGGTAAGTAGACCGGGACCCCACGGAGGGCGCGTGCAGTGTAGGAACACAACCGCGGGCTCCGTACAACTCTACGTGCAAGTCGAGGTTGGATTTTTAAAGATTAAGGACCCTTCCCAGTGAACCCTGAAGAAACTCCGTGGAAGACAGAAGGTTGGAGAGCCACCCCTCCCGTGGATACCAAGGTACCCACGTTACCTAGCCCAGGGAAGCCGGGTGCATAGGGATGAAGTGGTGTCGGAAACCGCAGTCGAACCCAATGGAGGACTTCAGGAAAGTGCCGCTGCTGGAAGAGGAGAAAGTGTCCTTGGGAATCCAAATGTGGATTCTTGTCGAGGAGTACCTGAAAACAGAGGGGACAGAGTCTATTTCACTCAGGAGTGACCAGGACCCTTGGTAGACGGATGCCCACAGATGTCGGATGCTTCAGTAGAGATGACGGTGACCTTGACTCCGCAGCTGTGGGGACCAGGTGACGATGAGGACGACCAGGAGCTGGATATGAGCTGTCCCACGAAGTATGTCGAGTGCTGAGGGGTCGGTGTCCGGTGGGACCTCCAACAAGCATTGGCAAGCGCAACCCACGCAGGAGGTCAAGAAAGCACAACGTTTGGACCAGCAAGGTCCAGGAGACTCACCACAAGCAGGGAAGTCAGGGCAGGCCCCGAGCAATCAGGGGAGCCCAAGGAAGTCGAAGATGACCCTCCACAGGACCCACAGGCTGTAGACACAGGGGTCGCAGGAGGACCTTGGGCAGCTTACCAAAGTAGCAGGCCACGGTGCACATGATGCGATGTGGCCGACTATCTTGGTGCAAGAAGTTGCCAGAGGTTGGGGCTACGTGGAGTGTGGTGCACTTGTTGCAAAGATGCCAATAAGCCTTTGCACTTAAAAAAGTGTGCGGTGCACAGTAGTACGGGTGTTGCAGCCCCCACGAGGGATACTGGTCTCAAACGCGGGGAGAGGACAGCTCAGGCCTCAAGGGATGTAGAAACCCACCACCTGTGTTGTTGATCCCTTCAGAGTCCTCAGTAGCTCCGGATCAGCAGACCGGTCAGCAGTGTTGAGGTGCCTGCAAATGCAGGGGAGTGTTTTCTTAACTCCAAGAGAGATTACTTCGGTTGTCTTTGATGCTTCACAGGTCTTAGACCGATCCTGTATGATGCACAGGCACAGACGATGCAGCAGACTGGAAGGGAGATGAAGTCCATCCCAAACGAAGTCCAGAGTGCCCAGACAGTAGAAGTGCAGTGGTGTCTGATCTGAATCTTATCCCACGACGAATCTGGGGACCTACACCCAGGTAAGCCCTTAAGTACCCTAGGGAAAGGGTTGGGAAGATTCAGGGGACCCTCCCAGGGTTGGGTCTGGACAGGGGGAGGTTACTCCCATGTCCTTTGTCCAGTTTTGCGCCAGAGCGGGAGCCAACAGCTCCCAGGACTGGTTCTAACTGGACTATGCACAGGGACACCAAATGTGCCCCTCATGCAGACTTTCTGGCGCTGACAAGCGCACCCACCCAGCCCTAATACACTAAACCCTGTCTGGGAGGTGGTCACACCTCCCTGTGACAGGATGCCTATTGTTCCACCTTCCTCTGCTTGAGCTTGGGTCAGCAGCAGGAGAGCAGAAATGTGTTTTTGGTCTGCAGCAACCATTTTGTGCTGTCCGGGTCAAGAAGGCTGGTATTGGGAGCACTGAGAGCCTAACGGAGGGCTCTTCCAGTGCTTGGAATCATACCTCCCATACCGTTTACCGTGTGGGGTGAAGGAAGTGACCCGATTAGGGCCACCCGTGTCACTCGTGACCACCTCTCAGCCGTCCATACAAATGAAGAGTCGGTCAGACAGTAGAGAATCCAAACCAAGTATATTTATTCAGATACACTCGAGCGGAGCCCAATCTGCCCAGTCTCTGTGGATTGCTGCAGAGGGACTGACATCAGCAAACATGGTGATTTATTTATTTATTTTTTATTTATAAAGTTTTGTATAGCGCGAACATGACCCATGGGTATCAGAGCGCTTCACAGTTACATGCCGTTAGTCATTTAGAATACAACATGTATAGCAGTAATAATATACATATGGTTCCTGTGCGTACCTTTTCGTATCAGTTTCAACAAAACAAGATTAGGATCAGTTTGGAGTACAACAGGTATCACAGTAATATTATACATATGGTTCCGATGTGTACCTTTCGTATTTGTTACAACAATATCACGATTAGGGTTAATTAATTGTAGTAGTGTACCGCCTGAAGTGCCTTCATAGCTAACTGGTGGGTTTATCCTTACATACGTTATTGTCCTGTTGAGGTAAACCCCTATATCAGATCTAACTGGCATAACTCTTAGATCTTTGGTGATGGCAGTTTTGGTGTCCTTGTGATCTGTCATGTTTAGGATGCATCCATATCTGTTTTGGTGGTCTTGTGATCTTTCTTGTGTAGGATGTATCCATATCTGACAGGATTATGCAGCGCCTAGCAATTAACCATTATGCAGATGATGATCAATCGTTATTTAGGGTAGGAATTTGCTCATTAGGAAGATCTTTGCTTCCCTCTTGAAGGTTGACGTGTTTGGAATTTTTCTAATGTTTGGAGGGAGTGAGTTCCAGATTCTGGGGGCAGCTCCGGAGAATGCTCTGTCATACGTTTTCTTCTTCTGAAAGATGGGAGGTTTCAGCAAAAGGTTTCTGGCATTGCGGGATGGTCTGCCTCCACCGGATAACTCAATTTTCTGAGCTAAGTACATTGGCGTTTTGTAGTGGAGCGCTTTGTGGGTAATACATGCCAGTTTAAGTTGAATTCTGGCTTCATATGGTAGCCAGTTTAATGCCTTCAAGTGTGGGGAAATGTGGTCATATTTTCTTGAACCACCTGTAATGAGTCTTGCGGCTGCATTGAGACAGGCTTTTAGTGGTGCTGTGGAGATTTTAGGTAGACCTGTTAATGTTGTACAGCCATATTCAATCCTTGATATGACTAATGACTGAACTGCCAATTTGAGGTCTGACGTAGTAATGAGTGGTTTCACTTTTCTAAGGTAGTTCAGGTGAAAACGGGCACTTTTCGCCATTGATTTGATGTGGGTTTTCATGTCTAGGTTCTTATCAAGCGTGATTCCTAGTGATTTGGTCGAGTCAACTAGGATAGGGGTGCAGTTTAGCGCCGTGATCAGTTTGGTCCATTCCTTCACATCTGCGGAGCTTTTTGGAGGGGATATTAATAGGAATTCCGTTTTTTGCGCATTTAATTTCAGGTGATTGCTAGTTAACCAATGTAATGACTTTTTAAGGCCTCATTCATTGTCTTGATCTCCTCCAGTGACGAAATCTTGATGGAGATCTGAGTGTCATCTGCGTACATGTGATAGGAGATGTTTGCGTGCCGGAGAATTTCTGTAAGGGGTTCGACATATAGGTTGAATAGTGATGGGGATAATGTTGATCCTTGTGGAACTCCAATCGAATTTGGGCATGGCGGGGATAGCGCCTGGTTGACCAAGAATCTTTGTGTTCTGTTTTGTAGGAAGGATTTAAACCATTTCAGTACATTTCCAGATAATCCCATCCTGTCTTCAAGCCGGGCTAGTAATTTTTCATGATTTACTGTGTCAAATGCAGAAGACAGGTCAAGAAGAACTAGTAGGCATGTTTCATTGTGATCCAGAGCCTGTAGTGCATCATCCACTATATGTAAGATTGCTGTTTCCGTACTGTGGCCTGGTCTGAATCCAGATTGGCAGTCGTCCAACAGACTGAAATTAGTGATGTGGTGGCTCAGTTGTTTTTGCACGCATTTTTCAAGTAGTTTGGCTAGTAATGGAATATTGGTCACTGGGCGAAAGTTGTTTGGGTCTGCCGGGTCCCCTGTAGGTTTTTTAATGATGGGGAAGACTTGACCTGTTTTTAGGCGTTCTGGTAAGGTGCCTTGAGACAGTGAGGCATTTATTATTTTTGTCCATATGGGGACGACGATGTGGTTGATTCTTTTCAGGCATTTAGAGGGGAGAGGGTCATTGTAGTGGTTATTAGGTTTGATATCTAAGAGAGTTTTGGCAATGGTGTTCTGGTCATATAACTTAAAGGTCGACCATTGTGCTTTATTTTTCGTCAGATCTTGAGCGGTGTGCATGGTAACATCATTCTGTGATGATAATGGGCTAGAGAGGTTGTCAGCTGCCATCCTGAGTTCCCTTTCTAGAGAATTGGCTTTGGCTGTGAAGAAGGTTGAGAATTCCTCACAGCTCAGTTGGGTTTTTGTTGATTCCTGAGCAGATTTGGCCAATTTATTGGATTGTTGTTTTAACATCTCGAAGAGTTTCCGTGGTCTGTTTTTAGCATTATCCAGTTCAGATCTAAAAAATTCTTTTTTGGATCTAAGAATGCTTTTGTTGTAGTCGTTTATAGTTTTCCTGAGAGTTTTTAGCTGGGGGATGATGGGTGTTGTCTCCATTTTCTTTCTGCTAGTCTCAGCCTCCGCCTTTCTTCATTTAATGACCCATTAAACCAGGGATTTTTATCCTTCTCTGTAATTCTTTTCAGTCTTAGCGGCATGGTGGAGTTGATTATATTAGTCATTGATGCGTTGTAGTGATCTGTGAGTTCGCTAACGTTCATCAAGTTGTTGGGTGGATTTAGATCCTTCTCACATCGTGCTACTAATTGCTCAATATTAGGGTCTTTGGTGTCCCGACTCCACTGTTTAAGTTTGACAGGTTGCGTGGTCTTATTCTTTTTTATGGTAGATATATAGAAGGTTATGGCATGGTGATCCGACCAATCGCATGGAACAATTGAGTGAATTGTAGTAGTCTTAACTCTAGAGATCACCCAGTCCAAAGTTGACCCTTTCGAGTGTGTTGGCAGTGTGCAGGCTTGAGTAAGGTTTAGGTCTGCTAAGAAGTCTTTGAGTACGTTGACCTGTTTGTCATTATTATCGTCCCAGTGTAAATTAAAGTCGCCTAGGAATATATCATTAGTGTGAATGTTAGAGTTAGCAGTGATGATCTCCATTAACTGGTCTATGAAGGGGACATTATTGCCTGGTGGATGGTAGAGTGCATGCAAGTTGCATCTTTGATTATCATCTACAGTTCTTATAGCGAGGCCGAGGTATTCACAGGATTCAAGAGGGTCGGATTGTAGATGGCTTACCGAGAGATCAGAGCGATGTATGCAAGCTATACCACCTCCTGTCTTCTTTAGTCTGTCTAGCCTCACAATTTTATAATGTGGAGGCACCAGTAGATCCATGCAAGGGGAAGAAGACTCAGTGAGCCATGTTTCTGTTAATATTGTCACTTCGACTGCCGGACTAATGATGAAGGCATGTTTTACTGCAGAGCGACAGTTGAGCAGTAGGCATAGAAGTGGTTTCCCTGAGTTACCAGAGTTCATCTCTTGAATACTGGCGGTTAACTGGACTTGTTTTAGGTTATTAATATTGAGTTTTCTGTTATTAGGCAAGGAAGTTTTATTTGTATCGATCGGGACTGATCTAATTTCCTCACCTCTACTGATGGATGTAGACTCGTATGAGAGGATTAGGGCATGGGTTTCATCATCCGATAGATATTTAAGATTTTTCTCTGGCCGATTATGTCTATTTGATACTGGCATGGCTATCCATTTACTCTTTCCTTGAAGTTCATGCAGTGATTCTTGAAAGAGCTCGACTTTGGAGTGAGTACTTACTGTGACTTCTAATATTTTCTTCATAACTTGTATTGCATTTAGAATGTCCTGCGACATATTGTCTGCTTGTTTTTTTAAGAGTTTCAATTTCCCTTTGTGTAGGAGGAGATATACTAGAAGTTAGCCCCTGCCTATTTCGTATTTTGCTTGTGTCCCTGAGATTCAGATCAATGTTCCTCTTTTTCTCATTAGGTAGAGTGTTTGAGCCTCTCCTGTGTATGATATGTGATGATCTCCATTTGTCCTGTGATATTGTTTTCGAGCTAGGAGGATACGAGTTTCGTATGGCAGCAGATGCTATTGGTACTGTCGTAGTGAGGGGTTTGGAAGGAGGGTTAGCCTTCCTGCCCTTTATTGCTGGATGGGGGTTCCCACTAAGTGGCCTATGTGTGGGAGTAATCCTATCCTGTGGGAGAGGTACGGACTTTTCCCGATGTAATGGTGTGGGGACGATATTGGCGTATTGTAGTGATTCTTCTCCTAGATCTGTAAAGTTAATGTCAAGGGTGTCTCTTGATATAGTTGTAGGTTGTGGCTGTTGGGGGTCTTCTGATATTATGTCTATGGTGGTTGCGTTGGTGGTAGATTGGGCGACTGCTTGTGTGAACAGGTGTTGTTGGGAGCTTGTGTTATCTACGCAATCTTTTAAGGTTGCAAAAAAGTTGTCAAACTTTTTCAACTCGTTGGCTGCTTGTATAAGCACAATACCGTTCTTGTAGATACTTATGCATAGTTCAGCCCTTAATCTTAGGGAAGGGACGATCACTATTTTAGTACCATGTGGGATATTACTTATATTTTTTATGTTGAGCATCTGTCATGGCAGTGCGCCATTTAGCAGTTTTTCTGGTGAAAAATATCAGGTCATTTACAATAATGCCTTTTTTTTTTATATTGAAGGAAGGGTCAGAGATCAGCGTATCTGGGTTTTTTCTAATTAAATTGTTTGAATTTTTTGGCTGCGTTCTTAGATAGGTTAGGTGGGTATATTGTGATGTAGGAGTTACTGCCTGCTGATTTTAAATTGATTCCGGCCATAATTAGCGATGGCGATATACAACACTCCGGGATGGTCCTGTAGTGGTGACACCCACTTTGATGTATCCTTTAGTCCATTGTCTTTCTCAAAACATCGAGTCTTATTGTATTGATACATTATGTACGATTCAGAACCAATGAAGGCACGCCCAGACTGGAAATTTCCAGATAGAGGCAGCTACACAAAGAAGGTACAGAAGGATAAGTTTCGATCCTGAGACCGGGCACACACTATCTCTATGCCAAGGTCGTTCTGCCTGTGCCCACCGCTGGACTAGTTGGAGCAGGCCTCTATCTAGTGGGAAAGGTATGCACTAATAAGAACAGTGTATCCATTAGTACAGCAAGGCCCAACCTTGGAGAAACAAACTACCACAGCTGCTTCTCGCAGAGAGAGATTAGTTTTGATCATGGCTCAAAATGGCGGCCAAACATAAAATGGTGCCTCGAATGATAACTTGCGCAGACCAAAATACAAGCAACACAGCTAACACATTTTTATTCTAACAGGAGGTATGATTCCAACATGTTTGATCCCAAACTTGATAGGATTCGCTGCAGCCGATTTCGAGATGGTCATTGCGTAATTACGTGGTGCCCCTCTATATGGTATATGGCTGCTTCACTGACAACTCGGGAGAATGGACTCCGTAAGCTGCAGGGGTGTCCTGCTCATGCAGGGGCACCCTCTCACTTAGAACCTCCGTCTCGTCCTCCTGCTTCCACACCCTCCGCCTCCTACGTAAGACCTTCAAATGGATCCCCCTCGAACACAGAAAGACCGCCACTCACGCCCTGGTCACCAGCAGACTCGACTACGGCAACACACTCTACGCCGGAATAAACAAAAACCTCACCCGCAAGCTACAGAACATCCAGAACGCCGCCGCAAGACTGGTCCTCAACCTGCCAAGACACTGCCACATCTCCCAGCACCTGCGCACACTCCACTGGCTCCCCATCGAAGCTAGAGTCACCTTCAAGATGCTCACCCACGCTCACAAGGCCCTCCACAACACCGGACCAGCATACCTGAACAGCCGACTCAAATTCCACGCACCCCAAAGGACCCTACGATCAGCCCAGCTCTCCTACGCCGTGGTCCCCCGCACCAGAAAGACCAGATCGGGAGGCCGCTCCTTCTCCTTCCTCGCGGCGAGAGCCTGGAACGACCTTCCGCTCCACCTCAGACAGACATCGCTCCCCATCTTCTCAAGAAACCTCAAAACCTGGCTCTTCGACAGACCCCCTCCTTGATGGACTGGAACCTGCGAACCACCCCCCCGCGCCTTGAGACCCCTACGGGTGAGTAGTCGCGCTTAACAAACACCTGATTGATTGATTGATTGAGAACCAAGCACCCTGCCTTCAGGATTGTAAAGGTCTGCTATAGGTTTTAAGTGCAGTGAGCCTTGGATATAGTAAACCTATATCTTTCGTAAGTGGTGAAAGCACCAACTTACACAGGCTGCAATGGCAGGCGTGTAGTTCCATTTTGAAAGGTCCCTCATGGGTGGCATAATACATGCTTCAGCCCATGGGGGACCTCTGAGGTACCTATGCCCTGGGTACATGGGTACCATATACTAGGGACTGGCAAGGGTACCCCAGTATCCAATCTGGGTTGTATCTAAGTACATGTCTTCACAGTTTAGTGAGAAAGCAGATAGACTGGGGTCCTGATTAGCAGGATCCCAGTCAGACTAGTCAAAAACAGCATTACATCAAGCAAAAAGTGGGGGTAACCATAACAAGCAGATTCTACTTTCCTACCCCCAGCTTTCCAAACCCCGTACAACGCACAGTTCAAAATCATAATGCAGTTTTTAAAATGAATACATTTTCAATAAAGCAATAAACATTATTTTTGGATCTTGCTGACAAGGCACCTGCATTCTACGTGCAAACGTTTGATAATGCCTGGAGGAGAACGTTTGAGTCTAGCTGTGTTCGTGTTTTGAGGGTAATCTCAAATGGAAACATCTGCTTCCAATGTGCCTCGCTCACTAATGACTACTGCTGATGTGGACGAATAGTTTTCTTTGTCAGTGGATGTGAGCTCTAGCATGTAAAAGTCACGGAAATGGGCTGTTTTATCCTCCACTTTGCTGTATTTATTATCTGTTCTGCAAAACGTCGCCAACGGGCCAGGAGGGTATTATGGCATTTGCTACACAGTTTGCTCCGTTGCAACAGCAGTTAAGAGAGAACACCCCACACACACACACACACGCAAGGGGCATAAAACCTCAAACAACAATTTTTGTTCTGAAATCCTCTTTCTTTTGCTTCCAGGCATTGCTTTAGAATAAACGGGTTGCGCTTTTTATTCTGCATCTAAGCCTCCACTCAAGTCTTGATTTCAGCGTCCAGACTTTGTTCTTATGTTTTATTACCTCAGTTTGCTGAACAACAGAGGATACTCTTTTCACGTCGAACATGGAAGCTTTTAAAATGTGATGCCTTCAATCTGTTTGAACTCATAATGCGCTTAGACATTCTCTTTCCGGCTTTTGACCTTATAGAAATTCTGATTTGAGTTCACTCATTTGAACGAAGAAGTATTTTTGGGTGGCGGCACATTTATACTGTTAGATAGGTCACCACAACTAGGTTTTGTCCAGTCGCGGACCTTGTCTTTTTTTATTTTCGTGTATTTTATAGATTTGATCAGATGGTTCTTTATAGGTTTGAGGTCACGAAAAGCGTATGTTTTAAGGCATTGTTTGCATTTACTGTGGCGAAGCTAGCCTCCTTGGGCTGTTGAATGTTCCTTTTATCAGTCCTGTTTGTACGGCTTCAACTGTAGTGCTTTGGCAAGATTATTCTTCCTTGTCATGCTAATCCGGCTTTGAATTCTAGTCTTCTCAGTGTTCTGTTTGGGGATCAACCACCCCATTATGAAAGACAATGTAGGGCTGTTCACGAGAGGGACCCCGTAAATGGGCATTGGCTGGTCCCAGCCGTGACGTCATGGCCAAGAAGCAATAGAGATGGCCAGGACCCGATCTCATGGTCCTTAGCCAGTGTTTTAGCATATCAAGCCTGTGCCTCTTTACAAGGTAAAGGGGAACACTATAAACATAACATGAAGATACTACACACTGTCATTTCAAAAAACGCCTAACTGCCTTGCGCCCCTACCCACGGCCGCCGACTCAACAAACTGGCGACGAGTGGGTATTTGCTCGTCCACCTTTGTGCTCCTGGGTACCATGACTGCCGCTGTCCAGCCGGTGACCAGCTGCTCTTCTGTTCTCGTTGCAACCTGTTCTGGCCGTAGAGCTTGCTCTGCTGCCCGTGCTGAGGCCTGCTTCTGCCGTGCAGTCTGTTCCGGTGTGCAGCCTGCTCCTGCCATCACCGCGCGTTGCACTCCGCTGTGGACTCGCTCATTCAAGTCTCAGTGAGGGGAGGACCAGTGTGTTCTGCCTCGCTCCCCAGGCCTCCTGCCTGCAGCGGTGCCCACGAGGCTGTGATCCCCCCTGGCTCTTCATGCACTAGGGGCCAAGTTGCAGCTTTTCAAGCCCTGCTGTTCATGGGAGAAATGCCTGTCAGGGGTGCCTGAACATCAGCCACAGCTTTGTTTTGCCCCGGGATGTGAGGGCCTCACTTTAGGGGTTAATGCATACCAGCCACAGCATTGGTTCTTCTCCTGGCTTTGGTGTTATTCCTCAGGTGTGGAACGCGTTCTGACCTGCCTGTCTGCACATCCTCTGGCTGCCTGGTGAGTCATTTGATGTGTACCTGGCACCTCCTGCCTGCATCTCTAGCTCCCTTATCACGTTCTCACCTCAGGCACTACTGCCAAGCACAGAAACTAGGCCCAACCCCTGCGCAGATCATTGTCTATCAGTCTATCCAGGCTCCAGTGCTCCTAGGACATGTGCATCCTGCCATAGGCCACCACAGCAAGCTTGGTGCCATCCTGTGACTGCTTCCCCCCCCAACTGCTCCATCAGATGTCGAGGTCACCTTCACCCAAGGTCAGTGGTTTTACCCCTGCACTGTCTGCACCAGTCCACTACTGCATCATCATGGCCTCCGTACCTGCTCTGGAACCTGAGTACACAACAAGGACCTGCCTTTGATGCAAAAACAGATTCCCAAAATACAATCTGGCCTCAGCTTTTGCATACTCTACAATCCACAGCCTCTGGTTTAAATTACCACTTCGATAAATTAGATGTTCAAGTTGATCTCCTAAATGCACTTGCAGTGTATACAGTAGGAATTGACAATAAACTACAAAGCCTAAACAAATTGACCATAAGAGCGCAATAAACACTAACCTGGTTCAATCAGTATGTTGCTGCTCCCCAATAATAAACAGCTTGTCCTCATTTCCAACTTTCCTCACTACAGTTTTGACTGAAATCAAGAAACTCCCTATGGGGCCGGCACAGGACCCACAACAAAAAGATATGGTCACTCAGCAAGCTTTTAAACGACACAATGGCGCAAATTCACCTACTAATATTGGAAATGATGCTCTTCGTCCTAGCGCCATCACAGTAGCGTTGGACTTAACCGTATCAACATCTGACAACCGCCCTACAACCGCCATGAGTGGAAAGTCCCAGCTTCCCCAGATGTGTAACTTGGACCAGTCAGGGTCACGGATAACATCCTTGACCTTGACGAAGACACAGATCGGTAGTGGATAGGTAGCACCGGGCAACATAGCTACTGATGATCTATCCACTTTACGACCACTTAGCAAGAGAGAAAAGAAAAGACTCCGAAAACAGCACAATAAGACAAACAATCTTGCGCAACATGCAACTTGTTTCCAATCTTTGCAAGGGGCAGAATAGAACCTCATCCAACCGGTGGTGAAAGTAGTCTCCTTCAGCCACAGCTAACTCAGACGTCCACCCTGGAGGTAGCTGTCGATCTCATGGCCTCTATGTCCCAGGAACCCAGCCTTAAGGGTGACCCAAATCAACCTCCAGTTTATACCGATGCAGGCCCGATGAGAAAACAACACAGCCCAATCTCAATGGAGCCAATCATTGTTAATCCGACTTCACCACCCTGTTCCACTCCACTACTGGAACGGGAAACATAATAAGCAAGGCTGTCAAAGAGAACCCGAGTGTAGCAACCCTGTCGCTCACCTGAAACGTAGCTATGGAGCAACTTACTATATATAAAGCAACCAGTGATGATCCAGCACCTTATTATAAAGATATCATTAGAGTCCTGATCTCTAAGGATCCGGGCACTCCGATCTTGCATAAGGAAACACTGCTCAAAATTGGACAATCTCATTATGATCCCCCCCAAGGAGCACCGGCAGGGAACAACAATTGATCCAATTAGGAGGGAGCAGACCCAGCGTAGGACCAGGGGTTCTAATCAAGGACTCTGTCATGACATGGCTCCGCTAAATCAAAATGCTAGATTATTGTTTATCTCGGAGTACCCTTCACAAGGTCCTCACAGACTTCTAAATAGGGGGAACATCCTCAGGATGTTCAAGACTATCCCTGAGCGGCTTGGAGTCTAGTGACATTGTAGCAATTGAATTTCTTCCCCCTACAGGTCACCAAATCACAGAACCTACATTAAGTTTCATTAATTTCGACACAAATTACACAGGAAATCTTATCCAAAACAGATTAATTCAATACGTGGGGGTATCAAAATAATTCCCTTGAAAGACCCAGGCTATCCCACAGTATTAGAACAAAAATCGAATACTACAGTTACTGCCAGGAAGAAGTCATTCTCAATACTAAAAAACCCTCAGGGTTACGCTTTCACAAATGACAGGTGAACACAGGGTGCGGGACCCAGACCGCAAGGGGGATTATAGGGCCTGGCTGTCAGCAGCATTAACCAACAGAAGCCTTGATTGAACCAGTCTTCAAACAGTCGACCATGTTAACACGCCATCACTATCCATGTGTTCCTGGGATATCAATGGTCTCGTGTAGAAACTCCAGTCTTTAGATGTGATTACATTTTTAAAGAAGTACAAAGTCTTAATTCTCCAGGAAACATGGGTGGAGAAACCCTGCCAATAGAAGGCTTTCTAGAATATAGGACATCTGCCACCAGGGCCCATAAGTTCAGAAGATCAAAAGATGGGCTATCGATTCATGTCTCAGTCAAGCTAAAAGTCACTTTCGATCAGTTAGCATTCAAGGAGACCTGGCTTTCTGGTATCAGTAGTTTAAGATCACAGCAATTATTACTACTAATAAATGTGTACATAAGCCCAAACTCAGGAAAGAAAAGAGCCAAATTTAACCACCCAACTCAAATCCTGTGTGACTTAATCAATGATCACCCCGACGCAGCTTGCTTGATTACAGGGGACTTCAATACAAATCTTTTTTAAGATCTTCCAGAAGATTACAAGGAATCTAATCTAGGGAGAAACCAAAATATCACTGAGCAGGTTAAATCCAGCGTCTGTAAGTAGTACAACTTGGCGAATACATGGTTCTGCAACTTAGTAGCATGGGCTACACAATATTGAACAGTCTTTTCCCGCAGGACAAGCCGCTAAACTGGACAAGATCCAACGGGCAAACCCACTCCTACCTAGACTGTTCCATCTGTAATGGGGAAATGTTCCCACTGGTTGAAAATTATTACATTGCCCCGTGGACGGAGAGTGACCATCGCCCACAGATTATCATCTTGTCATTTAACTGCCACACTACGCCGCAGCAAGGCCGATGTCACGATTTGCTCCCTGCATTCCCGTGTCCACCACCAGGGGGCTGAACTGTGGGACTCTCCAGTGTTCTAATAAGCTTCCAGACCCTCCCCTTCATGTATATACTGACTTCCAGCCATTTGGACACTATTTGGGAATTGACATCCATTCCCAATCCATGCCGGGTTTTGTGAAAGCCAGCCTGCTCATACTTGAAGCCAGCCTGCTCATGTTTGGAACTCCACTACCTAGAATTCCCTGCTCACTGCTTTGTCTCCACCCCTGCAGGCCAAGGATGGGTGGAGGAATTCAGCTCACCTGTGGCTGGCTGCTGCTAGCCTGCTCACACCTGCTGCATATGATTACTGTAAGCTCTTTTAAACCCCAGCTCCCTTCAGCCCAGTGTTGGTCATTGTAGCTGTTATCCGGTGAGACCAGTCCTTGTTCCTGAGCTTTTGCTATTCCTTGTTTCCTGAGCTGTAGCTATTTCCTGTTTCCTGAACCAGCACTGCCTGCAGTGCTACTTAGTATCCTGAGCTATAGTTAGTCTTTGTTCCTGTTCCTGGGCTTCAGCTATTTCTTGTGCCTGATTTGCACTGCTTGCAGTGCTCTCTTGACTCCTAGTTTCCTGAGCTGTAGCTATTTCCTGTTTCCTGAACCAGCACTGCCTGCAGTGCTACCTAGTATCCTGAGCTATAGTTAGTCTTTGTTCCTGTTCCTGGGCTTCAGCTATTTCTTGTGCCTGACTTGCACTGCTTGCAGTGCTCTCTTGACTCCTTGTTTCCTGAGCTGTAGCTATTTCCTGTTTCCTGAACCTGCAGTGCTACCTTGACTCCTGAAGCCTTAGTATTACCTGTTCCTGAACTAGCACTGCCTACAGTGCTACCTTGATTCCTGAGCCTTGGCATTCCTTGTTCCTGACCTGCAGCAGTTTCCCTTCTCCTGAACTAGCACTATCTGCAGGGCTACTTTGACTCCTGAGCCTTAGCATTCCTTGTTCCTGCCCCAGCACTGCCGTCTATGCTACTTTGTTTTCTTGATTCCTGAACCTTCACTATTCTATTATACCCTTGTAGCCTCCCCTTCTGTCTATCCTTTTCCAGTCCCTGCCTTTCTTCCCATTTCCGTGGTTCCAGTTCTAATTTGCTGTCTTTCTATTTCTGCTGTCTTGCTTCTGTTACCTTGTATGTTTGTTACCTGCTTTCTGCCAAGTGTGCCCTATGATTTCCTTCCTTTCCTGTTAAGCACTCCTCCTTGCTAGCTCCTTGTCTATTGTGCTTGTGTTTAGTTCTACCCCTTTGCTGTTATTGCCTTGCGTGTTCCTGTTTGATCGCCAGGATCCGTGGGCACAGCTGACTACCTAGGTGGTGTTTCTTGTTCACTGTGAGTATTGTCTTTGAGTTACTGTTATAACATCACCATAGGTATAAGCTCCACAGACCCTGCCTTTGCATACATATCCTATATGTGGGTATTTTCAGTCAGTATCTGTAACAGCAATTGTGGGTGAGGAACTTACTGAGCTTCAGTCTTACCGTGTGGAGCTCCCGAGTGCTTTACCCCACATCCCCTTTATTGTTAATGTTGTTTTATATTTAAGTGTATTGCACATCCGTCCTGGGTTTAGTGATTCTGAATGCTGAGCCTCCTCATGAGTGCCTGTCCTTTCTAAGTCTCACCCTTCTTGTTCACTTGTACAGGCTTTCCCTTTGGATCCCTTTGTCTCCTCTTTTTGTGTACGTTTCCTACCCAGTTCCCAGTCCTTGCCCAAGTCCCTGACTGTGTTCCCCACATAGTCCCGGACAGTCCCTGACAGCCGACATTAATAAAGACCATAATGAAAACCATGTAGTGCGCTTTTAGGTAAAAACAGTACTAAGGATGTTTACCCAATCAAAGAGATGGCAAACTTCACTGAGCAATTGCTTATAAAATTCCCTCAATCCATCCATCAAAAGGATATCTGTAATGACATTATTACAGCTACGATCAAGGATCTCAAGAAAAGACGTAACACAGCCCTGAGACAAGTTCGGAAGTCTCCAAGGGTCAGGTCGATTCTTACGATATTCAAGCAAGCTCAGAGAGCCTGCAGGCAGTATTTCAGAGAAAAGTAAACACTCAGAATACTTCTGGTTAACACTACTTCAAGCCAGCAATAATCCTAACCCAAGCAGTTTTTGGTCCTTAGTGAATAAACCAACGAATTGCCAAAGAGGCCGGGGCTGTGCTAATATTTCAGAATCTGAATGGGTATCTTTTCTAACCATCCATTTTGAATCAACAGATGATAGTTGGCCTCGTAATCAACAGAACAAATACGATACCTCCAATTGGGATTGGATCCCTGTCAAGAGCCGGCTCCCCCCATTATGACTGTCCCGGAGGAGGAGGACAAAGCCATGGACAGTCATACAAGAACGATATCAGTCATATACAATGAAGTTTCTGTCCAACGTTTGGACCCACTGCGTTATGAGAACACTGACCAGGCCGCCTTTACATCTTGATTAGTGCGTGCCAAAACAAATGGTAGATTGGATGGTGGGCCCGGGCCCAACGGGTTGTTACAGGCATTATACAAAAAGGACATCCCGTTCTGAGCAGACCAGTTCACAACACTATTCGACTACTGTCAGACGACCTCACAGATACAACAGTCATGGCGAGTTAGATTAGATCCAAAAACCTACCAGCTGATAGCCCTCCTTGATAATGATGCCAAATATTACGCGAGTCTGCTGCTGGAAGATCTAACGTCATGAGTGGAACAAAACCGATTAATCCCTTTTATTCAAACGGGGTTTGTGGCTAAATCGGGGACTTTATCCAACCTTATGGAATATCAGTCCTGATCGACAAAATAATAACCTCAAAATCTTCAATATACTGCTGCTTTGTCAAATTCAAGGCGGCGTTTGATCAAGTGCCAAGAGACCTATTGTGGGCTAAGCTACAGAGATTGGGGATACCTCTGCCCCTTCTGGAGGCCGTAATACAGCTCCTTTCTGACACATGGATCCATATTAAATTGGGCGACGGAGCCCATATTTCCAGGAAAATAATGACATCATGAGGAGTGAATCAGGGATGCCTATTGGCCCTCATGCTTTGTAATGTATTCATTGCAGATCTTTTGCAGTCCTTCGATGCCATCAATAGTCATTCTCCAAAGATAGGTGGCCCTCAGATCAGCAATCTGCTGTACGCCGACAATCTTGCCCTATTCAGCTACTCAAGGGTAGGCCTTCAATGACTCCTTGACCTATTGTGTATATATAGAACTGCCAACCAACTAGAGGTGAATCTGTCTAAAACCAGGGTTGTAATATACGGGCGTAAAAAGCATCAAGGAGGAGGATGGTTCTACAGTGGTAAAAGTATTACAACGGAACAGTCCTACAAATACCTAGGGGGTCTATATTGATACTAGATGCTACTTTGTGAAACAACCACGAGGTTGAGCAGAAGCCCTGATGCTACAGGTAACGCTATCAAAACTGGCGAAGCGGCTACTGGGACAAAGCTTGTCTCTGTTACTAGCAGTCATGAGGGTAAAAATTCTTCCCTCTCTAACCTACGGCCGGGAAATCACGCTAGCAAAATACCATAGCTTGTTGAACGATCTCATTGTTGAGATCTATAAGCTAATATTTTGACTACCCAAATACTCATACCCTGCCAAGGTCAGACTTGAATTTGGCCTTTCAGACAAACGGGCGGCAGAGACTGGGGCCTATCTCAACCTGTGCAATAAGTTCTGATGGGCCAGGATTAGCAGCCTAGAGGCATTACTATGGTCCGCAATTAGCAATAGCCAACCAGGTCAAGCTCACCATCAGTATCTGGAAGACTTTCTGCAGCTCCTGGAAGCAAAGGACCTCTGGGACAGCAATCCAACTCAACAACATTTCAAATTGAGGATAAGAAAGTGCATTCAGCTCTGGTCGTTTGACTCGGACAGGGCACAACTCGCCAAACGCTGATACACCTGGTCAATCATCACTGGGTATCAGCCAGCCACCACAGCACCATATTTTCCCTGCATGTACATCGTCTACTGGAAGATAAGATTTATGGCCCCTAGACAAGGGGAGTGGCCTTTCCTTAAACACCTAGTCAATTGGCGTTTTCAAGCGAGAACATAACCTGAAGGGGCTGTGGAACCAGCGAGGAAACACTAGCACAAGTAATATGTCTTTGTACAGCACTGCTGAATGAATGCAGGGCCAGCCTATGAAGAGAATGGAACAAATTGAGTGTTCGTACCTGACGGCAGGCCATTATTGCCTATTTAAATCCCGATAACGCAGTTTTGAATATCCTGTTGACTCAGTTTGTCACCCTGCAGCTAACCTGTTCAGTCAGCTGGGGGATTAATAATGTAGTGCTCCGTAACTCTGGCCAAGGGCATACTTAGCTCTGCGTATTTATAGCCAATAATCTGTAAAAAAAAATAAAAAAAAAATAGTAGTTGTTTACAGCACCTGCATTTTAGAAACCCAATACTGCTACAACCTAGGACTAACCTGCTGCTTTCACTTATAACTGATCAAAGTGCTAAACTAGTCTGTCACTTTATTGTACTTGCACTTTACCTAGCCTTGGTCCTTTTAAGGGCAATATTAGTTTTCTTTTTATAGCTGTCCTTTGTATTTTCACTGAAATCGGTGCTGCTGTAACCAAAGAATAACTCACGCTTATATCTAATAACTAGCTAATGCCATAACATGTTGCATGTTATCTGAAAGAGACAGTTAGTTATAGATTCCTTACCTTAGAATTACCCCCAGGCGTCAGACTGGATCCGGAGAATTTTTTCTCTTAGCAGTACCCCTGCGCGTCGGAAGGTGGTGTTGGTCGACTCCGCGTCTGTCGTTGGCGTCGTGGTCGCCGAGATGATGTTGCGGTGTCTACTTAGATGCCGCCCCTGCACACTGACGTCAGTTTTTTCTTTTTCTGTGCCAGCCTAGCGCAGATCTAGAGAGAGCTTACCCCTTTAGTCACTTTTTGACTAAGTTTTTTTTTAGACTTTTGTCGACTTCTTTTTTCGAGTCATCGACAACTGGTGAGCAAGGGATGTCCCGTCGTCGGACCGGCTACAAGCCTTGCGAGGTCTGTCACAAACTGATGTCTGTGACAGACCCTCACCTCCTTTGTCTCTGGTGTCTGGAGGGCGACCACGACCCAAAGTCGTGCTCCGACTGCCGGGCTATGAATCCGTAGTCCTTGCATGAGCGGTCCTGAAAGCCCTAGGAGGCCCGGCAGTCGGCTCCGCGTTGCTCCCGGTCTCACTCGAGGGGAAGGTCTCAAGACCATTCGTGGAGCCACCACACCTCATCCAAGTCTTCGCACTCCTCGGGTAAGTCGAAGCACAAGAAGAAGGCGAAGAAGCACCGTCGCTCTTCGCCTTCTCCACGTTGGTCGGCTGATGCGATGCGGGATCCGGAGCGTCGACGCTCTAAGGCTCTGTTTCCGGTGCCTGCTTCAAGGACGACTCAGCGCCTCCCCCCAGTCCGCCCCCCCCCACTGTTTTCGGGAGCCGGGACGTCCACTGCCCAGCTTCATAGGTTCTACGAAGACCTCCACCGTGTCTTTGGGCAGCGAGACTCTGCTGGCGCGCCTTCGGGCCCTGCGGAGCCGGTCGGGGTCCCTGGGCCTTCGATACCGGCAGATCCAGGCCTGGATCTGGACGACACCGGTCGACCTTACTCGACCTTCCCCGGTGCCGACGGCACAGGCGCCGACCGTGCCCTCGGCTGACGCCTTCCCCATTCTCATCCCCGAGATGGAGCCGGACTGACGCCGGCGGAAGTCGAATCCGACGCTGGAGGGTACTTTTGTTCCCTTGTTCATCCCAGGTGATCCCCATCGCCCTGAAGGTGGTGATGAGGACTGTGAGGGGTCGCTGGACCCTTTGGCAGACCAGCTGGAAGAACCAGACTGGAGAGAGGACTTGGGTGACGCCAGTGGTCTGGACACTTCCCCAGACCTTGGCATGCTTTCTCCCCCTACCGTGGATGCTGTGGTGTTGCATAGGGCAGCCGAGGCCTTTGGCCTGGAGCTCCCTACAGTGACAGTCAGGACTAATCTCCTGACAGAGGTTCTTCAACCTATGGCAACTTCCTCAGAGCCCCTCTCGCCCTTCAATGAAGCCCTCACGGATGTCCTTCTGGGCACTTGGTCCAAGCCCAGCACAGGGGCTCCTGTGGAACGGACGATTGCCCGCCTCCACCTCCCGGCTCCGGGCGATCCCATTTTCCTCACCCAACACCTTCCCCCGAGAGCTTGGTGGTCCAAGCTTCTTCTTCCAAGGGAGCATTCCCTTCTGCTCCCCCAGACAGGGAATCCAAGAAGCTGGCTTATCTTGGGAAGCGCATGTTCTCTTCCTCCAGCTTGGCACTGCGGTCTGTGAATACTGCGTGCCTCTTGCACTGTTACTCCCATACAGTCTGGGATACGGTGGCGCAAGTGCTGCCTCAGTGCCCAGAGGAGGCCCGGCCGTTCTCTCCCAAGCTGTGGCAGATGGGAGATTCGCAGCAAAATTCACGATTCGCTGTGGACTGGATACCACCGACTCACTGGACAGAACGATTGCCACGTCGGTAGCCCTTCGGTGCTACGCCTGGTTGAGGACATCTGGCTTTTCGGGGGATGTTCAAGCAACTCTGCTGGACATGCCTTTCGATGGCCTTCACCTTTTTGGTGACAAGGCAGACTCTGCGCTTGAGTGCTTTAAGGATTCTGAGCTACAGCCAGATCCTTGGGCCTCGCAGCATTTTCTCTTCCACCACAGTCTGCCTTTCACGGCTACGGAAGGGGCACCCCACCACGTCCGGCCCAGTCTAGCCTCCGGTCCACGCAAGCTACCCAGCCTCTGCGCGGACGTAGGACCCACAAACGCAGGACTGGGAGCCAGCGGGTGGGCCAGTCGCCCCCCCCCGGCAGCAGCCACCAAACCCTCCTAGTCTGACCTTTCAGGCCCATCAGCAGCCGGTGGGTGTCAGGATTTGCCATCACCTCCCCCACTTGCAAACCATTACGTCAGACAAGTGGGTTTTGCTATCCTGGCTGATGAAGGCTGATAGCCTGAAACCGGTCCTAGGATGCTTGATTCCGGTCCAGGGAAGACATGGCTTGGCAGTTCGGTCTGGACTGTTCCCATGAGGCACAGGGTCAAGACTGATTTGCATATGGCTATGTCTGAACTGGGGTGGCGTGGTGAAGCAAAATAACGATGGATTAAACCCAGATCTGTGACTGGGGGTGATTGTTTGCCAATGTGCAGCATTCCGTCCATCATCTTGTGTGTTTTGCATTTCGCCCTATGTGGGAAGGGTATGCCCAGACGTGGGTCCCGTGCTCACTACGCCACTGGAGTCAAGCTATCCTGGCTGATGAAGGCTGATAGCCTGAAACCGGTCCTAGGATGCTTGATTCCGGTCCAGGGAAGACATGGCTTGGCAGTTCGGTCTGGACTGTTCCCATGAGGCACAGGGTCAAGACTGATTTGCATATGGCTGTGTCTGAACTGGGGTGGCGTGGTGAAGCAAAATAACGATGGATTAAACCCAGATCTGTGACTGGGGGTGAATGTTTGCCAATGTGCAGCATTCCGTCCATCATCTTGTGCGTTTTGGGTTTTGCAGATAGTCTGAAGGGACTACTCCCCCACCCCTTAGAGACTACCACTCCCTTTCCTTAGAGACTATCCCTCCCTCCATGCCACCTTCTTTCGATCGTATATCGGAGGATCATTTGGCGCTTTTCTGCCTGGAAGTTTCAGCTCTCTTGGCCAAGGGAGCTATCGAAATGGTGTCTGCGCCAGAAGTAGGTCGTGGTTGCTATTCCCGCTACTTTCTGGTGCCCAAGAAGGACAAGGGCCTGCGTCCTATCCTAGACCTCAGGGCCCTCAACTGCTTCCTCCGGAAGGAGAAGTTCAAAATGCTAACCTTGGCTCAGGTCCTGTCTGCCCTCGACCTTGGAGACTGGATGGTGGCGCTGGACTTGCAGGATGCCTATTTTCACATCCCTGTCCTGCCAGCCCACAGATGCTACCTATGGTTCATGGTAGGCCACGAGCATTTTCAGTTCACCGTGCTCCCCTTCGGCCTTACCAGTGCCCCTCGGGTGTTCACGAAAGTGATGGCAGTGGTAGGAGCTCATGTGCGCAGATCAGGGGTTCCAGTCTTCCCCCTATCTCGACGACTGGCTGTTGAAGACGGGCTCGCCCCAGGCTGTCGTCACCCACTTCCAAACTGCGGCGCACCTCCTGCATTCGCTGGGGTTCACTATCAACGTGCTAAAGTCACACCTGACTCCCTCTCAGTCGCTCCTTTTCATCAGAGCTGTTCTGGACACAGTGCAGTTTTGGGCCTATCCTCCCTCCCGAACAACGAGTCGAGAATATTTGGGCTATTATACCGATGTTTCGGCTTCCCTCCTGGATTTCGGTGAGAATGACCCTGAGGCTGCTGGGCCTCATGGCCTCCTGCATCCTGCTGATGGATCATGCCAGATGGCATATGCGGGCTCTGCAGTGGGACCTGAAGTTGCAGTGGGCGCAGCATCAGGGGAATCTCTCCGACTACATCCAGATCTCGGAGGGAACTGCGCAACAACTGCAGTGGTGGTTAATGAACCAGGATTGGGTCAGAGGCAGATCCCTCTCCCTTCCCCAACTAGACCTCACGTTGGTGACTGATGCATCACTTCTGGGATGGGGCGGCCATCTGGGAGAGGCGGAGATCAGAGGACTCTGGTCTCTGGCGGAGTCCGGGCTCCATATCAACCTGTTGGAGCTCCGGGCGATTCGCTTGGCTCTGAAGGCATTCCTTCCCTCCCTCAAGGGTAAGACAGTGCAGGTGTTCACAGACAACACCACCGCCATGTAGTACTGCAAAAAACAGGGCGGGGTGTGGTCGTGGACACTTTGTCAAGAGGCTCTTTGCCTTTGGACATGGCTGGAACATCGGGCATGACCCTGGTGGTTCAACACCTGGCAGGTTCTCTGAACTCCAGAGCGTACGAACTCAGCCGTTGGTGCCTGGTGGATCACGAATAGCGTCTTCACTCAGAGGTGTGGTGTAAGGTCTCTTTCAGCAGTGGGGAGAGCCTTGGTTCGATCTGTTCACCACCGAAGAGAAAGCGCAATGCCAGCAGTTTTGCGCGTTGGAGTTTCCAAGGCGGCACTCGCTGGCGATGCTTTTTGTAGCAAGTGGAACTGTGGCCTCCTGTACGGCTTTCCGCCTGTACCACTTCTGCCTCGAGTGCTGAAGAAGATCAAGCACAACCGGGCCCAAGTCATTCTTGTGGTTCCGGACTGCGCACGAAGAGTCTGGTACCCCGAGCTCCTGAGCATGGTTATCCATCCTCCGATCAGACTGCCCCTTCGGGAGGATCTTCTGTCGCAGCAGCAGGGGACGGTCCACTGCCCGAACCTGTCTAGCCTCCACTTCCTTGCAGGGAGATTGAGTGGCGACAGTTGACAGCTTTTGACCTTCCTCCCGATGTCTGTAATGTCATCTTGGCAGCCAGGCGTCCCTCCACTAAGACGGTATACACCTGTCGATGGAACAAGTTTGTGGCATGGTGCACAGCAAAGGCTGTGGATCCCCTCTCCGCCCCTCTTCCTGAGGTTCTTTTGTTTCTTCTTTCTTTGGCCCAGCAGGGCTCTGCTCTGGGCACTCTTAAAGAATATCTGGCAGCCATTTCTGCTTTTCTTCAGCTACCAGATCAGCCATCTTTGTTCAAGTCCCCTATTGTTAACAGGTTCTTTAAGGGCATTATTCACCTCTTTCCTCCATCTCCTTTCATAATGCCTTAGTGGGACTTGAACCTTGTCTTGACTTATCTTATGTGTGCTCCCTTTGAGCCTCTTCACAACTGTCCTCTCAGGCTTCTTACTCTGAAGACTGCCTTTCTTGTTCCCATCACCTCTGCTTGCAGAGTGAGTGAGCTTCAGGCTCTTTCTTCTAAGCCCCCTCTCTTCTCTTGCATCCGGACAAAGTGGTGCTTCGAACGAGACCCTCGTTCCTTCCAAAAGTGGTTACACCTTTTCACATTGAACAAGCCATTACTTTGCCCACCTTCTTCTCACTTCTGCACCCTTCCAAGGAGGAGGAGGAGAGACTCCACTGTCTGGACCCTAAACGTCCGCTGTCCTTCTACCTTGACCGCACTAAAGATTTCCGGGTGGACGATCAACTTTTCATTGGCTATGTGGGTGCCAAGAAAGGGCGGGCTGTCCAAAAGCTTTCCATCTCAAGATGGGCTGTCCTTTGTATAAAGATTTGCTATGCTGTAGCTAAAAGGGAACCTCCAGTGGGGCTGGGGGCTCATTCCACTAGAACTACGGCAGCAACTACTGCTTTGTCATGTGGAGTCCCACTTATTGACATCTGCCAGGCGGCCACGTGGGCATCTATGCACACGTTCACCAGACATTACTGCCTGGATAGCCAAGTCCGGAGGGACGGCTACTTTGCCCGTTCTGTCCTCCAGGACTTTCTGGTGTGAACTTGGTTCGCAGACCCTCTTCCGGGGATGGTATTGCTGGGGTATCTATTCTAAGGTAAGGAATCTATAACTGGCTCTTTCAGATGAACAAGTTACTTACCTTCGGTAACGATGCATCTGTAAGAGACATAGGTTAGTTATAGATTCCTTACCTCTCCACCCATGCTCCCCGCTCTGCGAACTGACTTCTAGGGATAGGGACTCTGTTAGGAATGGGGGTCTCTAGTTGGCAGAGGTAGGTACCTTTGACCAAGTAGGGACCCTTGCTTCTAGTCAGGGTAAGGGGGCTACACTCCTAAATAACCCCTGCTCACCCCCTTGGTAGCTTGGCACGAGCAGGCAGGCTTATCTCAGAGGCAGTGTGTAAAGCATTTGTGAATACATACAGTAATACAGTGAAAACACTACAAATGGACACCACACCAGTTTAGAAAAATAAGTAATCTTTACTAGACTTAACACAAGACCAAACAACAAAAATCCACAATACTGTAATCAAAAATAAGACTTTAAGATGGTAGTAATAGCTTAGTTCAATGTAGATGGTAAATGCGACACTTTAGTTTCAAAGTACCTGGGATGCGTCACGCAATGCAAACAAAAGGGTCGCAGGGAAGTTGATGCGCCGTTACTTACACTCAGGGGAGTGGATGCGTCGGTTCCTTACTGTGTGGGGAGTTGATGCGTCGTTTCTTACTGCGGCCCGGTGACGATGCGACAAGATGGCGCCTCGATGCGATGTGACGATCCGGTGCGATGCTACAAGATGGCGTCTTTGATGCGATGCGACAACGTAGATGCGATGCGTACACGCCCGACGACCGTGCGGCGAAATTGATGAACTTTGGAGCCGCGACAGGCCCTGCGACACGCTTCTCCGGTGATGCGACGGCAACCTCAGCGGCGGCGGCACGCTTCTCCGGTGATGCGACGCTCTTCGTCGGTGATGTGACGGCAAACAGCTGCGGCGGCGGCACGCTTCTTCGGCGATGCGACGGCAACACGCTTCTTCTTCGTTGCGTCGCGCTTCCAGCGACACACAGACATTAGAGGTACCCAGAACAACAGCAGGCACCTCTCTGCAGGTAGAATTCCCAGCAAGGAAATTCAGGGGGAGCTGGTGGTGAAGTCTTGGTGTCCCTGTGACTTCAGACAGGAGGCAAGCTCAGCTTCAAGCCCTTGGAGATCTTCCTCAAGATGATAAAGTACACAAAGTTCCTTTTTCCCTTTTCTTGGAAATGAGTAACCACTGCAGGCCAACCCCAGACAGCAACCAGCACTGGGGCAGTCTCCTCCTTCAGCTTCCTTGGTTTCTCTCCTTGACAAAGGTCCGTCTTGATTCCCAGAAGTGATCTAAAGTTCTGGGGTCTGGGCCCCAATATTTATACTGCAAAATCCTTTGTCCTCTGAAGGCAGAGGGTGTCTGTGCCCAGCCAAAACCAGTTCTGTCCTCCCTGGTGCAGCTTCCTGGCAGGAGGTGGAGACAACATTGTTGAAAGCAGACCTGGCCCAGGTAGCTGAAAGGAAAACTCCTCCCCCTACTCTCTATTCTATGAAGACTCAGGGTAGTGAAAGGAAATCTCCTCCCCCTACTCTCTATTCAATGCAGGCCCTATTCAGCCCAGCCCTGACCCATCAGACTGCTGGAGCCAAGGCCCTCTCCAGCCCCCTGTCACTCACAAACCAGACATGGAATACACAAACCTAGCAGAGGCATGCTGGATGGTTAGGCAAGAAAATACCTACTTTCTAAAAGTGGTATTTTCAAACACAGAATGTAAAAATCACCCACACTAAAAGATGTATTTTAACATTCTGAGTTCAGACATACTAAACTTTATTTTCCTATCTGGTTCTCTGGGTCAGTTATGATTATAAGTTGCTATAATCAAACTGCCCATTCTGGCCTATGGGAACAGATAGCCTTGCAATAGTGAAAAACGAAATTGGCTGTAATTCACTATTAGGACATGCCACACACATCAGGGCATGTCCTACCTTTTACATACAATGCACCCTGCCCTTGGGCCTACCTTAGGGGTGACTAATATGTAGAAAAGGGAAGGTTTAGGGACTGGCAAGTGGGTGCACTTGCCAAGTCGACATGGCAGTCCCAGACTGCACATAGGCTCTGCAATGGCAGGTCTGAGCCATAGTTTACAAGCTGCATCTTGGGTGGCACAACCAGTGCTGCAAGCCCACCAGCAGCATTTGATTTACAGGCCCTGGGCACACATGATGCACTGTACTAGGGTCTGACAAGTAAATCAAATAAGCCAATTATGGAGTCACTAATCCAATACAACAATTTACAATAGGGAGCACTTGCACTTTGGCACTGAATAGCAGTGGCAAAGTGCCCAAAGCATCTAGACCAGCAAAAACATAGCAAAAACATAGGAGGCAACAGTGGGAAAATGGAAGGGAGACGCACGCCAATGGTGCCAGGTCTAACAGACTCCCTTACAGGGCCCTAGTTGTGGCACACCAGTGGTCAGTGTCTTGCATGGCTCTGCGCTTCTGGCGTGAAAAGTCGTGTCAGTACTGACGTCAGCGTGCAGAGGCGGCGTCTAAGTAGACACCGCAACGTCATCCTGGCGACCACGACGCCGACGACTGACGCTGAGTTGACCGACACCACCTACCGAAGCGCAGGGGTACTGCTAAGAGAAAAAATTCTCCAGATCCAGTCTGACACCTGGGGGTAATTCTAAGGTAAGGAATCTATAACTAACCTGTCTCTTACAGATATATTGTTACCGAAGGTAAGTAACTTGTTCAATAATGTGCTAAAGCTGCTATGCCGTATCACTGTACCTTCACTTTACTTATTCCTTGTGCTTTAAAAAAAAAAAAGTAAGACTTTGACTGCTGTTTAACTTGTAAAAAACCGACTTTGTGTAGTCTTATAAGAGAAATAATTTGCGTGTCCCCGTATGTCGTTGACTAAAACGGTAACTGCAAAATGTGTTTTTTTAATCTAATATAAGTCATTGTTGATTCCTGGGCGTGGCCTAGCATCATGGCCGACAGGGCATGAGTGCTCTAGCTCCCAGCCGGCCCGCAGAGAAAATCCTGGAATAATCCTGAAGTCTGTACTTGATCCCCAGCCCAGACCACAGTATCGCAACCAGCAACCCGTGGTGCACCTGCGAAGCAACTCCCATCCAGAAATACGGCGAAATGAAGGCGTAGGGAGCAGGGCTAAGCTAGGCCTGGGACGACGCGGGGCTCTGTGACACAGCGGCCCAAGAGGAGCGCAGCTGGGGACTGTGGACGGCCGGAGTGCGCCATAGCTCAAGAAGAGTGGGGGCTGTGATCGCCCTGTTGCCCCTGTGAGTCCCCCCCCCCCCCCGCAGTGGTATGGAAAGAGTTAACCGACTTGGGGACGGGTTCCGGTGGAGGTGGAGACGCCACTGACCTGGTCCGGCCGTGACAGAGAGAGAGCCGCACAATGTGCAAATGTGGGGGCGGGAGTGTCCCCGCTACACATAAAGATGACTCCATTGGCGAGAGACCTGCAGTCGAGCGGAGGGGTGAGCCCGAGCTGGTCATTCGGGGGCCGCTGGTGCACAGTGCATCGGAGATCGGATCGGGCCTGCCTGAGTCGAAAGGCGGTGAGGCAGCCCCCAGCGGCCATCTTAGAGCTTGGGACCCTGGAGGGCTGGACGGGGAGACCCCGGTGAATTGTCGGCACCAGCCAAGCCAGTCGCGCGCAGCGGAGGTGGGACTCAGCTCTGTGGGGGCATTGTTGGCCTGGTCCCCCTCCCCTCATCCAGTGCAATTGCTGCAGGGCAAAGAGACCGGCAGGAGTCCCTGTGCGACCTGTGCGGCTGCGGTGAGGCAGCTCCTCCGAGCCCAGAGAGTTTGACCGTGGATGGGCCCCCTTCGGCGGGTCTCGGATTCAGTGTCACAGAAGGAGCGGCAGGAACGGAGCACGGCGCGAACCATAATGGCAGAGGGGGACCTGAGTTGGCCGTGCACTGTCGCTGGCCTGGATCTTGCGGTGAGGGGCAGTGGCCGCGCATCGCATCCCCTGGTGGTCCTGCCCGAGTGAGTGCTGGGCTCGGGGCGGCCCTCCTCCCCACGGACGAACCAGAACAGCAGGGGCCCGCTGGGGCCCGAGGTGGGGCGCTCCTTCGTAGGACAAAGCTGGAGCTGGGAACAGGGACGTTTTTGCCCCGGATGCATCTAGGGGAACCCACCCTCGAGGAACTCTGAGTTAATATCTTGGCTGAGTGCTGTGGCCTGGAGTGACTGTGGAGTGTCGCTTGTGTACAATATCAGATTTCAGGCTAATTGGGCTCATTACTACTGACCACTGTCTTTGCAAGAACGGATGAAGTAGAGGAAGTGTTATACTGTGCTAAACTAAAATGCTGGCTGGGATGTGAGAGCTCTTGGGCCTCCCTGGGAGTTGACAACAGGAGCTAGCCTGGCAGACATAGACGCAGCTAAACGTGGGTGTTGATAAACGGGCCAACTTAGAGTTGCCCTGCTGAGTACCGGCATGGGCAAGGACAAGGGCACCAAGGCGGGAGCATCTAACACCATTACACAATATACTATGCCGCGTCACCCCCGCAACGTATAACGCACCAAACAACTGGAACTGATGATGAGGATGGGAGAGGGATGCGGAGCCGACACGGGCAGAGCTCCTGGCAGCTATAGAAGGATCCCAAAAGGCACTGGAGGCCCGGATAGACACCGTCTCCATTGACGTCAATCTTCTGCGGGCTGACCATCGCAAGGTAGCAGACAAGGTCACATTGGTGGAGGATGATGTATCTGGCCTCAAGGGAGAAATGGCCGCCTTGAAAAAGCAAGTGTTGCATCTAACTACATCAACGAAAGCCCTGGCACGCCACGCTGAAGACGCTGAGGGTCGAGCTAGACGCAGTAACATCCGTGTACTGGGCTTTTCCAAGAGGGCGGAAGGGAGGTCTGTAGAGTTGTTCCTGGAGCAGTAGATCAAAACCCAGCTGTGCCCAACAGGCCTTTTGGATATATTCCCCATTGAGAGGGCGCACAGGGCGCTGGTGCCTACGCCTCCACTGAGGGCCCCCTCCGCGGGCATTCATCGTAAAAATCCTGAATTACAGGGACTGCATCCTACGGATCCAGAGAGCAACAGGACCTTTTCTTTGAAAACAGCAAGATTTCTATCCATCCTGATTATACCAAGCAGGTGCAAGAACAAAGGCAATCGTTCTTAGGTGTTAAGAGGAAATTAAGAGACATGCACCTGCAATATATGCTGCTATACCCCGCAAAACTCCAGGTCCTTTCACAGGGTAAGGCGCACTTCTTTGGTACCCCCGAGGAGGTGTGGGAATGGTTGGAGATACGGGGGGATGCACTTCCTCTGCGAGAACCAAGGATCCGGAACAAGATATGGGGTACCAGATCGTTGCAAGGAATGTAAACCAGGGGGAAGAAGAGGGGTCACTTGCTGTGGACTCCGGCCCAGACCAAAGGATCACGGTTGGGAGTGATGGAACATTGCATATGAGCGCAGACTCCCTTTTGGCACCAAAGGGGGACGCCGCTAATCTGGACATAGGTGAACTAACGCAATGGCCAAATGCATCAGTGGATGTAGTCCCGGATACACTGCTCGACCAGGTGGTGGAAGCTGGGGGGGGGGTGTGGGGGGCTGGAGCTGGGGGGGGGGGGCTGGAGATGGGGGGCAAGTGAGGGCCTCAGGGCCGGGCTGATTGAGGGGACTTCTCTCCAGTTGGCGAATCATTCAAAGGCAGAAGTGCCTATTGCATTGGAGGGGTGGTTCTTGTCATACACGCCAGGGGTGGGTTCTGTCATATCGTTTGCATCTACTTGGTGACATGCAGATGCAGATTCACGCCACAGGGCATTCCTACCTGAAGAGGTGAAAGGATGGGGTCATGGGAGGGGTGGGTCCAGATTTTTGCCTAAGGGTGGCTCGAAGTTCGTCAGTAACTCTTTTACTTTGGACAATTCTCTGTACTTTATTCAAGGGCAGACTATTAATCCTCAACATATACAAGTGCAAAGGCATTGTTATGAACTGTTTACCCAGCCAAGCTGAACAGATCGTATTTATTGGTTCCCTTTCCAGAGATTATAATGATCACCAAAAAAGACTCTCACTTCTCAGGTGTTGGCATAAGATGTCACACCAGGCTTACTATTCCAAGCTTTGACCTGACAAACTTCAAATGCTGCGATGAACTTTGTCCTTTCTGAACCTATTCTCTGCTACAGTTCGCAGACTACAAAACCTCCCACCACGTCGCTCTCCCTGCTCCACCATCCCCCTGCCTCACCCTCCTCCCTCCTCCCTCCCCCACCCTCCTCCCTCCCCTCCACTCCTCAGCCATCAAGTCTCTTGAATCATTATCCTCGTCATCACCACCTCCTCGATGTGAGACTGAGTCTGCTTTACAACAGCCACACAGCTCGGGAACCCGGAGGAACTGAAAGTTACTGGGGATTTTTTGTAGCATCCTGCATGTCATAGTTACTTCTACGCAGAGTAAGTCACATTAACAATACCAAAATCTCGGAGCTCGGCCATTGCCAAGACCTATTGGCTTTGCTAATGTTTATTACTTCATTTACTTTCCAAAGCGTATTTGCTTTTTCCAGGATGTTTTTCCTTTAGTTTTTTTTTTTGACACCGCATATTACTCTTTAATAGCGCATAGTGTGAACTGAGTTGCATGTAAATGTCTATGTGAGATAGGTTATGAATGGGTAACAGTACGTTTCAGAGCTCTGCAGTTGAGGCTAAAGGCAGTGCGAATTTCTCAAAGTGCCTGCCAGTGGGGCTTAAGGTGTTCAGAATACATGTCTATGCACACAAGGGTAACTAGGTATATTAGAAAGAAAAGAACAAGACAGAGCAAGGGTCGGCGGCGGTCCAGGCAGCTTGTCTAGGTGAAGTTACGATACCAGAACCTTGGTCTATGTGCGACAACAGGATGGTCCCCTCTGCCTGACGCACATGATCCCCGAAAAAGGACAAGTTAAGGTACCCCTGAAATACAGAAGGACCCTTTTCCCGTCAGGTGAGAGCCTTATGCCTCATTGAAGTGCATGGAATGCATTGTTGAACAGGCAGGGACAAATACATTTAGCCCTGAGGAAAGCCCCAGACCCTTTAGGGCTCGTTGTGAGAGCCGAAACATGTTGGCAAAAACTAGGGGGATTGAGAGAATAACGCTCAGTCAGAACCCTGTACTAATTTTTAATAGACCCACGGTACCCTACTAATAAATGTAGTTTTGACAGGGTATACGTGATGTTGTTTAAAACTCTCTTCTCCACTTAAACTGGACCCCTGCTTTATCCAGATAGATATCTTGTATAAGAACTACCGCTTGTAGTTGAGTCTACCCTGACGGTATTACCCTATCAGGGTGTGGATAGGTGCCGATGATTAAGCATGGCTCCATTAATGGGTGAGGTGTGTACTCCAAAATCTTTGTATTTCCCAGTAGGGTCTTTGAGTGATTCCCTTGTTCTGTCTTGTTCTTTTCTTTCTAATATACCCGATTACCCATGTGTGCGTAGATATGATTCTGGGAGAATGTAACTAGGTGGGTCGTCTCTCGCTATCCCTGTTGAAGCAAGTTCAGAATACATCCGTTCCCTGCCCTCTCTGCACATAGCACAGAGCGGTGTCCACAATCCAAATTGTGATTCTAGACAAAAGCGTGTGAAGGAGGTACACAGCTATCAAATTATTGCAGTGAAAAAAGTGAAAAAAAATGCAGTGCTTACATGAGTGGGTGCACATTATGTGTGAGGGATGGTGTAGTGAAGGAGATGCATGGAAGAGCATGCAGAAGAGTGAAAAGAGGGTGCAGAAGAAACAGACGAGGTGTGAAATAGCAGATGGGTGAATTCAGAAAAAGGTGAGAAGAAAAGGATGCGTCTAACGAAGACTACAGAGTAAAGTGGTGTAAAGGGGAGAACTGAAGTGAAAGGGACACCAGCGACCTCTATCCTTTACACAGACCTCAGTAACATTTAATTCGCAGTCTGATTTTTTTTTTTTTCTTCAGAATTTAAACGTTTTTAAGTCTAAATATTCACAAAAACATCATTGTTATTAATTTGTCTGATACTGTTAAGCATTGGAAAGACTAATCAGTCTGGCTTATTTTAGATGCATGTCTATTATTGTGTGAGATCTCGATGCAATAACAGAAAGCTCATAGAGGGGCAACAAACTACTGGCCACACGGCACGGAAGAGAAAGCACAGGACTCTAGTTTACATGCTTTATGGTCACCCCCTAAAGTACATAGGCCACGCCATTTGGAAAGGATTCCTAGTTGCGTTTTTTAGGCCACATCCATTATAGGGAACCCCCCACCTCTCAGCCCAAACAACACACTTTTTTCATCCCACTTAAAGCTCTGGATCTCAGGTGTCCTTTTTGTTCTTCTCAGTGTAGCTATGACTCTTGTGGGTTACCAACTTCAGATAAGTAGCGATTTTGGAATCTGGTCCTCGCATGCATATATGCAAGGACTAGAATGACAAGAAAATCACAATTGCATCCATTATTGTTGCTAAGTGCTTTCAAGCAATTTTAAAGTATCTATTTGAGTATGTATTATGTACAGAAGATTTTTTTCATGTGTGAAAGAATGCCAATTTGTTACTGCACTATCCTTGGTAATATGTCTCTGTTTATTTAGGACGGTTAATGTCTCGGTACCAAAGAAAACTCGAAACAACGGTACATTGTATGCATATATTTTTCTTCACCATGAAGGGGTCTTACCGTGGCATGATGGTAAACAAGTACATGTAGTGAGCCCGTTAACCACATATATGATTCCTAAACCTGAAGAAATTAACCTCATCACTGGAGAAACCACCACCCAGGTATGTTTGATAATATCTGGGTCAACGGTAATGCTTTAAAATAAAACATGACATTTAAAATGGTTAGAAGTAATACAAGTCTTTTAATAGGCGATATGTGTTAATCATTTATGATTTCATGATTTACTCCAGACAAAAATATAAAGTGATAGCATAATCTGTTAACATTCTAAAAGCAGATATGTTACTTGTGAGTTGTAACCGCATAGAGTTATCCCGTGTCGGTAATCATGCTCAGTTTGTTCTATTCGGCTTGGATCATGTATTCTGGCTGGTAGAATATTAGGCATGCTACCCTAAGTGGACTGTCATTTTGCCAGAGGATAATTGAAGTGGTAGCTACTTCTTTTGTTATTCCCTTTTCCTGCATATCCTTTAAAGCTGTTTATAGAAGCAACCGGTTTTATATTTGATTTAGTTGATCAATCCTGCCTGAGTCCTATAACTATGAAGATACTTTTGAGTTTTAACACTGACAAGTTGGCTACAATTTTCAAAATGTTGTCAAGAAGGAAAATAACCAAGCACTCGTAAAGGCCCACTAGGTACTGTTATCAAACGATGTCATGCCCTCCAGTCCATGAAAAGGCTGTCTGATGTGCGGGGAGCTTAATTGCTGGGTGCGTGTACAGTAGGTCAGTGCAGGAGTTTTAGCCGACCGCATGAGTCACCAGTGAGCCTGAACGGTGAAAATGAGTTGAGGTGTGCTGCAATGGTTTAATATCCTATGCTTCGCGAGGGTTGTGCTTGCCCAGACCAGAAATCTGTACTCCTAGAATAACGTCTTGCTGTAGAACTGGAATGTGGTGGATTGGGGAGAGAGATGGAGGTTGTCGTCTTCATAGACCTAATTTGTGTATCAATTTATCCTGCCGAGCGTGGAGAGCCATATCAAATTTCCTTGATGTGTTGATGAGTGCCTTGCCTCTCTGTTGTTGTAGAAAATGGTGCCATTTCTCTAAAGCATTTAACAAAGTAAAACATACTCTGCTGTCATGTGTGTTGAGTGTAGGTACCTGTCCCAGTTTGTTTCCTCTGGCAGTAGTGTGGTAAAGTTGAGACATTGTAGGAATTTTAGAGCCTTTTCTCGGGGTACTGTTATGCAGTCTGTGCCTAAGGTGAGAGGTGGATTTCTAATGCACACTCCCATCTTTCTGTTTGTGTGTACCCGTCGTAGCATCCGGACATCTGTCTCTCTGTAGATTGCAAGAGAGGACTTCCTGCCTGGGGTTTTATTTTGGGTGGTACTTTTTGGGCAATTTTTGGGAGCACTGTTCTTGGGAATTTGTAGTGAAGTTTCACTGGGAACTTTGGAATAGTTGGTTGTTGCAAGCATTTTGATTAATATTTGTTACTGGTGTAGATTATGATGTGAGTGGTGCTAGTTTTTTTGTGTAAATGTCGTGGGCCTGTGTTTTGCTATGAAGTTGAAGTGTTGACGCTTTTCCATTTTCTTCATACTTTTACCTCATATGGTTTTAGGTTTGTATAATGTTGGGGTATAGCAATTTTTGTTTATTTAGTTTCACGAAGTGTTTCGGTGCACTATTGGTAACGTTTAAATTCATTTGTTATTTTGCAGCAAGGTTACACAACTTGTCCACCGGAAAACCACAGTGCTAACTAAGTATAGAAAAATAGCTGCACTGGCAGGTGTTTTGTTATTAAAAAAATCTAGAATATATAAATATAACTTAGTAATAAAAAAAAATCCAGACAATCAGACTGGGTAACTCTACATTACTGAAATGTAAGAATTGCACTCAAAAAATTGAAGTTGTAGAGCCTAAGTCGGCAACATTATATTTTCAAATGACTTGCTCCCGGGACGTTATTGGGAGCTTAAGTAACAAGCATTTGCAATGCAATAGGTCTCGCATTACTTTAAGTTTGAGCATTTGGCGTTGCAAATATTAATGCAACGCCAATAGCTCAAACTTTCCGTAATGAAAGACCTACAGCATTGTAAATTCTTGTTGGAACTATTTATCAGTCTCATGTTCTACAAATACATGTGGATGCCAAATATTGGTACAGAGGCTTTGCAGGTGCTACTTGTTTAGTACCCCTTGCACTTCCCTTACTAAGCTAAGTTTCAGGGTTCAACAAACTTGTTGCTGAATGCAAAAGTAAACACAATACATAAATCCCTTTTTTTACATCCTGTAGTTTCTAGTTCTTGCCCCTACTTTAACTCCTCAGAAACACTTAGGAGCAGTCAAGGGGAAAAGGATGGGACAAAGAGTTAATACTGTGATATCATTGTGGTCAAAGGGTAAGTGAGGACCCTCTCACTGCATCTTGTATTTTGGTGAACAAATAAAAACATGCAAAGACAGTCCCTACTGCACATGCCTACACTGGTTTACGAAGGGTTATCTGAAGAAAGAATCACAGGCTAGGAACAGACATTCATTTAGATAAGTCGCATTACATATCTTATTGTTAAACAAGGCATAAGAAAAATTACCGGTTTAAACTAAAATTGAAAATTATAACACTAGTACTCCATATACCAAATTCTATATCTTGTTGCATAAATACATTTTCCATTGATTTCAGATATATAGTCTACATTGCGTACATATCACATTAATTGAAATAGGAAAACTAAAATTGTCAAACGGCTTTTTAAATGGGGAGATGTCAAGTCCTGTTACCATTGATGAAATTATAGAATGGAGTGCACAAATTTTCATCTCATACAAAAGGATGTCACTGCAATACAGATGCTGCTAGATATTGCTATTACATATAAAATAAAGTATTTTCTAGCCTACATAACTAAAAAAGCTGCCAGTCACCAAGGAGTTCCGTGACCATTAATACAGGAATAAGGCCAAAGCCCAAATTCCTTTAATAAATCATGGAATTCCTAGGTGACGATATTCCTTTAATATATAATGAAGGGTAATCTATTCCTTATAATATATGGTGACAAAAGTAACCTTTCCCTCAAAAGCTTAAATCTTTGGTTTCTTACTCTTTTATATAAAAGAGATAAGGTTTCAGTTAAACAGATCACATTTCGACTAAGTATAATGAGATTAAGCATCCCAATTGGCAGCTAGTAATTTCTTCCAAAACCGTAATATACACTATTTACTGTATCACTTTTAAAAACAACTGTAGTTTTTAGACTGTGTAGGAACATACAGAGATGTTCATGCTTCTGTGTAATTATGTAATGATTAGTGGCTGTGCAAACAAAACCTGTCATACATTTCTTATTTTTACTAAAGGATATTAATTTCAAGGAAGCAGTCGAGAAGGGCTAAAAGCCAATTCATCCTTTTATTGTTAAAAAATATCTCTTGGAATTCTGCTCAGTATGGTGCTGGTGAACCTTTGCAAAAGAGGTGGGACATGCGCCCGCCTTTAGCCATTTGTAGGCTACGATAACGAAATGACACAGGCAACAACCAACCCAATGCGTGGGGGAGTCAGACCCACACAATGAAGTTTAGAGTGCTTACAAGAAGCCTTGCAGAGCAGCGCATGTGCGCTGGCTCAAGCTCGACCTAAACAGGAAGCACAATGAAATAAAATATTTGTGTAGGATCACGTAATTTGGAAAAACGTGGAAGCCGAGAAAAATGGAGGTTTTCTAATTTTACATTGTACTTTTCAGCCATGACGTGTATCTCTGGTCCTCTCCTGTTTTCCATGAAAGGTTAATGTTTTTTCTTTAATTCTTAACACATAAGGTTGGAGCATGGGTGGCTGCCTGAAACCACATGAAAGCTCCGCTCCATTTGGGCTGGAGGGTTCAACAGAACATCGAGCAGAGCCAGGCATCTGGCTCAAACTTGGCTCGAGCTTTCTTTGGCTAGCCGGCCTCTAGCATATGCTTATTGTCTGTGTAAAGCCATTTGGCGATTGGAAAAGACTTCACAAAATGGTTTGAATACATGCAAAAACGCCATTTTGCTGACACAACCCCTGTGATTGAGAGTCGCTAAACTTACAACAGCAAAATACTTTCCTATATACGACTTCAGGATTTTAGCAGTTTACAAAAGATATAAGTTTAAGGTTCATTCTCCTGGTGAGGGAAAGCGCGTTCCAAAGCATTGCACAACTACACCAAGGGCCTTATCTTAAGTGCAGATTTTATTAATCGTGGGGTTGCCTAAAATGAAATGACATAAAGATCTCAGTTTAAGTGTGGGTGTAACTGTTTTTTGTTTGCCAGAAAAGTATGCACGGGGTTTCGTTTTTCAGACAATCTTTTGCTGAAAATTAAATTGGAGATTTTGTGTTAAGTGTGCTTAATTATCTCCCTCATTAGGCAATAACAACAGCCATGCTTCTTTACCATTCCATCAATGATACAATATCTATCTCTTTATTTATTTGCAGAGTTTTATATAGCGCGAACATGACCCTTCAGGGTATCAGAGAGCTGTACACATAGTCAGGTCATAAATACAGGAGTAAATGCAAGAAGGAATATGCAGGGAGCAATACAGATACAGTGTACGAAAAAGGTCTGGTAAAGCCATGGTCTGGAGGTGTCCTCGGGAAAATGGCCAATCTGAGTGATTTAGGATTACTAGTGCAATAGTAATGTAACAACATACTTGTTATACACTGTTGAAACACTTTATTAACGGTTACTATCATTACATGCATTGGTATTCAGCGAATCGACTTTGGAAGGATTAATAGCTGAGATGACCTGGTCAAGCATTTGCAATTCAATAGGTCTCGTATTATTAAAGTTTGATCTATTGGCATTGCTAATAATAATGCAACACCAATAGCTCAAACATTCAGTTTACAAAAAGGAGCCACAAAGCCTAGGAAAAGTAGAGAAAAGCAGAGGGAAGGGGAAGGGACAAGGAGTAACCACTCGAAAGAGAGGAGCATAGTCATGGGGAAAGGCGAGAGAGAAGAAAGGCGCAAAAGGGACATGGGGATAAAGGAGGAAAGAAAATGTTGTGGAAGGATATTACAAGAGGGAGAGAGGAAGGGAGACGGAAATAAGAAGATACATGAGTGAGGGGGGAGAGAGAAAGAGGGAGACAATGGGCGGGAAGGCGAGGGACACGTGGAAGAGAGTGGAGGCTAGAGAAAGCCTGTTGTTAAAAGAAAGGTGAGTGGCCCTGCTCTCCCTACATGGACCACGCTGCCCTCCTCTTCTGAGTACCCTAGAGCTCCTTACCTGTCCAGCATCGCGGGAAAGCGAGGGACACGTGGAAGAGCGTGGAGGCTAGAGAAAGCCTGTTGTTAAAAGAAAGGTGAGTGGCCCTGCTCTCCCTACATGGACCACGCTGCCCTCCTCTTCTGAGTACCCTAGAGCTCCTTACCTGTCCAGCATCGCGGGAAAGCGAGGGACACGTGGAAGAGCGCGGAGGCTAGAGAAAGCCTGTTGTTAAAAGAAAGGTGAGTGGCCCTGCTCTCTGTACATGGACCACGCTGCCCTCCTCTCCTGAGTACCCTAGAGCTCCTTACCTGTCCAGCATCGCGGGAAAGCGAGGGACACGTGGAAGAGCGTGGAGGCTAGAGAAAGCCTGTTGTTAAAAGAAAGGTGAGTGGCCCTGCTCTCTGTACATGGACCACGCTGCCCTCCTCTCCTGAGTACCCTAGAGCTCCTTACCTGTCCAGCATCGCGGGAAAGCGAGGGACACGTGGAAGAGAGTGGAGGCTAGAGAAAGCCTGTTGTTAAAAGAAAGGTGAGTGGCTCTGCTCTCCCTACATGGACCACGCTGCTCTCCTCTTCTGAGTACCTTAGAGCTCCGTACCTGTCCAGCATCTGCGGACACCTTTCATCTCCCAGCCCTTGGAATGCAACATTAACTGCCTGGCACAGGGGGTGAACTTCAGTTAATAGCTGCTTCACGAAGAGCAGCGCCTTGTCGTGCTTCAGTGCCCTGTACAGCCGAGATGAATGTGAGCTGGAGCGACAGCCCGTCAGGATGCAGGAAGTGCGCGCCGACGGCCGGGCCGCGTGAAATGTGTATCTGTGAGAGATGTATACCTGGCGCTTGAATACGCCAGCTATCTCATCGGCCTAATTAGTAGAAAAACTGTCAGATCCTGAATGGATGGACATCGCCCCTCCCCCCCTGCCCCCCCCCCACACACACACACACACACACACACACAACCCCCACCGACCCCCGAGCACTAACAGAGCAACCTTTAACCTAGAATACCGCCCCCACATTTCTTCGCTTGTTGCTCAACTACCGACAGTCATATACCAGCTCTCCGTGAAGGGGACATAACCCAGGCTCCATGCCCATACAATCTATGGCCTCTCTGCTGCAGCAGGCTAACAGCGGGTCTGCTGCATATTGTTACTTTTCTGTTTTTATCGCACCCTTCTGTGCTGTGAAATGGACTGAATGTGACCTTGATATAGTCTATTGAAGACGAAAGAAAACAGCTGAAAATGAAAGTAAAACAGAGACGAGTCATGGAAGGAAGGGGAAAAAGATAACGTTAGGAACATAGAGTGCAAAATACAACAAGCACTGGTTAGAGGAAACTCTCCCATCTGCCGAGGTAGATGTGAAATGTCCCTTCTTCCACACTGGTGAACAAGTGATGTGTAGAAAGAAGGATTGTTCATCACGCCATAAAATTAGTAACTAGAGCCTGATACAACATGACGCCATGAAGCAAGATACAAAGTGACTCCACGGTGCCTGCTCCGGTGTCACGCTAGATAGTTTCTTATTGCAATGTCGCAGACGGCATATGTCCAAGCAAGAGTGGTTTCTGCCTTCACTGCAGAAAATTATTTCATTGCACATGAGACTGCAGGAGGAAGAGACTCTCGGGAGGAGACCGATGTACTTTCTCGTATCAACAGGTCAAGGAGCAATCCTACCAGGCCAGCCCCAGGATCCATTCAGAGGCCTGTGTACAGCCATGATTCCCGACAGGCACGTGGCAAGCTATAAATAGATTCTACTACAGAGGAGGTGACCTCATCTTTGGTCAGAGGAGGCGGATGAAATATTCATTTAATCACAGCGTTTGCAGGCTGCGAACTTTACACAGTGAATTTAATTACCTCTAAAATGTACCCAGTGTAGCAATACACCAACGTTCGCTGAAGCATTTTTAATTTACAAAACCATAGCACAGTTCTTAAGGACCAACATACAACACTCCAAATACAGTCTGGCCTAAGTTTAGCAGTTTACATGGTGTGCGAAAGCCTGCAACTAGAAAATTCGAAGCCAAGAGAAAGGAGGCGAGAAACAGACGTTTAAATAAAAAGATAAAACCAGATTCAGCCTGGATTGTAAATCACTGCTGCATTCATCGGAACTCCCCATTCACCCCGTCCCACCAAAAACAGCATTCTTTATCAAAAAGAATCCCCAGCTTCCTCGAAGCACCCAACTGCCACTAAGGCACAGGTAAATTCCGTCGTCACCCTCCTAAACACCAAAACCATCGCCAAACCCCCACAAACAGACACGCATCCACTTTTTCAGTAACAAATGTGGTGAAACCCTTCCTCTTACCAAAAGCAACATCCAAAGAACATCAGCAGGCAGGCTAGCAAACAGAAAGCACTGGCAGGCACATATCTACAGCTAAATATTTCACAGGGCGCACTAGGAATCAGGTGAACACAAGCCCAAACCTTTAAATGCGGTCCTTTATTCCGAAAAAGGGGCAATCACTCATCAAACACCCCAAATGTGTTTTCGGTTTTAGTAGGCCAGAAGATTCATGAGGAAAACGGGATATGAAAAATAAATAAACAAGTGTGTTATAAAGAAAGATTTCTCTAGAAATATAAATTCACACTTACATAGCACTAAACGTGCTAGCGCGAGCCTCCGCACAGCGTGATTAGTGGTGCTCAGTACTACAATCCCATCCCTTTTCTCTAGCATATCTGGCGCCTTTACTCTACTCGTGACGTCTTGAGATGTGGTGGCAGTGTCCCTCGACGGGTCCGTTTCAGTGCAGGCCTATGCATAGGCTACAGCTACATTAACGGACCTTTCACACCGGAGGTGATCCATTAGCGGCAATTCCATCTATAAGAGTACCGGTTTTTGATGTGTCCTGCTTCGTTTACTTGCCTTTTAACTTGTTAAGCTGGGGCATCTGCTACCGATTAATCAAACGAGTTAACATGGAGGCAGACAGACAGAATCGGCGCCTGGTGCCGTTCTGTACATTGTCCGCAACAGACTAACACCACGCAGACGTCATCGATGCTCAGAAAACCAAAAAAGCACTCAGTGAACAGTACCTCCGACACTGCATTTCCCGCAGCTCACAGTCGATACATTGCCTCTGCGGGTAAACTGCATGCAAAGCCAGAGATGCAAACACAGAGTTAACAAGCACGGAATCGAAACCAGTGGCTTGTTGCCAACGTTGTATCATATTACTCGTACATTTTAAAAAACTGTCTTGCTAATTCAGAGCCGGTCCTTGCTTAGACAGCGCACTTGGCAGAAATACAATTACGACGCGCTGAAAGTTACACAAGAGAGAGAGGTGAAAACGAAGGGAAAAGAGTCGGTGGAAAACTTGTGGATAGAGGCACAAAACAGTTACGGTGACAGTAACAAAGAAAGTATGAAGAAGAGAGACGGAAAAGTGGGAGAAAGGATGTGAAGGAAGAGCTGGGAAGGAGAAGACAGGCAGAGACGGGACTGAGGATGAGAGGAACATCGAAGCGGCCGTGAAAGTGATCGTGATCAAGCGCGGCCAGCGATGCGAGGGAGCGCGGCAGCGAAGCGAACGCGCGCTGCTGCGCGTTCTGGCCACCGTCGGGAATGGGCGCGGCAAAGGCGGGACATGCGCCCGCCTTTGCCCAATCGCGTGCCGTTTTTTCTAAAAAAACGCACGCTACAGCCAATGAGGGCTTCTGAAAACAAAACCACACGTACGAGCGTGTGGGTCGTTTTCAGAAGCCCTTTCTACAGGCCTCGCGCTGCGCGTGCAGTGCTACGCACTGCAACGCTAGGCGCGAGACCTAAAAATAAACACTTGTAGAGAAAACAGTGATGTTTTTCTTCCTATTTGGGGGTGTTTACATGCATAACGCTCACTGTAGCTGCTGGAGCCCTGCAGATGGGGGCAGGCTGATCAATGAAGTTGTACTACATGTTCTGTAGAAACACCAGCAGACGCTGAATGATGCGCTATCAATGCTATCAGAAAAGACTTTGATAGATCAGCAATATGTTTGATCTGGGTCTTAACATAGTCATACAACCTAGAAGAAAACCACACCACGACACAAATGTGTGCAGCATTTTTCTGACGCAGTGTTTTTTAAACGACACATTACACGTTATTCGTGTAGGCTTATAGCGCTATTTTGCATTTTCAGAGAAACAAGCATGACACATCGTACAATTCTACGTTGAGGAAAAAGTCTCACTCAAAAATGACAGGATTGCCAATTACATACACCCATACCTAATGGGGAAATCAAAGCAACGTATCATCGCCTCCCTGTGGTCACATGATAATTACATTTCAACAGAGCCTTCCTCAGAAGCGGATGAGGACATAATGTGAATTTCAGATGCACACAATGTTTTGGACATCGTCCTATGAAAGTCCTCCTGCCCTCTGTAGGCGCTAGATGTGAATAGTGAAGCCATATAACATCGAATTTGGGCGCTCGGGGAATAGCTGTCAATTTCTCCATAGCAAAAATGGACCAAACCATCCCGCCACCACAGGTTTAAAGAAGGAGGTAGTGGTTGCTTCCACATCTGTGCCACGCACAAACGAGCTGCGGGCGGCAGATGGGAAATGAGACGACCCTGCAGGGTTGTTGTGGGAAAGATTCTATCTGCCCCTGGGTCGTCCAAAAGAATTGAGTGGTGCCTATGAGAGATGGATGTTCGTGATGGTCTGTAGTGTACTCTGGACCTCAACCCAGAATGTCTGAATCACCGCTGCAGAGCACGGCGCGCAGGAGCTCTACCCGTCCAGTGAAGAGCCTGGTTCAATCTAAAATGGTTGTGTTGGGTTAGGGCAAATTTGAGGATCAAATCATCTAGGGACTGCAAGTCCCCATCATATAAGTCACCCAGAGTAGGGGAACAGTCCTGGGCCCAATAAAAGGAGGTAGAATTGATCAAACCCGGGGGAAAATCAGAATTACACGCCCTACGCTGACGTGCCCACCTCCAGTATGTAAGGAGCAAGGAGGTCAGCTGCAACAGTGGGGGTGATTTCCAACAAAGGATGCTGGAAGCCACAGCAACCCCTGCAGAGGGGAGGGAGAACAGGCCTGTTTCACTCAAACCTAGGGCTTCTTGTCAGGGTTGTGGTTCTAGTTCAGGGAAGGGCTGAGTTGTGCCACCAGGATATAAGACAAAGTCGGGGGAACCCAAGCCGCCCTCCAGAACCGGTTTACTCAGTGTTGCGTTCGCCACTCGAGGAGACTTGTCTCCCCAAATAAAATGCAGCGTCCTCGCATGAATGTCTATGATGCGAGGGGAGGAAGGATCTGGAGAACATATAAAAGGTGAGGCATAAAGTTCATTTTTAAACTATTAAGTCTGCCCAACCACGAAATCTCCAGTTTCCCGCATCAATATAAATCCTTGAAGAGGGTTGTGAAAAGAGGGGATATGTTACAAGAGTAGAACTCTTTCGACCGAGGAGGCAAATGAATCTCCAAGTATGTAATGGCCGTCATCTGTCATTGGAAGCTGTCCCCTCTAATATGACCCTCCAGACAGTTTTGATGATCAGCAACCCATGTCCCCAGACTTATTGAAACTGATTTTGAAGCCCAAAACCTGAGAAAGCATCTAGCTTTTCCATCAATGCCGGAAGAGTGATGTCGAGGTTCGTCAGGAAGCAAAGAATGTCGTCGGCAAATAGGGCAAGCTTATGTTCCACACCATTGACCATCATGCCAGTAATGCGAGGGTTAGACTGAACTCTTGCTACAAACGGTTCCATCATGAGAGCAAATCTTGAAGGGGATAAGGGGCATCCCTGGTGGGCGACTCGCATAAGCTGGATAGACTCTGAGAAGGAACCGTTGACTTTGAGTTTGGCAGTAGGTCTCCGAAAATTGGCTAAGATAAAGGCTTTCATTTTGGGCCCCAAATGGATCTGGTCAAGCACCTTAGTGAGATAGCTCCAGTCTACCCTATCAAACGCCTTCTCGGCGTCGAGAGAGAGAGATGAGCCATGGGTTGATGCCGTCGTTCAGCTACTTGCATGAGGGCCACTGCCAACCGTATATTGTCATTAGCTTGTCTGTTACGGATAAAGCCTGATTCTGTCGGGCGATTAGGGTGGGCCATTTGTGATGTAAGCGAGCAACCAAGATGGAAGCATACAGCTTCACATCGCAGTTGAGGAGGGCTATAGGCCGATAGGAAGGACATAGTGAGGCGGGTTTACCCAGCTTGAGGAGGAGAGTAATTTGCGACTCTAACATGGTGTCCGTGACCACCCAGTTGTCAAAAAAGAATTAAAAACCCTTGCCAAAGGCTCTGTCAAAAGTGGGGTCTAGGCTTTATAAAAGGTGGCAGTATAACCATCAGGGCCTGCCGCCTTGCGCAAAGGAAGGTTACCAATTGCTCTCCTAACTTTCTCCAGAGTAATGCCGTCCTCCAGTAGATGCGGCTCCTCCGATCTATCGGGTGGGCATAGAAGGTCAGGTAGTCAGCCTGGCGCTGGGCAGCAAGCTGTTGAGCTTGGTAAAGGGTGGTGTAATAGTTACTAAAGACCTCCAGAATTTCCTCCGTTAATTGGCGAGAGTGACCCTTGTCATCCACTAACTCTTGAATGTGGTTACTAGCAGAGTGGATGCGCAATATATGTGCAAGGAGTCTATCTGCCTTATCACTCTTTTCATGTTTAGTTGACGTAAGGCAGCTTTTTAGCAACCGATTTCATTAAAAGATGTTCAAGCTCACCCCTAACTTGCCACAGGTCTCTCAAGGGCCTATGGGAGCCCCTTCTCTATGACGGACCTCAGCCTGTTGTATCTGAGTCTCTAGCTCCTGTTGGCGAAGTTTATTCGCCCTTCCAAAGGCGGCTGTGTGGGACATAAGCTCTCCTGAGAAACTGCTTTTGCAGCATCCCATAGCGTCGCCGGTGAAACATCCCCCATGTCATTTTCGGGAAAGTAGTGTTCGATAGTGTCTTTGATACTGTCATGGAGAACTGGATCTCAAAGGGCAATTTAATTTAAGATCCAGGGATGAGGGAATGGGTTCTGTGGAGTCGCTAAGCTAAGAGTCAACAACACCGTAACATGGTCAGAGATGGCGCTAACGTCAATTTTAGAGTCAAGAAGACTAGGCAGTAAAGACTGAGAGGTCAAACAATAGTCAATGCGTGAGTACGTCTTATGAACATTAGAGTAAAACGTAAATTCCCATCATGAGGATGGTGATGATGCCAGGCATCTTATCAAGGTCAGGTCCAGGATACCCTGAGTCAAGGCTGCAGGTGGTTGAAGTTCATCCTGTCAGGGGTGAGAGCAGTCACAGCCAGGGTCTAGGGGGACATTGAAGTCGCCTCTGAGCACTATGTCACCTCTATGTAAATGAGGAATTCCCCGGGAAGAGATCAGTGAAGAATTCGTCCCTATCACTATTGGGACCATAGACCGAAGCTATGGATAGTCGAATAGTGCCAAATATGCCCCAGATGCCGATCTGTTGCTCCTAATAATCCCTGTAAGTACTATCCAAAGTGAAGGAGAGATCTCGACGGAGCAAGATGGCAGCTCCCCAGGCCTTGCTAGTATGACAGGAGTTGTAATTGAGTAAAATACCAGTAGGAATGTAGCCGGTTATTGTCAGCACAGAGGAGGTGCATCTTGTGTAGGAGCGCCAATACCACCTCCTCTCGGCGTAACCAGTTTATCAGTGTTGAGACCATGTATAAGGGATACAATATGGAGGGTTGTCATGTGGGAACATGTATAAGGTCGTCTATAGTGGCTAATAGGAAACAATATGGGTGTGGTGCCTGTCTCCCGGTATGGTGCGTTATGCAATGATGTGTCAACATTAAACAATTAATCAAACCTACAACGAGCTATGATGAAAATAGAAGGCTCAGCTGTGACTGGACTGAGAGCCACTGGTCATTGAACAAACATTAAAAAAATAAAAGGCATAGATAAACGAAGAAAGGAAAATCAAAAGGCCAAAAAGACTAAAATAAGCAGCAATAGAGAAGTGAGCTCGTGATCGATTTCACGTGGTCCCCCCTAAGCTCCACCCCTCCCCGCCACAAACAGACCCTGGACAAAGAAGTAAAAAAACGTTATTGGGTGAAAAAGGTTATCCCTCTCTTCTAAATCTGTTCTAGGTCCACTTTAAGGTTCCAGCCACATCTCTGTCAAGGGCAACAAGGCTTCAAGGCGGTGTGTCATCATCCGATGAAAGAGAATGCCGACTTTTATCGGCTTGCCACTTTTGCTTCTGCACCTTCCGCTTGGCCTGGCGCAAGCACTGGAAGCACCATCAGTCCCCCCAATCCACCAGGGCAAGGTTGCGGGACCCAGAAGGTTGGTCCACGTCATGCGGGACGGGAAAGGCTGAGCACCTTGCGGGCCCCCTGAGGCGCCCAGACGGCCAGTCTCTTGTCCTGGTGTGTGAAATGAAGGTGGAGCAGGAAGCCCCACAATACGGAATCTTGTTAATTTGTAAGTGGTGAGTAAAATCCTTAAAGTCTTAATGGCGGGCCAGTGTATGGGCGGGCAGATCCTGATATAGGGATGGAGAGTCACCACGGAAGACGATCGGTTCCTGCTGTCGGGCTGCCAGCATGATCTGTTCTTTTTGGTGGAAATATTGGACATGTGTCAGGCGCAAGATTCTTTTGTTGTTGGAAGGCTGTATGCAGTTGAGGATAACTGGAGACTCATCACAAAACTACAAGAGATGGACAAAAAGGGCCTGGACATGGGACTCTGGATCAGCTGGGGAGATGGAGGCAGCGAGGCCCCGAATGCGAATGTTATTGCGTCTAGAATGGTCCTCTAGATCATCAAGCTTGTCCTGCAATATCAAGTGTCCCTTTTCCAATTTTTTGATGTAGGCCGTCCTGTCGATATTATCAAGAGTGGACTCCGCCACCATCTCCTCCAATAGTGGGTCAAGCGTGTATCTGTCTGTCGTAGTGAGTGGTCAAGATCACTTATGGTTTTAGTGAGATCCTGGCAAGGGACGAAAGGGCTTTGTGGAATTCGGCAAGCAGGAGCTTGATGTTCTCCCTAGTCGCTGGAGCGCGAGAGTCGGAGCCTTTATTCTGCGCTGAGGTCTGAGATGAGGAGGTCACCATCTGCTGGTCGGGAGGAGTCTGACTTCTAAAGCATATCACAAATTGAGGAAGAATGCTGAGACTTAGCCTTAGACACTGCCATGGTGAGACTGACATAAAATAGAGGCCCTCAACCTGTGGCGCCCAACAAAAATTGTCTAGTGCACCCGCCGGCAATGTAGTGATCCGCAAAGTGGCCAGCAGAGTGCCTGGTCTCAAACAATGAAGAGAGGTAAAAGGCTGATATGGAGCAAAGCAAACTGACTGCCTAAAGGGAGCTTTATCAGCTTGTCGAGAGATTTTCCGGACAAATCAGCTTGTCAAGCGGTTTTCCAGCCAAAAGGGAGACCAGCACAATACCACTCGCTAGCACCAATGCATAGTGCTCCTCACTTCCCACACAGACACCCCAGCAGGGGAGGGGAGGTCATTAGGCCCAGTTTCAAGGAAAGACAGTCTTAGGGTCAATTATGCAGGGTTTCACCAGTCCCCGGGGCAGCTACCCTACCCCCCCCTCCCCCCTACAGCCTCATCTCCAAGGCTACTGCTCACTCTCTCCCCGCCAGGCCCACCGCGGACCCAAAGCCGCTCTCCTGTGCATCCCTTCGGGACCTGTGGGCCACAATCTGGAAAGGCCGGCCTACCTGTCGCCTCGAAGGCACCAGCCTGGTAGAACAAGCATTGGCATAGCCAACAGGTCTCGCCGTTGGGACCTTATAAATGTTTAGCCAGGGGTATTGACTTTGCTAATGTGCTTAAGTTATGTTGTACAGTAGTGTGGCTTGTGTACAGCATGTTCCAAAGTTATCATAAAAAAATGTTATAAGTATTTTTGTTACCTTATCTATAATTAAGATATTACGTATAAGTGAACGACCTTATTAAAAAAAGAATATGAAAGCTGTTACGTGATTTTTTGGAAATGTTGGCAACTTTTTCCTGCCTGTTCTAATGGTAGTTTGTTATGGGTTTTTTTTGTTTTTGTTTTGGGCGAAGGGGAGATATAAACAACAGGAGGGTAGAGGTTGGGGAATAGTACGTGAATTATAATGCAAGTAGCACATGGATATAGGGGAGAATTAAGAGAAGCCAGATTTTTAAGGTACTATGGAGCTATAGCAATGGCTGATGTATGGAACAGATAAATAACATAACACTTAATGTCCCTTGTCTCCTCCCTGGTGCTTTTAAAAGGGTCATGGGTTATCTAATCACTATCCTACCAATATGCGAAAACAATATCAGTATAAAACAAGAGGCAGTAGTTACTAGCGCTACGAGGCCATACCAGTCACAGAAGTGTGTTTTATAAAAACTGAGTAACATAGCAAGCAGTGCACTTTCACCCTGCCTCTACTCCCTTGGTGCCATTAGCATTCTAAGTGCTACACAAACAACATGACAATGACATAAAGTCAGGATAAAATGTGAGGCCACCCCAGTGGCTGAAGTCCGCTATGCAAAGGCCAAATAATATAACAAGCAGTGTAGTTTCATCCCTTCTCTACGCCCTCAGCACCTCGAATAGGACTATGAGCATTCTAAGCGCTACAATAGGCTGCCATCACATGGCAGACGTGTGCTATACAGGCAGCAGGTATCACCACACAAGACTAGTGAATGGCTGACTCACCAGCAAAGCTCAGCAGCACGGCCAGAAGCAGGACGAGCCCAGCTTTCGGCTCCATGCCTGAAGTCTGTGTGTTTCGAGTGAAACGCTCTGTAACTCCTCCTGAGGTAGTGCAAGTATCTGCCAAGTGCCTCTGCTCCTACCGAGCTGGTTGCAGGCGTTGCAGACCACTTTTATTCACTCGGAGAAGTCGAGGCATATGGGGTCAAAGAACAGAGGAAAGCGTCTCCTTCGAGCACCAGGCCTGACCCCTCAAGGCTGCCGGGTATTTCCACGGGGGGGGGGGGTTTACTGCTAAAAGGAGATATTTTCTGCGAGCGCACAACAAATGCCCTGTACGTCTTTGAGTTAAGGGGGGTGTGGGCTTGTAAGTGCTTGAGCAGAAGCAGCCACAGAAAGGGAGAGGTCAGGATGTGGGGGGGTAGAGAGGGTTTATGGAGAAGGGGCCCTGTCCGAGATGACCAGACATGGGGAGAAGAAGACAAGCCCCACAGATATACACACTCACAAATCACTCTTGTGCACATACAAACACAAGAACTACAGATATACACACTCACAAATCGCACTTGTGTACATACAAACACCCGCGATATACAGACATTATCACACTTGTGCACATACAAACACAAGCACCGCAGATATATACACCCTTAAATCACACGCATGCACACACAATCACAAGCACCGTAGATATACATATTCTCAAATCACACGCGTGCACATACAAACATAAGGACCACAGATATACGCAGTCTCAAATCACACACGTGCACATACAAACACAAGCACCCCAGATCCACTCAATTTACACGTGCAATCACAAACACCAAAGGGATAAGCAAGGAACTGCATATCCCGAAGCAATTGTGCAAAGAAGAAACTACCAGCGGACCTATATGCACATACCTATTAAACAAGGATAAGATGGGAACAGGCAGTGAGCAGACACAGAGCAAGGAGAGAGGTAACAGCGGGCAGACAAGGACAGGAGGAACACAGAGAGCATGAAGGGCTGTGGCTCTCTGAAAGAAGGAAGACAAAGGTTCAGACATTGGGGGATTATGGAGAGAAGCACTGGTAATGTTTAGGGAAAAGAGATGTATTTAAAGGAGACATAGGGAGCAAGAGGTAAAGCAGGGAGGGACAGGAAGCATTACCTTGTGTTTGCTGCTTGTTAACTGTTCAGTGAAGACGAATCACTGTATCGTGAACCGAAGAGGTGGGAACCGGAGGCCCCCTTGGAAAGTTAAATGGAATGCTTTTAACCCGTACTGCTGGTTCACCTGAAAGAAGTCGGAAAGATGCAATCTAAAAAATCAGGGTTGTAGGAGTGCAGAGAGGGAGGTCCTCTCCCTGCATAACTCAATGTGGCTCCAGTGCTGCTCTGCGGGGTGTGCGAGGGTCAGACGAGCCCGTGTTACTCTGTCGCCTGCTGCTGCTCCTGGGCCCCAGCCGCTTCCTATGGGATCCTGCGCGGCGGCACCAGTAACAACATGGTGTCAACAACTACGCCAATCGCGAGTTCGAGTGGGCAATCAGAGGGTAGCTGGGAGGAGGGTACTAGACTGTAAAGCCCACAGCCAGGTCAGCTGCGAGGAGCAGGCAAAGACCAGTGTCCCGTGCTCTAAGGCGGCAGTATAACTTGCCTTCTCCGTCCCCCTGGCTCCGCTGGAGCCCAATGACTGATTGGGAGGGGGAGGAAGGAGCTTGGAAATAGACCACAAAGAAAGTGAAACCAGCCACGGCATCGCTCTGGTTGATGTTTGGGATGTGGGAGGGGTGTTCTGTGCAGGAAAGCATTACCGCGCTCTAGTAAATAAATAAATAACAAAGCCACCGCGATTGCTGCTTGATGCTGTTTGGGACATGGGAGGGGAGCCACGGTGATTAAAGAAAGTGAAACCAGCCACAGCATGGCTCTGGTTGATGTTTGGGATGTGGGAGGGGTGTTCTGTGTAGGAAGGCATTACCGCGCTCTAGTAAATAAACAAGACCGCGTGTGGTGCGCGCGCACTGCAAGGAATGTAAGGTATGCAGCTGTCACCCGGCCGCGCTGCTGCTCGCTCCCGAGACCCCTATGCCATGGGAGTCAATGTTTATAGAGAAGGCGGGACATGCATCCGCCTTTGGCCAATTGCGGGCTTTCAATTTTTGAAAGCCACACGCAAAGGCCAATGGAATGTGTGGGAGGAGGCCGACCCACACGGAGAAGTCTCTTGGAAGCTGGAGTGATTCCAAGAGGCCCTCTCCTAGAGCAGCGCATGCGCCCTGTGCTAGGCGAGACCTAAAAATCAGGAGGGCAGACGCCGTGTGGTCCAAGCGGCCACGGAGGAGGTTGTCAATCCAATCAAGGAGGGGGGCCTGTGTACCCACCAGGCGGCCCACTGTAAATTGCACACAGCATGCCCAGCCTAGGTCCGATTCGGCACCCCAACTGTTGCGTCCCTCAGGAAGCTCCAAATTCCAGGTTGGGGGGGGGGAGAGAGGGGACCAGTCCGACCAAGGAGGGCCGGTGTGCCCTCCTACCGGCCATCCATAGAACTCGCTCTGCTCTCAGTGCGGCCAACCTAGGCCCGATCCAGCCCTGTGCCATTGTGCGCTCCACAATGCTCAGGGTCCTGGTCGAAGGACGGACAGTTTGCTCACGGCAAAGCGGGCAGGCAGGGTGGTGGAGTTTGCTACACTTGTGGGGCTCGAATTAGGACATGGGGGGCCCGTTACCCTCAGCCACCAACACCCACCTCCAAGAAGGACGTTCCTGTCTGACTACTGTAGCAGGCGCAGCCCCAAAATGGCCGCCGTAGGTACGCAACAACGACATCGCCACTCTCGCAGTTCCTCTGCCCGGAGAGATGCAGCCGATCCCTGCATTCATGGAGTGGGGGGAAGATCGGTGAAGGGCAATCCGCTGCCAATAACGGGCCATTACTGGGGAGGTCAGGGGACCAACGCAAGGAGCTCAGGGAAGACGGGTCTTGCCGGATCTCCTCCCTGGCCGCGCCCACTAAAATCATTTTTTGAAACGGGGTGAGAAGTGGAATCCGCTTATCTATCCCTTGTTAGTAGGTACTGCACATGAAATATGCAACGTTGGCAAGGGCTTATTAGTGAGACCTCACACCACTTGGGTGTGTGAAAAGACTGGACAGTGTATGTACTAAATATTCTTTCACTTCATCCGTATTTGAACAAAACTGCCCTCCCTTTTTCGCAATACGAATTTTCTTGAACATCTGTGAAGTTTATCTTCTGGTGAAAAGTTGATTTTTGACCTTTCTCCACCCAGACCAGTGTTATCTTTTGGAACATGGTCTGTAAATGTACATATGTTTTACATCTTGCTTAGTGCAGTGCTCAGCTGTTTACTAAACAGTCCCTTTTTTGCAAAGAGTCCCAAGACACAGAGAAAAGGCGACTTGCCAAGGATGAGACAATTTGATCAAGCGGAGAATTAATTATCATAAATCAGATTTCCTCATCATCAACTTTATTTCAATCACAAAGATCATAAAAGCACGCAGCACAGAGCAATAAAATAGACATTGGTAGATAAATATTATAAAAACAACATTGGTATAAAGTAGTTTACAAATGCATAGTACCAAAAGTTTAAAAAGAATAAAAATGCTTCATACAAATGATTTCCCGCGCCTGATCCACAGTGCATACCAATATCTCGAGAGGCCATACACCATTACTCTTCGTGTATCAGTACACAGAATTCGTAGCACCTCGAGGTAGTGTCCCGGTCCTGCCAATCTACACAATGGAAATATCCATTTTTTCCTCAGAGATGAATAATGAGGACAAAAGAAAAGTAAATGGACAATGGATTCCGGGCAGGATTTACACATAGGACACACATCATCTGTAAAAACATTTTGGGACCATTTAGAACAAAACAGTTTGGTGGGTAGAGTCTTATAGCGGAACTGTAAGAACAATTTACGTGCCGGGGGACAATATCGTCAATACTGGGCTCAAAATAGGTAACACATTTGATATTCAAAAAATCAGTAGACAAGCTGGTCGCAGGTTTTGTCAAATCCTTTGTAAGCGTTTTTTCCCAATACAGTTCTTTAAGCTTTGCCCTTGGTACTTGAGTCATACTTTCCGGGTCGTTCCAGAACGACTCCAATTCCAACCTCCCTAGCAGTTCCCTTAAAGACGTGAACCACCTAATTGACTTTGCCCTGGGGAATTTTAAAAGGTCAGACAAGGCCTCTCGGTAAGTTTCTAGTTCGTCCACAGTCCATTACCTATACCAAAACATTAAGAGTTTATAATTCAACTTATGTAACAATTGTTTATGGGCAAGGTCCATGTACAGAGGTATCAGGGGGGAGCTAGATGGGAGATCCACCAAAGACCTTAAAAAACGATTTTCAATGACAGAAAGGCAGTTTGTATTGCCCACACCCCACATTTCTGCACCATAGACTGCCCCCCCAAGGACCTTAACGTAAATTTCAAGTGCCGGAGCAATTTGACTTGAGACGGTCTTCTTGTGAATTTTACTAATATGGGCACACTGGTGGATTAGTTGATGTTTTACTTTCTCAATGTGGGCACCCCAATTAATCGATGAAGTCAGGCGGATACCTAAGTAATCAAAAGCTTCAACTAGCTCCAGTTGAGTTCCACCAGCCAGTACAGGTCTTTTGGACAGTTTTACCTTGCCCCTGTTAAGGATCATGTACTTTGTTTTCGTCTCATTTAAAACCATGCCCCTTTCATCACAAAATCTTATAAAATCAGTTAAAAGTTGTTGCAAACCCTGCGGAGATTTAGAAATTAAAAGTGTCATCGGCGAAGAGAAGTGCAGGTACTCTTCTTACACCGATTTTTGGGGCATCACAGCCATCTCTATCTATAAAATCTACCACCCCATTTATAAAAGAGTAAAAAGCGTGGGGGCTAACACACATCCCTGCCTCACACCTCGTTGTACTGGGAAGGTTCTTGTTACTTGGTTGTTTGCCCCCCCCCCCCCGACCTGTGCTGCATTTGATGAATGGAGTCTAATTAAAATATCTAAAATGTTGCCCGGCAAACCCATGTCTTTCAATACTCTCCAGAGTCTAGCCCCGGGAACAAGATCAAACACTGCGCAGATCAACGAAGGCCACATATAATTTACCCCCCCCTTTACTACTACTTCCTTCCAGTAGATACACAAAAGACGAAAAACTTGGTCCAGAGTACTAACTTTTGTGCGGAAGCCTGCTTGAAAGTCGCTCAGGATTTGGGACTCAGACATTCAGTCCTGAATCCTTCCTAGTATCTGCTTACAGAAGATTTTCTGGAGAGAGTCAATTAGGCTAATTGGACGATAACTTCCCGGCATGGCTCTGTCCCCTTTTTTATAGATGGGCACTATCTCAGCAACCTGCCATGATGCTGGTATGTCGGCACCAGACATAATCAAATTTGATATTAAGTTAATATAAGAGCCCCAAAGAGATCTATCCTCCCTATGTAGAGCATTAGGAATTCGGGCCGGGAGCACGTGCGGGGACGCAGGTGGAGATCGCCATTTGGGTTTCCTCAATGGAAAAAACCAGGGTATCACCTTTCCCATCTCGGGCCTCAACCCTCATTTCTCTGTCTTCCAGGATTTCTCTGATGCCTATGCCATAAAGGAAGCTAAAATGAGTAACCCACTCTTCTGGTTGCCCAGTGTATTCTAAGACTGCCTTATTTCCCTTTAGCCAGTGTGCTGTTTTTCTCCAAAATGTCCTGGGATCTTTGTCTGTCAATGTTGAGTGTAACGAGGACCAGAGACAACCCTCTCATTCTTTTTTTGCTCTCTCAATGGCCTGCCTATATTTGGCTCTGCACTCCACGACCTTAGAGCGATCCTTGCACTTTAGTGCACAAATGAGCGCCCCCTTTACTTTCCTGCAGTGCTGATTATACCAGGCATTCTCATTTGCCTGCAACGGATCTGTGCAGTGTCCCCCCCCCCCCCTTTTTCCGTACATTTGGAGGCTGACTAAGCATGTCTCGCATTTCACTATAAAACAACTTGTGACAAGATCCCAGACTAGCAGCAGCGTCTTTAGCGGGGAGTTTAGTTAATTCCTCAATCACCCCACGTGCTTTACTTTTAACTAATTTTAAAGCTTCTGGGTGTTCCTCAACCCACTCCCATTTAATTGACCTTTGGTCGCTTGTGATAGAAAGGACACCCAACTCCGGACACCCCCTAATATCAGATTGGGCAGTACCAAAGTTTTTGAGAGTAAGTGCAAGAGCGTTGTGATCGCTCTCTACTCTTTTTACCACCACCATGTCATCCACTAGGGGCCAGAGATTAAGGGATACTAGACAATAATCAATTCTGCTTGTGTGGCCAATTCTATTGAAAGTACACCCCCCTTTGGGATAAGACCTTGTTCTCCCATTTGTAGCTCTTAGATCATGTTGTAGGGTAAGGGCTAGCACCTGGCCTCCTCTCTTCGTCCATCTCGCATTCGGTAAATCTAGATGTGGGATTGAACACACACTATCCCAATCCTCAGTCAAATCTGAAGGGGTAAGGGCAAAGGGTTCAAAAGTGCAACCAAAATCGCCTGCCACTAATACAGGAACACCATCAGAGTACTCAGTCAGAGCATTGTCTAATATAAGAATTGTTTGTTTCCTCTAGGGGGCGAACCACTCTATTATAGACATTAAAAATTCTAATCTTCCAGCCACTATATAGGGTCAACTCAAAGGCTAAAATATCCTGTGACTCGACATGGAGCTTGACCTTAGACCCCAGGGTGTTTTTCACCCAAACATCTAAGCCACCCGAGGGTCTACCCTGCTCTTTCCTCGTGGCAGCAATGCCATAGGAAGAGAAGCCACTCCTAAAAGGTGTAGCCAAACTCCAGGTTTCCTGAAATAGGATTACATCATATAAGTCTGCGAGGGTACATCACTCTGGGTCAGAGAGCAGTTTTGCAATCCCTGCCACATTCCAGACCAAGACCTTTAAAAAAGGGTGAACTGGAGTTTCTCCTGCTTCAGTACACCTTGGGGTCAAACTGCTACTTACATTTACGGTTGCAAGCTCATTACCAATCTCGGTATTTGTTGTAGTACCTCTAAAGGTTGGAACCTCTGGTGGGGGCGGAGGTAGTAGTGGACCTAAACACCCAATGTTCCTATCAAGGTTCAATCCAGGCTGTAGTCATCTTTGGCCATTTGCTACCCCACGAGGGCAGGGGAGTGGTCCAACCCCAGAGGATCTATACGACATAGGCTCTAATCTTGGGGGTCGTCTGTACCTAATGGTGATTGATGTATTTACTGGAGGCATTATGCGTGAATCAATCGCCAGTAGGCTAGTGACCATGCCCTTATCAAAAAAGCTAACTTCTAACGTGTCTCTGATAGCCCCAGGTGAGCTAAATCTTTCAACAGCTTAGATGTCATCTCGAATAATGGAATAACAGTGGCGGGTAGATCTTATCCAGTGAATAACTTTGTTTTTAACGAGTCCCAATCTTCATACCCAGCCCTGGGGAGTTTAGGGACTTCAGTTAAGTAAATCACATCTTGGGCACCCTTGTCACTTTGCCTCATATAGACTCCCTCCTTCACCGACCCTACCCCACGGAACCCCTCATTCCCCGACCTCGTCACACACCCTTCATCCAAAACAACTTCACCTCTATCTGGAGCCCAACAGCCAGTACTGGCCTGATCGACTCCCGATGCCGTTCCTACATTTGGAGTGAATATGTCCCTCGAGCGATGGCCTCTTGAACATTCTAGGGGTTGGTGGAGAACACCCGCAGGAGCAATTTTACTGGAAGGCTCAGCAAACCCACAAGAGTAGGGGCCTATGCACCTGTCCTTTGCTAATATAGCTGTAGTTGTTAGAGATGGCATAAGCGCTTGATGCACCCCATTCCTAGAGTCTAATCTTTCGGTTAAAGTAGCAACCTCCCTTCTTAGTGCCGATACGTCCTCTTTCAATAACTCGATAAGTGACTTCAATAATTGCGTCTCACACACAGGGGCTTCACACAGCTTCTCGGGATTACCTAGTCCGACTCCTGGTCCCCCTTCCTCCTCATGTGCAAGAACGTTGAATCTATTGTGGCACTCAATTTGGGTAACATGTGACACAATAGAGGTACTACTCGACTCCCTGGGCACTATTACGGATGTGCTTAAGTCAAGGACCGGGTCAGAAGGTCTTTTTACTAGTCCCTTGCTTCTCCCTTTTGAGCGTCGATTGAACATCTGTGGTATTAACTTTTCAGATTTTTTTTTCCCTGATGGTAACTTGGTTGAAGACGGTGACAAATTTACAGAGTTTGCATCATTACTGGGGTCTGTTCTGGGTAAAGGTTCTGGCTGGGGAGATGATCTCGGTGTGCCTGCATCCGCTATTTCTTGGCACTCTGTCAGAATTGACTCTATCCGATCCATAGTCTCATGACAGACAGCGCCTAGGGATCTCTTTTTCTTTTTAGGAATTCCCATACCCTGCACCCTGTCTTGATCTTTTCTTTTACCCATTTCTTTTGGGAACTATCCACTAATATCGTACAAACCCTCTGTACTATCCTCTATATTGTCGCCAAAGTACTCCGGTACTGGTAGAAAACATATACTTAACCGTAAATATAAACTGCTTTGAGACCATATAGTTTACAAAATAAGGTTTAAAAGATAAATGCCAGATGAAAGCAGTTCAGCACTTTGCATAAGAAGGGACAAAACGTATACTATGAAACAAAACCAAGGGGGGGTGGCCCCGCCTCTTACTGTCTCTGACAGGCGCAGACGGGCCCGCCCTTGGCGCTGCGGGAGCCCTGAGCAGCTTTTAAGCGCCTCCTGGCGCATTTCTGGTAGCGTCGGTGGCCCCCGGCCGCAAAGCAGGCTGGCCAACAAAGTCCGGTTTGGCAGCAGAAAGTGGCATCTGCAGTGTTGGGCTCCCCAAATCAGATTTCCAAATCCACAGCTAGTACCTAGGCCCCTTACAATAGTGATACAATCTGCTTCTTTCTCATGCCAACTTTTGTCATTCTGTCCTCTGCCCTAAAACTGCCATTGCATTCAAAATATCAGCTCCTGCTGCCCTGCGGGTAGCCTTCGGCGGATAAGAGATACACAGAGATGAGATCTCCCAAGACAGGAGAGCTGAGGTGACAGGCATCCTTGCCTCTCAGATCAGATTCAGAGCCAGGAATCCCATATCTGCTCTGTGCACAGGCCCCACAGTGACAGGGCTTGGCTCAAATACATTAGGTCAAGTTCTTGACCCGGTCCCACATTACAGAGCAAAGACCGGGGTAGTTTCACAGAGCTTTGCATTAGGGGAGCCTTGGATACCACAGTGAATTTGAGCAGAGCAGCCACCAGGCTTGCGTTCTTCTTGAGTGCTACGAAGACTTTATGGAGCACTGTGATAAACAACTACTACACTTATATAGTTAACTCTACCTAGGCTTTGGTATCTCGTCGCTGATAACAGATGTTAGTAACTACCTGCTTCTGATGGATACATCTGCCTGTGCATTCCTTACCTTTTGAATTATCCTGTGGAAATCTGAAATAATTTCTGTTAGCATAGGCTGAAGCCATCTTGTTTGTGGCATCCATTTTGTTAGCTATGTAATTCTTCCGTCTTCACTGTTGCTTGCCCTTCTATTCTGCTTGTGTCATCAACTCTAGTTAACTCCTTCTGTACTGAGCTAAAAGCAATGTGCTGAGCAAAGGCCTGTAGCTGCTACAATGCACCTGACTAAAGATATAATTGTCAAACTATTTTCTACTGTTGTAAGCAGTTCTGATCTCCCTCCCACTTTGCTGACTAAGTGATCTCCCATCTGCCCATGTTTGTAGGTAGTTATTCCTGTATATGCTTGTACCTTCTATTTGTAACTACATGCTTACTCTGCAACAAACTCTGTATATAAGGCCTGTGCTCTGTGACTTCAGGGTGCCACCTCCTGCAACATTTGAGAGTGTTGTTGGACGTGGTTCCACTCATGAGAAGTTAATCAAATTGTTATTTTGAATTCCAGCTTCAGTGTTGATCTCTATTTTGTTGGTTTTTGGACCCGTGGACAGAGAAGGGTGACCCCTGCACCGATGTGCTCATTAAAAGGCACATTTCCACAATCCCAGTGCACAGCATTCCATGGAAACTTTTATCCTCAGCTCTCCCACGTCGATGAGGACGTCACAATGGAACCGCTCCACATGCGACTCCGCATGACGTCATCAGGGCCTTAAGAAGACCTCATCGGCGTGCTGACATCAGTTCCCTTTTTTCCGTGCCGTCGACGCTTAGCGCTTTTTCCGCAGGCTCTCCATTTCTGGGAGTTTCTTTGTTACTATTGCCGCGACTTTGTAGTTGTTGAAGATAACTACTCCAAGAAAATCGGGATTCAAGCCGTGCAGAGTGTGGGGGCCAGATATCCATCACTGACCTAAATAAAGACTGTTTGTGGTGCATGTCCTTGGATCACGATGTCGGGACATGTACTTTGTTTAAGCGAATGAATCCGAAGGCTCTGAAGGAAATGGAGGACAAGTTGTTCATGGCAAAAGCCAAGAAGCAGAAGAGGGGTCGCAGGAGGTATCGGACCTGATCGAATTCGTCGACGCCTCTTACTTCGAGGTTATCCAAGAAGCACAAGAAGACGCTGCGCCATGGTTCTCGGTGTCGTTCTTCGTAGGATGTTACTCCGAAGTTGGTGTCTCAGGGTCCTAGGTGTTATCGCAGGGATGAGAACTCTCCGACTCCTTCACTAGGGGTGAGTCTGGCCCTGTCTCCGGCATCAAGAGCTGTGACTCCTCTGACTCCGAGGAATGTTACGCCTTCTCCGACGCCAAGGTTGGCTACTCCACCTCTGGCTCCGAAATCACCGACCCCGCAGCTGGAGCCAAACTGGTGCCTTCATGGACGGCTCCAGAGCCTGTTGTTCCGGATCCGGCATATCCTGCATTCCCGACTCCGGGATCGGATCCATTGCATTTTTTAAATGCTGTGTTCACCATGTTTGCGAGAGCTGTGAATCCTACTGGTGTGCCGGCAGGCCCCATGGGTCCGTTAGCCTATTCTCTAGGAGGATTTCCTCCTCATTTTCCCCAGGCACCATTCATGCCATTTATGCATGTGGCTCTAGTGAGTTGGCCTCTTCCGACCCCAAGGTTATCGATGCCGTTGCAGTCTCTAGAGGGTTGTGTTCCATTGGAGGGTTCTTCTCTGGCGCTGTCTGGATCCGAACCGGCGCCGGTTCTACTGCGACCAACTTCGACCCCTGTTCCTTTAAATCCTTCGCCGGTTCCAAAGTCACCGGCGCCGCGCCTGGCACCGCCGACGATGACGAGATCTCGGAGAGAGCTTCAAAGGCTGTTAGAGGAAGAATAATATCGGGATGAACATGGTGGGGCTAAAGAAGGAGAGATGGTGGACCCTGACCCTGATTTTGAGGGTTTGGAAGAAGCCAGTGGCCTGGACACTTCCCCTGAGTGGGAGTTGATGTCACCTAAGGGCCTGCCACCTCTTCAGGTGACCACATACCATGCTGTGATTCGAAAGGCTGCGGAATTTTTAGAGCTCCCCCTTCCAACAGCAGAGTTGAAATCCAACATTCTTAAGAGGTTCTTTATTCATCAACTTCTGCATCAGAACCATTGCTGCTCTTCAATGAGGCGTTAACGGAGCCCATTTTGGATGTTTGGCAGAAACCAATGTCCACCCCTGCAGTTTCCAGGATGGTGGCTATGAGATACAAGGTGGCTCCTGGGGATCTAGTGTTTCTGTCCTCCCAACCTTCCCCGGAAAGCTTGGTGGTCTAGGCCTCCTGCTCTTCTAAGCTGTCGGCAGGGTCTTTTCCATCTACACCTGCTGATAGGGAGTCAAAACGTATGGAGCAGTCCACCAAGAAAGTCTATAGAGTTGATACATCCATGCCCTCGCCCTCATGGACTCAGCCAATGAGGTTGTACCAAAGTTGCCCACGGAGGTTCAAGGGCATTTTTCAGAACTGTTGTCGGACACCCAGGCTGCTGCCCACCAGGTAATCCAACCTGGACTGGACACGGCGGACTCTGTGGCCAGAGCAATGGGGTAATCTGTGGCGACGAGGAGGAATGCCTGGTTGCAAGATGTTCAAGATGTTACCTGATGTTCAAGCTATGTTGCTGGACTTACCTTTTGATGAGTCCCGCTTGTTTGGGGCTAAAACGGATTCTGCGCTGCAGCGCTTGAAGGCAACAAGGCTACGGCAAGGTCTTTAGGGCCTCAGACCCAGCCCAGGAGCTTCGGACAGTTCCGCGGATTTCGTGGCTTTGCGAAAAACTTGCCCTTTTGTGGCAGACCACAGCAGCAGGAGGCAAATCCCTTGTACAGGCCCTACAGTGGAAAGGGCAGAGGTCGTCTGCGGGGTTCTGCCAGTCAACAAGTCTCCTCCTCCTCCTTTCCAACCATTGTTGCAAGGAAGCAACTCTAACTCTGCCATTTTAGAGCATGCTTGTCCCGTGGGAGGAAGGGTGGCCCATTTTCTACTTCATTGGAGGTCTGTCACTACAGACCTCTGGGTTTTAAACATCATAGAAAATGGGTATGCCCTACCCTTCTGAGAGTTTCCCCCTCCTTTCCCTCCACATCAGGGCCTTTGCTCGGAAGAGCATCCTCTGCTTCTCCAGCAGGAAGTACTGTCGTTACTACAAAAGGGTGCAATCGAGATAGTTCCAGAGCAGGAAAGAGGTATGGGGTGCTACTCCCGGTACTCCCTGATTCCCAAAAAGGACGGTCCTTTACAATCGGTTCTCGACCTCAGGATTTTGAATTTCTACCTCAGACAGGAGAAGTTCAAAATGTTGACCCTGGCACAGGTTCTTCTCATGCTGGAGAAGGAAGGCTGGATGGTGTTGATCGATTAACAGGATGCGTATTTTCCCATTCCCGTTCTGAAGTCACATTGGAAGAATCTCAGTTTTACGGTGGGGTCTCAACATTACCAGTTTGCGGTCCTTCCTTTCGGCCTTACTTCCGCACCTCGGGTCTTCACAAAGGTGATGGCAGTGGTGGCAGCACATCTCAGAAGATCAAGGATTCCTGTGTTTCCCTATCTAGATGACTGGATGCTCAAAGCAAAGTCGCAGAGATAGTGTTGCATCATTTGCAGGTAACAACACTGCTGTTGTTCAGCTAGGGTTTCCGAATCTCACCTGGTGCCCTCTCAGTGCAACCTGTTCATTGGGGCAGTACTGGACACTACTGTGAGTCGTGCCTTCCCACCTCCACAGAGGATTTAAGACATCTAGGCTATTCCACTTTTTCAGAATGGAGCATTTGCTCCAGTCCTGAAGGTCTTGCGACTGCTCGGTCTGTTTGCTTCCTGCATTCTGTTGGTCAACCATGCACACTGGCATATGAGGGCCCTCCAGTGGTGCCTCCGCAGGCAGTGGTTTCAAACCAACTGAGATCTCGAGGAGGTGGTCAGAATATCCAGAGACCCTGCAGTGGATCTGCAATGGTGGAGTGTTCCAGGCAACCTGTCTCAAAGGAAGCCGTTTCACCCTCCTCTTCCGGTACTCACAGTGATAACTGATGCCTCCACTCTAGAGTGGGGAGCTCATCTGGGAGATCTGGAAGTCCAGGGTCTTTGGTCTCCGGAGCAAAGATTGTTTCACATAAATCTTTTGGAATTGTGGGCGATACGTTTGGCTCTCAAGGCCTTCCTTCCCTTCGCGGTCAGTCCGGTTAGGTCTTAACAGACAACACTACCGCAATGTGGTACATCAACAACCAGGGAGGAGTAGGGTCGTATCTTCTCTGCAGAGAGCCTCTGCGACTCTGGTCCTGGGCTCAGGGCCATCAGATTTGCGTAATCTCCAATCATCTGGCCGGAGTGCTAATTGTGCGTGCGGACAGTATCAGTCGGCAATATTCTACCGATCACGAGTGGCGTCTCCATCCGGAGGTGGTTCTTCACATTTTCAGGATGTAGGGGTTTCCTCAGTTGGACCTGTTTGCCACTCACGAGAATGCGCACTGCCCGTCATTCTGCAGTCTCCAGTATCCAACGCAGGGAGCGTTGGGGTATGTTTTTCAGTTAGATTGGGGCTCACAGCTTCTTTACGTATTTTCCCCAAAACCCTTGATTTCTCGAGTTCTGAGGAAGATTCGCCAAGTCCGGGCCCAAGTCATATTGGTCGCCCTGGATTGTCCGAGAAGAGTGTGGTACACAGTCCTCCTTTACTTCTCATTACACCCTCTGCTCTGTCTCCCTCTCAGGGCAGACCTCCAGTTTCAATCGCAGGGGCAGGTTCTACACCCCCAGCGCCTGCACCTTCATGCCTGGAGATTGAATGGGGCAACCTGAGTTCTTTCTTTCTCCCACCGGATGTGATGGACGTTATTTTATCGGCCAGAAGGCACTCCACCAAATCTGTTTATGCTGGTAGGTGTGCTAAATTTGTGAACTGGTGTGGAGAGAAATCAATTGATCCCCCTAAATGCCCATTTATCTGATGTTCTGAGTTTTTCTCTTTCCCTGCAGAACAGGGTTGTGCTGTGGCAACTGTTAAGGGATACTTATCGGCCTTGTCTGCTTTTCTTTGTTTGCCGGATCAACCCTTGTTTAAATCTCCTATAGTTATGAGATTCATAAAGGGTCTCACTAATGGGTTTCTTCCCACCCCTTTTATGATGCCCTTAGTGGGATTTGGTTCTCACATTTTTGATGAATACACCATGTGAACCTTTGCATAGTTGTCCCTTAAGGTTTCTAGCATTTAAAACTGTATTTTTAGTGGCAATCACATCTGCTAGGAGGGTGAGTGAATTGCAGACTCTTCGTTCCAAGCCTCCTTTTACATCTTTCCATGCGGATAAGATGGTTTTTAGGACCAGAGCTGCTCTCCTGCCTAAGGTGGTCACTCCTTTCCACTTGGGGCAGTCCATCACCTTACCTAGTTTCTACCCTCCCCTTCACCCTTCTGAGGAGGAAGAGAGACTTCATCGTCTGGATCCCAAGAGGGTAGTGAGCTTCTACTTGGACAGAACCAAGGTCTTCAGGCGGGATTATCAACCCTTGTAGTATATGCATGAAAGATGAAGGGCAAAGCTGTCCACAAAAGACCGCTATCCAGGTAAATAATCCTGTGTATTAAGATCTGCTACGCCTTAGCCAAGAAGGAGCCTCATGAAGGTATTTGTGCTCATTCTACTAGAGCTAAGTCTTCTCCTTTTGCTTTGGCTAGAGGTATCCCTGTGGTAGACATCTGCAGAGCAGCAACTTGGGCCTCCCGCCACACTTTTGCAAAGCACTATTGTTTGGATTCGGAAGTGAGGAGGGACGGCCATTTTGTTTGTTCTGTGTTGCAGGATTTGTCGGTGTAGGCAGGCAGGCACCCTCCTCAGAGTGGGACTGCTTAGGGATTCACTTCAAAAGGTGAGGAATCCACAGGCAGATGTATCCATCAGAAGAACAAGTTACTTACCTTCAGTAATGCTTTTTCTGGTGGATACAGTATCTGCCTGTGGATTCCTCACTGACCCACCCGCCTCCCTGTTGCCTGTCTGCCTATACTGAAAAGTAGTATATGGTGAACAAGGGCACCCCGATATTTAGACCTGGGGTAATCAATAGTTGTGTAAAGAACAATGGTACATATAAGGCCACGCGGGTCTTAAATAGCCTGAGCTAATATGATTTTAGGGGGCCACATGGGTCCTTGGAAGGCCTGAGCTAGTTTAATTTTAGGAAAGGAATTAATCAAATTTGCCTGAGCTAATGGTAATGCACTGTTTGCAGTAGATGCAGGGACACACGATTGTCATTGTATAACATTTATTAGCTTCATAAATGGTATATCAAAGTATACTGTTTGAATACTAGTTCTAGTGCTCATAAAACAAGTGCAAAGTGCGTGGTGTGCCGAGTGCTAGTGACAATAAAAACATTACATCGCATTGACAACATTATAAAACTCCATGTGTGAATTTAAACAATTGAAGGAGCTTTTGTTGTGAAGGGTCGACGAGCGTCTCGATCCATTTGTTTGAGATCATCATCAGGACGAAGTGTGAGCAAGAAGAATCGCGGGAGAGACCAGTGAGAAGTCCGGTGTGAGTGAGGTCGCGGCAGGAAGCTCGGACCAGCGATGTCATGGTGCACGAAGAGGATTGTGCATCCAGGAGTCACTGAATGGGCGGCAACTGGAGGAAACCGAGACCCGACTTGCGGGTGGGTTAGATTCAATCAGGGTACACCATCAGTAAGTAGGTGTCGGATGAATTAGTGGAGGTCCGCAGTGCTGAGTTGGGGGTGAAACGACGGGCCGTTGTTTCCCGCCAACTCACCACTGCGGACCTCCACTAATTCTTCCGACACCTACTTACTGATGGTGTACCCTGATTGAATCTAACCCACCCGCAAGTCGGGTCTAGGTTTCCTCCAATTGTCGCTCATTCAGTGACTCCCTGGATGCACAATCCTCTTCGTGCACCACGACATCGCTGGTCCGAGCTTCCCGCCGCGACCCTCACTCCACACCGGACTTCTCACCCGTCTCTCCCGCGATTCTTCTTGCTCACACTTCGTCCTGATGATGATCTCAAACAAATGAGATCGAAACGCCGTCGACCCTTTCACAACAAAAAGCTCCTTCAATTGTTTAAATTCACACATGGAGTTTTATAATGTTGTCAATGCAATGTAATGTTTTTATTGTCACTAGCACTCGTCACACCACGCACTTTGCACTTGTTTTGTGAGCACTAGAACTAGTATTCAAACGGTATACTTTGATATACCATTTATGAAGCTAATAAATGTTATACAATGACAATCGTGTGTCCCTGCATCTACTGCAAAACAGTGTATTACCATTAGCTCAGGCAAATTTGATTTAATTCCTTTCCTAAAATTAAACTAGCTCAGGCCTTCCAAGGACCCATGTGGCCTCCTAAAATCATATTAGCTCAGGCTATTTAAGGACCCGTGTGGCCTTATATGTACCATTGTTCTTTACACAACTATACTGAAAAGTAATCAGTGTGTATTTTATGTGATTTATTGCTGGAATCATGAGATATTTGGCATTGGGGAATATCTATTATGAGGGATTTCCAGGTTTGGTTGTGTTTATATACTGTGTATACGTGTGAAAATGTTGTTGGTTCACCCGTTCACCTCGAAGGCACGTAAAAAATGGGTGGAACGGACGTCCGCATGCCAACGAGGCCTTCTTATGGCTCTGATTGCGTCACGCGGAGTCGTGTGGCGAGCCGTTCCAATGTGACGTCCTCGTTGACGTAGGAGAGCTGAGGAGAAAAGTTTCCGTGGAGAGCTGCACATTGAGATAATTCAAAAGGTGAGGAATCCACAGGCAGATACTGTATCCACCAGAAAATGTATTACCAAAGGTAAGTAACTTGTGCTTCAGTGGTAATATTTAATCTATGCTAGGAGGATGAAAGACTGAGTAGAGGCACAGGAACTTAAACCCCGACCTTCAGGTTACGCATAGATTTCCCCAATAGATGCATTATTTCACTGAGCTATCTTGCTGACTCTCTAAACATGCTCTCCTTGTGCAGCTTCACTGGCACTATTATGTGTGAGGCTTCCCCTAAATGTGTTTAATCCAAGCTCATCCCTTGTGCACAAGACGAGACTCCGCGCTTGAGAGCAAAATTACACTGGAGTCCAAGGCAAGTGAAGGACTGTTTAAGAGAAGAACATTGAGCACAAGGGGAGTGGCATGCACACAACTATCCCTTGGTAAGGCACCTAGGAATATTATCGGCGGTGGGTTTGAATAAAAAGAAGGGATACACTTACCTGACAGAGAATCGATCTTGAAGCGATCGAAAGGCCTAAATAACTAAGGGATCATCCCCGCCATACATTGGACCGGGAAGTTTTGCTGAAAGGGATAAAAGGTTAGGATAAATGGGTAAGGGACACAAGTCCAAGCACATATCAAGTAATACAGAATAATACGTACATAAAACTAAAGCTATCAATCAATAATTATCAAATGAATACAATTCGGTAAAAATCATGTAGTAGGAATGAAGAGTGTACTTAGCTGTGTCAGAGCAGCGAACAAAAGAGGAAGATTTGAGCGTGCACTGTCTCCTTGTTATGTTGCTAATGTTCTATTTATTGTGATGTAGTTACATTCTTTAAAGGGCTGCATGTTGGGCAGCAAATAAAAGTATTTGCATAATGTTAGCCTCCGTTTGTCTTTAATGAAATCAAGATTCTCTCTGCATAATTGGAGAATCGTCATTTTCTTCTAAACCTTATTACCACGATTTTGACAAACAAGTTATTGTGATGCAGAAGTGTGGCCTCCATATTAGGATACAATGTTCTGCTTGGGATATTAGCTACTGAGCGGAAGAGGAGACATATGGGGTCAGTTATGCTTTGCAAAATTGTAATATAGCTCAGTATAACAAAAAACAAGAACACCATGAGCCACAGCATGACATAATCCAACATTTGTACTCTCCAGTCCTGTACCCAAGATACAGCCTTTGTTTAAAGTGATGCTGGTCACAGCAGTAAGTACTGGATCTGACTCCCTAGCACGAGCACCCACAACATAGGCACAATTAAGTGTGAAATGTCAGCATCTGGCTATGTCATCCTTCCTGTCGCAGCAATCTGGGACAGACCAAGGACAGGCCTGGCCTAGAAACATCCTCACCTTGAAGAACAAACTACAGTTCTACTTCTCACCCCTGCAATCTTTAAAATGTCGGTGCTCAGGAAGACTAATCAGTATCTCCTTGTGAAAAAAGACTTCATGGAGTTTCTAAAGGTAGGCCAGTCTCTCCCTCCTCATTGCAGTGTCTGAGTCTTCTCCCTTCAGCTACAAAAATGTAGGCAGTACACTACTACTGTCTGTGGATATATCGCTACCCTCCTCCTGTCCCACACTAAACCAGGGGCATTGAAATGGATCCCACTTTTCTTTGGTAATAAATACTGTGAGGTAGTCTTTAAGGGCAAACATCAGAACACACCTGCTCCATCATTTACAGAATCTCCTTTTCGATGTTTGCATTAGATGTTTGCTTTATTTACCCTGCATATTCTCCAACGTTGAGGTTACTGCTTCAGTCAAGCGCACCCTAGAGCTCTTGATATTTTCCTTCCTGATAGAGACTTCTAGCTGCAGATTTCTCACCTTTTGAATATTCCCCAGGTGTCAAACTGGATCCGTAAACTTTTTCCATAGTACACATGCACCCTTGAAGGTGGCACCGTGTGTCTCCGCACTGCTCTGGAAGTGATGTGCGGGGCCTACATAGACGCCACTCCTGCACACTGACATTGATTCTTTTGTTTCTGTGCCGTCCGACATGTATCCGGAACTTCCTCTTGTCTCTCGGAGACCCTTACCTCTATTTTCTTCACAAATATTTCAGTGAGCAAGGGATGTCATCCTCTAAGATGATAGGTGTTAAACCCTGTAGGTGCTCTTTCAAGCTGTCTGTCACAGTTCCTCACCAGGTATGCCTGTGGTGTCGGGCTACGACTACAAGACTTGCAGAGACTACTCTTCGATAAACCTGAAGGCTATCCGGGAACGTAAGGTGAAACTTTGTCACCAAGCACAAGAAGACACAGCGTCGGGACCTCTCCAAGGGTCGATCCCTGTCCTGCTCCCATTCCTGGAGTTGACGGAGCCACTGTAAAGGCTGGTCTTCATCACGCTCCAAGTACTCCAGGAAGCGCAAACAAACACAAGAAGTCGAAGTGGAGTTCCACTCCATTGCGCCATTCCCACTCCCTTGACAAAGCAAATGGGTGGCACCAGCTATCTCGCTGTCGAAGTCAGCCGACTCCACAGCTAGTTCTGGGACAACCAGAGTTTCTGGGGCCTTCAGCCATACTACCCCATATTGAAGATGTCTGAACAGCTATGCTGTGGCTCTTTGGATCCCTAACAACATCTTCTGGCATGCCTTTGGTTCTCATGAAGTCGAGAGGCTTTACATTTGGACTACCGCCCTCTACTCCAGTTGCGACACTGATCTCCGGCAACTAAACCCATGTTAGGCCATGGGCCCCTTCGACCTCGCCTCCCAAGGTGGCAGTCCTCATTGCCCTCTCTGACGCGGACTCAAAGGCCGTCCAAATTTCACAGAGGCTGCGCCCGAATCCAACCGAAGCATCAGCCCCTGCACTCAAAATTCCATGTGACAGGCAGCATTCATTGCATTCCTTCTTTGGCACTGACTCTGGAAAAAACTTTGACCAACGTGATAAGTTCGCTCAGCTCTATACTGAGGACAATTGGTATGAGGACTTACGAGAGGCTAGTGGGCTAGATACCTCCTTGGAGACGGTTCTGTTCTTTCCTTCTGACCCAGCCACGGAAGAATCTGCCTCCTACACTAAGGTTATGTGTAGGGCAGCTGAAGTCTTGACCTCCAGTCCTTCACCATGGAGATGAAAACAAACATGCTAACTGAGCAGCTACCCTCCTAGGGGCGTGAGCCGATCCTTGCAGTGGCCCTGCAGTTAACAGACAAATTGCCAGGCGCCATCGCCATTCTCCAGGCGACGCAGCCTTTTTGTCACCCCACCCCTTTGCAGAGAGGCTTGTGGTGCAGGCTTTCACCAGCCAGACCAACCCTAGCAATTTTCCTACCACTGACCGGGAGTCCGAGCTAGTAGAGACTTTCGGAAAACACCTCTTTTCATCAGCCAGTTTGGCCATGCGATCTGTTAACGCCTCCTGTTTGTTGGGCAGTTACACTCATGCACTCTGGCACTCAGTGGCCTATGTCCTCCCTGGTGTATCAGAGGACCTTCACCCTAATTCTAGATGGTCGTGATACAGCAAAGTTAACTATTAGTTGTGGCGTAGACACCACTGACTCAGTTGGGCAAACTATAGACATCAGCGTTGCCATTCGTTGCCATGCATGTCTGTGATCGACTGGGTTCTCGGGTGATGGTAGGTCCTCCCTGATAGACGGGCCATTCAGTGGGACTCGCCTCTTGGGGGGACAAGGCTGACGCTGCCTTAGAACGTTTCAAGGAGAATAGGGCTACTGCTAGTTCTCTGGGCTTCTCTGCCCAACCTAGTCAGCCGCATCCATTCCAACGTTCCTTTCGTGGCTTTGGCTGAGGCATCCCTTACTGTTAGCCCGTCCCACCTCAGCAGTTTCGCTGGAGAGGCTGAGGTTCCCACTGCTCCTGCAGCCAAGGTCAGCGTGCCGCTCAGTCCCCCGCCTCACCGGCCAAACCTCTTTTAGTGTACCCTTGCACGGCCACAGCCACCTAATGGGAGGTAGAATCCACCAATTCTTTCTGGATTGGCAAGCAATCATGTCTGACAGGTGGGTCCTGCAGGTTGTCTGCAAAGGTTATGCCTTGCCCTCGCTTTCGTCCCTTCCACACTTTAAACTGTCCACCCGGCAACTCTCCATTTTGCATCAGGAAGTGCAAGCCATATTGGCGAAAGGGGCTGTTGACAAGGTGCCAGTGCCAGAAGTACAAAGTGGTTGTTATTCCTGCTACTTTCTGGTGCCCCAGAAGCACAGAGGTCTTTAACCTATTCTAAATCTGCATCATCTCAACACCTTCCTCTGTAAGGAGAAATTAAAGATGCTCACCTTCGACCCTGGAGACTGGTTGGTGGTGTTGGTCCTGCAGGACGCCTATGTCCACATAGCCGTCCTGTGGTGCTACCTACCTGCGGTTCGCAGTGGGACTGGAACATTTGTAGTTTGCTGTGCTCCCCTTAGGCAGTTAACCACATCCAGACTATGATGAACCTCATGTCATCCTTGGGGGTTCACTATCAATGAGCCGAAGTTACATCTGACTGCTCCTCAGACGCCCCCCCTTATTGCAGCCATTCTAGACACAGTTCGGTTTTATGCCCTTCCCCGTAAAGGAGCATCCAGGGAAATTGAGGCTATGATCTCGATCTCTCTGCCTTGGTCATATATTTCAATGAGGTTATCTCTTAGGCTGCTGGCACCGATGGCCTCCTGCATCCTGCTGGTTAAGCACACCAGTTGGCATATGTGGGTTCTGCTGTGGGATTTGAAGTCCCAGTGGGCCCATCATCAAGGAGACCTCTCTGGCCATGTTCAGATCTCAGAGGAGACTGCAAAAGATCTGCAGTGGTGGTTGTTGGACCGTGATTGGGTCAGCGGCAGACCGCTCTGCCTTCCCCAAAAAGAGCTGACAGTGGTGACCGATGTATCGCTTCTGGGTTGGGGCGGCCATCTGGGAAAGGTGGAGGTCAGAGGTCTCTGGTCTCAGGCGTAGTCCAGGCTCCACATCAACCTTCTGGAGATAAGGGCCATCGGCTTGGTGTTAAAAGTCTTCCGGAATTCCATGTATCAAAGGGAGGCGGGTACAGGTGCTCATGAACAACACCACTGCCATCTGGTACTGCAAAAAATCAGGTGGGATGGGGTCACTGACCCTGTGACTGGAGGCCTTGCGCCTCTGGAAATGGCTGGACCACCAAGGAGTTTTCCTGTTGGTAAACCACCTGCCAGAATCCTTGAAGGCCAGGACAGATGAGCTCAGCTGTTGACACATAGCGGATCACGAATGACAATTACACCTGGAGGTGGCGCAAGGTCTTTTACACGAAGGGGGAGACCCTTGGCTCAATCTATTTGCCACCACCGAGAATGTGCAATGTCAGCACTTCTACCCGCTGGAGTTTACAAGATGTCTCTCGCTCAAAAACACGTTACACCTCAAGTGGAACTAGGGACTCCTGTATGTCTTTCCGACTAAACCACTCATGCACCTGAGTTCTCAAGAAGATTAGGACCAAACAGGACCGATCAGGCCCAAGTCATCTCAGTGGGACTGGACATGTAGAGTATGGTATCCAGAACTCCTGAGCTTTAGCATCTACCTTTCGATCAGACTGCCCCTCCAGGAGGATCTTCTGTCACAGCAGAAAGGCTGTGTTTTCCACCCTGGTCTTCAAAATCTCCACCTTCAGGTAAGAAAATTGAGCGGCGCCTGCTGAAGGGCTTCATTCTTCCCCCGGAACTAATTGATGTCCTCCTGGCGGCCATGCGTTCCTCAACAAAGACTGTATACGACTGTCTCTGAGATAAGTTTGTGGTTTGGTGTGACGCTTACAAAATTGACCTCCCTCCAGGCCCAATTGTCTGCTGTTCTGTCCCTCGCCGGGCACTTCCTTGCTTTGGTTACTGTGAAAGGTCATCTTTCAGCCTTTTTGTCATTCTTGCGATTGCCTGATCAACCTACAAATCACCGGTTGTGTTAAAGGGCTGCACCATCTGTTTACCCCTTTTCCTTTTGTGATACCCCAATGAAACCTCAAATTTGTCCCTACTCACCTAATGTGCACTCCATTTGAGCCATTGCTCACCCTCAAAACAGTGTTCCTAATTGCCATCACTTCAGCACGGCCTGTGAGTGAGCTCCAGGCTCCGTTCATCCATCGTACACTACCTTTTTCCCTATAAGGTGGTTCTCTGAACCAGGGTATCCTTTCTACCGAAAGTTGTAATACTGTTCCATGTCGGTCTAACCATCACCCTGCAATTGTTTTATGCTCCTCCTCATCCCTCTCAGAGGAGGAGAAGACTCCATCTCTTGAATGATCCATTCTTTGTGGGGTTCACCAGAGCTAAGCTGTGCAGAAGCATACCATCTCATGCTGGATTGTGCTCTGTATCAAGTTATGCTATGCACTGACTATAAAGCAGCCTCTGCATTCTCAAAGTTCAAAGTTTATTGACAGATCGAAAGCATGGTTCATCGTCAGACTACATACAATCAATAAAATCACATCACATGAGCATCACAATAATCGCAGTATAAAAGGAACATGCAATACCCTTTGAATCAATTAGTCAGATTTGCATAAAGATATAAAAGAAAAGAACATTAGAGAAATAATTAAGATAACATACGTTGAAATGGGAATAAAAATGGTGGTCCTCTACATCTTGTTTCCAGTAGTTTTTGGTAATGATTTTAGCCTAATCGCCCATGCAGCAAAAAGAAATTTGGAAACAGCTATCACTACCACAGAGGAGGGATCACTTTTACACATCTGTAGGGCATTGACCTGATCAGTAACTGATAGATTCCTACACCGAGGAATGAGCCATCTACACCTCGAGGTTACATATTTGGGACAAAAAATAGTAGGTGTTCTTCAGTTTCCTTGGTGAAAAAAACAGAAATTACAGGTTCTTGATCTTCAAATCAGAGGATCCCATCTGAAAGTAAACTCTGCAATGGGCAGGGTTCCATATCTAAATTGAAGGAGGAGAGTACTGGCTCGAGCTGGGCGGATATAGTTGAGAAACGTCTCCGATTTAGGCACCGACTTATGCATTCAGAAAAATCTTGAAAGTGTACCTCTTAGACTTGTCTCTTTATTTTGGGTGCCCATCATCTCCCAGTACCTAAATTTGACCATGGGGGCTGCGTTTACAGGAATAGAGGCAGGATCCTCCCAAAAGTCCCCAAGGTCCAGTTTGATCCATACATTTGTTATGTACCCCAGCTATTTAAACTTTACAGCAGATGAGTGAAGCGCCATAATGTCGATGAGACCGGATCTGTAACATTGAAGTTCACTGGTAGTCCATATATGGACCCAATAAATCAGTGGTTTTAAGGCCGCTATCTCAGCGAGAGAATGAGCTCCCAACCGAGGAAAAGATAGACCCACCACTGACCTCACTTGAAAGGGTGCGGATTGGACCGGCAGGCAGGGACCTCACGGCGGCAGGGGGAGAGATGGCTGCGACTGCAGTCCACAACTCAACAGAGTAGTGGAAAAGAGAACAGGCCCCTACTGCGCTACCACACCACCAATGCTGATCGGCCTGCGACAGAGGAGCGGCCCTCCCACAGAACAGAGTCGGCCCTGCTAGAGATGAGGGCGCGGGCCGAGGCGCAGGTTGAGCGCCCTGCTCACAAAGCGGTGAATTGGAGGGTCAGACCCATGCTGTACTGCCGCATTGTCTGGGAGGGTCACATCGAGAGCAGAGAGACAATCCCATCATAAAGTGCTTTGGCCCGTCAGAGGTGTAGACGTGAGTGGAAAAATTGACCTCACCGAGAGGGGAACTTGAGACAAAGGAGTGACCTGTCCCCTCTGAGGTGCACACACCGGTGGTGGTCGCATTACTGAGGGGCGAATAAGACCCAGACACTCATAGCGCCTCGTACTGGCCACGTTCCTCAGAACACGTAGAGGCCTAACTGACGCTGGATCTCGCGGCGGTCGGCCTGGGCCTTGGCCTGCTTCAGTGCCCGCGTTAACTTTCTTGGTCCTTGGAGGTTGGGAGAGGGAGCGGACTCTCCTTGTGAGACCGATCTGCTGGGACTAGAGCCACCCCCCTTCCGCTACTACTGACAAAATGGGGAAGACTAGTAGGAAGCGGGATCCTGAACCCTCAGCCCAGACTCGGGTGGACACAGAGTAGTCTAACCAGACAGAGCTCAATAGCCTATCGCAGAGTGATCCTGATGCTGGAGCAACATTACAGGACATTCTTCAGGCTATAGCGGCCGCCAGGACGGCTGTCGAAACTAAGATTGACACCCTTGGGGAAGATATGGGGCTCTTGAGGGCGGACCATCGCAGATTGGCAGAGTGGGTCACTTCCGACTGAGACCGAAGTAGTGGAGCTGAGACCAACCCTAACGTCTGCAACGGACAGGCTGACAACACTGGAAGCACAAGTTTGCATACTTGAACTGAGGGCCGAAGATGCTGAAAATAGGTCCCACTGCAATAACATGCAAATAATTGGCCTCCCGGAGAAAGTGGAAGGCTGCAATTTGGTGGAATATCTGGAGAAATGGATCAGAGAAGAAGTGGCAGAGGAAGGCCTATCCTCTTACTATCCTCTAGAGAGAGCCCATTGAGTGCCTGCGAGGCCCCCCCGGGGGCACACAGTGGCCAGTGGTGGTGCGCTTGCTAATCTACAAAGATCGGGATCGACAGAAAGGCCATCTGATAGCGATAACAGCACCATCAGGATATTCCCAGACTTTTCAAGAGAAGTCCAGCAACAACGCTCGTCCTATCTGGCAGCGAAATTTTTTTTGCTCCAAATGGAAATTCAATACGCCATGTTATTTCCCGCACGACTCGGGGTGGTAACTCCAACAGGCGCTTGATTATTTAATTCACCACAGGAGGTGTGAGACTGGATTAACCAGCAAGTTCCCGATCACATTCCGCTAGAACAGCGTACAAGGAGAAGCGCCCAACAACGCAGAGGGAGAAACAGGCCCCTGATGGCCCTTACCCGGCTGAAACACAACAGGAACTTGACAGAGTGGTGGCAGCGATCGCTTAGTTGAGTGCCTCTGGGACAGGCAAGGTGTCCTTACTGACTGGAGATGATGCCAAAGACTCGGACTCTGACCATAGCTCCAGTATGATGCGGGGACCTAGCAAAGAACTGCCGACAGTAACTCCCAGAAGTGCAGACAAGATCATCTGATCCCTTTCTTCCATCGCAAGTATAATTAGGGGCTGGGTGGAGAGATGGACCTATGCAGGGGGTGAGCCCCGAGATATGATTGGGTGGTGGAACAGAGCCCTCAGGATTGAGACCTTTAGGAACTGAACCATTCACTGGGTGGGTGAGAGACCCGCGGAGCTGCGAGAATAGACGGCCTGTTGCATGAGAGGCTCACAAGAACCCCACAAGTTTTCTACTGTTGCACAGTTTGCATAAGTTTGGATGGGGGGGGTTTGCTCACTTTTCCTGGGGTGGGGGAGTTGGGGTTTTATAGGTTTAGTAGGTAAGGGGTTTGCAGATAACATATGCCAGAGACCCCCATATTGGAGCGAGAGAAAGGGCTCCCACCTCTATGAACGGAGGGCACACAACTGGAGGGGGACCTCTGGTCCTCCTTTGAATCGGAACAATGGCTGACCTTAAAACATACAAGGTTCTACATGGAACATTAGAGGGATGCACACTATGTTCACACGCTACAAAATATTCTATCTGAATAAATACGTGGTCCACATAGCCCTACTACAAGAAACTCACCTGCTAGCTAAGAAAGGGGCGGAAAATGTAGATGGGGGCCAGGCTTATTACACATCGTACTCGGCATTTGCTAGGGGAGTGTTGGATCAGGGCGGGAGGGGGGGTGTCCCCATTTCAACACACAGTAGACCTGTTAGACCCGGAGGGTCGCTATGTGGTAGTCAAAGGCAGACTGGATGGCCGAGATGTAGCAATAGTTGGTGTTTATGGACCCAACACAGATCAGGGGACCTTTTTATCTAGGCTTTCAGGCACCTTGGCGACCTCCCTCCCTCATTCCATAATCCTTGGGGGGGACTTTAATTGTATAGCTGAGCCCTTGATGGACCTCTCGCACCCCCGCTTAGAGAGACTCCAGTACATCATATAGCGAAGACCTTTAAAGATTGACAGAGTAGATGGGGACTAACAGATTCCTGGCGATACCTGCATCCCATGACCCCCCGACTATTCTTATTTCTCCCCTGTGCATGACGTTCATGTTCGACTGGACACCTTCCTATGTTCCCCGGACATCCAAGCCCTGACCCGTACCGTAGAATATTTTACACGTACGGTGTCCGATCAAAACCCAGCCGTTCTACAGATACAGTGGGGGAACACACGCCAAAGTATACCTACTTGGCGGCTCAAACCAGAAGCGCTGGAGGACCAGGTATTTCTCGAAGACATCAGGGGCAAATCTCGGATTACTTCACTGAGAATGCCAATACGACCTCATCCTGGCTGAACGAATGGGATGCCTTTAAGACAGTATTCCGGGGTAGATGTATTGCGACTTCTGTAGGAGTCCGACGTACCCTAGGGACAGAACTGAAGACTGCAGATCAGGCACTTCGATCCCTAGAAAAACGAAGACCAGGACACCTCGAGCTGGGCCAGGCCCGATTGAATGCCAAAGAGGGGGTGGCCACACAAATAGAACAACTACGGGGATTTCATTATAAAAAATATATGGAATGGACCCATGCGGAAAGAGACAGAGCGGGCTCCCTGCTAGCTTGTTTGGCTTACCCGGCCTGGAGGGGCTCCCCAATGCTAGAAATCAAGGACAGCGAAGGCCATAGAGTGTACAGACAAGAGGGTATCAACCAGCGGTTCCTGGGGTTCTATGCTAACCTGTAGAGGAGTGTGACAAGACAGGAGACGGGTTTATCCAGGCATTCCTAGTGCCCATACTGCTTCCTGCCTTGGAGGCAGAGGGTGCAGAGGCTTTGGGGACTACTATAGATGTGCAAGAGATTAGAGAAGCTATTAAAGGGCTCACCAGAGGCAAAACACCAGGGATGGATGGGTTCCCTGTAGAATTCTACTCCGCTTATATAGCGGAATTAGCACCCAGACTAGTAGATATCTTTGAGGCGACAGCGGAGGAGGGCTCCCTTCCCAGTACCACAGATGAGGCTCCGATTGTCCCCCTCCTCAAACCAGGTAAATCCCCTCTGGATTGTAAGGCCTATAGACCCCTGTCCATACTTAATTTAGATTTTAAGATACTTAGCAAGTTATTAGCAATGAGGCTCCTGCCATATATGACCGCCCTCATCCATCCAGACCAGGTGGGATTTATCCCAGGCCAATATACGGCGCTCAACATACGTCACCTCCTATCAATCATGGAGGCGCAGGACCGGATGGGAGGGGACAGTCTTTGCTGTTGATATAGAAAAGTCTTTCGATAGCCTTGAGTGGGAGTTTCTTTATGAGGTCATGGAACGCATTAGGCTCAGACGGGGCTTCTTGAAATGGGTCAGACTGCTTTGGCACAGGTACGGACGGGTCGCACAATCTCAGAGCAGTAAGGGGTGGAGCGGGGTACGAAACAGGGATGCCCCCTCTCCCCGCTGCTGTTTGCCCTGGCCATGGAGCCGCTGGCCTGTCTCGCCAGGGACAGGTGTTGGGTACGGCGGAATGCACCTAGTGGGACATATCCACCATATAGCATTGTATGCTGATGACTTATTATTGTTCCTGGGGAATGGAGAGGATGCGCTAACTGGAGCCAAAGAGCTGATGACTGAATTTGGGGAGATGTCGGGCTGAAAATTAATTGGCAAAAGTCTAGACTGTTCCCTTTGACATGAAATAGAGACCCCCCCAGATGGGTTGGGAAACCTCCAATGGGAACCCCGATACCTGGAGTATCTAGGCATGAAAATATACCACTCTCAATCTGATCTCTTAGGAGAGAATATGGGTACGGCTGTACGATCCTTGATGTCCGGTGTAGACTTTTGGAAAGGCTTACTGTTGTCATTAGCTGGAAGGGTGGCACTTTTAAAAATGGTGGCGCTCCCGCTCCAGTGTGGATGCCGACGAAATGGTTTACCGACCTTAACTCCCTTACGACAAATGTTCTCTGGGGTAACTGCCGCAGACGAGTAGCCCTGAAACCAATGCAGCGCCTGTCAGGGGAAGGGGGCCTTGCAGTCCCCGACTTTGAAAAATATTATTTAGCAGAGCAGCTGCAGTGGTTTGCCCGGTGGGTGGCGGATCGACAGACGCAGAAGCGCGAGACTGAACCATTCACACCGGACCTGGACGTGCTGCAGAGAATCCTATTGAAAGTGGGTGGAATACCGTATGACGGTACCTGCGAGTTACAGGTGGTGAGACGTTAGTGGAGGAGATGTCTCCAAAAAAACACAGTCGAGTCCCCTACTCACTTGATCTCCCAATGACAGTACTACAAACGCTACCCCACGGAGGACAATGGGTGGGCCTTAATGATTGAGTACAAGTGGGGGCAACCTGACTGAGGGGCCTTTACAGGGACGGGGAGCTCCTCCAGTTTGAAGACTTTAGAGAGAACCTAGACCTTCCCCATGGCCATTTCTTATTGCATAGGGGGTGATGGCGGCGGTCCGGGCACATTGAAGAGGTGGGGACATCAGAGCCTCCTCACCATGACACTTGCAGATACATTGGCACTGCGGGTGGCAGAATTAAAGCAGTTACATGCCCTAAAACCACTGTCTGTGCTGAGAGACCGCTAGGCGGTGTACTTGGACCCCCCTATCGAATACAAAGACTGGGAGGCTGTGTTAACTGGAAACCCCAAAGTCTCGAGAAATGCTACATTGTCAAATTTAATCTTTTTATTCTACACAGGGCGTACCTCACCCATAGGCGCATTAACAAATATTTTCACAGGGAGGACACGGGATGCCCACCATGCGGAGAACTCGGCGCAGAGTGGTATCAAATGCTCTGAACATGCCCAACATTACGTGACTACTGGGAAGACATTACAAACACAATTGAGGCGATCATAGACCGGTCACTTCCCTGCGCTCCTGGCCACTGCCTCTTGGGCCTGTTCCCCCACACCTCGAAAACATGGGTCACTAGTAGGTTCCAAGAACTGGCTTTTATCCTGGCTAAGCGAGAAATAACGAGGCATTGGAAATCGCCCGAAGGACCTCGAATAGCAATATGGAAAAAAGAACTAGAAAGGTGGGCAGGATGCGAGGGGAGGGTCCTACTTAGGAAGCTCGACAGAGGATTGGGTCAGTGGAGATGGCAGGGACTGGGAGGCATTAGTAGATAGCATGAAAGACCCAGAACCAGAGTCAGGGGAATCCACAACACTGGTGCCATCCCTTCAAGGGAGTCCGATACAGCTAGCACCGGGAGGAGAGCGGCCTCACGTTGCCCTGGAGGAGGCAGAGAGCAATCAGTAGCCAGGTTACCGAGGTGGGAGACATCAAGACTGGGAGACCACTCAGACTTAGAGTGGGAATTGTCCCATTTCTGTCCCTAAAACATGGCAATGATCTGCACACGGGGAGGGGAGTTGGAGGGGAATTGACTGTAGAAAAGTTTTGACTGAATGTTATGAAGGTTTGATGCTCAGCGAGCAGTTCCTTATTGCTATTTCATGCTATGGTGAAACAAATATTTGACACCTTTTTTACAGTGCATGACTTTTAAACGCAATAAAATCAATAAAATATGTTTAAAAAAAAATGAGTTCCCAGATTAAGTTTCAAAGGCAACAAATGGGTTCACTTGCCCAATCCTATAAGTGCTCTGAAGAACTTATTCTCCTTAACTTCCAGAGCAGGCTGTTGGCAGTAGCCCCATAATTCTGCCCCATAAAGCACCACTCCTCGTGCCTACATTTTATAAATGTCTATTGTGGGAGCGATAGGAAACAACTGGGCTTTTTTTGCTAACCTAATTGTGGCTCCTCCTCTGTGGTTTATGATGCGAGAACTTTATAAGATCTGTGGAGCCCGGGATCCAGAGTCAACTAATCTGACCCCCAGTATGCTCATTCTGTCGGGGCCAAGCTGCTACCACTGCGTTAGCACGGCGAGTCCCTGTCCTAGATAACTGCCTGGAGGTTACGTATGTGTCCCTCCTTACTTTCACAGAGCACTATTGTCTGGACAGCCAAGTCTGCTGAGAAGGACACTGCCCATTCGGTCCGTCAGGACTTTCTGATTTGGGTTCATTCACAGCCCACTTTCAATTAGGTGATGCTTTGTCATCTATTCAAAAGGTGAGGAATTTGCTGCTATAAGTCTCTCCCAGATGAACAAGTTACTTACTTTCGGTAACACTTTCTTTTAGAGACTCTGTCTAGCCACCGATTCCTCATCGACCCTCCCATCTTCCCCCTTCCGTGATTGGACTCTACCCATTAATAAGATGCCAAGTCTAGGAATCTGCACACTAGTTTATCAATTTGCTTCTCGTGCTCCATGTCTGGGGGCACGGGCAATCTCGAAAGTAACTGACGTCAGCACGCAGGAGTGGTGCCTATATAGGCCCACCACGTCTGTTGAGTCTTGTGTGCTATTAAGAGTGTACACACTGTGTTGAGATTGTGGCCCAAGAGCCAATCAGTTTAGGGAACTGAAATTCGAAAGAGGTGTTGGCCCTGGTGGCTCCAGCTCGCATAGAGGGGCGGGTTACCCAGTGCCGGATCTGTGCGTAGTGTAGCCTGTCTGATTCGGTGATAGTCGACAACTTTATATTGCGGACAAGTTTTGGAAGTCATGGCCTCATACATGTCAGATCATTTTGCACCCCCCCCCCCTCCAACCGCGAAAAGACTGACCCTCGAGGCCGGGTGTAAAAAATGCCTTATTGTAATGGATGGGAGTATAGCGGTCAGGGTATGACACTAGGCCCTGCGCGCTCACAAATTTATCGCACAACTTGAGTCGTAGCCACCAGGGTGCTGATCTAAGTGTTAGGGTGGTCTGTGGCTCTTCTCCAACCACACCAGTTCCCACAGTGGCCTGTGGACCATGGCGTGGTTTATCTTATGACTTCATGACATGTGGAGCGACATTACGCTCCATCCACCAGTTGCACAGCTAATTCAGGACATATCAAAAGACTCTATCATAGGTTAAATAAACCATTGACCCAGGGGGTTACTAGCAACAAGCATTCATACACCGAATACTCACCTGGGCCCATTCATTCATACTACGCTAGCAATTTCCGCTGGTGGGTCAGTTGTACTCTTTATCAATATCCCTGCTACCAATTACCTTTCTGATTGAAGAGTAATGACTTACCTATGGACCCTTTGATTAATTGGGAAGTTTAAAATGAGTGACATTCAATACAAATCATAAACCTGAAATAATCACTGAGTCAGGAAGTTTTAAAATGTTTATCTAAAGAATTTGCAGAGTAAATTACAAAACCACATAATACTTAATCGTATATCAAGGATGAAGCAAATACTAAATAATCATATATCGATCAATGACGGTCCCTCAGAAAGAAGAAGATAGAGACAGCAGTACAGCTAAAGTTTATGCTCATAGTTACCTAAAAGTGTGAGAAACCAAACCCCTTGGCCAAGGAGTTGGAAAGGGTCCCAGGAAGGATGAAGATCAAGACCTCCGGACCAGGTTCAGGACAGGATAGGTGACCTCTCTACCAACGACGCCTGCGTCGTTCCCCTCTCTGTCACTTCGCTCCTCCTCGATATCTTCCGTGTCTTCCTTCTAATGGAATCCGCCACCCCCACCTCAGGACCTCTCTGGACAGCGGTTCAGTCTGCAATCGATCAGCTCGTTCTGTAGTCCTCCAAACTGACAGCCTCAACGCTAACGCTAGCTAATTAGCTAATTCTTTATCTATTATACCCTTCTACACCCAGGTACCTCCCATTAATGTTTCAAAACTATGGGCCCACTACTTCTGATTGGACGGGGACAGGGGGTTGATCCTCACACCATGTCAATTTAGTTCAATTTCTTTAAGCTCATTGTTTTAAAATACCGCCCCTCACAATTAATACATTTGCTTTATTTCCCACCCGTCTCACGACAAAGTTTAATACAAAATGTTTATATAATGTTGCATTTGACAGAACATCGCGGATGTAGTGGAGGTTGCCAACAGGTCATGGCCTTGGATATCGTCCAAGTTGACTTCATCGCTGTGCCTTGATTTTCAGGGCGCATGCGCACATCTCATAGTTCTCGGGCTGCCATTTCCGTTAACCCAGGCCCCAATTTAGGAACTAATAGAAATCAAAGAAGAAACATATTAAAATCAAGAATAAATGTCTTCACTGTATACCCCCTATTTCTACTCTATTCCCATTTAATTATAAAATCTATCTCCCATTAGTTGCATTAAATACCACAGTGTTAATTGCAGCAAATGCGTAAGCTTTAGCACGTGAAAACATTAAGCAGCCATTTTAACACACACTGCGCAGAAGCAAAGTTTTCCCTCCAAGCAAAGAAAGACGTCATACCACGTGATATGGTTGACACATGCGCAATGAAATTCCCGCGCTTTAGCGGCCATTTTGGATTAGACAAGCATTACTTATTAGTTTATACACATAGGCAAGCTTCCCTCTGATACTGTGTTTGTGTGTGCATTTATTAGTAAAGACATTACAAAGTTTAATTAATTAATACTATGAGAGGATTGCTTACGAGCAAGTCTCATTTTGAGTCCTTGCTCCATCAATCCCCTCTCTGATGGCGTTTCTGAGCCATCAAAATTACCCACAACCAGATGCCAACTTCTTAGCATATTATTGTCTCAATCTCATTTTTACATTTTCTATTTTTATCTTCTCTCAATTGCTTGTATAATTCGCTTTTAAGATCTTCTAATTCTATTTCATCAAACTTTCGTGTCTTTCCTTTCCCTGTCACTCTATACATCTCAATCTTTCTACAAAATTTGCACCATATTAATGACATTATTATTATTGCTATCCCTACTAAGGGTACTAATATTTGACCTATAAGTCCTTTTCCTACATTAGTAAACCAGATTCCAATTGACGCAATGCTATTTGTCAATCTTTCCCATACACTATCAACTTCCAGTGGTTTCAGTTCATTCTCAAGTTGTTATATTCTTTATATACGTTCCAATTTCTGCACTTTTGTCAGGAATATACGTGCAACAATGTTTCGTTTTCAACAATTTACAGACTCCGCCCTATTTTGCTAATATTATATCCAGAGCAAGTCGATTTTGCATAACCATTGATCTAATCGCAACCATCTCCGCATTAATCATTAGAAATCCTCCAGCAGTATCCGTTGATAAACGATCAACCACTGTAGATAATTTACATATTTTCCTTGAGTTCAGAATTATTCCCACTGAAGGTATCAATGCACCAAATATATCACCTACAATTTCTGAAAAACTAGCTCTTTTACTACGGGTTAATTCATTATTATTTTCATTGCTCCCAGTGTTTTTTTACGTGGCATACCTTTGGAAAAACTATTCCAAAATAACAACTTCCATACCACCGTGCAGGAAGCCTAAAGTAAGCCTTATTCCCACACACATAATAAATTCCAGGAAAAACTGAATCTGTCCCCAACCTCCAAGAATTAAGAAATTATGTTCACATTCACTGGTACCGATGAAAATATTGTTATAATCACTCTTTAACCTATGTAGACACATTTTCCCTGTCTTTACAAAATCCAGAGCCATAGCAGCTTGAGCTTTTGCCAGGTGTATAAATACCCTCTTTCTCAGCCCAAGGTGGAAGATGAGCTTTATGCTCAGACGCTTTCTTTGGAAATTTTGTCTCCTATTCTCTACTAAGTTCAAAAATATCTTTTCTTCTTCATGTAATGAACATGTTAGATTGCTTCTATGTGCATGTGTTATATCTATCGACTTCATTGTTAGGAAAAACTCTCCCATAAATTGTGCATCTTGACTACTAAGCACTGGGTTCATTTTCTTTCGAATCGGAACCTCAGAAAATATCACATCTATATCTGAATAATAATACTGAAGTCTCCCTGTTCTATAAAATAAACTAGTTAATACACTACATGATATGCCATAAGTCAGAGGCAAATGATGGTATGTTAACCCTTCTGCTACTGATTCAGGTAACTTCATACAGACATAACAATCACTAACTTCCATTGTATCTACATACTGAAACAATAATTTAGTGAAAACATTTAAATTAGTATCGTTATCTGTTACTACGTGATGAAATTCTGGTTCATCTTCTGCTTCTATTCTTACGCTATTACTTTTCAAGTTATCTATCCTTCCCTTCGTTTCGTTGTTAATCTTTTTATCCATTATCATAAGGTAAGGAATTGCTACAATCACGACTAACCATACTATAAGTACCACTACCAGACTACATATGCATATAGCACAGCATCTTTTACAACATTTCCGTTTCGGTCTCCCAGAAACTGTCGTCAGGCATTTTGACAAAGAAGATTTCTCTTCTTTTCTTTTTCTTTCAAGATTTTTACGTTATCAAGGTGGTTTCACTTCTTTTTCATAAGTCAGTTCTGCACTTGTTCTTTCGTCACCACTTTCACTTAACTCTGAACTCTCGTAGTCTTCACGGATTATGTAAGTCCAATCAGGACCTTTAAACTTATTGTTCACAAGTTTCAATCTTTTGCTTTTTCGTTTTTCAGTTCCACTTGTTTGTCCTGTTAAACTTGTTACTTCATTTACTTGTTCTGGATCGTCACTTCTGGTTTCTATATGGTATTTTACTATTTTAATGACACTAGGCCAATGATCACCTTTTCTGACTTTCTTTGTTTACACTGTATCAGAGTCTTTTCCAAAAACTCTTTTATTTTCAAGATGTGGCACAAATTGATTTTCCTCGATTTCAGTTTCTTCTTCTATCTGTTCTTGTTCAAATCTTGTTATCGGTTCTTCAGTTGCTCGAGTGTGAGTTTCTACTAACTGACCCTGTTCAGGATTGACGTCTTCGTGCTTGAGGCCTTCTTGCTTTTTGTTTTCTTTGTTTTCTTCTCCCTGAACGCGTTTTTCTTGTTCTAACTGGTTCTGATCAGGGCTTATTGCACTTTGTACTTCTGCAGCCTGACCGCGTTCTTCTAAACCTGTCTGTCCCTGCTCAAACTCTGTTGTGATGGTGACGCTGTCAGTTCGAGCCCATTTTCTTTCCTCTAGCTGGCCTTGCTCAGGTTCATATATGACTTTTATCTCCCTATCCTGAGCTGGTTCTTCTTCACCCATCTGATCCTCACTAATTTCCTCTAATCTTGCTCGACTTCTTGTTTTGTTGTAAACTTCTGGTATGTCAACCACTGGTATCCATTCCTGACTTGTGCTCGGTTGTTCTTCTTCAGCTTCTCCAGAATCTCTCACCTGGGATTCTTCAGCTGGCCAACCTTCAGCTTCCTCAGCTATTGATGCTGACTGAGGATCTTTTCCTTCAGGAGCTGGCACCCTTTTGGTGTGGCTTACATGAATCCAATTAGGCAATCCTGCACATTTCACTGCTGTGTTTGTGACTAATATAACCTGACAAGGTTCGCCCCACCTGGGTGATAAACACGTTTCTCTGGTGTGATGCTTCACAACCACCCAGTCTCGGGGGTTCAGATCATGCTCTTGTTCAGGCTGCCTGGAAACTGCGTCTTCTCCAACCTGGTGAGAGACAGAACGCACTAGGTCAGCCAATGCTTTGCAATAATCTAGAACCATATCATCAGTTATGTTCAGCAGTTTATTTGTAGGTACATGTGCTTGTCTCATTGCTCTTCCCATGATGATTTCATGGGGACTCAATCCTGTATTTCTATCAGGAATGCTTCTGAGTCCCATTAAAACAAGAGGCAATGCATCTGGCCAATTTAACGATGTTGATGCACACATCTTTGACAATCTTGATTTTATATTGTGCCATTCATTTGTTCAACCACTCCAGAAGCCTCTGGGCGGTACGCACAGTGCAATTTCTGTTCAATTTGGAATGCTTCACAGATTATTCGAATTATATCGTTATTAAAGTGACTTCCTCTATCTGATTCCAAAGTTACTGGGAAACCGAACCTAGGAATGAGTTCTCGTAATAACAGTTTTGCGACTGTGATGCTATCATTCCTTCTGGTAGGGTAAGCCTCCACCCATTTTGAAAACAGACATACTATGACAAGTACATATTTCAGTCCTTTACATGGTGGTAACTGTATGAAATCTAGCTGCAATCTGACAAAAGGACCTTCAGCCTTTCCAATTTTTCCCAAACCAATTACTGTTCTCCTTCCTGGATTATTCATTTGGCAAGTTAAACACCTCTGGCAAAGACTCTCTGCTGCAGCCCTAAACTTTGGATTGTACCAACTTTGTCTGAACAGTCTAATCATGGCATCCCTCCCTACATGTGTGTCTCCATGATACATCCTGGCCATTTGTGAAATCAGACAGTCGGGCATGACTGGTCTGCCATCTGCATATACGCATACATCATCATCTGTTCTTTGGGTACATCCTATTTTTATCCAAACATCTTTCACTCTCCTCAGCATCGTCTTGCAGTCTTTTCACATCATTCCATGTTTTAGGTGGTGAACATAGCATAAGTTGGCAGCTGATTCCCATCCTTTCAACCTTTTTGTTTACTGCCAACCTGTTTTTGGCACAGTGTTGAGCCACTAGATCTGCGTATTTGTTACCGACTACCTCCCAATCATCTCCTGACTGGTGTGCGGCACATTTCACCACTGCCGATTCTTTTGGTGATTGTATTGCTTCCAATAATTCTTTTACAAACTGCCCATTTTTGGTTGGGGATCCTGAAGAAGTCATGAAATCCCTCTGCATCCACAGTTGGCCAAAGTCATGCACAACCCCGTACCCATATTGACTGTCTGTAAATATGGTTACTCTTAAATTTTTCCCAATTTTGGAAGCTTTGATCAGAGCAATTAATTCAGCTACTTGTGCAGACTTGACTCCTGGTAAATAGGATGCTTCGACTATTCCAGATAGTTCACACACAGCATAGGCTGCGCTCAATTTACCATCCTCATGCCTTAGGCATGAGCCATCCACGAACAGCTCCCTATCTGGATCTTTTAGGGGCATTTCCTGTATGTCAGGATGCAGTTTTGTACACAATTCTGTGACCTTTAAGCAATCATGTTCTGGATCATCTTTAACTTCTTCAAAAATTGGATCTGGCAATAATGTAGCAGGATTCACAACAGTGCACCTAACTATGGTCACATTTTCAGCTCCAAGAATAATTTGTTCATACCTTGTCATCCGACTAGGTGAGATGCTGAGTTCTAGTTCTTGTCAACAGGATCACAACTGCATGTGGGACAAACACTGTTACAGGATATCCCATCACTATCGACTCACTTTGTTCAATGCTCATACAGGTAGCAGCAACTGCTTTCAAACAGCCTGGCAATGCTGCCGCCACTGGGTCCAATGTAGCAGAGAAATATGCTATAGGATGCCTGTCTATTCCATGTCTTTGAGTTAACACTGAAAGTGCACAATTTTCTCTTTCATAGCAAAATAATGCGAATTCTCTTGTATAGTCAGGCATGCCTAAGGCAGGTGCCTCACACAAAGCATTTCTTAATTTTACAAATGCACTAGCACTTTCATCATCCCATTCAACTGGATATTTAGCTTTCTTTTTAGTTAGCTGAATTAAAGGTTTTGCTAGTAGTGAGAACCCTATAATCCATTGTCGACAGTAACCTACTATTCCAAGAAACATTTTCACTTCTCTTTGTGTCTCTGGCATTTTCATTTTCTTGATTATTTTTATTCTATCAGATGTTATTCTTCTTGTTCCCCTTTCAATTTGGTGTCTCAAATATTTAACTGCCGTTGTATAAAACTGCAGCTTTTCAGGTGACACTTTGTGTCCTTCAGCTAAATGGTTGAGTAACGCAATTGAATCTTCAACACAATCATCATGAGTGTTGGATGCTACCAATAAGTCGTCTATATACTGCACCAAGACTGAACTCCTGGGCAGCACTAATTTCTCTAGACACCCTTTCAGTATTTGATTAAAGATGGAGGGACTTTCTGTGTATCCTTGAGGAACACGATTCCATACATAGACTTTGTTTTCGAATTTAAATGAAAAGAGATATTGGCTATCTGGGTGCAACGGTATTGAGAAGAATGCTTGGCATAGATCAATCACGGTTAACCATTCTGCACTCCAGGGTATCTGGTATAAGATTACTGCAGGATTTGGTACTATAGGACAACAAGGTACCACAATTTTATTAATTTTCCGCAAATCCTGAACAATCCTATACTTTCCACTAGGCTTTTTCAAACCCATAATCGGTGAATTACATGGACTACTCATAACTTCTTTAATATGCCTTGTTTCACCATTCTGTTAATTTCCTCAACAACTCCTGCTTTTACTTCTGCACTCATTTTGTACTGTCTAGTATTTGGGAAAATTGCACCTTCTTTTACAGTAATCTTTACTGGGTCTATTTTGGCCATAAGTCCTACTTCTTTCCCTGTAAAATCCCATACTTTGGAATTCACTGTAGTTCTTAGTTCCTCTGGTAATTCGTTTTTTGTTATCAAAGAGAACATCTCATCTATTTCCGTACCTTGCTTGGCTATCATGAACTTATAAACATGATCTTCATCCGGGGTCTGTATTGCAACACCATCCGGTGTGCAGAAAATAGTGCAATTCATTTTGCACAGTAAGTCTCTACCCAATAAGTTTACTGGGCTAGAATCGCACACTACAAATTGGTGCATTTCTCGGAAGTTTCCTATTTTTACTTCCATTGGCTCAGTAAGGGGTGTTCTGATCTTTTGATTAGCTACACCTACAACTTGGATAGCTTCTCCAGAGAGAGGGAGGTCTGGGATGTCTGCTGTTCTTACAGTAGAACGGGTAGCACCAGTGTCCAACAGAAAAGTGATATCATTACCTTTTACTTTCCCTTCAACATATGGACCTGACTGATCTACCGGTAAGGATGCGCCAAGTACGCACTCCTTCTCCCCCTCTCTTAGGCACCGTCATTGGTGTCTATATGGATCAAATTCGTCCTGTAAAAGAAACTGTGAAGTTACATATTCATTCTTACCACTTCCTCCTTGATATCCGACGTCTGTACCGTGCTTTGCTCTGCTTACATTACCCTGTATAGGGGCAGGTGGCAACTGACTCTGAGGATTTACACCCTGTTGTGAGTCATTCTGCGTCTGTGGATTTAAATTATGATTTGGGCCATTATTATTTCGAATCTTTTTACATTCGTCCTTCCAATGTCCCAACTTTCCGCATCCATGACAAGGAAATTTCTTTTTAGCTTCTTCTCTACTCATTCGTCCTCTCACTTTTTCACCATTTGCTGTGTCACCATTCGTTCCAGATTCTTTTCCCTGACTTTCTGTTGGATTATCCAAATTAATTCCCTGTCGCTCAGCCATTTTCACTTGAGCCCACATTACTTTTTCTTGCAGCTTTTTATGCCTGTCCTCAGTGTCGTCTCCACAATATTTAGCATATTTCAAAATCTCGTCTATAGGCTTTCCTTGCCAGCACAACATGTGCTGCTTAATCATCTGACAAATCTCTGGCTTTAGACCATAAACAAATCGGTAGACAAACGGACTCATATTTTTGTCCCCAATGTCCTCAAATCCACTATACTGTTTGAGCACCTGTAATAGACGTTCATAAAAGGCATGTACCGATTCACTTGCTTCTTGGGTAGTCCTGTCTATTTTCACCCAATCTGTTTCTTTTGGTGGTATTTTCCCTTTCAAATAAGTTATTACCTGGTGATACTTTTTCATTACATCACTCGATGGGGCACCCGTCTTTGCATCTCTAGGATACTCTTCACTTGGCCAGTCAATGGTAATTTTACAATCTGTCCACAAATCGGCAGGTACCACTATGTCAAACAGACCATCCAAGTCCTTCAACAATACCTTTGACACTTTCACAAACCTCTCAACTTGCTTGTACCATTCAATTGGCTTTTCTCTCAACTTTGGAAAGTCGTTTGTAAATGACAAAATATCTTGTCTACTCCATGGGACATGAACGTAACCTCCTCCAGGTACTTCCCGCATTGGGTACATCTGATCTACTTTCCCGGTTTCCTTCAATAAATATTCAGAAGTCGATCTACTGTACCGTGCCTCTTCCTTTGTCCATCTAGTTTTCCATTTATCCAGTTCTCCCCATTTCTGTAATACTGACATTAATTCTTTCACTTGCAGTTTTCTACCAAAGGCATTCATATTTTCTAAATCTTTGTCCGAAAAATCTGCTCTATAGGGTTTCTGTAACACTTTTGACTTCCCTATTTCAATTCCCATTTGTAAGGCCAAATCTGATAACTTTTCATGAAATATCTTTACATTTCTAGTTATGCTCCTGCATATGAACAATAGTTCTTCTTCATTGTAGGTATTCAGACGATCTACTCCTACATTTCCTGCTATCATTTCTTCTAACTCCACTTTTAATTTGTAAATGTCCATGATCTTTGGGGGTGAACTCTGTTTGTCTGATCCCTGTGCCCACCTTTCTAAGTCTTCTGGCGTTACTACAGTAGCACTCTTAGTTCCTGAAGATGTTATTATGTTTACATCTTTTGAGCAACCAGGTGGAATTCTTCTGGGGGTGCTGTTTACAGAGTCTCGATTAGGTAAATCTATTAGTGAAATCATAGATTCACATTCACTGATATGGTCATCCAATATTATTGCTTCATGTTTTGGAGTCTCCACAGGTATAGGCATAGTTAAAGGTTTTGGACAATTTACTTTGTCACCATATAAGGGAACCACTGGACCAATTGTTACAGGTATGGTCAGGGAATCAGGATGTACATTCAGCTGTGTTATTTTTTGTATCAATTCTGCTCTGTTTCTGTCTATAGCTTCTTTTTCCTTATCCTGAAGTACCCTAGTAACTGGTGGATTATGCAATACTTGCGGTACCAATGGTGTTCTTACAATTGGTGCACTTGGGGTACATCCACTTGTCCCATTCCTGATATGGTGGCGGGTTCTTTAATATTTCTTCCATAAATTTGTCTTCAGAATCTCCAAACCCTGTCAAATGTTTGGTCTTTTCTTTGCATTTGCTCCCTAACGGTTCATCTGTCATGAAAACTGGATACAAACCCTCGGTAAGCATCGCTCTTCTCCACTGTTTCATCTGACCGTCTCTTGACTCATTTTGGTATCTAGGGAAAAATCCCCTATAACCCCTATTGCTTCTCGATCTGTCACGTTCAAATGCCTCTGTTTCCCATTCTTCTAGAGCTTCGTATTGCGTTAATCTTGGTCTGGGTTCTAAGTAATTCATTCTTATTCTTAAATTTTGAAGAATTCTCCCATTGAAAGTACCATTCTCTGGGAAAGCTAATATTCCGTCATCTTTGGTATATTCTATCCAATTTTCTAACCATACGCAAGTATGATAACCCCTCTCCATCATCATGAAGGAAGCGGGAGTTTTTGCTGGTGGAATGATAATTCCTTCCCTAGTTTTGATGGGTTTATCCTTCTTAAAATAATTCTTAATCTTTTGTAAAAATGACATTTTTCTCTTTTCTCCATACATTTTGGGTAAATATCTATGTATTGAATTATATTCCGCAAACCCTAGGAATCTTCTGTCTGGACGGGTTCTTGTTAAAGTCGGATCACGTTTCCACATACAATCTCCACTATCCACTAAGATTCCGACTTCTATGCTGACAACCAATCAAATTCCAGCTAACATTTATCTCGGACCAATCCTAGCGCGGCTTTTCTGTGACGTCTCTTTGACGACCCCTCCTTTACAATCTGCGCTTTTCTGTCCCTCGCTGTTTCAACCAATCCCAGCGCGGTACCTGTGACGTCAGTATTACTCCTGTCTACTGACCCCTCCTTTACAAACTCGCTCCACGCCCGCTGTCGTCCAATACCAGTACGGCGTTTGTGACGTCAGCCTTTACTCCGACAGCTGACCCTCCCTTTACAAAAATCGTACCCAAATTTTTTTTTTCAACTCTTCTTATTAAAATTCAATAACATAACACATTCGCCATCGTGCCAGTTTCTCTAAATTAGAAAAGATAGATTTCTCTCACTTCTTTAGTAAAACCCTTCCGTTTACTAACATAAACTACGAGTAAAACCCTTGCGTTTACTCTTCACTTAAGCTTCGGAAATACCTGCTACTCCTTCAATGTTACCCTTTCTAGGTGATATAACATCAAAATTTCACCAGCGTATTCCTTTGCTGTCACTCACACGCACAGAGTCCCTAACAAGTACTGATAGCCCTGCTTAACTTCTCAGTACTATTTCTGCCTGACAGATAACCTCACTGCAGTATGGCTTCCACTTACCATCCGCTATTCAAATTTCCCCGGGGATTCTAGACAACATTAAACAAAACTTTTAAACAAACTGATGTTAGTTTATTAAAATAAAAAAATTCTCATTACCCAATTAATAAAGTGCAACCATTCTCTGATAACCAGAAAACTGATCCAGCGGGTTACTAGCAACAAATATTCATACACCGAATACTCACCTGTTTGTTTTGGCACACTGGATGTTCCAAAACAAATATTGGCATTTGAACAGGCAATCTTGTCCTCTATCACACAATTGGAAAAGAGTAAACCATTCACAAAAAGAAACATCACCAGGCAACAACAAGAAGCCATAAGGGATTTACAGAAAGATGACTCAATAGTCATAAAGTCGACTGACCAGGGCGGGGCCCTAGTTTTATGGTCCAAAGAAATGTATTTGACTGAAGCAAAAAGCCAAATACTGAACACGGAATGGTATCGACAAATCAGAGAAGACCCTACACGGCAAATAGAAGGTGAAATCAATAACAAACTCAAATGGGGATTGGAACAAGGTATCTTAGGCCCTAAGGAATTCGAGTTCCTCACCAGAACGCATCCAAGGATTCCGGTAATCTACTTCCTCCCGAAAATTCATAAAAATTTAACGCAACCCCCTGGAAGACCGATTGTATCGGGCTCCGACTCTGTGCTGGAGCCGATTGCCAAGTATGTAGATGTCTTCTTGAAACCTCTCATGGACCAAGTACCATCTTATTTAAGAGATGCAACTGATTTCATTAACAAAATAGATGGCCAATCGTTTGACCCACATTATCAGTTGATGGTTTCATTTGATGTAATCTCTTTATACACTCAGATCCCACAGGAGGAAGCGCTCAAAACGATGGAGTACTTCTTGGAAACACGACTAAAGCCCCACAGAGTCCCAACTGAGTTTATATTGGATCTTGCTGGAATAGCCTTGAAGAGAAATTATTTTAAATTCGAGGAAACATTCTTCATGCAGACTAAAGGGACCGCGATGGGATGTCCCTTCGCCCCAGAAATGGCCGTGCTGTTCATTGCCCTATTCGAGGACAAGTTCATCATTAACAATAACCCGTACAGTGAACATATCCTACAATGGTACCGGTACATAGATGATGTATGGTGCCTTTGGAATGGGACAGAGGAACAACTCCGCCACTTCCATGAATGGCTTAATATGAGACACCAAGACATAAAATTCAGCATCACAAAGAGCAATACCTGCTTAACCTTTCTTGATGTAGAAGTCATACCTTATGATCAGAAATTGACTACCACCTTACACCGTAAATCCACTGAAAGGAACACAATCCTCCACTACCAAAGCTTCCACCCAAGGAGCCTAAAAGATAACCTACCTTACGCCAACTATTACGGATCCGTAGGAACTGTGCACGAAAGGAAGATTTTCTGACACATGCTGAAGTGCTTTGTGACCAACTCAAGGAGAGAGGGTATCCTAGAAAGATGCTCAAACACGCAACTAAAAGGGCCTGGTATACACCACGGGAGGAATTGCTCTCTAAAAAAGAAAAAAAACCTTTAGAGAAACTGGTGTGTGTGTCTACATTTAGCCCACATACAAACAAATTTCGTCAGATGATTTTAAGAAACTGGCATCTTCTTACACAACTATAATGCCCGATGGAACAACCTCTGTTCGCTATGAAAAAGAACAAGAGCATAGGGCAAAGGATTATCCGTGCTGATATTGCCCCAACAACAAAGAAGAAAGATTTAAGGATGCAATGGAACATGCAACCAATTGAGGGTCATCATAAATGTGGCAACTGTTCAGCGTGCAGCAACACTATTGAAGGCCACGAGTTCACGCACGATTCCATCAAATTGGATTCATAAAGAATTCACCAACTGCTAAACCAAAAATTCAGTTTACGCAATTAAGTGCCCATGCTCAAAACTGTACATTGGAAAGACAAACCAACAAATCAATCAGAGGATTGTACAGCATCGCTCCCGAATTAAAAAACAAGTATTAACTGCGCCGATGGTGTCACACTTTGTTGAAAACAATCACTCCGAAAAAGATTTCGTATGGACTGTGCTATCAGGATTAAAACAACCGCCGCGTGGAGGCAATGTTGAAAACCTATTGCTCAAAAGAGCGGCATACTTAATCCTAAAATTCAATAGTAGCCAAAAAGGTCTGAATGAAATGTTGGAATTAAATCAAGCAACCAATTAGCATTTTTTACGAATAGACAAACATCAGGCAAATCCACCACTAGAAAAAACAATGAGTCATTCATGAACTGAATAAAGCTTTCCATCAAGAAATGGCACAACTACATTTCCCATAATCCTTCAAGCTAATCAACCAACATACTTCCTGCCTCTCAAACGGAAAAGCACATTCAACCGGGAAAACGCAAACGAAGGAAGAGCTGCCTGTGTAAGCACACCATGGAGAAGTAACAATGTGAGTTTCTCAACAAGCTATGATTAATCCTGTTCGTCAAAGACTTGGCAAGACAGACATCTGATGGTCTGCTTTCTTTTGTTACAGCCTTCAACAGCACACGAGTAAAAGCGACCGTGGCTGCTTAGAAACCGCTCGGCACTAAGTAAGTTGTTTGTCTAACATTGTTGCTATTTAAATACACACGCTCAGTAAATTAAGCCGAAATGCCCGGTTATACAATGTGGCTCCATTTCCTTCTGCAGACACGAGACATTAAGCAAACAAAAAAGCTGAACGAGGAAGATTCATGCTTTCACAAGCTCAGAGTTAAACATGCAGGCTCACCACCTTCTTTTGAATGGACTAGCAGAATTTTAAAAGTAAGCGTTTCTAATGAAATCAAAACACTTTAACAGCTTAAAAAGTAAATGTATTTGGGCTTACATATTTTTTTAACCATGCAAACCAATGTCCGTGTTTTAGGTCCCTGTTAAAATTCAAAAGATTGACTGAAGAACAAACTAACACGCATTGAGGAAGATTGTAACCACACATTCGGGTACAATCAGAATTTCATAAATAGGCGAAAGGAATAGATGGAGAAAGGGTTTAATTTATTAATTTTCACTGAATCAAATCCCATTTATTTCAGATTACACCTTGCTCCAGCCCTGATGAAAATCCCTTAACACAGCCTGGGATTGGAAACGCGTCGGCATTTCCTCTTATCCACGAAGGGGGCAAATTAAATTATTTACGGATTCTGGAGAGGGATCTTATACACAGATCTATCCCCACAGATATTTATTTTCTCCCTCATGGAAAGCATCTCTCTTTAACAAGCTAATTAAAGGGCCCTAAGAGAGCGCTCATTGTCTTAGTAATGTGTTTCAAGACATGCTGGTGTAATTTCTCACAAGCAGGTAGGCGAGCCTGGCTTTCGGGACAGTGGTTCAGTCTCTGTGTGGATTGCTGAGAAGGGTGTCATTTTTTGTGAGCTCCTTTCGGATTGTATGGAGAGGAGGGTCGCACTTCAAGAGGGATTATCTCCCCCCCCAAGCATCAAGATATTCATTGCGGGCAAGTGCGGCCTACTTGACATCCAATAATTTAATTATTCATTCAATCTTACCACAGCGGGTATCACCTCCAGTGGCAGAAGTTAACAAATTGGAAAAATCGACGAAACATGCAGGGGGGACTGGTTTACCCACAACGTCAGGGAAATCTAAATCTCTAAGAGGCAAGGTGAAAATTCGGGACAAGAAAGTGGCTAGTACTAAGCCCAGAATCACACCATCATTGAAAACTTTTTATCAAGTAATGTCCCTTTCTTCAGCGAAAATACCGCCCTCGCCCGCTTCTCCTGTTGGGGTAGACGGGGTAGACGCGGCTTCCGAAGCTTTGTTTGGGTCTAGCTCTGAGCCCGCTCCTGTCTCCCCTATGGTATTAGTGATGTCCACTGTACCTATTGTTAAGGTTCCGAATATGAATATGAAGATATCGGAGGCTATTCAGTCTGAACCTCAGGATAACACCATCTCGCAGAACTCTGTTGATTTAGTTAAACTTGTAGATGGATCGATTAGTTCGAAGTTGGAGGTACACCCGGTCATAAATCTATCTAACAGATACTCTGTGTTAGGTCAACAAGAGGAGACTGATTTGAGTCTGGGGTCGGACCAGGGGGGGGGGCAGGGAAGAGCTCAGGAGAGGCTGGAAAATCTTGAGAAGACCGGGGCAGAGTGTACGGAGGAGTTGTGTAAGGGGCGGATGGAAGATCTCAGTGTTACTGTTGATTCGGGAGGTAGAAATATACCCCTCTCCTCTTCGTCGAATTCTCACTCTCACTCCCACTCTCTGGCAGATGTTCTTTTGGCCTTGAAAGAGGAGATTGCGAGTCGGTTTACTATCTCAGAGGTAAATCAAGCTGAGCTGGTGAACAGGTTCACAGTCTCAGAGGCAAATCAGGCGGCTATACGATCTTCATGTGATATACTCGCGAAGAAGTTGGAGGAAGTTACAGCAAGAACTGATGCAATTGAAGAGGAAATCCCTAGGATGAAGGGGAGCAATTGAGTCCACTGCTTCTCAGTTGGAGGAATTAGTTATACAAAACAGAGACCTTAAAGATAATCTTGAAAGATTGGAAAACCAATCCAGGAAAAATAATTTGAAATTTTTAAATATTCCAGAGGCAATCGAGGGAGAGGATATAAAGGGGTTTTTGATTTCTTTATTGAAAGGCACAGTCCTTAAGAGTTTCCCGAATGTGGATTTAGTTCATGAGATTCAGAGGGTGCATAGGGATCCCTTTAAAAGGAATATGGGTAGACAGAAACCCCGGAAAATTCTTGTAAATTTTTTATCATATTCTATTAAAGAACAGATTCTCTCGGCAGCTCTTAGAGAAGGGGTCCTGTCTTCTCCTCTTACTGACTTATCTCCCTTTTCCTTCTCTATAAGGTCAGACATATCTCACATAACGGCTGAAAGACAGTGGGAACTGGGTAAAAGATTGGCAGAATTGAATAGCTTGGGGGCAAAGGCCCAATTGAGGTTCCCGGCTACATTGCGCGTTATGTGGAACAATCACATGCACATGATTCGATCAGCAAAAGAAGCAGATGCACTCATAGCGAATATTCAGCTAGAGAAGCGGGGAGGGTTGTAGGGTGGGGGAGTGGAGGTCATTTTGAGAACTCGGTTTTCCCACCGTCAGTTTTTTCAAGTCATTATGTTATAATAGCCTTGGGGGGGATGGTCCCGAAAAGGCGTCCGCCTATTGGAAGGTAGGGTTCCTCAGGGTAGTTGGGGATCAGGGGGGCCAGGAAGGGTAGGGAGGGAGATGGGGGGGGAGCACAGGGTGAGGCACAGGGTGGGGGTAAAAGGGTAAAAATATTCCTCATCTCATAGGTTCAGTAAGTTATATTTTGTTCTTTTTGATTTAATTAGAGAACTCCTCAATTTTGGTACAAGGTATTCAAGCTGCGGAAGAGTAAAATGAAGGGGGCCGAAATATTCAATTTATTTCTTGGAACCTGAATGGTCTGAGATGTCCAAGGAGACAAAGATTGATTTTCAAATATTTAGAGCTGTCATCAGCTCAGGTATGCTTGTTGCAGGAAACACACTTAAATAAATTGGAGTCTGAAGCTATCTTTTCTAAAATCCCCTGGATACAATGTCATTGTCACTCTCAGCAATTATTAAATTGTCGCGGGGTCGCAATCCTGGTTAAGAAAGGTATTAATTGTAGGATGAAATCCGTTTTGACAGACCAAACAAGTAGATGGATAATTGCCCAGTTAGATTTTGAGGGCGAGGAGATCACTTGTTCATCTTTTTATGGTCCAAATACGGATGATCCTTCTTTTCTCGTTAGGCTTCAGGATAATTTAATAATGGCAAATCCCCCCCTTATAATAGGAGGGGATTTTAATGTTCGCCTTGACTTGGTAAAGGATCGATCTAATCTGAGACATGTTAAAGGGTCCTCGCAGTCTCGTAGGGTCATGAAAAACTTACTTTCCAATATCAATTTGGTAGATTTATGGAGAGCTAAGATGGGGAGGTTAGATGGTTTTACTTTTTATTCTAAAAAATATCATCACTCCTCCAGGATTGATTATGTCTTGATAAATCGAGAGATTATAGATAATGTCGTTAGTATATCTGTACTCCCGAGTCATCTATCGGATCATGCTCCTCTTTTTTTTTTATATTCTACAAGTAATATTTCTTCACAGTCAAGATGGACTTTGGATAGGACAATGTTATCAGACCCAGGTATTATACAGGCAATTAAAAAGGTTTCTTTGGAATTTTTTTCTTTTAATTTAGGTTCTACTACAATAGAGTTTGTGTGGGAGGCCTATAAAGCAAATTTGAGAGGGGCTCTACGTAGTCTAATAAGCTCCAAGAATAGGAGCAGAACTTTAGAACTACAAGTTCTGGAGGGTAGAATTTCAGCTCTAAAAGAAGAAAGGAGTTATATCCCTCAGGAGACCCCAGGAAAATTGGCTCAGATAGAGAAAAAACTTGAAGGGGTAAGGCAGGATTTAAGGATCCTTCTGGACATCAAATGTAAGGCTCAGTGGCAAGTCCGTAATATGGAAATTTTTGAATACGGGGAAAGAGCAGGGGCCTTATTGGCTTGGAAGGCTAGGATAGATCGGGCAAAAAACACCATTAATGAACTCATCATTGATGATGTTGGTACTATATCTGGTAAGCCTGTGGAAATGCAGAATTGCCTTTTGTCCCTGTTCTCGAATTTGTACAAGGAGGATATTGATCCCTCACAGGACTCAATAAGCCTGTGGTTAAGAGATAAGCTCTTGCCGGTTCTTACAGAATCGGCCAGAGATCTTCTAGACTCACCTATATCTATGGAGGAGATTAGGGTCCAAATAAAGAGGGCAAAAAATAAGAAGGCGGCGGGTCTAGATGCCCTTCCCAATGAAGTTTATACATTATTACTCGATGAACTCCTCCCAATACTCCATACTCTATTTAATTCAATCTATAGCTCTGATGGGGTGATCCCCTGTTCTTGGAAGGAGGCTACGATTGTTTTAATATTGAAGCCAGGAAAGGATCCCATGATGGCTGATTCTTATCGTCCAATCTCCCTGCTGAACGCTAATTATAAGATCTTTATGAGTATTTTGGCAGGGAGATTGGCAAAATTAGCACCTAGTCTGATCAATATTGATCAGAAAGGCTTTATGGTTGGGAGAGTCCTTCAGGAGCAAACACAACTACTTATTGGCAATATCGATCTTGCTGAAATAAGGGGGATCCCTAGCTGTAGTCGCCTTAGATGCCGCTAAGGCTTTCGATCGTGTCTGTTGGAAATATCTTTGGGAGTTGTTGGAGGTCATGGGTATGGGCCCAATCTTTGTGCAGACTTTAAAGAAATGTTATTCTGGGGCTTCAGCTAAGATTTTGTTAAATGGTTCTCTGACTCCAAGTTTTGTAATTCAGAGAGGGACAAGACAGGGATGTCCTTTGTCCCCCCTTTTATTTAATATCTATATTGAGCCTCTTGCCCAAGCGATCAGGTTGGATAATATTATATCTCCTTTTGAATCGCAAAATTACCAGTGTAAAATTGCTCTTTATGCGGACGATGTAATAATTTACACTGGAGACCCTGATGTTTCTATTCCGCGGCTTGAAATTTTGTTGAGGGAGTTCGGTTTAATCTCAGGATATCTTGCCAACTCGGCTAAAACCGAGGTTATGTGCTGGAACACAGTGTATAGTTATGGTCCTACAAGTAGACAATTCAGGTATCTAGGGATAAAAATCGTTAAGGATTTGAATGTAATCCCTCAGATTAATCTGCTGAAAATAGAAAAAGATATTGACTATCTCTTTGCCAGGTGGAAAAACCTCCCTTTGACGATCTATGGGAGGGTCAACCTGGTAAAGATGTCAGTATTACCTAAATTAACTTTTCTTTTAGTGCGGTCCCTCTTATTTTCCCTCAGAAAAATATTAGCAAGATTCAGGGTAAAATTGGTAGTTTTGTATGGGGACAAAAAAGTGCAAGGTTATCTTGGAAAAACTAAGAAGGAAACTCTTAAAAGGTGGTTTAGCACTCCCAGATATTAATGGGTATCTATTGGTATCTCAATTCAAGGGTGTAAGGATGCTGTTGGCTACTCCTGATGAAACTAAGTGGGGCAGGTTATTGGGTGAATTGGCCTTAGTAGAGGGAGGTAGTGGACAAAGGGGGTTCCTATACAAATTTGGGACACCCAGATTTTTCAAGCGGGTACGTCTTAAGGTTTTAAAAGCTGCTTTGATCACCTGGTATAAATTAAGACGTATTTGGGGTATTGGTTATTTTTCCTTTTTTGCACCAATTTGGGATTCTCCGGGGACCCCCCTTTGCCTGGGTGATAGTTTGGCAATGCCGATTAAAAGAGCTGGTTTGGAGAGGTGGTTTGACCTGGTGGATTCAGATGGGATTCTCCCCTGGGAGATATTGCAAGATAAGATCGGTTCCTCTTTTTCTAGGTTTAAGTACCTCCAGTTAAGATCATGGTATGAGGCGGAAGCTCGAGAAATATCTTTGAATGTCTCAGACAAAATTGAAATGTTTCAAAAAAAGTTGCTTCTAAAAGTGTAAATCATGGAGAAATTATTAATTAGGCCCAAAGACTAAATGTATGGGCTTTTAGTCTTTCTGAAATAAATGGCAGCAACTAAAATTGGTAGCTAGGTCTCTTTTTCTTTTAAAATTTAATATTTTGCAGCATTCGACATAAAGCATAAGCTGTGGTATTTTGTCCCATTTTACAACCTGTAATCCATACGTGTTTGGTTTTGGGTAGGACTGTAATCACCAACTCGCCCATTGTCAGCAATACTATACTCTCAGTGGCACAATAGTTGAACACAGTGGTGATTTTCGGGACCATTTGAGAGGTGTATATTTTGTAGAATTGGGCTCTGAGGCCGCCTGGGCCTGTAGTTTTGTTAGGCTTGAGAGTTTTGATGGTTAGTGTGAGAAGGTGGGTTGGTGTATGCTGTCCACTAGTTAAAGTGGGCACCTTGTACCAGGCCACACGACCCTTATGATGTATGAGGTCAAAGATAACCTTATTGAAAGCTATCCTAGTGGTAGGTATGGAGAGCAGCCTTCAGGCTTAATCTTGTAGGAATGTAAAGCAGCTTGTTTTACCAGAATATCACCTCCTAAATGACTAAATGAAAGGAGAACCACACAGTGCTTATATAAAAATATGTATTTATTAATATAACACTCTAATAGTCTCGATGTGAGACTAGGGCATAAAGCACACAATACTAGATCAATAGAACATTCGTAAATATCGAAATACACAGCGGCTCCAGGGGGAGACCGAACCATATACTAAAAAAATGGTATAACAACAACGACTTCAATAGACACAGTGCCTAGAGCACATAGAATCGCTGGGACCCCAAGGAACCACCCAGAGGGTTGACACAGGATGATGAGAGGAACCTGAAAGCAGAGGGGACAGAGTCTGGGTCACTTCTGGTGACCAGGGGCTCGGTAGTCGAATGCCCACCGATGTCGGGTGCTTCAGGTGCAAAGAGGGGTTGCTTGACTCTGCAGCCACGGGGACCAGGAGACGTCGAGGACGACCAAAGTCCGGAGGTAAGCTGTCCCACGAAGGATGTCGAGAGCTGAGGGGTCGATGTCCGGCTGGAGCATCAACAAGCCTTGGCAACTGCAACCCACACGGTCAGAGGAAACGGGTTACGGTGTGGACTAGCAAGGTCCAGGGGACTCCCCAAGCAATGGAGAGTCAGGGCACGTCTGGAGCAACCAGGTAAGCCCAAGAATTAGCAAGATGACCCTCGCCAGGACCCACAGGCCAACGGACCAGGGATCTCGAGGAGACCTCAAGCAAGTCTGCAAAGCACCAGCCCACAGGACACTCGGAGAGTGGAGGCCGGAAATCTTCGGTGCAAATACTGCTCGGGGTCAGGACTACACGGAGTCCAAAGCACAGGCTCCGGAATCGTCACTAAGCACATGCACTTGGAAAAGTACGCGGTGCACAGGGGTTCGGGTTGCACGGTCCCCACGAGGGATACTGGTCTCAAACGCTGAGAGGGCAGATCGACCTCAGGGACCTTCGGGAACCCACCTCCTGTGTTGCTGAAATCTTCAGAGTCCTCAGGAGCTCGGGAGAAGCAAACCGGTCAGATGCGTTTAGGTGCCTGTTTTTGCAGGGGAGTAACTCCTTTACTCCAAGGGAGATTCTTCAGTCGTCCAGCGTCGTGCAGGCAGTCAAAGTACTTGGTTTCTTCTTAGCAGAATCTTGTCCAGGTAAAATCTAAAGTCCTGTAGTCAGGAAGCCCACTTTATACCCATGGGAAGGGGTTGGCAAGATTCTGTGGACCCTCCTAGGGGAGGGGCAGGACAGAGGGGTGGCTACACCCATGTCCTTTGTCCAGTTTCGCGCCAGAGCAGGAGCAAATGGCTCCTAGAACTGGTTTGAGCTGGACTATGCACAGGGACACCAAATGTGCCCCCAGTGCAGACTTTCTGGCACTCTCAGAGTGCACCTACCCAGCCCCAATACACTAAATTCTGTCTGGGAGGTGGTTACACCTCCCTGTGACAGGATGCCTATTGTCATGCCTTCCTCTGCGCGAGCTTGGCTCAGCAGCAGGGGAGCAGAATCGTGTCTGTGGCTGGCAGCATCCATTTTGTGCTGCCCAGGGCGAGAAAGCTGGTACAGGATATACCGGTGACCCACATATGTCCCTTTAGAAGGGTGGAATCATACCTCCCACACCAGTTACTGGTGTGGAGGTATGATTCCAAGGTGTTTGACACCAAACACGACATGTTTCTAAGCAGCCATTTTAAAGTTAGCATTTACCGCGAGGTTATAATGCACTTAAACATATATGTCTGGCTGCATCACAGACAACCCCGGAGAATGGTTTCCGAAGGCTGCAGAGGGGCTCTGCTCATGCAGGGGCACCCTCTCACGTAAAACCCAGCACCCTGCCTTCAGGATTGTTAAGGCCTGCCATAGGGGTGACTAATAGGTATTTAAGTGTAGTTATTTAGATAGATATAGTGAACCTATATCTCAGTAAGTGGTGCAAGCACCATCTTACACAGTCTGCAGTAGCAGGCCTGTCGTGTCAATTTGGATGGCTTCTCATGGGTGGCATAATACATGCTTCAGCCCATGTGAGGCCTCTGGGGTACCTATGCCCTGGGTACATGGGGTACCATATACTAGGGACTGATAAGGGTACTCCAGAATCCAATCTGGAGTGTACCTAAAGTACATGCATATCAATTTACAGGAGAAAGCAGATAGACTGGGGTCTTGGATAGCAGGATCCCAGTCAGTCTAGGCCAAAAACAGTGTGACATCAGCAAAAAGTGGGGGTAACCATAAGAAGCAGATACTACTTTCCTACAGTTAGTCTGACCTCTTCTTTGAGAATCAGGTTCTGAAGGGAGTCTCTTTGAGCATTTGCACGTTTTTGGAGCCAAGTGTTCTCTAGGAAGACCCGTCCCCTATCAGATGGTGGTGATTTTCATAGAAATTGTGAAATTCCTCTACTTTCTTCACATCCTCCACTAACTGGGCCCAGAGTCATCAACCAGTTTGTGCCATTTCTCTCTTTTGCCTCAATGCTTCCAGCAAGGAGATTATCAACTTTGTCTCCCGCCACATACGATCGTTTTTAGGTCTCGCCTGAGCTAGCGCATGCGCTGCTCTGGCGAGACTTTTAGTAAGTGGGCTTCAAAAAGCCGACCACAGCTTTTTGTGTGGCCTAGAGCGTGCGGTTACGCGCACAGTTACGAGCACAGGCGCCATCTGGCTTTCCTGTCTCGTCATGGCTCATTAAGTGCATCGCTCGCGGGCACCCTTACAGCCCACGATCACTTTCACGGCCGCGCGGCCGTGTCACTGTGTGCGCGCGCGGCATACTGAAGCTGCAGGAGTGGACAGATGGCGGATTTCACGCTTGCCACCAGCAGCCCGTCACTTGTTTTCATTGCTTACACCGCATTTTTAAACTGTACTTGATGTTCCAATGTTTATTTATTTATATTGCTTGCATCGACATGTCCCTAATGCACATCAATTGACTGTTTTTCTTATATATCTTTCTTGGTATGTTTTAGTACATCTCCTATGTCAGCCACTGTCCGGTAACAATTATGTACTTCGTACACCGTCCGTGTTCGCATCCTGATATCACCAGCTTGCTGTTTATTTTTTTTTATTATTAGCAGGGTTCTACAGACAATAGTTGAACCTTTTTTCAACTTTACTGTTGGTATGTGACATTGATCGTCTACGTTTTACCCTTTATTTTGCTTGCTCTCGTAATTCAAAAACTACCAGTCTGTCTTCTTCCCTTAACACCGTGGTAGTCTGGACACGTTTAAACTTTCGGTCGAACACGGATTCAAACCACTAACGCTGAAATACCACTTCGTGTTTGTATCCCGCATCAATATTTGTACACGCTTGCACTCTACTAATACGGGTAAGCATATTTCCTCTCACCCACTTTATCTGTTTAGTTACAATGGGGTTGTACCATTCTAATCATCTCTCACGATGTTTGGTTCTGACAGTGTTAAACCAGATAACAGAGTATATAGGCGAGTCTTCTATGTAAGTCAGTTCGTACATATTTATTTTCAGTGTGCATGCTCGCTGCCATTTTGTTGTACTTTTCTCTGACCACGAAGTCTACTTAACACATTATCAACTACAAAACACCCTGTTACCATTTATAGTACGCTGAATCTTTCACAAAAAAATTCCATTCTGGCACCACGTGAACGTTTTATTCTTTGCACTTGGCTACTTTTTTAAATGAACCACCCCGCGTTACATTTCTTCTACCGTATGACGCGATGATCTAATAATTATGTTTCTAGTTCACGGGTTGCTGTTTCTACTAAACCACTGGCACTCTAATCTTGCAGACTCAGTGATACTGTAATCTTTGACCTTCGTTACACTGAGACACCGTGCATGTTTTGATACTTGATACACCCATCCTGCTTGTATCACTGTACACACATAAGCACCCCCCCCATCCCACACTCAATTAACTTTTGATCCCGGCCTATCGGCTGTTCGTGTATTGAACCCAAGTTTCCTCTACATTACAGCTCTACAGCCCCTGAAGAAGGGCACAGCCCGAAATGCATTGGGCATAAAAGAATGTTTATCACCACGTTTCTTGTACAACTATTATAAATTAATAATGACTGCTTCCAAGATACTCTGAATGAGAATATTGAAAAAATGCATAACAAACTAAAATTTTATTAAAGTTTTTTTGAAATATTCATTAACCGAGAAGAATAAGTTACACTTTTTGCACTGAGTGCACTGGGGAGACGCCCTCATCACATGAGGCCAGCCTTTTCTGATAGTCTTACACTTGACCCTCCCCCATCCTCAAGAGTAGAGCATCAGTGCTACTTTTAGGCTCAACACACGGGAGAAAGAGTGAATTCCCTCGCGACACTGCATGCTGGTCTTGGGAAGGTGAACAGGCAACATGGACAGATTCAGCTCGGTAGGAATGCGCCATACTTATTTGTTAAAAAGTGATTTTCTTTTAATACACATCAGGCCTAAGCAGTAGTTGTTTGTATAGGGGTCCGTAAAAACTGCTAACAGGCCTGGTGCTGCTAGACGCTCCTCATGCTCTGCCTTGCACCCTTCTCCCCCTCCGTTTTGCACCCTTCTCCCCTTCCACCTTGCACCCTTCTCCGCCTTGCACCCTTCTCCCCCTCCGCCTTGCACCCTTCTCCCCCTCCGCCTTGCACCCTTCTCCCCCTCCGCCTTGCACCCTTCTCCCCTCCGCCTTGCACCCTTCTCCACATCTGCCTTGCACCCTTCTCCCCTTCCACTTTGCACCCTTCTCCCCTTCCACCTTGCACCCTTCTGCGCCTTGCACCCTTCTCCCCTCCGCCTTGCACCCTTCTCCCCCTCCACCTTGCACCCTTCTCCCCCTCCGCCTTGCACCCTTCTCCCCCTCCGCCTTGCACCCTTCTCCCCCTCCGCCTTGCACCCTTCTCCCCCTTCTCCCCCTCCGCCTTGCACCCTTCTCCCCCTTCTCCCCCTCGCACCCTTCTCCCCCTCCGCCTTGCACCCTTCTCCCCCTCCACCTTGCACCCTTCTCTCCCTCCGCCTTGCACCCTTCTCTCCCTCCGCCTTGCACCCTTCTCCCCCTCCGCCTTGCACCCTTCTCCCCCTCGCACCCTTCTCCCCTTCCACTTTGCACCCTTCTCCCCTTGCACCCTTCTGCGCCTTGCACCCTTCTCCCCCTCCGCCTTGCACCCTTCTCCCCCTCCGCCTTGCACCCTTCTCCCCCTCCGCCTTGCACCCTTCTCCCCCTCCGCCTTGCACCCTTCTCCCCCTCCGCCTTGCACCCTTCTCCCCCTCCGCCTTGCACCCTTCTCCCCCTCCGCCTGGCACCCTTCTCCCCCTCCACCTGGCACCCTTCTCCCCCTCCACCTTGCACCCTTCTCCCCCTCCACCTTGCACACCTCCCCCTCCGCCTTTCACCCCTCTCCCCACCGCCTTTCACCCTTCTCCCCTCCGCCTTGCACCCTTCTCCGCCTCCACCCTGCACACTTCTCAACCTTGCACCCTTCTCCTCCTCCGCCTTGCACCCTTCTCCTCCTCCGCCTTGCACCCTTCTCCCCTTCCGCCTTGCACCCTTCTCCCCTTCCGCCTTGCACCCTTCTCCACCTTGAACCCATCTCCCCCTCTGCCTTGCACCCTTCTCCCCCTCTGCCTTGCACCCTTCTCCCCCTCTGCCTTGCACCCTTCTCCCCCTCTGCCTTGCACCCTTCTCCCCCTCTGCCTTGCACCCTTCTCCCCCTCCGACTTGCACACTTCTGTACCTTGCACCCTTCTCCCCTCCGCCTTGCACCCTTCTCCCCTCCGCCTTGCACCCTTCTCCCCTCCGCCTTGCACCCTTCTCCCCTCCGCCTTGCACCCTTCTCCCCTCCGCCTTGCACCCTTCTCGCCCTCCGCCTTGCACCCTTCTCGCCCTCCCCCTTCTCCCCCTCCCCCTTGTACCCTTCTCCACCTCCGCCTTGTACCCTTCTCCACCTCCGCCTTGCACCCTTCTCCCCTCTGCCTTGCACCCTTCTCCCTCTGCCTTGCACCCTTCTCCCTCTGCCTTGCACCCTTCTCCCCTCTGCCTTGCACCCTTCTCCCCTCTGCCTTGCACCCTTCTCCCCTCTGCCTTGCACCCTTCTCCCCTCTGCCTTGCACCCTTCTCCCCTCTGCCTTGCACCCTTCTCCCCTCTGCCTTGCACCCTTCTCCCCTCCGCCTTGCACCCTTCTCCCCTCCGCCTTGCACCCTTCTCCCCTCCGCCTTGCACCCTTCTCCCCTCCGCCTTGGACCCTTCTCCCCTCCGCCTTGCATCCAAGCATTGGCATAGTCAATAGGTCTCGCTTTTGGGACCTTATAAGTACTTAGTTAAGCAGCACAATATCCTTGGTGCAACAACACCAACTGTTGCATGGCTAAACACTTATAAGGTCCCAAAGGCGAGACCTATTGGCTATGCCAATGCTTGTTTAAGATGGAGCAAGGATAACACTGCCTTATTATTGTAGTGGTTCAAGTAGAATATTCCATATAACGTAAAATACAGAATATCAATCACATGAAACAAAACAAAAGTGACAAAGTTTTTGACAAGTGATACCCCTACACAAATTCAAAAATGTACAATATTTAACAAGACGATAATAAAAAGTCAACAAACAAAGAACAATGGCGCTCAATAAGTTACACAAAAAACCAAAAGGACAATAAGCTGTGTAAACATAAATAGTGGCTGAGGAAAATTACATATATATATTTTTTTTTTAACATATTTTTTATTGATTTTCTATACAGTACATCCTATACATATATGTGAGTCTTCAATAAACATCAGAGCTGCACAGTAATAGATATAAATCCCACTTCTTATTGCACCAAATGTAAGAATCCAATATTCTGGTTCAATAATTTTAACGCTCGCATTGCAATACATGTCAGCGGTGTCCAATATGCATTGGTTCTGTTCACATATCCAACTGTAATTATAATAAAACTACACACCCTATTTTGCTCAACAGAAAATCTTAACACAACATTCCTAAGACCCCCTCCCTCCCCCCCCCTAGCCTCAGTTACTCGTACATATGCCTGTAGTGGTCAACAGTCCCATATTTACCATTTAGCAGCAGCGACACAGCCTTAGTAGATAAATCCTACAATCAGTTTTAATTGCACAACATCCTGTACTTTCCAACAGTGACATATATTCATGATATCAGATGGGTCCCGCTATTCAATTTACAGGGCTAAACCTCTGTCGCAATGAATTCTTCTAACCTCACATTCCAGTCCAGTGATAAAAGGCTTTTTCCTCAATCCTCTGCTCTCCCCCCTCTTCAATTCCTCACTCTCAGCTTTGCCCCATTTCACCACCTCATTATACCAATCTGCTACTACTGGTGCTCTCGTAGTTTTCCACTGCATGGTTAGTGTTCGCTTAGCCAATATTAGTAGTAGATTCGCAAAGCGACCTGTGGGGCTGCCTTTCTTGTTCTTAGTATTGATTCCCAGTATACAGTATTCTAGTGGTTCTCCCCTTTTCCCTGGAGCTACCGCATTCAATATCGTTTGCACTGTTGCCCAGTAATGTGCCAGCCGCGGACAGTTCCACAACATGTGTAGTAAGTCCGCGTTGGGGCAGTGACATCTAGGACATGCGTCAGTTGTGCCCGGAAACCTCTTATGCAGCTTGCGGGGGGTCAGATAAGCACGGTGCACTATCATTAGTTGGATAAGTTTAAATTTCGGGTTTCGCGACACCTTCCTCGGGTATTCTAATAGCCTGGCCCATTCTTTATCAGTTAGGTCCCGACCTAAATCAGTATTCCATTTTTCATGCCGTGCCTGTAGTGATGCACCCGCATGTGTGCGGAACCTGCCCATATGGATCGCACATATCTAGCAACATTTGCATGAAGAAGAAATAAATTGTTCGGCACTCCCTGTTCCCTTGTAAAGGTGTTGTGTATCATCAGTGTTTTGTCCAGAAATAGCATTCCTACTGTGTTCACTCCTGCTTCCGCCCACACGGAAATGCTCCGTAGCGTAACCCTCCCTACCGGTAGAGGGAGACCAAGTAGTGGGATATTTGGGGCATATGTTTCACTACCTTCGTGTATTGCAGCGCCCCTCTCCAGTACCATAGTGCAATTTTCAATAAAGGGGACTGAGGCAACGGGAGCCTACTGTTGGGTAGCAGCAGTGCGTGAAGCACCCCCCTTTCCCAGTCACGATGAGTCCGTGTAATCTCGTGCAAATTGCGTCCAGCAATCCAGTATGCTAGCCATTGTAACTGGCCTGCATAGCAAGAGGAAAATTACATATACACTGTTTGGACAAAACAAGAATAACAGAAATTGCGTCCTCGTCAATCAAGGCCACATGTAACCACCAATAACCACCCAGCGTTCCCCTTGTTCTCCAGAGTAAAATTATACCTCACTTGTGTGGGTGGGCCAAGGGCCTGTGACTGGGAAGGGCCAAAAACATTAGGATTAAGGGTATAGCAATGCGAATTCTAAGCGCTACATTTTTAAAAAAAATAAGTTTTTAGCCGATTCTGCATTGGACAGCCGCACAAGTGAGGTATCATTTTACTCAGGTGACCAAGCGGAACGCCGGGTTATAGGACATTTGTGCCAGCACAGTGTTCGCACACAAAAATGTGTGGAAAAAGTTATTTTTTCCAGCTAAATTTGAGGTTTACAGGGGATTCTGGGTAGGAAAACGTTGGATCCACGCAAGCCATACCTCTCTGGACTCCCCAGGATGCTTAGGTTTCAGAATTGTGTGGGTTTGGTAGGTTTCTCTAGATGGCTGCCGAGCCCGGGGCCAAAAACCCAGGTGCCCCCTTGCAAAACCAGGACGTTTTTTTTTTATAACTCATTTTCAATTATTCTTATTTTCAACTGTTAGTTTCTATAATAAAACCTTGAAGGATCTACACAAATGACCCCTTGCTGAATTCAGAATTTTGTCTACTTTTCAGAAATGTATAGCTTTCCAGGATACATTATTGCTTTCATACCCATTTCTACCACTAACTAGGTGGAGGTTGAAAGCACAAAAAGTAGCAAAAATAGGCTATCTCCCAGTAAAATGGCAAAACTGTGCAAAAAAGTTTGGTTTTCAGACAAATGTCTATCTGTCGCTGAAAGCTGGGAAGATGGTGATTTCAGCTACACAAACCCTTTGTTGATACCATTTGCAGGGGAAAAAACAGACACTTCTGCAGCACTTTTTTCTCATTTTTCCCCCAAAAACCAAAATTTAGCTGTATTTTGGCCAATTTCTGGGTCCCCTCCAGGGAAATCAACGAACCCTGGGTACCTTTAAATTCCCTATGATGTTGGAAGAAAAGGACACAAATTTGGCGTGAATATCTTATGTGGGCAAAAGTTACAGGGGCCTACGCGCTAACTACCGCAAATAGCCAAAAAAAGGCTTAGCACAGGGTGGGAAAAGGCCTAGCAGCAAAAGGGTTAAGAAACAGGAGCATGTAAAATGGCAGTGTTTCTTACCAGGCCTATCCTGACCATGTGAAACCCACTCCTTGGACAAAAGTCGATACAAAGCTATCCCTAGATAGACGCTAAAATATAAGTGTCAAACAGTATAAAAGCAATCCTATTAAAATCTAAAAGCATCAAGCCTCTTTAATAACAGAGCATAGAGAAAGCTTTTACGTCAAAACATTAAAAAATATAAAAAGCTAGTAAAACAAAATTTAAAAAGCAAATTAGCATAAAAATAAAGCAGAATAAAAGTGTCCCACGACTGGAAACTGCGAGATTGTTTATTTGCTCCAAGAGTTAGGGGAAACGTTGTTGCTAGCCACTGCAGATGATGTTCCCAGAGGCATCCATAGAATCCGATCCATGGAGCAAGCATGTTTTCATCCATCCACTTAAGCAGCCCCCAAAGAAGGAGTAGCCAGTGCGAGATCCGCAGAAGACGATCCAGATCCCTAGGAGCAGAAATATACCAGGAGGGCTGGTAGAATGCGTTTAGAAGCAACGGCAAGTGCATGGAGCAACAGTACAAATGGGACATTAACAGGCTCGCCAGTAGGTCACTGTCCAAAGACTGAACCAGTTGTGTTCCAAGGCACATATCCAGTGCATTCTCAAAAGTGCACAGAAGACAGCGGAATAGAGGCCACACACAGTGTAGCCACACAGACTGAAAGTCAAGAACCAGTGTTCGTTTAGTTTCTGAAGCAAGAGTACACTAAAATATTGTATCATGCATTCACGACACAGGAGCACATGCAGAGGTGTTAGTTCCATTTGGCCTCTTAATAGGACATCCAGTACGTGGCAGAAAAAGTAAAAGCAAAGTCCCACATTTAGGAACAGCGGAAGACCTCCAAAAATGCTTCCCATCACGGAGTGTATAAATGATGGAATAGCTCCGAAGATTGTGTGGAAGGTACTAACCAAGCCATAGCCTATTTTCAAAAGAGTGCGCCACTCCTGCAGTACTAGACGTGTTAAAAATGCGGCACACAAGCTCCCCAAATTATAATGGGAAATTAGTGCGAAGTAGCGACTGCATCTCAGAGGAAGACCTTGCAACTTGAAGATCAAAGATCTCCTTTGTAGATGTTAAGGCCACATCCTTCTGGAACAGTAAGGCTTTCAGTCTGCTCACAGCTACAAAGTGCACATTTGAAAGCTTTATCGAAGGCCAAAGCATTGCCTCCCTAACTGTACAGGCAGGTGGAAACAGTACTTGTGTGCATTAAGTCACAACTGCAGAAACCGTCACCAGATAGGCGATTCCTGGTTCCATTCCACAGCAGCCTTGATCGTTCAACCTCAATTAACTCCCATTCGAACGCTATCTAAAAGCCGGATTTATCACAGCAGCTTGGGAACCCTTCAGATAGCAAGACAATTTTGCCATTGACACATTACATGCACCATGAAGCAATACTTATCTGCACACCAAAGAATGTCCTAAAGTATTTTTACAGTCCGACCCGCTAAGAAAGACATCCGTTTCGCCATTCCCACAGCGATATCTAAAAGGTAAATTCCATGACTCGTGCACAAATCTTTCTCTTAGCGCTTCAATCTGCCTACTTGATGGCATTGCAAACAGTATTGAAAGTGGAATGTCGATACCAGCAGAGAAATAAACCCATGGATTATCCAATCTGCATAAGGTATTTCTGCATTAGTAAATGGTAATTTCTCTAGCTTCTCTTTGAGTAACATGGTGTATGTTGGGTCCTTCCTTGCCATGATTGTGTGCTGTTTTGTGAGATTGTATGGTAAAAAACAAGCTAGTGGCATTAAGGTGTCACCATGGTATGCAACCAGAATGTCTTGTCTTCAAAGTCCAGCTTAATAACATAATTGATGTAAGTTGTGACTGCCCATGTTGTAAGGAGGACATGTCCTTCTGTATGATGTCTATCGCAGATGACGCAATATTACCTAGAGAGTATATCCTAGTGGACAATGTAGTTATACCATTATCTACTACCACAAGGGCCCTTTCTAAATTTACTCTGTCAATCTTGCACAGTCTCTCAGCAGCCTCCTGCTGGGAAACTTTCCACACTTCGTTGTATATTGCATAGAAGAAGCGCTTTTGACGTGGTTTTTGAGGACCTAGTAAAAAGTCCTGTAGTCCCTTGTCATCGGAAAGAAGGGACAAGTGTTGTTTCACCTGGGACATTGGTGAGGTCTTTAGCCAATCAAGGCACAACTTCCCAACACTGTAAGTTGTTACCATCCCCGAGTGTTGTGTCTGAACGTAACATGGGTCTGGCCTGCTGATCATAAACCCTTCAGTGTCACCCAGGAAACGTCCATGACATCCATTAGTATTTAACAGCCACACTAACCATCCCTCCTGATTCGTCTCTGAACAATTGTATGAACTGTTGCAAAGCTTTGTGTCTAATTTTTCCGGCGTGTAGTTTTTAATGCGTTGGCAGTTCAGACTTGCAAATGTGGGAATGTTAGGTGTATTTAAATCTTTTATCTTAGCCAGGACAAGACATGATGTTTGCAGCACTGTTTTGTTCAGGAAAATCATTTGATGTGGTATCTGGCATGCTCTAAATAGTACCTAGATCCCCTTAAGCTGCCAATCTTTAGTTCCCCAAATTGATTTCAACTCAGCTGTGTCCCTCCTTGTGTGGACAATTGAAAAAGGAAAGATTCATAATATATCAGCTTTGTGTTGGGACCATATTTTTCTTTCCTGGTGATGGTGCAAGCTTATGGTAATAAGACACTGGGTCAGTTGTATTGTAACTAGGAAAATATGCAAATTTCTGTCCAAACTTCGGTGACCTACCCCGTGGTGGGGTAGGGCAGTGTTCCCATTGCATATAATTAAATGTATCTAATATGCAAAAAGTGATCACCATAATGCTGAAAACAGAACATTTCATTATAGTTAGAAGTGCCTTCATACATTTCCTCTGAATTAAAAACATTGAAATACTTGATCTCTCAGCATTTCATTCACTGTATCAATGTCCCAATCATCAGAGACAGTACTAGGGGTGATATAATCATGTAAAGAGTTGCGATACACATATGGAATTTGCAAAAGTTCAGTAGGACCGAATATATCGTACAATACCCTATCCCAAACAATTGCATCAGGACCCGAAAAAGCAGAAATGTTCACCAGGGAAAGGTATCTTCGCACTTTGTGTGATGAAGAATGGGGTGTTAAAACCAAGTTCACCGTTTGTACAGCAGAGCGTTCTGGGAGATAGTGTCCATATAAAAGCAAGAAAAATACTGTCACAAAACCAATACACATGACCAGGAAAAGTAATGAAATTGTAATCCACAGGTATAGCCATGGAGGAGCAAAGTGCGCCTTCTTCAACCAAAAGTAGAAAACACGCAATCTACCTCTAAGCGGTGGGATTGAAGGTGGTAGTGGCTCCGATGAGTCTGACGAGAAGTCATCAAGTTGACAAAGTAGCCGGAGGCTGTTTAATCTATAGTTCGTAGCTCTGTGTGTTGTGTGGAACTTGGAGTAGATTCGAATTGTGGTACGTTGACGTAAACACCATCTGTGTTAGGTTGTCGAAAAGAAATCTGTGTTTCTTTGCAAGTTGATTGTATAGTTGTTGTAGATTGTTAGACCTGGCACTGTTGGCGTGGGTCTCCCTTCCATTTTTTGCTGTTGCCTTGTTAGACTTGGCATCTTTTGGCGTGTTTCCCCTGACTTTTTGCTTTCTGACCTCCCGGTTTTGACTCTGTTTTTGCTGGTGTAATGATTCTGCGCACTTTCCTCACTGCGGTCCAGTGGGAAAGTGCAAGTGCTCCTGTATAAAATGTGTTATGGATTGGTGTTTCCATGATTGGCCTATTTGGTTTATCTGTCAGTCCCTTGTAAAGTGCACTGCGAGTGCCAGGGCCTATAGACCAAATGCTGTTGGTGGGCTGCAGCACTGGATTGTGCCACCCACGCAAACAGCCCGTAAAGTGTAACTCGGGCCTGCCATCGCAGAGCCTGTGCGCAGCCTGGGGCTGCCATGTCGACTTGGCAAGTGCACACACTTGCAAGTCCCTAAACCTTCCCTTTGCTACATGTTAGTCACCCCTAAGGTAGGCCCAAGGTACCCCTGTGGGCAGGGTGCGTTGTATGCGAAAGGTAGGACATGCCCTGGTGTGTGCGGCATGTCCTGATAGTGAATTACAGCCTAGTTCGTTTTTCACTATTGCAAGGCTACCTGTTCCCCCTAGGCCAGAACGGGTAGTTTTGATTATTACAGTTTATAATCCTAACTGACCCCGGGAACGTGGTAGAAATTCGAGTTTAGTATGCCTGGACTCAGAATGATAAAATGCATCTTTTAGTGAAGTTGGTTTTAACATTCTGTGTTTGAAAATACCACTTTTAGAAAGTGGGTATTTTCTTGTCTAACCATCCAAGCCTGCCTCTGCGAGGTTGTGTATTCCTTGTCTGGAATGTGAGTGACAGGGGCTGGGGGATGCCAGGAGACAGGGTGAGTCAGCACAGGGCTGAATAGCAAGATCTACATGTAGATGGGTGGGAGGGGTCGCACCTGGGCCCTGAATAGGACAGTGCCTTCCCTCCACAATGCTGGCTCCACCTCCTGTGGTGCGTCTGATGTCCCTGGCCTACTCACTGAAAGAAGGGACGGAGACTTGTCAACAAAGTGCTCCAGAACTGGTTTGGACTAGGCAAAGGCCTCTCTGCCTTCAGAGAACAAAGAAATTTGAGATATAAATATTGGGGCCCTGACCCCATGGATTTAGATCTCGCTGGAATCAAGGAACCTGCCAAGACGAAGAGCTGGAAGAGCTGCCAGGAGGAGTACTGCCCCTTTGCTGTGTTGTTGCTTTGTTGGGTTGGCCTGCAGCTGCTGCTTCTGCCTTGGGCAGTGAAAGGACTAAGACTGAACTTTCTACAAACTTGTGCTGAGTATCTCCAAGGGCCTAGAACCGAGCTGTGGCCTCCTGTTAAGAAGTCTCAGGGACTACAAAGACTTCACAAGCCTCTGGGTACCGCTTCTGGAACGCTGTTTCAGTTGCCACAGAGGAAGGGAACTGCAACCGACTCCGTCAACCGAATCCATCCCTGGCCGGTGACCTGTTTGCACCGCAGACCGCATCGCCCCGCTTCGCATCGCAACCCTGGTCTCACCGTGGGCGACGTCCGACGCCGCCAACATCGAGCCGCTGCTTGCACCGTGACCTGTGGGCACCGCAGTTCGCATCGCATCGCTTCACTGAACCAACCGGACCCGACCGACGCGGTCGCTGCAACTGGCTCAAGAGTCGTGACCGCACCGCATTTGGGGCACCGCTCGCACGTCTGCGACGCACCGCTCCGACTCGCACCGCTGTCCGACGCCAGCTCCCGCACTCCGGCTAGGTCGCCTGCATCGCAACCTGTCAGCACCGCATCGAGCATCGTCTCACCCTGCATCGCACGCCTTGGACTCACCGACTCCGTCTGCACGACGCTCATCGAGCCGCTGCCTGCACCGCATCGAGGGACACCGCACCGTGCATCGCTCCGTCTTGCACCGCAACCGCGACGAACGCCGACCGGCTAGTACACTCCGTACCAGCCACAACGAGAAAGGTACTGTAACCGAGTCTGTTCATGACTCTGCTGGCCCGTATCGACGCGGTCGGCTGGAACTGTTAGACTCTGTGGTTTTCAGCATCACGGTAGACTCGGACGGAGCTACCGACTCGTACGAACTTTGTTTTTGGACTATTCCTGCAAAGAAGAAGTTACCTTATCAAGCATTCATTTTTAAAGTATAGTATTGTGGATTTTCGTCGTAATTGGTCTTGTCGTGAGTATATAAAATATTGGTTATTTTTCTAAATTGGTGTGGTGTCCGTTTGTAGTGCTTACACTGTATTACTGTTGGTTATGTGCAAATGCTTTACACACTGCCTCTGAATTAAGCCTGACTGCTCGTGCCAAGCTACCACGAGGGTGAGCAGGGGTTACTTCACGAGTGTAACACCCTTACCCTGACTAGGAAGAAGGGTCCCTACTTGGACAAAGGTGCAAGCCCTTGCCAACTAGAGATCCCATTTCTAACATGCCTCATGTGTTTTTGCTGGTTATAGATGCTTTGGGCACTGTGCCACTGCTATTCAGAACCACAGTGCAAGTGCTCCCTATGTTAAATTGATGTATGGATTAGTGATTGCATGATTGGTTGGTTTGGTTTACTTGTCAGACCCTAGTACAGTGCACTGAGTGTGCCCAGGGCTTGTAAACCAAATGCTGCTGGTGGGCTTACAGCACTGGTTGTGCCACCCACAGAAGCAGCCTGTAAAAGTGTGTCTCAGGTCTGCCATTGCAGAGCCTGTGTGGAGTCTGGTACTGCCATGTTGACTGGGCAAGTGTACCCACTTGCCAGTCCCTAAACCTTCCCTTTTCTGCATATTAGTCACCCCTATGGTAGGCCCAAGGGCAGGGTGCATTGTAAGTATAAGGTAGGACATGCCCTGGTGTGTGTGGCATGTCCTAATAGTGAATTACAGCCATTTTCGTTTTTCACTATTGCAAGGCTACCTGTTCTCCATAGGCCAGAATGGGCAGTTTGATTATTACAGCTTATAATCCTAACTGACCCAGGGAACATGGTAGATAAACGAATTTAATATGCCTGAACTCAGAATGATAAAATACATCTTTTAGTGAAGTTGGTTTTAACATTCTGTGTTTGAAAATACCACTTTTAGAAAGTAGGTATTTTCTTGCCGAACTATCCAAGCCTGCCTCTGCTAGGTTGTGTATTCCTTGTCTGGGTTTGTGAGTGACAGGGGCTGGGGTACTCCAGGAGACAGAGTGAGTCAGCACAGGGCTGAATAGAGAGATCTGTATGGAGATAGGTGGGAGGAGTTGCACCTGGGACCTGAATAGGGCTGTGCCTTCCCTCCACAATGCTGGCTACACCTCCTGTGGTGTGTCTGATGTCCCTGGCCTACTCCGTGAAAGGAAAGATGGAGTCTTGTCAACTAAGTGCTCCAGGACTGACCAGAACTGGTTTGGACTAGGCAAAGGCCTCTCTGCCTCCAGAGAACAAAGAGAATATGTGTATAAAAGAGGGGACCCAAACCCCAGAACTTTAGATCACTTTGGGAATCAAGAAGAAAACTTTGCTGAGGAGAGGAACCAGAGAAACTGAGGAGGAGACTATCCCTAAGCTGAGTGCTGTTTGGGGGATTGGCCTGCAGTGGTTCCCTGACTGCCAAAGAGAGGAGAAAGGAACTTTGTGTGTACTTTCATCAACTTGTAAGAGATCTCCAAGGGCTTGAGAAAAGAGCTTGCCTCCTGCTGAAGTCTCAGGGACAACAGACTTCACCAACCAGCTCCCCAAGAGTCTTTCTGTAAAGTGCCTGCTGCTGAGCTGGACTTTCTGAGGGACTGTGTGTCGCAAGGAGCTGGAAACGCGACTCACGAAGGAGAAGCGTCGCCGCCGCAGCCGAAGCACCTCGCATCGCCGGAGAAGAGGACCGACGTCGCATCAGACGCCGCTGCATCACCGGGAATCGTGTCGCAGGGCCTGTTGCGGCTCGGAAGAATCGTTGAGTCGCCGCACGGCCGTCGGGCGGGCACGCATCGTGTCGCATCAAGAAGACGACGCCATCTTTGTTTCATTGCACCGGATCTTCATCGCATCACGGCATTGCTGGTCGCATCACCACGAAAGCGCAGTAAGAAACCAACGCATCACCTCCCCTCGCAGAGGAGAACCGACGCATCCCCTGCGCATCAGTAGGGACCCGACGCCTCACCGTTCTTGCGTGTAAGGAACCGACGCATCACCTTCCCTGCAACACTTTCGTTGTATAGCGTTATGCATCCTAAGGTACATTGAACTCAAAGTGTCGCATTTACCTTCTTAAGAGAACTGAGCTAATTCTACCATTTTGAAGTACAGTATTGTGGAATTTTGTCGTTTGTGGTCTTGTGTTAAATCTATATAAAAGATACTTATTTTTAATATACATCTGGTGTGGTGTCCATCTGTAGTGTTTCACTGTATTACTGTATGTGTTCACAAATGCTTTACACACTGCCTCTGAGATAAGCCTGTCTGCTCGTGCCAAGCTACCAAGGGGGTGAGCAGGGGTTATTTTAGTAGTGTATCCCCCTTACCCTGACTAGACGCAAGGGTGCCTATTTGGTCAAAGGTAACTACCTCTGCCAACTAGAGACCCCCAAATCTAACATTGGTGGTCAGCGGTGAGGATTCTGGACTTGCATTTGTGACTCATGTACAGTGATTGGTGAACACTACTAGTGAGTGCAGAACAAAACGCGACCACATACTTTTGGTAGATTGTTTTTTCTGGGCTCTTCTATTTTTGCAAAGAACTGCCAAGTTTAACCACCATGGATAAAGCAGTATCTGTTGATTATGATTGGGAAGAGGAGAGACTAGAACGCTACAATGTGAAACAGCTAAAGCACTTCTGCAGGAAATTTAAAGTTGCTATGACCGGTCTCACCAAGAAGGATGAGCTCCAAAAGGCGCTGAGGGCCTGGGTGGAAGCTAGGAATACCCCTGAGAATGAGGAAGGGGCTGAGAATGCAGAAGAGCAGCTGGAGGGGCCATTGGGTCCACAGGGGAGGAGAGTAACCTCCCCAGTAGGTAGCAGTGTCTCTGCCAAAAGCCTGTCCCCAGAGGAGTTGGCGGACAGGAAAGAAAACAGGATGCACGAATTGGAGCTTGCCAAGCTCAAGTTGGGTGGGCAACTGGAGTTAGAAAATAGGAGATTGGCCCTAGAAGAAAAGAGAATGCAGTTGGAGCATGAGAAAAGTTTGAGGGAGTTGGAGTTGAAAGCTAGAAGCTTAGAGATTACTCCCTCTGGTGGCAGCACACCGTCAATGCCTGTTGAAGCTAGAGTGTACATTCCTAAAGATGTGGTGAGAGAGTTTTATAAGAATGATGATATTGGGCAGTGGTTCAAGGCCTATGAGGTAGCCATGTCTTCCCACCGGGTCCCTGAGAAGGATTGGGGAGCGGGGTTGTGGGGGCGGTTCCTTAGTGAGGGGCGGGACACACTGTTAGACTTGCCTTCTGAAGTCCATAATTCTTATAGCCACATGAAAGATGCATTGATGTCCAGGTATGGGTTGACTCCTGAATTGTATAGAAAGAGGTTTAGAAATTGCAAGAAGGTGGTCAGGTACCTGGGTAGAATATGTCACTTTTTTCTGCAGAGCATTGGATGGTTGGGTGAAGGGTAGCAAAGTTAATGATTTTGAAGGGCTCTTTGATTTAATTGCATGGGAGCACTTGTCAAGTAATTGTTTTCCAGAGCTACGCCAGCACCTGATTGATAGCAGGCTGACTAACCCTAGGAAGCTTGCTGAGGAGGCGGACCGCTTGGTGAGCACCCGGGTCCACAAGGGTCACGTGGGAGACTCCGCCAAGAGTGGGCAGGGTCCCCAGCAGAAGAGTGGGGGGACAAGGGTAAACAGAGGGAGTTCCAGAAAGGGCCCCAAAGTAATCCCCAAGGGACCCAAGGGAAGGGTTCCCAGCCTCCCCTGAGAAGAAGCACGGGGCCCCGACAGGTAGGCCTGTTCCCAGGGGACCCCTGAGGTGCTACAAGTGTGGTGAAGTGGGTCATAAGTCTAGTGATCCCAAGTGCCCACAGGTTGGAAAGACAGCACCCACTGGTGCTCCACCCCGGCAGATGGCGAGTGTAGCCCTGGGGGAGGAGAGGGGTGTCCAAGGTGGGTGTGGTCCCGCAGAGATGTCCCTTGTCTCTTTAGGAGACTGTGAGGTGGCCCCCAGGACCCAACTGCCTGATAACACAAAAAAGTATAGGCAGTGGGTGACCATCAATGGCCATAGAGTGGAGGCTCTTCGAGACACAGGCGCCAGTGAGACAGCTGTCAAGTGTCACCTGGTGTCTGAAGAGCAGGTTGTCCCCAATGCATTTTACCCAGTTGTTGCCGCTGACAACAGAGAGCCACTGCAAGGTGGCTCAGGTTCCCTTTCAGTGGGGGGGGTCTCTGGTACTCTTCAAGTAGCTGTGAGGCCAGCCATGCCTGTTTGTTGGGGAACGATTTGGAGAGCTCACCTTGGGCTAAGGTGGAGCGAAGTGCTCATTTGGAGATGTTGGGTCTGCCTGACTGGGCGTGTGACCACACGGTCCATGGCAGCCAGTAAGGGTGTTCAAGAGGACCTGGAGCCTGAGAGGGAGGCCCAGGTGCCTGCCTTAAAGAGAAGAGGCAGGGGGCGCGGGAACCAGCCCCCGAAGTTCCCACGGTCCAGGAGGAGGTAGACCCTGAGGGGGATGCCCTGGAGCCTACAGGGGAACAAGTAGCTGAACTGGGGGACCTGCCTGAGCTGACCCATTGGCAGCAGGAAGGAGTTCTGCGCGGAGCAGAAGAAGTGCCCTTCTCTTGTGGGTTTGCGGCAGCAGGCTGCAGACCAGGCAGCAGGTGATCAGTCTGGATCACATTGGATCTACTGGGAGAATGACCTCCTGTATACTGAGCCCAAGGTTGCTGAGCCTGGGTCAGCCCGTGTGCTGGTGGTACCCCAGCGCTTCAGAGCCTTCCTACTGGGGCTGGCTCATGATGTGCCAGTAGCAGGACATTTGGGGCAGGACAAGACCTTTGAGAGGCTTGTCACCCACTTTTATTGGCCCCAAATGCGCAAGAGTTCAGACACTCATTGCAGGACCTGTCAGACTTGCCAGGCAAGTGGAAAGAGTGGGAGGAAGCAGAAGGCTCCTCTCCAGCCATTCCCTGTGGTCAGCACCCCCTTTGAACGGGTGGGTATTGACATTGTGGGGCCACTGGACACCAAGACAGCCATGGGCAACAGGTTCATCCTGGTCTTGGTGGACCATGCCACCCGGTACCCTGAAGCCATCCCACTCCGGACAGTGACGGCCCCTGTGGTGGGACGTGCACTGATGGGAATTTTCTCCCGAGTGGGATTCCCTAGAGAGGTAGTGTCTGACCGAGGTACAAACTTCATTTCCAAGTATATGAAGTCCCTGTGGCAGGAGTGTGGGGTAACTTACAAGTTCACCACTCCTTAGCACCCCCAAGGAAATGGGTTGGTTGAGAGATTCAACCGGACCCTCAAAGGCATGATTATGGGTCTTGAGGAACCTATGAGGCATAAGTGGGACGTCCTCTTACCATGCCTGCTCTTTGCATACCGTGAGGTGCCACAGAAATCTCTAGGGTTCAGTCCCTTTGAGCTTCTATGGTCACCCAGTGAGAGGACCTCTGAGTCTGGTCAAGGAAGGCTGGGAGCAATCTCCCAGGAAACCTCCCCAGGATGTATATAGCTACATGCTGGCCTTCAGGAACCAGACTAGGCGTTTCGGGCAACTCGCTGAGGCGAATCTGGAAGCCAGCCAGGAGGAGATGAAGCGGTGGTACGACCAGAATGCCACTCTGGTAGAGCTTCAGCCTGGTCAGAAAGTGTGGGTCATGGCCCCAGTGGAGCCTTGTGCGCTCCAGGATAAGTGGACCGGACCATTTGAGGTGGTGGAGCGCAAGAGTCCTGTTACCTACTTGGTGGACTTGCGGTCTCCCAGGAACCCCTTGCGGGTCCTGCATGTCAACCGCCTGAAGCCCCACTTGGAGAGGTCCGAAGTGGGCATGCTCTTCGCGACAGATGCTGGAATGGAGGAGGAGACTAAGCCTCTTCCTGACCTACTGTCGGCGACAGAGCGAGATGGGTCAGTGGATGGTGTGAACCTCTCTTCCACCCTGACCCCAGAGCAACAGAATGACTGCCACCAGTTGCTGGGACAGTTTTCTGATTTGTTCTCCCTGATCCCCAGTGTCACTGATTGGTGCATCCATGATGTGGACACTGGAGACAGTCCTCCTGTTAAGCACAAAACTTACAGGGTAACTGACAGGGTGAGAGCTTGCATCAAGGAGGAGGTCTCCAAGATGCTTGCGTTAGGGGTGATTGAGTCCTCTAACAGTCCTTGGGCCAGCCCAGTGGTCTTGGTCCCAAAGGCTGCCGCACCGGGTGCCACACCAGAACTCCGGTTCTGTGTGGACTACCGAGGGCTCAATTCAGTCACGAGGACTGACGCGCATCTCATCCCCAGAGCTGATGAGCTCATTGATCGGTTAGGGGCTGCCCGGTACCTCAGCACGTTTGATCTAACGTCTGGGTACTGGCAGATCGCCTTGACTGATGGGGCAAGAGAGAGGTCAGCATTCTCCACACCAGATGGGCACTACCAGTTCCAGGTTATGCCCTTTGGGATGAAGAATGCCCCTGCCACCTTTCAGAGGTTGGTCAACCAGGTGTTGGCTGGACTGTAAGAGTTCAGTGCCGCCTACCTGGATGACATTGCAGTGTTCAGCGCCAGTAGGGAAGAACATCTGCGCCACCTCTGGGAAGAGTTGATGGCACTGCGGAGGGCAGGCCTCACAATCAAGGCGAGTAAGTGCCAGATCGGGCAGGGTTCCGTGGTGTACTTGGGACACCAAGTTGGGAGCGGCCAGGTGGCGCCCCTACAGCCCAAGATTGAGACCATCCTGGCTTGGGAGCCCCCCAAGACCCAGACAGAGGTGAGAGCCTTTTTAGGTCTCACTGGGTATTACAGGAGGTTTGTCAAGGGGTATGGCAGCATCGTTGCACCCTTGACAGAGCTGACTTCCAGGAAGCAGCCCAAGAAAGTGATTTGGACAGACACCTGTCAGAAAGCTTTTGAGGCCCTGAAAACTGCCATGTGCACGGCGCCCGTGCTCCTGGCACCCAACTTCTCAAGAGAGTTTATCGTTCAAACAGACGCTTCAGAGCATGGTGTGGGGCTGTTTTGTCACAGATAAATGAGGAGGGCCTAGATCAACCCGTAGCCTTCATCAGTAGGAGGTTACTTCCACGGGAACAGAGGTGGAGTGCGATTGAGCGTGAGGCATTTGTTGTGGTCTGGGCACTGAAGAAGCTGAGACCATACCTGTTTGGGACTCACTTCCGGGTTCAGACAGACCACAGGCCCCTCAGATGGTTGATGCAGATGAGGGGTGAGAATCAAAGCTGTTGAGGTGGTCCATTTCCCTACAGGGTATGGACTTCACGGTGGAAAACCGCCCTGGTACAGAACACGCCAATGCTGATGGTCTGTCCAGATTTTTCCACTTTAGTGAAGAGAACTCCCAGGAGGTAGGGTAGTTCTCCCACATTTCAGCTGGAGGGGACGCGTGTTAGACCTGCACTGTTGGCGTGGGTCTCCCTTCCATTTTTTGCTGTTGCCTCATGTGTTTTTGCTGGTTATAGATACTTTGGGCACTGTGCCACTGCTATTCAGTGCCACAGTGCAAGTGCTCCCTATGGTAAATTGATGTATGGATTAGTGATTCCGTGATTGGTTGGTTTGGTTTACTTGTCAGACCCTAGTACAGTGCACTGAGTGTGCCCAGGGCTTGTAAACCAAATGCTGCTGGTGGGCTTGCAGCACTGGTTGTGCCACCCACAGAAGCAGCCTGTAAAAGTGTGTCTCAGGTCTGCCATTGCAGAGCCTGTGTCCAGTCTGGTACTGCCATGTTGACTGGGCAAGTGTACCCACTTGCCAGTCCCTAAACCTTCCCTTTTCTGCATATTAGTCACCCCTATAGTAGGCCCAAGGGCAGGGTGCATTGTAAGTATAAGGTAGGACATGCCCTGGTGTGTGTGGCATGTCCTAATAGTGAATTACAGCCATTTTCGTTTTTCACTATTGCAAGGCTACCTGTTCTCCATAGGCCAGAATGGGCAGTTTGATTATTACAGCTTATAATCCTAACTGACCCAGGAACATGGTAGAAAAACGAATTTAGTATGCCTGAACTCAGAATGATAAAATACATCTTTTAGTGAAGTTGATTTTATCATTCTGTGTTTGAAAATACCACTTTTAGAAAGTAGGTATTTTCTTGCCTAACTATCCAAGCCTGCCTCTGCTAGGTTGTGTATTCCTTGTCTGGGTTTGTGAGTGACAGGGGCTGGGGGACTCCAGGAGACAGATTGAGTCAGCACAGGGCTGAATAGAGAGATCTGCATGGAGATAGGTGGGAGGAGTTGCACCTGGGACCTGAATAGGGCTGTGCCTTCCCTCCACAATGCTGGCTCCACCTCCTGTGGTGTGTCTGATGTCCCTGGCCTACTCTGTGAAAGGAAAGAAGGAGTCTTGTCAACAAAGTGCTCCAGGACTGACCAGAACTGGTTTGGACTAGGCAAAAGCCTCTCTGCCTCCAGAGAACAAAGAGAATATGTGTATAAAAGAGGGGACCCAAACCCCAGAACTTTAGATCACTTTGGGAAACAAGAAGGAACCTTTGCTGAGGAGAGGAACCAGAGAAACTGAGTAGGAGACTATCCCTAAGCTGAGTGCTGTTTGGGGTATTGGCCTGCAGTGGTTGCCTGACTGCCAAAGAAAGGAGAAAGGAACTTTGTGTGTACTTTCATCAACTTGTAAAAGATCTCCAAGGGCTTGAGAGAAGAGCTTGCCTCCTGCTGAAGTCTCAGGGACAACAGACTTCACCAACCAGCTCCCCAAGAGTCTTTCTGTAAAGTGCCTGCTGCTGAGCTGGACTTTCTGAGGGACTGCGTGTCGCAAGGAGCTGGAAGCGTGACTCACGAAGGAGAAGCGTCGCAGCCGAAGCGCCTCGCATCGCCGGAGAAGAGGACCGACGTCGCATCAGACGCCGCCGCATCACCGGGAAGCGTGTCGCAGGGCCTGTCGCGGCTCGGAAGAATCGTTGAGTCGCCGCACGGCCGTCGGGCGGGCACGCATCGTGTCGCATCAAGAAGACGACGCCATCTTTGTTTCATTGCACCGGATCTTCATCGCATCACGGCATTGCTGGTCGCATCACCACGAAAGCGCAGTAAGAAACCGACGCATCAGCTCCCCTCGCAGAGAAGAACCGACGCATCCCCTGCGCATCAGTAGGGACCCGACGCCTCACCGTTCTTGCGTGTAAGGAACCGACGCATCACCTTCCCTGCAACACTTTCGTTGTATAGCGTTACGCATCCTAAGGTACATTGAACTCAGTGTCGCATTTACCATCTTAAGAGAACTGAGCTAATTCTACCATTTTGAAGTACAGTATTGTGGATTTTGTCGTTTGTGGTCTTGTGTTAAATCTATATAAAAGATACTTATTTTTAATATACATCTGGTGTGGTGTCCATCTGTAGTGTTGTCACTTGATTACTGTATGTGTTCACAAATGCTTTACACACTGCCTCTGAGATAAGCCTGTCTGCTCGTGCCAAGCTACAAAGGGGGTGAGCAGGGGTTATTTTAGTAGTGTATCCCCCTTACACTGACTAGACGCAAGGGTCCCTATTTGGTCAAATGTACCTACCTCTGCCAACTAGAGACCCCCAAATCTAACATAGATGTAATAGGTAGATGAGAAACTTCGTTATTTGCTATCCCCAGCCGGGTAGTAGTAACTTCATTGCTGATGGAGACTGGATTTCCTGGACAGTAGTGAGAGGAGACCGGTAACTACTCAGAATCCCACGTGGCCTACTTTGTAGAACTGGCCACATGACGTTGTTTGATAAAATCTATTGACACAAATGTCTTGTGTTTGCAACCAGCAAGGAGCGTAAAAGTGCAGTTCTGGTACCTTCAACAGCCAGGACAGGTACAGGTGCCTATAAGAGGGCCCAAATTATTTTTTGGCCACGAATGTCTCCCTGACCAGTTCACTCATTTTGGGGATCCAGCCAGAGGCTGCTGGTGCTTCCTTCACTTCTCCAGTGGTGGTGCGTTTTATTTGGACATTGCTTTGCGCATCCTGGAAACTTTTCAGTTGCTGTAAAACAGCCAAATGTTCATTTATATCAAATGGTGTTTCTTTTGTGCCGCCACTGTGCTGGGACATTCGAGGTCTGGTACCCACATCTTAACCCCAAACAGGATCTCGTAGGGTGTCTGTCCACCCAGGTATTTTCTAGGCAGATTTAATGCTCTTTGGACCCCACAAAGGTGATGTACCCAACTGCGACCCAAGCCTAATTCCCTTGCTGTTAAAGACTGCTTTAAGTCTTGGTTCTTTCTTTCCTCTAACGCGTTTCCCTCCGGATAGTAGGCTGAGGAGTGCCGCATAGTCACACCCAATTTTCCCACAGTGTCTTTGTAAAACTTAGAGGTCAACGCCGGACGCTGGTCCGAATGGAATGTGCCAGCTGTGTATGTCCCCATGAAGACTTACAAGTCTTTGATAACAGTTCAGGTGTCAGCCGATCGCTGTGGCCAAACCCATAGGAATCAGGGGCAGTTATTCACTGCAATCTAGATGTATTTGTAAGCACCATGTGTTGTAAGGGGCTGCAGTGGTTCAGATAAATACAAGCCAGAGGCTTGTCTGAGATCAAAAGATGTCTGTGGTGTGTGCGTTACAGTGGAACCCTTCATCTTCTGTCAGATGTCGGATTTTGTTTTTTGATAACGAACTTAATTGAATTTCCGTCTGCAAAGCCGGCCTAGGTGAACACATAGCACGCACATAAAACATAGCAGAATATGGTATATTCGCCCCGCAGGGCGGCAGCATCTCGCAGATATATCGTAATACACATAAAGAATGACCACAGTTACTGTTTCATAAATAAACAAGCTGACCCACCCACTTTCCCCACACCCGCCCATGTGCCTGGGGGCAGCAGCGAGCTTCAAATCAACACTTGCTTCTGCTGCCACATCAGTCAACTCCCCTTCTCCACTTCAACAGGGTAGGAGGCCCAGGGGACAACCAATGCGCTGCAATATCCTTTTTCGCCACCAGGCATAAAGCTGCATTGGTTTAGTTGCGCCATCTCGTGTAAAGCACATTTGAGCCTGCTTGCTAATACGGATGCTAAGGTTTTGACCTCACAGTTGGGGAGCGATATCGGCCGACAGGCCACACATGACATGGACGGGGGCCGCGTCTTAGGTATTACGACGATGGTGGCCGATGCCTATTCCAGCAGGAAAGACCTGGTGTGGCAAACCTCCTTGTATAGCGATAAAAGATAGGGAAAGAGGGTCTCCCGGAATGCAGTAAAGTATTCCATGGGATAATCATCCGGGCCCAGGGTTTTACCCGATGTCATGCCGGACAATGCCACTCCAATTTCTTCTGCCGTGAAGGGTTTGTCTAGCAGACGAACGTCTGATACTGGCAGCCTGGGTACGGAGACCGAATCAAGGTACAATCCAAACACAGCCACGCTCCTATTGACTGGGCGGGCATATAATGTATGATAGTAGTGGGCAAAGGCTTGGGCTATCTCAACGAGGGTCTGTTGAGGACGGCCGGTGCCGTCCAGGACCTCAGGGACAATCTTGTTGGCGGGAGACAAACCAGTAGAGCAGTTTCCCGTTTTTGTCTCCCCAGCCATAGATCTGAGCTGTCGTAGCCCGCCAGAGGTGCTTGGCTGCCTAGGGAATGCAATTGGATGTCTTCATGGACAAGACTTAACTGCCGAGTAATCCGTACCTGAGAGTCGGACTCCAACTGTTGTTCAAGGCGAAGTGCCTGAGCCTCTTATCAGTTGATAAGAGTGGAACAAGAGCATTCCCGGTCTTTGACATAGCTCCTGGCGGCACCTCGTAGGGCCGCTTTACTTGCGACCCATAGGGTGCCAGTGTGTGTAACCGAGCCCTCATTGTTACGAAAATAGTCCCGGAGCTTGGACCCAAGGAAATGGACAAACCGCTTGTCCTGGAGAAACCAGGCGTTTAAACGCCCCAAGGGGTGCTGCCCCGGGGACGAATGCCCATGTTGAAGAAGCAGAGGGGAATGGTCTGAGATTCTGCAGGGTAAAATCTGGATCTGGGTCAGTAACTGACAATCGAGGGCAGGTAGGAAAGCAAGCTATATCCCGGAATGGGTGTCGGGAGCGGCTGAGGTATGTGTGAAATGTTGCTGCCAGTGTTGACGGGATCTCCACTCATCGCAAAGACTCAGGATCCTGGTCCAGTCAGTGAGACGACGGGCATTGATCCGTCAGGACGCCAATAGGTTTCCGGTACTATCTAAGTCGGGGTCTGGTACCATGTTGAAATCGTTCCCTATTATCGCGAGCCAATGTGGAAGGCCCAAAAGAAGGCGCAAAACGTCCCAGAGACCGGTGGACAATGAGGCAGCGGGTACATACACATTTACTAGTGAGACCACCTGTCCCTTCCATGTACCCTCCAGGGTGACGAAGCGTCCATGTGGGTTGCGTGTTACCCACGCATCTAGGGGAAAAGAGCGGCGCAGGAGGGCGACTCCCCTTGCCCACGAGAATACCTATGATGGAAGATTCTATTGTAGCCTTTACGTGCTAGGAAGGGGCAGCGCTCCCCAAGGAGGTTGGTCTCCTGCAGTAGCAGAACCTCAGGACGGTGCCACTGAGCAAAGGTGAAAACCGCTGCTCGCTTCACCCGAGTAGTAGGCCGTTGACATTCCGCGACGACATCCGAAAAGTCATGTATGTGGGAAGTGGAGACTAATGTGGAGTGTGGACAAGGAACCCGCCAAGGAGGTCCGCTTGGTCCCGCAGGTCAAAGAGGTTTGCACTAGTGGTGTGCGGGAGATTGCCATTTCAGAACTGCGTGTAGAAGTAAAACAAGCATGCATGCTGGTACCTATGCAGTAAAAGAAAGGGTTAACAAATAGAACGAACAACATTGTGCAAATAAAACCCCACCCCCCAACTCCCACCCCTCCCCAGACTTCTACCCTAGAAGCATCTGTCTCCCTATAAGAAGAAATTTTGGAGAAAACTGGGAGACATAACCTCATGGTCATCGCGGATGAGTCCAAAGACGAGGGAAGGAGAGAAAAAGGGAGGCAAACCCCATTGTTACCAGAGAAATCGTTGAATCCTGATAAGACATGACCTGAGCTGCCATCATCATGGCCAATGTGAGGCCCTTGGATCGAAACTAGCTCAGGAGGTGGAGTAATAAGCAAGTGAAACACTGTTAGGAAGGAGCAAACAAGCCTGCAGTATGAACCAGGAGCAGTGTAGGTATTAGAGTTGAGCTATGTCCAGTTCCAGAGCTGCGGAGCAGATAGGAGAGTATGCAGTCAATGGATGTCGACCTCAGCCAGATGGTAGGATCGCGGGACAAGTCAGTGTCCGTGTGGAGAGTAGCCGGAATGGGAAGTGCAGCAAGTTGACCGTTAGTCCCTCCCTCACCATCTTCCACTTCAGAGGCAGGGTATGATGCCTGTTTGGAAGGGGACTGCAACCACTCTTAGAGGGATTCTTTGGGTGAGAGCGACCGGTCCGGTCTATGGCCCCTCGCGACCGGGTGCGATGCCGACGTGACTCCGAGGTCTTAGGTGCCCTCCGACATGGTGAGGGAGTGGAGGTGGGTCCATGGAGCGAGCGTTCTTCCGCCAGCCACTGCCAAGTGGAGTCTGGAGTCTCAAAGAAATGAGACTTGTTGAGGTAGATGATGCAGAGTCGTGCGAGGAATAACAGGCGGTACGAAGCCCCATTGCCTGCAGCTTTTGTTTCACTTCCGCGTATGAGTGTCTGCGTTGCTGGACCTCACGAGTGTAGTCCGGGAAAAGAAGGACTTTGGCGTCCCCTCACCGAAGGTCAGGATGCGGCCGGGCCTCGTTGAGAATGGCGTCCCTGTCTCAGTAGTTGAGAAAGCGAGCTACTATGGGCCGAGGTGAGGCCCCGGGTGGCGGCCTGGGGGTCAGGGCCCGGTGCACTCTTTTAATAGCGAATCACGAGGGCAGACAGTTGACTGGCATCCAGGACTTGATCCAGTGCTCCACGTACTCCACCATCCGCTGTGGATCAGCCCCCCTTTTTTATTTTTTTATTTTTTATTTTAGAGTTTTATATAGCGCAAACTAGACCCGAGACATAGGGTATCAGAGCGCTCCGCTCGCAGGGTGGAGACCTGGTTTTTAAGGGTCGAGATGTCGTCTTTGGCTAAGGAGATCCGGGACTCAGCCTCCGTGATTCGTGCCGTCGCGTTGCTCAGATCCTGACGCAGCAGCGCAACGTCCATTCTCACCTCGCCGATCTGGGTCTCTACAGCCGCCTGTGAGGCCTGGATGGCCTGCAGTATCACCGTGAGCTCTGTGTTGGAGGAGGCGGACCTGTCACCATCCAGAGTGCCCGCAGCATCACCAGACAAGCTGGCCCTATACTGGTCCATTTTTGTCTGGGTGCGCACCGTGCGAGCGAGCTGCTGTATCCTTCCCCATCGTGGCAGGGCAGCAAGGCAAGGAGCACAGTAGGGGGATGACCGGTCTTGAGCAGGCAATGGCGGAGGTGGGCTGCAAGGAACTGATGGAATGTTCGGCTGGGGTGGAGGAGGCGTCGGTGGGGGAGGCACCTCTTGATCAGGGGTGATGAACATTCTCTCTAGGGCGCAGGTGGAGGTGCTGCTGTTGTGAGGAATGGTGGTTCCAATACAACGGCAGCCACCAGAGTCCCAGAACTCCATCCCCTAAAGACCGGGAGAAGCGGATCCAACCAGGGTCCCCCAGTGAGCCCAGCCAGGCCGGCGTAGCGTGGAGTAGCAGTACCTCGTGCCACACAGGGTACTGGTGTCCGATCACTGGTGCCTCCTCCAGGGCTCTCCCAGTCACCAACCTCTTCTGCGATTCTTTTCTGTAGTGCCAAGGCAGCGCAGGCCCAGGGGAATCTTTGGGCCGTAACGCCCCCACCCTCCTCGCGGCAGTGCGGTAGTGGTGTGTTCCACCGGCCCCAGAGTCCACACGGGCCCGTATCACAACTGCTGGGCAGGTGGCCAACACTTGGGCACACAGTCATGGGCGGGTGGCTCCCCCGCTTTTGTGGTGGCTCTACAAGCAGGCGGCTGCGGGGCGAGGCCTTTACCTCACTGCTCTCGCCGGCCACAGTGTTTGGCTGCTTCGACAGCAGTCCAGGACGCGGTGATGGACTGCGGCATATCCCTTACCCGGACACCCCTCCTTGGTCTCCTCTGGCGTCCGTTGCTGCTAGAGATGCCGGTCACTGCAACAGGAGCCCTCCCAGGGGGCGCGGGGCAGGCCAGAGTGAGGCAAGCTGGTGAGCCACAGCGGCGCTCTCCATGCGGCGATGCGGGCACACCTCAGGACGCATGGCGCTGCCGGCTGTCGAGACCTACTGAGGACCCACAGGAAGCAGAAGGAACGACAGTACTGCAATGCAGGTCCCAAAGCATGGCAGGAGGCGATGGATGGCTGCCACGGGCTAATGTATGCGGCGGATCAAGGGGTTAGCAGCGGAGTGGCACTAAGGTGCGGCCACCATGTTGGCCTCCTTGGCCACGCCCCGGATTTGAACCAGATGTTGGATTTAAGGACTAAGTCCCTAGTCCTTTTGTAAAGACCTGACCACCAATAGCGTTGCTGCAGGAGTGAAATTGTATCCGTAGGTACTGGTAGGAGTGCTTCGCTGGAAAGCCTTTCGGCAGAGGGGAGGCTTCATGCATAGTGTTGACAGCCATCATGATGTCTCTATCTATTCTTGTACTTGAACGAGTAATCACAGCGACAGCAGCAGTTTGCACCGTTGCTTTTGAATGTATGGTGAATGTATGACATTGATCTGCATTCTGTCCATCAATTGTTCTTTTTGCATTTGTCACCCCGAGTGGGGCGGGTATGCCCAGACATGGGTCCCGTGCTCTCCATGCCACTGAAGTCAAGCTATCCTGGCTGATGAGCGGTGAAACCCCAAACCGGTCCTAGGATGCTTGTTTCCAGTCCAGGGAGGACCTGGCCTGGCAGTTTGGGCTGGACTGTTCCCATTGGGCGCAGGGTCAAGGCTGATTTGAATATGGCTGGGTTCAAACTGGAGTGGCATGGGGAGCAAAAAAACTATGGATTTAGGCCCAGATATCTCTACTGGGGTCAATGTATGACATTGTTCTGCATTCTGTCCATCAATTGTTCTTTTTGCATTTGTGGCTTTGTCAGCCATAGAATTCCCTACAACGTGTATCCCTACACGCTGATGACTCCAGGTGTGAATCACATGAGTCCATGGCGAGCATTCTTTCAGCTTAGCCAACTGCCCCCAAAGCGTTTTGTGCTTGATGGTGTACCCTTTGGAATCTCTGAACCCATTCTGGCTCCAATAGTGTGGATACTTGTTGTAAGACTGTGTGTCCTCGCCCTCTTTCTTTTTTCTTTATATACCAACAGCACCTTTGCAGCCGTGAATGTCAGTGGGATTATGGTACCGCAGAGCCTTGAAGAGTGTGGCGAGCGCAGTTGCCGGTAGTTGGCAGCTGCGAAGTGTGTGCTTTGTCGAACCGCGGAGGCAGCCTGACTAGGTTCAGGTGCAGCCTGCGGAGATGCTGGTGGGCCCCGCTCGCTGTAGCACTAGGTATCAGGCAGCAGGCACCTGGAATCAGGCATTAGGCTTCTACTGAGCATAACACCGGGCCCAGCTACAGCTCCAGGTCAACAGAGGTGACGGAGGCAACAGGGTCTGCAAACTTTCGTCAAGAACTCCTAGGATTTTCAGGACTGAGAGGATTCCGGCTCTGGGAGAACTACCACCTGCTTCCTCCTCGGCTCCACGTACAAAGGTAATTGGGAACCCGTTATCGCCACTCCGGGGCAGGACTCAAGCCCCCAGCTTGCCTTGCGGCTTTTATGCTGCCACTGTCATCGTGCCAGGAGGCGCTTTAAGCAGCTCAGGGCTCCCACAGCACGGGAGCTCTTCATCGTCACACTGGGGCAGGTCTCAAGCCCCCCAGCTTGCCTTTCGGCTTTCACGCTGCTTCCGTCATCGCGCCAGAAGGCGCTTTAAGCAGCTCGGGAGCCCGTCATCGCCACACCGGGGTATTATGCTGAAGTAAAAGTTGCCTACGCCAGAGAAGGTTACTGCAACTTCTTTAGATACCTTTCTGGCTAAAGCAACATCGGCCCTAGAAAAGGAAATCGCCCTCACAGAAAAAAGACTTTGGCTCTGGGTAGGGCAGGCACGTAGCTCTCCTGTCTCTCCATCTCTGGGGGAGGCAATGGTGCGATATGGGGATGTTCTCCCCGATCCGTTGGTGGGCACTTTGCCGCTTATTGAAAAATCACAGACTGCTACTACATCTAGTGGGAAAGTAACAGCCCGATGACCTCTAACAGGAAAAGGAAAAGAGGCACTGCGATACCGCCCCCTAATTGCCTCGCCAAGAAGTCCAGAAAGGCATGCACGTCCGCTCAGTCTCATCCTGAGACTATATCCCACCCAAATTGGTGCGAGCTTCTTGATAACGTTAAACAACTCCTACAACCAATCTATGCTCGGTTAGAATCTATAGATCGTACCCTACAAGGCTTGATATCGTCCAATGTGGCGCGTTATATGATGGGAGACTCTAATAGCAGCTCTGCTAATCCTAGTCCCCGACCCTCATCTACGGACATTCCCCCTGTTGTCCCCTCTGGTGTCAGTAAAATTTGCAAAAATTGTAATTTTGATGGTCATAAATTGTTTGTTTTTTAAAAATAGGCCCCCTGGCTGTGAGTCAGACAATTAGTCCACCACTTCCATAGGTATCCCTATTTGTTCAGACAATGTAAGCTTGGTGCCATCACAGGTGACCAGCCAAGATGTTATGGGTAAGGGCAAAGGGGAATTTACAACATTTTTCAAGGTTACAGGTAAATTTAAACCCCTCTTCTCTCCACTCCCACAGTAGATCGAGTCGACATTATATGAATCTTCCCCCAGCAGTTTGTCCCTATGTTGTAATTTTAGTTAATGTACCTTTACTCCGTCCCAGTCAAAGAGAGTCCACACTTCAGCTTATGGCCAAAGCTCGATTCTGAACGCACAAAAATCAAAGCGTGGCTATCTTATTCAAAATCATCTGATCATGGCTAAAGGAACGCCGTGGATTGGGGCGGATGTAAAAATGACCAATTATGACTTTGTCATTTTAAACTTCGACAATGAACAGTTAGTGCAAGATTTACTGGAGAGTTCACTGGCTGCCCCCTCACCTCAAACCCAAATCTATGTAGTCCCTCTTGGCTTTTTTTATAGGCCTGCAATCAAAAGTACCTCCCTCACACACGCCCAGGGTTTTCCTTCCATGAGCATTGGTAACAAACCCATCCAATCAGCCCTGGATACTCTCCCACTCTCTAATAGATATTCTCCGTTGGAAGATATGGAGGCTTGCGATTGACTCATACCTCCGTTAAATCAGTCGTCGTCCCCCCCCCCCCGTCCCCCCCCCGAGCTTCTTCCCCGTCATGTAAATCAAACGGTCCCTTTTTTGGTACCTGCTGGGAGGGCAACAAAGGCTGTCCTAGATCCTCAAAGCAGTAGTACGCTTTTACAAACTGTTCCTATAGCTTCTTTTATAGTCTTAACAACGACTCGCTCCCAGGAGTCCCTAAGGGACACAGTGTTTCTCTCATGGAACATAGCAGGCTATGAAAATAAGAAAAGATAATCAAGATTGGTATAAAGTGTTCATGTACTGTGATATTGTTTGTTTTCAGGAAACATGGGCTGAGCAGCTTATTTATGTAAATGGTTATCGCTCTTTTGTCACACCAGCACTTCCCTCAGTATCAGGCCGATCTTAAGGGGGCTTACTTACACTTATAGCTAACACAGTTTCTCTAGGAAAGGTGACTTTTACATAATAATTAGCCCTATTTTCATACCATCCTAGCTGAAGGTTTGGGGAAAACCGATCTATTATTGATACATTTTTATAATAACTTTCAGAATCCCACACAGGTGGCCGATGAGCTGGGGGCATATTGGAAGCTCTGCTAATTCACCATCCACAGTCAATTTTTATAATTTGGGCTGGGGGTTTCAATGTGCACTATTGTACTAAATTAAATCAACCTATTTTGCGGGATAATTGACACTAATGACTTGCTGCTTGTCCATTTTAATCATCTCAATTATGGAAATGTTTTAAACAGTTTTGTATTAACCTGGGATCTAGGTATAGTAAACCTGTGTCACCGCTCCACAGGTCAACCTCTCCCTACTTTCCAACGTACAGGGGTTATTTCGACAATTGATTTGATCATTATCCAAGCTAATTTTAAGAAATGTATGAAGTCCTCTAAGGCCGAGCTAACTGAATTTAGTGACCATGCATTTCTCCTTTTATGCTTTGCCTGGCCTCTCGTTACTAAGACAAGTTTTTTTATTTGCCCCAAAACCCTTTCTAAGCAGAAAAAACAGATTCACACTAAAGTGGGAGAAAATAGATTCAACTTCCTTCCTCCCAGTGGTTGTAATGGAGGTGTTACCCGATATCCACTCCTGCTTAGATGCTCACTCTGACAGTTACCAAGTAGTAACCGCATTTAGTAAAATGTTATCATCTATAAGTTCTAACCTCTCACGCCCTGTACCAAGAAACACACCACTGGTGTCAAGATGGTTTGAGACCAATTGTTCAAAGGCCTCCAAACAACTTCGCACTGCTCTAAAATTACACCCCAGAAACAAAGATTTGATAAGGATGTTACGAGCTGACTATAAGACAGCTAGGGAGGTGAGAAAGATGCAGTTGAGGGACGAAGCATGGGGAAATCTGCGTGAGGCTTCTAGGAGAAAATATAGTAAGGCTTTTTGGAGAGTGATAGACAAACCTTTTCTGCAAGATCAGGGCGCCCCCTCTCTTGATATCCATATAGATTAATTTACCTGGCTGTCTGACTTCCAAAACATTTTTCACGAAGAAAGGAATAGTACTACAAAAGAACCTGCGGTTGTGATGGCGGCCCAAACGGGGATGGAATTACCCTTGGAGGAAATCGAGCTTGCACTATCCCAGTCTCCTGCCTTAAAGGCAGCGGGCCCGAATGGGGTCCCATTGGACATAATGTTTGTTCACAAAAATGTATGGGCACCCCTCCTGACCCAAGTTTTTAACGCTGTTACCAAAGTGGGTCCCCTGACTTCATGGAAGCAATCAGTGATCATCCCTATATATAAGAAGAGGGATCCCTCGAGCCCTGCAAATTACCGTCCAATCTCTTTGCTGGACAGTACCGCCAAGTTAATGGGGAGATTGATTTTAAATAGATTGGAGGAGTGGGTAACTGTTAACACTATCTTAGACGAGGCCCAATACGGGTTTAGAAAAGGGAGGGGCACGATCGATCAAGGGTTAAATTTAGCCTTGCTCGCAGCAAAATATGTCCATGCAAAAAAGGGTCCGTTTTATATGGCTTTTATGGATTTGTCTGTGGCCTTTGACTGCGTGAGCCACGCAAAATTGTGGGCTCTTTTGGAGACGATGGGCGTGGACAAGTCCATAATCAATTTAATCAGAGAGATGTATAGAGAGGCACCAGGTGTAATAAGGTTTGGAAAACGGGGAATGCACAAAGCAGTTCAGAATCGAAAAGGGGGGTGTCCTCGCCCCCTTTCTTTTTTCTTCATATACCAACAAACGTAATGAAGTCTTGACCGCACAGTGCAGGGACGTTCCATCTGCAGGCGGCTTATTGCTGCCTGCTCTCCTTTATGCAGCTGATGCAGTCTTGATGCCCAGAACCCCCCGGGCCCTTCAGCGTTTGATTGGGGTATACTCAAATTACATGGCTGAACTGGGTTTGAGTGTCAACAAATCGAAAACTTTTGTTATGACAACGGGTTTGGGAAGAAAAAAGAAAATTTCACTCCAACCAGGGTGGGGTTCTCTGGCTTGCGTAGATTCTTTTATGTATCTTGGCCTTCTTTTTGATTCCAAACTTAATTGGTCTGCTATGGTAGAAAATAGAACCAACATGTTGAAACGAAGTACATCTATTATCTGGTAATCTGCTTGTAACCTGGCTAAAAAACCCTGCAGGGAAATGGTTTGTCTATTTGGCAAAATCCGTAGCCATAGCCGCCTATGGTGCGGAAATTTGGGGTTTTGCTCAAGTGGGTAGTTTACAGACCGTGGAGGACAAATGTGTTAAAAAGCTGCTCTTAGTCCCCCATCCTGCTCAAATCTAATTGCTCACAATGAACTTGGCCTTCCTTTTATCACCGACTTGATCAAATTGGCCCCACTTCTATTATGGCTAAGCATCTAGAAGAGGGACTCGGTCAAGATAAAACAAGTAGTATTAAAAGATATAATAAATCTTGACCGAGCCAGCAGTATCCCATGGCTAGCATATGTTAAGCAGTCCTTCACAGATCGGAGCCTAGCCTTCCTGTATACAACACCCTCCAAATGCTGCCTTTTTCTAAAATCAAACTAAGAGAGGCTTTTGCCACAGAGTTCGATTTAGAAAGATGGCACTGTAACCAAAGTAAAGTCACAGTTTCATTTCATCAGACTATGCCTAGAGTGGCCATGGGTCATGATTCTTATCTCTCCTTTGTTTTCAACTACATGCGTCGTTATCTATTAACAAGGATGAGATTGAACCTTTTTTCCCTTAATGGTAGGTTACCCAGCCCAATCACATTCATTAAATCATTTATCGCTATGCCCGTGTGATGATCGATCCGCACAAACCATGTCACACATTTTATTCTTCTGCTGTTTTTATAAACTGGAAAGGAAAAGATTTATTCTCCCAATGTTAGCAAAATTGAATTTATCTTCTCATTCCGCAGCCCTTGCAGTTATCAATACATTGGAAATCCCTTTCGTCTGTTTATGACCGCGAAAGTTTTATATTCAGTTCTGCGAATCAGGAAAGGTTAATCAGAGAGGGGAGTTGTTTTAACGATTTAGTTTTACTAGCCTGATTTCAACAGTTTAATGAATTACTGTAAGGATGTTAATTTGCAAGCCAGCATTAGCTGTGGGTTTTGGAAGACCATGTACAGGAGGGGTGTTGTCTTAATTTGCTTGTTTTAAAACCTTAGTCACTTTTTTTTTTACTTGTTGAAAATAAATTGTTTGACTTTTGGTTTTTAATTGATGGATATGTATGAGAATATCGATATTTTAACACACAATTGATGTTTTAATATGTTTTTGCCCATTTTGTATTGTGATTTTCCGCTGTACTTTTATACATTTATCAAATGCGAATAAAGATGATTGATTGTACACAATAATATGAATCGCAAATAATCAGTGTGTGGAATTTGGGGTTCATATTCTCCAGTGCGAGAATTAGAGCCCTGAGTTCCGCCAGCTGCGCAATCACCAAGTGACTGCGTGTAGACCTTTTCAGGGTGGAGTTCTCAGTCCCGCATGCGCTCTTTTACGGCAGCATACGCTGCAGTATATTGGTCCTTTGTCCCTACCGCAGGGTGTGCAGAACTATCAGTATAGACAGGGGTGTGGAATTTAATAAAATATCTACTTGTCCATGGGGCAGGTTGCTTCATAAATCTACCTGTCCTGTAACAAAATCCACTTGTCCATTTGGTGCCATGTAGTGTAGCGACAAATTATGGCAGCAATCTCAGCTCTGATATAGTCTCTCTGATTATGCCAGGGCTCATACCATAGTAGTGTTTGAATATTTGTAATCTGCTTATGTTGCCACGTTTCCGCAGATCTACATACTGGGGCTGAAGGTCGTGGTAAGCAATAGTTCCAGGGTTAGAATGCCCTTTTGAGTCTGTGCAAACCTACTAACTTGCATGTTTTAAGGGTTTTCAACAACTCTTCTCAAATCTTTTCCCATACTGAAGAAAGGTTGGAAATTTACTCCTGACAATGGCAGACTTAAACCTTCTTCCAGAGTTGGGAAAAAAGGATGGAGGGAAAGTGAACTTGCAAACACTCAGATTTTCGCATGAGCAAATCCACACATGCATATTTGCTCATGCTAAAATGCAGTTCCCAAATATTTTCTAGGAGGACTATTTCTTGTCCTACTTCTGTAAATTCTTGGGAATTCACGAAAGCCGTATAGCTGCACTTAATGCAAGGACATATACCATGGGTGCACTTTTGAGACTTTCTTTAATAATTGGGCTCCTAATTTGGTCTAGCGTTGACCGTGACCTTTTGTGTTTATTAAAATTCTGTCTCTCTCTCTCTGCATCGGGTGGCTTCACTGAGTGACAGCATTCTGCTCTTTGACATGGAGCATATCGGCACACAACATAGTTTTGTTCAGTGCCAGTAACTACTGTGGCAGTATGTGCTTTTTGAGACCAAAAACTATTTTTGCTTTGCCAATGTTTGTTATAATGGTGAGGGCCCGGCAGCTCCCACACCAATAAGTTTTATAAAAACCATGCCAAAACAAGTCACACATTGACAAAACTAAAAAGCTGACCACCAATTTCAGACCTACTGGCTTTGCCAATGCTTTTTTTTTTTTTCTCTTCTCCCATAATCTTATTGAAACTGGTTACACTCATTTTCCATTATGAATAGTTTTGGGAAATACTAGCATGCATCAACACATGTTACTAAATGATGCTGAAAGAAATGGTACCTGAAATTTTACAGTAGTTTAGCAAAATGTTTTTTTCCTGCTTTCATTTTTTATGAACATTTTGAAAGCAAAGGATCATCAATCTTGCTTTCAAGCTTATGCAAATATTTGCATCCAATCAGAGAGCATTCTGGGAGCATTATGCATAGCCTCTTATTGCTAAAGTTTGAAAACCTGTGTACACATTTTTATACTAGAACCACTGCCAGTAGTGCAGTCAGAGCTTACAACATAGAGCGCTCACCATAATAGGAAAGGCTTTTAATTAATGAACCATAACTACTAGTTTGAACAGCATTAACATATGGACAAAAATATCACCTTAACCGCTTCGCTGCGGCCGGAATTCCCCCGCTGTGCTGAGGAATTCCACGCGTGCGCGGTTCGGACGGCCCCCGGCCGTCCTCCGCACACGCCCACCGTGACGTCAGACTGCCGGGGGCCGTCCGACGCACGCAAGGGGTTAACCGCAGACAGTGCTCTTCCCTGATCCATAATGTGGTACTGCAAACTGGTAGCCAAAGGGTTTGTGCTGCAGGCGGTTGGGCCTTCTTGTCCCAAGGACAAAATGCACATGAAAACTTGTTGCCCCTGACCCTAAAGAATATGTCCTGGGCGTCGGGCTATAGGAATTCCACATCCCTGATAAATTATGTAATCATACTGATTACAAGGCATGACTTCATTAGGCAGAGGGTATTTGTGTTCGTATTGCAGAAATGCCTGTGTTTGTGGTGTAGAGTCAAATCTCTAGTCTACATCTGTTACAGTGAGAGAGTTGGCCCACTGTATCTATCTCGAATGTAATACTTTTGCATTAGGATTGCTAGCTTTTGTGACAGCTCCTAAGGCTGGCACTGGAGTCACAACAATTAATCTTTTCCACTGAGCCTATGCGCTTTCTCTCACCACAGCAGGCTGTGCCGCTGTCAGGATTTTTTATGTCCTTGCAAAAAGCTTCTACGCATCGGTGTATAGATGCGATTTATATGCAATTGGCCCTGTGTCACTTTCATTGAAAGTAACCTAGGTATACCCTAATGACCCCGTAATGATCCGGATCACCAGGTTTGTGGTGTTTACACGTGTGTAAGTGGTTTGAAGCTAGCATGTCAGCTTGTACTGAACGCAGAATGAGTGTGTGTTCAGTTGTCAAATGTATTCTTGAAAAGTCTGGACCAATTAAGTCGTAGAATAGTTTAGCCCGTTCTGCGTAATCTGGAATGTATGTTCTGACAAAATTTAGGAATCTCAATATGGATTGAAGTTTCTTCAATGAGTTTGATTGTTGTAAGAATATGCACATTTCTCTAAGATGTGTGTCGTAAGGATTTTGCCTTCACTTGACAGCTTGTATCCCAGAAACAGGACATTGAGAAGGGCGATTTTTTTTTATTTATTTATTTTTTTTTATTTATTTTTTTAATATTACATTTGTAGCAAATCCCAGAACTATGTGATCTACTCTTGACAAGTGTGTAGAGGGGTCATCATCTGTCAAATAAATGTCGTCGACATAGGATAATGGCTGATCATAAAATTCTGTAGAAGTTTTGTAACTCGGGCTAAATACAACCCAGAATGTTCTTATACCCCTGGGGCAAATGACAAAACTGTTTCTGAGAACCCAGCGTGGAAAATGCAGTCAAATAACTGCTTCTTGGCACTATATTTTGGCAGAAAAATCAATTAGAGGTATCTAGTGCTTTGTATTTTTTATGCACTATATTGTTTATTAGTGATGCACTATGTGCATTTTGTACTGCGAATGTACATGTAGCTGTATTTAGATGTCTGTAATATAATACTAGACGATATGAATGGTCTGGTTTCATAACTGGAAACAAGGGATTATTCATAGGTTAGGTACAACTTTCTATTATACCTTGGTATTCAAGTTGAGTGAGAGTCTCTCGAACTTGTTTTTCAGCCTCATTTGTAATGTAATATTGTCTTTGAGGTTGTGGGGTCGACCTCAGTGGTATCTCGTGATAAAAGGAACAGTTATCCTACCCTGCATGATTGCGGTATAACGCAGGGGAGAGCGTTAACGCCCACTCCTTGGCATATGAAAGTTTAACTGATTCTGGGACGAAGTCGGAAATGGCAGATAAAATTACTGTTTCTCCCTTAGGGCAATCCATCACAAATTTAGGTGGCCAATCCTTTTAGGCCAAAGGACTATCGTAGCCGAATTGCAAGATCCCAAAAGAGAACATTAATATTTCTAGATCCGTCCCCCTCCAATTGGAGTTTCATCTCGTACAAATGATGCTGGATGTTTACCCTGGTATCTGGTGTTTCCACCTGGATATAGTCATTCAACGCTACTCCCACCAGACAATCTATCTGGTTCTGGCAAACTATTGTGACTACTGCCGCACTGTCCTGAGAGTTCAGAGCTCACTCCCACTCAGAAACAGTGCCCTCAATATCCGCGGCATGCTTGACTTTCAGTCCAGCTACCTTCTTTTTGAATTGAGGTTTTGACTGTTTGAGTTTGACTTCCTTTTTTATTATGTAGTCAGACGAGCATTGTGAGTCCTTCAGTTTAACGTACTCCTGTGATCTGCGCTCTGACCATCCCCCTCTCTCCGATCGTTTCTCGGATGTATCCTGAAAGGAACGAGATGAACGACAAAACAAAATGATGACTGTCCATCTCTAACGCAACTGGTGCTCATGTAAAGCACTCTGATTCCTTCGGGTCGAGTTCGCACTATTTAAAACTCCCCCAAAAAAGTGTGTCCGCATCCTGAAACCTGTCAGGCGATTTAATATTATCTCGTTTACGCAGATTATAGTGTTTTGCAGTGGCCTCCTGTTGAGGAGATCCACCCAATGACTTAGTCTTTTCTTTATGTTTCTTATCATCTCACTTCTTCCTTGTAGAAGAGTCGGGTGCTTGCCTAGAGTTATCCTTTTCAGAAATACTCTTAATTTGAGATTTACTGGGTCTGGCTCCCAAATGATCTCTACCCAATGCTGCTGCTACCCCTTTAACATTAGTTAACATTGTGGCGGACACTGCGGCAAAATTGTCCATCAGTTTCATCCCCAAATCTAGGGCAGAGGCTGCCCTTACTCATTTTGAATCTGTTTAAGCACTTCTGGCAAAACAGCTAACGAGGGCATATTATGAGTTCTGATATATACTGCAGCAAAGACCGCACCCCATGTGGTGCAGTCCTCTACCGGCGGGCTATCCCCGTTGGCAAGCAAATTGAAAGAACTCTGTGTTTGTCCTGAGGTCCTGTATGGGGAAACACTGCTTCAAGCTGGCTTTGTTTTTTTGTGCAATTCAGAATGGATTTTTTTCCAGTCTGGAGGGCATCTTACCCGTCACAGCATTGATAGTCTGTGGACCAATGCCTGGTGGAGCCAATTGTGGTTGTGCAGCTTGAGCAGCCTTCGCAGCATTTATTGTCTTTTTTCCCATGACAAACTGTTAAACATCTATATGCTTTGACTAGATCTGTACACAGTTCTGCTGCTCCTCGATTATTTATATCTGGATATGGTGTGTACCCGGCTAAGACTGGCTATTTTGATCCCTTATTACTAAGGCGACCTAGTCTAACATTGGTATGTGTATGTGGTAGGGTGCCTTCAAACCAATTTTGATGTTCTTGGTAAGTTAATGGTATGTCTATAGCTTCATAAGCCGTGTAGTTAGGTACTGTATCTTCAGTGTATGTGTAAAACAGTTTTTAAATGTTCTTTGACCGCTGGGAATGTAACCCATGAATAGAAAACCTCTGTTCTGAATGCTTCGTGAGCCTCCACCACAAAGGTAACGTCTCCACCCATCTAGGGCAGACCACGTTGCAACAACATGTGTAACCACATGTATGCAGTTACCAGGTATGTTGGTAACCGTTTAGTCGGTTTTAGACTTTTGGATATGCAGAATCAGAGAGGGTGATCCTATCAAGAGTTCAAGCTTGAACAACCTACAGCCAGTGCATAGGGTTTAACCTACTCAGCTGAGGAGGATTATTTCCTTACACCAAGGATGTTTCCTGGTAATAGGTGAGTGGGGTCTTTGGGTACACAAAGAAAACCACTCGGGCGATCCATTAAATAAGAGCCCAAACCCTAAAATTGGTGGCACCATGTCGTACGGCTTGTACCAAGTGTGGTTAAACTGTGTGTTTGTTGGACTACATAAATGTTGGGATGGTGAGAGTGATTTCCCGCACACCCTCAGGAGATATTGGCCTATAGTCCTGCTAGCTTACATTGCACCCTCCGAACCACTCACCTTACAGGGTAGCAAATACGTGTGCAACCTCGACCATGACAACCCGATTCCCCAAGGAATCGTGGTAACCGATCTAGAACTCTTTCGTTTGGGCTCTCATGCATACCCTAAAAAGTACACAAGAAATACTCAGCAAGGCTTCTCCATATTTAGTGTAGCGCTGTGATTCTTGCCTAAAATACGTGTGCTGCAATTATGAGTAGAATGAAACAGATTCTCCAGAGCGTACAAAATCTTTCTGGGCATGGCCACTATGGTGGCCAAAAGGGACATAGCATTTCGATGGAAGAGCCCTGACCCCCCCCTACAGTCACCCAATGGCGAAAGGGCTTGGATTGGTGTGCTACACAGGAAGAGCCAACATATGTAGCACGAGGGTGCCCAAACAAATATAAATGTGTGGGGCAAATGGTTGGGACAATTGGGATGAAGAAGCGGGGTTGACACATGGGGAACTACTGCTCTAGACTGACTGTCTGGATACAGGGGATTCGACCGTATGGTATGGGTGGGTTTCCAGGCTTATTGTATGTGCTCTGTATCAAACGAAGGGGATCTGGTGCCATGAAATGTCGTGTTTTTTTGATTTGTACGCTTGTTTGAAAAACCCAATTAAGTTGAGTATCAAGAAAGAATTAAACAGATTAGCATAATTAGCATTACAAGAACAGTGAAAAGGATGATTACTTCCACCATTGTGCTAAGACAGTGTATATATGCAGGCATATAAGTACTGTGTATAGTTGTACTCCTACCTTGCGCTCCCTAACCTAGCTTTGCCTAGGGTGGGTAATCTACCAAATCCCTGCCAGGTGGACTAACTCCCTGTTGCTTGTGGGTAAGTGTTATCAGGCTGTCTGTCTTGGTGTAGAGCTGGATATCCCTCGTGTTGGTATGCAGTAATTAGCTGAGCTGGAATTCCTCTGCCAAAACAAGAAAGTGGTTGTGTATTTAGAACAGTAGAACCCATGTGGCAATCCCTGTCAGGTGGTAATTGTTTATGCTAGTTGGTTAGCGTCGTCTCCTTTCGGACAATGGCATAAATTACATTTGTGCAGTGAACTTTATCCCTTGTACTGAATGTTTGAGGTATCATGATAGTGTGCCTATGAAGTGAAAATGTAAGTAGTGCAGATTCAGAGAATGTTATCCTACACCGGCACGCACGTCAAAAGTCACGATGTGTAAAAGAGAAGGCAACTTAAGAAACCGGAGCATGTAAAATGGCAATGTTTCTTACAGGGCCTATCCTGACCCGTGACATCGGGCTCCCCCTGCACTGTGTCTCCAGCTCAAATATTGGGGGCTCACGAGTTTAGCTCCATGTTCAGGGCGGTTCAGGTCCCGTGGGTCATAATTGCGTTGCAGGATCTGATCTCTGTTTCTATGAAGATGAATGCCAAAGTATTTGGTGCCATCTTCAGCCTATCGGAGGGGGGAGTCTGCAGGTGGTACTTGAACGGCATCTGTCAGTGGGAAAAGTTCTGATTTTGCCCAATTAATGCGGAGTCCTGAGAGGTCTCCATATCTTGCTATTTCTTGCATAATTGAGGGTAAATTGTCCTGTGGGTGTCTGATGAAGAGCAGGATATCGTCCGCATATAGAGAAAGCAATAGAGGATCATGTGTTTATTGTAACCTGCGGTGTGAGTGGCGGTCTTGTAAGATGCGGACCAGCCGGTCCATTGCGGCTAAAAAAAAGAGAGGAGACAGCGGGCACCCCTGTCTGGTGCCTCGATGTATGGGAAAGGCGTCTGTGAGTGCGCCATTCACCCGTAGGCGGGCCGTGGGTCTGATATATAAAAGCATAATCAATGCCCAATTTACATAGGACGGTGTGCAGAAAAGGCCACTTGAGTTAGTCGAATGCCTTCTCTGCGTCTAATAGAGCCACGGCCGCTGGTGTGGTAGGGGAGACTGTGTTGAGCACCGCAAATATGGTCGACTAGTGTGGTACGTAGCCAGATTGGGCTGGTGAGATGATCTTTTCCATCAATAAGGCGAGTCTAGTAGCGAGCATCGTTGCTAAGATTTTATTATCTAAATTCAGCAAAGAGAGGGGGCGATAGGAGGTGCAGCGACTGGGGTCCTTACTGGTTTTAGCAGTACTGTCAGAACTGCCTCGCAGAGTGTAGGTGGTAGCTCACCTGTATTTAATGCCTCATTGTATAGTGCAAGGAGTTGCGGGGCCAGCTGCTGCTTAAAAGCTTTATAATTGGCTCCAGTCAGCCCGTCTAGCCCTGGTACCTTGGCCCCGTCTAGAGCCGTGATAGCTGTCACCTCCTCCAGGGTAAGGGGCTCGCTGAGAAACTCTGTTTGTCCATTCAATAGCCAAACCATTGCGATCTCCTCAAGATAGAAGGTGATCTCAGAGGGGCTGTCTGCAATGCGTGTTGTATACAGGTTCTGATATCTTTTCAACTCGTTCAGGATATTTTCCCCGCCTATGATGGCATCTCCTGTATCAGAGTGGAGCTCTGCTATATAGTTTTGTTGCCTATCTGGGCATAGTAAACGGTCCAGGGTTCGTTCGGGTCGCTCCCCCTCCCTGTATTGGCGGGCACTGGCATGCCTGCCCATGTACGCTATCTCCCTGTCTGCCAAGTCCCTAAACTCCACCAATAGGTCTGACTGTTGTTGCAATTGGGTCACATTATTGTCCGCTGTTGTATACTCCAGATTTAGCAGTACATTCTCAATGCGTTTTAGTTGGGTGCAGATAACGCACAGTACTCCCATGTGCTTAGAAATGCATATTCCGCAGATATATGCCATAAAGGCCTCCCATAGGGTGGCCTGCTTGGTCACCGTACCTGTATTGAATGTAAAGTATTCAGTTATGGCAGCCACTAGCTCGCTACGAAATACAGGGTCCTGTAGGGCATCTCTCTGAAACAGCCAGTTATACACAGCTGGGCAGCCGTGTGGGATCTCTAATTTAAGTAGGTTAGGACTATGGTCTGATAATGTCCAGGGGAGAACTGCGACATCGGAAACCCACAGATGGGCGCTCGACGACAGGAGCCAATAGTCTAGTCGGATCCAAATGGAGTGGGGGGAGGAGTAAAAAGTGTGTATCCAAGTGTATGCAGATGGTGCGGGCGCCAGGCATCTAACAAAGAATGTGTCAGTGATATGCCGGAATACTCCTCTAGCCCGAGGTTTATCAGCGGGTTGCGCACTAGTTGAGTATGTCCATAGGCAATGTGGCATATTGAGGGTCACCCCCACCATTAGATGTTCTGTCTCAAAACTGTCCATCTGAGCGAATAAGTCCTGAAAGCAGTCCGGGTCATCGACATTGGGGGTGTAAATATTTACCAATAAGACCTTCTTGTCTGCTAGGGTACCTTGCAGTAATAACCACTCACACGGAAGGGGCCCCCTGAAACTGATAACAGGCAGAGAAGACAGGGGGAAATACCAAAATAATCAAAAAGGAAATCCCTCCGCCTGTATGCTGATACGTATAGAGCAACACAGTCACTGATAAATAAAGACAGCCCAACTGTCCTGGCCTTCCAAATTATGATATGGACAACATAATGCGCTGAAAAGTCACATTTATTTATTTTGTTTTATCAATATAATAGAAACAGGGAACAGCTGGGTTCTCAGATCAATTCAACCGTCTCAACAGAGGGATTCCAGACTTGCTAAGGGGAGAGTCAAGAGGTACAAAGAAGTCCAAAACCCGGACTATGGGGTTCTTGTCGATTAGAGGCCCGGGGTGGGCCCTACACTGTAGTTGCGATGTATGAGACAAATTTGATACACCTGGTTGGGATATTGCAGCAGCGGTAAGAACCGTCTGCGTGAATGGGCGATTGCGGTAAGAGTCTGTGTGGGTATGTGTCTGGTTTAGTTTGACTGAGAGGTCGTGTGTGTGTGACGTAGGATGCGCTTGGAATTTTGATATTTATCTTATCATGTTTTCTATTATATTGATAAAACAAAATAAATAAATGTGACTTTTCAGCCCATTATGTTGTCCATATCATAATTTGTAAGGCCAGGACAGTTGGGCTGTCTTTATTTATCAGTGACTGTGTTGCTCTATATGTATCCGCATACAGGTGGAGGGATTTCCTTTTTGATTACCTTGCAGTAATAGGTAGCAGCCTTTCGGGTCTGCGTGATAAGCATGTTGAAGGAATGGGACTCTTTTATGGATCAGAATGCAGGTGCCCCGGGAATAGGAGCTATAACATGAGAAATATCGATGGGAGCCCCACTGCTTAGCAAAAGCGGGGTCATTTTGAGGGTATAAGTGGGTCTCCTGTAGGAAAGCGATTTTGATATCATGTCTCTGCAGGTAGGAGAGCACCTGCTTACCTTTTTGCAGGTTGTTGATGCCGTGAATGTTCCATGATATAGCAGAGAGTTCAAGTCTTATAGTAGGCATGGGTCTATAGGTGTCCTATTGTAAGAGATGGCCTGATGGGAAGTGTTGTGTGACGGCTTGCAATAGATATTGTGTAGTATAGCACAATGCAACAAAAGACATTTAAATTTCTAACATATACTAACAGAACCCCACATACCCTTTCCCCCACCCACACCAGATTGAATGTCATCCAGCGAATCCTTTTCAAACTAATAAAACAAATAAGCAAGAAAATTTCCAATACAAAACAGACAGTGGTCAGAATGGGGACGTAGTGGCTTTTCGGCATAGTCAGCCGATCTGAAAGTAGTGTTTACTGTACAGTGGGTGTGCAACCGCTGGGAGGGAATGACAATGTGGACCAGATAGAGAGTCTCCAGTACTGTTCACATATAGTTGGGGAGCCTGGCTCTGCCAGCAGTGGATTTGCGAATCTCCCGGGTCTGCATTATTCAAGTCGTGTTGTTGCGTGCTGCAGGGGATGAGTGTCTCAAATGTTCTGCCCCTTGGTGTGCATGTGATGAACGCTGGGATGAGGGGGACTCTGCTCAGATCTCCCTACAAAAAGCAGCCACATCTGCATGGGTGTTCATGATTTTAGTGCGACCTTTATGCTCCACTCTTAGGCGTGCTGGGTAAAACATGGCGTATCGAACGCCCAGCTTGCGAAGGGCATTCTTGACATTGTTTTTGGAGTGCAGTTCAGCCAGATTTTTTTACGTCCACAATGCAGCACCACTACAGCATCACCTCTGCATCAGCACAGCACCAACTCCTCAGCACCAGCACACCACCACCTCAGCATGACTCCGCAACACCACAGCATCACTCAGCACCACCTTCGCACAAGCATACCACCATCTCCGTATCACTGAGCACCACCTCAGCACCAGCGCAGCACCACCTTAACATCAATGCAGCACCACCTCAGCATCAGCACAGCACCACCTCCTCATCAGTGCACCACCATCACTGCAGCAGCAACTCTGCATCAGTGCAGCACCACCTCAGCACCAGCACAACCACACCTCAGCAGCAATTCAGCACAAACGCAGCACCACCTCAGCATCAGCGCAGAACCACCTCAGCACCACCTGAACACTGGCGAAGCACCACCACCTCAGCATGACTCAGCACCACCTCAGCTCGACTCAGCACGTCTCAGCATCTCAGCACCACCTCAGCATGACTCAGCACCACATCATCACCTGAGTACCACCTCAGCATCAGCACAGCACCGCACCACCACATCCGTGCAGCACCAACTCAGCATCAGCGCAGCACCACCTCAACATCAGCACAGCACCATCTCAGCATCAGTGCACCAGCACAGCCCCAGCTCAGCAGCAATTCAGCACCAACGCAGCACTACCCCAGCACCACCCCAGTATCAGTGCAGCACCACCCCAGCATCAGTACAGCACCACACTAGCATCAGTGCAGCACCACCCCGCATCAGCTCAGCATCACTCAGTACCTCCTGAGCACTAGTGCAGCCACCTCACCATGACTCAGCATCACCTCAGTATCACTCAGAACCACCTGAGTATCACTCTGCATCGCCGCCGCAGCAGCACACCACCACCTCCGAATCACTCAGCACCACCTGAGTATCATTCAGCATCACCTCAGCAACAGCACAACACCACCTCAGCATCACTCAGCACCACCTCAGTCTGCCCTCGGAATCTGGCATCTGTTGATTCTCCCCTAGAGTCCCTCCGCTGCTCGTGCTGTAATTCAGGTACTATTTCCCAACCTCCCCCCTTCCGTTTATGTCCCACCCACCCAATAACAAAAAAAGCTAGAACAACCAAGCATTAGAACAGGCAGGAAGAATTTGCCAGCATTGCAAGGACAAAAAAGATGGAAGACATTTTTGTATGTTAATGCTTGCTTTGACAAGATCCATAAATTCACTTTCTGATAGTTATTTTGAAGGAATGTAGAGGCTGGATTAGCCTACCCTTGTAGAGACTCGTTGGAACTGGGTTGGTGCTGGTGATTTTCTTTTGTTTTAAATAGGAATCCAACATGTCTGCTTTGTTTGTGTAATTGTAGGAAAGTGCCCTTGTTGCATGGTTACCCCCCACGGTTTGCCTGATATCTGATGCACTTTGACTGATTGTGCCCTGGGTCCCTGTCCGTCAGGCTCCCAGTGCATTTGTTCTTTCCCAAAACTGTACTCTTTGTCTTCACAATTGGCACACCTCTGGTTCATCGCTAAGTCCCTTGTAAAAGGTACCAGTGGTGCCAAGGGCCTTGTGACCAGAAAGGGTCTCTAAGGGCTGCAGCATCTATTGTGTCACCCTCAGAGGCCCCTCACCAAACACATACACATTGCCATTGCAGACCGTGTGTTTTGGTGCAGACAAAACTTGAGTCGGCATGGCACACACCCCTATGGCACACATTCCTGTGTGCCATGCCCACAAACTACTCCCTGTGGCATAGGTAGGTCACCACTTTAGCAGGCCTCAGTGCCCTAAAGCAGGGTGCACTATACCACAGGTGAATGAACAGTCATTGTAAGTGCAGGGAGCCATATTGAGTACATGGGTTGGGAGTTTGTCATTACGAACTCCACAGCTCCATGATGGCTTTACTGACTGCTAAGGAGTTTGGTATCAAACTCCTCAGCATAATAAACCCACACGGATGCCAGTGTTGGATTTATTACAAAATGCACTCAGAGAGCATCTTAGAGAATGCCCCCTGAAAAACGACCAACTCCCTTGTGTCCAGCTGACTGGTCTGCACCAGCCTGCCGCATACAGACAAAGGCTGCTTGGGGTGTCTGTGCTTCACACCTAGCCTCAAGCAGGAACAGCATCCAGGGCGGTGAGCCTCAAAGGCCTCCTGCCCTTTGATATGCTAGCCAGGGCCAGCTAGTAGAGATGCCCGCCCCTTGTCCAAGCCCCACTTTTGGTGGCAAGGTTGGCGAGAACATTAGTAGTTAGTAGAGGTGTGTCCCCTCTCTGCCAGGACCACCCCTGATGTGCCCTGGACCGAGGTGACCCCCTCCTTAGGAAATCCTTCATTTTGAATGGAAAACTTTGACACCATTAGGTTAGGGGGATGCCCCCTCCCCAAAGGGAGGGGACAATTTAAGGGTGTATTCACCCTAAATGTAAGTAGCCCATTGGCTACCATCTGCCTGTAATGCCCCTAAATTCTGTATTTAGGGGCACCCCTGAATCTTGATCCCCAGATTCCTGTAACCTAAGAAGACGGACGAAGAGTACTCTGTGCAGCAAAGCAAGAAGACACCTACAGCCTAGGCCCCAGCCCCACCGGTCTGTCCCCTGCTTCTCGAGCCTGCAAAGAATATGCCTGTCCCATGGCCAGCGACTTCCAAGAACCCCAGGAATACTGCCACTCTTCTATAAAGTCCAGATCTCCAGAGGGCAGCGGCCTTGTCCAGGAACTCCAACTTCAAGAATTCCGGATCTAGGTGGATCCACTATCACTGCTCACTCTGCACTCGACGCCCACGGCCTGAGTTCCCGTGGCTCGCCTATCTTGTGAAGTCTCCCCAGCGATCCTGACCTCATCTCCATCGGTGGCTGACCTCTCCTGGTCCCCACGAAGTCGCCTGCAGCCTCTACACGAAGGGTCCCCCTGACCGCGACCGGCTCCGACCAAGAAGATCCGACACCAAAAGGTACCCCTGCATCCTCCGACCTCCAGACTTGGGGAGCCCAACCGACGGTGCCTGGACCTGCCCCAGCCCTCCAACTTAACCTGCCCAGCTGATGGTCACCTTCAGCCAGCCTCCTAGTTCGAGCCTGCAGCCTCTTAGTGCTACCAAGATTCCCCATTGAAACGCATTGGGCTCCCGATGCTGATTTTGCACCCTGCACCCAGCAGCCCCTGTGCAGCTGGTGGTGTAGCTTTAGTTCTGCTTTGTGCCCCTCCCTGTGCTGACCTTAATCCCCAGGGCCTGTGCCATGAATCCACAGGTACTTCCCTGCAAACCGTACCTCTCTGAGGTTCACCCAGTCACCATTGATTTACATTGGGCTCAGTGACCTCTGCACCTGGCCGCCCCAGTGCCGCTGGTGGTGCAGTACCTATCTTAAACGGAACCTTGCCCAGTGTGGGTCCAAACGCCTGAAGACTGGAATTGTAAATCGAGTACTTACCTGCTAATTTTCCTTCCATAGTATTGCATTGCATTTACAAACCTATTGTATACCAAAGTCTATCTGTTGCTATTGCAAAGTTCTACTGTTCTAAATCGATTCTACACAAGTATTCCATTACTGCAAAGCATTTTCTATTGCCTTGCAAAACTATCCTGACTGCATTTGAAAAGTATTGCTGCTTTTGAAACTGTTACTTGCTTGCAACTTAGTTCCTCTTGGTTCTAGAAGTAAAATAACAAAATAATAACTTTTTATACAATACAATTGGTCTGGATTCAGTCTTTGAGTGTGTGCAATTATTTCTTGCCTGAGTGTGTACAATAAATGCTTAACACAGCCCTCGACCACACTACCACAAATAGAGCTTTTAGTATTATCTACTTGACCTCTGTAAGTCTCTGGGGATCCACTTGACTCTGTGCACACTATACCTTACTTTGGTATAGTATATGCAGAGCCAGCTTTCTACATTGGTGGATCAGCGGTGGGGTCTAAGACTTTGCATTTGTTGGACTACTTAGTCAACACCTGATCACACTACTACAATCCAAAATTGCCTTTAGGTTCAACTCATTTTTGAATTGACAAATTATTTTCCAAATTTTTAAAAGGTCTTGTTGGGGCCTTGGTTAAGTGCCTTTTGCATTTTAAAAAAAGTTAAAAACCCACTGTAGTTAGTGGTAAGAAATACTTAGAAGTTTTTTTAGTCCTCTTAAAAAGATCCCAACTATTAGTAAAATAATTGATGCAGAGAATATGGTTGTGGAGCTCAACCTAACCTCTTACCTCCATCTCAAGATGGTAGAACTAAGGTCTCTCTGTAAACGTAAAAAAAAAAAAATTAAAACTGGTTCTAATCCTACCAAGGTGCAACTCCAGGAGGTCTTGGCAGAATATGCAAGGAACCACCCTTCTGAGGAGGATGAACCCTCAGCAGAAGAGGAAAGTAGTGATGAGGAAGTCGATTCCCAACCCCCTCACCTGCATAGAGAGGATGTGGCCACTGGGCCCATCTTTCCCAAAGTAGTAGTCAGGGGATCTAGATCACACACAGGTGGGACATTCCCCTTAAAAAGCATTGAGGACGGCTTTAAGGAAGAGGACATCCTTTTAGAAAGGTTGGCCAAAAGACTAGCCCTGGAGGATAGACTCCTGGCTTTAGAAAGAGCAGAATTGGGTCTAGCACCCATAAATGGTGGCAGCAACCTAATATCTAGGGACAAAGAAAGTTCTTATGACCCTAAAATCCCCAAAGGGATTGTCCCCAAATATGAGTAAGGTAATGATATCACCAAATGGTTCATAGCCTTTGAGAGGGCTTGTGGAATGAGATAAGTGAAGACGTCCCACTGAGGAGCATTGCTTTGGGAACTTATCACTGGTAACTGCAGGGACAGACTCCTGAACCCTTACTGGGGCAGATGCTGAGTCCTTTGATCTCATGAAGGGTAACCCGATTGAGGGCTTTGGACTCACAACTGAGGAGTATAGAATTAGATTCAGGGGGGCTCACAAAATCTCAAAAGTCCGTCTCCGGTTGACTTCATCGACTACTCAGTAAAAACACTAGATGATTGGTTAACTGGAAGTGATGTACATGACTATGCTGGGCTTCATAACCTGTTTATGAAAGAACACATGTTAAGTAATTGCACTAATGAAAGGTTGCATTAATACCTGGTAAACCTAGGTCTAATTTCTCTCCAAGAATTGGGAAAGAAGCCAGACCACTGGGTCAAGACTAGGGTGACCAAAACTTGCCCTGGGGGTAACCAAAAGAAAGGGGGCTACAAAACCTCCCCAGGGGAAAGGGGGTGATCCCTCTAAAGTTAAAAAAACAGGAGTCTTTTAAAGGCCCCCCCAAAACCTGGACAGGAGGGTGGGCCCAATACCTCTTCCCAGCCCAGTGGTGGGCATAAAGGTAAACATTTGGATCCCTTAAAGGCCTGGTGTAACAACTGTAAGAAGTTGGGACACTGAACTGGCGACACTGCCTGTCCTACCAAAATTGGCCCTAGTACTCCTCCAGTTAGCACTGGTGTGGCAAGTCTCCAGATGGGATCAAAAGTGTGCCCAGAGCAAATCAGGGTTCACACTGAAGCTGTTTTAGTCTCGGAGGGTAGGGTAGATTTTGCGACTTTAGCTGTCTGGCCTACTAACTTAAAGGACCAGCAGTTCCTCTTGATTAATGGGACTATAATAGAAGTTCTGAGGGATACAGGTGCCAGTGTGTCTTGTTTTTCACTCCAAAATAAAAGAAATTCAGCACTCCCAAGATGGGGCACTCCGCAAAGCAGGAAGGAACATTTGGAAAAGAGACTCAGCACTCACAAAATGAGGCAAATGAACCTTCGAAAGGCAGTTTCAAAATTAAGCGTGGGGTTTTATTAATACAACACTCTCTGAAAGGAAGACTTTCCCAGATGTCTGGGAAAGTCTTCCTTTCAGAGAGTGTTGTGTGTGTGTTAACATGCAAGTAATAATAAAACACTCACAAGTAAAATCCAACTGTCAAATGCAAGGGGTAAAACACAAGCAGTTAATTGTAAAGCACATGCAAGTAATAATGGACGTCCAATGGAAGGAATAAGCACCGTCAAATGCAAGGAATAAGCACTATCAAATGCAAGTATCAAATATAAAGGGCATGTATACACGACATGAAAACATATGAAATATATACACAGAGCAATGAAACTCTTGAAATATATACATAAAGTAAATAAAGGAAATACATCGCAGAACGAGAATCTTTCAACATTTTGGCCAGCACGACCGGGCAGCCCTTGACTGTCAGGCAGAAGTTTCACAGGGAAGCACTGAAGATTTCCCTGTGACAGTGCATCCACTCCACAGGCAAGTTTCTGTCTGAAAGCCAAGATTTCCCACCTTTGATACCTTTTAGTAACACAGAGACTTCTAGAAATTCCCTCTCCCTTCATCCATAAGTCTAAATCCGGTATTTGTAAAGCGCAAACTATTCACCCCTAAGAATCTCAAGGCGCAGGGGGCCATCGGGGAGATTGTAATCTATTGCCTAGAGTCACATGTGCTGAGCTGTCGCCGGGGATCGAACCGTGAGCCCCTGCACTCCAGGATCAGCCGCCCTGGCAGCTGCGCCACATCTTTCCCTCCATCCATTGCGAAACCAAGGCTGTAACCGTACCCATCTGTGTCTACTCCAATCACCAAAGCTGGCCAGACTTCCGTGCTTGGCCTGAGACAGAGAAGTACATTCCTCTCTCACGCTTTTAAACGCACATCCTGCACGTTCTGTTCCAAGCAAGGCTGTTTTGAAAACATCCCACTCTGAAGCTGCAAGAAGGCACAAAATAAAACCATGCAAGAGCACAAATGATGCACCTTCAAAATTGAGTCAATGGTCAATACACAAACTCACAATGTATAATTGCATGTAGCACTACACAGTGTCACCATGTTGAGAGATACACTGGTTTCCCCAGGACAGTACCGAGCTGGAAAAACGTATCCAGTCACCGACGCTGACAGTGTCACTACAGACCATTCCATGGCGACAGTAGATTGGGAGGTGGGGGGGCTTACTGGCCTGAAACTTCCAGTTGCCTGTCTGCTTGGAAATGACATGGAGACGTCAGCATGGGCTGAGGTACAGCTAAAAACCCATGCAGCCACGCTGCAGATCCCAGAGATTGTGTGAAAATGAGAGCACCAAGTCGAGTACAGGGTGAAAGAGAAGTGTTGGAGTCTGGGATAATGGCCCAACCTTTCAAGAGAAAATGTAAGAAGATTGGGGGACCAGCTTCTGAACAGCAAAAAGCTCAGGACCCTTCTCCTCAGGGAGAGGACTTGTCACCCCAAGGGGGAACTGAGCCCATGGAACTTGAACCTTACCAGGTTGAGCTCTAGGGAACCCCAAGGGGGAACTGAGCCCATGGAACTTGAAACTTACCAGGTTGAGCTCTAGGGAAACCCAAGGGGGAACTGAGCCCATGGAACTTGAACCTTACCAGGTTGAGCTCCAGGACCCTCTAGGGAACAGCTGTGCCTTGGACAGAGGACCTGTCCAATTCTTGAGAGCCTGCAACAGCAAGCTGCTGCACAGGAAAAGGGAGATGTCAGTGGCTTCCACAGGACCTATTGGGAGGAGGGACTCCTTTACACTGAGGCCAGAGATCCCAAACCTGGTGCCACTAGGAGAGTGGTAGTGCCCAGACTAAAACTTGGAGCAGGCTGGTCAGCCACTTCTGCTGGCCAAACATGTCCCAGAAGGTAAAGGAGTTTGTCAGCTCCTGTGTCACCTGTCAAGCCTGTGGCAAAACAGGTGGACACCCAAAGGCCACCTTAATTCCACTACCAGTGGTACCCTTTGAAAGGGTCGGTGTGGAGGTCGTGGGTCCACTTGAGACACCCACAGCATCAGGAAACAAATACATACTGGTAGTAGTGGATCGTGCTACCAGGTATCCTGAGGCAATTCCCCATAGGACTACTACAGCCCTTGCAGTAGCCAAAGCCCTTATTGGTATCTTTACCAGGATAGGGTTTTCATAAGGAGGGGGTGTCAGACAGAGGTACCAACTTCATGTCTGATTACCTGAAGCACATGTGGAATGAGTGTGGAGTGAACTACAAGTTCACTACACCTTATCCACAAACCAATGGCCTTGTTGAAAGATTTAACAAGACATTGAAAGGCATGATCTTGGAGCACCCTGAAAACCTTAAAAGGAGATGGGATGTCCTCTTGCCATGCATGCTTTTCGCTTACAGAGAAGTGCTTCGCAAGGGAGTAGGGTTTTCCCCCTTTGAACTTCTGTATGGCCATCTTGTGAATGGGACCACTTTGTCTTGTGAAGGAAGGTTGGGAGAAGCCTCTCCAAGAACTTAAGTAGGATATTGTGGACTATGTACTAGGCCTACATTCCAGAATGGCAGAGTACACGGAGAAAGCATCCAAAAACCTTGAGGCCAGCCAAGAGCTCCAGAAACTCTGGTATGACCAAAAGGATGCACTGATGGAGTTCCAACCAGAGCAGAAGGTGTGTGTTTTGGAGCCTGTGGCACCAAGGGCCCTCCAAGACAAATGAAGTGGTACTTATCCTTTCCTAGAAAAGAAAAGTGAGGTCACCTACCTGGTAGACCTGGGCACTGGCAGGACACCCAAAAGGGTGACCCATGTGAACCACCTCAAACCTTTCTGTGACAGGGCTGATGTGACCATGCTGCTATTTACTGATGAGGATCAGGGGACAGAGTGAACCTCTCCCTGACAACCTCTCTTACAGTCCAAAAGATGGGTCAGTAGATGGAGTTATCTACTACGAACCCTCACTGCCCAACAGCAGGCTGACTGCAGGCATGTCCTGCAACAGTATGCTGAGTTCTTCTCCTTAACCCCTGGACAGACACACTGGTGTACCCATGATGTGGACACTGGGGACTTCTTGCCGGTCAAAACAAAGATCTATTGGCAGTCTGACCAAGTTAAGGAGAGCATCAAGGCTGAAGTAAGCAAGATGCTGGAGTTAGGAGTTATTGAACCCTCTTAAAGTCCCTGGGCCAGCCCAGTGGTCATAGTCCCCAAACCGTACCCACAGGGTGGAAAGAGAGAAATGAGGTTCTTTGTGGACTACAGAGGTCTCAATGCTGTCACTAAGACAGATGCTCACTCCATACTTAGGACGGATGAGCTGATGGACAGACTGGAGGCAGACACATTTCTCAGCACCTTTAACCTAACTGCAGGATACTGGCAGATTGGCATGGCCCCAGGAGCCAAAGAAAAAACCACATTCTCCACACCTCATGGGCATTATCAGTTTACTGTTATGCCCTTTGGTTTAAAGAATGCCCATGCCACCTTCCAAAGGTTGGTGAATCAAGTCCTTCCTGGGTTGGAGAACTTTAGTGTAGCATATCTTGATGATATTACTGTCTTTAGCTCCTCCTAGCAGGATCACCTGGTCCACCCGGGGAAGATTTTACAGGCCATGCAATCTGCAGACCTAACTATGAAGGCATCCAAGCGCCAGATAGGGCAGGGTACTGTTGTATCCTTGGGCCACCTAGTAGGGTGAGGCTAAGTGCAACCCTTACAAACCAGGATTCAGACAATTCTGGACTGGGAAGCTCCAACAACCCATACCCAAGTCAGGGCATTCCTTGGCCTGACTGGGTATTACAAGATGTGTGCGAAGGGGTATGGATCCACTGTGACACCCACCCCTCACAGAACTCCCCTCCAAAAAGATGCCCAAGAAAGTGAACTGGACTGTTAGTTGTCAAAAGGCTTTTGACACCCTGAAAGAGGCAATGTGCTGAGCACCATTTCTCAAAGCTTGAGATTACTCCAAGCAGTTCATTGTGCAAACTAATCCCTCTGAGCTAGGGATAGGAGTGGTCCTGTCCCAGACCAACTATGATGGCCAAGACCAGCCAGTTGCTTTTATCAGCAGGAGGTTACTCCCCAGGGAACAGCGTTGGAGTGCCATTGAGAAGGAGGCCTTTGCTGTGATTTGGTCCCTGAAGAAGCTGAGACCATACCTGTTTGATACTCACTTCATTATTCAAACTGACTAGAGACCTCTCAGATGGCTAATGCAGATGAACGGTGCAAATCCAAAACTTTTGAGGGAATGGACTTTACAGTGGAACACAGACCTGGGACTACCCATGCCAATGTAGATGGACTTTCCAGGTTCTTCCACTTAGACAATGAAGACTCTCATGGGAAAGGTTTGTCTCATCCTCTTTCGTTTGGGGGTGGGGGAAAGTGCCCCTGTTTTCATGGTTACCCCCCATTGTTTGCCTGATATCTGATGCCCTTTGACTGAGTGTGCACAGGGTCCCGGCCAATCAGGTTCCCAGTGCTGTGTACTTTCTCAAAACTGTCCCCTTTGTCTTCACAATTAGCACACCTCTGGTTCACCTGTAAGTCCCTTGTAAAAGGTACCAGTGGTACCAAGGGCCTTGTGACCAGAGAGGGTCTCTAAGGGCTGCAGCATGTATTGTGCCACCCTCAGAGCCCCCTCACCAAACGTATACACTCTGCAATTGCAGACTGTGTGTTTTGGTGCAGACCAAACTGAAGAATCGACATGGCACACATCCCTGCGTGCCATGCCCACCAACCACTGCCTGTGGCATAGGTAAGTCACCCCTCTAGCAGGCCTCACAGCCCAAAGGCAGGGTGCACTATACCACAGGTGACGGCACAGCTGCATTGGCAATGTGCCCCTACAGTGTCTGTGCTATTTACAGACATTGTAAGTGCAGGTAGTCATTTTGAGTACATGGGCTGGAAGTCTGTCATTACAAACTCCACAGCTCCATGATGGCTTTACTAAATGCTAAGGACTTTGATATCAAGCTTGATTGCATAATAAACTCACACTGATGCCATTGTTGAATTAATTACAAAATGCACTCATATTGCATCTTAGAGATTCCCCCTGAAACCCGACCAACTCCCTCATGTCCAGCTGGCTGGTCTGCACTAACCTGCCACACACAGACATGTTTCTGAGGTGGGAGCCCTTGTGCTGTGGTGGGTCAGGGACAAAGGCTGCTTGGGGTGGAGGTGCTTCACACCTACTCCCCAAGCAGGAGCAGCATTTAGAGCAGTGAGCCTCAAAGGCTTCCTGCCATTTGATATGCTAGCCAAGGCCTCTGCAGCTAGTGGAGATGCCCGCCCCCTTGACCAAGCCCCACTTTTACCAGCAAGGTCGGCGGGAAAATTAGTAGTCAGGAAAAGTGTGTCCCTTCTCTGCCAGAACCACCCCTAAGGTGCCCTCGACCAAGGTCCCTCCTTAGGAGATCCTCCATCTTGAATGAAAGGATTCGACCCAATCAGGTTAGGGGGATGCCCCCTCCCCAAAGGGAGGGGACATTCTAAGGGTGTAGTCACCCTAAAGGCAAGTAGCCCATTGGCTACCACCTGCCAGTACCTTTAACGCCCCTAAATTTAGTATTTGGGGGCACCCCTGAACCTTGATCCTCAGATTTCTGTAACCTAAGAAGAAGACTGACGAAGAGAACACCGTGCAGCAAAGCAAGAAGGCATCTTCTGCCTTGGCCCCAGCCCTACCGGCCTGTCTCCTGCTTCTCGAGCCTGCGAAGAAGATGACACCTGTCCCGAGGCCAGCGACTTCCAAGAACCCCAGGAAGACTGCCACTCTTCAATGAAGACCTGATCTCCTGAGGACAGTAGCCCTGTCCACAAACTCCAACTTAAAGGATTCCGGATCCAGGTGGATCCGCAACTCCTGCCCACTCTGCACCCGATGCCCACGACCAGAGTGGCTCACCTGTTCTGTGAAGTCTCCCCAGCGATCCTGACCTCATCTCCATCGGTGGCTGGCCTCTCCTGGACCCCACGAAGTCGCCTACGGCCTCTACACGAAGGGTCCCCCTGACTGCGACTGGCTCCGACCAAGAAGATCCGACACCAAAAGGTTCCCCTGCAACCTCAGCCCTCCGGCCTTGGAGAGCCCAACTGATGGTGCCTCGGCCTCCCCCAGCCCTCCAACTTACCTGCCCAGCCGGTGGTCACCTTCAGCCAGCCTCCTGGTCTGACCCTGCAGCCCACTGAAACGCATTAGGCGCCCTAATCTGATTTTGCTCTCTGCACCCGGCCATCCCTGTGCTGCTGGTGGTGTAGCTTTAGTTCTGCCTTGTGACACCCCCCCCCCCGTGCAGACCTAATCCCCGGGGCCTGTGTCCTGAATCCACGGGTACCTACCTGCAAACTGTACCTCTCCAAGGTGCCCCAGTCTCCATTGATTTACATTGGGCTCAGTGACCTCTGCACCCGGCTGCCCCAGTGCCGCTGGTGGTGCAGTACCTACCTTAAACTGAACCTTGCCCAGTGTGGGTCCAAACCCCCTGAGATTTGAATTGTAGGTAAGTACTTGCCTCCTAATTTCCTTCCATAGGATTGCATTGCATTTACAATCCTATTGCATACCAACGTCTGTCTTTGCTATTGCAAAGTTCTACTGTTTTAAATCGATTCTACACTATTTTGCTATTGCAAAGTTCTAATGTTTTAAATTGATTCTACACAATCCATTACTGTAAAGCATTTTCTGTTGCCTTGCAAAACTATCCTGACTGCATTTGAAAAGTATTACTGCTTTTGAAACTGTTACCTTCAATTGAGTTTCTCTTGGTTCTAGAAATAAAATAACAAAACTGTTTATACAGAACAGTTGGCCTGGATTCAGTCTTTGAGCGTGTGCAATAATTTTTTGCCTGAGTGTGTACAATAAATGCTTAACTCAGCCCTCTGATAAGCCTAACTGCTCGACCACACCACCACAAATAGAGCTTTTAGTATTATCTACTTGAGCCTGTGGAAGCCTCTGGGGATCGTCTGGACTCTGCACACTATACCTTATTTTGTTATATTATATTAGAGCCAGCTTTCTACAGTAACGATTTACCAGTTTGCAAGTACATTTTTGAGAAATGGGATGAGTTCCATCTGTGCATTTAGGTTTACGAAATTCAGTGCGAATTTTATAAAATCCTTTATTTGCAGATTTACATTTTTAATTCTGTTTGAATAGTGCCTTTTCTAGCTTTCTTGATTGGTGGCTTGTATATTCTGTTAAGTTTGTGTAGGTGAAGTTTCTCTTGATTATTTGTTTTGAGCCCAGAGCGTTGGTGCTTTGCAATTTGTTGTTTTATCTTTTTTTAGTTCTGCATTCATCCCAGGTGCTTGTTTTCTTTGTCTTGTTTTGTTGTTCAGTGGTATTAGGATATCAAAAGCTTCCTGGAGCTAATCAAATACTTTTTAACTGAATTTATTGTCTCTAGATCTGTGTTGGATGTTAGTTGTATTTCCAAGTATTCAAAATTGAGTTTGTTTGACGGTCGTTATGTGGTTGCTTGTAAGGTGGCCTTAGGTATGGTGATTTGTCATGTTTTGGTTTGGAAAGCTACCAGATGGTGGTCTGACCATGTGACTGGAGTAATCCTTTAAAAGGAAACAAGTTCTGTATTTGCAAAAATGATATATAGGATGTGTCCAGCAATGTGTGTGGATTTGTGGATGATCTAATGGAGGTTCAGTGTGGCTTGGCTAGGCCAGTGGTGATAGTTATTGGATGGGGCAAATGGTTTTGTCAAACCATATGTTTAGGCCACCAAGGATGCATAGGTTGGAGTGTAGTGTCATAAGGTTTAAAAAACTGTCTAGAAATGTGTTGGAATGTTGCATTGCTAGGTGGTGGTCTTTAAAGAAGGAGGAATTTACAAGAGGAAGTTGGTGTATGGTAGCATCTGGTGAAGAGGGCCTAACAGCCTTGTATAGAAATGTCAGCTTTGGTGAGATTTATAGTTTCCTTGAATATAACAGTCCACCTCCTCTTTTGCCTATGCGATTTTGCGTGACAGTGTGATTGCCTGGAGGAACGGCTTCATGCAACACTGGAGCCATGTCCTCTCCCAACCATGATTCAATTATGAAGAATAAGTCTGGTTGTGTGCCAGTGAGTCATAGATGTGGTGCTCGTTTTTAGAGAGTGGTCGAGCATTTATTAATAGGCAGTCTAGAGATTGTGTTTTGGTGGTGGTGTAACTTTGTGTTCTGGAAGAGTGAGTATTCTTCTTCAAACTTGTAGCAGGTTTATTAATAGCGTTGATATCAACTGTGTTGGGATAGCAATGGTGTTGTTTGTCGATATCGTAATCCTCATCCAGCAGGCTTTTAAGGCATTTTGTTGGGCCTGAGTGTGCAGGTGGTGGAGATGGTGGTTGAGAGTGAGTTGGTGGGCAGTGTTGTTTTGTAGAGTAGTTTTGTTGTGTAATAGAGAAGGAGATGCAAAGTTGTGAAGAGTAGCATTTTGTTTATTTTGTTTGCATCTGTTTAGGGTGGAAGGTGTATGGGTTAGGTGTGGTGGTGGAGCATGTGGGTTATGTTTTAAGGCTCTAAATTGTGCAATGGATGAAAGGCGGGTGAATTAGTGTTGTTGTGTTGGTGTGTTTATGGTAAGTGCTGGTGAAGATAGAAAATATGGGAGTAAAGTTGGTTTAGGATCTGTATTTGTGTAGGATCGTATGTTCTGGAGTAATCTCTTTAGGAAAAATCTGTGGGACCCTCAACAGCTAGTTTTGGTCTATGGTATATACTTTGCCACTGACTTACTAGTAGTTGGTAGCATCATCTGGTCTTTTTCCTCCACCAGGAGATAATCTTCTGATCGAAGAGATTAGTTGGGATCCACATAAGATTAAGAAATTTTAAAAGTAACTCTTATCTAGAAGAAAACAATTTATTAAAAACCTAGATAGGGGTAAGGTTAAAAAAAGAAAAGTGGATGTGTATTTAGAATATATAATGTGTCCCTCATTGAGCGATGTGAGGGACACATTATATATCCCAAACACACATCCACTTTTCTTTTTTAACCTTGCCCCTAACTAGGTTTTTAATAAATTGTTTTCTTCTAGATGAGAGGTAATTTTAAAATGTCTTATTCTGAGGTGGATCCCAACTAAACTCTTCGATCGGAGAGATTACCTCCTGGTCGAGGAAAAGAGACCCAATGATGATGCTACCAACTACTAATAAGTCAGTGGCAAAGCATATACCATTGACCGAAAGTAGCTGTTGAGGGTCCCACAGATTTTTCCTACAGGGATTCCTCCAGAATGTACGATTCCACTCTTAGGATTTTTTGTTGGTATATGTTTGGAAGCTGAGTGGGTTCTTGATACCTGTTGCTTCTCCTTCCCTCCTATGATATTTATTGTCTGTATTTGTGTAGTCATGAGGGTAGGAGTTGGTGTTTGTTTCTATTTTGTGATGGAATGTAGTATGACATTGTGTGTGTGAGAGATTTGGATGTGCTGGTGTCTGTTTTGTTTTCGTTTTGTGGAGTAGTTAGATGAGATATTGATGTAGTTCATTTCTGTGAAGGATTTGGATGTAAAGTACTGTTGGTGAGTGGAAGGTGCATGGTAAAGAGGGTGGTGATGTGCATTGGAGGAGAGTGCATGTGGTGTGTAAGAGAGCATGGACAGGGGTTATGAGTGTTTGTAATAGATTTGGTAGAGCAAAAGATAATATGTGGAGTGGAGTGTAAGGATTGTTTGGTTGTTTTTTGTAAAAAAGGGGAGGAGGGTTTTGTTGGTGGATGATATGAGAGGTTTGAGTTTAGGGTTGGTGGTGATGGTAAGGGGTCTGTTGGGAGTAAGTAGAGGGTAGAGCTGATGCTCTGCATGAATAGGGAGAGTGTGTTTGAAGGGATTAAGGTTATCTATAATGTGGGTTTGTGTTGTGTTGGTGATGTGTGGATTTGATAGTGGTGTAGGACAGAGTGGTGGTTTGTGTGAGAGTGAAGGTGCCATTGTGAGGCAGTAGGGGTAGAAGGGTGCATAGATGTGTTTTTGGGGTTTTGTAGTGGTTGTTGAGACATTGAAATGTGGTCAAAGTTTTTGTTGTAAATAGGCAGTGTTGCTGAGATCGTGTTTGTATGTGTGAGGATGTGGATGTCTTAAGGATTGGCAGGAAATTGGTAAAAAGGGCAGCCTCTCTGGCCCTAGGCCCAACCTACGCAGGCCCAAACAGGCAACTGCCCTTGTCCTGTCTGCCTTTAGCCTCAATGCCCCGGCTGAAATGCCCTAAGGTTAAAATGCCATAGTGATAAGGTGACCTTGGTTGAATCAGAACCCTAGGCCTAACCCTAGAACCAATGGGAGCCCTAGTAACCAATCAAAACCCAAACTCTAAGCCCCAAGTCCAATAGAAACCTTAGCCTTAGGAACCAATCAGAACCCTAGCCCTATCAGCCAATCAAGACCCAAACCCTGAGCCTTAGGTCCAATAGAAGCCCTATCCCTATGAACCAATTAGAACAACAACCGATAGGAAACCTATTTATGTAGCATGTGACCATAAACCTAAGGGCATGTGCAGGTGTGAGGAGAGTGGTCTGTTGGCCAGTTACTAAAGCCCAAACTGGTGTGCAGTGAATATGGAGGTGCTCCTGAAGTCAGACTCTCTTTGGTTACAGACAGACTGAATACACACTTTATAGTTCCTGTTCAACCCTGGAGGTAAAGCCCAAATCTAAAGCCACTAAAATACTGCTTTTCGTGCACTTTTAAAACACTTTTTCTAGCTAAAAACGAGTTATATATATTTTTAAAACACAGTTTAAACCACAAAACATATTAAGCAGTCTCTTAAAATAACTCTGGTTAGGTTTAGGAGTTTATTTTGCATTTTTACCTTGTGAAAGATGTTTGGGGGGGTTGCCTTCTGGTAGCCTTCACACTGTTTAGGGGAAAACCAGGAGATGCATTTAAACAGTCATGGGTAGAAGAAAACAGCAGTTTTACGTTTTCAAACAACACAGCACAAAGTCTGTGTTAGTACCAGCTTCCTTTGACCCTGCTTGCTGGGCTGTTTAGGGCTCAGAGAAGCTGGGTCTACAAATGTTAATCACTTTCAAATAGAATATCAGTGGTCAGGTGAAGGCCAATGCCACAGATCCATGACTCATGCCTGAAAAATAGTTCTTTGATGTCAGTAGCTGAAGGATAGAACTCATCCAATCAAAACACCATGAGACCGAACTGCTTCTAGGTGGGGCAATTACTAGAATAGGGAGGAGTAGCATCAAATCAACAGCACTGACCACAGTTGGACAACAATGCTATTCTACCATGAGCATTGGGCTAAATCCAGCCCAAGGTAAGTATTGGTAGAAATAGCTTTTCAACAGAGATCTAATGCAGTCAATAAGGTCTATCATACGTAACAATCGGTTCTGTCGGGTAAGAGAATTTCTTTACAATTCCTGAAATTTATGAAAATCAATAATTCTGGAGGCGACGCTAGAACACATATGAAGTGACTGTGATTCGTGGTATCAAAATAATTTTTACTTTTTTCTCTATAAAGGATTTTTTGTAAGACTTTTTAAATGACACCACAAAACTTCAAAAGACACAGGCTGTCTAGTAATTCATTGAATGAATCGGCGCAGGTGACCGATATTTACAGTGAATAAAAAGGTCCCCAAGTGACAGAGAGTAACTCTGTGTATTATACATGAAAGTGAAAGAACAATACGTTGATAATACATTTACATAGGGGAAAAGATTTGAAGTAAGTCCAAACAGTATATATTACAAGTGTCTCTGGCCCAAGCAATGATTGCTTAATGATTTGAAAGCAGCGAGACCTATGGATATATGGACATTTGTAACCGTCGATGTTTCGACCCTGACAGGAGCATAATTAAGGGATTGTCATGGCCGGTCTTCGTCAGGACAAAGGAGGCAAACAGACAGCCAAATCCATATACATTTATGGATACTGTTAAAGGTGTCAAACGATTTCAGGTAGACATGAGAATCCTAACGGTGGGCCCTGGGCTGGATGATTCCTGGTTATCGTCTTTGAACCGGGAGCATTATGGTGGTGAAACTCCTGGTGACGCTGGTAGGACTATATCCACGCATTCCGTGAGGCAGAGACTTCGATAGGAGGCTGGTAGTTGTGTGAAGCAGATGCATGCGTCCCTGAGTAGTTCAGAGAGGGATTCGATTCGGCAACATCGCTAGGCTCACAAGTTAATCGCGAAAAAGGATCAATTACTTTAGAAGCGGACCGCGAGATGGCTACTCATCTGCTGCAGTCTCGAGCGGCCGCCGGACGAACTGACTTAAAGGCAATGAGATCTAAGCAAGACCCCATCTCTTTCTTTGGGGTTCCTCTCTTTCGTACACTCTAATGGTTTGAGCTGCCACTGAGTGCTACTGTACCTTGGGTTCTGTTATCAACTTCCCTGGAGACCGAGCAGAAAGGTGGATACTTTAAGGAGAAGAATTTGCAAAACAATTGCAACTTCCCGAAGAGCAGTTACATTTTCTGCTCTGTTGGAGTGTCACAACAGAACCATTTGGGTATCAATTGAATTGTTTGCTCAGCTTCATCCTCATGGGAACAGGAAAAGGAAAGGATCAGTCCTTCAGTGCTACTATTGACTCAGTGTCCACCCAAAGTAGCTGCCAAAGTCTTTGCTTAGGGCGATTGTCCTGGTTGTTACTGAAGTTGTTGAAACTGTTAATCACAAAGGCTCAACAAAAATCCTGGACTTACCCTTTACAAGGGATTTCATTTTTCGTTCTCAGGCAGATGATGAGATACAGAAACTAAGGAATTAGATGGATTCTTTAAAGTCAGTGGGCCATAGAAAGCACCAGAGGTTTAGGTTTCCAGTAACCTTCCACGACTGCCGGAGTGGCTTTGCCACCAAAATAGTTACTCTTTCTCTCTCTATTCTACCACTTTGAGTACCCCATATCTGATAGAGACTTCTAGCTGCAGATTCCTTACCTTTGAATTTCGCAGGCATCAGACTGGATCCGGAAACTTTCGCTTGAGCAGTACCCCTGCGCGCCATCGGGTGGCTCAGTTCGGCTCCCCACTGCATCGTCGGTGCCGGATATGACGTCGCAGTCACCTATATAGGCGCCTCCCAGGTGCGTGGCGATCAGTTCTTTTCTTTCCGCGCCAGTTAGCGATTATCCAGAGAAGAGCCACCACCCTTCTATCTCTTTTCGTCAGACTTTTTTCGACATTTTGTCGAAGAATTTTTCAGTGTGTTCAGGATGACATCTAGAAAGGTAGAGTTTAAGCCGTGTGGTGCCTGTCACCACACCATGTCGATTACCGACCCCCCCCCCCCCCACCTCATGTTTATGGTGCCTCGAGCGCCACCACAACACAGTCGTGCTCGGACTGCTGGGTCTTGGTACTGGATGCTTTGAGGGAACGGTCCCTATAGCTGCTTGCGGCCCGGCATTGGACGCCAGCAAACGCGACACCTCGGAGGTCCTGGTGCCGATCCAGGAAGAGAAGGTCGCAGAACCGCTTCAGGAGGCTCAAGTCCTCTTTTTCGCACCCGAGGTCCTCAAGATACTCGGGGGGGGGGGGGGGAATAGGCACAAGAAGAAGTTCAACGGACTTGGACTTCACCTAGTCTGTTGTCCGTCGATGAGACGAGTGGGGAAACATCGATGTTGCAGGCACGGTTCCGCAGAGCTGTTGCCTGGTCTGACTCCACTCCTCTCCCTGTTTTCAGGAGCCGGAGCGAACCTGCTCAAATTAAACAGTTGTATGAGGCCATGCACCAAGTATTTGAGTGGGCTGACCCCTCTGGTGTGCCTTCGGGCCCCGTGGGGTCAGAAGAGGCCCCATCATTTTCCACGCCGACTGCTCTGGCCTTGGTACCAGTGGGGTCTCATGGATCCGATTCTGGATCCGGCTCAGCACCGGTCGTGCCAACGCGACCTTCCCCGGTGCAGAACCGAAGTCGATGCTCCCGGCACCCCACCAGCGGCGCTAGCCCCATTCTGATTCCCGATGAGTCGAATTGGCGTCAGTCAACATGGAGCCCAGGGGCTCTAGGTCATTGCCTGAACATTTAGAAGATGTTTCAGGCATGGGAGACAAGTGGGGGGAGTCACTGGACCCTATAGAACATCAGTTGGGCACTCTAGTGAAGAATCGGACTGGTATGAGGAGCTTGAGGAGGCCAGTGGACTGGACACCTCTACAGATACTGGTATGCTCTCGCCACTTACTGTGGCTACGGAGGAGGGAGTTTCTTATGCTATGCTGGTGAAGAGGGCAGCAGAGGTCTTTGGCCCGGAACCATCCTCGGTGCAGGTCAAGACTAATCTCTTGACCGAAGTGCTTCAGCCTGGGGCTTCTTCATCTGAACCCCTTTTGCCATTTAATGATGCACTGACGAATGTCATTCTAGGCATGTGGTCCAAGCCTAGCACATAGGCTCCTGTGAACTGGACAATAGCACTCCACCATCTCCCTGCCCCGGGTGATCCAGGTTTCCTCAGCCAACATCCTACCCCTGAGAGCTTGGTGGACGTAGCCTCAACATCCCATGGTGTGTTTCCTTCCTCTCCCCTGGACAGGGAATCCAAAAGGCTGGGCGCACTTAGGAAGAAGATGTTTTCTTCCGCCAGCCTAGCGTTGCGGTCGGTGAACACCGCATGCCTCTTGGGCCGTTTCTTGCAAACCTTATGGGAAACGGTTGCGCACGTGCGGCCACAGGTCCCGGAGGAGGCCCGAGCCGTGCTCTCTCGAACAGCAACAGATGGGAAGGATGCAGCAAAGTTCACTATTAGGTGTGGTCTGGATAAGACTGACTCGCTAGGCAGAGCGGTTTTGTTGACAGTGGCCTTACGGTGCCACGCCCGATTGAGAACATCTGGCTTTTTGGGGGATGTCCAGGCCAACCTCATGGACATGCCCTTCGATGGAACTTGTCTCTTTGAGAGAAGGCAGACTCTGCGCTGGAGCGCTTCAAGGACTCGTGGGCTACAACCAGGTCCTTGGGCCTCTCAGTCACACCTCGCCCCCTGCCTGCCTTTCGCCCCTTTCGTGGCAGTCGAAGGGCTTTCAACCGCGTCAGCCATACCCCAGCCACCATCCTGCACAGGCTTCCCAAGTTGTGCGAGGACGTGAACGCAGTGCATTCCGACCTCGTTGGAATGGTAGCCAGAAGTCTTCCGCCCACTAACCCCCTGGCAGCTGCAGTCCCAAAGTCCTCCCAGTTTGGTTCTGCAAGACCATGGATGTCCATTGAAGGGAGAATCCAACATCATCTCCTCCACTGGCAGTCTATAACATCAGACAAATGGGTCTTGCAGATCATTTCAATTGGTTACTCACTTCCTTTCCAGTCTTTCCCTCCTCCTTTACCGCTGGCCTTGGGGACATTGCCTTGGCCTCCCCAGCCCTCCAACTTACCTGCTCAGCCGGTGGTCATCTTCAGCCAGCCTCATGGTCCGAGCCTGCAGCCTCTTGATGTGACCGAGATTCCCCATTGAAATGCATTAGGCGCCCGACCCTGATTTTGCATCCTGCACCCGGCCACCCCTGTGCCATAGGTAGTTTAGCTTTTGTTCTACCTTGTGCCCCGCCCCCCACGTGTTGACCTTAATACCCGAGGCCAGTGCCCTGAGTTTGCGGGTATATACCTGCAAACCGTGCCTCTCCGGGTGCCCCCAGTCTCCATTGATTTACATTGGGCTCAATGACCTTTGCACCCGACCGCCCCAGTGCTGCTGGTGGTGCAGTACCTATTAAACTGAACCTTACGCAGTGTGGGTCCAAACCCCGAAGACTAGAATTGCAAGTCAAGTACTTACGTGCTAATGCTTAACACTGTGTTCCTTCCAAAGGATTGTATTGCATTTACAAACCTATTGCATACCAAAGTCTATCTATTGCTATTGCAAGGTTCTACTGTACCAAATCGATTATACACAAGTATTCCATTACTGTAAAGCATTTTCTATTGCCTTGCAAAACTCTCCTGAGTGCATTTGAAAAGTATTACTGCTTTTGAAACTGTTACTTACCTGCAGCTGAGTTCCTCTTGGTTCTAGAAGTAAAATAACAAAACTTTTTATACAAAACAATTGGTCTGGATTCACTCTTTTAAATGTGTGCAATCATTTTTGCCTGAGTGTGTACAATAAATGCTTAAATCAGCCCTCTGATGAGCCTAACTGCTCGACCACAATACCAGAAAAAGAGCTCTTAGTATTATCTACTTGAGCCTCTGTAAGCCTCTGGGGATCCACTGGACTCTGCACACTATACATTATTTTGGTATATTATATACAGAGCCAGCTTCCTACAGTAATGTTTTACCAGTTTCAGTACATTTTTGAGAATTGAGATGAATTCCTTCTGTGCATTTAGGTTTACAAAATTCAGTGAGAATTTTATACAATTCTTTATTTGCAAATTTACATTTTGAATTCGGTTTGAATCGTGCCTTTTCTAGCTTCCTTAATTGGTGGCTTGTATATTCGGCTGACAGAGGATCATCTTTTCTTGCTCCAAGAGGAAGTTACAGCTCTCCTGGCCAAGGAGGCTATAGAAACTGTTCCAATTTCAGAAGGCAGTGGTTGTTATTCACACTACTTTCTGATACCCAAAAAGAACAAAGGTCTCCGTCCTATTTTACACCTCCGGACTGTCAATCTCTTCTTCAAAAATTAGAAATTCAAGATGCCACTTTGGCTCAAGTCTTGTCTGCTTTAGACCAAGGAGACTGGCTGTTGGCATTGGACCTGCAGGATGCGTATTTTCACATCTCCATCCTGCCTGCCCAACAGATGTTACCTGCTGTTCATGGTAGGCCATGAGCATTTTCAGTTCACTGTGCTACCCTTTGGCCTTACCAGCGCCCCTCGGGTGTTCACCAAGAGCTGCGACCACCGCCATCACCATCTGCCCAGGTTAGGGGTTTCAGTCTTCCCCTACCTCGACGACTGACTGTTGAAGCCGTCTTTGCCCAGACTGTTGTCTCCCACCTACAGAATACGGCTAACCTCCTTCATTCGCTGGAGTTCGCTATAAACTTGCCAAAGTCACACCTGACTCCTTCTCAGATGGTCCCATTCAACAGAGCTATTCTGGACACAATGCAGTTTCGGGCCTATCCTCCCAAGCAGTTCAGTATATTCAAGTTATGATACCGATGTTACAGCCTCTATGCTGGACTTCCATGAGAATGACTCTGAGGCTGCTGGGCTCTATGGCCTCCTGCACCCTGCTGGTAAATCATGCCAGATGGCGTATGCGGGCTCTGCAGTGGGACCTGAAGTTACAGTGGGTGCAGCATCAGGGGAATCGCTCCGATGTGGTTCAGATCTCTTAGGGAACTGTAAAGCTGTGCAGTGGTGGCCGACCAACCACGATTGGGTCAGAGGCAGATCCCTCTCCCTTACCTAACCAGATACTACAGTAGTGACAGATGCATCACTCGTGGGGTGGCCATTTGGGAGAGGGGAGATCAGAGGACTCTGATCTACGGCGGAATCAGGGCCCCACATCTACTTGTTAAAGCTCCGGGCAATCTGACTAGAATTGAAAGCATTTATTCCCTCTGTCAAGGGGAAGTTAGTGCAGGTGTTCACTGACAACACCACCGCCATGTGGTACTGCAACAAGCAGGGCAGGATGGGGTCGTGGACCCTTTGTTGGGAGTTACTGCGTCTCTGGACATGGCTGGAACAGCAGGGCGTAACACTGGTGGTTCAACACCTGGCAGGTTCTCTGGGGTAAAATCAGAACATTATACATCAGAGCATGTAACATATTAGTACAAACGATAACTATTTGGGGTGCACTCTCATGAGGGCCGCCAGGTTCCCAGTGCTCCTCCAGGTGGCTGGTAAAATAACAGCAATGTACCAACCAACGTGGGCATTTCGGGAGGCTAGGGCAATTAGCACGGCAGGGAGAATAGGCCCACCTAGGCCCCACCTGTCAGGAACAGAAAAGATGTAACAAGTGGAGTAGCCAAGGTTCATATGTAGTTTTAAATGACATCTTGATCAATGTCCTCAGCAAGCTGATCCTGCCTCTTTTGGGTGATAGTCTTGAGAAAGTCCTTTGCTGCCTTGGGAATATTTTCTGGGTGCCACGATAGTAAATACGGCGGCACGCCAGATAGAGCATGTCATAGGAGATCTCGCCTTTAGTAGTTGGTTCTTGATGGGGAGGTATTGCCTGCAGGCTTCCTGCACCACCACTGTGAAGTCGGTAAAAAATGCCATCTGACTACCCTGATAAGCAAGTTCCTTCCTCTCTGGACGACAAGTTTTCAGGGCCAAAGAGCGTGGTGAGTAGCGTTTCCACATAGGTCTCCATTTTGTCCATGTTGGTCAATTCCAGGATACTAGTGATGCGCAGGATGTTTCGGCACGAGCACGCATCCAGATCTGCATTCTCAGACTTTGACTGCTAGGGCTTTCTCCATGTTGAAGCATTTTGCTCTCACTAACTGTAGATCATCCTCTGCTGTAGATATCCGCTGCTTTGCCGCCGTGAGCCGTGCTGTCTGCTTATGGAGTTTCGCTGACACTTGGTCCATTCTCAGCTTCAAGGAGTTAATTTTCCAGTCAATGGACTGTAAACTTAACTGCATGGCTAACAGCGTGGTCTCTAGTGCGGACGTACCCTGTGAAACCGTGACTTGTTCCTGGTCAGAAGGCACATCCTGCGTGGGCTTGGTAGAGCCTCGAGACTCGAAATTACGGCATGTTTAGCTGTGGTCTGTTTTCCCCGTGGTGCCCAACAGAACCGTTCCACTACACTTCGTGAGCTCCATCACTAATCAGTGTCCATGAGCCAGGTTATGTTTCACGCGGTGGGCTACCCCCAGATAGTGTACCCACATAGTGAGGCGATTTGGGTTGCTAGCTCCCGCCCCCCCCCCCAGCACACATCTCGCGTCTAAGGCCCAGGGCCCCCACAGGAAAGCCCTCCAGGAGTAGTGTGCGCAGGATGGTGAGCATGGGGGTGGCAGCCAGATCCAGAAATATGCAGGGCACCAGTTGTTCACCCCACCCTGCTGCACCACTCACCAGGTTGGGTCCCTCACAGCACCGCATAATCACCTGCCAAGACCATAGAATCATCTAGCAGTCTCAGTGTCTAGGTAGTTATATAGTCACATGTAGCGATCATTGCACCAATTCTTCCAAATTGTCATTTTCATTGCAATTCTCAGTACTGCCACAGGCCTACTGCGCCAACCGAACTAAAAATGGTGAGGTATGGATATGCCTCCCCTGGACACACCTTAAAGTAATGGGCAGGGTCAATGCAGCTTGTGAGCGCAGATCTATGTGCAGGGCTTCTCAGCAGGGCGGCCAAGCTAGATTGTGGTGGAATGATGGCGGGCGAGAAGGCGACCCAAGAGTAGGCAGCAGGGCCCAGGCTACGAGGCGCAGCGTCGACAGGAAGCAGCGTCACGGAGGATGCTAGTCATGCCGCAGGGCTCGCAGCAGTGAGAGCCACCCCTATCCAGAAGGCAGCAGGACTGATAGACAAAAGATGGATCCTCACCTCTGCTGCATCCAGCGATTCTGGAACCCCCAAGAGGAGTCAGCAGCCACCTGCATTGCATTTTCTCACGGCCACAGGAGAAGGGGCCCACTGGTGGGTCATCAACCACGCCGCTCCAGCCAGGCGCCCCCGCAGCACTGCCCACTCTCTGCCGGCGCGGTTCGCCTCACTTCTAGGGTGACCAACTGGCATGTGTGTAAATTCAGGACGGTGAGTGTAAAAATTCAGGACAAAGGGTCAAAATTCAGGACAAAAATTCAGGACAGAAGGTCAAAATTCAGGACTAAACTTCTGGACAAAAGGTTCATTTTACAGACACATCAGTGCCATTGTGAGATGTAAAGTGGCACGCATAGGATGTAGCTAATTGGGACCTGCAGTGCTGGACTAGAGTGCAGTCCTCCACTTGGCCAGCTTTATGTGTCCGATTGCTTCAAGCATTCCATTTCTTTTCAGCTGGTGCTGACTTGCACAGGGGCTGGGCAAGTAATAAGTAATGGATAAGACCCATAACGGACAGGTCTTGTGTGAGGGTAAGAGCATTAAGCAGAAAAAGGGAGTTATTAACCAGCCCGCATGAGCTATAATTGGCTGCACACTGCTGAGCGTTATGGTATTATTGTGGGTCAGTGTGGTTAGATGGGAGTTGACATTACTATATAATGACCTGGCTAGTGGCTAGCCTTATATCAGCCCTCCTTATTTTACCTGTATATTGGAAATAGTATACTGCTTGGGCTGTTTCATTTCTGTGAGCTGTAAACTGCAGATTCTCATTGATGCACAGAAGTGTGCTACAGACTAGAAACTGTATACTCCATTAAGGCATAATTGTAGGGCAGAAGGATGCACTGTATTTTACATACAGAACATTTTCTATTGAATGGAAGCAAAATGCCAACATGCAGCTTTACTGATAAAACTATAGAGCACAAATACTAATGTGTGGAAATGTGGTTTTAGCAAATATGTATCATTTGAACATCACCAAGTAAAGTGTCTTGATTGTTTTGATCCTATTAAAACTCTGTTTCCAGCACACTTCTGAATTACAAACAAGTAGTCAATTTGTGGTTTCCTAACTGCTATGTTTTGAAACATTTGCACAGTTCATTTGCAGATATTTAAAAGTTGTGTTACAAACAAACTCACAGCTTACAGCCTTTGTTTTCCTACCCCCAAGAGAATATGGCAAAACATGGTGCATTCTACAACACATTTGTCATTATATATCAATTGTATTAGCTTCTAAAGCATAGTAAATGATGACTTTACTGTGCACCAGGATACATCAATCTTTGATGGGGCTCTTCAGTGATTCCCTCCCTATCACCACCAGTGCCTCTCTCTCACATTTATTTATTTATTTTATTTGAAAAGTTTTGTTAAGCGCGAACATGACCCATACGGTTATCAGAGCGCTGTACAAAGGAGCGTAAGTGTAATGAGGAAAAAGCATGAGTACAACAACAAAATAGAACATATGAAGTACCTGAAAAATAGCAAGGTCATAGGAGAGCACAGGGAAAACAAATTAATAAAGGTGATCCAGGGTAATCAGCCCATCTAGTGGGACCTGTAAAGTTCCAGCAGAGAAATAAATCAAAAGTACACGTGAGGAGAAACCTAAAATACTAAAGAACAAAAGGTATAAAAGACTATCAAACAGGAGATGGAAGTAGATTAAGATGGCATCAGGGCTAATGCTGTTGATGGTCATTCAGGAGTAGCCATTTGACATGTTTTTGAATGAGGGTAGTATCTGATCTCGGTAGGAAGAGGGTTCCATATTCTAGGACCAAGACCAGAGAAAGCACAATTGTAAGTTCTTTTCTTATTGAATTTGGGAGGTTACAATAGTAGGGTATTAGAGCTTCTTAAGTTCCGACTCAAGCCAGATAGCTCACGTTTTTTTGCAAGGTAAACGGGGGTGTTGCAATGAATAGCTTTGTGCGTCAGGCAAGCTATCTTGAAACGAATCCTTGCTTCGATGGACAGCCAGTTTAGATGAATTTGGTCTGGAGTGATGTGGTCATGTTTTCTGGAGCCTGTGATGAGTCTGGCCGAAGAGTTCAGAGTGGCTCTAAGCGGAGCCAAACTAGCTTTAGGTAGCCCAGCAAGGGTCACCAAACCATATTCCAAACGTGAAATAACTAGGGATTGGACTGCTGACTGGATAGTAGGAATGGCTTAATTTTCTTTAGAGTGTTGAGCTGAAGATTGGCTCCCCTAATAGTAGCACTGATGTGATCTTACATATTTAGGTATTTGTCCAGGGTTATACCGTTGTTTAAGCCAGTCTTGAGTAGGTGCAGAGTAGTTGCGGGGGGGCAATCGAAAGGAGTTCTGTTTTGAGGGTATTTAACAACAGATGATTGAGTTAGCCATTGTTTAGTTTTTAGGAGTGCATCATTTAGAGTTTTTATGTCATCTGGAGAGGAGATCTTCAATACAGTTGAGTGTCATCAGCAAATATATGGTAATGAATGTTAGAGCGGTTCAGAATATCGGAGAGAGGTTCCATGAAGAGGTTGAAAAGTGTGGGCGAAAGTGCGGAGCCTTGAGATACTCCAATAGTGACCGGGGTACTAGTTGCATGGGATTGGTTAACTTTGATTCTTTGGGTGCGGTTATGTAAGAAAGAGGCACACCAATTTAAGACAGGGCCCGATAACCCCATCCTATATTGAAGAAGAGCAATCGGGTTTTCATGTTTGATGTTGTCAAATGCTGAGGACAAGTCCCGAAGGATCAGGAGACCAGGACAATTTTGATCAAGAGATCTCAAGGCGTCATCAACAATGTGAGTTAGTGCTGTTTCAGTACTATGTTCCGCTCTGAAACCCGACTGGTAGAGGTCAAGGAGCTGAAATTTCTCAATGTGGTTGCAGAGATGTGTGTGAACGCATTTCTCGAGCAATTTAGCTAAAATCATGATGTTGGTGATCGGACGGAAATTGTTAGGATCAGCTAAGTCGGCATTAGGCTTCTTTGGGATGGGAGTGACTTCCCCTACTTGAGGCAATCCAGAATCCTCCCATGCACGAGAGATTCTTGAATGATCCGGGACCAAAGTGGAAGAATGGCCGAATTGAGATCTTTGAAAAACTCAGCTAGTAGTGGATCGTTGAAGTGATTGGAAGGTTTTAAATTCACCATAGATTGGAGCAGCTCCGCATAATCTGGAAGAAGAAAAGAATTCCAAGATGCGTTGTTTTTAGGAGTACAAATTGTGGGGTAGGAAGGTGCACTCGCTACCATAGGTTCCACAGATGGTGCGAGGGAGCTCGAAGGCTGCAAATTTGGTGTGGCACATTGCAGTTCAAGTTCAATTTTTTTTTTTGCCTTTTGGGAGAAGTGTGCTGAGAAGTCCTCCCCATTAGGACAGGAGGTCATGGGTGCCGAGATATGATTGGTAGAGTGGTTAGCTTGTTTGATGATTTCAAACAGTTTCTTGGGTCTGTTTTTAGCGCTGTCAAGCTGAGCCCTGAAATGATCGGTTTTAGCACTGTGAATGTGTTTGTTATGAGCTTCTCATCCCCCTTAACTGTTTGGGGCTTGTAATGGAGGGAGAGTTTCTCCATAGACTTTCTGAAAGCCTACATTTGTGAAGTTCATTATTTAGGGAGCCATTAAACCAGGGCTTGGATTGTTTGATCGGAATCCTTTTGAGTTGCTTCGGAGCCATAGTGTCGAAAATACTAGTCATAGAGTTGATGTAATGATCTGTAAGGTCGTCCAGGTTGCTCATGTTAGGGGTGGCTGAAGAAGATTCTTGCTAATGGATGTTAGATCATTGATGTTGATATCTCTCAGATTACGAATCTGCTGTTTGGTTTTAAGCGGTTGGCCTTGTCTGAGCAGGACCTTTTCCAGGATGTAAAAGGATATTTGGTGGCGATCAGACCAGTCACAAGGTATAATGTCATCAAGTTGTATGGTGTTGTCTTAAGCTATGATAAGATCAAGGGTAGCACCCTTGTTGTGGGTGGGTCCATTGCAGGCCTGGGTGAAGTTGAGGTCGGAGAGGAAAGCCTTAAAGGAGCATACTAAAGGATAATTTGTGTCGTTCCAGTGAAGGTTAAAATCCCCTAGGAAGATATGGCTGGGGTGTTGGTCCGAGCCTGAGGTAATGGACTCCATAAATTGATTGATGAAGAGCAGATTATCACCTGGTGAATGATATATTTTATGGAGCACTCAGAAAATCTTGCCATTGTTCCAGATTTCGGTGACTAGTTGCTCACAAGAGGACATCATAGCATTTTGAGCCTGTTTAACATGAGGCTGGAGCGATGGATGCAAGCAATGCCCCCCCTCCCCCACCCAGTTTTAACAGGTCGATCGCATCTCATAATGTCATAATCAGGAGGGATTAAGATGTCCAGAATTGGAGAGGAGGAGTCATTGAGCGAAGTTTCAGTTAGCCTCAGGAGGTCCAAATCTTGCGTGATGATGAGTTCAGAGATATCCGCTGCGTGTTTTACTGCTGATCTGCAGTTGAGAAGCATCGATTTGATGTGTGAGTTGGTTGTGACGGCTTCTAGGTGGGACGTGGTGATCTGAAGTAGGTTATCCCTATTCACAGATCTAAGGTTAACACTTGGTTCTCTACCAGGGTCAGAGGAGATAGTTGGGATGTTGATTGGTGAGTCAGAAGAGACACACCAAGAGCCATTGTATGATAGAAGAAGTTCGAAAGTGTCGTCATCTGACAACTGAGGCATAAACCTAAGGGGCCTGGAATGGTGGTTTGGAAGCGGCAGAGTTCTCTAGAGTGGGCAAAGTGGGTTAATGAAAGAAGACATTTCATCCCCGCCGTGTTGAACACTTGATGGAAGACTAGGTTGATCGGTCCCAAGGGAGGGATAGAGTTTCCAAAACTTCTCCATCTTCAATGAGAAGTGTAAGGGGGTCTGCAGGTTATCCTTGACAGTAAGGACATCCTGCTTGAGGTCAGCCATCTTCTCCTCAATGTAAGGGAGGCTATCACAACCAGCGGCCGGCCTAGAATAAGATAATGGATAGGACCCCTTAGGAAGAGGGGAGTTGGATGGCATAATATATCCCTCACAAAAATTGCAGGGGGAGACAGTATCCCGCTTGAGATCAGTCGTATTATCTACTGAGGGGGGGTGGATTAGCATAGAGGGCGTCAGGTCTCGGTGTAAGAGGTTGGAGAGAGAACCCTTGAGGAGGATTGGTGGAGGTCAAGGTGATTTTATCCTGTGAGATGGGGGACGTAATGGGGGAGGAGATAGGTAGGTGAGGGTTTACCGGTGAAGTACTGGGGAAAGAAACTGGGTGCAAGGTAGGAAAAGCACTCAAATTGGCATTATGGGAGCCTTGAGTTAGATTATCTGGGTTATCAGGGTTAGGTTTGTAGGTATTACACTCACCATCCGTGTCGGGGGAAATAACAGACCAGTTCATAGGGAGTTAGGGGGAAGAGGAGAGGGTGGAAACAAAGGCGGAGGGAACAGAAGGTTCAGCAATTGTGGGGAGACTTGTATGATGAAGACTAGCAGGATTAGAGTTATTAAGTGTATTTTTAATCCTCATAAATATTCTGTCAAAGCATTTAAGATTCAGGTCGGAGGCTTGAATAAGGATGCTACCATTATTGTAGAGGGATATGGACCGATCAGCATTGAGGACTGGAGAGGGTAATATGATTATTTGGAAACCATGGGGGGTTTTGCTCAGAGGTTTGGAACAAAGCATAGAAGTTGGGGCTCTTCTCCACTGGGCTCTTCTGGTAGTGTAGAAAATGAGGTCTGTAACCACAATACCCTTTGACGTGCAAAAATAGGTATCAGAGATGAGCGTTTCCGGACAACGTTTGAGTAGATTGTGTTTAAAGGTCTTTGCCACTTTCTTCGAGAGGTTGGAGGAGGCAGACAATCGTAAAAGCATTCAGGCCTACCTGTGCCAGGAAGTCAGAGGAGCGAGTAGTAGGTTGTGCTATGGTGAGGATAGCGAGCAGACAAAAAGTGGTGAGAAAAGATCACAGCTCGATATTGTTAAGACCAACATAAGAGTGGTGTGATAATCCAATTTTAGGGGGGCAATATCCCATTCTTGGGTTCCAAGTTCGTCAGAGCAATGCGTAAGGATGCATTTGTTGGTTGTTGAGATGACACACAAGGGTAGTGAAATATTACACCTTCATATGAGATCAACAAAACTCATTGTTGAAGATGACACCAGAAGGTAGTGAAATATATCAACTTGAGATATAAAACAGTCAAACTTGCTATGACGTTCCAAGATGGCCATTACCCATTCAGTTGTGTTGATGAGAGCTGGAGCAACAAAATCACGCAGGAGCGATTCCTATTTAAAAACAGTACATTGAGGCTGGTTGCAGCAAGACTATTCCAAGATGGTGACACCAAAGGTAAAACAGGAAGGAAGTCCTACCTTTCTTTCTCTGCCCAAGCTACTTGGACTCGAGTCGATAGTGCTTTGTCTATTTTTGAGACCGGCTGGTCTCACCACCAAGATCACTAGGGAGACAGTTACTTATAAGGAGCGCTCTCCAATGAGCCCAAAAGAGTTCAATGTAATACAAAGGGAGCACAGAAGAAGCCGGAACCCAGGTGCCTGGGGAGGAGTCACTCAGACACGCACATAAATGAACTCCTCCATGAGAGCGGGCAGAAGCCAAGGCAGCAGTGCATCAAAAAAGATTAGGCGACTACCTAGGAGTCGTGCCGGTGGTTCGGGAAGAAGGTACACCAAGCAAAACACTGTGATAGAAGTTCGCCCGTGTAATCAGCTCCTCTTTGCTGTGAGCACAAGGAAGAGTGGGCGGGCTGAGTCAAGGCAACCGCAACGACCACATGTATTTTATTAGTGGAAGGCATTTTGTAAGTGCTTGATCTGAAGAAGCTCAAACTCAGGATTCAGAACATAATACAGTAGTTAGCGTTGACTTTAATTATAAGAATGTATTACTACCCAAACAAACCTTTTTTTTTTTTTTAGCAGCATCAGGATAATGAAAAACTGAGAAGAAAACATAATTTTGTAACCTGTACCATGCAGCTTGGTTGCAGCTCTTTGATGGCAGTTCATAGCTCACTGTGCTAGATTACGTATGCAACTTATGAACTGCACAGTAACAAAAGAATCTCAGTGACAAAAGCAGTAACCCACTGAGCTCTGCACATAAAATACTGTTCTTTAATGTGCATGGTATACATTCTTTGCAGCAGGCACATTAACCCTCTGGGCTACCTTAGATGATTCAAAACTGCCACTAAACAAAACTCCCACCTCTCTCCAGCAGGAACATTAGTCACCAGAGTTATTGTGACACTTTTATTGTTGCCTGAAAACTGCTGGAAATACATGGAACTTTGTAGTGCCAGTCCCCAGTAACAACCCCCCCACCCTTCCAGCCTCCCAGGGAAACGCTTGATGTGGGTACGGCCAGTCCAGCCTTGTTACCACCCTACATTGGTGCCCCTCTTCTTCAACTAGACCCTTTCTCATGTGTATTTAATTTCTTTTATAGTGCTACTCATCTAAAGTATGTACTGCAGGGTGTCGGAGTGCGTTACATCACACACATTATATAGAGACAATGACTCATAAATGTGAAAGTCAATGTATAGGAAATGTTACTTAAGACATTGAGGGCTACAAGGTGTAGGCGTCAGATGTCAATTATACTGGTAGGCAGTGGCGTAGCGTGGGTGGGGCCACAGGGGCGGTTGCCCTGGGCACAATATTCTTAGGGGTGCAAAATAAAAAAAATAAAAAAAATTGTGGTGGAAGGAAATCAAGTCATGTTGGTGCTGTTGTCTGCAAGTGCGGATTATGTTGTCTTGCCCGCCTTTCCCCACAGAAGGGCTGCACGGAGCCGTGCCCTCATGCATCTCTCACTGCCTCAGGGCAGGTGGAGGGCTGCTCCCGCTGTTTCCCGGTGGCATGGGACCAGTGGCACAGGACCAGCGGCACAGCAGCGGAACGTCTCTTGTGGTACCACGGTGCTGTACAAGGAATTAGTTTCTGCTTTTTGGCAGGCAGAAGGAGCATTTCAAGATCATGTTCCGCGCTTGCTGCCTGACGTCATGTGTCGGTTTGGGATGGCGGCCTGAGTCACCCAGGGGTGTGGCATCCATTCATTCTTTGATCCATCATTCAGTCTTTCACTGTTCATTCAGTCCTTCCATCTGTGTGCCCATCCATATCCACACCTATTCAACCATTTCCAAGCCTATCCATCATTTCACTCATCCATCCCTCCATCCACCCTTCCACTCATCCATCCACACTTCCACCCATCCATCCATTCACTAATCCATCCAACCATTTACCCTTTCACCCATCCAGCCATCCTTCCACTTATTCATCTATCCGTTCACCCAGTCACTCAACCGTCCATTCGTCCATCCATTCACCATTTCACTCGTCCATAGATACTTTCACTCATCTATGCATTCTTTCACTCATCCATCGTTACATCCCATTCGCCCATCCATCCCCTCACCCATCCATCCCCTCACCCATCCATCCCCTCACCCATCCATCCCCTCACCCATCCATCCCCTCACCCATCCGTCCCCTCACCCATCCGTCCCCTCACCCATCCGTCCCCTCACCCATCCGTCCCCTCACCCATCCGTCCCCTCACCCATCCGTCCCCTCACCCATCCGTCCCCTCACCCATCCGTCCACTCACCCATCCATCCACGAATCCATCCATTGACCCTATCACTCATCCATCCTTTCACTCATCCTTTAATCCTTTCTCTCATCCATCCACCCTTTCACTCTTCCATCCATCCTTTTGCCTATCTAACCTCCCTTTCACTCAAGCATCCATCCTTACATCCACCCTTTCACTCATCCGTACATCCATTCACTTGCCCATCATCCACCCTTTTACCCATCCATCCGGCCTTTTACCCACCCACCCTTTTACCCACACACCCACCCTTTTACCCACACACCCACCCTTTTACCCACACACACACCCTTTTACCCACACACCCACCCTTTTACCCTTACACCCACCATCCCACCCATACATCCACCATTCCACCCATACATCCGTTTATTTACCCTTTCTCTCATCCATTCTTCCACTCACCCACCCATCTTTCCTCTCATTATCCATCCATTCACCCTTTCACTCATCCATTCATCCTTTCACTAATCCATCCAGCCATTCACCCATTCCTTCACTTACTTACTCACCCACCTTTTCACATTAATTATGAGCTGAGCCTTTGTCTGCAGAGTTGCAGACAGAAGAGGCCCATCAAGAACTCCACCCTGCTGTCGTTCCTAAAGCAAGGGGTAGGGCGGGGGAGGGCTCACTATGCCCCTACACATAGGCAATCTGAAAATTTGGAAGTCATGAATCATTCATGATGCAGTGCCAGAACGTGGGGCGACTGTGACATGGTGTTTTTTCCAGGGCTTTAAGTGGGTTGAAAAAACTTTGGGGTCTCTCCAAAGGGCGTGCCCGATGTAATTAAGGGCGTGGCTTAAAACACAGTAGCTAGAAATCTGTGCTCAGCATAGTGTGCTGCCCGAATGGTATTCTGCTACTTCTGGTATTGCATCCAGATATATAATACATTACACCTACAACAAGCCAGGACTATTGGCTTTGTCAATTGTTAGTTGCATAAAATAAAAAAGCAGCAACTATGGCTTTCTTGTATATATTATTGAAAAAACTTCAGTTCTAAAATGATGATTGTTAGAACTGGGGGTCTCTAGTTGGCAATGGTTTGCACCTTTGTCCAAATAGGGACCCTTGCTTCTAGTCAGGATAAGGGGGATACACTCCTAAAATAACCCCTGCTCACCCCTGGTAGCTTGGCACGAGCAGACAGGCTTATCTCAGAGGCAGTGTGTAAAGCATTTGGGAACACATACAGTAATACAGTGAAAACACTACAGATGGACACCACACAGGTTGTTATGTAAAAATAAGTAATCTTTATATAGACTTATCACAAGACCCAATAGCAAAAATCCACAATACTGTACTCAAAAATAGACTTTAAAAGGTTATAAAATAGTTCAGTTCTCTCAAGTTGTAAATGCGACACTTTACTCTCAATGTACCTTGAATGCGTAACGCAAAGAAAACAAAAGGGTCGCAGGGAAGGTGATGCGTCGGTTCCTTACACTCAGGGGAGTGGATGCGTCGGTTCCTTACTGCTGCGCAGGGGAGTTGATGCTCGCTTCCTTACTGTGTGGGGAGGTGATGCGTCGGTTTCTTACTGCTTTCCGGTGCGATGCGACAAGATGGCACCTCGATGCGATACTCTTTTCCGGTACGATGCGACAAAATGGCGTCTTGGTTGCGATGTGACAACGTTGGTGTGATGCGTGCACGCCCGACGGCCGTGCGGCGACTCGATGATCTTTGGAGCCGCGACAGGCCCTGCGACGCGCTTCTCCGGTGATGCGACGATGACCTCTGTGGCAGCGTCCCGCTTCTCCGGTGATGCGCCGCGCTCGGCGATGCGAGGATGACTGCGGCAGCGGCGTCTCGCTTCCTTGGCGATGCGATGACCGCGGCTGCGGCGGCGACACGCTTCTCGTTGTTGCGTCGCGCTTCCAGCTCCCAGCGACACGCAGTCTCTCAGAAGGCCAAGCACAACAGCAGGCACTTCAATTCCCAGCAAGGGAATGCAGGGGGAGCTGGTTGGTGAAGTCTTGTATCCCTGAGACTTCAGGCAGGAGGCAAGCTCTAGTTCAAGCCCTTGGAGATTCTCTTCTTCAAGATGACAAAGCACAGCAAAGTCTTTTCTCCTGTCCTTGGTAGAAAGCAACCACTGCAGGCCAACCCCAATCAGCAAAACAGCACAGGGGCAGTACTCCTCCTTCAGCTTCTCCGGTTCTTCTACTTGGCAACAGGTTTCTTGATTTCCCAGAAGTGATCTAATTTCCTAGGGGTCTGGGTCCCCTTTTATACACAGTTTCTCTTTGTTCTCTGAAGGCAGAGAGGCCTCTGCCTAGTCCAAAACCAGTTCTGGTCAGTCCTGGAGCACTTTGTTTTTCTGACTCCTTCTTTCCTTTGTGAGTGAGGGGCAGAGCCATCAGACGCCCGGCAGGAGGTGGAGCCAGCATTGTGGAAGGCAGGCACAGCCCTATTCAGACCCAGGTGCAACTCCTCCCTCCACTCTGGATGCAGATCTTTCTATTCAGCCCTGTGCTGACTCACCCTGTCTCCTGTAGCCACCCCCAGCCCCTGTCACTCAAACTCCAGACAAGGAATACACAACCTAGCAGAGGCAGGCTTGGAAGTTTAGGCAAGAAAATACCCACTTTCTAAAAGTGGTATTTTCAAACACAGAATGTTAAAACCAACTTCACTAAAAGATGTATTTTATCATTCTGAGTTCAGGCATACTAAATTCGTTTTTCTACCATGTTCCCTGGGTCAGTTAGGATTATAAGGTGTAATAATCAAACTGCCCATTCTGGCCTATGGAGAACAGGTAGCCTTGCAATAGTGAAAAACGAAAATGGCTGTAATTCACTATTAGGACATGCCACACACACCAGGGCATGTCCTACCTTATACTTACAATGCACCCTGCCCTTGGGCCTACCTTAGGGGTGTCTGATATGAAGATAAGGGAAGGTTTAGGGACTGGCAAGTGGGTGCACTTGCCAAGTCGACATGGCAGTCACAGACCGCACACAGGCTCTGCAATGGCAGGCCTGAGACACATTTTACAAGCTGCTTCTGTGGGTGGCACAACCAGTGCTGCAAGCCCACCAGCAGCATTGGATTTACAAGCCCTGGGCACACTCAGTGCACTGTACTAGGGACTGACAAGTAAACCAATCATCCAATCATGGAGTCACTAATCCATACATCAATTTACAGTAGGGAGCACTTGCACTGTGGCACTGAACAGCAGTGGCACAGTGCCCAAAAGCATCTAAAACCAGCAAAACATAAGAGGCAACAGCAAAAAAATGGAAGGGAGACCCACGCCAATGGTGCCAAGTCTAACAATGATAAAACACAAACACAACCTACTAACATATACAAGATGAATTGCAAAAATACAATGCAATGCAGATTAAATGAGTGCCAAGCAAGCAACCTGTTATCATCTGCCTGGAGGCTGCTGTATCCTCTTAAGAATCAATATAACTAGACATGGTGAAGCGAAGAAATGAAAGAGGAACTATAAAAGGAGAACATTGAAAACTAAAGAGCTGCCCGACCAGGCCTGACATTGAAGCTCACTCATCTTCAGATGGATGTATTCATCAGTGAAAAATGCCATCATTTACTGGGCAAGAGAGACTATGGCTGATGGGTACTGTAGCATTACCCCATCACATTAAACCGCTGATCAATGTGCTGTACTGACAGTCGGGGTCAGATGAATCAGAGAGAAATCATTATGATGTAATCGTTGTTTGCCCGTACGCCAATTTTGTTTTGAGTTAATGAGCAATAAGGCCTGTTTGAATCTGCTTTTTCCATGACTTGAAATTCGTTTTGAAATCAAATACCGACCGAGCTGAATCACATGGATCAGCTGTTTAATATGAGATCAAATTGGTGAACTTTTTGGATCAAGAGCCTTGGGCTATGAGAACAGGGTGAATATAAGTTGAACCCCTTCACCTACCAATGAAGCGGCTGCACCACTCACTATAGGTTGCTCTATCATTCTTTCTCTACTATCCTGATGAAGGCCCGAGATGGCCGCTTAGAGCTGCAGCTCTGTGCAGATCCCGCACGCCACTGCCCAGAACGATACATAGACATGTCCTGGACCCGCTCAAAGTAAAGTTTCCGGAATCGGAAGGCTGGCGGCATCAGCCGAGGCGCAAGCTGAGGCTTGAAACGATCTTAAAAGCCTGAAATCGGTGTTTGGATACTCCGTGCCCCGTCTCCCAAAATGGCGCCGGCGAGCCGTCTATCTACTGCGGGCTGTGCCGAGAGGGGAGCATCGACATGAGAACTGCCCGGAGACCACGTCCAGAGGGGCCGGAAAGTCCACCTTATCCTGAGTACTGAGGCGGCATCGGGCTGGTAGGCACCACTGGGAGCGGGGGTAAGCCGCACTGCTTTGAGCTCGGACGGGGAGTAGTTATGCTACAGCGTGCTGTGAATGCCGGACCACTGCATTGCAGCGGGGCGCACGAGCGGACCCTCCGGGTTGGAGACTACGGGTGGAAACTTGCCGTCTCCTTGGCGAGGGGCCCGGGACCGCACCACATGCACCAGAAAGGACGCAGCCCGCAGTTGGAGAGAGCGGCACTCCCCCGCAGCAACAAGCCCAGCGCCGAGGCATCATTATATGCACAACTGCCCTACCAGTAGAGCTGACAAGTCGGATCAGCTCCTCGGGCCCCTCCCGCTTTCCAGTCCAGAGAAGTTGAGAGCCTGGACTCTATAGAAGCTGCTAGTGAGGCTCAGACTGAACCACAGCACTCAGAATTTCTTGCAGTAACAATCCGTTTATAAGTCTGACCTGGCTGAGTCTGAGGCATTTTTGAGTACAGGGAAATACTGTGTAGACCCGGAATCACCGCACACAGACACGAGGAACTGGTGAAGGCTCTCATATCCCAAAGATATATTGCTTGACCACCCTGCACCTCAACATCAGTCCCAGCGCTGCCACAGTTTCGGTAGGTGAGCGTGGCTCTGGAGCTCCTCCGTATCGCGTGAGGTGCAACATTTTTCTTTGTGCTGTTAAAACAGAATGCCCTGCCCTAGACCAAGGCAAGAGGAGGCCACCACATGCAGTAAAAGCCCAGACTGGCCCATTCCATTCTGTATGTGACAATCAGGCACATACAGAATGGCAGTGGGCGGGGTGGAGCTGCTCTTGTGCTCAGAGGAAGAGTGCAAGGCGGCCCCATCAGGGAATTGAGGTTTTCCTCAGGGGAACAGTGCTGCTCCCTGCAAAGCCCAAAATTACGGACAAAAGGCGTCCATAAAATGGATCATCGTGGACAACGGATGTGAGGTCCAAATCACAGACCGTCCGTGAAATTTACGGACGGTTGGTCACCCTACTCACTCCGGCAGCTCCCCGGTCACCTGTCACCTCTTTCACCAGGGGGACCCTTCACTGAGAAAGTACCAGGCTGCCAAGCAGTGCTGCAATGGCCCGCTGCACTCCCTCCTCCTCCCCCCCCACACGCTTCACATGGCACAGCCTTCACTCCGTTACTGTACAGCAGCCTGCTCGGTAAGCCAAAGCGGGCCACTTTCGCCAGTAATAAGGTCCCAAGACCCGACTTGGTAGGGGGATAGTGGGGTTCAAACAAGTTTTCTAGCCGCTCCGGCACACTGCCTTCGCTATGCTAGCTTCAGATCAGTTAGGTGGCAGGATATTTGTCAGATGTAATGTCCTGGCCGGCAGAGCTGCACAAAAGTGCGGGCATTTTACGGTGGGCTTTCTAGAGCCCTCCAAAGTTTCTGCAATATTAAACAGAAGAGTTGAGGACATACTGCACATCTGGCATATTCTTTTGTCAGTAATTGAGACCTTCACTTTGATGTTTCACCCTCAAGGTTTTAGCCAACAGTTCTGTTGTTCGCCGAGTTTGTCATCAAAAGGCTGCTTAATTTCTGATTGGGCAATATTGCTTCAGTGCTAATTCTAGAAAGTGCCAGACAATGTGATCAAGAGCCAGCTCAATAGCTTTGACATAGGAATAGCCAATGTATCAGCCACATCTATGGAATTCAGGACCTTTTGTAGATTGTCGCTAATATTACAATCCTGGATACAAGCAGATTAGTCAGGGTGACAAGGATGGGAAAGACCTTTTTTGTGAGAGTAGCTAGCCCTTTTGAGTATATATCTGCATCATAATTTGAAAGGTCATTACGGCAATATGAGGTACACAACTTGGATTCCTTGCCTTGTTTTGCCATGAGGACCCAGATTGAGGCAGCTGTTGTCTGTGGGCAATCCTGTGTCCTGGAAGCAGTTAAAGAGTGTAGCCAAGTGTTCAGTCTAGACTTCCTGGAAAGCCTTTTAAAAGGCTAGAAGCAAGTCATCTCGGCCAGAACCCTTGTTTGTGGTACCCTTGTTTGTGTGTGTGTGTGTGGGGGAGCAATTATGGTGGCTTTCTCCTTGTTACCAGTGATGGGGGTCCGTTCATTACATCTGCTGTGAAGAAACCGACCCTAGTAGAGAAATGTAAGCCAAGTAATCACTCTAGTGTTCCATTAGTGGGAGTTTGGCTTTAAATAGTTGTTAGTAAAAATTTGTAATGGTTCTTGTATAGAAAACGCTAAGGGTACAAGAGGGGTACATATGGTTGAGCAATAGCGTGGAGTCCTGGATTTAAAGAAAAAAGGATCTTACCCCCAAGAACCCAGATTGTTATCAGGAGGACTTGTAGGTGATCCAATCCAGGTTTTTAGGGTGGTCCGCCATCCTCGTTGGCATGTTCTATAAATGCTTGAAGGATCACATCACAATAAATCACCAAGGGGTGCTTTCGCAGGGCAGGCCCTGTTTTTCTTCCCTGCTTACGATCACTTAACTTAAGTTTTCCATTTTGCGAGCCGAGGAGGTGTGTGTGACTTCCATTTCATCGCCACTACCCATTTAGCCAAAAGCAAAGCTAGATCAATAAATCTCATAATTTTTTTTATTCTTGGGGTATGGGCCTAGGAGGCAATGTTGTGCATTAGAGACGTCTGAGCGTTTCATAGTCTGTGTTTGATGTCCGATAGTAATGTTTCCCAGAAGGTATGTAGTTCCCTCCAAGCCCAGAACATGTGAAGCATGTCAGCCAGCGCCGAATGACATAGGAGACAGATGTCTGTAACGGTCAGATATATGATGTGCAGACACCGAGGGGGGCGGGGGGGAGTGTTTAGTATGTTCTGTGCAGGATGTGAAATTGGATGTATTTGAAACTGGCATTTCTGGAAAACTTACTTGGGTATTCTAGGGCTTTGAGGCAATCCAAGTCATTAAATATGCGCACCAAGGAATTCTCACATTCATGTCTGAGATGCACTAAAGCCACTAGGGGATCCTATGCAAATGCCCTGTATAGCCATGTTACCTAGCATCTGCCATGACCTATGGTTGGTATTGTGTGTAGCTACACATCAGTGGTGGGTTTTCGACCTCAAAGGTCCCAGTACGTGATCAATGCTCGTCTGATAGCAATAGGTCAAGAAGGCTCTGCCATGTAGACCATACTGCTCCTGAAAGCTCATCAGAGTGCTGTCTGAGAATAGGTCACCAGTCATGCTGATCCCAGCCTCCTCCCAGGCCACTTCTTGTGAGATTGCCGTCCCCAGTTATGAGCCCCATAAGGGGAAAAAAGACACAGTTCCATGGTGCGTGGGAGTCCCCACCGGAGGCATTCCAGGGCTGTGTTGTCGTGTAGTTCCTATATGACCTATACAGGATCTGCGCGTTTGGATAACATACGGGACTGGTGGCAGACTGATTCCGTGCACCCCCACCGGGTATGTTAGCCTGTCTGTATCAGCTAGCTCACAGTGCCACTATAATTTCCTCTTACCAAGGAGAGAATAGATTCTGGCAACCTCAGAACATGACAACCCTGATCCCTCAGGATCGTTGAAACAATGTACTACTTTTCGCTCAGTCACTCGTGCTTACTTAGTTTGTCTCAAGAGAGATACACTGAATAAAACAAGCTGGGTGTTTTCAATAATTATTTATTGAACGGTTGTTATTCTGGTGTAAAATAGGTGTGCTGCAACAACCGTTAGACAGTTTAGGATATAAATGTGTAACAGTACTATGAAAGTTAAAGGATGGTATAGTTCTACCATCTTATTAAATCATGAATACATTCAAGTATATAAAACCCATGATAATAAAAGGTGGGTACTCCTAGGGTGCCTCCCTAACTAGATGTACCTAAGTGTACCTAGCATGGGTGTAGGTGTTAAGCCAAGAATTCCTCTAGGATCTAGTCAACCCCATTACCTTAAGTGAGACTGTGGGACCCCGTCCTGGTCTCGAGCTGGACACCCCACGAGGGATGTTAGACCACTGCGAGCTGGAGTGTCTGCATGCAGGAACCTCAGCGTCTCTGGTCAGTGTGTCGGCCTGTAAGTCTCGATCTCCTCTAGCTAGCTTAGTAAGACGTGATGTATATATACCCATAGGTCTCCCCAGGGGTCCTACCTTGCTGTGTTACTGTGTCGGCCTAAGGATGACGTTGGGCCTGAACTTTGTACATAGATTTTATACAGGAGATGGCAGTCCTGCTGTGCTTCCAAGAACCCTCATGCATAATATGAGATTTTGAACTAGAGAAAACCCGCGTTCTGAATGCAGTGTAATATCTAGGTAAAAGGTCAGTCCCTGTAAACCGTGACAAGTGTAATGTAGGGAGAGAATATAGGTGAAGGGTAACGAGTTTACCGAGGTCTATATTATAGTACCTATTTGGAATATAACACCCACTCCTCTTCCGAATGGATGACATAGTTAAAATTCTATACGTACTACTAGGTGTTCTAGATACTTGTACGCAAATATACAAAGCATTAGTTCCTTATTGTATTAAAACGTGTTTACAAGCGTTTTTCTAAAAAATCTAAAAAAAAATTGTTTAAAAAAAAGGAAAGTATTAAAAATTGACAGGCCACTGCTCTAATATGTCCGTAGGTATAGTCCAAACTACTACAAGCATTTTGAAAGCCATACATGCTTGAAAGGAATGTCAATTTTGATACAGAATTTTAATTTTTCGGATTTGTTTTTCAAAAGCTGAATTTCTTCCCAGCACATGACAGGCCAAATGAGTCAAATGTTTGTGTCCTGGCTGGTAGACACAACATTCTTGTTGCTTGCTTCTGCAGTTGGCGGTCCCTGTAACACCTCGCAGATGAGGTCTATTGAGCACTGATGATTTTCCGTACTGTCCACAGCCAGTGCTGGGGCAGCTTGTGCGCCATACAAGGCCTGGGTGTCAGAGGAGGAGCCGGTGTCCATACCAACAGGAGCAGATACTACCTGTGGTGGCTCTAGGAATGCCGCCATCAACATTGGAATACGCTGGGGACACTGCAAAACATGAGCTGTTACTGGGTCCAGTAAAGCGTCAACGTCCGGTCGTGCACATGATGGGAGTGTCAGACAGAGAGCCAACACGCATTCTTCTCCGCAAAACAGGCATTGGATGACATGTAAGATGCAGTCTATCCAGAACCAAGAAGCACTTAGTTCTCTTAGGCGAGGTGTGCCTAGACGTTGTAGCATGCAATCACGGTATTTTCTCTCCAGGAGTACTGTTTCCATCTCCTTGGTGACTGGGACGTCCATTACGTAGCAGAAACACGGCAATCAGGATACCTGCTATTAAAAACTGGATCAGCGGCAGTCCTCCAAAAATGCTTCCCAATACGGAGTGTATAAAGTTTTGAATAACTCCAAGGACCATCTGAAAGGTGCTTAACAGTCCAGAACCTACGTTCTTAAATAGGTGGACAATGCCTGTCGTATCAGACATGTTAAAGATACGATTTACCATTTCTGCGAAATGGAAAGGGTAGTTTGTACGTATAAATGCCTGTATCTCTGCTGAAGACCTTGCTACTTGAGGATCAAAAGTCTCTCGAGCGTAGGTTAAACGCACGGATTTTTGTGTAAGCATGGCTTTCATCCTGCTCAAAGTATCAAACCATATTAATGAAATATTTAATGAAGGCCATAGCGGCGCCTCCCTGACTGTATGTGTTGTGGGAAACAATACTTGCATACAGCAAGTAACCCTGGAACTTACAGCTACCAGATATGCGATGCCCGGAAGGATCCCACTTCAACCTTGATCGTTCAGCATTAAGTAACTCCCATTCGAAAGTAGTTTGAACACTGGAGTGATCACAGCAGCTGGGGCACCCTCTAAGTGACAGGACAAGTTTGCTACTGTACCATTACAGGCCCCATGAAGCATTATATCTTGACATATAAGTGATCCACTTAAGGTAGTCTTGCAGTTAGTACCGCTAAGAAACACTTCTTTTTCCCTACTCCGGCATCGAAATCTGTACGGCAATTTCCAAGATTCCTTGATAAATTCCATACCCATTTCTTCATATCTGCCTGCCTTTGTTCTAGGCAATAATGGAATTGAAATGTCGTGACTGGGAGAGTTATGTGGCCATGGATTAACCATTCTGTGGACGGTGATTCTGCCACTGTAAATGTTAATCTGTCCAGTTTTTCAACTCGCAGCATTGTATACTTTGCTCCCCTCTGTGCCATTTCTATCTATTTTTCTGTCCGATTGTACGAGGAAAACAGAGACATGCTGTTTATAAAATGCCATGGCACATAGCCTGCACGCAATGATTGCAGTGTCCAGCTTAATAACATAATAGAACGTAATTGTGATTACCTGTGTTGTAATATGGACAAATCCTGTTCTAGTACATCGATAGCAGAAGATACAATGTTGCCCAGTGACTATATCCTGGATGTTAATGTTGTTAACCCATTATCGACTACTGCTAGAGCTTTCTCTAGATTTAGACGATCGATTTCTCATAATCTTTCGCAGCTTCTTGTTGGGATATTTTCCATACTTCATTATAGACAGTATACAAGTAACGTTTTTGACGTGGTTTCCTAGGACCTAATAAAAAATCTCTCAGGTCCACATCCCCTGTAAGTAATGATAAGTGTTGTTTCACCTGTGTGAGTGTTGAGGTTTGTAGCCAATCGAGGCATAACTTCCCAACACTGTACGATGTCACTACCCCTGGGTGTTGTCTTTGCACATAACGTGGATCTGGTCTATTAATACTAAACCCTTTAGTTTTACCCAATTGCCTTTCTTGACAGTTATTGGTGTCTATGGGCCAAACCAACCATTCCTTCCAATCGGGGTCTGATCTATTGCTTTGCAAGATGTCATCTACTGTAACGACTTTTCGTGATGTTACATTCTCCTCAGTTTGTGATGGTGCTGGCACCCGAGGTGTATTCAAATCCTTATTCCTGGCTAATCCAAGACAGGTTGTTTGTTGCACTGTTTCGTTCAAAAACATTATTTGTTGAGGAATCAGACATGCTCTAAATAGTGCCTCTGTTCCCTGGACCTGCCAGTCTCTTGTACCCCAGACTGATTTTAAGTCTATTGTGTCTTTCCATAGGTCGAACCCTTGTTCTGACAACTGGGCAAAAAAAGAAGCAGAATAGATCTGTTTTGTGTTTGTCAACATATTTTTCTGTGCTTGTGTAGGTGCAACCTTATAGTAATATGAGGCTGGGTCTGACGTGTTAAACCCTGAAAAATATGGACATTTTTGTACAAATGTTTTAGAACTGCTTTTCAGTGGTGTTCGTCAATGTTCCCATTGATGATATGTTAAAACGTTCCTAGGATTAGCAGATTTATGCAAAAAATGATGACCATAATGTTGATAGCAATACATTTTCTCAAAGTCTGATGTATCTTCTAACATTTCATTATTTGAAAAAGCTGCAGATTTCTCTAAATTAGACAGCATATTATTTACAGTTTCATAATCTCAATTATCGGAAAATGTACTTGAGGTAATGATATCGCTCAATGATATTTTAAATAAATGTGGTATTTTTAAAAGTTCAGTCGGACCAAATATATTGAAATCAACCTTGTCCCATACTATACCATCAGGTATAAGAACTGCTGTAATGTTCACTGATGACAGGTCTCTTCTTTCATGATGTGATGATGGGTGCGGTTTCAGGATCATTCACTTTTTGTGCCGCAGCGCTTTCTCGAAGATAAGTTCCATTAATAAGCATGCTAAAAACAATTACTAAGCCTATCCAGAAAAGAAAGAAAAGCATTGCTGTAGATACCCAGAGTTCCACCCAAGGTGATACCAGGTAAGTCTTTTTAAGTAGGATCAGGAAATCTTTAAATCGCTGTAGACTAGTTTTTTGGGCAGGCGTAGTTTCGGTTTCGCTTGGATCTAATGAGAAGGTGTCAAATTCAATGAAATAGCCAGATGCAGTTCGATCAATTTTCAGTAGTTCCCCAGGTTTTGTGGAAACTGTAGCTTGCTCTTGTTGGGGCATGTTGACGTAGATATCCGTGTTTGGTCTAATTGAAATTTGTCTTTCAGTTAAGTTCTCATTTTGAACTTCAGTTTCAAGAGGAACGAGTTCCATTGCATTGTTGCTTAGTCCTTCATTCCGTGTAGGTGACCCTTCAAACGTGATGAGTCTTTCTGTTTGAACTTCTTGTATAGTTTTGAGAGGAGGGTGTCTGTTACTTCGGAGTCCACGTGGCCTTCTACTCAGTATCGGCCACATAGTGTGGTTTGATTTGATCAATTGAGACTAATCTTTTCTCCTTTTTACCAGCAAGAGGTGGCAGAAGTACCGCTCTTGTTCCTTCTACTGCCAGGACAGGTACAGGCTTTCTATATGATGGCCCAAACTCTTTTTTGTCTGCTATTTTTTTCTCTGACCATATCCCCGACTTTAGGGATCCAGACAGGTCTTGACGTGACACTTTTTACTTCCCCAGCGGCGTTCTTCTTTATATTTACATTACTCTGTTGTTCCCTGGTTTCATTCAGGTCCTGTAAAACAGCCAAACGTTTATTGATGTGAAACGGTTTTTTATCTGCCACTGTGCCTTGACGATCAAGATCAGGTACCCACATTCTTGTCCCAAATAGGACCTCATAAGGAGTGACCCCCCCCCCGAGAGCTTCTTGACTGATTATTTAACGCTCTTTGGACTCCGTACTGGTGTTTTACCCAATTGCCACCCGAGCCTAATACTCTAGCTGTTAAAGATTGCTTCAAGTCCCAGTTTTTCCTCTCCACAACCAAATTTCCCTCGGGATGGTACGGAGAGGAGTACCGCAATGCTACACCCAGACTTCCCATAGCTTCCTTGTAAGCCCTAGAGCTAAACGCGGGGCCACGGTCAGAATGAAGTGTGCTGATTGCGTATGTCCCTATAAAGACTCGCAAATCTTTGATAACAGTTGAAGCGTCAGCCGAGCGCTGGGGCCGCACCCATAGGAACCTAGAGCAGGAATCCACTGCAACCATGGTATACTTGTAAGCCCCATCAGATTGTATGGGGCCGCAGTGGTCCAAATAAACACACGCGAGTGGTTTGTCTGATATCCGTAATGGTGTCTGTACTGGATGTGTTACGGTGGAGCCTTTCATCTGCTGACAGATGTCGCATTTCAAGACATAGTCTTTAGTCTGCCTTCTTAGCCCTGGCCACCAGTAGCGTTGTTTCAATAGAGAAACCGTAGCAGAAACTCCTGCATGTGCAGACCCTATACCCTCGTGTGCTGCTAGAATTAATCCTAACCTTCGATCCATATTTGGTATTACTCTATCCCCCACTCCAGGAATCTGAGCAAATGGAACATTGTTTGCATCTAACTTATAGGAGTACTTGAGTGGAAACTTTTTTGGTACTACCGAGTTATTGCGTGTAGCAATAATTGCAACCATTATTTCACCGTCTATTCTCGTTTTTGAACGAGTGATTACAGCTACAGAAGCCGTGCCTACAGCCTCCTTTGCGGCCTCATCAGCCAATGAATTCCCTTCAACATGAACGGCATCACGTTGATGACTCGGTGTGTGTATCACGTGAGCCCTTGGTAGTTCGTTTTTCAACTCCACTACCTGTTCCCAAAGCATTTTGTGCTTAATTGTGCCACCTTTTGCATCTTTAAATCCATTCTGTTTCCAGTGCTGTAGATATTCATTGTCTGACTGTACGCAGTAAAAGGAATTGCACACAATTAGTGTGGGGAATTCTCGATCCGTATTTACCAGTGCCAGTATCAGTGCTTTTAGTTCTGCCAGCTGTGCCGTACAGTCTCTGAGAGACTGTGTTTTTGTGCAATTCGGATGAAACTTTCCATCCTGCATCTGTCCTTTAACGATAGCACACGCAGCCCTGTATTGCTGTTTACTCCCTATGGCCGGTTGCGCAGAACCATCAGTGTAAATAATGTATTCATACTGATCTAGAGGCATGATTTCATTTGGTAGAGGATATTCTTGTTCGTATTGCAGAAACGCTTGTTTTTAAATTTGGGTCATACCTGTATTCTACATGTGTTGCAGTGAGAGAATTAGCCCATTGTATCCATCTTGGATGTAAGGCTTTAGCGTTGGGAACGCTTGCCTTTGTCGCAGCCTCTAAAGCTGGAACCGGGGTCACGACTATTCTACATTTCCCTTGAGCCATGGCTCTTTCTCTGACTACAGCAGTCTGTACTGCTGTTAGAATTTTTTCTGTAGATGCGAAACGCATTTCAGCATTTGTGTACAAGTGAGATTTATATGCTATTGGTACTGTTTCACCTTCATTATACGTTAGATAGGTATACCCTGATTGACCTGCAACTATTCGGATCACCAGGTTGCGTACGTTTACGCGTGTCTGTGTGTTTTGAAGCTATCATGTCAGCTTGTAAGGAACAAAGTGTATCTGTGTGTTCCTGTGTCCATTGTCTAACTAAAAAATCAAGTTTTATTAAATCGTAGAAAGGTTTTACTCTTTCTGCGTAATCCAAAATGTATGTTCTGCCAAAATTAAGGAATCCTAGTATTGATTGTAAGTTTTTTTACTGATTTTGGAGGTTGGAGCAGCGCACACTTTTCTAAAAAGTTAGCTGCCAGGCTTTTTCCTTCACTTGAAAGTTCATATCCTAAAAATAGGACATTAAGATGGGCAATCTTTGATTTTTTTAAAGTTGAATTTGTAACCCTCAGAGGCGAATCACAAAATTATGTTGTTCACTCTGTTCAAGTGTTCCTCCAGGTCATCGTCCGTTAGATAAATATCATCCACATAGGACAATCCCTCTTCATCCAGGTTTGAAATAATTCAGTTACTCAGGCTGAAAATAACCCCAGGCTGTTCTTATACCCCTGGGGGAGATGACAAAATTGCCGCTGGGACCCTAGCGCTGAGAATGCTGTCAAATATCTACTCTCAGGCTCTATATTTTGGCAAAAGAATCCATTTGAGATATCTATAGTTGTTTTGTATTTTTTCCGCACAATGTTATTCATTAATGCCGCACTGTGTGCATTTTGAACTGCCAACGTCTTATTGCAAGTGTTTAAATGTCTGTAATCTAAAACTAAACAATATGAATTGTCTGGTTTTGATACCAGAAACAAAGGGTTATTCATTTGAGAGGTGCAAGTTTCAATCACCCCTTGATATTCAAGTTGATCTAAGATCTCCCTGACCTGTTTCTCAGGTTCTTGCTTTATAGGATACTGCCTTTGTGCAGTTGGAGTGTTTTTTAATGGAATAATGTGGTGGGTTGAATCCTCATCCCAACCTACAAGGTTTTTGTATAATGCTGGAGCTTGGGCTACCGCCCACTCCCGCACATATGTATATTTTAAATGTTTTGGAACGTGGTCAGAAAATGCTGGTAAAATTACCGTTTCTCCCCTAGGGCAATCCCTGACGAATGCTGGCAGCCAATCTTATTCAGCTAACAAAATGTCATAGCCAAACGTTGGGTTCTCCCAAAAGGGACCTCTGACTGTCCTACATTTGTCCCCCTCCATCTCCATACAATTTATGTGGGACACTTACCCTAGTATCAGGTGTTTCCACCGTGAAATAATCATTTAAGTCCTCTGTCACCAGAAATTCCATCAGGTTCTGGTGAGCTATTGTTACTTCTGCCGCACAGTCTAGCATCGTCCGAGCCCATTCCCCATTCAGTAGTCGAGTCCTCAGAATTCTGGGCATGTCTGATCTTTAGACCTGGAACCTTCTTCTTTTTGAACTGTGGTTTTGGTTTGGCTTTATCTTCTTTTTTGGAAGTATAGTCTTGAGCGTGCTGCTTGTCTCTGGACTTTGTACGCTCTTCTTGTCTGTCTGACCGTCCTTCCCTCTCTGAGTTTTTCGATGAACCCTGAAATGAACGAGAGGAACGTGTATCAGTATAATGATACCTGTCAGGTTTCCTAATGTTATCCCTATTCCTATGGTTATACCTCCTTTCGGAGGGCTCCTGTGAAGGAGATCTACCTCTGCATTGAGATCTGTTCTCTTTAATATTTTGTTTTTTATTATTGTCCCACTTCTTTTTAGAAGAGGTAGGTGTCTGCTTGAAAGTCTACTTCTCGGGACTACCCATCAGTTGTGGTTTTAACGCTTTTCTACCCAAGCTGTCTCTGCCTAAATCTGCATTCGCAGTTTCAATTATTTTGGGTAGTTCCTGTTCCTGTTGTAAAGGACTGAACTCCCTTAGGCGTTGGCGGATGGCCACTGATGCTGCTTCCCTTTTAATATTCGCCAGTATGATTGCTGATACCTGGGCATAGTTACCTAGTAACTTCATCCCTAAGTTAAGAGCAGGCTCTGCTCCATACTCATTTTGTATTAGTCTCAATACGTCTGGTACTACTGCTAATGACGGGATACCATGAGTTCTGGTATATATGGCAGCGAAAACTGTACCCCACTAGGTAAGTCCTCTAGTTGTGGTGTGATCCCCATGGGCAAGCAGATTGTTAGCATTCTTTGTTTTTCATAAGGGCTAGTATTTGGGAATACTGCTTCTAGCTGTGTTATTTTCTGAGCTATCCAGAATTGCATTTGTTCACGTTTTGCGGGCATCTTACCCATTACTGCATGTAACGTTTGTGGTGTAATTTTAGTTGTGTTTTGAACTTGAGCTGTATTTGTTGTTGCCATTGCTGGCTGGACTGTAAATGTCCTCATGACGTATTGCGTCCTGTTTCTGTAGAGTTTTCTTAATTCTATGTGAAATATCAGTAAGTCAGGTCCTGACATTGTTTCAATATCAGGATGTGGTGTATAAGTTGCTAATATTGGCCATGTCGCTCCTCTTCCGAGCGGACCGAGTCTTACTCTTCTTATATGGGGTAGGGCGCCTTTAAACCAGTATAAGTGTTCCTGGTATGTAAGCGGAACCTCAATGTCCTCAAACGGACAATATTCCGCTGGTGCATCACCTTCTGTGTAGAAGTGAAAGGTTTTTGTTGTTGCATTTGCTGCTGGGAATGTAACCCACAAATAAAATACCTCTGTTCTGTATAATTCGTATGCCTCAATCACGAATGCTACTATGCCCCCCCCTAGGTGTTAGACCATGCGCAAGCAGTTTCAGGGTGACTGGTTTTCTAAAGTTCTCTGCAATCGGAATTGCATCTGCATTTTCTTCTTCATCTGAGGTGCAAATTTTGCACAACTCCCCCCGCATTATCTGCGTCTTCAGTCATTGTTTTAAGGAAGAAGTATTTTTCAAGGAAACAAAGATAAGGTGTTTTTGCACAATTTTAGAAACACTGTGTCCTTCAAGCTTGATTAACCAACAGCCAATAAATAGGATTTTTTCGCCTACTCAGCTGTGGCGAAGTTTGTACCCACCCACTCCAGACGTCTCTGGTATTTTGTGAATAGGGATATCTGAGAATAGCACGACTGAACTACTCAGATTCTACTGTTAAATAAGTACCCAACCAACATTGGCGGCGCCATGTCGTGTAGTTCCTATATGACCTATACAGGATCTGCGCGTTTGGATAACATAAACTGTGGGACTGGTGGCTGACTGATTCCGTGCACCCCCACCGGGTATGTTAGCCTGTCTGTATAAGCTAGCTCACAGTGCCACTATAATCTCCTCTTACCAAGGAGAGAATAGATTCTGGCAACTTCAGAACATGACAACCCCGATCCCTCAGGATCGTGGAAACAATGTACTACTTTTCGCTCAGTCACTCGTTCTTACTTAGTTTGTCTCAGAGATACACAGAATATAACAAGCTGGGCGTTTTCAATAATCGTTTATTGAACAGTTGGTATTCTGGTGTAAAATAGGTGTGCTGCAACAACCGTTAGACAGTATAGGATATAAATGATTAACAGTACTATGAAAGTAAAAGGATGGTATAGTTCTACCATCTTACTAAAATCATGAATACATTCAAGTATATAAAACCCGTGATAATAAAAGGTGCGTACACCTACGATGCCTCCCTAACTAGATGTACCTAAGTGCACCTAGCATGGGTGTAGGTGTTAAGGTGTTAAGCCAAGAATTCCTCTAGGATCTAGTCAACCCCATTACCTTAAGTGAGACTGTGGGACCCCGTCCTGGTCTTGAGCTGGACACCCCGCGAGGGATGTTAGACCACTGCGTGCTGGAGTGTCTGCATGCAGGAACCTCAGCGTCTCTGGTCAGTGTGTCGGCCGGGAAGTCTCGATCTCCTCCAGCTATCTTAGTAAGACGTGATGTATATATACCCATAGGTCTCCCCAGGGATCCTACCTTGCTGTGTTACTGTGTTGGCCTAAGGATGACGTTGGGCCTGAACTTTGTACATAGATTTTATACAGGAGATGGCAGTCCTGCTGTGCTTCCAAGAACCCTCATGCATAATATATGAGATTTTGAACTAGGGAAAACCCGCGTTCTGAATGCAGGGTAATATCTAGGTAAAAGGTCAGTCCCTGTAAACCGGGACAAGTGTAATGTAGGGAGAGAATATAGATGAAGGGTAATGAGTTTACCGAGGTCTATATTATAGTACCTATATGGAATATAACAGTGTACATCTGGAATGAATGGGGACCGTGGTTGACTGTGCGGGGAAATAAAAGATCGTGTAGATATCCTTCTTGTAGCCGCATGCGCGCAATCCCTGTTTCCCAGCAATGGAGAGGGACAACACCGAAGCGATTAGTACAAAAATAAAGAGGATGAGGCAGCATCATTTTAGACATGACAATGAGGCCTGAAAAATGTAAAAAAATATATATATATATATATTTAACTACAATGTGTTTAAGTTATACGGGGCTGCTGCCCCCGACTATGCGAGAAGGGGAGATAGTCATGCTACTCAAACCTGGGGGAAACGACTGAAACCCCGCAGCGTATCGACCCCTCACCATGATCAATTCAGACATCAAATTACTGTGCAAGCTTTTGGCAGCCAGACTGCCCCGCATATGGCACAGCTAGTTCATGAGGACCAGTGCAGGTTCATACCATCCCGCAACACAGGTATGAACATCAGAAGACTGACGCACATTCTACACGAAGTGTGACACAGCGACGAGGAACTAGCTCTGGTGTCTATAGACTTAGAAAAAGCATTCGATTCGGTGGACTGGGGTATCTGTTGTAGGTATTGAGGATTGCTGCCTTTGGACCTCGGTTCCGCCGCTGGGTGCAGATACTATATACAGCACCCAGTCCACTCTCGCCGCTATTATTCGCCCTGGCAATTGAGCCGCTGGCGATCCGGGCGCGTAGTGAACTGGAGCGCTGGGGCATTAGTACGGGTGGAACCCCACACATCATATCCCTATATGCCGACGATGCTTTGTTTTATGACTCCTCGCATCGGGAAGCCGTCCCGAAGCTCCTTCAGGTATTGGAGGAGTTTGGCGGATGTTCAGGGTTGCGGCTGAATAGGAATAAAATCATTGCTCTTCCCTTTGGCTCGGCTGGCCGGCCTTCCAAGGGACGGCCTCCCTCAGCTGGGTCTGCGATAGGAGACGGAGCACTTCAGGTACCGGGGTATACAGGTGGTAATAGAGGATGCACAAATACTGCAACTTAACGTCTACAAGACGATTGACGCCCTGAAGCGCTCGGTGAGCTTTTGGAATACCCTTCCTCTTTCCTTAATGGACAGACTGGTGGGTGGCAAAATGGTGGTGCTGCCCCGCTGTCTATACATGCTGCAAAACGTGTTATGTCCCATACCCAGGCGGCTATTCAGGACAGTGGACTCCATACTAATAGAACTTTACTGGGCAGGCCGTCGAAGCAGAGTGGCGCTTGCCACACTGAATCGCACGTATGAGGATGGAGGGCTTGAGGCACCTAGACTGGATCTTTATTATTATGCTGCACAGCTGCAGCTAGCTCCTCGTTGGCTAGACGAAGGGGACAACTGGGAGAAGAGGTTACTGCGCGATGGGCACCGGCTGCTAGCCTGGCGTCATTGTTGCTGGAGGGTGCGGGAATCTATGACGCAGTGCCATATGTAGTTGGGCAGACTGCACGCACCTGGCAGACCTTTGTGGAGCGAATCTTAAAGCATGCTCTGTTCCACCGGGAGCTATCTGTATGGGACCTCGCCCCGGTTAGGAGGGCGATGTCCAGCATGTCATATCAGCCGTGGCGGGAGGGGGGACGTGGCGTACTGGCGGACCTGTATCCGTGCGAGAGCTTTATCACTTACAAACAGGCGTGCGGGGACCATGGGCTGGGTCAGGGGCAATACTTACAATACCAGGACTGTCCAACCTATTCAAAGAGATATGGCCCACTCAACCCTCGATCCCGAAACACGCACTGACCTTAGATGTAATACTTACATGTGGAGCTGGTAGGCGCCTAATTTCCCTGTTGTACCAGGCCATGAGGGCAGGTGCGGTTGATCCGCCCCCAACGGCGTTCGCCACATGGAACTTGGATCTGGAGGAGCCTCTGGAGGTCGGGGACTGGAGGATAGTGGGCGCGCTCACACGCACGATCTCATGCAATGCCCGCTTTAGGCTCGTCCATTATAATTATGTGCATCGTACATACATGACCCCAGAGAGACTACATCGCATGGCACCGGAGAGATCCAACGCCTGCCCCAGGTGTCACAAGGAAGGGGCTCATTTCCTGCATCTGGCCTGGGAGTGCCCTGAAGTACGACACTTATGGACAGAGGTGGTAGAGAGGGTAAGGAGTAGCGCTAGCTGTCATGTGAAATTGATGCAGACCCACTATCTGCTGGGGCTCATACGTAAACCCAAAAAACAAGGCAAGACGGCATATAAGTTCCTGCAACTCCTACTGGTGCTAGCGTGCTGTAGAATAGCAATTGTCTGGATGGGAGTACGAGCGCCTGAGGTCAAGGCATGGCTGAGAGACGTGCGTGAGTGAACACTAGCCGAGGAGGTACATATGAAAGTGTGTCGCAGAGACGAGAAGCTAGAGAAGGATTTAAGGGCATGGAGGGAACTCTGCTACGACTTATTGGTCAAGGAGCCGCAGGTGAGCCCACGAAGTACACCTGGGGGGCGGGGGGGGCGACAGTGCGAGCTCAGAAGAGGAAAGAGATTGATGGTTTTTCAGGAACGGGGGTCTCTCATGTGATCGACTATGATATGTGTAACTGCCGGGATTGCAACTGATGTGCCCAAGTCTATGCTTTCATTGAATGCTGACATTGGATTGTACACCTGTGTTATGAGTTACTTAAAATGTATAAATAAAATTAATTTTAAAAAAGCAAGTAAATTGAATTAAATTTGGTTGTGATTGATAAGTGCAGTAACGCATTAGAAATTAATTATGCAACCATATTCTTTTAATAAATAGCAAGGCAATTTGGCTTGTTATAATTATTCATCCCACTCAGTTGTCCAAGATCACAGGATTGCCACACAATGGCTAGGATTCCTCCACACTAAGAACCACTATTTTTTGTTTCTTTTTTTTACCAGAGTCAACTAATTCCTTATGAAGAGGGTTGATTTTACAGCATTATGAATGTGCATTTAAAATACCACAATTCCCAGACCCAAGTACTTTCCCCAACCTCGTGCCATACAATGATTCTTATAATCAAAATGCAGGGTAATGATCTTCATGAATAGGAACACCCGGAAGAAGCTACCAATGGCTGCTCTCTATAACCTGGATACATATCCGTTATGACTGCAACTTCCCAACCAGCCTCTGAAGCTTTTTTAAACCCTTCACACAATTATACATTTTGAATACTTTATTTTTAAACACGCTATTAAAGGAATAATGTATTTGGGTCTTCTTACTAGCATTGAAATACGACTAATATAAACATAATTAATGGATTAGAAAAATCTTGAAATAGCTAAATAAACATTTCCAACACTAGTCATTCAATGCACATATAGAGGAACCCTTTCCACTTTTCATGGCAGATAAATCTTTTCATTTTGACAGCACATAGAAAAACACTTTCAATTTAGTTTTTTTCTGTAGCAATGATATCCATTATCATTCATTTAAACATTTACATCACTTGATGATAACAACTTAATGGCAAACGCAACAAGATGATGGACGGATTTCTGAAACTTTTCAACCACTCACCCCAGTCAAGAAATCGGAGTTCAATCCATCGTTTTTTTGCTCACTATGCCACCCCAGTTTGGACCCAGCCATATGCAAATCAGTCTTGATCCTGCTGTTCATGGGAACAGTCCAGCACGAACTGCCAAGCCAGGTCCTCCAAGGACCGGAAACAAGAATCCTGGGACCGGTTTCGGAGTATCACCCCTTATCAGCCAGGCTAGCTTGAATCCAGTGACACAGCGAGCAAGGGACCCACGTCTGGGCATACCCTGGTCCACCCCTGGTACAATGTTCTAATCTGTAACTTCTTGTCATGATGGCCGATTTACAAAAGCAATATATAGTTACATCCGGTAGGCCCTTCTGATAGCGGAGATATATAGGATTTGTAGGTTCTTCAAGAACCTGAGTAACCCAGAGCAACAACTGAGCTGAACTTACCATAGTTTTTAGGTCTCGCATAGACAGCGTATGCACTATCTCTTCAAGACATGTTGTTTACAGTTAGTGGACTATGGCCTGCCTGTAGGTTTACCATTGGTTAGCTTCAGCGTGGCTTGCATTTTCTTCTTTGCTGTTTGGCACAGCATTGCTGCGTCATATCATTCTCCCTCCCCTAGAACATGGACTAAGTACTTGTGTCCTTCCACATCTCCCATTTTTGGAGCTTCTTTTTTCTTTGTTTTCAGGCACTCCCATATCCCCATTCTTGTTGCTTCTTTTCCTCCGCCCTTCCCCCTGTTGTTACTTCTCCCCTTTCCCCCATCCCAGTTTCCAAACCTTCAAAGTATATTTCACTCAGAATGTTTAAAAAAGACTGGAGCGTGCTCGAGAGAAAAATAACACCGACGCTGGTAAGGGCATTATTATTTAGCTCACATTAAGAAGTTGTGCTCTTGCTTGTTTAAACAGATGCAGAAGGCGTGGCTGGCAGCCGACCAAAATGGCCCCCCGGCTCTGAAGCTCCGGAGCCCACCGCCCAAATCCTGGAGAAAATACGCCACATCCATACCGATCCTTGCTGAAGGAGTGATCATCCATTGTTGTGCCGAACATATATGCGTCAAGGGCGCTCCAGTAACATTTCTATGCCACCAGGCTGATTCCGGCTGCCGTTACGGTGGAGGTGGGCCCGGCCTGCCTCCGAAGGCCTTGCGGTGACAGGGGCCTCGGGCGAGCCTTAGGCGGGGGCTGAGGTGTCCCGCTGAGCTCTCCCTCTCACACATTCGGCAGCCGCTGCGGTGAACTGACTTTTCTATATCGTTGCTGCAATTTTGGGTCGAAACGTCGACGGTTGTCACAAGTCCAATCCTCTATAGGTCTCATTACTCAACAAAAACGTAGATCAATTCCTGAGCTTGAGAAACTTATATGATATTTTGAAATTGGACACTGTATTCATATTTTTTTAACTGTGATTTGCTTACCTTATCACTTGTATATTAAGTACACTTATATTGTCGCATCTGCACTTTACTCAATGTTCACTGTAAATACTGTTCACTTGCGCCGTTTTATTGATTGAGTCATCAGACAGCTTCCGTCCTTATTAATTATTATTAAAATTAAAAATTATTTTTTCTACAAATTCATACTAATTATTCTTTCTGTTTATGAATTTTGGATTTTTTGCTCAGAATTGTGCGCCATCACTTGATTTGTTTTTTACATGATTGGTTTGATTAACTAAGAAATAGCAATACCCGACAGAGCCATTGTTTGTTATAATATGCTTAAGGCGGTGGCAGTCAAAAACGAGTATTTGGGAGCCAGATCCCGGCGAAACAATGTGCCTATCCTGGGGCTTGCAGAATCAACAAATGTGGGGTGCCCGAAGCTATTTGTGGAGACCCTCCTTACTGATTTGTTCAGGACTGAATACTTTTCCAAAGTATTCCTTGATGAAAGGGCACACAGATCCCTGGGCCCCCGACCTCCCCTTGGTGTCCCTCCATGTCCCATCATCGCTCGGCGTTTGAATTACAGGGACCGGGACACTATCCTCCGTCTGGCCTGTGAGAACTCCCTGTTGGATTACCAAGGATCCACACTCTCCATCTACCCTGACCACATGGCCACAGTCCAGGAGGCACGACGAAAGTTCACAGAGGTAAAGGTGCAGCTCCAGAAACTCGATCTTAAATACGTCGTGCTATATCTGGCAAGACTGCAAGTGAGCTTAGGCGATAAACCTAGATTCTTCTACTCGCCCGCGGATGCCATGGCCTTCTGCAAGGCGCTGAGGGATAACAACCACCGGAGCCCCTGCCCTGCATCTGGGCACCCATCAACGGATAGACAGTTGGCGTCCAGCTCAGAACTCTTTCCCTCTGAATAGAGATGACTTTCTTACACCTCAGCCAGTTAAACCTGTTAAATACATGCAACTCAAGATCAGTGCTACCCTGAACACTTACCTGCTTGTAGACTGCTCCTATGCTTAGAACTGCTACGCAATTGTTGCTCTCCATTAGCTACTTTGGTCATGAAGATCCATACAGACTGGGCCTAGGGCCTCTGAGGCGTTACTCGTCCCCACGGATAATTCTGATTGTTATGATGTTGGGTTTTAGTTTTTTGGGAACTAGGTTATGGGTATTTGCCAGGCTCTTCCTCCCTGGTGTGGGTGGTGGGTGGGTTAACGGGGATATGTTTATCTGTCTCTTTTTAGTTTAAGCTTCAATCCCATTCCCACTTTCCCTCTAGCATGCATCCCCCCCCCACCAGCATACAAAACTCTCAGTGGACATGGCCAGGCTACCTCTACTCAGACAACTGCATGATGACTGCCCCTAATCAAAATGTTGAGGCCGGATCCTAACCTGGGACGTCCGTGGCCTCAATCTCTGAAAATGTAAGCTAGTTTTATCCTATTTACACAGACACCACATCAAAATAGCCTTTTTACAGGAGACGCACCTGCCCCATCAGTCTGTCCCCCCTTTCGCCTCCTCCTGGGGGCCGCACAGATATTTCGCTGGGTACAGCACCTACTCTAGGGGAGTGTGTATACTCGTACATCATAGCCTCCCCTTCACGCACCTATCCACCATTGCGAACGAGCAGGGACGCTACGTCCTGGTGGTGGGGTCTCTTCTGGGGATAGAAACCCTACTACTCAACATATATGCCCCGAACGCTGACGAACCCTCCTTCTTTACAGGAATACTAACACTGCTTTACCGGCTCGAACATGGCGCCTTGATTATTGGCAGTGACAACCTGTGGCCGGATCCCAGCCGTTACATGTCGGCACAGGGCAGGGTGGTAAACCCCAGGCCCTCCTGGCTTTTCGTGATCTTTTGGATTCACTAGCGCTGCAGGATGCATGGCTTGTGCGGCACCCCGGGAGCCCGGGCTTCACATTTCACTCTGCCCTCCACGCGGTGTGGACGTGCATCGACCACTGGTTTGGCGATGCTGCCTCCTATCAATGCCTCACACTCTCTCCGACCATGCGCCCATGCTCCTCCATGTCGAAATCCCTTATTCCTCTGGTTGGGAACATAGGTGGACGTTCCCAGCCACAGCATTGTTGGATGAATTATTCCACTCCAAACTACACAACGCTATACTTGAGTATTTCACCCACAATACAGCCTCAGTGACAGTACTCAGTGCTGTGGGATGCTTTCAAGGCTTACATCCAGGCATTTGCATTTCTACACAATCAGGGGTGCTGCGGGCACTGCTGGGTAGCTTGTCTCGACTCGAAAACAAGTTGAAGGCGATGAATAGTTCCGCCGTCGCTTCAGGTTTACCCCATAAACTGGAATCCCTTCCATTGGAATTTAACGATCTCGCAGACAGGAAAGCCACATTGCTAGGCAAATATCAGGCGGCACGCAGATACCGGGTGGGAGAATGCCCTGGCAGGACGTTGGCCTGCCTTTCACGCCCCCCTCGTGAGGATGGACACCTCACATCCCTGCTCCGAGAGGATGACACCATCATTACAGATGCCACGGATATACTATATGACTTAGTCGCATACTACAAGGCTCTTTATGCCACTAAGCTCCCTGCTAACTTCACATACCATCTGGCCTATCTAGAGGAGGTGGCAATAGTATGGCTTACCACCGGACAGGCTGAATTCCTTGGCGAGCCCTTCTCTGCTGAGGAGATTAGTCAAGCAATAGATTCTCTTGATGGCTCAAAGGCCCCTGGCTTGGATGGCCTGTCCGGAGCCTTCTACAAAGCATTTAAACAGACACTAACGCCCCACCTGCTCGAAGTATATTCTGAGTCCCTTGTCAACGGTGCACTCCCACCGTCCATGCGGGATGCGGCGATTACTCTCCTACTAAAACCTGGTAAGGATCCCACCAGATGCGCCTCATACAGGCCTTTATCCTTACTAAACTTTGACAATAAGATACTCGCCAAGATGTTGGCAAACAGACTATCCCTGCTGTTAGACCAGATCCTCTCGCCGGTGCAGTCCGGCTTCATTCCACACAGGTCCATCGCTCTCAACCTCAGAACGGTCTTCTCGGTTTTGAACAGGTCATCACCGACAACACCTGCGGCGGTGGCGCTTCTTTTTGCCGAGAAGGCTTTCGATTCATTAGAGTGGCCTTTCCTCTTCGCAACGCTTCGCAAACTAGGTATGCCCAACAACTTCATTGCGCTAGTTTAACTCCTATACGCTGCTCCCGTGGCTAGGCTTCAGGTGAATGGCTCCCTCTCAGACCCCTTCCCGGTGTCCCAGGGTGCGGGGCAACGATGCCCCATATCGCCACTACTTTTTATTATTGCCATGGACCCCCTGGTTAGGCATTTACAGGAGAAGCATATGCACCGTGGCCTTTGGTTTCGCCCGGGCCCGCTATTAATATCCCTGTATGCGGATTACATACTATTGTTCATCAGACTCCCTGCTGAAAATCTGAACCATCTCATATACGAGATCATCCGGTTCGGAGGTATGTCGGGACTGCGCATAAACTGGGACAAGTGCGAGCTCGCCCCCCTAACAGACATGACAACCCCCTCAGGCAGCGACTGCCCTTTGCCATGGACGTCCGATATCACCAAATATCTAGGAATTACACTGCATAGAAATAAAGATCAGATCATCTGTTTGAATTGCTGCCCAGCTTTGGAAAAACTGTCCACCCAAGTGGATCGCTGGATCTGACTGCCACTTTCCTTGGCTGGCCGCGTAGCCCTCATCAAAATGAATGTTCTTCCCCATTTCCTATATCTCTTTGTAAACATACCCATCCCTCTGACAGTCTTTTTTTTCGCAGATCCAAACCCAACAGCTCCACCTGATATGGGCCGGCCAAAGGCCACGGATAGCATGGGACACACTCACACTCCCTTACGAGCGTGGCGGCTTTGCAGTACCCGGCTTCAATTTATATTATTGGTTGCTCAGGCGCAGTTTGCCTACAATTGTTTCCATCCTGATGCCCGTATACCTTATAATAAGCCTGAGCAGGATTTAGCGGATCCTACTCCACTCAATGCGTTGTTCCCTCAGGGCATCCGGCTGGACCCCACAGATGTACAAACTATTTCCACCACATGCTGGGCTTGGGGGAAACTCAGCCGTCTTGTAGTGACCGGCTCGCTGTACTCTGGCAAACTCCCAGTGGCTTGTAACCCGTGGATCCCCTTAACGGCCGAGAGAGTGGTACAAAATACCTTGCGAAAGCTGCGCCTCTTCACATTTGGTGATTTGTTCCCGGATGGGCATGCGAGAACACTATCGGACTTATCTATTCATATAGAAATATCCCATATGGACAGATTCATCATCACTCGTCTACACGGGACACTGCGTGCAGTAGTCCCATCTTTTCCTATATCCCCCTGAGGAATTTCCTCCACTTACACTTCTTATATCGGATAATGACGGGTCACACCTGATCACCAAACTTTATCGCTCGTGTTTAGCTCTAAAGCAAGCTCGCGACAGGGGGACCCGGCAACACTGGGAGGAAGACCTGGGATACTTGTTTGCTGATGCCGACTGGGCCTGTAATTGCGCTCAAACCAAGCTTGTTTCGTCTAACCACTGCCATAAACTCTTTCACTTTAAGTTTGTTCATAGATTTTACATCACCCCCATGGAACGGGCAAAATATGACCCCTCCAAAACTCTGCAATGCCCCAAATGCCACCAAACCAGAGCGGGTTTCTCCCATATATGACCTGCACCTGTCCAGCCATATCATCCTACTGGACCTCAGTGTTTCAGGCATTATCCTCTATGCTGTCCAACATGCTCACACTATCCCCCAAGTTAGCCCTGCTGGGTATAGTCAACGTCATCCCACCCTGCTATCGTAGGTTTACAGCCATTGCATTACTACTCGGCAAGAGGGAAATTGCAATACATTGGGGGTCCGCTCCCATCCCACAAAGGAAGCATGGTTCTGCAGTATGGCATACTGCAATATGAAAACTGAGATCTACACCTCACTGCAGCCTCCCACCTCCTGTCCCAAAGACATTTGGCATATATACCGCACTTACCTTGGTACTCTAATCCGATTCCACCTCTTTCTCTCCTTCACCAACATCTGAACAGGACTGCACCCCGTCTGCCCCCCGTCCTGCCTAACACATCACCTGCCTGCATCTTAGGGTGTCCAACCCGGCCCTTGCATGTCTGTTCCCCTTTACATGGATAGGCAAGCCTGGACCATCACGCTTATGATTATTGAGCTGTAGCCAGTTCAGACTGCCCCATTGCTAGAGTTTATATGTCCACTACACCCTCCTCCCCCCCCCTTATTCCCCTAATTTTCTGATGTGATTTCTGATAACATGTTGCCTACCGTCTTCGCATTTCATAGTTTGCCTATGCACTGTTGAGTGCGGCTTTTTGACATCATACAGCGTTATGTAACAGTGGATACATTTGCCAACAGAGCGAAGCATTGGCTATCCCTTTACATAAGACGTACGCTTATCCTACATATAAATGCTTTCTTTTGTTCTCTTGTTCCTATTGAAGCAATAAAATCAATAAAAAAAAAAACAGATGCAGAAATGTCATGCTTTGTACGTAGACCATGAAAACGATTCTGGAACCCGCACACCTTGTGTTCAAAATTTAACAAGTTCATCCAAGTTTTTTCTTTTAGGGTGCTATCCTGGAAAGCGCTCCATCCCGAAAGCGCTTAGAAATTTCAAATGTGGAAAGCTGGTGCAACACTTCTGTACCAGTCCCAGGATGCAACCACCTCACTGAAAGATGACTAAATCATCGTCAACCAGAAATTAATCCATTTCAACTCTTTTGTTCCTCCATCTTCATTTTATTGCCTTGTAAAAACAGTAATTCCAATATTCAAGTGCGTGTATAATGCCTCCTGGCCTTTAATACCGCATGTTAAAATCACTGGTTTCATACGAAGCGGTCACTCCGCACGATGGGTTTGAACATTGAAGGTATGATTTGAGGTCATGTTTTTGTATATACAAAAATGCGAGTATGATTTAAACAAAATGAAGGTTTGCAGGGTGGATAAAAAGTATGATTATAGGGGTTATTTGATTTTAATAATAGCTGATTAATTTGGGCAGTTTGAAAGCGCTTGTGACACATTGTTTTTCTTATATTTGTAGTTACCCCTGAAGAAGGGCAAATAGCCCGAAATGCATTGGGTTACATAAAAAACTTCACACCAAACATGAAACCAGTGATTTTAACATGCGGTATTAAAGGCCAGGTGGCATTATACACGCACTTGAATATTGGAATTACTGTTTTTACAAGGCAATAAAATGAAGATGGAGGAACAAAAGAGTTGAAATGGATTAATTTCTGGTTGACGATGATTTAGTCATCTTTCAGTGCGGTGGTTGCATCCTGGGACTGGTACAGAAGTGTTGCACCAGCTTTCCACATGCTTTGTACGTAGACCATTGCCCAGTGTAGGGCCGCCGCAAATGAGTGGAAGTGTTAGTTCCTATTTTCTGTTTTGCTTTGCTAGGAGCCCAAGAACTCCCCATCTGCCAGTGGTTTGCGATTTAAGGTCGGGCAGGGTCTGAAAATAGGCTGCAGGGGAGGTTATAAATGACCGCTTTACATGTTTTTTGGCTTGTTTTAGTTGCAATGGTTCAAATGTTCAAAGCGAATATATGACGTTACAACGCATACTTTTACATCGCAGTTTTTACAACGCAAATACCATTACAACGCATACCATTACCAGGCATGTTCATTGAGATATATTAAAACTACCATTACAATTCATTCCATTACAATGCATACTAATACAACGCATAGCATTACAACGCATAATATGTTTTCATTGATTTTTATTACAATTTCAGTTAGTTTATTTTTTTGCATCCATCCTACGGGATGGGATGCAAGAGAAATAGGGGTTTTGGGTGGGGGAGATTTTTAATACCCAGGTATTAATTTTAATACTCGGGTCTTTTTTTATAGTACCTATCCATTAAAATTCCTGGGTATTAATAATAATTAAAAATATATGTTTGAAAAAACGGCGAAAATTACAGATATAATTACAGCATTTTTTTTTAAATGCACAGTCAGTCCAAAAAAGATTATACATACAATCAATTGGAAGCACATAAAACGGCAGTCCTTCAACTATTTTTATTACAGCCCCAGAGCCAGCATCTACTCAAAATGGCTGACATTCCGAGAGGGAATGTCAAAACCAACATTTTTACACAAGTCAAAATAAATATACATTCAGTCATGGTATGAATTACGCAAAAAACAGTTTCCAAAACATATTTTCTTTTAAATTCTCGTTTACCCCCAAAAATGTATAAAAGAAGCCGTCCACCATTTTGTGCTCAGTGATAAACTGACTTCCATAGTGACCACACACAGCAGGAGTAGTGGGATAATTTTGCCGACTTTCCAGTTGAACACTGCCATCTACAGACCGAAGTAAGTGTACGCTTATAAGTAAACAGCTTCCAAATAATTACACCTAATTCTCAAGAACTTACAATATATTTTTTACTTATTTACAGCATTTACTGAATTTTAAAAGCAGCCCTAAATCTACAGCAGATATTCATAAAATTATCTTTCCTTTGAAAACTAAGCGAATAAAAGTACTAAGGGGGTCATTATGATGGCGGGCGGATCCCCCCGCCGGGCCGGCGGTAGTCACCGCCGGCCTGGCGGGCGGATCCACCCGCCATCCACACAGCAAAGACCCCCCGCCATATTATGATGGCTGGGGGTCCGCGGCGGACGGAAAGACCGTCCGCCGCTTTTCCGCCGGTCGACTCGTCGACCGGCGGAGCAGGATAATATGGTGGCGGTGTCTACAAGACACCGCCATCCATATTAAGATGAATGCGGAGAGCAGCCTTTCCATGGCGAAAGGCATACGGTGTTTGCTTTTGGGGGCCCGTTGCGGGCCCCCAGGGTGTTGAGGGGGCGGAGGGTGCACATGGGGGGTACCTATGGTACCCCATGCATTTGTATTGCCAAGGTGGCAGGCACCGCGCAGTGCCTGTCACGTTGTGCATGCAAATGCACAACGTGCATTCACAGCATTGTGGCGGGCGGTGCTGTGAGCACCGCCCGCCACAATGCTGGGAATAGGGTGTCCCACCGCCACGGTGGCGGTGGCATCCTAATGTCAGGTGCGGGACCGCCGCACCCCTTGCGGGCGGTCCCGCATTCCGTTACGGTGGCGGGCGGACTTTGTCATTACGACCCCCTAAATGTTTTTCAAAGTAAAAAAAAAAAATGAACCAAAAAAAAGTTATAAAAATTTTCCTTTTGATATCAACAGAGATTGGACATACAGCAACACCAAATACCTACCAAGAACAAAAAAAACCTTTACAGAATCAAATGTAAGTAAACAGTAAAAAAATTATCTGAACCAAAACAAAAAAAAACTTAATGTCAGAAATAATATATTATCATGCACTGATAAGTGATATGTTTAGTGGGGGCAAATTTACTATTCCTACTCCGGCAGGTGCTTGCCTCAGGGAAAGTGCTGGATGGTGGCGGGGACAAAATTACTATTCCTACTCCGACAGGTGCTTGCCTCAGGGAAAGTGCTGGATGGTGGTGGGGGCAAATTTACTATTCCTACTCCGACAGGTGCATGCCTCACGGAAAGTGCTGGATGGTGGTGGGGGAAAATTTACTATTCCTACTCCGACAGGTGCTTGCCTCAGGGAAAGTGCTGGATGGTGGTCGGGCAAATTTACAGGTGCTTGCCTCAGGGAAAGTGCTGGATGGTGGTGGCGGCAAATTTACTGCTCCTACTCCGACAGGTGCTTGCTTCAGGGAAAGTGTTGGATGGTGGTGGAGACAAATTTACTATTCCTACTACAAAAGGTGCTTGCCTCAGGGAAAGTGTTGGATGGTGGTGGGGGCAAATTTACTATTTCTACTGTGACCGGAGCTTGCCACAGGGAAAGTGCTGGATGGAGTTGGGGGCAAATTGATTGTACTTAAATTAAAAATTTAAACAGTAAATTACACATTTTCATTTCTGTTCTTTGTCAAGCATGCAATCAAACAGTTTTTTTTCTTTACAATTCTCAAAAGATAAGATCATATAATTCAACCAGAGTAGAGGAACGCATCCACAACCACAATAATCCAAACAATCCCTTCAACACTGAAGAAGGCCAACTATACAAGGTAAAAATGATCCAAAACCACAATTTTTTTTTTTTTTTACAGGTTTCAACTAAAGCATTTTTAAAAAAAAATGTATTATTGCATTAAAAATTTGAGCCTCACAAACAAAAGCAAAATGATTTTTTTCTAGTACATAAGCACTAATCTATTTCTTTGCAGGCTATTTGCAAAACTAAAATTTTCCAAGCAAAAAACTTATAACATTTCTTCACTTTTTTCAGAACCAAAGAATCAAAAGCTCCAAACACCACATAAAGAACAACTGAAAGAAAAATTTGAAAGCAAACCAGCATCTACACCGGGGCTTTTCAACCACACAACAGAAAAACCTAAAAAAAAGTAACCTTTTTCATTCTGTCAAGTCTATCCAAAATTAACCTTTTTTTCAATCAAAGGTATCAAAGCAGCAAACAATTCCAAACCAACATTATCAAGCCAATACAATTAAAACCTGGTACAATTGGAGCTGTGTGCATTATTACTCATCCCATTGCACAGGCAGAGCGGTTACTCTTGGTGACACTGCTGAAAGGACCACCGAGCATAACCACTCTGCCTCTGCAATGGAGATAGAGGTAAGAGAAAATATAAATGAAATGAAAGCCCTGGCATACACCTCCAATGAACCCTGTGGCTCAGTTTTTAGGGAGGTATCACAAAACATTCCTACACATGTAGCAAGATGTATGCCCACAATTCCCCCTACGTGTGACACCCCAAACCTTCTCTGATATTAATATTCCTCCTAAACTTACTGTAACAGTTACTAATGAAACCTTTCTTTTGCATGACAACAAAAACCCTCTTAAAAGAATTCTAATCTTTAGCACACCTCATAATCTTGTTAAGTTGGAGAGTAGTGTTATTTGGATGAGGGATGGGACGTTTAAATCCACACCCCATCCATTCACCCAAATATACACTATTCACGCCTACATTAATCATACAGTAGTACCCTTAATGTACAGTTTACTTCCTGATAAACCTCAACATACACTGAATTTGTCAGTGATAAAAGCTAAAACCATAAACAAAAGTCCTAGAAAAGTGTTAATTGACTTTTAATTACCTATGATTAACACAATTACCAAAATGTACACGGATACCCAAATTCAAGGATGTTTTTTTCACTTTTCACAGGTTTATTGGCAAAAAATACAATAAACATCCTTAGTTGAGGATTACATATCAGACAGTAAACTGCAATTTGAATTGAAGAAACTAACAGCACTTTGCTTTGTTCCCCCTGACAGTGTAGATGAGTACTACACATCTATTACTGAATCAGACTATTTGACTGCAAACAAGGGCAAATTGGCACCCCTTCTAAATTACTTTGAAGACACATGGATTGGCCATCTAAGCAGGTCAGGTCGCAGGAGGAAGCCACGTTTCCATGTGAAGTGGTGGAACTGCTACTCGACCTGCTTAGAGGTAGGAGCAAAAACAAATAATGCCATGGAGGGATGGCATAACTCCTTCAACAAATCTATAGGTAAACCACTTCCTAACTTCTATCATTTTTTGGAAATTTTGAAGAAGGAGCAAAGTTTCCAAGAAATGATAATTGCGCAATCATTAACTGGTAGTCTGAACCCACGAATTTCTAAAAGAAGAAAAGAAATGTCCGAGCGACTATTGGGTGCAATTTAACAATTTTCGTTGATGGTGGCTTCAAACTACCTAGATAATATTGCACACATCCTACATTTCTAATCTACACTAACTCCTAAACCACCTTACTTGCCCCGTTTTGACAATAAATTTCCCTAATTCAATTGGCATTTTTCTAAAAATTTTAAAATTATAAAATAAAAGTCTGGTTTCTTACCTTCAGTTGTCTTCTCTTTTCAACTCTTGGACTGGCGTACAATCCCACATTTCACCAAGAGTCTTGAGCAGTCCTTTAATCCATAGGAAATAACCCATAATCCGTGATGTAAGCCATGACCAGAGTTAAACTAACCAAAATGGACACAGTTTGGCAAAGCCATTTTTTTACAGCAAAAATTGTGCTGAAAACTATACTGTGCTCACCTACAAAAAACGTATCCCCCCAAAAAAATCCCCCCAAAAATACTTGTTTGGCAAAAAATGCAACAAGAAATCCATCATTGCAATCCTCTCCCGATCGAATTCAAGTTAAAAGAACACGAAAAAATAAAAACGTTATGAAAAAAACGCAACAAAAAAATCCATTGATATCCTCTCTCGTCCAAAATCCAGCATAAGTAAAAAAAAAAAACACATATCCTTGTTTTAAAAATGTCCCAAAAAGAATTTCTGCAATACATGAAGCCTTTTTCCATTTTCCTTTGTCCTATCCGAAGAACCGCGACGACGCAATAACTTAATTTCCAAAAACCCGTTTCATCAAAAAAATTCACAAAATATTGCTTTCATAACACTATTTTTTTTAGAAGAAACAATCATTCTTATAAAATAATTCTGTAAACAAAAAGTGTTACGAAAGCAATCATCCCGAAGTGGGCCTACAACTGCTACCTGTTTAGGAAAACATTTTCAAGTTAAAACACACAAAAATATCAAAATACAACTTTCCTAGTTCTTACAACCTCCTCCTTACAATAAACTATGCCACCCTTAATCTATTTTTAAAAATTGCCTTACCTGGACGCTGTTCTTCTTTGCTTCTGATCCGGATCGCGACGATCCTCGCAATGAGGAAACTTGCGTACAAGCGGCAACGTCCTCTCCTTTCGTAAAAAGGAAAAAAGGACAATTTCTCTCATTCACTTCAATGGGAAACCGTGGGAAAACCTACAAAGAAAATAAAAATTATATGTTACAATACATTTGAAAATCTGTTTATTTTTAAAAAATAATACAACTTCTAAAACATTTTTTGATTATTCAATATAATTGTATTATATATTTTTTAAATGTAATAAAATTACCTACAAAACTATTAATGTCAATTGATTTGTTATCTATTACATTTTTGATTACTTAAATTTGTTTTTAAATATTTTATGTCTATTTATGCAAACTCATGTAATACATATATGCTTTTTTAATTTTTTTAATATATTACTATACTTTTATAAGATTAATAATTTAATTACATTTAAAATTTATATTAATTTTTTAATGATAGCTTATAATTAAACCTTGATATCAAATCACCTCCCTACCCAAAAACACCCTGAGTTTGTCTGCATATCACTTTTATTAATTTAATCATTAAAATTAGTTTAACAATTTTACAATAAAATGAATGTTACAGTAAGTAACAAATTATACTCCAGTATTAAAAATAATACCTGAGTATTAATACACTCCCCCCCCCCCAAACCCCCGTTTCCCATGCTTCCCGTCCCAGAGGATAGGTGCCAACGCCTTTTTAAATAATTTTAGATAACAATATTTCAAACATATATCAGTAAAACTAAATATCAATTAATTCTCGAGTATTAAAATTAATACCAGAGTATTAATACTCCCCCACCCAAAACCCCTGTTCCCCATGCATCCCGTCCTAGAGGATAGGTGCCAAAGCCTTTTTTATTATTTTGAGAAAAAAAAATATTAAACATTCTATTACTAAAAATAAATAATTCTCAAGTATTAAAATTAATACATAAGTATTAATACACTATCCCACCAAAAACCCCTGTTTCCCATGCATCCCATCCCAGAGGATAGGTGCAAAATCCTTTTATTAATTTAAATATAAATTATTTTTAAAATTATCTAACAGTAAAAATAAATTACTAATAATTCTCAAGTATTAATATTAATACCTGAGTATTAATACACTCACCCCACCCAAAACCCCTGTTTCCCATGCATCTCGTCCTAGAGGATAGGTGCCAAAGCTTGTTTTTTTATTAATTTATTATAAACGTATTTTAAAAATATACTACCACTAAAACAAAATCAATGAATACTCAAGTATTATAATGAATACCCGGGTATTAATACACTGCCCCACCCAAAACCCATGCTTCCCATGCATCTCGTCCCAGAGTAGAGGTGCCAAAGCATTTTTTTAATTTAAAAAAAAATCATTTTAAAGATTTTCTATAACTAAAACGAAATATCAATTAATTCTCAAGTATTGAAATTAATACCTGCATATTAATACACTCTCCCACCCAAAACCCTTGTTTCCTAAACATCCCTTCTCAGGGAATAAGTGCAAAGCAGATTTAATATATGTTTAATAAATATAATATATTTTAGATATATATTTTTTATAATAATCAATTTTTTTAATAAAACTCAAGTTTTAAAAATAACACCTGAGTATTAATAAACTACCTCACCCAAAACCTATTATTTTTAATTAATTCTTTTGATATACATCTTTTTTTTTTTTTAAATACAAACTTGTAAACTAAATAGTAATTAATTCACAAAAATGTAATTTAATACCTGGGGATATTTGCAATGCCCTTTTACTTAATATTTTTCATATATATTAATTGTATGGACAAAAAAAATAATATACTAAAATACTTCCCCAAAAAATAAAAAATATATATTTTAAAAAAATAATCAAAAATAAAAACTTACCTCACTTACCTCCATTACTTACCTAAAATACCAAAATATAAAAAATTATCAAAAATAAAAACTTACCTCCATTACTTCCCTTACATTGCGTTGTAATGGAATGCATTTTAATGGCACATGCATTGTAATGGCATTTGTTGTAATGGCACATGCATTGTAAAAGTTGCGTTGTAAAGGCATTACGTTGTAATGCATGGGTTGTAAAGGACGTTTCCCGTTCAAAACCCATTACTAAGCCTTATTTGGTGTATTTAAACTTGTTCCATGTCTTTTTTTTCTTTCCTTTCGTATGAGACCAACAACAGAGAAATTGACATTAAACGTATCACACTTCCAATCTTGTCCATGCCTACGCAGGATCTTTTAGAAATTGGATTGTTGGTTGAGTGGGGTATGAGCCCTGGTCAAGCAGCAACCACAATCAAGGTCAGGGCAAGAGGCAAGCAAACCCTAAATTAACCTGTGCTCACCCTCTGGTAGCTTGGCACAGAGCAATCAGGCTTAATTTAGAGGCAGCGTGTAAAGTATTTGTGCAACACTTCAAACAGTAAAACAGTGAAAACACCACACAAAAAGATCCCACACTAAATTAGAAAAATCGACCTGACAGTTACAAATAAAATCAAACCAAAATGACAAAAATCCAATTAGTAGAACCAGCGATATTGATTTTTAAAGTTTATAGTGAAAAATAGTGCCACAAAGCACTATTAGGGGTATCTGGTCTGGTCGGGCCGGACCGAGACAAAGTCACAAGTTTATGCTGACCGTGATGGAGCGTGGGCCGGCTACAGGGAGCCAGATAGGCCCGCTGAACAGAGTACCTTAAATCCTGGTTGCACAATATTGTGTGGATCTGCGTTGAAGATGCGTCGCACAGCAGAGGTTGGTTCCTAGATATGGCAAGGGTTTGGTGCGAGATCGTGTTGCGTCGATGTTTGAGGGTCCTGTAGACTGGGCTTGTGATGCAAAGTCCAGTGTCGAGGATACGAGGCACAGCAGAGGCAGTGCGTTGATTCCGATGAGCTGTGAAGCTCTAATGTGGAGTTTTGTCATTGAGACTGTCCTTTACAAGGGATGTAAGGAGCTTGCGCCAGGGAAAAGCATTGCGCAGCGACGGCTCCAAAGATGATGCTTTGGTCTCAAGATGTGGGAGACAGCGGCAATGCAAGTCTTTCACGACGGGTCCAATCCATGCTGCAGCGACGATGCGTCAGTTCTACTCTGGGTTGCGGCGCTTAGCCAAGGATGTTCATCCGTTTCTCTCAGAGATGCGTCGCTCAAGAGATGAGATGTGTCGATTCCGCTGGCAAGCACCTCAGGCTCACTTCCAAGGGTTCAGGACTGGGGTGGCACCACTTTGTAGGGTAGATTCATAAATGGCATAGTCCAGGTCAGTGGCGGACGGTAATTGTAGGTGTGGGGGGCGGGACACGCACACAACCATGCATTCACACACGCGCGCGCACACACATCCATTCACAACACTAATTACTAAATATTCAAACATACACGCATGCACGCAACAAACATCAATTAAAAAAAAAAAAATCACACTTACTCTGCCTCGGAGGTCCCGGTAGGCTTGGCACTGCTGCCTTCCTCCAGATCAGCCAATGAGGGAAGCAGCAGTCCCTACATCGTCACAGAGTGGGATGGGGTCAGTGAGACTGCTGACTCCACCCCACTCTGTGATGAAGTGTCACTGATTGACACCTGACCCTGGGTGCTTCAGGACTTAAAACTGAAGCGCCCAGGTCCGCGGCAATGAGTGACGCTACCCCTCGTCACTGAGGGGAAGGGCCTCAAGGACCTTTGCTGAGCTGAGGAGGTCACACCCACAGGAGCTGTGACATTCTCAGCCCAGCAACGTTCACCTCAGACAGCCAGGAGCCTGCGCATTTAGCGCATGTCTAGCTCCTGGCTGCCTGACCTGAAAATGAAGTGTCTGTCAGGCTGACCTTTGCTCAGCCTGACAGACACTGTTCGTAAGGGGTAAAAGGTGATGGAGCGTGGCCCCTAAGCCCCAATGGACCGGCTGCGGGTGGTCCAAGTGCAGGGGTTGGAAGCCTGTTTATGTACCTGCAGCTTCAGATCATGAGGCCAGCCAACTAGCCCTTGGAGTCACTCTGGGTTCTGGGTTCAAGAGATGCAGGTCCAGTCCTTCCTACCTAGGCAAGAGGGCAGCTGACAGTAGATCAGCAAAGCAGGAGTCAAGCAGAACACACTTCAGCAGTGTGGCAGTCCTTCAGCAGCACAGTAGTCCTCCTTCTTGGCAGAGTATCCACAGGTCCAGAAGTGTACTCAAGTGGTGGTGTCTTGGGTCCAGTACTTCTACCCAGTGGTGCCTTTGAAGTGGGAGAGACTTTAAAGACATGCTTTTGAAGTGCACTGGTTTCCCCCCTTCCTGCCCTGGCTCACTATAGGGGGGTATCCATCTCTTTGTGTTAGGACAGGACACACCCTATTCAAGCGTAAGTGAGGCTGTGCCTAGCTCCTCCCTCCCATCCTACCAGAGATGGTCCATTGAGACACAACTAAGCTGTCGTGTGTGGCCATATACGAGGAATACACAAAGCCCATCTACATGCAGTCATGTGATCAAAGGCTGATGACAGGCACCAAATGGCTAAAGCAAGACTGTTCCCATGAGGCACAGGGTCAAGACTGATTTGCAAATAGCTGGGTCTGAACTGAGGTGGCGAAGTGAGCTAAAGAATGATGATGGATTCAGCCCAGGTCTGTGACTGGGGATGAGTGTCTGAAAAGTTTCGGCGCTCTGTCCTTCATCTCCTTGTTTTTGCTTTGTTCGCCCTAAGTTGGCATGGTTTGCCCAGACATGGGTCCCTTGCTCACTTTGCCACTGGATTCAAGCTAGCCTGGCTGATGAGGGGTGTTACCCCAAAACCAGTCCCAGGATGCTTGTTTCTGGGTTCAGGGAAGACCTGGCTTGGCAGTTTGGGCTGGACTGTTTCCAAGAGGCACAGGGTCAAGACCGATTTGCATATAGCTGGGTCTGAACTGAGGTGGCGAAGTGAGCTAAAGAACGATGATGGATTCAACCCAGATCTGTGACTGGGGATGAGTGTCTGTAAAGTTTTACCGTTCCGTCCATCATCTCCTTGTGTTTGCTTTGTTCGCCCTAAGTTGGCAGGGTATGCCCAGACGTGGGTCCCTTGCTCACTTTGCCACTGGATTCAAGCTAGCCTGGCTGATGAGGGGTGTTACCCCGAAACCAGTCCCAGGATGCTTGTTTCTAGTTCAGGGAAGACCTGGCTTGGCAGTTCGGGCTGGACTGTTCCCATGAGGCACAGGCTCAAGACTGATTTGCATATAGCTGGGTCTGAACTGAGCTGGAAAAGTGAGCTAAAGAACGATGATGGATTCAACCCAGATCTGTGACTTGGGGTGAGTGTCTGAAAAGTTTCGGCGCTCCGTCCATCATCTCCTTGTGTTTGCTAAAGCAAGAAAATGTCAACTTTCTAAAAGTGGCATTTTCAGAATTGTGATTTAAAATCCAACTTCACCATAAGTTAGGATTATAAATTGGGGTTCTAGAGGCACCAAACGTGAATCAGTTATATCTTCCCATTTGGAAATTTCACTTATAAAATGTAATAAGGTAATCCCCATGTTATCCTACGAGAAATATAAGCTTTGCAGTAGTGAAAAACAAATTTGAGTATTTTACTACCAGGACATGTAAAACTTAAAAGTATGTGTCCTGCTTTTTAAATACATTGCACCCTCCCTCCGGGCTATCCAGGGCCTACCCTAGGGTGACTTATACGTATTAAAAAATGGTCTGGACCTGGTAAAAGGTTTATTTCTCCAGGTTGAAATGGCAGTTTAAACTTGCAGGATGGTAGGATCCTTCTAGCATGGCTACCCCCACTTTTTGCCTGGTGTCACCAGTCTGTTGGGAACCTGCTAATCAAGACCTCAATAACTGTGCTTTCTCCCCTAAATTGACATGGTAAGTACTTTGGTGTTTCTATTCTGTTTCCGTTTCTGAGCAGCTGAGCGGCGGCTGGTGCGGCGACCGAGCTGAGCGACCGTGCAGCGACCGAGCCGAGGACCCGCCGGCGGCAGGATTTGGCCTCTCTTGACCCCGGGACTGTGGAGGACTCATGGGGTCGCAGGGTCACTTCATTTGACGGACCTAGTCTCCATCTAAGTGCCCAGCTTGTGGCCTGCATCTGATCTTCCAGCTCAGCCTCCGTAGCCGCAGTCCAGCCCAACCCAGCTGCTGGACTTTCGCAGGACCTGTGTGGGTGTCGTCCTTTACCGGTTCTGACCAGCTGGTAAGCGGCAAGTGGTGAAGCTGAAAGCAGTGGGCCATTTCCCAGCTTCCGGCTCCCGCCTATCAAGTTGATAGGGAGCAGTGGGGGGGATGGGGGTAGCCGCCGGGGGGTGGCAGACGAGCGTAGCAGTTGTAGCCAGCTGCTGCCAAGTGTGAGCCTGTAGGAGACCCACGGAGGTGGCCTGGCTAGTGCCGGGTGCAGCTTTGAGTGTTCCTCGGTAGGCCCGCTCGCCGTTGCCCCACACCCCCGGGCAACCTCCTCTCACCGGAATCTTGTGTCGGCACCACTGTTACACTGTGGTTTGTGCCCTAGCGCCCCCTGAAGCGCTCATTGAAGCTGTTCGTCTTGGCCTGGTCGGACGGGGTGGGCTCACCCGGATCTCCTGGTATTGTCATTCCCCTTGTCTTTCCCCCTGCCTTTCTCCTACGGCGTCTCCGTTGACAGAGGGGTGGCCACTGAAAGTTCAGCGTAAGAGCCGGGTACCCAACTTTAACTGGAGAGAGCTGGGGCAGTTGGTGACCCCTAGGAGCGAGGTAACTCCTGTGAAGGTGTTATTGTAAGTCGAGTTGTGAGGATCCATCAAGGGCATTTAACCAACAAAAGGAGTGAGATCAGGAAGAACTCGGAAAGCCCTTACAACCCCAAAGCAAAAAAAGTCAAGGGTTAGAACATTGGGGCTCAAGGACAGCGCGATGGCCTCCCCCAAACAGTCAATGGCCACGCCTATATCACAATCATCGTCTTCTCCTTCACATGTTCCCGTGCTCACTGACTTGCTGGACTACTCTGAAAAAACACCAGGAGGGGTTAGGGACTCAACACCTACCTCCGGGCCAGAAGTTTAGAAGGGAAATCCATGCAGGTGACAACTAAGGCAACAGTTCACCCATCTCCAAAGCATGGAACTGTAATTGTGGAGGTTGGTTCTACCGGCAGTACAGTGGGGGAAAGTTCAAGATCTCCCCCAGGTCAATCTAAGGGTGTACACTCAGAGCTTCAATATCCGCCACCAGTGTCTCAGGAGTGTCACCAATCACATTCCCTGCCAATCCAGTCACCGAGTAAAGTGCGTGTGCCCTCTATCAACGTCTTATTGCAACAGAAAGAACAAGAACAAAAAGAACAGCATCATGTGGAGTCGCATTATCACCCAAGCTCCTACCCTTCAGTAAAACCAAAACCATCCTCACCAATTATTAATACTTCCAGCCCCCCTGCTGCTCAGTGGGCAAGATCACCAACGGGATATATTATTCCACTCTCTCCTCCAATTCAAATTTACATGGGTATAGATTCAACTCTCCCTCAGCAAAATGCTAGTACTGATGTAAATGATCAATCTCTTTTGGAGCTTTCCTTTTTCTTACGGATACAGCTCAAGCAGTCAATCAGAAATCAGAACCAAGCTTAGAAGACTCTAATCCCTTTTCAATGTCGGTAGTATGGCCACAATTGCTGCAAACACTCGAATTGACAGTAACAGCGTTAAACTACCACTCAGACAAACTAGACATTCAAGTGAACCTCCTCAACACCTTAGCCCTATTCACAGCAGGAATTGACAGCAAACTTGAAGAATTGAATAAATGAATAGTAAGGGCCCAATCAGCCTCAAACTTGATCCAGTCGGTCTGCAGCTGTTCACCTATTATAGTCTATCAACCCTCCCAACATTTCTTTAAAACGTTCTGGATGAAGTTAAGCATGTTTCAAGAGGGCCAGGTATGAAAAAGGAGAACAACGAGTCCGTGGATCAGGAATCTTCTAAGCACATGGATTTAGCAACAGCCACAATAAGTACTAATGATCTAGCTCCTGAGGAGCTCCACGTGGTAGGAAGCAGCACGTCTATCAATAATGTAGTATCAATCATAACCCCAAGGCTGTAGCCTCAACACTTCTCGACAAGATCCTTGAAACTAAGCTACAAAGCCCGCAGGCTAGGAACGATCAAATTTTGCTAGATGATCCTAAGCTGGTTCCAAAGCCATCTATGCCGGATATACAGTCATCCGGCCCGCTCCGCAAGAGAGAAAAGAAAAGGCAACGTAAGCAAAGAAACAAATGAGCCTCAAACAACAGAGCTGACTCTTAAATGGTATCCCTTGTTTACAGCATCCAATACCGAAGTAGTTCCAAGGCCAGGCCCAGGAAGGACAGGGCAGTTGCAATCTCCAATAAGATGCCCCTTTGAAAGATCTAAGACTACCAACAAGGTTCCAAACAATGATTTGGAGAGGCCCGGAACTCAGCACATGCAAGTTCTAACTACTGCCAATGAAAACATCTGGACACAAGAGGAGTGCACCCCTCAAGGCGCACAACACGTTTGTCATGAATCCTATGTCAAGTGGCCCGGAGATCGCTGACGCACTTTATTCGCCTCGATCTACTCTTTCCTTAAGCCAGCTGAGTCAGAAACCAAAACTCCGCAATGAGGCAAATGCTAATGCAACGGTAGGACCCCCCCAATGGAACTGATAAATTAACTGGTCACAGCAAGCTGAAATAAAAACGGTAATCGAAATACCTTCTGCTCCACTCTCCTCTACTCATCATCGGTCTCGGAGCCCTCACACTAATAAAGGAGCCAATCAAAGGTATCCTTTAAAAATGTGCAATGGCCACCAGGAGACCTCCTTGATTCCCAAGCAAACCACACACCCAGCCCTGGATCTTTAACTGGATCGCAAGCATACAAATCTGATTTACACTGGCCACACAAACAGCAGCCGAAATCCAGTTGTGATTCTATAAACCCCAAGATACTATTAATTCCTGAGTACCGCTCAAAAGGCCAGCATGATCTCAATAGGAGTAACATCATCAAACTTTTAAAAACAACTTCAGAGTTCGATGCATTGGTATCCAGTGACATAGTTTTTTGAATTTCTCCCTCCTAGAGGCTCACAGGTCTCAGAGGTAACACTGGTAACGTTTAAATCTATTACTTGGGTTCATGCCCTTTTAGCCAGCGCAGAATCTTTTTGATAATGGGGTATTAAAATCCGGCCATACTTCAAACCAGGTTATCCAGCTGTGCTGGCAAACTCACCAATTAAGCTACTGAGAGTCAGCCGGATTCTGGTTGAAGATAGAAAAAGGCTGTATTCAATTTTAAGAAACGCACAAGGCCAGACAGACATTAAAGTAACCCCTCGGTCCACGAGCGTCAGTGCAAACATCGAGCAAGATTGGGGTTGTCTCTCAGCAGCCTTGTCTAACAAAAGCTTAGCGTGACATGAAGATCGGTTAGCAAGTCTGCAACCCCGATACAAAATTGCAAAAAACAAAGAGCGTCAATCACATTCTCTAAATTCAGAACACTTGCAGTTGCGGCTACCAACACTCTTGTGTTCCTGGAATATCAGTGGACTCAGAAATAATAGAACTACACCAGAAATATGTAACTTTATTTCCGGTCACAATTTTCTTGCTTTCCAGGAAACATGGGCCACCCAAAACTACCCCTTGAATGTCTACTTGGAACATTGGAAGCCCGCTGTAAAAGATCAGAAATTTGGCTGGCCAAAGGGGAGGGGGTCTGTCGATTTATACATCATGTAGCCTAAAAAGCCCTATAGAACCACTACATTTCCAGGAGAATTGGCTCCTTGGAATTAAAATTAACTCATGGAGACAGCGGCCTCTGCTACTTCTTAATGCCTATATTAATCCTAATTCCCATACAATAAGGTCTCAGTTGAATCGCCTATCTACTGTCCTGTGTGACCTGGCAGGGGACTTTCCGTCTTCAGATTGCCTCCTTATGGGGGACTTTAACACCAATCTCTTTCAAGGGTCAACAGAGGACTCAGAAAGTTTGCTTCCTCTCTCCCTCCCACCATTGAAGGTACAGGTAAAACCCATACCTCAAAAACGTTGTAGCCTCAGCGAACATTGGGTTTTACAACTTTATACCGTGGGTTTCATTCTTCTGAATGGGAGATTTCCTCAGGACACCCCCCCCCCCCCCCAAACTGGTCGTGGACAAACGGCAGAAAGTGCTCATATCTTGACTATACAATTTGCAATTTAGAATTGCTTCCATACATAGAAAACTATAGCATTATAAAACACTCGGAAAGCGATCATCGCCCGCAAGTCATCACCATCACTCCGACCTTAGTATACCATGACCTAGCTTCTACTACACACACAGGAGTTTATTCTGAGAATTTAAAATGCTTAATATGGAATGAAGAGGCTAGTATAAAGATCATGGAAGAGTGTGAACAACTTACTAATCGTCTTAATCTGTGGTCCTCTGATCAAATAGAAGACTGGGCTAATTTCTGTACTCGGCTTTTAAATCAATTCCAATGTCCGACGCAGCATTGTGTAGGGAGTAGTAGCAAGCAAGCCTTTTTCTCACTTGAAACAATGGCGCTAAAGAAAACCAGAAACACTGCTCTTAGGGCGGTAAAGAGTCACCCTGAATCTGAAGTCTTACTGTCTAACTATAAAATCGCACAAACTAATTATAGATGGGCATGTCGAATTGAAAAACAACAGCATCTTTAACGCCTCTGGTGCATGCTTCACTTAACAGGTAAAAGTCGGAACTCTAGAAACTTCTGGGCACTAGTTAATAAACAAACTAATGGAAATCTTTGCCTGGGCTCCGCAAACATCTCTGAGCAGGAATGGGTAATATTTTTGGCAGGCCACTTCCAGGCTGAGGAGATTAGCCTTGGAGCCTTGGAGATTAGCCTCAGCCTTGGAGCTCCCGGGTTAGGGATCACCGTTATGGCAAATATCCCTCGCTAACCCAGCCATCCACTCCGCATTGACATTAAACTGTGCCGCTAACTACTCCTGGACCACGAATCTCCAATTTGGAGTCACCTACCTGCACCTGGAGGGCTAACGTCCCGGACTTGACGCGCACGCCCGTCTCTGCCTAAGCGCTCACCACGCCCACTGCCCAAGGTCCGGTTCCAATTTCGCAGTAAGTCGACTGCGTACGGGCCGACGTGAGGAGGGCTACGAGACAGGACAACCTGTCCTGAGAGTCTGCACAGCAGCGGTGAAGCCTGCACCCACCTTCTTTTGCCCAGTCAATCGAGACGGTGAGAGGGGTGGAGTGCGGTGCCGCCGGCGACCCCGCTGAGAACCGGGGGTCCCGAGATGCAGCCGCCGCGAGCTTTAGGGATGAAGGTTTCTGCCTCCAGGGTGTGCTAAACAACTCTGGGTGCCATGACCCGGGCCGCCTGACTTCAATATGGCCGCTGTCACACAGGCGCCGGCCGGGTCCCAGTGAGGACTGCCTGACCCCTTAATGGCTGCACTCACCGAATCCCATCATCGCGTGGCAGTACCGAGCGGATGATTGCCACTGATCTAACATCCACTGGTGGCCTCATAACAACAGAGATTGCCGAGCCCTTGTCCCAGGATCATCGCCCTAAGGCCTTCACGCCCGAGTCAGAGTTGGTCCTTTAAACTCCAAGGACCTTCAGCACTTAGTCGGTCATTACCAAGATGGCCGCCGATCTGTAGCTGGTTAAGATGCTCCCATGGGCGGGATCATCAGCATTTAAAATATCCCGCGGATACCCTGCCATCCACCTACCATTTTACCACAGCACCTCAAGTCCTGTCATTATTATTGTGGCTAAGCTATTGACCACTTGTAGCTGAAGCTGGGCAAAATATTGTCTAAAGCTAGATGGCACGGAGCACCAGGGCCAAATGGCCTACCACAGGCCTTGTTCAAGAAGAACATTCCTTTCTGGAGTAAGCAGTTAGTTAACCTGTTTGAATACAACATACGAAGCTCAACCATACCCGACTCTTGGCGCGGTGCAATAATTCAGCCGATACATAAGACTGGCTCCAGATCAGCCCCATGCAACTATAGGCTGATTGCTTTAACGGATACTGAGGCTAAGTTTTTTGCCAGCTTGCTGCTTGAAGATCTGAAAAACTAGGCCGATTCAAAGGACCTGATACCAAAAAAATCAAACGGGCTTTGTGGCGAACTCCGGCACACTGACTAATCTTCTAGCCTTATCCATCCTCATTGATAAAGCAAATACTTCTTCTACAGCACTCTTTTGCTGCTTTGTGGATTTCAAAGCTGCTTTCGATCACGTGCCAAAGGAGGCTCTATGGGCTAAACTAACGAAATGGGGAATTCCGTCCAATTTACTGAATCCAATCATCCAGCTCCATACTAACATCTGGATTCAAGTGAAGATAGGCTCTGGTTCACACCTATCCAGAAAAATACCGACGTCCAGGGGGGGGGTAAAACAGGGATGTGTTAGCCCCCCTGCTTCTTAACCTGTTTCTATCTGACCTTTTAGCAGAGTTAGATGCAATAAATAGCCAGGCTCTGAAGATCGGTGGTACGCAGATCAGCAATCTCCTATATGCCGATGATCTCGCTCTCTGCAGTCTTACGAGAGTCGGACTACAGCTCCTGCTGAATACATTATTTAGGTACTCCACCATGAACAATTTAGAGGTTAATCTAAAGAAAACTCAAGTAGTTATATTTGGCAGGAAGTGTTATAGAGGTGGCGGCTGGTGGTACAACAACCTTCAAATTTCGATGGGTAAAACCTATAAATATCTGGGGCTCTACATTGACTCAAGAGGCTCTTTATTAAAACATCGTAGTCCAATTGCCATGAAAGCCCTGGCACTTAAAGTCAGTCTCTCCAAACTTGCTAAAAAAGTGACTGGACCTTGCTTAGTGTCAATGCTGGAGGTAATGCGGGCCAAGATAGGTCCCACCTTGTAGGGTTATGAGATCTCTTTGGGCAAGCTTAGTATTGCACTCAACCAACATGTGACTAAAATCTACAAAAAGGTGCTGCGGTTACCAAAAACCTCGTCCGCTGCCCAGATTTGCCTGGAGTTTGGTCTTGTAAATTATTCTTTACAAAGTGTGGGGGCCTTTCTTAACCTGTGCCACAAGTTGAGGCAGGCTAGCGCTGGGTCACTCGAGTCCCTGTTATGGACTGACATCAGCATCAGTAACCCCCATGGGTCACACAATCGATTTTTTTAATGAATGCCTGCTAAAATTATCAGCAAGTGAACTGTGGGCTCTCAACCAAAGTAAAAAAGCCTTTAAAGTAAGCACCAAGAAGCAAATTCAAGTGTGCTCCAGTTTGTCCGACAGATTTTAGCTAAACGAAAGCACGCATTGGCAGTAATTAAATGTCACCAGTTGGAGGGCGCTAGAGGGCGCACGGCAAGATGGCTGCGCCTTAGTGCAGCTCCGCCCGGCTGTTCCTCAATCTGCCCAATATCTGCTAGAAATCACGGCATCCTGGCATCAAACCCCACAGATTTGCACAGAACAACATTCCTGTGTGCAGTGGTGCCCTTGCGCCTCTGCATTTGGCTGATAACGGCTGGGACTGATCCTGACGACGAGAGTGCAAAATGGCGGCCGCTGGAGCGCTGTGGTGAGCTGGCTCATAACGATGCCTCGGCGCGATACAGGGGAGGACTGTGTCTGCGGAGCCCCTGTTGGTGAGTGTGCCGCTGGATGCTGACGGACCTGGCAGCAAAATGGCGAGGTGAGCGGCGGAGCTGAGCGGCGCGCCTGGCGGGCGGCCGGCCCGAAACAAGTGGCTGTGACGATCCTGAGGAGTGGAGGGGGAGTGCGGATGCCCAATATCAGCGGGGAAGGCAGACGTGGACCATCGCACCGCAAGTGGCGTCTGGTGCCGGTTGTGGTAAGTGGCTAAGGAAAAAACAGGCGAACCCCACTCACTATGGAACCAGGGTATTAGTTATATAGAAAAGACAATGGTTCCTGTGGAATAATATGACTTATACTGATAGTAAAATGCACAATCGCAGTACAGAGGGTTTAACTAATGTCAGAGGGCGAAGGAACCACCAAGACCAATGATTCAGTATAACATATTTTCTAAAAAAAAAATACATTTTCAAGGGAGACAAAAAAATTTTTTTACATTGTTCAAATTCTATTGAAGAAGACATTTGTGCATAGTGTCCCAAGTGAAACGGGAACCTAAACCTAAGTGACAATGTGATTTCTATGTACAAGGTTTCCACAATTTATACAAGTCGACCATTATCGAATAAATTCAATGTGAACAGCAGCTATATACAGTGATACGCGCTGGGTAATGGTTCGCTTCTTCTGTTTGTCGACGACGTTTCAACCCTCTAATCAATGTGGGGTCTCATCAGGACTGATGATGTAGGAACATCTGAAATTGCAATTGCACAGCCTCGTGAGAATGATGTGCCACACGTGAAAAAGAAAAGAAGTTATTACTCACATGAGGACCCGTCCGGGTACTCAATGTGAGTGAAGGCTGGCAATCAGAGGATGTAAATCGGCCTAACCGGCTCATCAAATGACACGCTAGAGCCGTAGCGATCTTGCAATTCCCTTAAAGATGGGGACAGAGATGGAACAGTGTCAGTGCACTGAAATTATTCCAGGATCATGGATTAGTGTAGAGACGCAGGACGGTGCTCCGCGTATGTTTTCTCCAAAGCCGCCTGAGTCCGCTTTGTGTCCGGGTACGATGGTTGTGGTAAGTGGAGCGCGGTCTGGCCCGGGTCTGCAGCTTCGGCGGCGGGTGTAGGCCTGGGAGCTGGGCTGTGCCCTGCGAGCCGCGGCCGGCTGCAGCGCGCGCACGTTACCGAGACCTACCTGCGATATCTGCCGGCATTGCGGGGACCCGGCACGCTGACAAACCTGCCGCTAATGCCCCCGCCTCAATTGCCTGAAACTTATCTGCGGGACCGTGAGTGCTGAGGTGAGGTCCCCCTGAGCGCTCCCACCCACTGCTGGCAATATCACAGGCAGAGGCCCGTTTGGCCGTGATGCTCCAGAGGGGGGCCTGCGCCTAGAGATCGAGCCGACAAGAGGGCCTTTACATCCTTCCTGCCCGCCTCAGTAAGCCCCAGCGGCAGTGTGAATCAGCGTACTTCCCCAGCGCGGCAGATCAGGATACCGCCCGTACACTCATTGGGCCATAGTCGACTTCATGGGCCTAGCTGTTGGACTCTCGGCGCACACCCCACACCATATACCTGTCTGTCCAGTGCACCCTTGAACCAGCACTGTGCGCCGTGACGGGCCGCGCGGCGGAGCACGCACGACACCTGTGGCAGTATATGCTCGCTAGGCCCTATTGCGGACTGAACTGAAGTAGCTGGTCCCTCTCAAACAGTGCAGTGCCCTAGAGGCGGCGGCCCTTAAACGACATTTGCTAACGGACGCCCAACGTCAAACAGGCCGGGCTACCACTTGGGCGCATAACGGAAGGGACTCGGGCGCTGCGGGAGCTGAGCGTGGGACGCTGCTATCGTTGTTGTGAACACAGCTTGACTGCAGATTTGAGCCACACTCGAACGCTGGTGTCAGATTAATACCTTTACTTGGCAGTGGTGGGGTCCTCAGCGCTCTTGCCATGCCTGACCCCCTTGCAGGTCAGCAACCTTCACACACATTGCCCAACATCTAATATGGATGGGGAAGACGGATAAAACTCAGCCTCGCCTCACGTTAGAGGCGCGAAAAACTGGCAAGATGCAAAAGGCGGGATCCGACTCCGAGGCAGACGCCCAGGGTGATGGCCCGTCCACGATAGAACTGACACTGCTGGCCATGCAGAAAAACGTCCAATCCATAGAGTGCAATATGTCTGTCATAAACCATAGACTTGACCATATGTCTTCCCAACTCGAGAAACAAAACACGAGAATGGGGGAGGTGGAGCAACGGGTCACTACTGCTGAGGAGGGTTTAAGTGAAGTGGCCGATAAAGCCCTCAACATGGAGAAGGTACTGGCGCTTATCCAAGCAAAGAACGAGGATTTAGAGGCCCGGTCTCGCCATAATAACATTCGAATCACGGGCCTGCCAGAGTCCACAAACACTGGGAAGATGGAGACCTTCATTGAGGACCTCCTCAAAGATATTTTTGGCCATAAGAGCTTCTCCTACATGTTCATAATAGAGCGGGCTCATCGTTCCCTGGCGGCGAGACCAGCACCGGGCACCCCACCTCGCCCTATAATTACCAGATTACTAAATTACAGGGACCGCGATACTATTTTAAGGCTGGCCAGAGAAAAGGGCGACATTAACCACCAAGGGAACTCACTATCCTTTTTTCCAGACTTTACTGTCACAGTCCAGGCGGCAAGGCGAGAGTTTGGCCCTGTAAAGAAATTCCTTCAATCCGAGGGCATTCCCTATGCCATGCTGTACCCTGCCCGCCTACGCGTGGGCCAGGGGGGGGGGACTTTAAAATCTTCACCACCCCTAAGACGGCGATGGAGCATGCGAAAAAATTGATACGACGGCGACGAGAGGCCCCGAATGATCCGGACGAGGAAGAACAATGAAAGAGAGTGCAATGCTGAACTCTGGTTCTGATTGACGTGTCATACAAGTGATATGCTCTGATTTATAGTCTTGGGGTGTTACTGTTCACCGCTACAAAAATGTTGTAGTAGGGCAGGATAATTCCGAATGGTTGGCTTTGATGCAGTCTATACATTGCCATGATCTTTAATTTCTACCACAGGTACCTAGACCTGATCAGCCACCTCCTACTCAGTAGGGGGCCAGTAGCTCTCTGGAGGCCCCACATGGGAATACCCCACATGTTGCACATTGTTAGAGTTGATTGTTGGGGGGATATTTAAACAGAGTAGGGATGGCTTTGGCATGTTGGGACCGCTTAAGTGGGTGGGCGGATGGAGGGGGGCTGAGGGGGGGGGAACTGGTTGGCACTATACTCTTGCACTGATTACGAACCCAGGCGACACACTACTGTAACTAGGCATCACACTAATATGTATATTATTTCTGCTGCATGGCACTGGTGGTAATATAAAATTCCTTACATGGAACGTGCGCGGTTTAAACAGCCCCAAGAAAAATCGCTCGGTGCTGGCCTATCTAGACAGGCTCGATATCCAAGTAGCATTCCTACAAGAGACGCATCTTACATCACAGTCTGAGAGGAACGTGGGCGGACGCTGGGCAGGGGCCAGAATTGCTTCCTCATACTCCTCCTATTCCCATGGGGTGCTAATCTTAGTTAAGAAGGGAGTCCCCTTTACTGTCCTCAGCTCGGAGATGGACGACCAAGGCAGGCTCGCCCTTGTGCATGGCAAGCTTGGCGGCGTGGGGGTGCTTCTGGTTAATGTGTATGTACCGAATGTGGATGACCATTCCTTCTTTACTGATGTATGGCGGCGCATTTCCAAGTTTCCTCCTGTCGATACCTTTGGGGAGGCGATTTCAATACCTGCTTAGATGTAACTATTGACAGATTTGGGAGTCGGGCCCCACGACACAGGCTAGCGACAGATGCTCTGGTGGACTTGTTAGAAGCCGGGAACATACACAATGTGTGGCGGATGCGACACCCTGAGGCAAGAAAAAGCACCTTTATATCTACGGTGCATGGCACGTGGTCTCGCCTGGACTACTGGCTTGTATCGGAAGTTGTTCAATAGGTAATTAGTAGAGAGGGACCCCTTGTAGCAAAACCAGGGGAATAGGGTACTACCAACAGGTAAAGAGAAAATTCCCTTGGTGAACAATTGAATTTGGTGCCAGGTTTCTGAGTTCCCAGCAACAGATGCCCATGTGTTAGAACATATACAATACTAAATATAAACAAACCAAATGTCAATTGTATAATTAAAATGTATTTTATTAAAACCCAGCAATAATAGGAATTAAAAACCACATAAAAATATCTATATGTTACACTAAAAAACAAATTCATATATCATATCATTGGCATATGTGTTACACAAACATAGAAAAGCCTATTTTTACTTAAAAACAATAATCACAATAACATTCACCTCTGATTTCAGTACTACAAAGAAGAAGCCTATGCCTCGGTTGAATGTACCAACAACACACAATTGACAGAGAGACAAATACAGACAATAAGTTTTGTCATTGAATAACACATCCGGGATCAAAGAGTTAAAGGCTAATCCTAAATACAATCTTATCGTCTTGTATCTATAGGGTAAGCTGTTCCAACAGATTGTGAAAAAGTGCAGCGTCGACGCGTTTCGATGGTTCAATTTAATATCCCATCTTTATCAAGACCATTTATACGTCTCTCTTTTCAGGCACTGATTGGTTGCCATTCACTTAAAATCCTTATTTCATGTCATTGGAGCCTTGGTCCATTAGATTACATGAGTATATTCTTGTCCCTTTCTTTAGAGGTTGCTCATGAACACAAAGGTTGGATTCTACTGATTAGTTGCTCTGTCAACCCCGTTTTTCTGTCCAATACTACACGTCCCCACAGTACGTTTTATAAGTATTCACCGGACTTGGATCTGTCCAAGTACTTTTTGTTATGTTCTCCAACTTTCGTTGATTTTAAAAGATAGCATTCATCATGAAATCGAAGTCCGTTTGTATAAAGTCCTTAGATCCTGATCGTGAAACGCAATTTGCTTGCCGCTGTTCTAATCCGAATGTTCTGTTTATATTAAGTTTCGCCCAGAAACATTTGCAATTGTCTCTCGTTTTTACCCGTCAAAAATTAGCGTATGAGAGACTCCCGTAAAGCGGTGGTTCGTCCTCCAAACGCCAACCTCTGTCTGGGCGAAACTTAATATAACTTAATATAAACAGAACATTCGGATTAGAACAGCGGCAAGCAAATTGCGTTTCACGATCAGGATCTAAGTGAACCTTTGTGTTCATGAGCAACCTCGAAAGAAAGGGACAAGAATATACTCATGTAATCTAATGGACCAAGGCTCCAATGACATGAAATAAGGATTTTAAGTGAATGGCAACCAATCAGTGCCTGAAAAGAGAGACGTATAAATGGCCTTGATAAAGATGGGATATTAAATTGAACCATCGAAACGCGTCGACGCTGCACTTTTTCACAATCTGTTGGAACAGCTTACCCTATAGATACAAGACGATAAGATTGTACTTCGGATTAGCCTTTAACTCTTTGATCCCGGATGTGTTATTCAATGACAAAACTTATTGTCTGTATTTGTCTCTCTGTCAATTGTGTGTTGTTGGTACATTCAACCGAGGCATAGGCTTCTTCTTTGTAGTACTGAAATCAGAGGTGAATGTTATTGTGATTATTGTTTTTAAGTAAAAATAGGCTTTTCTATGTTTGTGTAACACATATGCCAATGATATGATATATGAATTTGTTTTTTAGTGTAACATATAGATATTTTTATGTGGTTTTTAATTCCTATTATTGCTGGGTTTTAATAAAATACATTTTAATTATACAATTGACATTTGGTTTGTTTATATTTAGTATTGTATATGTTCTAACACATGGGCTTTATCTCTGTTGCTGGGAACTCAGAAACCTGGCACAAAATTCAATTGTTCACCAAGGGAATTTTCTCTTTACTTGTATCGGAAGTTGCCTGCACATGGGTGACCAATGTCAGACACCTGGCGAAGACGCTGTCAGATCACTCAGCGGTATTGCTGGAAATGTGTGTCCCTGAGTGCGATAGGCCCCCGTTCACCTGGCGACTGCAACAGGTTTCATTGACTGATCAGGTTTTCAAGTGTACAGTGGGGGAGGCGACTAGCAATTTTTTTAAGGAGAATGAGGGCACGGTCGATAGTGTGGGTGTGCTGTGGGAAGCATTTAAGGTCACGATAAGGGGTGTGTGCATAGGTGCGCAAACTGGGGTTTTAAAAGATATACGCCGTCGAATCAGTAAACTTGTGGTGGATATATCCAATCTGGAGCATGAGTACGAGCGGAGTCCTGCTCTAGAGCAGTTAGCTGCGATACGGGACCTAGTAACAGAGCACAACAAAACCGTAGACCAGGAGATGGCACATAGATCGCGCCGTAGCACGGCACGTTATTATGGGGAGGGAGGAAGACCCAGTTGATCCCTTGCGCAGAAATTGGCGGCACCTCGGAGCCAAGTACACATCACTGAATTGCAAGATGAGGAGGGCGAGGCACATTACACCACACCAAAGATCAGTAAAATAGTGCTTGCCTTCTACTCCGATCTGTATGGAAAGCGGACGCACGCCCGAGCAGCAGAGGTTAACTCGTACCTGGAAGATATTGCGCTGGGCTGGCTGTTGGAGGGCCAGCGAGAATACCTTACGCAGCCATTTGACGTCGAGGACGTCAAACTCGCTATAATGTCTCTCCCGACAGGTAAGGCTGCGGGCCTGGATGGGCTCCCGAGCGAGTTCTACAAAACCAGTGTCGAGGACTTAGGCCCTAGGCTATTAGATGTGTTTGCAGAGGCGTACGAGACTGGCACCCTCCCACCCACAGTTAGAGAGGCACTCATTGTAATGCTGCTGAAACCTGGTAAAGAAGCCAGTGCATGTGATTCATATAGGCCTCTCTCCATGATTAATATTGATGCCAAAATTCTGGCAAAGATGATCGCCAGCAGATTACAGTCCCTGGTTCCAAGTCTAGTGCTCCCGGACCAGTCTGGGTTTGTGCCCGCTAGATCGACTATGCACAACCTACGCACTGTGTTTGCCACACTACACTATTTTGAGCCGGAATTTCTGGCGGTAGCGGTACTACAAGATGCCGCAAAGGCGTTCGACTCTCTGCAATGGGAGTACATGTTCACGGTACTGCTGCGCATGGGCCTGCCACCCTTCTTTCTCAAATGGGTCCATCTGCTATACCATGCACCATTGGCGCGTATACGGGTGAACGGCTGGGTGTCAGAAGCTTTTTCAATAAACAGAGGCACGCGACAGGGTTGCCCCCTGTCGCCCATACTTTTTGCGCTCGCACTAGAGCCTTTGGCATGTAAACTGCGCCAACGGCATGCTAAGGCGGCGTTGCAGTTCCGTCAGCGTCCATTGGTGGTTTTGCTGTACGCGGATGATATGCTCCTGTACGTCCGTGAGCCGGCAACTTACTTATTGGAGTTGCTCCGCGAATACGTGAAGTTCCAAGGGTATTCAGGCCTGGGTATCAATTGGGCAAAATCTACAGTGTTTACGCTGACGGTCGGCACCCGTGAGGTGGAATTGGACTTCCCGCATGGTCCACCGACCCAGTTCGGTACCTAGGGGTATGGCTGCACAGAGACCCTGAGGTGGTCATTTCCACGAATTATGGCCGTGCTATCACTAAAATCACAGACCAGGCGACGAGATGGGCTAAGCTGCCGCTTTCTCTAGCAGATCGAATAGCAGTAGTTAAAATGCCGATCCTCCCTAAGCTACTCTATTTATTCATTAACATTCCGATCCGTCTGAATATTGCACTGTTTAATACACTGCAATCCGCTTTACTCGCCTTTGTATGGGGAGGTAGGAAACCCTGCTGTAGCTGGGAGGTACTGGTGCAACCGTTTGAGCGTGGAGGCTTTGAGGCCCCCGATATGAGGCTCTACTATCTATGCGCCCAGGCACAGTTTGCGCATTTCTGGTATCACCCGCAAAGGTTCCAGCCGCATATTGCCATTGAGGCAGACTCGGTGCTGCCTGTGTCACTGGAGGCGGCCGCATTGCTGGGTGGGCATGGTGGACCACGGTCTGATATCAATCCGGTGCACTGCACTGCGTGGGCGTGGAGGGCCCTGGCACGCAGGGCGCAACTAGATTATATCTATGCCCCGACGCTACCACTTGCTGCACACCCGGATATCTCTGCTGCACAAGAAAAGGCTGCGCTGTGCACACTGAAAAACGTGGGGATTGCACAGCTGGGAGACCTTTACCAGCAGGGCCAGTTTCGACCACTCTCAGATATACAGGAAGGGCGGGGGCAGGACCTGATGCTGGAATTCACATATGTGCGTGTAAGGCAAGCTGTACGTGCGATATACCCCGACTACCCAGCCGAGCCGAGACCGCTTCTGGCACTGCAGGCGGTGTTAGCAAGCGACTCGCGCAGAGGACTGATAAGTCTATATAATGCATCCCTGAGGGAGCGGGATCCAATTGACAGCCCCTCCTACAATAAATGGAACACGACACTTGGGGCCACTATGTCCGCCGAGGCTTGGAAATTTTGCTGTGAACTAACGGGCCGCCTGACGGCGAACTGCAACCTACGCATCATACATTTCAAATACCTGCATCAATTATATTACACACCGGTACAATTGCGTAGATGTGGTCTGCGAGAGAGCGCTTGTTGTGTGCGGTGTGGGCAGGATGATGCAGACTTTCTGCATCTTGCATGGGGCTGTACTGGCATACAGGCCTTCTGGGTTAAAGTCACAAGTGTGCTCACGGAGGTGGTGCTGGAAAATGTGAAGTGTGCGCCTGATGTATGTCTCCTTGGATGGGTTAAAAACCTCAAGCCATGCAATCGAAGACTGGTAGCTATTTCCACTTTATTCGCCAAGCGGGCAGTTGCGAAATGCTGGGGGGCTAGAACTCACCCGACGGTGAAAGGATGGATCTGTGACCTGTTGTACTGCAGGGACCAGTTGGGAATTTATGCAGAGGAACTGCCCGCAGCCTCGCGGCCTAAAGATTTTTGGGCCCCATTAACAGGGTATCTGATGGGCAACCCTGATCTGCAGTAGAAAGTTGCAATGTTGACTTAATTGTTACAGGCGTTGGGACTGTGATTGCTATTGAGGCCTGTTCAATGTCTCCAATGGTTTATAACATCGGGTTTAACGAAAGTATTCAGTGCCAGGGATAGGGGGTGGGGGGGAGGTGGGGGGGGTTGTTAATGGATTGGGGTTTTGGTTCTATAAATGTAAAATGCTTATAATGCCTATGAGTCTCAACTGATTGCTGGGTCCCGGCTTGGGGCTTGTTAACACTTGTTATAAGCTGAACAATAAAAAGATTGAGAAAAAAAAAAATAATCTCATCAGTTGGCCCCACCTTGCTTGCACATACTCTATACATTTAAAACAAAGATTTTTTTACGCTTAGGCTGGGTGAGTGGCATTTTTTAAAACGTATTCCTTCCTGCCGGCGTACCTCAGGCGAGGTGGTGTGTAGGGGCTGTGGACAATCAGAGGAATCTCTGGTGCATGTGGTATGCCTCTGCCCAGCACTGTTGGACTTGCGTAGATCAAAACTGAGGCCTGAGTGGACAAACTTGGAGTCAGGACCTGCAAGCAGGGTATCATTGCGGCCTTGAATCCAGAGAACACGGCTCTAAACATTAGCTTACGATCTTTATCCATCAGGCAAATCGCAAGTTTAAGTAATCCATTAGTATCAATAAAATGACTGGAACACAAGGTAACCACCACAGGTGGTCACAACAATCGGTTCGCAAAAAAAAAAAAATTGGATGCTGCTTCAATTCGTAAAGCTAGCACCCTCCAATTAACGTTCAATTACAAGGAACCAGGCTAAAAAGACCCAATAGTTAACCCTAGACTGATCTCTGCTACTGACTTGCACCATTCTACGTGCATCAATGATTTGTTCTGCAGAGTGCCATCTGTAATCCCCTGCGGAGGCAACATGCTGTTCATTTTTTATTTGCTTAGAGGTTTTCTTACCACTTCGAAGTTATCCAACTTTCTGGTCTTGACGGACTGTGAACATTTACGTACTTAAGAATAACCTTGCTCCAGTTCTCATAATAGGGTTACCTCACTTTAGAAGGGACTTTTCACCAAGTGTATATTTTAATATATAAATGTTATACTTTTTGCTTGGGAAAGGAGCAACAAAGCGTAAACTGTTCAATTGCTGTTTTTTGATTACTGTAATGACCTTACATATCAAGCAATAGACCATCAGTGGTTGCCTTCCTGAGCTCCATCTTAATTACAATAGCACTCTTAATAGGATGTCTTTTTTTAACTTCTACCGTATGCTAGGTGTTGGAGATCATGTTCTGCTTATTTGCACATGGGTCTTCTTGCTTTTTAATTTCAAACTGCACTTGCGTCGTGATCGTTATCCTTTTAAAAGGTTGTAAGACGCAGGTCGTAGTTTTTGTTTTTTTCTTATTTTATATTTGTAAGGTTAGTCTAGAAAACCCATATGAGAGAGAGACCCTGTATTGAGTAAGAGTATTTGTACAAGAATTGTCCTTTTAGGTTGTTTACTCTCTGCTCTCAGACAATTATGGCTAACGCGACTAGTAATTCGAATTTTATATAAAGTTTTATCCATGCAGCAATGTATAATTTTAAGTATAACTATTTATTGTTGTTTTGTTATGTATTGTATGCTGATTTTAAGATCATGGAGATCAAATAAAGCTTACTCCCCCCCCCTTTACTTTGGTACCTCCACAATTGGCTACTTGTGTACCATTGTAGGTCTCTAGTATATGGTACTAAGGTACCCAGGGCATAGGTACACCAGGGGTCTTCTCATCGGCTGCAGCATGTATTATGCAACCCATGGAAGACCACTTAAATTGTGACTACAGGCCTGCCGTTGCAGTCTGTGTGAGTTGGTGCTTGCACCTCTTACGACAGATATAAGTTTCCTTATATCTGAGGTCACTACAACTAAAACCTATACGTCACCCCTGTGGCAGGCTCTTCAGTCCTGAGGGCAGAGTGCTTGGTTATAAGTGTGAGGGTGCCCCTGCATGAGCAGGATACCCCTACAAGCCCCGGAGTCTATTCTCCGGGCTTTGTAAGTGCGGTCGGCCATTTTTAGACATATAGTGGACATCAGTCATTGCGAGATGTCGAACTTTATTGTAACTTCACCGAACCCTGTCATGTTTGGTATCAAACATGTTGGAATTATACCCCAACGCCGATTCCAGTGTTGGAAGTATGATCCCATGTACTAGGGGCTCGTTAGGAGACCCCCCCGTACTCCCAGTAACAGCCTTTCAGGGTCTGCAAGCAAGCTAGTGCTGCTGCCGACCACAGACACAATTCTGCTCTCCTGCTGCTGAGCCAAGCTCGAGCAGGGGAAGGTAGAACACTAGGTTTCCTGTCACAGGGAGATGTGACCATCTCCCAGAGAGGACATAGTGTATTGGGCTGGGGTGGTGGCGCTTGCCAGCGCCACTAGACTGCTTTGAAGGGCACATTTGGTGCCCTCCTTGCATACTCCAGTTTGAACCAGTTCAGAGAGCCCTTGGCTCCCGCTCTGGTGTGAAACTGGACAAAGGACATGGGAGTATCCTCCCCTCTGTCCAGCCCCTCCTCTGGGAGGGACCCCGAGTTGTCCTATCCCTTTCCTTAGGGTTTTTAAGGGCTCCCCTGTGGGTGGGTCCTCGACTTGTCGTGGGACAAGACTCAACCCTGAAACTACATCGCTATTCAATCGTCTAGACACTTGGACTTCGTTGGACTTCGATTGGAACCGAGATTGCACAACGGAAGCCTTGTGCTGATCCTGGTCTCGCTGTTCAGGTCTTCTTCGTCGTCTGTGTCTGTGCTTCTTCCAGGTTTTTCAACAGACCTGTGGGCATCAAGGACACCTGAAGAAATCTCCCTTGGAGTGAAGGAGTCACTCCCCTGCATCTGCAGGCACCGCAACAAAGCTGACTGGTCTGCTGCTCCTGTCGTCCTACGGACTTCACAAGGCTCAGCACACAGGTGGTGGTTTTGCAACTCCCTCGAGGCCTGACCTGTCCTCTATGCAATTTTGACGCCAGAATCTTTCGTCGGAACCGCTGGGACCAAACTCCTGTGCACCGAGTTGATTTGCTGTTGCCAAGGCTAATTGGCTCTGCCCTCCAAAGATCTTCGGGCTACAAGAAGCTCTAGCACCTCTTCCCTCCAAGATCAGTGTCCACATTGCATTTTCTGCACCGTGGCCCTCCATCTTTTGTGAGCTACTTGAGGCCCTTTGGCCTGTGGGTCCTCCTGAGGGGCTTCTCTTTCTTCAGTGGGCTCTCCTGCTTGCTCAGAGCCTGCTCTGACTCTCCTGCTGTTGGTGAGTCCCTTGGACCTTGCTGGTCCCAGCGTTGCTCCTTTTTCGTATTCCACGCCAGTTGTGGATACCAAGGCTTGTTGGTGCTCCCGCTGGACACCGACCACCTAGTCACCGACATCCGACCTGGGACAGCTCATGCACGGCTCCTGGTCTTCCTCAGAGGTGCCTGGTCCTCACAGCTGCAGCGACAAGGTCACCGTTGACTCTTTAGAACCTCCCAAAATCGGAGGGCATTGTGTCTCCCTGCCTCCTGCTCACCTCCGAGTGGCGTAGACTCTGTCCCCTCTGCTTGCAGGTTCTTCACTTCCAGAATCCACCCTTGGATTCCACTGGACTCCTTCACAGTCTTCTCCAGCAGCATCTTCTTCGAAGTCATCCATTGTTGTCTATGGCAGGTTCCTATGTCACTTCACCCCTATGCACCTGGTTTCCTTTGGGTAGGTAACCTGGTTCCTGGGGCATCCACTGGTGGGGTGGCTCTCCCTTTTGTCTTCCAAAGGGTTTCTTTGTGGTTGTCTGGGAAGGGTCTTTTTTTTTTCCAAAACTGCAGCCACAACTGCTCTACTGACTTCCATTAGACAGGCGGCTAGGTTTCCACTCTGCACACAGCCTCTGAGGGGTTCCTGGGTACTTACCGTGGGTGGTTCCTTGTTTCCTCGGCTCCTTTGGATCTTCTGGTCCAAGTCCCATTCTCCTTTGCAGTGTGCATTCCACTTTCTTAGTATATGGTTTGGTCCCCCCCCCCTCCCCCGGAGACCACTGTATTTTGTGCTACTTACCTAATTGCTTTTGAAGTATTCTTGTGTATTGTGTTGATATTTCCGGGTAGGAGATATACCAATGTGATAGTGATATTGTGTTGTAATAAATATACTTTTTTTGCTAAACACTGTGTGGTTCCTTTTCATCTAACTTACACTACAGATTAAACTGGTAAAATAAGCTGCTTAACACTCCTTCAAGATATGCCTGAAGGCTGCTCTTCACAGCTACCACTTTGAGAGCTTTCTATGGTTATCAAAGACCACTAAAATCACCATAAGGGTTGCCTGGATTAGTGCAAGGTGCACCACTTGAATAAGTGTGCACCATATACTAAGCCAGCCTACTACAAACCTGCACACGCAGGCACTGCAGTGGCAGGCCTGAGACATGGTTAGAAGGCTACTTAAGTGGGTGGCACAATCAGTGCTACAGGCCCACTAGCTGCATTTAATTTACAGGCCCTGCACATATGTAGTGCACTTTACTAGGGACTTATAAGTAAATTAAATATTCCAATTGGGTATGAACCAGTATTACAATGGGTTTGAGAAGAGAGCACATACACTTTTGCACTGGTTAGCAGTGGTTAAGTGCTCAGAGTTCCAAGGCCAACAAAAATGGCTTCAGCAAAAAGTAGAAGGATGAAAGCAAAAAGGAATGCACAAATAGAGCATGGAGGGCTATAGCTAATCGCCTGAAAGTGGATACGATATACTCTCCCCTGCTGTCATTACCAGGCCGCTTAGATATCCCAGTCTCACAAGAGGGGAGATGTCGACAAATGCTTCGCAAATTCGAAACACAAACCTGGGGGGCACTATACGAAGGGGGGACTTTTCACACACGAGAACAGTTTTTTAAAGATTGCCAACCCACTACCATGAAGCTCTTTATGTATGTAAGGCTCCGCCATGATGTCAAGTCTGCCACCCCTGACTTTCCAGCTGAGCTTCCCATTTTGGCCCCATTGCACGCCTTACTTCAACGGTCCACTCCGGCACATGTGGTATCCCTGCTGTACCAGACCACCCAGACAGACAGCCCACATATTGCCCAGACCGCGCGGTCCAGGTTGGAGGAAGACCTGGATACCCCTCTTAGTGGTGATCAATGGACATTTTGCTGTCAGCAAACGGGGCGAATATCAGCCAGTAGCACACTGCGTATCATACACTTCAAATACCTCCACTGCCTCTATTATACTCCTGTAAAACTATTCAGTTTTCGTCTCAGGGATAATGATAATTGCAACAGATGTGGGAGGGAGGGAGCAGATTTTTTTTTTACATTTGGCCTGGGAATGTGCCCCCATTAAGACATACTGGGATGCAGTACTCGGAGCCCTCAGCCAGATGACGGGGATTCACATAGCTAACACCCCTCTCACCACACTATTGGGATACACAAAAGATCTCGAAGCCTCACTCAGAAGATACGTATCGCTAGGCTTACTCCTGGCTAAACGCAGGGTGGCCTGCAGATGGGGAAGGGGACGGGCACCCAAGTTTAAGGATTGGCTACATGACCTTATATTCTGCCAGGAACAGCTAACTATTTATGCAGAATTGATGCCGCCCACGTCCCGCCCTAGGGACATTTGGGAGCCCTTGCGAACATACCTACAGGCACGATCCGCTGAAGCGGAAACAGCACAGGAAAGTACTGTAAATCCATAGGCCACGTAACCAACACTAGGATGGGCATGGGTACGGGCGGAGGGTAACCGCGAGAATTGTACAGCGTGCTGCCGGAACAGCACGCACAATTCTTATATGATGTAGCTAGTAGCTAAATTGATGCAAAGTGTATATGAGATATGTAAACTGTTGTGGATATTATGCCGTTTTCCGTATTGATTATATTGTGTCGCGTTGTAAGGCTGGTAGAAGCCGGCTTATGTTATTTTCCTGCTGAAAAATCAATTAATAAGATGTTAAGCAAAAAGTTTGGGGGTGACCCTGCAAAAAGGACCATTTTCTTCAGGATCGCCAATGGGAATATCAGTTCCAAGTTTTCTTTTTTTTTTAACTGAAGACCAGATTGTTGGTTTGAACATTAATTTCAAAAAGGTTGATTTGGACTCGAGACCGATAACCAATTGAGTTTTTTTGCTGCATGGTAATAAAAACATATAACTTAACAGCAAAGCAAGTCTCTACCTGTTCTTGGTTAGATTATTTGCCCTCAGGTGGGGTGTTTTTGGTTGTATTAGAAACGCTTTGTGTTACACATTGGTATAGTGCATGTTATGGTTTTAAAAAAATAATAATAATTCATACTAGCCTATTAACTACTTATCCTAAGTTCCAGAGTAGCGTGCTACTCGTTGAAAAAGTGCTTCAATGCGGTGGCCAAGAGCGTCAAGATGGCGGTCGCACCTTAGGAGTGCTCCGGACCCCTCCGTCATCCGCTCTGAATTCGCCTGCCATCGGGACACGAGTGACCCCTGAAATCCTTGACTCGCTCACCTGGAGGTCCGGAGGGCCCTGCTGACGTGCTGCCTTGTGATCCTTGGGGCGGCGGACGCCTCTCAATCCCCGATCCCCCTCATGGCCTAGTTCAAGATGGCGGCTGCCGCCGCGGCCGTCGGCTCATTGACCGGTCCTGATCCCTGACCGCGTCGCTGCGGAGCGCTGAGTCACCGGCCTTCTGTGACCGGCCGGTGAGACTGCGGACCTGCTCTTCCGCTGCATTAGGGCGGCCGACGCGGCGGTGGCCTGGGAGACGGCCCGCCGCTTCAGTGAGCTCCCCCTGACTATCGGGAGCCCCGGGGCCTGCGTGGATCCGCCCCTTGAGCCCTGACTGCTTGGCCTGGATTGTCTTCGCTGCCTCCCGGCGTGCCCGTGGACTGGCTTTCCCGCTGAAGGGGCCGCCGCCTTGCTCCGGTGGGGGGCCCCCCCCTGAGTTGCCGAGAATCCGGAGGCTGGCCTGGCTGTCGGCCGGACTGTGTGTTGGGAGCTGCTGCCTGTGACCCCGCTGGCGGCCTCGCGGCTCTCGGGGGTGACGGTGGGGCTACTGAGCCCTCCTGGGGGCCTGGACCGTGCTGCACTGGTGTCTGCGGGCCGCCGACTGCCCCCCCTCCCCCCTTCAGTGACTGCGGCTGTGAGGTGAGGAGGTGTTCACGCTACAGTGGGTGTGCGGGCCTCTGAGAGGGGGATCGGCCGTCGATCGGGTGGCGGGGGAGGAAGTGTCTGACACCCCTGGACCTGATCCGTGCCAGCCGGGCTCTCCCCCGCCCCCCCCCCACCCTTGGAGTCCCGGAGGATCGGTGGTTCCTCGACTGCCACCTCGGGCAGTGGCGCTTGGGCTGACCGGCAGGGGCCTGTGGCTGGTCCTACAGATCCGCTCTCTTTCTGCGTCTGGGGAGGGCCAGGCGCTGGCCCGGGCTGCCTGGTCTTGCTCTCCTGACCCGGCGCACCCGCCTGGAGCGGTGAATCTGGGCTGCAGCCGCTGCCTGGGGTCTCAGGTCGGCCGCACGGCTCGGGCGGCGTGGGGTCCTGGTTGCGGGCCCCTCCATCGGCTCCCGTTATCTGCGCCCGTGACGCCCGGTTCATGCCTTGGTGGTGACCTTGGCCCACTACACTGCAGGCCCGGAGGCTGACGCCACCCCCGTCATCCACCCTCAGTGATCTGGCGAGTCTGACACTGTTCTGTGGTCCACTGGGGCCCCTGCGGAGTTCGCTCGGATTGGCGTGGGCGGCGAGGTCTGGCTGCGCCCTGGACCCCTCTCTTCCATCCTCCTAGCCTCCCGGCTGGCCGGACTACCCTCGGGGGGCCGATATCCCATCTCCATCCTACCTGGGGGTCACCATGGGCCGAGATGAGATACCCAAGACCCCGGCTACCCAAACCAAGATAGATCGGTTTACCACCACTGATGCTGGGGCTGCCGGTGGTCTTACAGGCGCGGGTGCCCCTGCCGCGCCCGACCTCTCCGTTATCCTTCAGGCGATCCAGGCGTCGCAGTCCTCGGTTGAAGGCAAGATTGCAGAGGTTCGTGTAGACATAACACTGATCCGACAGGACCTTCGCAACGCTAACACTCGGATTAAGGAAGCGGAATACCGTGTGTCTGCCGTGGAGGACGACGTCCAGCAACTCAAGGTTCAGGTGAACCAGCTCCAGTCCCACACACAGGAGCTCCACCGGCAAGCTGAAGACGCAGAAAATCGCGCCCGCCGCAACAACCTTCGCCTGGTTGGATTTTCGGAGGGCATGGAACAGGGTCGGGTAGCGGACTTTGTGGAGCGTTGGATACGCTCCTGGATGCCAGAGGGCGCGCTCTCCCCCTGGTTCACGATTGAGAGGGCGCACAGATCGCTTGCCCCCCGGCCGCAGCCAGGTGCCCCCCGCGACCAATCATCCTGCGAATCCTCAACTACCGAGACAGAGACGCTATCTTGGCCGAATCCCGGAAGAAACAACCTCTCAAGCACGACAACCTGACGATAATGGTCTTCCCTGACTACTCCCGGGAGGTCCAGTCTCAACGTCGTTCCTTTGGTGAGGTCAAGCAGAAGCTGCGCTCGCTTAACATTCAATATAGGCTCCTCTTCCCGGATCGGCTGCGGGTGGTCTTTCAAGACAAATCCATTTTTTTTTAGACTCCAGAGGAGGCATGGACATGGGCAACAGAAGAACGCCCGCTGCGGCTGCCTGCCCACGACCACGTTCAACCTACTGCCACCGGCGGCGCCCGGCGGGACATGCCGGTACTTCGCCCGCGACGCAGACGCTCCGGGAGGCGCAGGGGCCAGCGACGTGCGCGCTCTGCCTCTCCGATAGGCCCCTCACAGGGCCACACGCCTGGACCATCCAGGAAGACCTCTCCGGCCAGGCGGCGCTCTGGCTCCTTAGGCCGTTCCGATCCCGGTTCGGCCTCGCCTCGACCGTCCTTGATAGATCTTCCGGACACCGATCTTTCCCGTAGCCCGACACTTCTCACCGGGCCGGCCTGAACACATCACGGCGACGCCAGCCCTTCCTTTGTTGTCTGGGTTCCTGGTTGGGGCCGACCGAGACTAGCGACCGAGACCAGTAACCCACTTGGTCACTAACTGTTCACCGATGGTTATAGGACAAGAACATCCTGCGATGAGGAGGGGTCCTCCACGACTATCCCCGTTTCCAAGCGTTTTTTAGCTTGGGGTTTCAGTTCCCTGTTATTGTTTGGGCGACAGATGCTTCCGTTCCTGAAGTGTGGGGTGGGGGGTTGGGAGGGGTTGGAGCTCCGGCTCCCGTTTGCTTTGTTTTTCAGGTTTTATGTTGTCTGCACCGTCTTTGTTCCCTTACACCTGGGTGAACACATCTCAAACACTGCTATGCTACCTTATTCGCGAGCTCTGGGCGGTACCATGCTTCCGGTATCCCAGCTATGCCGCTTTGCGGCCCGACTCCCCCCTTGGCCTCCTCCTGCCCGGCGATTCTAGCGTGCTCTCATCGCTCCGCCTTATGTCCTGGAATGTTAATGGCCTGCTGGACAAGATCAAGCGCGCAGCCGTCCTGCGATATGCCCAGCGCCAGGCGGTAGACATACTCCTGCTTCAGGAAACCCACCTACTAGGCCAACGATGTCCTTTCCTTGCCCGCTATGGCTATGGCGCTGTCTGGCATTCTGGGTTTCGTAGGGGGTCCAGAGGGGTGGCGATCCTGGCGCGTCGTACTCTTCCCCTAGTGGCGCGTAAGGTGACACATGATCCTCAGGGCTGTTTTATTCTTTTAGAAGGGACCCATGGGGAACGCCCGATTAATCTGCTGTCTGTCTATTCCCCTCCTGCTTTGCTGGCCCCTACACTCCGCGGACTTACCCCGCTGATCGCGGCTTTGCCCCTTGGCCTGACCGTGGTGGGGGGTGACTTCAACGCCACTATGGATCCCGGCCTTGATACTGCGTCCCCTCCCTCTACTTCCAGGACTGTCCAATCCGGTCTCCTCTCCTCATGGGCGGCCAGCCTGGGTCTAGGGGACGCCTGGAGATTGTGGCACCCGACCGCAAGGCACTACACCCATACTTCTGCCTCTCACCACACCCATGCACGCATAGACTACGCTTTCCTGCCGGTTCAGGACTGCCGAGCGCTCCAGGCAATCTCTATCCTACCGAGGGGCCTATCAGACCACTCCCCAGTGCTACTCCATATAGGGGCCCTTCCCCCATCCTCCCGACCGCTTTGGCGACTCAACGCCTGGTTCCTCCAAGACGAGGAGTTAAAGGACAGCATTGGTGCTGAACTCTGTACCTACTTCACAACTAACCAAGGCTCGGTGTCTTCCTCTCGCACCCTATGGGAGGCTGGTAAGGCCACCATTCGGGGGTTCGCCAAGGGCCAGCTGAAACTCACTCGTGCGGCACGTGACTCCCAGCTCACACACTTGGAAGCGCAAGCCGCCCTGATTGAGGCGCTGAACCCCGAGGATAGGACTGATGTCCAGGAACGGAGACTGGCGTTCCTACGGGACGAGCTCAGGCAGACCTCTATGGAAGCCGCCAAGCTTCTTTGGCGCTCATCTGTGGCCCGAGTGTACGGTTGGGGAGACAAAAATGGGAAGCTCCTCCACCGCCTCGCCACCTACCCTATGGCCAACCGTATCATACCGGAAATGGCGGACGCAAACGGTACGTTCCACCGCGCCCCGGTAGCAGTGGCCCAATGCTTTGCCTCCTACTATGCCACCCTCTATTCGGCGCGGTCGCCTGGTCTTTCTCTTTCTGATCTCCTCCAACGGGAAGAGTTCTCTCTTCCACGCCTTAGCGGCTCCGACGTGGTTGCGTTGGACCTTCCGCTCACCCCTGCGGAGGTGTCTGATGCCATTTCGCGTCTGGCGGCTGGCAGGACTCCTGGGCCGGACGGGTTCCCCCAGGAGTTTTATTCGTCCTACCGCGATACCCTGCTTCCACCTCTCGTAGCAATGTACAAGGAAGCGGTGGAGTGCGGCTCATTCCGGCCGGAGACGGATCTCGCTACCATCGTAGTGATCCCCAAGTCCCAGCCCCCCTCACAATGCTGCTCGGACTATCGTCCCATTTCGCTCATCAACACGGAGCTCAAGATCTTCGCTTCCGTATTGGCCAATCGTATACGACCGCATTTAGCCCAGCTTGTCCATCCTGACCAATGCGGCTTCATGCCTCTCCGAGGGACTAGACACTGTCTCCGACGCCTTCATCTTGCCCTTGCGAACCGACACCTGCTGACTCCATACCTGTCACTTCTCCTTACTGATTTTGAGAAGGCTTTCGACTCCGTTGACTGGAGCTATTTAGATGCGGTGCTGGACCAGATGGGTTTTGGCTCTCCTTTCCGCAACTTGGTAAGACTACTTTATCACCGTCCCTGGGCACAGGTCCTCGTTAACGGATCTCTATCCCGCCCCTTCCCCATTGGACGGGGTATGAGGCAGGGCTGCCCCCTCTCCCCGATTCTTTTTGCTCTGGCAATGGAACCGCTCGCTTGCCTTATCCGCAGTGATCACTCCCTGACTGGATGGAGGTGGCCCGGCCTAACGGAGGATAAAATCGCGTTATACGCGGATGATGTACTGCTGTTCCTGACTGACCCGGCCCGATCGGGACCCCGATGCCTTCGGGCACTGGCCATTTTTGAACGTGTCTCCGGCCTGCGGCTTAACCCGGCCAAGTCTGTCCATGTCCCCTTGCACTTATCGCGCGAGTGCTTTGACTGGCAGTCGTCGATTCCCCTTCGGCGGCTGTCTTTCAGGTACTTGGGGATTTGGGTTTCCCTTCTCCCCGACCTCGCATGGGAGCTCAATGTCACCCCGCTGGTTCGGCGGGTCCGCGCCGACCTCCTTAAATGGCGCACGTTGCCCCTGAACCCTCTGGGCAGGATAGCCCTATATAAAATGATATTACCCCGTTTCTTGTACATGCTCCAGAACACACATCTCTCCTTTGCTAGATCTTGGTTCCGGGACATGGACGGTTTGGCCACTAGGTTCCTCTGGGGAGGTCGGAGGTCCAGGCTGGCCCTGGCCCACTGCCGAATCCCACCTTTTGACGGAGGTCTCGGAATGACGAACCTCTATCTCTACTATCTAGCGACTCGTCTCCTCACGATCCACGACTGGTTTAATAGCGGCTGGTCCGACCCGGCGTATCGCTTGGAACTTCACACCATGGGCTTCTCCTCTATCCAGGGGATGCTTTACGGAGCCGTAGTCCCTCGAGCTCTCCCCGAGGTCACGCGCGGAGTATTCCTGGCTTGGCGTGCATCACTACGCCATACTCAATGGGCAGGGAGGCTGACTCAACACACTCCTTTGTGGTGTGGCACCAGGCTCCGTGAAGTTGCCTCCCTGTGTGGGTTCCGGCAATGGGACCTCATCGGGGTAACCTTGTTGGGCGACGTCTGGAGCGGTCCTCATATTCGATCCTTTCAAGATTTACAGGCTAGACACTCCCTCAATCCCTCTCAATTCTTCCGATATCTGCAGCTGCGTCACGCACTTCACTCTCATATTCCAGATGGCACGTCCGTGCCCGAATATAGCCCGCCCGAAGCACAAGTTCTGACCGGTGATTTGGGGAAGGGTGGGATCTCTCGGATCTACCGCTCACTCACCAACAACACCCCTAACTCCCTTTCCCTACTCCGAGACAAATGGGAGGGCTGGCTTGGGGCTCTGGAGGATGAGGATTGGAGGGACGCCCTGATGGCCCCTAGAACGATTGCGGTATCAGCGAGGCTCCGTCTGGTCCAAGTCTATTTCTTGCATGCCGCCTATCTTACACCCCTGCGTCTTCACCGCGCTGGGCTTCGGCCTGACGCCCACTGCCCCCGCTGCTCCCACCCTCACGCTGACTTTTACCATATGGTGTGGTTGTGCACCGTGATACAGGGGTATTGGGAATCTATAACACAAGACCTGACGGGTCCTGGGCTGGGAGGTGCCTCTTGATCCCATACATGTTCTGCTGGGTATCACCGACGGATTGGACGGCTCTAGGGCTGAGAAGCTCTTCCTTAATACAGCGTTGGTAGTTGCCAAAAGGGACATTGCCGCTCAATGGCTGGACACTACCCCACCCACTCTAGGGCGCTGGCGCAGGGGGGTGGATTGGTGCGCTGCGCAGGAACGGCCTCTATATGTAGCCAGGGGATGTCCTGAGAAATTTCGCCGCATGTGGGGTAAATGGGTCGGGGTAATAGACGACTGAGATGGAGTGGTACGCTCTCCAGATATACGTGGATACGTCATTATTGATTTACTTGTGTGGCCTTGATGTCATTGTGATGTGTCTTCTCCCTACTCTGACAATATACACTGTAGCTCTGAACGGTGCTGTTTGTTGTTACATTCAAAACTCAATAAAATTGATTGTCAAAAAAAAAGTGCTTCAATGCCTCGTCAGGGGTCGTAAGCACTATACAAATACATTTACAATTTAGATTGGCAAAAACCAATAGCTGTTGCATTTGCAAGACCTATTGGCTGTGCTAATGCTTGTTCATTGTGTATGTATTTCTGAAATGTACATCAAACACACAAAAGGTGATCCGAAGAATACTTGCAATATGTCTAAACACTGTCAGTCGCTCGGTGTAGCATTCCAACCCATCGTTCTTTTGCTTACCATGCCATTTCATTTTGGACCCAGCCATATGAAAATCAGTCTTGAACCTGCTCCAATAGTCGTCCAGCTAAACTGCCAGGACAGGACCTCCCTGAACCGGAACACAAGCGTCCCAAGACCGGTTTCGCCCTGTTTGGGACTCTTTAGTCTGGTGTAACTATTCTCCAGTGGCACAGTAAGCACGGGACCCACGTATGGGCATACCATTGCCACTTAGGGCAACATCAAACACATAAACGATGATGGGAGGATGCTTGCAATAAGTCTAACCACTGGCAGTCTGTAGGACTTGACTGTTATGTTGGAAAAGGGTCAAGACAGATTTGCAAATGGCTTGGCCTAATCTGATGTGGTATGGTAGGCAAAAGAACAACAGGTTGGAATGCTACCCCGAACGATTGCCGGTGGCTAGATCTATTGCAAGCATCCTCCCATTACCTTTTATGTGTTTTCTGAAATCTACACCAGATACTGAGTTTGGTAGCAGTTGTTAACTGTACATCTCTGAATTTATGGGTACCCATACAAATATGTGATTCAGAGGGCATTTTGCAAAATATCGTTTTTCTTGAACAGTGGCTTACATGTTGAAGGCACAAATGCAGAGGAACCCAATTTATAATAACTGATGTTCTATTACTCTGTATTACCACATGTCTCCTGATAAAAACTGTACCCCACTTGTGTGGCTTGGACTAGCACCTGCTTCTCAAAACACCACAAAATGTGCCCTGGAGACATCCTATTTCACCCAGCAGAATCCAAGTTTTTTTTTTTACAATATGGATAGGTGGGTTTTTGGGCCCTAGTTCAGCTGCCACCCAGGGAAACATACCATACCCAGACATTTTCAGACATTTCCGAAAACTAGACACCTAGCAGTGTCCAGGGTGGTGTGACTTGTGCGGTTCTAATGAGGTTTTCTTATCCAGAAGCCCTTTCAAGACTCAATGTTTGGGTAAAAATACACATTTTTCTCACATTTCTATGAGGGAAAGTTAAGAATCTGTGGGTATCCTCAAATTTCCTCTCACCCAGTATTCCCACAATTTTTCTGATAAAAATGGTATCTCACGTGTGAGTGGGCCTTTGCACCTGCGACAGAAAAGGTCCCAAGATGCGACATGGACAGATCACGGTTTGTCCAACCTAAAAACGACCCTTATTTGCAATGTTGTTGGCTTAAGAATCTGGGCCAAAGCACAGTCGTGCCGGGGAATCCTACCAAACCTACGCAGTTTTGAAAACTAGATAACCAGGGGAAGTCCATGGTTGCGTGGCTGTAACAAGGTTTTCTTACACAAAAGCCCTTGCAAGCCACAATCTTCACCTATAAACACACATTTTACTCATTTTTTTGTGGGGGAAAGTTCTAGAATCTGTTGGGAACCACAAATTTCCTACAACTCAGCATTCTCCAAAGTCTCCTTATACAAATGATGATCTACGCAAGCCACGTTAAATATTTCTGTTTTGTAGGTTTCTCTGGGGGCGCGCACGAGCTTAAAATCGACAGGTGCCCACGTTATAAAAAAGTTTGTTTTGAGTGGGAAAAATTGATTCTCCTTGTTACATCGTGTAGCTTTTTCTATTGCTTTCGCTAGGACCACCCATACAAAGTGAGTTTCATTTTTATGTGGATGTGTTAGAACACTGGGTGGTTGGAAATTTGTTAATCACCCCAGATACCAGATCTCTCCTTAACAAAATGTAAATAAAGTGCGTCATCTTTGACACTTGGGCAAAGTTTGAAGTTTGCAGTGCATTGTGGGAGAGTTAGGGGGATTAATGCTAGTTACACCAACCTAGAAATCTTGGGGTGTTCAGTTCTTAAAAAATGTGAGCTATTGTTATTCATTTAGAGATCTCCCCTGCTGAAGTCCAGATGTACACTGGTTGGTTTGGCACCTCCAGAAGTGTTAGCTTAAAAGAGAAAATGCTAGTAAAAGTATCGGACTATTGAACTATGACTACTGGAGGTGAGCCATAAATCCATGTTGAGGCACCAAACACCTTATGGGCCACTCACATGCCTTTCAAGCACCACACAAATGACTCTTTTTATACCGTCAGCCACGGGTCTAATCCAACCCAGCACAACACTCACATCAACATGCCGCCACCATTCATGAGCCCATCACATTCATATGCCATAGGACGGAATCATCAATCACACTTCCTTTCACCCAGTCATTGACCAACTTGCATTCAAACACACCAGAAGGAAACCTCTACACACATCCCCAAACATGTTGTCAAGTTATGCCTCAACAAGCTTCACATCATCCTAAAAGAAAACGACACTAAGATTGTATTACTTACTTGTCAACTGTCTGCCTCCCTTGACGTCCTGAACAATACCAAAAGCTAGCCTGCTGAACCTTTACCAAAGGCTCCCATGGGAGCCACATGAGCCTCAGGAAGATGTTTCATGCACCTTCATCCCACTTCCAGTTTCTGGATGCAAGTTGGGGGTGTCCTAGGTTGCCTTGCGGCCTACATTCCGTGAACTGAGTGAGCATATCTGTCTTTTAAACTAAGGTAAACATGCTGGGGAAGACTGCTCTACGTTCCCTAAAAAGCACTTCAAAAACTGATAAAGGCTTTAGGTTTTGCCACACAGCGTACTCTGTGACAACATGACGTATGACCTATCCACCATTATGGGCAGTGCGGTGACTGTAATGCACTTATACGGCAAACAAAACATCTGCCACGTTCTGGTGGCAGATAACTGTGTCAAGCATGCCATAAGCAAGTCCAAGATTTTCTCAACTAGAGGAAGCCAATTGAAAGGCTGCTTGCCTAGTGAAGTAGTGGCCCATGTAAGGTGAGTTAAGTATCCATGCACAGCCATTAAAAGGTATGTACCCAATACTTCACTTTTGTATGGTACAACGCAATTCAAGTTGGACTGGCTTAGATGAGCACTGGAGACAGTAATTCCGACTCTCCTGCCTCTTTCTTTGCTTAGAGCAAACTGCAACGACGACATGGTCAAGTCTTTCTCTCTGTTGCAGGAAGGCAGATGGCAAGTGCTGATCCTGCAGCCTTGCAATGTCCTGCACAGCAGATGAAGTAGAAGCTACTGCTTTTGCAGCAGCAGGGCTTTTGATAACAGTCAACTGAAAGTCAAGGAAATACATCGATCACATGTGGTGGTCTGACTGTAAACAACATGGATCATGTGGGTAAACTACTTACCATGTGTAAGTTTTACAACTCACGGTATATGGCTAAAGTACCTGGTCATTCTTATCCACTGTGTCCATGTACTTGTAATCAAGCAAACAGGTGGGCTTGTGAACTTCAAACAACTGACCCCATACCGTGACCGGGAAAGAACTCTCATCATGGATTGTGGTGAACTCCTACACATCCCGCTTATTGGAGAATTTGACTGTGAGCAGTTTGTTGGAACGCATTGCAGTTCTCTGGGATTTTTGAAGCTTCTTACAAACAAGGTCTTGTGGAATCCTTAGCAGTAATATCGCCTCATTCCACAGTGCCAGCTTTGTACAGCTCACTGAACAGATCTACTCCCGTATATAAGATGTCCAGATAAAGGTTATAACATTTGTAAAGAAGTGATTAGACATGCTCCCATACATTATTTGCCATGATTCGTAGCATGGACGGGCAACCTACTGTTATGTGCCCAAGTTAGGCCCATGCAGCAACGCTGCACATTTTCTTACATTGTCTTTTTTTTTTTTGCACAATAACATTATTGCTGTGACCTCTTGCACATATTCGCATGTGTGACAGTGTTGGATTCGTTTTCTGAAACTGCTTTGTTTATACATCTGGCTTCACGCAACATTATCTTGAGGCCTCGAACACTGGGTACAAGGCCTTTACTCACGAAGTACAAATAATGTTCTTTCCTCATCCTCAGGGGCGACAGGGCTATCTACATATCCATAACCATGCTAATATGCGTGTACATTGCAAGAATGCTTTTTTATTATAAATCAAGAAGCATTTCCGGGGGTTAGCAGAGGAGACATTTCAGCTGACATTGAGGGGTCCCTGCATGCTGAGGCTTCAGCAAGCAACGGCCTAACATCTCTGTGAGGGGTGTCCAGTTCGTGACTGAGATGGGGTCCTACATTCTTTCCCACCAGGTAATGAGGTTTGATCATCCCGTGGGGGGATTCTTGGCTCCACACCTACACACACACTAGACATACACAGCATAGGGATTGCATAGTAGGACTACGCCTGATTACTACCTTGTTTTATATGCCTGCATATTTACACTATCTTAGCACCATGGTGGAACTTTATCGGCATTTACTCTTTCGGTGCTAGTAATCACTTTCATCTGCTTCTGTCTACTGATTATCGCAGCACATGTATTCTATACAAGAATAAGGTTGGTTCAATCAATATATTGAAAATGTCCCACTGTGTATTCTCTGTATATTTCTCTGAGAGCAAGAGTGCACGAGTGACTGAGCAAAAAGGTTCCAGATCTGTTACCACGATCCCTGAGGGGTCCGGGTTGTCATGTTCAGTGGTTGCCAGAAACCATTCACTCCTTGCTTGGGTTGTGGGGGATTTGGTGGCACTGTGAGCTAGCTGGTCTCCTGGCCACCATATACTACGGGGGTGCCTGGAATCAGTCTAAGCACCTCACCCGCAGTTTGTTGTCCACAAACGCGCAGATCCTACGGATTAGTGGGAACTTCACGACATGGCGCCGCCAACGTTGGTTGGGTTCTTATTTTATGGATAACCTGAGTAGTTCAGTCGTGACTTCTCAGAAACTCTTACTCACCTCCAAAACCGGTGACGTCCGTGGAGGTAGGGAAATCCGCCTCAGCTAAGTATACCCTATGTATTGCCTGTAGGTTATTCAAGCTTTTAGGATAAAACTTCCCACATTGTGTTAACCCTATCTCCATAATTCATTTACTAATTTCCTTTTTCCTCAAAACATTTTACAACAATGTCTGAGAACGACTAAGGAGGAGCATTAAACAAAGCAGAGAATTGTAGACCTGCAGTTACTATGAAATTATTAAACCATGGTTGTAGGAAGCTGGGTTTCTGTTGCAGTAACCCCCCACTTTTTACCATACTACTGATGCACTTTGACTTGATGTGCCCTGGGTCCCTGCCAATCAGGTTCCCAGGGCCTGTGTTCTTTACCAAAACTGTACCTTGTACCCCCAATTGGCCCCTCTCTGGCCACATGTCAGTCCCTTGTAAAAGGTACCATGGGTACTGTGAGAGGCTGGCCTAGTATATGATGTCCACTAATGTAAGTGGGCACCTTGCACCAGTCCAGACAACCCTTATGGTGATTTAAGAGGTCTTAGACAACCTTAGAATGCTCTCTAATTGGTAGCTGTGGAGAGCAGCCTTCAGGCTTAGTCCAGAAGGAGTGTAAAGCAGCTTGTTTTACCAGAATGCAATCTTTATTGTATTGCTCAAGCGAAAAGAACCACATCAAGTATTTATAAAAATATGTATTTATTATAGAATACTCTCTAGTACATTCCAATATCTCCAACACCGAGATAAACACAATGTACACAATACTTTAGCAAGAAACACAGTAAATAGCACAAATACACAGCGGGCCCTAGGGGGGGACCAGACCATATATGAGGAAAGTGGTATAAGAACCACGACTCGAGTCAGGACAATGTCGAGAGGACGTAGAATTGCTGGGACCCCAAGGAACCACCCAAGGTGAGTAGATTGGGACCCCACGGAAGGCGTGTGCAGTGTGGAAACATAACCACATGCTCCGTACAACTTTATGTGCAAGTCGCAGTTGGAATTTTAAAGTTTAAGGACCCTTCCCAGGGGACCCTGAAGAAACCCCGTGGAAGACAGAAGGTTGGAGAGCCACCCCACCTGTGGATACCTTGGTACCCACATTACCTACACCAGGAAAGCCGGGTGCATACGGGTAAAGTGGTGTCGGAAACCGCCGTCAAACCCAATGAAGGACTTCAGTAAAGTGGCGCTGCTTGAAGGGGAGAAAGTGTCCGTGGGAATCCAAACGTGGATTCTTGAAGAGGAGTACCTGAAAGCAGAGGGGACAGAGTCTGTCACTCAGGAGTGACCAGGAGCCTTGGAAGATGAATGCCCTCCGATGTCGGGTGCTTCAGGGAAGATGACGATGACCATGACTCTGCAGCTGCGGGGACCAGGCGACGCTGAAGATGACCAGGAGCCGGATACGAGCTGTCCCACAAAGGAAGTAGAGTGCTGAGGGGTCGGTGTCCAGCGGGAGCCCCAACAAGCCTTGGCAAACGCAGCCCACGAAGGAAGTCAAGAAAGCACAAAGTCAGGACGAGCAAGGTCCAGGAGACTCACCAAAAGCAGGGGAGTCAGGGCAGGCCCCGAGCAAGCAGGGGAGCCCAAAGAAGTCGTAGATGACCCTCCATAGGACCCACAGGCCGAATGCACTGGAGTCGCAGGAGGACCTCTGGCAGCTGACCAAAGCTGCAGGCCACGGTGCACTCAATGCGATGTGGCTGAAGATCTTGGGTGAAGAAGTTGCCTGAGGTTAGGGCTACTTGGACCCCGATGCACTTGCTGCAAAGTCGCTAACAAGCCTATGCGGTGCACAGTGTTTCGGTTATTGCAGCCCCCACGAGGAATACTGGCCTCAAACTCGGTAAAAGGACAGCTCAGGCCTCAAGGGACATAGAAAACCACCACCAGTGTTGTTGAACCCTTCGGAGTCCGCAGGAGCTCGGGATCAGCAAACCGGTCAGCAAGGTTACAGTGCCTGCAAATTCAGGGGAGTGACTCCTTCACTCCAAGGGAGATTACTTCGGTTGTCCTTGATGCTTCACATGCCTTGGATGGATCCTGTATGATGCACAGGCAATGCACCGGACTGAAAGGGAGAAGAAGTCCGGCCCAAACAAAGTCCAGTGAAGTCCAGAGTGCCCAGACGGTAGAAGTGCAGTGATGTCTGATCTGAATCTTCTCCCACGGCGAATCTAGGGACCTACACCCAGGTAAGCCCTTAAGTACCTTAGGGAAAGGGTTGGGAAGATTCAGGGGTCCCTCCCAGGGGAGGGTCTGGACAGGGGGGAGGTTACTCCCATGTCCTTTGTCCAGTTTCGCGCCAGAGCGGGAGCCAACGACTCCCAGGACTGGTTTGAACTGGACTATGCACAGGGACACCAAATGTGCCCCTCATGCAGACTTTCTGGCGCTGGCACGGTGCACCCACCCAGCCCCAATACACTAAATCCTGTCTGGAAGGTGGTCACACCTCCGTGTGACAGGATGCCTATTGTTCCACCTTCCTCTGCTTGAGCTTGGCTCAGCAGCAGGAGGGCAGAAATGTGTCTCTGGTCGGCAGCAACCATTTTCTGCTGTCAGGGTGAAGAAGGCTGGTACCAGGAGCACTGAGAGCCTAACGGAGGGCTCTTCCAGTGCTTGGAATCATACCTCCCACACAGTTTATGGTATGGGGGTATGATTCCAACATGTTTGATACCAAACATGATAGGATTTGTTGCAACCGATTTCGAGATGGCCATCGCGTAATTACGCGGTGCCCCTCTATATGGTTGCTTCACTGACAACCTGGGAGAATGGACTCCGTAGGCTGCAGGGGTGTCCTGCTCATGCAGGGGCACCCTCTCACTTAGAACCAAGCAGCCTGCCTTCAGGATTGTAAAGGCCTGCTATAGGGGTGACTGATTTTAAGTGCAGTGACCCTTAGATATAGTAAACCTATATCTTTAGTAAGTGGTGTAAGCACCAACTTACACAGGCTGCAATGGCAGGCCTGTAGTTCCATTTTGAATGGTCTCTCATGGATGGCATAATACATGCGTCAGCCCATGGGAGACCTCTGGGGTACCTATGCCCTGGGTACATTGGTACCATATACTAGGGACTGACAAGGGTACCCCAGTATCCAATCTGGGGGGTACCTAAGTACAGAACACAAATGTTTAGGGAGAAAGCAGATAGACTGGGGTCCTGATTAGCAGGATCCCAGTCAGACTAGTCAAAAACCCACATAGCACCAGGCAAAAAGTGGGGCTAACCATGCAGAGGGATCCTACCTTCCTACAGGTACCAAGGGCACTGTGGCCAGGGAAGGCCTCTAAGGGCTGCAGCACTTATTGTGCCACCCTTAGTGGCCCTGTACCTTTACACACACTCACTGCTATTGCAGGCTGGGTGTTTTGGTGCGGGACAAAGTGAAGAGTCGACCTGGCACACATCCCTGTGTGCCTTGCCTACAACCCACTGCCCTGGCATTGGTCAGCCACCCTTCTAGCTGGGTGCACTATACCAGTGGTGAGGGTACAGGTGCGTGAGCCCTGTACCCCTAAAATGTCTAGACCAATTCTCAGACATTGTAAATGCAGTAATGCCATCAAGAGTATATGGTGCTGGGAGTTTGTCATTACAAACTCCACAGCACTATAATGGCTTTACTGAAAACTGGGAAGTTTGGTATCAAACTTCTCAGCACATTAAACCCACTCTGATGCCAGTGTGGGATTTAATAAAAAATGCACGCAGAGGGCATCTTAGAGATGCCCCCTGAAAAACGACCAGCCTCTGGTGGGTTCCCCGACTGGTACACACCAGCTTGCCACCACAAGACATGTTTCTGGCACCCTGGGGTGGGAGCCTTCACTCCCTGAGCCCAGAAACAAAGCCTTTCCTGGGCGGAGGTGGTCGCATCTTGAAGATGGCAGGCACTCTACATTCAGGATTAGGGATTGTGCCCACTCCCCCACGTGGGGTGAGCACACCAAAAGTGTAGTCACCCTAAGGTCAGTAGCCCATTTGCTACTGACTCGAGACCCCTAAAACGCCCCCTAAATACAGTCTTTCGGGGTTAGCCCTGAACCAAGAAGACAGATTCCCGCAACCTAAGAAGAAGGACGAAAGAAGACGCCCACAGGGATGTGGAATTCCTATAGCCCGACGACCAGGACATATTGTTTGGGGTCAAGGGCAACAAGTTTTCATGTGTATTTTGTCCTTGGGACAAGTAGGCCCAACCTCCTGCAGCACAAACCCTTTGGCTGCCAGTTTTCAGTACCACATTATGGATCGGGAAGGGCACTGTCTGCAGTTAAGGTAATATTTTTGCCCATATGTTAATGCTGTTCAAACTTGTATTCATGGTTCATTGATTGAAAGCCTTCATTATTAAGGTGAGCACTCTAAGTAAATGTTGTAAGCTCCGACTGCACTATTGACAGTGGTTCCAGTATAAAAACGTATACATACGTTTTCAAAGTTTAGCAATATGAGGCTATGTATAATGCTCCCAGAATGCTCTCTAATTTTATGCAAATATTTGCAGAAGCTTGAAAGCAAGATTGATGATTCTTTGCTTTCAAAATAAAATGTTCATAAAAAAATGAAAGTAGGAAAAGATTTTTGCTAAACTACTGTAAAATTTCTGGTACCACTTCTTTGCAGCATCATTTAGTAACATGTGTTGATGCATGCTAGTATTTCCCAAAAATATTCAAAATGGAAAATCAGTGTTACCAATTTCAATAAGATTATGGGAAACAAAAATAAACCAGCATTGGCAACGCCAGTAGGTCTGAAATTGGTGGTCAGCTTTTTAGTTTTGTCAATGTGACTTGTTTTGGCATGGTTTTTGTAAAACCGTATTGGTGTGGGAGCTGCCGGGCCATCACCATTATAAAAAACATTGGCAAAAGCAAAGAATTGTTTTTGGGTCTCAAAAAGCACACATTGCCACATAGTTACTGGCACTGAACAAAACTACTTTGTGTGCAGATATGCTCCTTGTGAAAGAGCAGAATGCTGTCACTCACAGTGAAACCAGCCGATACAGAGAGAGAGGCAGAATTATAGGACAATGTGCAATCTTTACTAGCCTTGATACAACTTGATTTTGCGAAGTACAAGCAGTAAAGTTGGTGACTGCTCCATGATTCAATTATATGATGGAATATTTCTGATTCCCGTTTCACGCAGCATCCTCGCAGCCATATGCTCCGAAATCAAGGGCTTTGTTTAGAGTGCCAGTAAAGCCCTGCTCCTAATGCCAAAGCTGTACACACACGCTGTACACACACACACACAGAGGCCGGAGGTTACTTCTATCACACATGGGCACATATCACCTAGTTAATCACTTGTCACAAATGATGTTCTGGTCACCTAAGTTCGTGGACCCCCAATGTGGCGACACCTAGTAAGAAACATCTCCACTGCGAGGTCAATGTGGTCTCTTTATGCTGCACACCCAGACCAATAACCAACCCTATAGTATTAAACATGCTTTGTACATGGAAACAGGCGCATGCCTCTTTGAAACTTGATCCTGGCTTCAAGTCGGCCCTCCTGTGGAACACAGATCTACCAATAGGTGGAGAAGTAATTCATTGGCCTGTGGTATATTCATGCTTGAGCCGATGATCTCGGGAGAGACATTCAAATCTTTCACAGACCTCCCCTCTGAATACGGCCTGTGGTATTCACAACAGTGGCAATATGCCCCACTCCAACACTGCCTTAGAGATAAGCTAGGCAAAGGCCCCATAACAGTCTCTCCCTCGTCCATCCACTCTTATCTGGACAAACGGAGCACCACTAAAGGGGCAATCTCAAGACTGTACTGCGTACTGGTCACCACCAACTTCTCACAGCCCACACTTGACAGGACTAGAACTTTTTGACAGGGAAGTGGTTGTGCATACATACTCATCTAAAATCTGGTCCTCATTGTTACTCACATGAACCTTTCCTTTGGGAAAACAAGTTAACATTTTCATTCTTTAAATTACACCACACCTTGTACTGGTCACCGGTCATGCTGCACATGGCAGCCTGCTGGTAACATTCTGACTGTTGGAGATGTGACATGCTGCATGTCCTGTAAAGTTGTCTCAAACTGACTGGGTATTGTTCCGAGGTTTGGCCAGTCGTTGGAGAGTCGGATTACCCCATCAGCTCGCCTGGCTCTTACATGACAGGCAGTCCCTACTAAACACAGGAAACAGTGAGTGGCAAAGGGATAGGCGATTGCAAGTTCTGCATCCTCTGCCACTGGAAAAAGCCGTTGGTTCTGCATGGCACAGACCGGCTTTCGGAGCTCGTAAAAATCTCAAACTGCGAGCAATTCATTTTTAAAATGAATCCCCAACTAGACATCTATGCACAGATGTTTTTTATATATATATATATATATATATATATATATATATATATATATATTTATTTTAATTTTTTGGGCGCAGAGGATCGAAGTCCACAAGCTTGTCTGGTATTCATTACTGGAGTGGTTATTGGTGCACTCTGATGTACTGAGAACCAGAGTCCTGTTGCAGTTATGCAGACCTCGTGGGTCGGGCAGCCGGAGGTCGGGTCAGTTCACCAACCCCCAGCAGCCACAGCCTCCAAACCATTATAGTTTGCCCTCTTACCATCATGGGCACCCAGTGGGAAGCAGGATACGCCATCACCTGCCTCACTTGGAGGTCTTTAACATCAGACCAATGGATTCTTCAATTTGCCCATAAAAGCTACTCCCTCCCCTTAGTTCACAAAACACTACTACCTGGATAGTTTGGTCCGTAGGTACAGGCACTTTGCCAGTTTGGTCCAGCAGTACTTTTTGGTATGAAAATTGTTTCGCAGACCCACTTCTAAGGAGGTATTGCTTTGGTAAGGAATCTGCGGCTAGAAGTCTCTATCAGATGAACAAGTTACTTGCCTTGGGTAACGCCTTAACTGGTAGAGACTCTATCTAGCTGCAGATTTCTGACCAACCCACCCATCCTCCCCGCTCTGCAAATGGATTTCTAGGGTATAGGACTTTCCCCTTTCAGGGCTCAAGTTTTCCACACCAGTGATCAGTGTTCTTCGTGTCTCTGCGCTCCTGGCATGGAGAGTTGTGAAAAGAAACTGACGTCAGCACGCCTCTATAGGCAATCAAACGTGTCACTTCTGGCACCGACCCCGCCACGCAGAGCCGATTGATGCCACCTACCAGCGCGCAGAGGTACTGCTTACGAAAATATCGGGATCCAGTCTTAGGCCTGTGGATAATTCTAAGGTAAGGAATCTGCAGCTAGATAGTCTCTACCAAATAAGGCGTTACCAAAGGTAATTAACTTGTACTTCATGTTAAATGGCACTGGCCAATATGCAGACAGCCTTGATATATTTTTACATTCGCTACAATTTTGTTATCTTAAGCAATGATAAATGTGTGAATAAACTAAATAAAAAAAATTGCAAAGCAAAAGAAAGAAGCATTTGCTACAGTGCATACTGTAATTATTTTGAGGACTTATTAATTCGCTTATAAATTATTTAATACTGCAGAACGTATTCAATGTAGTTCATCAAAAATAGAGTTGTAGTATAAAGCCTTACATCAACAATGGATTATACTAAAGGTTTGTCTTTTTTTTTAATTGAAGCAAATTGAATCAGATAAAGATACAAATGCCTTGGACGAGCCTGTTTCACACTGGAGATCGAAGTTGACTTTAAATGTCATGGTGGAAGATTTTATTTTTGATGGATCCTCTCTCCCTTCTGATGTACATCGGTACATGAAAATGTGAGTAAAAGTGAAATTTGCCGTTAATGTTTCCATCCAGAATGATTGTTTAGAAGTGATTTAAATACTTCGTTTATGGTTACGCTACAAAGTATAGAAGTCCTTTAGAAGCCTAATCCAACATGTACTTTTGGAAGAGGCAAGATAATAGGAGGTAGGCTGTGTGGCTGAGTTCAATATTCAAATTTCATGTTTTTGTCCATGCTACTAAAAATGCATAATTCAAATATGGATTTTTTGGAAGAATTTAACACTTTAAAAGTGGTGCACAGAATGCCTCAGCATTGTGGGTTAGTCCTGTGCAATCTATAGTGTGTGATCTACACCACATACATGCTGAAAACGCTGTGTCCGAGCTTCCTGAGAAAAAATAAGCAATTGAAAGGTGCTTAATATAATTCAGGTTATTGCTTGGGAAATTCCCAAACCTAGAAGTGAAAGGGATGCACAGGTTAATTTTAAGGGGACAGCCATAGTACTAACTTGTAGGGGCTTTAACTTTTGATAAAGGAAAACGTGCAGAACTGACACATGTGCAATCCTCTGGTCATTCCTCTAAAGCCTGAAAATGTGATTTCCAAATTTTAAAATGCGTTATATATCACATTAATCGGCAGCCAATAAAGAAAGATTCCAATAACTTAAGACTTGAGTCCTAAGAATTTTGTAGAAGCAGGGCCAAGCTGTTGGCTAACTTTACTACGTGACATAAAAGGAAGGTAAAAGGAAAAACTAGATGAGTGTGGTTGTCCTGAAGGTGTTTGAAGTGGCAGTGTAGTATATTCCAGAAAATAGCCCATCCCTTGGCCATCACAGAGCAGCTTAGAATGCAGTGCATCTTCGTAAAATATATATTCCAAGGAATGTACACGGGTCACATTCATACCCGAAAGATTTCTTTACCCAGAGGTCCCGAAACATTCCACAGACTATATGGCAAAAACTTTGCTTTGTTTAACTCTGTTACAAGACCTCTGGAGGAAATAAATCTTTGTGGAAAAAAAGGGATTCCTCTCTCTATTTCCTGCAGTGTCTACCTTTAAAATATTGTGCCACGCTTGTTATGTTTTTGATTAACAGTTCGAAGCACTGATCCACGACCTCTTTAAAGTCACCACCAATGCTGCTACTTGAAGGGAAGAACCTCTGGGAGAGGCCAGGTATAGAAAGTATGTTTGCTTCCTCTCCTCAGGCTGCAGTTGAGCATAGAGGCCAATAGACAGAAACTAATCATTTTAAGTGTTGCTTTAGTGAAAGTAGAAAGAAAAGCTGTTGATGGTATGCACACTAAAGACAGACTCTAGGATTCATTCAGTACTTCAAAAAGCAAAAAAAAAATGCCACTGTTGATGTGCTGTATGCTAAAGACTGTCTCCAGGATTCATTCAGTAAAAAAAAATAATGCCACTGTTCTCAACAGTGTATCTTAATCCAACTACAATTAACAACCAGGAAATTGCCTAATGTTCCAAAACATAGGAAGCCTACCTAAAATAAATAACCCTAACTGAAACTTGTTTAGAAGAGTTAGGTCTCAGGAATAAGGTAGGCAAGGCAAGATATCAATCTTTCCAGACCCTTCCATGTTGCAGAGCAGATTCCAGAATTATCAGGAAGAAAGACGAAAACATGGCTAATTTACAGGATTGACTTTAAATGCTGCAGTTCATGGGGAAGTGACCACTGCAGGGACCACCTACATATAACCAAATTGTTCAGAGGAGAAACCTTACATTGACTCAATTTATCGAGATGCTCCTTTTAGCCTTCTGTTCATACCTCTGATACTGGAAGTGATGTTATGCATCTTCATCTGTTGATGGTGATGAATGTAGTTGTCTGGTTCTCTGCACCCCTCCCTCTTTAACACCTTCAATGTATCTTTAAGTGCAGTACCTGTACAGAGGCAAAACATGTTATGTACTAGACCACAAACTTCCCTTTATGTGAGTGTGACGGTCTGTGGAAACATCGAAACCTAACATCACCACCCTTCCGAAAAGAGTGCATATCAAGTGTAGCATGATAATGAGAATGAAAAGATCTAACCAAATTGGAAGCCATAACCCAGAGGTACTGGTTTGCATGTTACATAATCTGGTCCATGTACGTTTCAATCAATATAACAAAGTATACCTCTATGTAGTTTGGAATCAAGGATATCATGAAATTACAATTCTTTGTCCACAGTTAAAGGCCCAGGTTAAGGAGCAAAACGTGTGGCTGTGAACAGGTTTCAGCATAGATACAAGAATTACTGGATGTATCCTCAGAATGCTAGTAAGAGTAAGTCGAATAGCAACTGGGTTGATGATCTTTTCAACTAGATACGCTCTCATGAACTGTGTTTGAAGTTTGCATGATCCCTACACAAGGAGATGTTTTGTGGATAGCTAGTTCCGGTCGCCTATTAGATACGTGGCAAGCTTGTGTACTTTGGTGTCAGCATGTTTCTTGTACTGTAATTTAATTTTGTTCAGATATGTCTTGATAGCATACAGAGTAATATATACAGCTAAGTGTCTGATTGTTGTCAGAATTCCTCAGTATCTCATAAGAAACATACAAGGATGGTGGCCATAAGCAGAATTGAATTGTGACTGCATAGTGGATGCATGTATTGAAATGTTATGTGCAAATTCCACAACCCATAGTTCACCCAGCTATTATGCATGGCGAAGATTAAACATGGTAATGTGTCTCATTTGAGCATTCTGTTTGCCCATCTTATTTTGGATGGGAGCTGGATGACAGATTAAACCTAAACCCTATGTGTTTATTCCTAAGAGAATCTACAAATTAGAAATTAGTTCTGGCTCCCTGCCAGATATCCTATGATCTCGGATAACATGAAGTCTTGCTGACTGTTGTAACAGTAGTTGTGCAAGAATAGTACTAGAAGGGATTCTTTTTAGTGGTATTAAATCGTCTGGTGTACCCGACGAGTCAACAGTTATAAGAATAATTGCATAACCCATATAAATTGGTAATTTCACGTTAAAATCCTTGCCCAATGGTGTGCCATGACTGTGGGCGTGTCAGGTAAGTTTGAAATTAACCTTGTGATGCACTGACATTGTTTTTAACAGGTTTCACAGGATGTGACAAAAATATCAGCATGTTTACTGAAGACAGGCCACCTGAAGTAGTTTTTCAACAATTTAATAGTTTTGTTTGACCAATTTGACTACTTAGGAGAGAGCTGTGACTTCAAAGTAAAGCTTACATTCTGGTCGGATAATTAAGTATAGTGCAGTACCTTTATGAGGTAATCCCTCTTTGTATCTTTCTCGTTCTTCTTATGCCAAATCTATTTAAAGTTTCTCGTATAGCTTTTACATATTTGAGGGGTATTAAGCAGTACTGCTTTACAGTTCTTTCTCCCAGATACATGTATAATGACCAACTGATATTCTGAAAAAAAAGTTTGAGACCATTGGAATCGAGGTGCTGAAGAAGTTTCATCTCATTTTAAAATATTAAAGATTTTTATGATCAGTATAAACTGTGATCACATGCTTGGCCCCTTATAAATTATGATGCACAGTCTTGAAAGCATATCTGCCTGTAAACAATTCCTTTTCTTTCATTACGATTTACTTCAGCTGAATTAAATATGCATGAATGACAGGCTAGAGGATGCATTTGACTAGTCTTGGATGAAGTTGTATTGAAGTGCATTTTAAAAGGTACTCTGATGCGTCAGTCTCCATAGAATTAGACTGTGAAGACCCTGGATATTTTAAAACGGGTGCTGTAGTTGAACATACTTGAATAAAGCAAAATTAAGCTGAGAATAGCATACAATAAGTATGTTCTTTCTTAGAAGCCATGTCAATACTGTCACCGTTTCCAGAAAATCCTGACCAAATCAAAAATGTTAAAGCCAATTAAGCTTTACAAATCTCTTACTAAAATTTGCTGCTTCCAACTTAGAACTGCCTATATTTTTTCCAGGTCCATTGAAAGTCCATCTGAAGTAATTTTTTATTGCAAGATATCTGCATTCATAACATGAAACTCCCATTTTTCTTATTTGGAATAAAATCTGTTCTCTTTAAAACGCTGCCTCACCATTCTCACATGTTCCACTTGTTCTGAGTATGAATTTAAACAAACCGGAATGTCCTCTAAATAGATTACCACAATCACATCCAGATATTCTTGAAGTTCTGCTTTCAAACATAAAATGCTTGAATTACACAGCCCCCTTGATACTCATAAAGGCCGAATTTGGTCCATAACGCTGTTTCTCATTAGTCTCCTTCTCTAATGCGTACTGAGTGATAAATGCCTGAATATCCAGCCTAGAGAATATTGTTATAACTAAGCTTAACCTAGCTAATCAAATCTTGCATTAGAGGCAAAGTGTATCGTTTTTATAGTTACTTCTTTAAAAGCCATGTAATCTGTACAGGATGGAGATAATCAGTCTTTTTAGTTATGAAAAATAAAGTTGAAGAAACTGGGATTTGAGAGCATCTAATAAAGCTGTTGGCCAAATATTGAAGAAGTTAAGTTGGTAGGTATGCAGATGCTTCTTCGGTAAGAGCATACACCCTGCTTCATGGCAGTGCTACATCAGACTCTAAAATTGGGTGGCAGTACTATTCTTGATGTGGGGTGCAGAGCATTAACTTTGTTTTTTTTCTTAAACACTGAGTGTCTTCATATTGTTTGAGCAACATAACTACTGTGATACCATTGTGATGTATAATGTTGCACAAGCCTTGACTTAAATGACTTGTTTGAGTTTCTTCTTTTTCACTACTGTGAGAAAAACAGTGCTGTTTGCATAAAGGAGACAAGAGAGTAATGGTACACATTTTATAAAGAGGGTTATGTAAAATAAGCCAAGAATCACATAATATCTTCAACTGTGAGCATATAGTAAATCAAATCAAATCAAAATACATGGTTTGAGACAACATCTGAGATCTATGGCAGGTTTGTGACAGTTGGGCCAAAATGATAGCCCATTCTTTGTATGCCGAAGGGGTATTCGATCGCGTAGAATGGGGCTACATTTTCCAGACCCTAGAATGGACAGAACTGAGCATGAGGTTTTTTCTATGCCCACAGCACAAGTAGCCTGCAATTGCAGTCTTTCTGATGCATTCCCTGTTAAGAAAGGAACTTGACATATATGTCCATTATCTTCCCTCCTTTTTATATTGGTGCTTGAACCTCTGGTGATTAAAATCTGCTGTGTTGCCCTATATGGGTATTAAAACACCAGCAGGCCCCAAATAAATACATTCTACGTCGAAGCCTACCAGAAATGCTACTGTCTGGTTGCAAAGACATATTGGGGACATGCTGGAAGCTGACCTAGAAATTCATTCCACCCATTGCTTACCATTGACTTTGCCATTTATGACTCATTTGCCTTCTTTCTGTTCGCTGGCTTTATTTGTTTTAGGCTGTCCAGCTTGAGTTAGTCACTCCTGTGCAGCATAGCCTTTTTACTACCTCCCTACTTGACACCTTCTATTCTTCAATGACTGGATGCTTTTTGGGAAGGATTTTTTTTTTTGTGTAGCACTTTATGGGAATGCATGTTTTAAATCTGCCTCTCCTGTCATGCGTCTCCCGCTCTCTGTATGCCGTTTTGTTGATTGTGCAGTCACTTTTACCAGAAGCTGCTTTGCTTTTGCATCGGTTTTATGCATGAAAGTGTATGTTTTTGTTTAGAGGTTGCTTTTCACAGGACATGCTTCAGTAGCTGCCACAGCATGCCCTACACTGGGATGCCAGAACCTGTCATTTTGTTTTTACAACTGCTTAGATTTGTAGGTCATTCACCCCCTAAAGTGTGTTCCTTATAGCATGCCAACAATCCATGGCTCTTTTGATGCTTGACCATGAGATTGAACAGATAGAAAAATATATAAATTATTCCTTCTGTCTCCTTTTAAAGTTTTTAACACTGGTAATGACATTTGTTCCTCTTACATGAAAGAAAGTGGGCAAGACAAGCACACATTTTAATTTCTTTGAGAAATCTACCAATACTTTGCAGTGATTAATAGGCGAGCAAGCGCTCCTTTAATCTCTTGCAATGTGCTTTTACTAGATACAACACTTAAGCATAAGTTGCATAGCTGCCAAGGTTTCAGATTGCTATGAGTGACATTTTCATAATTTCAGTGTAATAATGAGTGACATTTCAACGACTATGAGTGACACTTTCTCGCTAGCAAAATCAAGAAGTAAAGACGAGGGAATCATATAAATGTCAGAAATTACACTCATTTGTGCATAGCTGCTAATGTTTCAGATTGCTTATGTGTGACATTTTCATAGATTCAGTGGATTTACGAAAGACATTTAACAACTAAATGCATGACAGAGCTACACTTTCTTGTGGCCAAATCATGCAATGAAGTCCATGAAAACAGACAAATTTCAGAAATCACACTGATTTGAGCAATAAGAAAGTCAAACTCAGTAGCAGGTGCTTTTAAAGCAATTATTTATTTTTTACATAATCCGCACCCTCCACACCAACCTCAGCTTCAGGTGTGGTTGAACCACAAAAATCAAAGGGTTGTCTGTGACAAAAGCAGCAACCCACTGAGCTATCTACATATAATGCAGTTCATTACAATACAATATGCTGGTAGACTTTCTTTGCAGTTTGCATATAAACTCTCTGCTCTACTTAATAGTGAGTGAAAACCGCCATGAGACAAAACTCTGACAGCTCTCCAGCGGGGATATTAATCATCTGCCTTATCTCCGACTAAGCAAGTCTCACAGTGCTGGGAAAATAAAGGCTGCTGCTTGTAGTACCACTGTCAAGCAAAGATATTAAACCCTTTAACTAAACTAGCAGTTTTGATGATTTATTAGTGCAGACAAAACTCGGAGATGGCCTGCATTTACAGCACAAACAGACAACTTTAGTGTACCCATTTACAAAGCGCTATGCTGTGCTGGAGCCCCCTCCCATTCTCTTAATAAACATTTTGAATTTCAGCAGCGGATAATTATTAAATTAATATCTGACTTACCTGGTGTGGTCTCTTGATAGAATGATCCACTGAGAGAAGCTGCCTGCGTTTCACAGCGGAGATCGTGCAGAGGAACAGCAATTAATTCCTCGGTGCCTTGGGGCCCGGCTGGCAGGCAGGAAATGAAACATCCTGTCACAGCCTGGGACAACCGAAGGAGGACTGGAAGGAGGACTAACGAGGCCCGGGAACATCTACAAAAGTAGCTTTGGCGCTAGTTTCTTTTGCATAAGAAAGCCTTCGTTCCCACCATGAGCAATTAATTTGAATGTGTGAATCCTCTCGGCTTAATGTTCTGTTCTTCCTCTGCCCCCATGTCTGAGCCGGCCCGGCGTGACTCTCTTTATACCCGTGAGGACCGGCCCTCTCATCGGACCGCCGTATCCTGACTGCATGATGATGCAGCAGGACCCTCTCCCTCACCCAGTGCCCTCGAGTTGGCCGGCCTGGGCTGCGCTGAAATAAAATTGCCGGCGGGCGGCATTGCCATAATTAATTTAGTCCCAGCATGGGGGCCTGCCTGCAGGGCAGGACAGGTATGGTGTGAACAGCAGTGTGGTGTGAGCGAGCCCGGCCAGGCCCGCAAAACAGTCAGGCTGTGCAAGATGACGACGAGCCAGTTAGCAGCAGAGGCCTCATCAAAACTTCGCGCCATTAAGCAGGACGTGTGACGTCACATCCTTGCGGCGCTACGGCCAGTCTGAGACCGTCACTCAGCCCCCGGGCGGCGCTGCGAAAATCAGATAGATACATTGTAGCAGCATTCACTGACTGCGAGGCTAAGAGAGCCTGCTCAGCTGCTGGACTGCCGGAAGCCTGTGGGAGCAGCCAGCGCAGGCACTGGAGCGTGCAGCTACTACTGTACTGGTTGTAGTGTGCTTTTCTGTGACAGCTGAGACTACGGCATTATCCGTGACAATGCATTTCAGTGCGGTGATGCGGAGCACCACACTGAAATGCGTTAGTGTCACGCCTGATGCCTGATACTTGGCAGGACTGAAGTTGTATAGCTCAGTTATTTTCATTTATTTGGCAGTTGAATATGGTGCTCGCAGTTGAATATGTTGCTCTTCTGCATTCAATACAATAATTGTATAAATGCATGTTGTTTTGTTTTCATAATGCTAGCTTCTTTCCCAGTGCACACAATGTTGCACATGTCCTTTTTTTGTAAGAAATATATATATATTTTAAAATATTTCCCTGTTGGCTTTGGACCCCTTATTTAAAGGAGACCATGTACTGTTTTTTACCCATTTTCTTCTTAATAAACCCCACATGGATTGGATTATTAGGAACCCTATATAAAATAGTACATGTAGAAGGCCACTGGCGATGGACCCTGTAGTAAACAGCAGCTCAAGGGTAACACCTTCCTCATGTCTCTGTGCATGTTTATTAGGTTGTATGACTTTACCACGCATGCCTTTACCACATAGCGTTTAGCACACAAGGTAAGTATATTTAAGTATATATAACATATTTAGCCCTTCGCACTTATTCTGCCGCAGATTGCTTGTTATGATCTCACTGCAATGTCTGTTTCACTGATTGACTGATGCTTCCTGTAGTACCTCTTTCATGGTTGTTTATTTAGTTCTGCTATTTTCAAGAAAAAAATATACATATAAAATAATTAGCCACAAAAATCTCCGAGGTGTTGTGTTCTGATGAACAAATAAACTGCTGTGTGAGAATTTGGTGTGCCGCATCTTTCTCCCCCTTGGAGACTGGAGAATTTTGTGGAATCGGGGCAGAGCTCAAGCTGCTGCAGGCACTGGCATCGCTAGGTGGGGAGTGGCTTGCTTGAGGCACTTTGGATATATATATCCACTTTATTATCGTTGAGGCCTCAATGATATTTTTAAAGCTGCTATTGTTATTATAGTTTGCACAGCACTCTTTTGCACTTCTTTGTCGCACTTTGCAGTTTATATTGTTATTTATTTATTAGTACAGACTTTGTTCACATACTGTATAACTTTATAGGCACATGGCTAGGCTGGAATTGCCCAACAATGGGAGGGTACTCTGACAGCTACTGTTATTTATTGCTACAATGAGATTAGTAGACTGTATTTGCACTTGCAATATACTATCTAAGGATTAATAGGCGTCTACTTCTCCTGTGTTCGAATTGATGCATCTGTAATATCAGCTATTGATAGCTTACTGTAACGAACATTAAGGATTACATGATGCACTGTTTATTCCATTTATTTAATTGTTATATATGTCAGCAGGCTTGTCAGTTTTTAGTATACCATTTGACCGTGCCTATTTTTACATTCAGCATTTTGAAGAATATTTGCTGCAGTATGAGAAGTGAGTTGAACATCTGTGATTGGCATATTACCAGTTCTTTGTCTATTTAATTGATGCACTTGTACGATATTTAGGATAAATCATGCTTAGTGTTTCTCTCATGTATTTTTATTATTGTAGCATTGTCTCTTGTTATTATGGATGCATTGAGATTATTTAGTGTCGGCTCTTTTCTGTTTATTTATGACAAATATTGGTTTATATGTATTTTTATCACTTTGCTCTTACTATATGATCATTAGTCTGTCTTCTCTATTCACATATCTGGTGTGGCTATGCTTCTAGCCAATCGTGCACATTGTGTTAGGTCTGTCTCCTTTAAAAAGTTTCCCGGAAATGAAGCGCATCATGTGATCAAGCTCGCTGTGTCGAGTGAAACGCGTCATGGCAGGCATTATGCCTGTGTATCTCTGTGGATTAATTTGGAAATAAACTGCACTGTTTCTCCACGACATCGAGTCTTAAATAGCTTTCTTACGAGTTTGGCTGAGGTCCGTGCCTGCTGGTTCTGCCGGGGATAGGCAGACAGGATTCTGGTGTGTGAATATATATATATATATATATATATATATATATATATATATATATATATATATATATACACATACATACACACACAGTGTGGGTAAAAGGATTTCTGCCCGGCGCAAAAAGTATCTCAGATACTGGTCCCCACCAGTATTCTTTAAACTTATATAACATCAAACTTCACTGAGATATTCACACACAACATCCATAAAAAACCAAATCTTCTTGTTCGGTTTCTTTTAGTTATTTATTTGTCTTAAGCAGTCAGAAAAGGGCAACACGTGTTTCGCGCTCCACTGCGCTTCTTCAGGGCTTATAATTTTCCTAAAATCTTGTTGTTCTTGTGTTCTTCTTCATTTCAATGGTAATTGTTTCTCTAAAATCTTTATATGACATATATTTTATCCTCTTCTTTATCCATTCTAATTCCTGTTCTTCTGAGAAGTGTTCTATATGGTTCCCCTTGATATGGTCGCAAAGCCGGCTGGAAGCCTCCTGGTCTGTCTCTCTCCGTTTTGTAAGGCATGTGTGGTTGTAGATACATATGCTTTGTACACTTCTGCCATCTAGTGTAGGGTCCGGATGTGTGCAAGTTGTTTTTCTTAGAAGAAGTATTTCGAGTCACAAGGTAAGGTGACTCCTCCTCATGGTAATAGTGCACATGGGCATCAACTCCAATGTTAGATTGTTTTCTTTCCACCATCTGGTTCGGACGTAAAATTACAGCGCTCAGGTTCAAGACCATTTTCGGCATCCTTTCGGTGCGTAATCCACTCTTCCCTTGTAGGTATTGCTTTCAAACACATTTCCATCCCTCCTGTATCGAAATTCGGAAGACTCTCATTGTCGGGTCGGAACACTCTGATCGCAGCCTTCGGGCCTCGCTGGTACCTTACAGTCATTCGACTCCATCAATGATACTCTGCTGATGGAACAGACTCCATTTGAGTTCTACCCCCGATGCCGCTCCAAGTACCCAAGGACCGACATTCACGAAGTCTGGAATCTGTGCTTATCCCCGAGCACAGAGAAGAAAATTGTGAGGCCTGTCAGCTGTTTCGATCCAAAAAGACCCCACGGGACCGCCGGGCATGACGCAGAGAGATGCAGAGACATGAAGTAGAACACATGTCCGATATCTTCAGTCAAGAAGATATTGAACCAGAAGAGGAAGATCTTGAAGCCTCTGCGGCCTTTTCAGTAAAAGGTTGGTTCGGACTCAGACTTGGAGATCAATTTGGAGTCACATGATCTTCCGCCGGGTCAAGGTGCCATGACTACTCAAATCCCTCACCTGCCTACACCAACACTTTCGGTCTCTACAATACGAAAGGCTTCCGGGCCTCCACTGCCATTTGTCCATGGTCAGCACCGAGAATTAGCTTCAGCTGCCCTGCCTTCTGGCTCAGCACAGAAAGCACATGTAAAGCCTTCCGGTTCCGCACTGATCCGAGATCCCACCTCTTCGGCTCCGACCGCTCCGGTTCCGAAAGTGAAAACAGATTCCGTTCCTAAATCTTCGGCACCGAAATTGGCTCCCGCTACACTCCCTGAGTCCATTTTAGAGACAATGCAGGAAAGACTCGATCCGAAACAAAAGTGGATCCATATACATCCAAAGACTGGTCACATTATCACAAACACTTCATCAGTGCCTTCTACTAATCAGCAAACCTCTTTCCAAGAAGACATTGATCTGCTGATACCCATGAAGAAAAAGAACAAGAGAACCAGTCCTCTGCACCCTGTTCCTTCTCCATCTCACTTAGCAACACCTCCATCACCTGTACCTCACTCGCCACACAATCCTTTAAATATTACACCTCTGGGATCTCCACATACAGACACGGATGCAGATACAAGGGATGATGACACTTATGGCGCACAACAACCACCAGACCTGTGGCAGGATTATGACATTGACCCCCCCAGGGGATACAGATCCAGACCTATATCCTGCCAAACCCTCACCTCCTGATGATACTTGATCATATCAGGAGTTCATTGCAAGGGCAGCAGCATATCATGGGGTTGCACTACATAAGGAGTCTGTGGAAGAATATTTTTTATTTGAGACACTGTGCACCACACATAGGGAATCTCAATCTCTTCCGAAGCTCAAAGGCATGATGCGCCATGCAGATTATATTTTTAAGGATCCTACACAGGTATGCATTATCACCCCTAGGGTAGATAAAAAATATAAGGCTGCACCATCTGACCTAATTTTTAATCGAGGCCAGCTTCCACGAGAATCTCTAGTTGTTTAAAATGCCCGTAAACTGGCAAATTAACAAACTGCAGCAGACGCACCACCTCCTGATAAGGAATCTGAACTTATTGATGTGTCAGGCAAACGGGTTGCTTTTGCGCAATCTGCCAATCAATGGCGAATTGCAAACACACAGGAACTGTTGACCAGATATGACATAGCTCACTGGAATGAGATGGAGGAACTCCTCCAATATCTCCCAGAGGAGCATAAAAAGAAAGGGCAAGAACTGGTTCAGGAAGGAAAGTTGATTTCCAACACCTCCATTAGATGTGCATTGGATTCTGCTGATACCGCTGCCAGATGCGTCAATTCAGGAGTCCTCCTATGGAGGCATGCCTGACTGCTTATCTGTATTCAAGCCAGAAGTCCAGCAGACTTTATTAAATGTCCCCTGTGATAAAGAGCATCTCTTCGGCCCACAAGTAGATGAGGCCTTAGGAAAAATTAAAAAAGATACTGAGGTTGCCAAATCTGTGTGAGTTTTTCAAACACCTACTCCTCGGGGTTCCTTTCATCGCTCCTCTTATAGAGCGGGTTCAAAAGCCAACTCCACAGATGCCTCCGCATCTTCCTACAGGTCACAAGCTCCTTCCTCTCCATCTAGAGGATATTTCAGAGGCAACTAAAGGGGTAACAACTCCAAAGATCGGGGCAAAGGTTCACAAACCCGTAATGCCCCATCTGGCAACAGTGACTCACTTATCATTTCCCTGATCATTCTACACCTGTCGGGGGTCAATTACAGCAGTTTCTTCCCACTTGGCAGCCAATAACATCAGAAAGGTGGGTGTTGGACATTATCCAACATGGTTATTGCCTGGAGATCCTCAGCACTCCTCCCAATATTCCACTGCGCACCCACAGACTCTCTCTGGAACATAAACAACTGCTCAAACAGGAAATGCAAGCTCTTACTCAAAGGAGCTATAGAGCCAGTTCCTCTATAACATCAAAGGTCAGGGGTTTATTCGCTATACTTCCTTATTCCCAAAAAGGGCGGCTCCCTACAGCCCATTTTAGATCTACGGCCTCTGAATCACTACATACTATCAAAACACTTCCATATGGTCACACTTCAACAAGTGCTTCCACAGCAAGGCAACATTTTGTCAGCATTAGATTTAAAGGACACATACTTCCAAATCCCATGCACCCAGCCCATCGCAAAAACATCTGCTTTGTGATAGCAGGGAAACATTATCGATTCAAAGTCCTTCCATTCGGAGTCACCACTGCACTCAGAGTGTTCTCCAAATGCTTAGCAGTAGTAGCAGCACATTTACGCAGACAAAACATTGTCTTACCATATGTAGACAATTGACTTATCAAAGCCAGTACACACCTTCTGTGTCTTCAACACCCTCTGATTACCATAAACCTCCTACATCAGCTGGAGTTCACTATCAATGCTCAAAAAATCCATCTTCAACCTTCACGGCCGCAACAATACTTAGGGGCTTTGCTCAACACTCAAGTGTAGCCTTTCCAAATGCAGCCAGAATTCAAAAGTTTAAAACACTGCTACCACAATTTCAAGTCAGTCAATACCGAACAGTCAAAACTTTCATGCGTCTTGTGGGGATAATGGCATCATGCATTGCCATAGTGCCTCATGCAAGACTAAACACGCGTCCTCTACAAGAATGTTTGGCAAGACATTGGACTCAGTCACAGGGTCAATTAGATGATCTAGTGTTGGTGGACAGGCGCACTCATTACTCTCTGCAGTGGTGGAACATACAAAATGTATTAAAAGGCCACCCTTTATCGACCCTGTTCCACACGTCGTGCTAACAGCAGAAGCATCCCTCACAGGTTGGGGTGATCACCTGAAAGATCTGACAGTTCAGGTTCTCTGGGACATCAAACACCAGAATCTCCACATCAGCTACCTAGAGCTTCAAGCTGTTCACCTAGCGTTGAAAGCATTTCTTGCTTACCTTATAGGCAAAGTTGTCTTAGTCTGGAGAGACAATATGACCGCTATGTACAAAAACAGGGGGGGGGGCACACTCTACAGTTCTCACGCCTCTCTCAGACCATTTGGTATTGGGCAATACATCACAAAATCCATCTGTTAACGGAACATCATCTGGGCACGGACAACAACTTTGACGTCCTCAGCAGGATGCAGCAACAATTTCACGAGTGGGAACTCTACCGCCAAGTCCTCCTCCCATACTCCTACAAGTTGGGGTTTCCACAGATAAACCTCTTTGCAAAAGCAGAGAACGCAAAATGCCCGAACTTCGCCTCCAGGTTCCCACAACCTCTATCCAAAGGCAATGAGCTATGGATCAACTGGTCAGGGATATTTGCCTACGCTTTTCCACCTCTCCCACTTCTTCCATTTCTGGTTCGGAGGCTCAGGCAAATGTCTCTCACCCTCATTCTAGTAGCTCCCACATGGGCTCGTCAACCGTGGTTCACCACACTACTCAAACTTTCAGTAGTTGCACTATAGAAGCTTCACCTCAACCCAAACCTTCTCACTCAGAACCATGGTGAAATCAGACATCCAAACCCAAAGGAGCTTTGCGATTTGGCTCCTGAAATCATAGAATTTGGCTATCTTAATCTGCCACCAGGAATGCATGGCCATTCTTAAGGAAGCACATACACCTACCGCTAGAGCTTGTTTTGCAGCCAAATGGAAAAGAGTTATTTACTGTAATAACCAATGCATTTGTACAAAACATATTTGTTACCTCTTGTCTTTACAACCCTCAGGCCTTGCTTACACTTCCATAAGTCTACATCCTGCAGCAGTGGCTGCCTATCTTCAAAACAGGCAACACTTATCCTTGTTCAAATTGTCAGTCATTAAGTCTTTCATGGAAGGCCTTAAAAGAGTAATACCATCCAGAATCCTACCTGCACCTGTGTGGAATCTCAATACTGTTCTGACAAGACGTATTAGTCCACACCTTGAACCGGTACACAATTGCCCCCACCCCCACTCCCCCACTTAGTTTCTATCTTGAAAGGTTGCCTTCTTGAATGCCGTCACTTTACTAAGGAGTGTCAGTGAGCTTCAGGCACTAACTTTCGAAGAACCGTTTTCCCAAATGCATAGGGATAGGGTGGTTCTGATTACCAACCCAAAGTTCTTTCCAAAGGTAGTGTCACCTTTCCACATTAACCAATCGGTCGAACTACCTGTTTCCTTCCCTCAACCAGATTCTGTGGCAGAAAGGGTTTTCATACACTAGATGTCAAAAGAGCATTATTGTATTATATTGACGGGACCAGAGAATTTCGTAAAATAAAAAAAACTTTGTTGCATTTGCTCCCCCTCATAAAGGAAAGCCCATTTCAAAATCATGCATTTCCAGATAGATCGTTAAATGTATCCAAACATGCTATGTCAAAGCCAAAAGAAATTTTTCTATACCCCTTGGAGCACACACTACTCGTCAAATGGGGGCATCCATGGCTTTCTTGGGCAACATAGCTTACATTTGTAAAGCAGCTACATGATCTATACCACAAACCTTCACCAAGCACTATTGTGTGGATGTTCTAGCACCCCAACAAGCTAATGTAGGCAGGCGGTGCTACGTCAATTTTTTCAAACAACTGCAACGTCCACTGGTTAGCCACCGCTTTTTAAAGGGCACTGCTATGCAGTCTATGCAAAGCATGTTTATCTACAGCCATTCATGTCTCGAACGGATTATGTTACCCTGTAAGCATCTGTTCTTGGCATGCAGTGCTCTAGATTCACATGCGCCCACCCTCCTCCTCGCACACCCATGGTCGTTGCAGTTCTTAACTATAACTTCATATGCATGAACATCACTTTACTGACACTTACTTATACTCCATTAAGGGAGTCGATGCCCATGCGCACTAATACCAAGAGAAGGCGTCAACTTACCTAATGACTCAAAAGACTTCTTTGAAGAAAAACACACATCTGGACCCAACACTAAATGGCAGGAGTATGCAAAGTATGTGAATCTACAGCACTACATGGCAAAAACAAATGCTTACAGGTTAAGTAACATTATATATTTATATAAAAATCTTTGATTTTGCAAAAGAGTATATTAAGTAATAGCATATGAAATACCTTTGAATACAGCAATATGAATGCATATGTGATAACTTGCTGCTATATATTTTTAAGCATTGTCGTTTATCCAACGTGTTTTAGCCAACAACTGTGTATTTGTACATATTTATCTAACTATTCAAGGCTTTTTATTTATTAAATTATTTATATAATGGCTTTATCAATCACGTAGTCATCATTATAAAAGATGTGCTACTGCATATATAGTGAAATACTTCAGGCATTTGTGCCTCTAACAACTGTCAATAGTAGTATTTTTTTTATATCCTCTAAAGTAAATAGTCACATGGTGTTGTATCACTTTAAGAATGCACGTAGCGCGGTCATGTGATCAAGGCCACTGGGCGTGGCCGAAACGCGTCTTGGGCAGCACGCTTTCAATATAGGATTCATTTTGCACCACGCATTAACGAAGTCCGTGCCTGTTTGTGCAATATATGCACTGAAGGGATTGTTTGGAGTCTTATCTACGGACGTTGGCTGCTTACATATCACGGACCCCCTCCCCCGGACGTGGCCGGGCATATCACAGCTAACACTTGAATATTTTGCATGAAGGAGTTTTAGCCTACCGGCCCTCTGTTGGTCTGCTTACATTCTTTGGCGTAGTGCAGGAGACGTCAACGGGAGTCGTAGGACTCGTGGGACCTCTCGGCGCACGCGGTTAGTTTGTGACTCATAACAGGTGGGGAGGTATACAAGGTAGAATATCAGGCACTTTACATCCTATTGTCCGCCAAGATTTAGCACGAGCATTTAGTGCAATGTCCGGAGACGCGCAACGGCAAAGAGAGCAAGCAGCGGAGGAGCTGTTTTTGAATTTACGAAGCTTTACTGACAATGGCAAGAACAAAGAATCTGGTAACCAAGCGGCCAGCATTGATGTTAAAGGCTTATTGAAGGCTTTAGAAAAAAATATGAGAAGTGAGCTGACTAAATGGTGGGAGATGAAATCCCTACAGTAATATCGTGAGGCTGGCAGAATTCCAAGAGGTTTGAGCATCATGTTGGCGCCAAGTTTCGAGAACCCGAACCCACTCATGTTGAAGGAATGGGCGGAAAGTAATTTGGATGCCTCCATGAGACTCGTGTGTCTGCTCATTAAGTACGCTGAAATCGATAGAGGTGCCAATATCACAGAAATTGAGCGTATTAATAACAAACTGGAAAAATCTGAAAATCAATAACACAAAGACCTCATTGAAAAGAGCCTAAATGAAATCAAAGAAAAGCTAAAAAAACAAGAAGAATCGATTAAATCCAGAAAGGCATACAAGTTTGCACGAGATAGAAATGACTACGAGTCCGGTCAAGTCTTCACCTTTGCTCCCAAATTTGATTCCATTCGTTGACAAAAGGGTGTGAAAATAATGCTGGACAATCAGACTGATAAAGTCACGATTGGCACAGTCGACACTACATTGGTTTCAGATCTGAGCACCCTACCTAGTGAAACTGACTCCGATGATGGGGGAACAGCAATGAGTGGCCAATGGGAAGATATGGGCAACCTTACGTTGGCCGAAGAGTTGGATTTTTTACGAAAAGAGAGGAAACAAACTCTGAGACCGAGGAATCCAAACGCCTTTCCAAACAAAGAAGGAACTACAGTAGGGTGCCAAAGGAGAAAATGCCACAAATACAAAAAACAAGAGGCAGCAGAATTGAAGGTGGAAGAAACGCTAAAATCTAATGACAAGACTGTCATCAACCTCACAGATATCCAACTCATTCAGGCAGAAACACAACTATTGGCGCTTGGACTTACCTATTGCCCAGAAAGCAATTTCAACTATTGTCAAACAAGGATAGATGTTTTTAAATTCATAAGAAAACTCAAATTAATTAAACACTATAAGATCAAACAGTCTACAACTCGGAGTACTGTGGAATCTTCAAAGCTCAAAACTGGATCTAATAATCTTCGTGGCTGATGTCCCACTGCTGCGAACTCTACATGAAGTATCCGATGACGAATATGGGATCACAAATCTACCAGTGGCTACACAAACACTCATGTATGAAGAAGGCATGAATCCTATGACCTCTATCAGAAGTCCCTTCAAACCACCGTCTACTTTTGTACCCATGATGCCACGGGATGCGGTGGACATCTTCCATGATCGTGTGATTGATGAAGTAAAAAAGCTTAACCGCTGCATGAAATCTCAACCTAATAAATATCAATACCGTGCTAAGCAATATTTCAACCTAATGACTAAACTAAGAACCAATTCAACAGTTGTCATCAATATGTCTGCCAAAGGGGGCAACGTTGTCTTATGGCGTAAGTATGAATATAAACAGGAGGCAAATAGACATCTAAATGACATTTCATGTTATAGAAAATCTAACATGTTACAAGTTAAAACTATGACTAAGGCATTTAAAGAAGAATTGTTGGGCTGGAAAAGGGATGGTCTAATATCAAGGGATGAATTTGCATTTTTACACACTGAGTCTCCAGTGATGCCGACTATTTACTTCTCCCCCGAAAATCCATAAGAGTCTCACCAGTTCCAGGCCGGCCCATCATTTCAGGCAGAAAAAGCCTCTTTGAGAATACATCTCGCTATGTAGACTATTTTCTACCAGAACTTGTTGTGGGCCTCCCCTCTTATACACGTGACACTACTGACTTTTTGAATAAGCTTGCCAACCAATCTTGGTCCAATAAATACTTGTTGATGACTATGGATATTACTATACTTTATACTAGTATTCAGCACAGTGATGGTCTGAGGGCAGTTGAGTATTATCTAAGCAATAGACTACTGAAAATGTATAGTCACAACAAAATGATTTTGAGGATGATCCACTGGTGTTTGCATAACAACTATTTTACATTCGACAATGCAATTTTTCAACAGCTCGGGTGTAGCCATGGGGGCTTGCTTCTCCCCCAGTTACACATGCTTACATGTGGGCTGGTGGGAGGAATGGGTCCTTAGGGTGGAGCATCATTCTGATTGGGTTAATCATGTGGTACAATGGTGGCATTATATAGATGTGTTTGTCATCTGGAGGGGGACACAAACACAAGCAGAGGAATTAGTTACCAGAATCAATATGAACATGTTTAATCTCGAGTTCACTGCTCATATTGACAAAGTTGCCACCAATTTCTTAGATGTTCATATCTATGTTGATCAGGATAAAATTGAATCATGTCTTTTTCGTAAATCTACAGCGGGTAATTCAATTTTGCATGCGTCAAGTTTCCATTCGAGACACCTCATTAATAGTATTCCTTATGGGGAGTTTCTTAGGATCCGTAGAGTATGCAGTTCTGACAAAGATCTTGGTAAGTACCAGCAGGAAGCTAAACAAAGATTCCTTCTTAGAGGATATAACAACAGTACCTTACACACAGGCCATAAATAAAGCTAATCGTAAGGACAGAAAAGATTTGCTTAATCCACATGACATTGCAGGTTCCCTGGATTGCAATCCTTTAGATAATACCAAAGATGATAGCGATGCCACAGCTAGGCTTATTACAACATACAGCTAACAACATCAGAGCTATATTCAACCAACAATGGCCCATAGTTCTTACAGACACAACACTCAGGTAAACTTTGCCAGACAAGCCCACGTTCACTTTTCGCAGAGCACCATCTATGCGTAGTGAATTAGTCAAAAACAGTCCTGAGATCGACATCAAAACCAGCTGCCTGTCGTCTCTGCATGGCTTCTTTAAATGCAGTTCTTGCTGCCCCTGTAAATGTGGGATAAACACTTCTTCTTACTGCACAGCTTTATGCACTAAACCCATTGAACTGATAGGACATTATACGTGCAGAACTGACTGCGTTGTACGTCCTTCAATGCACCTGCGGCTTACGGTATGTGGGCAGCACCAAACTTCATGTGCATGTCAGAATTCTACAACATCTGTGAGCCATCCTCAATTCTAACTCTTCGTATCCAGTGGCGAGACATTTTAAATCCACACATAACAATCTAAATTGTATTCAGTATTTTGTTATTGATGCAGTGCAGGCACACAAAAGAGGCGGCAACCGAGAAAAGACTTTACGTCAATTGGAATCCAAATACATTTTGGAACTCGATACCAAAACACCTATGGGCTTGAACACTAGTGATGACTTACACAACTTTCTGTAATCACTGGCCTCGTGTTGTCTGTTGATGTTCCTGCATAGCAATGAATTAGTATACTTCCCTATCTTGTATTATAACAATTCCCGAGCTGCTTTTCTCTCTACATTTTTAATTAGTTTATTTTTTGCTACACTTAGCACTTTATAACAAGGCACTTTAGACACCTTAGCACCTTACTCGGGTCATCACTATAGCACTTTATTGAGAAATTTAGTGCAATGAAAGCCTTGGTAGTATTTATCCATTAGTAAAGAGCAATTTGTACTCACAAATATATTTTACACGTTGGCTTAGATAATAGAGGACTACTTTCATCAACAACAATTTTATACATATACATTGGACTGTATAGGTATGGGTATTGTCAAATTATTTTATGCTATTCGAGTATTTGCACATGTGGCATATATATAAAACGATATTGCACTATGCACTTTATAATTTCTATGCTGCTAATAGTCTCCTAGGATGCCGATTATCGCAACCTTTTATGATCTTATATTGCATATATTCTGCATGGTCCATAATGTATTAGTACAGTTAAAATATTTGATTTTGCATAAGAGTATATATATTTGTATATGTATATATATATTTGTATATGTATATATATATTTGTATATATTTGTATGTGTATATATTTGTATATCCAAACTTGAGTTGCCCCAGTGAGGACGACCACCTTGGAGAAAACGCCTCCAAGTGACGGCTGCAGCTCCTTACATTCGGCTTTCAAATCAAATGGCTCTACGCGTTTCGGAAAACTCTTTCCTTGTTCACGAGCCCACAATGCCAAAGAAACTAACCACAACGAAAGTGAAGTTCACCTGCATTTATTAATTGAGAACAGTCCCGCCCCAATGGGCGTATTTAATCACCTTATAGTTATTGTGGTATTTGCAGTCTCTTCCTTACATAATCCCCTGTGGGTGTTGTAGTGCGCCCCAAATAAAAGCGAAGTTCCCCAGTGGGCACAAGCGGTTTGTAGTGCTGCCAAGTATTAAGTCAATCACTTTAGGCTAACTCCGTCCCTATAGTGCAACGCCAGGTCCTCCTGACGCTTCAGGTCCGCATCGCGCGGCGGGTCATCCTCGCGGCTTAGGCGTCACCGCTATAATCCAAACTTGAGTTGCCCCAGTGAGGACGACCACCTTGGAGAAAACGCCTCCCAAGTGACGGCTGCAGCTTCTTACATTCGGCTTTCTAATCAAATGGCTCTACGCGTTTCGGAAAGCTCTTTCCTTGTTCACAAGCCCACAATGCCAAAGAAACGAACCACAACGAAAGTGAAGTTCACCTCCATTTATTAATTGAGAACAGTCCCGCCCCAATGGGCGTATTTAATCACCTTATAGGTATTGTGGTATTTGCAGTCTCTTCCTAACTACCCTAACTACAAGGAATATATGTGTATTAATGAATATGAGCAAACACACCCACTTAGGGAAAATTGATTGCTTGCTTCGGAATACAAGTTACACAATGCCATTAAAATTAACACGTTACAAGTGCGGCCCACTAGGGGGCCATTGAATGAATAAAAGCAGTATTTATGCAAAGGTGAAGCAAGTCCGTGTTGCCCATCATTACAAAGCTCCGAAGAAGAGGTCTTTCCTCGAAACGCGTCGGCAGTTAAATAATCTGGAACAGGGGGTGACTGTGGAAGAGACGCCAGAAGGCTGGTGAGCTGCTGTGTGCCCCCTAAACAAGCTTTCGGGCAACTGGTGGATCAGATATTTGCGCGGTTCCGAGCCGCGATGGGGAGCACCATCTTGTGATACGGCAGGAATGGAGATTTTCTAGAAAAAATACGACGTTCACCACTACATTAGCATAGCAGTTGATACCTGAACTATTTTCTAACTGATATCCTACAATCTCTTGAATTGTGTCCTTTTTCTTTTTCTTTGGAATCTCAACATTGTCTTGATTTTTCTTCTTCTTTGCAACTTCACTACAGATATTCTCATATCTTCGTTTTCGACCTACTACACGTTTTTCATATACAGGATATTCACCTAAGTTGGGAGCATACAGTCTTCTTAACCGATTATACTCTCTTACACAATTTGCATCTGCACTAATCTTTCTCTCATCAAAATCAATCAAATGCAATCCAGATAAAGTTCTGACTCGGGACAATGCAACATATGCCATTCCCTCTTTAAACACAGTACTTCCGATGTTTACCAAAGCACTGTGTCTACACTTAAACCTTGAGATTTATGAATGGTCATCACATATGCTAAAGAAAGAGGAAACTGTTTTCTACGAACATACAAGTCTTTAACAAGCAAAAAACGAACAGAACAACGTCCAATCTGTTTTACTTCTTCAATCTGATCAAATTTAATCTTCAAAAATTCAATTCCATCTCTATTTTGATAATTAACAAAATGTACAACTTTTCCCATTGCTCGATTTACTAAACCTTTTTCCACATCCAAATTACGCCGTAAAATTACCCGACAGTTTACACATGCATATAAATTCTTTTCTAAACCAGCAGTTTTAGATATTGATTTTTCCAAAGAATCCAATTTTGTTTTTAATTTTTCCGTCAAATAATAGTAATTCCTTCATGCTCTATTTTATCAATGGCTTCCATTTTTATTATTTGTTCTTTTTCGAGCTTTAAAAGTTCTTAATTGAATGTAGAACACTCTCGCAGTGTTGGCATTAGGCAAATTATAGATTTATTTTCTGCAATTTTTTTGTATATTTTTTCTGGAACTATATTTTCATTTGGAAACAAGTTTGTAAGTAGCCGACTTTGCAAAGCTTGTTTGCCATGTTCTGTCAATACTCCAATTCTTATATCTTGAAGAATGGTTCCATAATCTACATAATTTGCCTGTCGCATATTTTTAATAAGTTCTTTGTATTCAAAATATAACCAAATGTTAACGTTTCCAACACTTCCCAAAGACTTTCTGGTGTCTTCATGCACAAGCGTTTTAAATACTGGTTGCCCTTTTACAGGAGTAAGTTGCAGTAGATCACCAAAAACTATCACATGTTTTCCTCCAAATAAGACATCGTATTCTGTTTTTAAAATTTGCTGCATTCTTAAATGCACAAAGGCAAGCATTAAGTTTGAGACCATGCTCACCTCATCAATAATCAGAAGTTTCATTTTCTTTAGCACTCTTGAAACTTCATAACTAGCTTCTCCAGATAGCTTGTGATATTCCAATTTGTTTTCATGCTCTACAGGTAGCATTAGTAAACGATGTAATGTAATTCCTATAATGTTGTGTGCTGCCAACCCAGTTGGAGCAGTTACAACACAAGACAAATGTGAGTCAGTTGTTTTCTGTAGATAACTGGTCAAAACTTTAATTAAGAAACTTTTTCCTGTACCAGCTTGACCACTGACATACATTCGGATAGGTTGAATTGATGTGCATGTGCATTCTGTCTTTTCATGAAGAAAACCATGGTCAATCTGTTGTCTCAGTTGCTGATATATTTCTTTCTGTTCAATATTTAGTTGTTCTTCCAAGTTTCCTAAGTCCATAATATCTTCTTGAGCTTGATGCATTGCTGTTTCCACTTCACTCATGGCTATTGCTGCTTCATTTTCAAGAATTAGTTGTCCTAGTGGATCTTGACTCAGTGGAGCAGAACTTTGACTGTCTTGAGAACTGTCTCTAGCAATCTCAGCTGCAATAGTAGCTTCTTGATCAATTTCTTCATTCAACATTTTGAGATAATTTGCAAAAACTGTGCATTTAATGCTATCTTTACATGCATTGAAAGAATCTTGATAGCACTGAAAATCTCCAAGTAATTCCGCTTCCGTACGCCAAGGCTTGAAGAGTTGCAGAAGTGCTAAATAGTAAAATTCTCTTTTATCAGGACTATCACAACTCAGTTTCCTATGATTAATCAGATTTCCTTTACTATGTTTCACCAAACATCCTTCTGAACTAATCACTGCATATTTTCTTCATTTATGTTCTCTGTAGTATTTCTCTTAAAACTGTAATATTGCAGCACTTCATAGAGACATATGTTTTCAAGATGAGGACTTCTATTTGGATAGTATGTATCCAACATGTTTGTTTTAACAATATCTGTGCTTTCCGGTTCATTTAATGCTAAATATTCGATTTCTTGTATAGATTTAAGTACTCGATTTCGCGTTGCAGCAAGACCTAGACTAACCCAAATGATTCCTCTTGACTTTGAATATAAACTTGCAGAGGACAACCGATCTGAGCATTCGTACGCTCCAATCTCTCGATGGGACAGCATCTTCAAACTAAAGCTGTACAATTTCTTACTAAGACTCTTCTCGTGGGAAATTTCTTCCCACGTTTCTTTCAACTCCGTCTTTTCTGATTTTGTTATGTATGATGTTACATACCGAGCAACAGCAATGGAATTATCCGCAACATACTGGATATCCATATTAGCATTCCACATCGACAGAATAACTGGATTATAATCATTAATATACTTTGATTGTTCACTTCTTTTTAAATTGTAAGTATTTTTGGGAGATTTTCTAGTGATGGTATGTCTCACTGCTGACATGAAACTGTTCACTCTTCCTTTGGATATTACTGGACGTGGAAATCCAAAACGACATTTGGTATAAAACTTTTCCTTCGACTTGTATTTCCGTCGACAGTATTTGCCACATCGATGAGTTTGAAACCGTAACACTTGTTGCCTTAAGGTGTTTTCTTCTCTTGTTTTTGGTATAGCACATGTAACATAGTCTTCAATAAAAGATAAAACAGTCTCATCCGAATCAGTTCCAAATTTGGGTGCATCCTTGATCCATAAAAGCATATGTATATGAGGAGCACCTCTAGCTTGATACTCCTTTCTCCAAAAGAAATCAATAACTTCTCCAAGAGGAGGATTCTTTTTTATTGCAGATAAAAGACATCATAGCTTGAAACCTATGATTGAAATATCTGCATACATTTACAGGATCCAAGGAACACAGTTCTCCAGGTGTCTTGAATTCAATGTTTTTAATATTTAAATTTGCTTCTCGAAGAAATTCAAGTAAATCGTCCCATGCGTATTCAGCACAGCTTATCGTAACAAACCACGTAGGAGTTCCTAAGTTCCTTAACATGCATTTAAGTTCTCCATGACGACGATACCAATACTCATTAGTACCACGCTGACACGCCATCAAATTAATCAATTGAGATTCTAAATGATCATCTCTGTCATGTACTTTGTCCATGAGTTCCTTTGCAGAAACATTTTGAAGATGAACTCCTGTTTTTAATATGTGGTTGACTTCATATGAAAGTCCAGACAAGTCACTTTCAAACAAAAGATGAAATATATATGGGATACATTGTCGAAATCTTGGATCTTCTGAGTACAATCTTGTTGTCCGATATTCTGATGCGGGAATCTGTACTGGTCGTTCGTCATATCATCCACCTTTTCCAGTGGGGAAGAGCTGTGGAAAACGAGCTTCCAAACTTTTTTCCCCAAACACTCATAGGAGTCCCGTTTGCTTTCTTCATTTGGAATAATTCAATAGTATTCCCCATCACTTCTTTGGAATGTAAAGGATGTACACTATAATGTTCATACATTTCTTCACTTTTGGACATGTCCACTTTCTCAATTTGACCACTTGACATTTCACTATCATCTTCTAAAAGTATTTCTTCTTCTTCCACATACACATTTTTGTAGTAATCATTGTTTTTTTTATAAGATACAATGTTGCCATTTGCACTTTCCTGACATCCACTAATTCCTGCCAGATTTTCTTACTCTTTGTAGGAACACCATTAACTAGAATAACTAGTGGTTCACTTTCTTCTTTCTCTACACCAATAGTTTCAATATTTTTCTTTAAATCTAGAGGTAAATATACAACTCTTCCTTTTAATCCTCTCTGTAAATCTGTAGGAGGCAATTTACCTGTTTTAGACTCCATACGAACAATAGCCTGAAACGGGTGCACAGATTGAATCAGAATAGACTCATACTTGTTTAAATCTATCAGTTCTGGAGGAATAGCTACCAACTCTAGATTATTATGGACAGCTCTAGCTGGCATTTTATTATCCTCTAATTTGTTATAACAATATTTACAAATATGTTGATCAGTACCCAAATCAAGGCAATCCTCTACCAACAAATAAGTTGCAAATTCCTTCCACTTATTATTTTCTCTTTCACTTTTTAAATACAGATCAACATTCCTAGTCTGATTTTTATAGTGAGTTCGTCGACAACAAATACAAGTATAATTTGGCCTTTCACACGAAATTACCTTAAACTTTGTAATTTCTTCTTCAAACTTCTCTGTACTACTATTTTCCACATTTTCTTCAACGCCTACTCCTATCAATGTCTCACTTTCTCTACTCTCTTCTTCAGTACCAAAGTAACGAAACTCTATTTCATCACTAACTTTTTTTTACTTCTGATACTGACCCATGCAAAAGAGCACTGTTTAAGTCATTTAAAAATATTGCTGGACTTTTTGCGTAATACAATCTTCTGACTAACTGCCGCATTTGAGAATGATGTACTACTAACATTCTAAAATGATGAAAAACACTTTGACATACTTTTCTAGAAAGACAAGCCAGAGAATGACCTTGCAAACCAGTATTTTTTCTCACTCTGCAAGGTTCTAGTCCTTGCAACATCTTAATCTTTTGTTTAACACTTTTTTTTACTATACTCTCGTAAGAAATTGCGTAAAATATCAATAGATTCCTGTCGTATACTGCAAATACTACTACAATCCCAAGTATACACTGGGGCTTTAGTACGTCTCCCTAGAACTTCATCACCTATCACTTCTTCTACATTTCTAGGAACCATCTTTTCTTTTTCAATTGGACAACCGTTTTTTTACTTCATAAGCACGACCACTGGTATCAACTGCATACAATAATGTATTGGTTTGAAAATAACTCTCTTCATTAAAAAAAGGCTCTGAACTTGAACTGTGTTTCCATTCACCCAAAAAAATATCACAAAAGTTAGTTCTGTTAATTACTCTCTTCTTTTTACTTTTGGCCTTCATAAAATGTTTTGGCTTATGTAATGATCGAATTCTGTTTAAAACTAAAATGAATAATTTTTTTTTAATTCAAAAGCCTTCTCAACAATAGTTTCAATCTGTTTCTTTTTATAAAATGCTGATCTTTTTTTATATTTCTTCACATCTTTCAACAAATTAAAGACAACTCTATTGTAAAACATTCTCTTTCTAATTTCTTCATACTGATTCTTTCTCCTTTTACCAAACATTGTTTTTTTAAAACTTGATTTCCCATTAATTTCGCCTTTTTTCTTCTTATTCTTCTTTGTTGTTGAGATATTCTTTCTACTTTCTACATTATGCAAATTGTTTCTACTCTTTGAAAGTCTTTTAATAAATTCTTTTGTTCTCTTACCACAAGACCTTTTCTTTTTTCCCACATGTTGTAGTTCATCTAATTCTTGCTGTTGTGTTTTCTTCAAATAATAGTCCTTTTTTTGTTTCCTCTTTTCTGTTATTCTAGTCATGGTAACTTTTTTTTTTAATGATGATGAACAATATCTGTTAAAATATATATATATAATATTATTAAAATACATCTATAAAATATACTATTGTATTACTAAACAAACACGTACATAAAAACCATTTAAACGCTTTGTTTTAAAATCACAATCCATTTACTGCAGTACACAGGTACTAACTGAATAACTGTAGGACTGAATGAGTAGTGTTTACGTGTTTAGAGGACTGCATCAATAGTGGATAGATGATTGTAATACTGGATGTATTAGTACCTGGGTCATTGCATGAGTACATGGGTACTGACTGGATCATTAGAGTACTGCAACGAAAGAGAATGGTGAATTTATAAATGCTTGGGTTTTGGCGCAGTGATTAGATAAGGACATGGTACTGGCTGGATGATTGGAAGACTGCACAGAGAGTGACAGTGTGATTACTGCACTTCATGGGTACTGACTGGATGATTGGACGAGTGAATCAGTACTGTGTAGGTGGTTAGGGGACTGCATGGATAGTACACATTTCATTGTAGCACTGCGTATCTTAATGCCTCAGTCATTATACAAGTACATAGATAGTTCACAGTACGGTGAATTTAGGGGACTCCATAGATTGTGCACATTTGACTGTAGCACTGCATGTCTTAATGCCTGAGTCATTGTACAAGTGCATGGATAGTGACTGGATAGTTAGAGTGCTGGTAGTTAATAGCATGGTGAATGTATTACTGCTTGGGTTTTGGCACAGTGATTAAATAAGGACATGGCAGAATGATTAAAAGAGTCCACAGGGAGTGACAGAGGAATTGCTGCACTGCATATGTACTGTATTGCCGATTTTACCACTACATAAGTTACTGTATGACTTATTCCACAAATGCATGGATAGTACTTGTATACTAACTACTAGATTGGACAATATAGAACCAGTAAATCAGTTCTCATGTACTTATAAAATCACATATTCACTACCTTTGCACTCCTCTAATCTGTCAGGCACCTCTCATTAATTCAGTAAATATACATAGAACTATATAAATACAATCTAAACAAATACATGAGTCATGACATACTATCTACTTAAGTAGATAACTACTACATACCAGAAAGAGTAAAATGTACTGGTTTTCTTTTGAGCTACATATTGTCCATTAAATCTAGAAATATGCGACATCATCAAACTGTACCTCTCAACAGACTTAATGAAGAAGACTAATAAACAACACCTTTTTATGAGGCTTTCTAAAACCGCACAAACTGTACAAACTAATAACAGAATCTTAATTATTAACACCTTATATGATATATTGTAAACAGCACAGTTGTACTTCATTTTACCAAACTATCTGTAATAATGCAATATTATTAAACTATACCTTTCTACAGAGAAGAAATAATCATGCCTAATAAACTGCACCTTATATGAACATTTTTGAAAATACACATTCTTAGTGCATATTTAACCAATTAATAATAAATAAGAGGCATCATTCAACTATACCTTTCAACACACTTAAAAATATATATATTACTGTACATACTGTTTTTTAAACAAACTTCAAATACAATAGAAATTATCCCAAATACATCTGTACATTTAATAATTTAATTCAAACACAGTTTAATAAAAATGCCAAATCTATTTTAAATAAACCTCAAAAATATATAACTCACCTTTAAAATAAATCTGTTGACTGAAAAATCTCACACACTCAGACAGGATTTTGTTTAACACACAGTCAATATAGAACACCACACTTTCCAAAGTCAAACCAGTATTGGCAAAGTTTCCCTCTATTTTTCCATACATATACACATAAGCCACAAATGGCATTGCTTCCCAGAGATTTTCAAATTGAAAAACGAATTTCCATTGGTCATAGAGAATAACACTTTTCAACTGACATTTTCACCCCTTTTGCTTAATGCCAGTTTCTATAGCAACAGCTCATGCAACATTTAACTTAACTGTCAGGTCAAAAGTTCACCCCAGAATGTTGCAAATTACAACAGCAAGTATGGTTGCTTTTGCAAAGCGTGCCCTTATCCTTTCTGCTGTACCTTTCAAACATTTGTTACTAACCAATAAGAAGCATCCTTTCTAAACAAAGTAAAATGCACCCTATCTTTGAATGTAGAATGTTCTTAAACAGCCAATCAAATCTCTACTTTCTTAAAAACAGCATCTTGTCCACCATTTTAGATATTTTTCATTCTACCACCTGCCTACCTCAGCTACAGACATCTTTTGATTACCTACAGAGATCCCTTCAAGATGTTTTCAGTGTGGATTGTTGGGCACAGCTATGTTTTCTGGTGCAAAAGGTATGCTGAAAGCAGAGGTATTGACAAAGACCTAGCTTTGCAAAATGTAGACATTAAATGGATTGGACAGAGAGGATTAAAGTGGCACCAATTGATGCCATTGGTTAAAACCTTTTTTCATCTCCAACCCCCTGACCTCATGATTGTGCACTGTGGTGGCAATGACCTAGGCACATTGACTGGGGTAGGTCTTGAAATGCTAATGAAGGACACCTTTGCAGAATTGATGTTGCTTTTCCCCCAAACTGCCTTTGTCTACTCTAACATATGCCAAAGACAGAAATGGAAGTGGTCCAATCAATTTTGTCCACAGATTGAGAAAGCTAGAAAAAATGTCAATAAAGCTGTTTCTGCTTATCTCAGAGACCATAGTATGGGGTCCATATACAACAACAATCTGCGTTTTGATATGGATGGCATCTACAGGAGTGATGGTGTACATTTCACAGATAAGGGATACAGAGTCCTTCTCAACAACTTAAGAGACTGCATCGGCACTTACATGTAGCTACAAAAATCTCCCAATAAACACAAGGGCTCTTTTTAGAGCCACCCAATATACTAACATATAACCTAGGTTTATAATAAAAAAAATCTTAAATATTTTTGCTGGGAGTCGCGCACCCAGCGCGACTGGGAGTCGCGCACCCATCGCGTTTACACCAGGGGGCGCGCTGGGAGCCGCGCACCCCTCGCGTTCACACCAGGGGCCGTGCTGGGAGCCGCGCACCCCTCGCGTTCACACCAGGGGGCCGTGCTGGGAGCCGCGCACCCCTCGCGTTCACACCAGGGGGCTGCGCTAGGGCCGCGACTCCAAATTTTACAGAAAAAAAACCCGCCTCCTATCATTAATTTATATTCGCCCCGGGGACCCCATCCCCCGGGGCATGTTTATCCTTTATTTATTTTTTAGGGGAGGGGGGCCGCGTGGCCCCCCCTTCCGGGCCACTTGTAACCCCGGGGACCCCATCCACCGGAGCCTGGCCACTTCGTTGGGGACCGTGGGGGGAGCCCCAATGCCCCCACG